>OZ005661.1:108109263-109439263 GCA_963930645.1 Salticus scenicus | reverse complement strand
AAAATACATTTCTTAAGATACATATTTTGTATACCTTAAAATTGATTTTTTTGGATATTTAGTGTTACATTTGTTTGAGATGAAAATCGTATACATTTACCATGGAAAATAATTTTGATAGATTATTTTAGCAAATAATATTTGACATCGACCTGCGCAGGAAAATATAGAAGAAAGTTTTAGGATGGCCTCAGTATAATAATTTTTAAAAAGGTTAAGTTTTGAACGGTATGAAAAATATTTATTAGAAACGGGTGTTATTGAATAAATTGCTTGATCGACAAGAAAGTTTCGCCGCATGTAAAAGCCACCTGCTCTGTTTTTGCACAGGAAGTTGGTATTTCTTGGCGTGGCTCGTTGGATCCAAAGTCCTACTGCTTGCTTACTCATCACATATTTTGTATTTACATTCAGATTTGAATTTAACTTTCGTTCGGATACACTACAACAGCAAACAGCTTCAAGATACAGACAGATAAGTTCGTTCACTTACTTTTCCTTTTTATAAAATTTTCATACTTATGCATTGAAATTTTACAAAATTTATTAAAATTTATCAAAAAAAACATATAATATTTTAAAATTAAATTTGAAATTTTTTAATTTTTTACATCTTTCACGCTAACTCCTAAATTTATTTCGTTCGATATTTTATTATTACAGTTCAACATTGTAGTTTAAACAAACCCATGCGAATTTTTCGAACTTTTCTTTTCTTATTTACTTTTAAAATTTGAAACTCATAAATATTATACCGAATTCCCCATCTAGTTAAAATATTAATTTACCAGAAGCCAAATTATTATTAGTACCAAATTAATATTGTGCAATTGTGAGACCAAGATCATTCAAAGAAAGGTTTCAAAATAAAATTCATGGTTGAAGTCCCAGTTTCATACTTCCGCAGGCAGTACAGTTATAGTATAGGATTTCCATGATGCCTTTTAAATTTTTGTCGCGATGTTGGTGATGACTTTTTATTTATTTTGGTGTATTTTGTTTAAAAAAAAATAATAATAATTCTTATTTTGATTATATTTTTATGTTTATGATTTTTAGTCAATTTATGACAATTATTCATATTCTGTATAATCTTTAAAGTATTTCTATGTTTAAAATGACGCTTATAAAGATTGAAGAAGCAATTTTTAAAAATACAGTTTTCCATAAAATAATGTAAGCAGACAAATTTCGTAATTTTTTCTTATTAGTTCATTGAGTTGAGTCCGCATGCTTAAATATTGTTCATTTTTAAATATTATTTTTTATCCTCGCATATTTCAATAATTACACTACTATATCGTTTCGGCAAAAATTAATTGCAACTGATCCACGTTAAAGAAATATATAGATAGATTTGATCATGTTTGATCGTTTTACATTACACTGTAGAAATGTAAAAGCAGGGAGAAGTATTAAAAAAGAAATAGTTACTAAGGTGAATCTTAATATTGCTAAATATTTTAAATTTTGAAGTTTATTTATTTAATTTTTATTTATTTATTTGTTTACAGAATAAAATTTTAATTATTTATTTATTTATTTTTCAAAATGTTTCACCATATTTTATGCTGTCATATTTCACTGCATGTGTACGTAAAATTTATAAACTCAAAATCAATAATTTAAATAAATTTCGCATACGCATGATTTGAAATATGAAAGTATTAAGTAAATTTCACGTAATCTATTTAAATACAAAAACAAAATAATAATAATAATATATATATATATATATATATATATATATATATATATTAAACCTATTTAAAATACACCGCTGTTCAAAATTAAAGGAACAAACCTGCTTTTTCATTTTCTTCTTTTATGCATAACTTTTAAACAAATAAACACATGGACATAAAATTTGGATGTCATGTTCGTTATCATATCATTAATCGAATTTTACATAATTTTAGAATAAGTGATAATTTAAAACTAATAATTATTAATTTTTCTCAAAAGTAAGCTTTGGAAAAAATTAAAAATTTTCAACAATTTTAGCGAAGAAAACTTAATGAAAAATTGTGTTAATGATGCATTATAGAAAAGCGAAGACGCACATGCCCTCACATGTTAAACAAAATCCTAGTTTTACTTTCTGTGTTCACTTTTCTTTTACTTTAATAACGGAATTTTTGAAAAAAAAATAAATAAATAATAATAATAATTACTAATTTGTATAAACTGTGATCATCACCGGAATAATAAATAATCGATAAATAATTTAATAATGAACGCCTTATCCGATTTTCATATTTCTATGTAAAATTTTAAAAAAATTATTCACACGCGAAAAAATGAAGAAAGAAGAAGAAACAAAAAAGTGACTACATGAAGAAATATACGGTTTTAATCTAACGCATGGATGAGCCGACATTTTTAACCTATCTGTAATGCATCTTCATGACCATTTTTCATTAAGTTTTCTTTTCTAAAATTGCTGAAATTTTTCATTTTTTCAATGTTTACTTTTGAGAAAAATTTACTGATATTTAGTTTAACAATTATTACTTATGCTAAAGTTATATAAAATTCGATTTATGGTAGTTTAAAAAACATACTATCCAAATTTTATACTTCTGTGTTTATTTGTTTAAGAATTACGTGGAAAAAAAAAAAAAAGAAAACGAGAAAACAGTTTATTGTTTAAATTTTGTACACTTGTGTACTTCTTTTAACTAATTTTTATTTTTTGTTTTCCATTGATTGTGCATTATTATAGTTTAAAAATAGAATATGTAACATATCTGGGCATTAATTTGAGATTTCATTGATAATTTAAAATTTAATAAAATACTTTTGTGTTTGAATGCCAAAAGTTTGCAGTAAGTTTCAAAATTTAGACATAAATATTTTTAAATTTTTTTGCTTAAGAGCCCTCTTCACTCACCGCCGCTGGAAGCCGAAGCTAATGTTATTCAATGGGAAATTTTTCTTTACAAATAACTTATTAAGTAATACATATTTTTAAATTCTGTTTTTACATTATGAAAATTCCCAGCTGTTAAATTGACGGACCTTTTTTAAAAATTATTTTTTTAATTTTTTTATATTTTACTTCGAAGCTGCAAAATACGAATTTACAATATGTGATTTTTTTTCATTTTGCAATTTCAAAATAAAATATTAAAAATTAAAAAAATACTTTTTCAAAAAAGGTCCGTCAATTTAATAGCTGAGAATTTTCTGAATGTGAAAATAGAATTTAAAAATATGTATTAGTTAATAAGTTACTTGTAAAGAAAATTTCCCCATAGAATATCATTGGCTCGGTCTACCGGCGACGGTAAGTGAAGAGGGCCGTTAACTTATTAAATTAATATCTAAATTTGGTTATATACTATTGTTAAATTATAATGATGCAAAATCTAGGGGGGGTGGGGAATAATAATTAGTTAGCAGGGGGCATATTATCTTAAAAATTTTCAAAATATTCCAGAACTTGAATTTATTTATTTGTTTGTTTTTGAATTCAAATATTTATCTAGAATATTCAAAATACTTGATCTTTTGTTATACAATATTTCAATGCATGTATGTAAAATTTTGTATTACTAAGACAATTATTTATGAAAAATAATAATAATAATAAAAAGATAAAATAAAAACTACACAAAAAATAAAAAAGAAAAGAAAAGATAAATAAAGGAAAGGAAAAAAAAAAAAGAAAGAAAAAAATAAGTAAATAAAATAAACAGACACTATAAAATTCAAGAACTCGAAGCAATTGTTCCGGGTCGAGAAAAGACACAACCCTTCATCAACCGAACAAAGTAGGCACGAGTGCTGCAAAAAATCTGCAACGTAGCTCTTGTATTTGCAGCACTCGTGCCTATTATGTTCGTCTGACGAAGGGTCGTGTCTTCTTTCGACCCGAAACAATTGTTGCGAGTTCTTTCATTTTATTATACATTAAATACATTTTTAGCACGTTCAAAGAACGTTCAAAAATTGTTTACATAACGTTGTGAGAACGTGTGTATAGAACGTTTTCAGAACGTTTCTACACTATTTTAGAACGTTTACAGTACGTTTTCTAGAACGTTCTGAAAATGTGTATAACGTTTTGAAAACGTTCTAAAAACGTTTAGAACGTTCTGAGACCGTATACATAGAACGTTCTCTGAACGCTTCTATAACACCGATGGTGATAGCTACACGTTCATTGAACGTTCCCTGAACCGTACTATTGTACTTTTTCAAGATGGACAAATAGACGTCTATAACACGTTCAAAGGGAACGTTCTTAGAACGTGTTTGCAGAACAATATTTGAACGTTCAGAGAACGTTTCGGTGCTGCTTGGGTATAATCAATGAATTCTGAAAATTGCATATTATCACTCATTAACATTACTCTTAAAAAAAGAAAGGAAAAAAAATCATTTGTGATCAGGTAAAAACTCACACCGGAACCCCACTGCCTTCGGCAGCGCTGCGCGCGCGTATTCCTTCACCATCTTTATGATTTCTCAAAATTCCATGTTATTACTCATAAACTTTCATTCTTAAGAAAAGGAATTTTAGAAAAAGTCATTAATCATCGGGTAAAAACTCGCATTGGATCCCCACTGCCTTCGGCAGTGCAGACCCATGCGCGCGCACGTGTAAAGATATACGTGCGCTGCTCGCACATATTCCTTCTAAAATCAAGCATTTATTCTTAAGAAAAGAAAATTAAAAAAATAATTTCTCATCGGATAAAAAGTCGGACCGGGTCCCCACTACCTTCGGCAGCGCAGTCCCGTGCGCGCTGTGCGCGCCTATTCCTTCCCCGCCCTTCTAGCCCCTCGTAATTAACCTACATATACCAATTTTGAACGGTCTAACTAAATTAGCTGAGATGCAAAAGAAAACCTAATCAGAACACCCTAAAACGTGTAAATCAAGTGAAATCTCGAATTTCACTTTCGATAATATAAAAGAACTTTAATATAACTTTCGAATGATGTATTAAAAACAATTTAGTCATAATTAGAATTTGAAATATTGAAATTTTAAAATATTACAGCGCCATCTGGCGGTAGAATTTTCTGTAATCTAATGTTCGATTCCAAATCAACAAAGCTTTCAAATGATGTATTACTTATGAAATTATTGTAATTAGTAGCTGAGATACAAAAGAAAACCTAATTAATACACATTAAAACGTGTAAATCATGTGATTCTCGTGTAAATCTCGAATTCCATTACTTACGGTAGTCGGCTAATGGAATGTGATAGAAATTTGTGGCGTCAGCTCTTGAAATTCAATTCAAATAACTTTTAAAATGACATATTACTTTTGGAATTATGCTAATTAGAAGCTGAGATACAAAAATGATATAAACACTATTATAAAACGATTTATGTCTGACATTTTCGTGGTTTTCTCCGAAACTTCCATAATTCCGGGCTAAATACTGTTAAAAATCCATAGTATGAAATTTGAAAGGAGTATCAGAATTCGAAACTCTGCAAAATATAAAAGAATAAAGGCGTTCTGGGTTTTCCATTGTTTTCTCCGTAACAACCGTTCCTTTTATACATTTTTGCCCTCCCCCTTTCCGTCTCTTCTAATAATTTTACACTTGAAAATATCCTCCATCGATTTATCTTGCCTTAAAATCTAATAATACCAATTCCAAACTCTGAAACTCTTTTTTTTTCTGCCCCCCCCCCTTCCTCAAGCCCTTCCTAATAATTCTACACTTTCAAAAATATTCACAATCGAATTATCGGGCGTTAGAACCAAATATTACGAAATTTCAACGACATATCTCAATTTAAAATAGTGCAAAATATAATACAAAACTTAATCTTACATTGTGTTTTGGTCACATGAGTCGTGATAAATATAATTCCCAATAAAAATGCTATAGGCCTAGGACACATAAGGAGTCAATCGGCCTTAATCCTCCAACCAACCAACCAACCCAATAAAAATGTAATTTTTTTGTTTATCCAGATATTTTCATGAAAATTGAACAGTAGCTTTATAATATGCTGTCTAGGCCGAATATTAATTAAAATGTAACGTGAATGAAAATTTTAAAAAATTGAAAATTGCAATTTTTCTTCCCACTATAAAACATGTGACATCTTAATGGGTTACAATCATTTCCCTTTTCATCTCAGACAGTAGTCTGGCGATTGAAATGGTGTTGCCACAAAAAGTTCATACTTTAGTTAATTTTAAAAAAATCTAATTGTTGTACCGATAAGCCGCTTGCACTCTTAGATTCAGAAAATTTGCCTCTTTCATTTGGTACCAAATTCGTAACGATTGGACTAATATTTCTAATTTATTTTCCACTTTTTCTGCTTTTAGCTCCGTTAAATAATCTATTTTTATGCAATCGCGGTGAATTCTCAGTCATTGAGATCGCTTTCTGATTAGGCATGATTCTACATTTAAATTAATATCTCCACAACTAATTAAAGTTTTTAAATTCTGTTTTGAGGAGGACCTCGGAGAGGCTCCAGAGCATCCGTATATCAATTCTTGTACTTCTGCGTTCAATAGGGGCTGAACGTATAAAAGAACAGACAGAGAGACAAACCTTTCCATTTATTACTAGCAGGCTACGCCCGCTTCGCTGGTCACTATTTTTGAATGAATCACTGTAATTAAAGAATTCTCACAATTGCATTAATTTTTATCATATGATTAAAAAAAATTCTGATCGGGAAAAATGTCGCACCGGGTCACCACTGCCTTCGGCAGCGCAGACCCGTGCGCGATGCGCGCGAACGAATGCATTTATATGAACGCTGCGCGCGTGTATTCCTTCACCACCCTTATGATTTCTCAAAATTCCATATTATTACTCATAAACTTTTATTATTAAGAAAAGGAATTAAAAAAAAAAAATCGTTTCTGATCGGGTAAAAACTCACACCGGGTCCCCTCTACATTCGCCCGCTAGCGGGTCAGTATTTTTAAATGAATCACTATAATGAATGAATTCTCAAAATTACATATAATCACTCATTAACATTACTCTTTAAAAAAAAAAAAAGGAAAAAAAATCATTTGTGATCGGGTAAAAACTCACACCGGGTCCCCACTGCCTTCGGCAGCGTAGACCCGTGCGCTGCACGCGCGTATTCCTTCACCATCCTTATGATTTCTCAAAATGTCATGTTATTACTCATAAACTTTCATTCATAAGAAAAGGAAATTTAGAAAAAGTCATTAATCATCGGGTAAAAACTCGCATTGGGTCCCCACTGCCTTTGGCTGCGCAGACCCATGCGCGCTGCGCGCGCATGTGGGAAGATATACGGGAGCTGCGCGCACATAATTCTTTTCCAATCAAACATTTATTCTTAAGAAAAGAAAATTTAAAAAATCATATCTCATCGGATAAAAAGTCGCACCGGGTCCCAATTGCCTTCGGCAGCGCACTCCCGTGCGCGCTGCGCGCGCCTATTCCTTCCCCGCCCTTTCAGCCCCTTCTAATTAACCTACATATACAAATTTTGAACGGTCTAACTCAATTAGCTGAGAGCAAAAGAAAACCTAATTAGGACACCTTAAAACGTGTAAATCAGGTGAAATCTCGAATTCCAAATGATGTATTACATATGAAATTATTTTAATTAGTAGCTGAGATACAAAAGAAAACCGATTCAGGGCGCCTCAAAACGTGTAAATCAGGTGAAATGTCGATGCCCACTTTCGATAATATAAAAGTACTTTAAAATATCTTTCGAATGATGTATTCAAAATAATTTAACCATAATTAGAATTTGAAATATGGAAATTTTAAAATATTACAGCGCCATCTGGCGATAAAAGTTTCTGTAATCTACTGTTCTATTCCAAATCAGCAAAGCTTTCAAATGATGTATTGCTTATAAAATTATTTTAATTAGTAGCTGAGATACAAAAGAAAGCCTAATCAGGAGACCTTAAAACATGTAAATCACGTGAAATCTCGAATTCCATTACCTACGGTAGTCGGTTAATGGAAGGAGACAGAGATGTGTGGCGTCTACTCTTAAAATTCAATTCAAATAAGTTTTAAAATGACATATTACTTTTGAAATTATGCTAATTAGAAGCTGAGATACAAAAATGATATAAACGCTATTATAAAACGATTTATGTTCGACTTTTTCGTGGTTTTCTCCGAAACTTGCGTAATTCCGGACTAAATACTGTTAAAAATCCATAGTATGAAATGTGAACGGAGTATCAGAATTCGAAACTCTGCAAAATATAAAAGAATAAAAGCGTTGTGGGTTTTCCGTCGTTTTCTCCGAGACAACGGTTCCTTTTATACATTTTTGCCCCTCCCCCCCCCCTTTCCGTCCCTTCTAATAATTTTACACTTGAAAATATCCGTATCGATTTATCTTGCCTTAAAACCTAATAATACCAATTTCTAACGCTGTAACTCTTTTTTTTATCTGCCTCTCCCTCCACCCTCAAGCCCTTCCTAAGAATTCTACATTTTTAAAATTATTCATAATCGAATTATCGGGCGTTAAAACCAAATATTACGAAATTTCAACAGCATATCTCAATTTAAAATACTACTGCAAAATATAAAACAAAACTTAATCTTACATTTTGTTTTGGTCACATGAGTCGTGATAAATATAATTCCCAATAAAAATGTAATTTTTTTGTTTATTAACATTTTTTCATGAAAATTTAACAGTAGCTTTATAATATGCTGTCTAGGCCGAATATTAATTCAAATGTAACGTGAATAAAAATTTTAAAAAAATTGAAAATTGCAATTTATCTCCCCACTATAAAACACGTGACATCTTAATCGGTTACAATCATTTCCTTTTTCATCCAGACAGTAGTCTGGCATTTGAAATGATGTTGCCACAAAAAATTCATACTTTAGTTAATTAAAAAAAAACTTATTCTTGTACCGATAAGCCGCTTGCACACTTTGATTCAGAAAAAATTTCCCTTTCATTTGGTACCGAAATTGTAACGATCAGACAAATATTTCTAATTTATTTTCCACTTTTTCTGCTTTTAACTCCGTTAAAATATCTCCACAACTAATTAAAATTTTTAAATTCTGTTTCGAGGAGGACCTCGGAAAGGCTCCAGAGCATCCGCATATCAATTCTTGTACTTCTGATTTCAATAGGGGCTGAACGTATAAAAGAACAGACAGACTGACAGACAGACTGACAGACAAACCTTTCTATTTATTATTATAGATTATAAATAATTACTTATTATTTTATTTATCCGATTTTCTCCTATAAATGTACATCTAATGTTTTTTCTATTTTATTTTTTCCAGTGTTTTGTAATTTTCGTCCACCTGCAATGTAGATTCTATTTAAGAAATACGCATCTCCTTTTGATTTTTAAATAAATGTGTTTCGCATTCTTAAAAGGGAATATACACTAAGAGACAAAAAAAAAAAAAAAAAAAAAAAAAAAAAGCCGCACTGCAGAAAAATTGACTTATACTTTTTACTTTCTCTTACCCACAGTGTCGAGAAAGTATTGTTTTGGGGTCAAATTTTCGAACCTAAGTTTTTGTTAGATTTATATGTTCTGAGGTCACCTCAATACGAAAATCATGTTTTTAACGAATGGTCTGTGTGTCTATTATCAGCATATCTCAAGAACAAATAGTAGCAGAAATTCCAAACTCAGTATTCTAAATGTGTATCATATAGGGATGCACAGTTAGCTTTTCGTTGAGATGACGCAAATAGTTCGTGTACAGGGACATTCAAAATTATTCAAATACATTACGTCTATGGGGGAAATTGCAGGTAAGTAGAGTTTAATATCTATAGACTGCACTAAACCAAATGAAAAGAATATTGAATATATATTTTCTGTAATAGAGATAGTCAACTGGGGGGAAAAAAATGTGTATGTAGGAGCCTCGACGCCCCCCCCCCCTGGGGGGAAAGTTACCTCTCGAGGGGAGTAAATTTTCATGATGGGTATCTTTCAAAAGAGCTCGCCAATACCTTTACAACGAATGATTGAACCATCGATCTGCAATAATTTAAGATAAAGTTATCGATTTTTTTTTTTTTTTTACTGTAATATTGAAAATAAATTCAACATTTGTTGGATATTTAGTGTGTTACTTCTCTAATATGGAAATCGTCCCTATTATCATAAAAGATAATTTTTTTAAATAATAATTTTAATAAATTATTTTTTAAAAGCAGAATTATTTTTTAATAACCGAATTAAATTCTATATAAATATAGGTGCATTAATGAAACGGGGGGTTGAGGGGGCGGTATCCCCCTCACATAGAACTAATTATCATATAAAAGTCTTCCGAAGACTAATTTGAATTGTTTAACATAGGTTTACATAACAGTACTCGTTATCTTACCTCTTAATCTCTAACCTGTATTTATAGTATTAAATTTCAGGGTAAGAGAAAGTCGTGTGAGTGACACACCAGATTATTTCATTTGTAATAACTTCAAAACTAATGGTTGAAACTAATAAAACTGTCATGTTTGCACTTGGAGTCGCTTATCTCTTCAGTGAGCATCAAAATGCAAGATTTCGTTCTGTGGCAGCTATTTTAATCACACTCTTGTAATATATTTAATTTACCGTTTGGTATTATATTTAATAATTTTAAAATTAATTGTGTGGTTTTTAACTAATATCTTTTAAACTAATTAAAAAATATATAGCAGTCAGTACAAACTTGGTATTCTGTATCATAAGCATGCTATTTGAAACTTAACCTTGAAATCGCAAAAATGTTTCGCGTGCAGAGGCATACAAAAATATTCAAATACGTTAAATAATTGAGTAGGCATGTAATATGTCATTATCTATGGACGAAATTGCAAGTTGGTGCACTTTGAATTGCACTAAGCAAGATGAAATTGACATATATCTTTTATATGCTCAAAAGCATGTTTCGTGTAGAATATATTATGAGAGTATTTATTTTTCATTTATAGGGCCAGACAAAATATTTCTGATATATGCCATGTTTAAATATAGCTGAAAGTGTATTTCAAGTTGTGTGATGATTTTTTTTTTTTTTTCCTGTACTAAATTTAATTACTAGGTTTGGAGCGTGTAATTTAAAGATAATATACAGAGCTACTTAAAATTAGGCCAATGAGTTTGAAAGAAAATGGGGGAGGGGCGAAAAGCCTATGAATTACTTGAAATATGCATGTTTATTTTTTAAATTAAACAAAAACCTTAAATATTTTATGAATGTAGCTACGATATTCAAATGGAAGGTTGAAGTGGCAGGCAGGGGGATGGGGAGGCGGTAGCTCCCTCACATAAAAAAAAAAAAAAAAAAAAAAATTAAAGTATATTTTGTAACTATTAAAATACATATGCTTTTCACCGTCAACTGTAATAATGTGTTTATAATATAGTGAACGTTGCACCAGATAATTGATTAATATTTTACTAAAACACTTTAATTTTATTTATTTTGTATAAAATGTACACGTAGAGTTTCTTATATTATAGCAAAGGATTGTTACAGAAATATAAGAAAATAAAACTATTCGATATTGCTTTTAAAGCGCCCAGAAACAAATTATTGTACTATCAAGCACCAGCAACAGCAGCAGCCCAGAACTTCTTTTCGATAAGCGGTAGACGGGCGATGCCGGGTTCGAACTTGAAATCCTTACGACCTAGTAATTAGAAGTTTCTCGGAATTTTTTCTGAAACTTGCGTGCACACGGGCATCCCCCCCCCCTCCTCGTTCAAGTCCTACCATTTAAGCCTAGGACTTTCGAATATTCAATAAGATTTTAACTTTGACCTAACTTCGATCACTTTTACCGATTATGCTCTGGGCCACGGTAGCCTGGTCGGTAGAGCGCCGAGCTCGTAATTGGAAGATTGTGGGTTCGATACTCAAAGACCGTTGTGTACACTAATGGTAGTTGGTGCACATAAAATCCGTCGTGGCCGCAATGTGCTCAATGTTCCCATCCAAATTGTACCTCTAGGGGAGGGGGGGATTCTCCATGATTTTTGATTCTCCATCCCCTCCGTGGAGAATCAAAAATTGGATGGCATGTCATAGGACCATCGCCAATTACACATTGCGCAATACTCGAGTGACGTTAAACCTACTTAACCAATCAATCATACAATCAGAATCATGGAGCTCCGATTCAATTTGACTTTGACTGAATGCATTAAATATAGTTTTATTTGATTAAAATAAAGTTTTCGCTAAATAAATATGAAGCATTTTTTTATTTTAATTGTCATTCCGCTGATTTTTTCTTTTATCTTTTCTGAAAAATAAGCCAATGTTAATTTTTAAGAAAATCAGTCAAAAATATCATTCGATAAGATTGTTTTGATCAAGAATTTCTTACAAGTTTGGTTTCTAACGGCAACGATAACTTGGATCAATACAAGAGTTATTTCGTCTTTAGAAATTGGCAACTAGATTCCGTTCAGGTAAGTTTTTTTCACGGAGTGGTAATTTTTTCATTTTTTCTTTGCTTTGCTTCGCCTTTCGTAGTGTTCTCCGTGGTAGTGCTCTTCGTTCGCGTGTAAAGTAGCGCCATCTGCCGTTAGAAACCTTGATTTGTTTACACGTGATGCAATCTGGAGCGACGGAGCGAGCTGATCAGGATCTCAGTCTCTCAGAACAGAAGTGTCATTCAATGGCTAATGCTCACATTTGATGTGTACTGTGAGGTTATTTGACTACAATTATCAATCGTCTACTGCAGTTCGAGATATTCAAATTGTTTTTCCGCTTCACGAATACAAGTTTATCCGAGGAAAGACTCGATTTACTAAGAAGATTTCATTCTGAATTTATGTTATGTAATTACGTGCGACCTAACTTACTTTGATTATTTATGAACCACTTATTCAAAACTTTCAGAAATTTGTCTTCCAATATGAGTTTCACTAAAGTTTTACCATATTTCGTGCAAGGAAAAGTTTGCAAAGGTTTTGGTCGTGGTAGTAAAGAACTTGGAATACCTACGGCAAATTTTAATTATCACGTAATTGAAAAAATACCGAAAGAGCTAGATTGCGGTATTTATTATGGTTTTGCCAATATAAATAATGGACCTGTTTACAAAGCTGTCTTGAGCATTGGATGGAATCCATATTATCAGAATGATAAAAAATCTGTTGAAACACACATACTGCATACATTTGATGGAGATTTTTACGGTGCGAATCTGAAGTTAGTTATTTTGGGTCACATTCGACCTGAACGAGATTTCTTGTCTCTGGATGATTTGATTCGTGAAATACACAATGATATAGAAATTGCTGAATCTATGTTAGATAATAATGAATATGATAAGTACAGAACGCATACTTTCTTTACACATGAAGAAGAAGGAAAAAGTATATAGAGGATAAAATAGTTCGAAATCAGGGTCAGTATTCAAAGAATTCCTTTTACTTGTTATTTCAAACTGTTGAACTGGGTTAAAGTAATTAACATTTAATGTGTATCAGTACCAGTATTACGTGCAATCTTCTATGAAATATAAATAATATTCAATTATCTTCATAGAGTAAAAGAAAACATTAACACATGAATGTTCATATACTATGCTTAGGTCTAGCGTAATTATCTATTATTTATTTATATGATTTTAATTTACGTATGTACTGTATTTTTCAGTTTTATTGGAAATGTTTCAAGTCATCTGATGATATTATAATTTAAAAAATCACTATGGTTGTATTTTTCTGGTATGTGATCTTACGTATTAAAATCCAGAAACTATTTTATATTCATATTTCTGAGATAATTTATGTATTTTATAAAAAATTATTTTGTAATTTACTAATGAGTACTCATTAATTTCTGTCATTTTACAAAAAAGAGAAATTCTGAATTATAAAATTCATTGTGTTTTACAATATTATATTTCTGTAAATGTTGTATAGTTTATATTAGGTTGATTACATCTAATTTGTTCTCCTGAAACCTGTTTTAAAAATAAAAAGATCTAAATACCATCTTTTTTTTTTTTTCCTTTCGAGAAAAAAAATTTATTTCATTTTCATGTTTTTTTTTTTTTTTTTCAATAGTACATTAAAGTGTTTGCTCGTGGCTTTTGTAAAAGGCACTTTTTAATTAATATTTTTACATGTAAATGTAATTTTAGCTTCTACTCCACACTTTTAATGACTTAATTGAATGTTAAGTAAATAATAATGAACATAAAAAATAATAATGCAGAGTTATTTACTTTTGTGAATAACAAGTTATAAAAGATTTGAGTATAAGATTTTAAGTAGATGTTTTATTTGAGGTTGTAAAAAAATAAGCCATTCATTATTATTTATTTTTAATTAAAAGATTAATATTTTATATTTTCATTGTATACTGGAGAATACTAAACTAAACAATAATAATAAAGTATTCTTTATTTTTTGATAAAGCAGATTAATGCTAGATTAGTGATAAAAACTGTATTTATCCCTTATCTTTAAAAATTTATTTACTCAAGTTCAAAATAATTTTCACTTAGTGTGTTATATTTATCAAGTGTGTCATTAAGTGGAAAAATTATTTTCTAATTTACTTGCATATTAAACTGCATAAAGTTTTTTATTAATCTAACTTTTGAGTTATATATTATTGTAATGAGTTTAGTATGTTATATCTATAGTAAAAAGAAAAAATATTGAATCAAAAAAATTAATAGGGAATCTTTTTTTTTTTTTTTCAGAAAAGTTAAAAAAAAGATTGAATTTAATGGTTAAGATGATTCATGAACATGTACTCAAAATAATAATAGGTAATCTATTTGTAACTGCAATTTTGCATACAAATAATAATAATAATTATTATTATTTTTTATTTTTTTTTGCTGTCACACAAAATTGTTCGATTAAAAAAATCACAACATCAATTTCACATCAGTGAAATATCAATGTGGTCATAGCAAAAGCCCTTGTGGCTGAATTAGACGGCACAGCAACATTGTCTAAGAAAAGAAATTGTTAATTGCAAAAACATTTGCTCAAAATAATTAAAGATATTCCCAGATTTCAGTAGAACACAGAAACTCATGGTCTTATATTTAAGAGTTCTACAGTATATTAATAATATACTGTAGAACTCTTTCTTTATAATCTCTCTCTTTATAATTAAATACATATAGCACGTGTAAACTAGAAAATATGTTTGTTATTAAATAATGTCGTTTTGCAGAAAAGGTCTGCATAATTGAGGCTTGTCACAGAAAGCATAAAAATAATCTGCCACAGAAGCAAAAGCCATTTGTGTTGAAACAAACTCAAGTGTTTTTAATAAACTGTAGTTTCAGTGCAATATTTTTTCATTTTCTAGCTTTTTCAAAATAACACCTTCTTATAATTAAATTTAATCTTGCAAAAGTTCTAGTACCCTTTAAAATTTCATACCTACATAAAGAGTACAATTTGAGCCTCTAATTATTTATTGCTATGATTAAAATTAAATGATATAGGTTACACCAAAATGACTAATTTGTATGGCTTCCTCAGAAGCAGAATTTTCTATATGTATCCTCAGCAAAACAAAGTTAATCTGTGTTCCAGGACCAGGAATACTGGATTTAATATGGTATCGCAAGAAATGTTAGCAATTCATAAAATATGTAAAATTTAGAATATACTACTACAGTAGTCAGAGGTATATTACATTTGTATATTTAGGTCTGTGGTCAGCTACTTCTTTTTGAGCTGTTAAATTAATCTAATAAACGATCTGTAACGCTAGCTGCTGTTGTAAACTGTTTCTGTTACTGAGGTAGCTTGAAATGTGAGGTTTACTATATATAACTGAAATTTCAAAGGTCACCTTTTAAATTCAGAATTCTATCTAAGCAAAAATTAGAGGCATTTAGTTGCCCCTTCAAAAAATTCAAATTTATATAAGCATCCCTTTCACAAAATATCTTTTTTTTTTTTTTAATGATTCCTTTATTTATTTATTTTTTTAACAAGCCTTATTTTTAGTATTATGTAAAGGTACTGCTTAGTGTATTATATAAAGATACTGGTTCAAACACACATTATTAACTTGATATTCAACATTAAATAAAACCAGTGTGTAAACTCCCATAAGTTTTTTTTTTTTTTTTTTTTTTAGCATTTTGCTGAAACATGTTGGCAAGAATTTCACTAAAAAGCTAAAACTGGAAAAATCCGAAAAACATCTTTATATAATAACTTAAAATTTTTATTCAAATATTTATTGGCAAAAATTACGAAACATCTGAAATTTTTCTGATTTGTTATTTGTTTAGTATGTTTGGGTTTAAATAGAACTTTTAATGGTTGAATTTAAATGCAAAAATATTTAAAAGTATGTCAAAATTTGCTTCATAGAAGTGTTCTCGGCACTAGTAGTATTGAACAATTACCTACTCTATCTATATTACCTACTCTACCTACTCACTTTTTTATTTTATACATGTAGCTGCCTCTTTTTCTATTGTTAAAATCAAAACAGAGTTTCTCTCGAATTCATGTTTCTTAAATCACAATTATAGAAGTTTGTTTTAAAAAAAAATTATATATCAGTTATCAGTGCACAAAAGAAATAGAAAATAAAATTGGGGTTAACCAACTTATTAAAAAGAAAGCAACAGTATCCAAAAAATTAAATTAACTTTCAAAAAAACTAAAATACTGCTTATATATTTTAGCTAAAGAAAATTTTTTACCAGGTTAAACCCTGAATGTAACGACTGCTATAAATGAAAATTTTGCACAATTTAATAAGTTATTTTATTTAATTTTTTTTTAATGGAGCATTTAAAACTATATTTTAATAAGATTTTTCGGGTTTTGTTAAAATTTATATCGATATTATTTTCTTGATTAAATTTGGTGAGAATAGTAGTTAATTTTCCGTATTTGATATTGCTAATGTATTCTAGCAATACGGAAAATTAACTACTACTCTCACCAAATTTAATCAAGAAAATAATATCGATATATAAATTTTAACGAAACCCGAAAAATCGCTAACTACAATAACCCGGACTGCGCATATTATTGTGAAACCATTGAAATAGTCAGTGACCAATCAACATGTAACGAGCACGAGTCGCATGCATATCTGGACCAATTGTGGTGCCATCTTCTAAAGAAGCAGCAGAGAAGGAATCTAAAAACAGTTTCGACGATAGCGGACTAAATTGACGGTTGCTGATGAAAGGGCGAATCTGCCCAGAAAATATTTCAACCAGTTTTCAAGAGCTTTATGAGGCATAAATTTAAATAATTAAAATGCTCTTGTGAAATTAAAATTTGAATTTTTAAACAATTATTTATATTCATTTATATTTTATTAGTATAAGTTTAAGTTAAGACTTACTAAACTGCAACTTATAATCAAAAAGTTGCTGTTTTTTTATGGTTGGGGGGGGGGGGGGTGCGGAGTCACAGAAAATTCACTTAGAGTCACATGAAACTGTAAGCTGCCCTGGCGTATCTATTAGAGGGGTCCACCAAAAATATTAAGTGGACTCTGTCAACAACTGTGAGCCACAGCAAGGTCGCTGTTGATGAGGCGTATCCACCTTGAAAACCACTACAGCTTAAAGGTATGGAGCTTAGTAAGGATTTTATTTAATTAAAATTTATTTTATTTTTTTCTTCGAGGTGCTCATGATAAACAACTAAATTATGTTCAAAACATTTAGCAAAATTGGAGGCAATTCTAAAAAAGTAATTTAAGTTTTTACCCTAAGTTCCTGTCTATAATCCACTTATTATATCTTTAAAAAATCTATTTTTCTTACAATAATGTGGATTGTACATTGTTGTGTATTATCTACAATTTTTTTTAGCTTTACCACTTTTACAAATGTCAATAATAAGTGTTCTTAAAGTAATTGTCATTATTTTTATAAAGAAATATAATATATATGTATATAATCTTGAATATTCTTCATTTTTAATATATTAGTTTTAGTAGATTTTACCATCATTGCAAAGAATCAAAAGCCTGGTAGTGTCGTACCATATTAAAACTAAGAAAAAAAAAAAAAAAAAAATCTTGTAATTTTAAAGATTCCAAGTTTTAATAAATCATTTAAAATTGTTTTTTTTTCTATATTTATTGAACCCAGCAGCAAAAACAGTGTAACATGGCAGCGAGCACTGCAGAGTTTTTGAAACTCTGAATCTAAAAAAAAAAAAGTCAAAAATACAAAAGTAACTTACATTATTACGTAAAATTCTGATTATAACTTCCTTTTCTTTTAGAAACAAAAATCATTAAAATCAGAAGGTGTGATATTATTGAAAACTTAAAAAGCTGAAATTTTAGGAAATATTTCAGATTGTAACACCCGAGAGAATGGAAGGTTTTTGGAAAATGAAAGCGTCTGAAAATCACAGAACAAGGTATATTTGAGTGGGGTGCTACTATCGGGAATTTTATGGTATATCTGGATTATTATATTTATTGTATATTCTTAATTAGTTTTCTTTGTAGATATAAAAATTTTATATGTTTTATGAATTGTTAATATAATTTGCAATACCAGACTTTGTCCGGCATTCCCGGATCGTGGATAAATTTTGTTTTGCTGCAGACAGATATAGAAAATTCTGCTACTGAGTTATTGAATTTAATGTATGTATTCTGAATTTTATATATATATTTGGAATTTATTCTTGTCATTGTGTAATTAAATTTATTAGTCCCAAATTTTCAATATTTTATATGCTTAAAAAAAAAAAGGATTATTGTTTACATTTCCATATAATACTGGTTCTTTGTAGAGTCGGCAAGAGAAAGAGATTGTATTTTTCAAGTTCCTGCAGATCATGATTTTCCTTTTAGAAAGAAATTTCACTTATGGATATTTTAACTAATATATATATATTTTTTAATAGCATGAAACTCTTTTTAGCAAATTTTATGCTGCTAATTATAGATAGGAAATTAGGGTACATTAAAAAATAATTTTAAACGAAATAATTTTACTGTTATGTTATTTATAATATATTTATTATTCATTAGAAATGCCTATTTTATAAATTACATGAGAGAAAAAAATTGCAGATGTTTTGGTCTTCAGATAATGCTATCATTAAATCTCGCCATGTGTATGGAGTCGCCAAATGTACCAAACAGTGTGGCAGTCTTCTAATGAAAAGTCCCCCCCCCCCCCCTCCTTTTTTTTTAACCATAAAAAAATAAATTAATTTTACAATATTTTGTTTTTCTTGAGAATTCTCCCCCCTCCCCCAACCACAAAAATTAAAATTTGAATCAACCCATGAAATAGATGTAATTGCCAAGTTAATCTAAAGTGGCATTTTAAAAGATGAAGAAAAAACTAACAATATGAATAACAAACCATGTAAGGTCTGTTAAAAATAAATTGATACCAGGAAAACCTGGAATAGTCAGGGAATTCGAAAATTGACCATAAAAGTCAGGGACTTTGAATATTTTAGCCAGAATCTGGAAAAGTCAGGGAATTTCATACGATGGTTGCTAAAGAAAAAACTATTTTTCCGCTAACGTGGGGTTATTTTTTATTTATTTTTTCCCTCCTTAGCTTACACGATTTTTTTTAAACATCACCAGCCTTCCTTTCCGCTCGTGAAAAGTATTTGTTATTCTGCTTATAAGCGACAGATGCTATCACTGTATGTAATTTTTGTCATAGTCATATGTATTTTTTGTGTTTTCAAGTAGTACTGTAGTACCGTAATTATTTTGTCCGCAACACAATCAGTGCTCAATACATGGTTAGATTGGAATTTTCTTTGAACGCACCTGGAAAACCTGCAAAAGTCAGGGAATTTCATTCTCCTGTTTGAGTGGCAACCCTGTATGTAGTTAAAGAACAAGTATGCATAAAAATCTTGTGCTTAATTATAAATATCACACTTAATACAGTAGAAGATCTTTATAGCGCAATTCTACACAAAGCCTCTCAAACATGAACAATGAATTTTGCAGTTAGGAAGCAATGACGTTCCTATACTGTAAAAAAAAAAAAAAAAAAAAAAAAAAAAATACTCTATAGGGGACTAAATGTGATATTAGTTTTTCTTTATTCCTTAATTTGAAGCTTTTTAATGAAAAAAAGAGCTATTTTTATTTACTTATTTAAGAATTAGTATTACAATGAACGATTTGGTCAAGGCATATTTGGGCAACGTCTATAAAGTAAATTTAACAAAAAAATTTTACAATCTGTTTAAACTTCTGTTCCAACAAAAATAACTTAAGGCTACTATACTCTTATTTTGATATGTTTCAGACATATTTGGCTATGTATACAAGGTAAATTAAATGAGGTTTGAAATGTGATACGTATAACACAAAATTCTATATAATGCACAACCTCGTGTTTTTAAGTTTGCGTTATAAAGATCTTCACTGTATTTCTTTTTTATATTATGCTTCCTAGAAAATGCCTGTTTCAAAGAAAGCCTTTTTAGAAGAAATATTTTTTTAGTACAAAATTTAATTTTAATAAAAGTATCACATTTATTAACTGCACTAGATTATTAATCTATATAAATTTTACTCATACAGTGAAGAAATGCAAGAGCAACTTGTAAAATGTGCACACCAATTTTTTTTATAAAATTTAAATGTATGCTCATACATGAGAATTATGTTTTTTAATATGCCTTAATTGTATTTTAAATATGGAGGTGAATAAATTTAATGGATTATTAATGCATTAAATGTAAAGGTTAGTATTCTATTGTTAACATAATGAACAAAACAAAGAATATAAATAGACTTCAAGGAGAAGAACTGAAGATAGTGTACTCAGTGCTACCGAAACAGCTGTTTGTTTTTTCACTTCTGCTTCTTTTGACGTTGTACTTTTGTTGTTGTTAAAGTTTTTTCCTTGTGGTTTATTTCTCATGTGCCTAGTATTCTTTTAATAAATAATGTACCTACATGTATTTTGTTTTGTGCACATGTAAAATGTTTGTTTTAAATTTAAATTATATAAAGCTTAAATTATGTGTGAAGTCCCTCCCCCCCCCCTTTTAAATTATACTTGCAATAGTCTCTGGTCTTGTTTAGTGCCTCCTATTTAATGATATATATTTTTTTCTTTACTTTTCAATTTTTTGTTTTTTTTGGTGCACAGAAATGGACCCAAGTGCTTTCATTTAAATCCTATTATGAACATTCTTTATAAATCTCAAAATATGCATGGTATCAGGGTCAGATATCAGAGTCAGATATCTCATTGTGTTGTCTTTTATATTATACCATCCTGAGCTTATGTTTCAGCATGTTAATACCCACCAGCACATGGAGATAGTTATTATTATTATTATTATTATTATTTTTTTTTTTTTTTGCTTGTTTTCTGGTTTGTCCAAAGTTATCAGATCTCTCCCCCATAAAAACATTTGGAGCATTATGAATATGCTCTACAACCAGCTCAAGATTTTCCCAATTTAACTCATCAATTGGTCAGAATTTGGCACAATATCTCGTAGCAGGACATCTGCCAATTCCATCAATTAATGCCAAGCCGAATAACTGGTTATATGTAGGGCCAGAGGTGGACCAACATGTTATTGACTTTTTACACTTTGTGAAGCTCTTTCTCTTGATTAAATTATCCAATTTTTCTGAAACTGTAATTTCATTTGTTTTCCTCTACACGTTTATCACAGCTATCAATTTCTATCCCATTTAGATAACTCATTCTTGGTGTTTTATTTATTTATTTATTTATTTGTTGTCTTAAATTATATATTATGAAAATGGATATTTTGAGTTAATAAGTATCTTTTAATATAGTAGCCAACCTCCCCCCCCCACCTTTTTTTTTCTTATTTACTGACTTAATTCTTATCATGAAATGAAAGTAAATTAAGCATGACATCTTGTACATTAAAACTAGTAGGTAACCTTATGTAACAATGTGTTTTATGTGAGAAATCAACTAAAGATTTAAAAATAAGATTATATGCATTTATTAGTTCTAGTAGAGTGTTCAAGAGGCTCTGTTCTCAAAGAAGTTAAATGGAAGGTGCAGTGTTTAAATCCAGGCCATGTTTGTTAGTGTAGCCATTCACAGTTTTCATGATTATCTCTGAAACTCATGTCACGTCATCGGCCAAGAGATTTTGCTCTCAAAGCTGGTAGACGGAAAATGCCAGGTTTGAATACATGTCATGCTTTGTTGGCCTAGCTGTTTGGAGTTTTCTACTCACATGAATACAGGCTAGGATCCCTTAGAAGACCCCCTCCCCCCAACACACACACACACAAAGGACATCCTGCCCAGGCCTAGGATTCATGAGCAGTCAGCCTTACAGCAACTCACATAAATACAGGTCAGGACCCCTTAGAAAGACCTACCACAGAGGGCATTCCACCAACAGGCCTAGGACCCTTGTGAAGTCAATCAGCCTTAAGACCACACAACCAACTGACCTACAATGACTTCTGTAACTTAAATGAATATAGGCTAAAACCACTTGGGTATTCCATTTTTGTGCCTAGGTCCCTGTCTTGTGGCTTTAGCCTACACAACATAATGGGTCTCAATTATCCATACAATACAATGGGTCTCAGTTACACATACAATATAATGGGTCTCAGTTACCCATACAGTATAATGGGTAATTGAAATTTCATACTTTGATATTTCAAAAAATTCATTTCTAAAGATTTTCATCAGAAACCTTCCTTAAAAAATATGTTGGTACTTACGTATCAACTGCATGACTGCAATTAATACAAAATGTATATTTATTTTATGTTAATTTAATTATTTAAGTTCTTATATATTTATTTATGAATATTATTATAGAAGTGATTGTGTGGAATATATTGTATAATCTTATATATTTATGTATATTGAGTAATCTGCCATTGGCATGCTGTTAATATGTAAGTACCAATATTATCTTTTTTTTTTTTTTTTTTTTTCACAGAAAAGAACCATTTGTTTCTAACTGTGTCAAAAATCAATTGGGTTAAACCTTGCTAACCTGCGAAAGGACTAATTTTATGTAAAATGAAATTTTTCTTAATTTGTATCTTACAGTATGTAAAAATTCTATTGGTTTTCAAGTGTTTATACTTTTACTCCTAGCCATACAAATGCCATGAGAAAAAAAAACATACAACTGATGTCATATACCATGGCAACTGTCATACTAAGTCAGTGGCATAGCCAAAGACTTTATCTGCAGGGGGCAAAGATAGCTTGAGGAGGGCTGAGACTAACTAGATTTTATTTCAATAGTCAAATATAAAATTTTAATTTCAAAGTATCTGGGAGAAAATGGTAAGAAGCAGGGGGGGGGGGAGCTATAGCCCTTCCTTGTTTGCACTCTTGCACAGAGATCTTGGTATGATAGCAAAACAACATCTTTTATAAAATGTAACTTTTGCATGGGCTTGAAAAATTTGGTTGCCACTAGTATACTAATCTTTCTTGTTTGTGATTTCTTTTTCAATTTCTTTTTCGTTAAATTACTTTTTTCATTATATTGTGTGGCTAGATTATAGATTAAAATTTTTGTTTCTTATATACTGTGTAATGATATACTCTGTCTCAAATGGCATCCTAATAACTAATTGAAAAGTGCTTTTAATTATGATTACCTTGAAAAAGAAATATTGTGCAATATGAATTATCTTTTCGCATGAAATGATGGTGAAATATGATTTCCTAAAACAATATACCTTACTTTTTATTTTCACGAGGGACTAGTGGAACAACATATATATATACACACACATAATTTAAATTTTGGGGGTAATTATTAAAAATTTTCAAGCCAACTTAATCTTCACAACCCTACAAGGCTCAATTTTTTTTTAGTGCGCAACAAAAATATATAGGTTGTAATTAGAGATCAGAAGATAGGGAAAACTTATAAAAATAAAAATAAAACCATATTTTACGGATTATTTATTATTTTATATTTTACATTTTTTATATTATTATTTCATATATTAGGGATTTATATTTTATTTTTTTTAATTTAACTTTTTAGCTCAACGTACCGTATGTGGAATATACATAAAAATATGATTTACTAATACGTTTACTATTGTAATATAAAAAAAAAACTTACCTCTGCAAAATATACACTTTGTTATAACACACAGTAATTTTTTTCGAGTCAAAACTGTTCGATAACTATTCTTTTTTTTATTTTTGAATTCAGACAAACGACTAACGTATCACTTTCATTCAAATTTCACACTGAGTGCACTATAACAAAAACACGAGTGACATCTTTAGGTAAAGATTCGTATTACGACATTGCTAAATGTCAGTAGCTTCTATCAATATGTCAAGAGATGTCGCTACTAATAGTTCTATAGCTATAGGAACGATTAAAGTCGGTGTTCCACATATGAAACTGAGTGCCTTGTAGGGTTAAGGGAAAATAAGTTACAATCAATCAGAATGTCATATCATTTATTTTAATTTTTTATCAAGTATTATGTGCACTTAAACTTCTATGTTTTTAATTTATTATTATTATTCAGTGATGTACTTATTTATGGTTTTTTTGTTTATAAAAGTAAATAATTGTTTCTGCAATATTTTTTTTTTCTTTATGTGTATCCGTCCAGTACAAATACACCTATATTAGAAACAGTTTCATAGTTTATATTGCAAATATCTAGAAGTGTTTTATATGTTTGAGTGTGTTGTACTAGTTATTTATTTGTTAAGTATTATTTACCATTTTATATGGTGCTAGTTAATTTTGGTGTAATTAATTTTTTATTTTGGAAGAAAAAGGTTGTTTATGTATATATACTTAGCTTGGATTGGCAGATGTACTTTAGTGTAAATTTCTTTTTCTGTTTTTTATTTATTGAATAAAATGTAACATTATAAAGAAAAAAAAAGTTGTTTTTCTTGTGAATGTTTTTGTTTATAAAGACTTACGAATATACTATATATATATATGTGTAATGTTTGAATTGATGTGTGTATATATATATATATATATATTTTTAATGTTCTCATTTCATCCACGTGTTAGATTGATGCATATTTTAATTAGATTTGAGTATAAGACAAACTTTACTATTTCTAAAATTTATCTGAGACTGATATTTTTGCATATTAGTAAGGATTTTGTAATAAAATTGATAATTTTTATATTTTAAGTAATCTAATTAGCTTGAAGTGTCAAATATAGGAGTGAGACTAATCTGTTATGTACAGCAGAAGACCACTAATTTGAACATGTGGGACTGGGGGCAGGGGTGGCGGAACGTGAATTTTATTGACCGGACCTGGAATAGTGAAGCATGATCAATGGCGCACCACTGGGGGGGGGGGGGGATTGGGGGATCGAGCACCCCAGACCAAAACGACACATAAGAATAATATTTTATAAAAGCTGTATCAGCAAAATTTTATTTTTAACTTTGTAAAACAGAAAAAAAAAATTAAGCGACACTTCGTACCGATTTCTCTTGTTCGTTGCATAATGGGCACATACAAGGTTCAGCATTTGCAGTTTTTGTAAAATTAGTGTTATCTTCATCTCTACGAGTATCATCATTGTTTTTATCAAGTACAGTTTCTTTTTCTAAACTTGGAATCGGGGAGTTTGAAGACACTTTAAAATATGACTCGATTTTTTGCCGTTTTCTGGAACTCATTTTTATAGGTGAAAAAATAAATATGTAGTTTAATTAACCAAAATGCGTTTTTAGATGGAGCACAGGAAAAGCGTCTTCCTCGTTCTCTCCCTAGATTTGTGACTGGGACCATAGAAGCCACTGAAGGAGAGAGGGGACTTGTCACCCCAAAAATACGGACATAAGAATAGTCGTCTCTGAAAGGGGAGGGGGTGGGAGCACATTCAGCGGCTAAATTCTACTTTACCTCATCCCTTGAGGCGCGAGTGACTGAGACTGTAGTAATGGGTATTGCACTTCTCACCTGAAATCGATAGAAAATTCATATAGAACAAGGAATATAATACAACACACAGATGAATGGGGATACCGGGAAACTTGTTAGCAATCCCTGCTTTCCAGAGTAAGAAAACTGGCTTACTAATCCTTTTTCTGCCGTCACCAGCCCCCCCCCCCTGCACACACACTGTTATCCTTTCAGGAATGTCGTATCTGTAGGGAAATAGATTGCAACAGCTATTAGACATATTATAAGCGGCAACCAGAGAGTTATCCTGCTATGTAACTCTTCACCTTCTTTTATTATCAAGTCAGGTCAGAAAAGATACAGTACAAAAAAAAAAAAAAAGACAAAACTAATGCCCGGGCCCGGTCGGCCCGGGCAGTTCCGCCGCCCCTAACTGGGGGTTATGAAATTTTGAGTTTCTGCGAATTATGGTCATTTCAAACTAAATTGTATAAATATACCAACTTTTTTCAATAAATTAAAAACAAATAAAGTTGAATTAATATACAAAACTTTAAAATATTAGGTAATGAAAATTGAAAAAATATAAATAAATAAATTACATGTAATTTGCTTTT
Organism: Salticus scenicus; assembly: GCA_963930645.1. NCBI lineage: Eukaryota > Metazoa > Arthropoda > Arachnida > Araneae > Salticidae > Salticus > Salticus scenicus. Next base: position 109,412,842 of record OZ005661.1, on the reverse strand, counting down.
TACATAACTATTATAGTAGTTTTCATAAACATTTTACACTTTTCAAGTTTTATTTTAATTTTAGCAATTTGTAAATTGTCATTAATTTTTTTTTTTTTTTGGAATTATACAGTGTGTCCTAAAAGTTCCAGTACTCGAACTTAAAGAACTCATTGTCCATGATTATTTTTTAAATATTAAATTTTATCGTCTGCTTATTATTGCATCAATTCTTTAATTTTTATTGTTTGCTTCTTTTCTCACTCAGGTTGTGTGAGAATAAAGTTTTGTGTTATTTAGTTCTTCATCGTTAAATGAGTTTATCCCGCATTCAGAGAATTGCGCTGCTTGAGGCTTATTTTGAAATCCTATGAAAGATACAAAGATGTTTGGCGATATAAATATCCAAATGATACAATACCGAGTAAAAATACGCTATATCAGCTTGTTTGACAATTTCGTAATATAGGTTCTGTGGAAACAAGCACTGGAGTGGAAGACGTGAAGTTGTTACACCAGCCTTTCTGCAAGGCATTCAACGAAGAACATTGCAAACTTCTCAAAAATTTGTTAGGCGTTTTGCACAAGAAATGGGCGCATCTTGGGCAAAGATGTCGACAAGCAAGATATGAAGTGGCATTGCGAAATCAGTGCCCAACATACAAAATAGCAGTTTGTAGAGATGTGGACTATAGTACTTTAGGAGAATTCAATTTGAAATGCGTTCATTGTAAAGCATCACATTTTCCAGATGAACGTGTTTCCAATCGTCTTCATAGAGACTCTGGTAATTGTTGTCTTCATGGACTATTATTACTGCCAGCACCATATTTTGTGAACGAGTTAGCAAGACTGTTTTTGCACTGCCATCCACTTGCTGAAGAGTTTCATAAAAGAATCAGAAACTTGAATTCCTGTTTTGCTTTATCTTCTTTCAATGTGTCAGAAGACAGAACCATCAACAGTCATGGCATATACAGTTTTATTGCCTGTGGACAAGTATACCACAAAATGGACTTGGCTGCTCAACCGACTCAAGACATACATGGAGAATTTGAAAAACCTCAATACGGTCAGACGTATTTTTTGGATCCTGATGATGCTGTTGACGAATGATTACATCATCCTCTGAATTATGGAATAAGTCGTGAACTCATGTAATTATTAGAGGCTGTAATAAGGGCACAGAATGGTTATGCACAGGGTTATATGATGATGCGAGAAGTTCAGTATGAAGTTAATCAGCAAGCTACTGCAGAAGGATTATATCCACCTGAAGTTCAATTTTTGTTCAGAATTCCTCAGGAAAGTGATTACAGAAGATTTAATGTACCATCCATTAACGAAGTTTGCGCTGTCTTCACACTTAATGCCGATCAGAGTTTCCCAGAAAATGAAATGATTGTACATCAGTGAAACAAAGAAATTATTATTCTAAAAAATATTCATAAATGTATTGAGACATTCACTTATCCACTGTTTTATCCACAGGGAACGGATTGTTTTTCTCTTGATCTACCATTGACTTCACCTTATTCTTTGCGGCATCATGCAATGCGCGTTGAGTTGGCTCAGAACAGACTTGCTTTATGACATGAAGTAACAAATTATTTGTCCACAAGAATGAATTCTACAGGTCATGACTTGCGACAAATACAATTTAATGCATAGCATTTTGGTGGCAGACTTTTTCAACAGTATGTTGTCGACACTTATTAGGGTCGAAAGCGATCGTATTCAGTGGATTAAAGCAAATCAAAAGAAGATTCTTGCTGATAATTATACAGAAATCATACATTTGATAAACGACTTAGTAGAAAAAAACAAAGCTACAGTTGGAGAGAAAATCATTCTCCCATCATCTTTCCCAGGGTCAACACACTATTATACTGAACAATTTGAAGATGCTATGGCAATTGTTCGCCGCCTTGGTTCTCCAGATTTCTTCATAACAATGACATGTAATGCAAACTGGCCTGAAATAAAAAACGCTTTGCACATTCAGTTACAAGATGGATCTTTTATACAACTTCCTCATGAATGTTGTAACTCGAGTTGCAAAATTGAAATTTGATGAAATAATTGAAGATTTTGATAAGAAGCGGATATCTGGAAAAGTTGCTGCGTATGTATATTCAATTGAATTTCAAAAGCGAGGTCTTCCTCACATTCACCTTCTTCTAATTATGAGTTCTCAAGACAAGATTCATAATCCTGAAGAACTGGATGATCTCATTTCTGCAGAGGTTCCCGACTTTGAAGATACAGATCTGAGAGAAGTTGTAATAAAGTGGATGATTCATAACCCCTGTGACGAACAGAACCCAAATGCAGCATGCATGGTAAATAAAAGTGGACGTATGAAATGCCGCTTTCGATTTCCAAAATCATTTGAGGATGTATGTTGATTGGCAGACAATGCAAAACCAAATTATCGAAGGCGTTATGATCCCAAATTGGACCCTCACAGTTGAGATTTTTCTTATGAAAGTGCAGTGTATCTTAAGAGTGTTGATGGCAGCCGCATAACAAGAGATAATCGTCATGTTATTCCTTATAATGCTTATTTGCTGAAAAAGTACAATTGTCATATAAACGTTGAATATGTTGGAAGCATGGCTGTGAAGTATCTATACAAGTACATATATAAAGGGTTTGATTGTGCTTCACTTAAAGTTGTTGAAGGAGGAAGACAAATCATGTACAATGAAGCAAATACTTATGTTGAGGGTTGATGCATCACTCCACCAGAAGTATGTTGGCGTTTATTTGGAAATGAAATTCAGAAGAAGAGTAATAGTGTGCAACGATTATAAATTCACCTTCCTGGCCAGTACAGAATTTTAAATTTAGATCAGGCTCAGGAAGATTTAGCTGATACAGGGCAAAGAGGTTCGACTCTGGAAGCATATTTCAAGCACAATAGAAAGGCTAAGGAAGAACATGATATTAGACAATCAAATGGAGACACGGAGGAAGAGCCAATTAATTATTACTACTGGCAAATGCCTGAACACTTTAGATGGGATTCAAGAAACAGTGAATGGATTCAAAGAGTATGACATATAAAAGTTATTGGAAGAATACATAATGTCAATTTTGTTGTACAGCCTGAATTATATCACTTACGACTATTATTGTATCATGTAAAAGAGGCAACCAGCTTTAAGGATTTACTGACAGTGAATAATATTGAACATGCGACATACAAGCAAGCTGGTCTAGCACGAGGATTATGCTATGATGACCAACAATGGGTTGAAGGATTGTCCAAATCTGTAAGCTCAAAACTGCCTAGGGAACACTTTTTACATAGATTTTGATTCTAGGCTCACCAGAAAACCCCAAACGGCTGTGGGAAATGTTTAAGCAAGATCTTGCAGAAGATTTCATTCATGAAGGTCAAAGAACTGGAATTTCCATTGAAGTTTCTATCAAGCGAGCATACCGTGTAATTACCCATAAACTCGACTCAGAAGCGACAGAAGGTAGAAATTTTCAATATTGGGTTGAAAAGTTTTCATTTGATGATTAAGAAACTGAATTGAATCAAGAAATGTCAAATGCCAATGAATCAGCAGCTATTGGTCAACAAATGTATCAACTTTTTAGAGGAAAACAAATTGAAATTGTGGATGCTATCTTTCGTTCAGTCAATGATGGAAATATTGAATCAAATTACTTTTTTATTGATGGACCTGGTGGTACTGGAAAAACTTTCATATACAAGACTTTCTATTACCTTCTGCGAGGAGGGAACTTTAATGTGCAGTGTATGGCTTTTACAGACATTGCTTCGATTCTACTTCCTGGAGGACACACATCACACAAAACATTTGGATTGAAGGTGCCCTTTTCACCAGAGTCGAGTTCCACAATCAAACCGGGCTCCTGTAAAACTCAAAAACTTTCTAAAGTTCAAGTATTTCTCATGGATGAAGCACCTATGCTTCCTAAATATGCATTGCATGCAATGGACGAAATTCTGCGAAAAACTGGAAATGCAACTTTGCCATTCGGTGGAAAAATTATGGTTTTAGGAGGAGATTTCAGACAGTGTCTTCCAGTTCAATCACGAGTGAATAAACAAGAACTTATTGACTTATCAATTAAAAAAAGTGTGCTTTGGTGTAAATTTAGGAATTATTCACTGGATGAGAATATGCGGGTTGATGCAGACCAAAGAGACTTTGCAAACTATATTTTAAAAGTTGGTAATGGAGAATTACCACCGATTAGGTCTTTAGATGAGATAGAGCTACCCGAAGACATAATTTCAAATGGAAATCTCATTGATGAGGTTTTTGCTTTTTGCTTTATCAATGAAAATTATGAAGAGATGAAAAATAGAGCTATACTTGCTCCTCTTAACAAAGATGTTGACAGGTTAAATACTGAAATTATTTCGAAATTACCCGGAGAGTACAAAACTTATCACAGTTACTGTAAATAACCAACCCGAAGGAGCACTTCAATTTCCTGTTGACTTTTTAAATTCTGTTGAAAATTCCAATTTACCACCTCATGAACTTAAACTGAAAAAAAAATGCTATTATTATGTTGATGCATAATATAGATGCATCAGAAGGCCTTTGCAATGGTACAAGATTAATCGTTACTGAGCTGTGCAATCATATTATTAAAGCAAAAATAATAACTGGTGAACACTGTGGCCGAGATGTACATATACCAAGAATCACACTTCAATCATCAAAAGGTCAACTTGGTTGCGCAATATCTAGACAGTTCCCTGTAACAGCAGCATTTGCTATGACAGTGCATAAATCACCGGGCCAAACTTTTGACTTTGTAGGCGTTGATCTGAGAGTACCAGTTTTTATGCATGGAATGCTTTATATAGCTTTTTCAAGAGTTAAAAGAAAAACATCATTAAAAATACTTTTGCCGATAGAAAATCAGCACGATACTCATTGAGACTCATTGAAACCTTTGGACAGCCCCTGCCTGCCTGGACGAGCCAAGCTTAACGGGTTGGATGTCGTCCCACTGCATGATAGCTTCCTACTGCCAGATAGTTATCTAGTCGCTACATAGAATGAGCTGTGTCCGACGACTCGTTCAGGCTTCTGACATCAGACAGGGAGACTGCTGGCTCCTATTCATCAGCACGATACTCGTAATATCGTCTGGAAAGATATCTTAAACCATTCAAGAACTACAGAAATGGATTACAGTTTTAATGAAAATGCAGATTTAAATTTCAGCTTTCATTAGGACTAATGCAATTCAGGCACTGTTCTTATGCGTTTATGAAATGGTAGCACATTTTTTTGTTTGTTTGCTGCAATATATTTTAATATTAACAGTTAAAATTCTTTAATTTATAGCATTGCAGTAGAAAGTTATTTAAATGTGAGGATTTATAAAAAAATGTCTGATGATTTATAAAATATATGTATAGTTATAAATTTGTAAAAATAACATAACTATTCAGCCTTAAACTTTTATATCCCACTGTGTACTCACCCAACAACCAGTGGCGCAGCGACGGGGGGGGTCCAGCGGGTCCGGACCCCCCCTATGAGCTAAGATTTTTTATTCGGAAATTTATGCATTATGCAGGGCCTGATTATAGCAGTGGCATGTGGGGCCCGGGCCCCTGACCCTGAATAGTAGGGGGCCCCAAAACTAATTTCTTTTTTGATTATTTGATCACTATTTGTTCTGTGTACAAAAATTTTGGTCACTTTTTCAACTATTTTCACATCGTCAAGTACTGGCATGGGTCTAAGAAAGCATGTGTGCCTCAGGCCTTACATGAAGTCGAGCAGGCCCTGGCATTACGTATAAAAATTTGACCAGAAATTTGTAGAAAAATCGACATATTTTTACTTTCCAAACATACGTATGTAAAGAAAGTATTGTAATTATGCCAAATAATCCGACTGCAACAATTTGAAGTTTGAATTTTCTACACGATTTGAGGTTCCCTAAGTTCATTTTTGCTATATTTACGGTGATGTATGTATGTGTGTGCCTGCGAGTGAACACGATAGCATCTAAAAGCATTGTTTCAATAAGCTGAAAGTGTGTACATATGTTATAGATCACTTTAGCAAGAACCCTATTGATTTTGATGAATTTAGTCCTTATAGTTTTTTTTTTCTTACAGAGATACAAAGAAAAATTTCTTATCATTATGTCCTATGGCCCCAACTTTTTTTAAAGTCAACTTCAACGTGAGTGCTTTATTCCACGCGTGAGCAGAGATTTTTCAGAGTGAAGCACCAGGAGTTAAAAAAATAAATAAAATAAAATAAAATTTTTAACTCCTTGAAAAATCCAAAGTGCAACAGAGAAAGATGCGTTGACGAGACAAGTCCGGACGGCGGAAAGGAAGCAGGGCGTCCCCCAAAACACGGTAAACCGTTCAGAGTCTCGCAATTAGTAAAAAAAGAAGGGGTGGAGGCATAAATTTAAATAGTTATAACAAAATTCAGAAAAAATCTTTAGTGAATTAAAATATAGAACTTATAGCATCTATATGTCTTATTCAATAGAGGTGAAAATTTATACGCAAGTTATGGGTCTCCATCGCACAAACAGTGTAGATTTTTGTGAATCTAGCACGTACAGCTTTACTAAAATGACACAAAGAAAAATTCTTTATCATTATGGCCTATGGGCCCGAATTTTTTATGTGCGACAACGGCTTTGTAATGTGAGTCGATATATGTGAGTGAACACGATAGGGACTAAGTTCAAATGAGCTGAAAGTTGATACGTATGTTATAGGTCACCGTAGCACGAACCCAAATGAATTTGGTAAATTTAGCCCTTTTTTTTTACGGAGACAAAGAAAAATTCTAATTATAGCCTATATGGGTAGAAATTACTTATGTACGATAGCGTTTAAATGCCCTATTGGACTGAATTGAAAATTTATATACATATTATAGATCACCGTCACACGACGGGTAGGAATTTTGTAGAATCTAGCACTTGTAGTTTTTTTCCAGGGACACCACAACGAAAAATTCTTTATCAGTATATGGCTTATGAGCTCAAATTATTTAAAGTGTGATGGGGCCTAAACGCCTTATTCGATTGAGCTGAAAATTTGTACACATATTATAGGTCACAGTCGCACGAACTGTATTGATTTTGTGAGTGAAACCCTTATTGATTTTTACAGGGACACAACAAAAAATTCTTTATCACTATGATCTATGGGCTCAAATTATTTGAAGAGAAATAGTGTAAAATTAAACAGTATACTCAAACATCGTATTATAATTTTCATTTTTGTTTATTTAACGACTTTTCTTTCTTTAATTTATTTATACAGTTATTAATTACTTAAAGTTCGGAAAATCGAGTGGAGTCACTCCAGATTTTTTCTTTTATAAAAGCCTTATTGTCTTATTACATTCTCTCTTCTCTTTAAACATATTAAATTAACATGGTATATATTTCATAAATCCACTCTAAACCTATATATGAGTATGCTAGCAAAATTGTTTCACAATACATATATTCTTGATTTCCACTTAAATTTCTTCAGAAAGTATCCTAGGGGCGAATTACATTATCCTTTTTTGAAAGAATGTTTTTCGGCAAGCTCGGGTCTAACAGTTTTCAGAAAACATCTGATTCTAGCGTCAAAGCACTAAATTACCTTTTCACGGAAGGTGACAAATTATTTTGAAACTAGAAACATGGGAACAATGATCTCTTAAAATTGGAGTTGAAATCCCTGTTTTTGATCTCTCGCGTTATGTCGGCTTTGCGGCAACATGTGTTGTGCGCTATTGTTCATTCTCCAGACCAGACGACACCCCACACACGTCGCCCTTGGCAAGTATTCCTGAAATTTTTCTTTGTTTACATACATCTGGAATTTCTAAGAAAAAGGGATTATAGACGAGGGTCAGTTTGGGAGAAGACTTCTCGTTTCTCAGCCAGTTACAGATTTTGATTTGTTTTTTTAGACAAAAAAGGTAAGCACTTTTCTGTTCATGTTTTAAATGGTTTAATATATAAATCCAATTTACAAAATGTTCAGAAAAATTGTATTTGAGTAGGGTTAAGTCGGATTATCTTCTATAGGGATCTAGGTCTGAGTGGAATGCCCTCCGGTCTTTCTGAATGGTTCTAGTCCGTATTCACGTGAGTTTCGGAGAAAACAACGACAAACACTGTACGGCTAGACAAAGGAGCGCGACCTGGGCTCATTCAAAAGGACGATAAGTCTAGTTTTAAATGTTGTAAATCAATAGTTAAATACATAGATCTAAATCAACAGAAAGTGGAGAAACTCAAACAAAATTAATCTCGAATTTTAATAAATTAATCATTAATTAAAAAAAGTTAAATTTATTTACAAATATAAGATTTAAAGTTCTTTTTTTATTTTGTATTTCTTAAAAAATAGTTTATTTATGCACTTATTTATTTAATATTTTTTCAAATATATAATTGTAAGGAATTATACTCGTATTATGCATTTTTCATCTTCAATCAGTTCAACCCATGTACAAATTTAGAAGTTTAAAACTGACTCTTGAGTTAAATGTTTCTTGGTTAGATCTTAAAAAAAAAAAAAGAAAAAAAAAGAAAGAAAGAAAGAAAGAAAGAAATATATGCTTCATAATCTAAAAGTTTTTTTTTTTTTTTTTTTTTTTTTATTAAAATAATGTTTAACTAATTTTCCTATTTAAGATTTATGTACAATTTTAATTTAATGAAAATCCTGAAAGGGGTATAGGTAGTAAAACACTTAATTTTAAAAGAAACTCTTACTGTTTTGGATAAACTTTTGATTTGAACCAAAATTTGTGGATGAAAGTAAATATCTTTAAAGTGATTTAATTACTTTTTTTTGCCATTTCCATTGTGAGGAAAACTTAAACTTACTGTATTGTTGCATGGGATTTTAAAATTATCCTTGAGGAAAATGATATGTACAGTCGGCAGCAAAAGTATCCGAGCTCTAGCCAATAATTCCGATATCAAAAAAGTACACTTAATACTGTTATATTAAATAAATCCTTGTCGAATCATGTTCTTAGACTGACTAAGAACATGAATCGACAAGAATTTATTTAACAAAACAGTATTAAGTGTACTTTTTTAAAACAGGGATTATTGTTAGTGCTCGGATACTTTTGCTGCCGACTGTAGTTTACAGTTTTTCAGTTTGGGATTTGAATTGAATATTAAACTATTATGATATGAAGGGGGTCATTACAAATTTTTCATTTATATCTTTCAAACATAATGAATAAAGTACTTTCTGGTACATCCTTCGCCAAAAAAGAAAAAAAAAAAAAAAAAAAAAAAACAGTTACTTTTATAAAACTACTGGCATAGTTATTTTTGTTCAATTACATCTTATAGATTCTGAGAGATAGTTTTAAAAAATTTGTAGCATTGCAACAACACTTCTTAAGCTATATACACAAAAGTTAGACCAACAGTTGATATCATTGTTGTTGTTATTATTATTATTATTATAACGTAAGTATCACTGATATAAAATTCGGCAAATTCCACGTGATAGATTCTGTGATAGATCTTTCAAAAAATATGGTAGAAAACTTATTATTTCATAATGTTATTTGCTCCAAATTATCACAATGTAACTAAATGAGACATTTTGTGAAATTATATGCAATTTATCATGCGTTACTGGGGAAACGAAATTCTTGCACATCATTCAATAAAAAAGAAGGAAGAAAATAATAATAATAATAATAATTTTAACAAAGGAACTCGCTAAACAAAGAGGGATAAATGGTGTTGATGTTGGAGTACCCTCCATTTAGTCGTTTCAAAGGATTCTAGCCCGTGTTCACGCGAGTTTTGGAGAAAGCCACTGAAGACTCCGAAACGCGAAGCCGAAGAGCGTGACCTGGATTTGAACGAGGGCTTTTAGATATTTGAGAAAGCCCTGGTTCGAAACCGGCATTTTCTGTCGGCCAAGTTTGCGGGAAAATTGTCAAAATATTCAAATAAAACAAAATCTCGCAAAAAATTAACTGAAAGCTGAAAAAAAGAAAATTAAATTTAAAAAAATAGAAGAACAAGGCAGAAACTGGGGGTAGTTATTAAGTCTTTCAACAACTGTTCAAGTCTTTAGAAACACAACTAGATACATCAGAATGATATGGAAGAAAGTTTTATGATGGCCAAGCAATACAAGATTTTGTTGGTTTCTTGTTAAGCTTTTCCTAATTATATACACAATGTAAATTTTTCATATTTTATTTATGTAACTGCCGTATGGAAAAAAAAAAAAAAAAAAAAAAAAAAACTAGCATGTTGCAGCCATTGCATGACTTTCTTATATATTTTTTTATACAAATTCACCAGCAAAAGTAATTTATTAAAATTAGCTTCGACGATGATTGCAGACGATTTACATCCTAAATATATAATAAATAATAGTATAACATTAAATATCCTATGAAAGTCAATTTTATTCTCTATATGACATCTTAAAAAAAAGTTTTTTTTTTTTTTAATTAAAAAAATCGATAACTTTATTTTAAATTATCGCAAGTCGATGGTTCAACCATTCGTTTTAAAGGTATTGTATGGACGAGCTTCTTTGAAAGGTACACTCCCCCTCACTCGGGCGGACTTCCCTCCAGAGGCGAAAGCATTGCTCCTACATGTACAATTTCCCCCCCAGTTAACTATCATTATTTATTACAATTATTATTGTTTTTAATTTCAGAATGATTATTAAAAAATAATTATCTTTACGTATTTATACGTAATTTTGTCCGATACCATCATGTTAAAATTTTAGAAAAGTGGGATGACAACGCCACCTGTTGGACAATTTCCCCCAAAATTTGATAGGCACTAATTTATGTCAAAGTGCATCTATATATCTGTTGCCTGTATCAGTCCCATAGACTAAAACTATAAAGAGCTGTCAAATATATCCAATTTCTGGATAAACTTCGTATCAGATTTTTATAATAGTGGGCCTCATTAAATAAAATCGGACGAAAACACGATCAATGATTTCTATAAAAAATGATTGTAATTTTAAAACTTTAAATCATGACAGCTATAAAAAAACTCACATATACGGCCCGATTTAGACTACCTGGAGCCCCGGGGCAAGCTTTTTCTAGGGGCCACGCTTGCAGTGGCATAAAAGGTCTTTACGTTGCAGACTACCTGCATACAATTCTGAGTGGGCCCCTTAAAGGAGAGGGGCCCACATACCTAAGAGTTAGTCAGGGCATATACATAAAATAGGTTTCAAATGGCCCTGCATGCTTTTTAGTTTTTCTTTTTGGACCCCCCCTACCGAAATTTTCTGGCTGCGCTACTGCCAACAACAAATTTATTATCATCTCTAAGTGTTTTTGTTCTTATATATTTTCTTCTACGTGTTTTATTTCTTAAATAATAAAAAAGGGCGATACAAATGTTCTAAGAATAGGGGAAGAAGTTACGATTGGCGCCGCAGGTACCCAAGAGTTAACTTAAAATCGTTATATTTTTAATATTTTAGTATTAAGCTACTTTTACAGAGAGCAAGTTATGATTGGCGCCGCAGGCGCTAAAGATTTTATTTAAAAATATTTGAATTTTCAATATATTTATATTAAGCGACTTTTACAGAGAACAAATTGATTGGCGTCGCAGGCGCCCGAGAGCTTGTCTTTTGGTAAAAATTTTCTTGAGTCCCTGGCCAGCTAGTGTTTAATTAATGCCTATACTTTGTTGTACAAAATTTTATTAACTTGATCTACAAAATTTTATTAACTTGTTCTACAAAACTTTATATAGGACTAGCAAACCCGTGCAAAATTTTCGCACTTTATTTCTTTTGTTATTTACCTTTGAATTTTGAAACTTATAAATATTATACCAATTTCACCACCTAATGAAAATTTTAATGTACAAGCCAAATTATTATTAAAACCAAATTAATATTGTGCAATAGTGAAACCAAAATCATTCAAAGAAAGGTTTTCAAATAAAATTCATCGTTCACGATCCAATTTTCATACTTCAACAGGCAGTACAGTTTTAATATAGGACTCCCACGACGCCTTTTAAATGTTTGTCGCTATGTTGGCGATAACTTTTTATTATTATTACTAGCCGCCTTCGGCGACCAGCTGGTTCGCGATCCTTGAAAAATCCGACTTTACGAAACTCCCGCTCGGTGGCGCCTGCGGCTCCTCTTTCCCGTTTGGTCTTACAACAGCTTATTGCAGGCATGAGAATTTTCCGCGGATCCGCGATTTTCCGCTTTTTTGCGATTTTTGTTAATTCTGCGATTTTTTATTTTGTTAAAATCAAACTCCAATAACGATCAGTGTTCAAACGCTTCACGAAAAACTTTAGATTCTAAATATTTTTCCATCCAAAATATAAATGTCAATATTTATTTTAAACATGTTTTATCAGATTCTATAACATATAAAAGAACAGAATTATTCAATATTTCTTACTCATGTAATTTTTTTTGTCCTCCCCCCCCCCTCTTTTTCATCTCTAACCATTGCCGATCAAACATTCTGTGGGAAGCCTTTTATTTTTTAATATTTATCCATCCACAATATCAATTTTAAGCTTACTTTATGATATTCTAGAACCCATAAAGAAGTAGAATTCTGTTTAATATTTCTCTCATGAACTACTTTTTTATCCCCCCACCCCTTCTTTCCCATTTTCCACCACCAGCCAATGATTAAATGTTGATTGCTAGCTTACTTAAAAAAAAAAAAAAAAAAAAAAAAAAAACATGTTTTATTGTGTTGATGTGAATTATTCTTTTAGTTTAATTTGTCACTTTTAAAATATTTTATATAGTTTTTACTGTGAGCATTATTTTTCATTTGAAATAAATTTTATGAACGTACATTTGTATAGTTTTCCCCGCGCTCGTTACTTTTCTTTTAAAATTACTTTTATGAACACGTGTATTTCCTCTTTTTTTTAATTTTCTGCACTCTCATGCCTGTTATTGACATATAGTGAAAATAGCTTTATTGAAATATTTAATCGCAGTAAATTCCCGCTCGGTAGCGCCTGCTACGCCCTCTTCCAGTTTCAATATCTGAAACATCCTGTTCGCTCACCAGGTTATGATCTTTCAAATTTCTGACTTTAGCAAAGTCCCGGTCGGTGGAGCCTGCGGCGCCTTATCACCGTTTTAGAACTTGCAACACCTTCCTCGCTCATTAGAATTTAAAATATTGAAATTTTAAAATATTACAGCGCCATCTGGCGGTAAAAACCTCTGTAATCTACTGTTCGATTCTAAATCAACAAAGCTTTCAAATGATGCATTACTTATGAAATTATTTTATTTAGTAGCTGAGATACAAAAGAAAACCTAATCAGGAGACCTCAAAACGTGTAAATAAGGTGAAATCTCGAATTCTACTTTCGATAATATAAAAGAACTTTAAAATATTTTTTGAATGATACATTAATGAAAAATAATTTAATCATGATTAGAATTTGAAATACGCGTATTAGAATAAAATTTAATTTGCAATTAAAAAGTAAATTTTTTGTTTATTCTCCGAAATCGATGAAATTTGAACTGCAACTTTGTCTTGTGATGAAAAACTCTGTATAGTAAGTTTCGTGTGCGGCAAAAAAAAATTGAAGAATTTTGAAATTTGCAATTTCTAATCGCAGTCCAAAAACATTTGACCTCAATCAGAAAAAGATCTTTCTCTTTCGCTCTACTTTCGAAATATCGTCTGCGAGCTTAAAAGAGAATTTCCACTGTTGTTCGAACACAAACGCGGATTCAGAATGTCATCAAAAGCTGCAGCAGGGGCGTAGCGTGAAAATTTGATTGGGGGGGAGGGGAAACCCGACGTTTGGCGCCCTTTCGTATTCCTCATCTGAAAATGCCACCCACATACTTTCAAGAGTGTTGCCATATTTGGGATCGAGAGCACAGGCCCTCTCGTCGGTTAATACGTGCCCCCCCCCTCTTCTTCGGGGCATATTACTAAAATCTGCCAAGAAAAAAAAAGCTGCTTTTTCCCCCCCTCCATTTAGTAGTTTTTTTTAATTTTTTTTCCCTCCATTTAGCAGCTTTTTTTTTTATACATCTTTGGAACATTCTAAATTTTTTCAACGAATCTATATTAATACGCAGGTCGCAGACATGAAATTTCTCTTACATTTTTAGCCTACTTTCAATAAAAAAAAGGAATTACAAGTAATATCGTTCGAAAGATATGGTTAATGTGCTTTGCAGAAATATATACATATATATATTCTCGTATGAGACTAAGCAAAAGTATCTTTTTTAGGACAACCAGAGTATTGGTTTGAGATAAAGTAGAACAATTGAAAAAGATTTTTTTCCCCCTTTTCTAACAAGTTTAAAAGATATTACATTATAATTCAGGTAAAACATAAAACTTTCAAAATAAATTTTAAGAAATGAAAGTAGTAAATGTTGCTAAGGAAAGCAACTTTATATTTGTAGAGTGGACAATACCTAATCTCGGCGGCAGCCGTGGCCCATGTTACTCTATGGGAAAGTTTGATTTCATGATTACTCATTACATAATGTATATTTAAACTCTGTTTTCACATTCAGAAAATTTAGAAAAAAATCAGTAATTTATTTATTAATGTTATTTTATATATTTAAGCCAATTGAAAAAAGGTTTTTCCTTTTTTCCTTATCGTGTGAAAAATATTTTAAGAAATGTAGTAGCCATTGCTAAGGAACGTGACACAATTACCGCATGCCTTTATGTGGAAGAAACTAAAATAAAAAGTCCCGTTGTCCAAAATAAAATCTTTTTTGTACAGAAATTATATCTTACTTAGGTGTTGGTGTCGGTGTTTGGGGAAAAGGCCGATTGACTGCTCTAGGGTCCTAGGCCAGAGGGGGAGTGCCTTCTGTGGAGGTCTTTCTAAGGGGTCCTAGCCCATATTTACGCAAGTTTCGGAGAAAACCATGGAAATTTCAGAACGGCTAGGCCAACAAGCGCGACCTGGGATTGTACCCGGCACCTTACGTCTACCAGCTTGACAGAAAGATTGCGGATTCAATAATCGAGCCAATTGAAGACCATCATGAAAGTCAGTCTCTGGTGCACGTAAACTCTGTCGTGGCTGCAATGTCCTCCATGCTCCGTTCAAATAATATCTCTGGGGGATACTGAAGCGGGGGAGCCATCCCTTCCGCAGAAGATAAAAGTTGTGATGGCTTGTCTTCGGACCGCCACTGGCGCTTTAATCCCAAACCGTCGCCAATTGCCCAATATGTGCCTATTAATCGACATTAAATCAGCTTCCTCGCACTATTTCATGTCAAGAAACACTAGTTGAATTCTATAGACTTATAAATTTTTCAAAACCCTTAAGCGAGGAAACTAAAATAAAAAATTTGCTTAAAGGACAAATTTGCTTAGAACAAAAATTGTTAGTGAGAAATCGTTATAGCCAAATCAAACCTCATCTAATTTCGTTTTTATACATAGCCAAAACGTACAATAAACTGCTTTTTTATTTCGAGCTAAGGTCTTGAAAAATCGTAATTTTAAGTTTTTGGAGGTGAGAAAGCGATTGCGCATACTTACAGTCAGTTGTAAGTACCTGAAAGGGGAGTAGGGCGCCGAAGTAGCCACAGAGCGTGAATTTGCTAAGGTCAGAATTTTCAAGGGTCGTTGCATGGTAAGCGAACATTCTGTTGTAGGTGCATGAACAGGGAAGGGCGCCGCTCAGCTGGAGTTTGCTGCTAACTTATTCTTAAAGGGTCCTGAATACGATCAAAATTTTAAACAGTCTTTTGCACGGTAAGCGAACAGACTATTGTCAATGTTTGAAATGGGAAATCATGCCATAGGCGCCCCAAAACAGGAATTTGTTATGATCAGATTTTTTTAAGAGTCGTGAATGCGAAGAGAATTTTCTAGGATTGTTTGCACAGTAGGAAAATAGGCTGTTATACACGTTTAAAAAGGCTGTTTTAGGCGTCTAATTAGTTAAGAGGGCGCCACCTAACGGGAGTTTGCTACAGTCAGATATTTTAATGTGAACTTTTTTTGCTGGTCGGTGAACCAGTTGGTCGCCGAAGGCAGCTTCTGGTGCATAAAAATTTTAAGTGTTTTTGGTAACTAACGATAATCAACAAAATTATTATCCACTTTCAAATGAACTTCAAGGCGCATAAGAGCACCCCCAGAAACCTCATTATGCCTTTGTAGGTGCCTGAACAGGGAAGAGCGCCGCTCAGCTGGACCGCTGGAGTTTGGTAGGAACTTATTCTTAAAGGGTCCCGAATACGATTAGAATTTTCAACAGTCTTTTGTATGGTAATTGCGATCAGGCTATTGTAAGTGAACAAAACGGGAAATCATGCCATAGGCGCCCCCAAACAGGAATTTGTTATAATCAGATTTTTTTAAGCGTCATGAATATGATGAGAATTTTCAAGGGTTGTTTGCACGGTAGGAAAACAGGCTGTTTTAGGCATCTAATTAGTTTAAAGGGCGCCGCAGGCGCCACCTAACGGGAGTTTCTTACAGTCAGACATTTTGACGCAATTTTTTTTTTTTTTGCTGGTCGGTGAACCAGTTGGTCAGCTTGTGATACATAAAATTCTTAAGTGTTTTTGGTAACTAACGATAATTAACAAAATTATGATCCACTTTCAAATGAACTTTCAAGTCGCAAAACAACACCCCCTGAAACTTCAATATGCCGCCCTATTTTTTAAAACATTGGGGGGGGGCCCTCCCCCCCCCCCCTCAAGCTACGCCCATGCTGCAGGCATGCAGAAAATTAAAATATTTATAACGGATTCAATTTTTGAAAAAATCTCTCAACCTTTCGAAATCTAATTCGTATAATCGAGGTCTATATATATATATATATATATATATATATATATATATATATATATATATAAGAAACTATTTATCTGTAAAAGATTTTGAGTTATAAAATGTTTTTGGGAAAAATCGATGTTTCGTAAAATCAAAATTGTGAATCGCTACTCCGTATTTTGTAAAAATGTTTATATGGTTCGAAAGAGGATTAAATGACCTTTGAAAATACACCATTTGTTAAGGAAGGGGTCAATTAGACTTTCGAACAGGGAGATTCAAAAATGACGATCTAAAATAAGAGAAATTTTGGACCCCTTTTAAAACTTTTTGTAAAAATATAAAAAAAATCCGTATTTTCCAAAAAAAAATTGTACTGTAAGAATCGGTAATAAATGCTCTTTCTCGTGGTAGAGGTGTATTTTCAATATCTGCAACCGTTGATCCAGGATAACTTTACAAAAACGCGCGAAATTTTCTCTCTGTGTTTGTTGCTTTGGGGAACGGGCTGAATTTTACTTGAAGGGCGGAAAATATGATCGGCTCGCTTTTTAATTAGACATTGGTCGAGTTTTAATTAATATCTCCGGAACTAATTAAAAGTTTTAAATTCTTTTTTCACTATGCACTCAGGCAGGCTTCTGAGCACCCGTATATCAAATTTTGTAGTTCTACGTTCAATAGGGGCTGAACGTATATGTGCTCAGACAGAGAGACAGATATCTTCCTTTATTATTATAGACTAGCCGCCTTCGGCGACCAGCTGGTTCGCGATCCTTGAAAAATCCGACTTTACGAAACTCCCGCTCGGTGGAGCTTGCGGCGCCTTTTTCCCGTTTCAGGTCTTACAACAGCTTAGTGACATATAGTGAAAATAGCTTAATTGAAAATTTTAATCTCAGTAAATTCCCGCTCGGTAGCGCCTGCGGCGCCCTCTTCCAGTTTCAATATCTGAAACAACCGGTTCGCTCACCATGTTATGATCTTTCAAATTTTTGACTTTAGCAAAGTCCCGCTCGGTGGCGCCTTATCCCGGTTTTAGAACTGTTTAATTCCAAATCAATAAACCTTTCAAATGATGTATTTTAATTAGTAGCTGAGATACCAAAGAAAACCTAATCAGGAAACCTCGAAACGTGTAAATCGGGTGAAATCTCGAATTCCACTTTCGATAATATAAAAGTACTTTAAAATATCTTTCGAATGATTTATTAAAAATAGGTTAATCGTAATTAGAATTTGAAATACGCGTATTAGAATAAAACTTAATTTGCAATTAAAATGTAAATTTTTGGTTATTCTCCAAGTTAAAGGTGTATAGTAAGTTTTGTGCACGGTAGAGGAAAATTGAAGAATTTTGAAATTTGAAATTTTTTATCGCAGTCCAAAAACATGTGACAGTAAAGATATTTATTTCTCTTTCGTTCTACTTTCAAAATATCGTCTGCGAAGTTGCCATGGTAACAAAAAACCCCACTGTTGTTCGAACGACAAACGCAAGAGTTTCAGAAACGTCGATTCAGAATTTAATCGAAAACTGCAGGGATACTGAAAATTAAAAAAATTATAACTCATTCAGTTTTTGAGATTTTCTCTCAATCTTTTGGGAATTGAATTGTTGAAGCGAGATCAAAAAAAAAAAAAAAAAGAAAGAAAGAAAGAAATGATTTATCTCTAAATGCTTTTGAGTTAGAAAATGTTTTGTGAAAAAATCGGTGTTTCGTAAAATCTAAAAATATGGATCGCTAATCCGTATTTTGTAAAAATGTTTATACGGTTCGAAAGAGGATTAAATGTCCTTTCCAAATATACCAGTTGTTAAGAAATGGAACAGTTACTCGGTCGTACAGGGCGTTTCAAAAAAGACGACAGAGAAAAAGAGAAATTTTCGACCCTTTTTAAAACTTTTTTAAAAAATATAAAAAATCCGTATTTAAAAAAAAAAATTGTACCGTAAGAATCGGTAATAAATGCTCTTTCTCGTGGTGCAGGTGTATTTTCGATATTTCCAACAGATCGGCAGCGATCGCTTTAGAAAAACCTGCGAAATTTTTCTCTGTCTGCTTTCTCTTTTGAGGAACACGCTGAATTCTACTTCAAGGGCGAAAATTACGATCCGCTCGCTTTTTAATTATAGCCTAAGAGCCCACGACGGCCAGACCTTCGTTATTTAATAAAAGCTGAAAATTCTTCTGTGCGTGTCCCCTATACAGGTAAGAACGACCAGGGACTATAGAGTTTGGGTAGTGGTTACTTGGGCTGGTAACAGGTAGTAAAGGTGTATAAAATAGTACCTTAAATTCGTTAAAGTATAAAGCTCAATTTTTTTATATTTTATTAGGGATAACTTTAGAAATCTCGTCATCCATTGCCGGACACTTATGACAGTTGCTACCCCCTGCCAGACACCCCTAAATTTTAATAAATTATAATTATACTTTCGTTACAGCATAAAAGCTAAATTTTATATATGTTACTTGGGAACCTATAAAAAAATGTTACCTCAATAGCCGGACAGTTTTAATGGTTTTTACACCTTGCCAGACACATCGAAAGTCCGCTGTATGTGCGAGCGCGAGGTAACGACTGTTCTAGCGGGTGCGAGTGAGATAGGGCGCTTAGTCGACTGCGATCTTTCACTGCGCATCATCTGTCTTTTAGTGATGTATTGAAGAATTATGTGTAGCTACAACCACGTTTTACCATTGATATTTGTGTCGTTTTTTTGTGAAATAAAAGTGTAATTTTAGTAAAAAGTGTTATCATGGGAGACACATTAATTTGTTTTGTATGTAATAAAAGTGATGGTAAGATAATATTGTTCTCGGAGGAAACTTTAAAAAAATGTCAAACTGTTTTGAAAATCAGAAAAAAACATAACCTTAAATATAAAGACATTATTCTGCCTGATGAGTATACAGAAAATGGTTATCACCGGGGATGTTATAAAGCATTTAAAGGACTTATGAAAAAATACTTAACTTCTGAACCTGAAAATTGGACAAAAAACAGTGAAAAACAAAAATCAGCCAGTGTTTCTACAGACAATACCTCAACAACCTCGTCGTTGATACCTAAGTTGACCACAGAACCATCTCATTTACAGTCATCCTCTACAGAATCTTCAGTAACAATGCAATCAAGTTTAACTTCTGAATCAATAGGACTTCAATCTACAACTTCTCAAGAAAATATTGAAGTTTTTGAACCAGATCTTAGTGAAGATAATGATTTAACTCAGGATGGAAATATTCTAACCGAGAAGGAAGCTAATAATATCGACTACCTAATTGTTTGTGTGTTTTGTGACAGGAAACATAAAAAAAACGTTCACGAATGCTTCCACTTCATAAAGCTGATACCAACCAATTTAAATCTAGCGTACTACCCAACATCGAAGGTCAAGAGAAGTATGCAGAATTATTGAATAAATTAAAAAAAATTTCTGGTCCAAAAATATCATATCATACAGAATGTAGAATTAGTTTCAATAATGAAATATCATCTTCTAAAAAACCATCCAGTAAAAGTGATTGGCATTTTCATCGGGAATATCAACAATTAGCTTTTAATGAAATAAGTGGCATCATCGAGGAAGACGTAATTAAAAAAGGGCGCTGTTATTTATTAGTATATTTGCATGAAATGTACACCGATGTATTGGAAAGAATATTTGAAGAAAATTCTGTTGAAGTGAATTCTGTTTTTACTGCACATCATCTCGAAGAAAAAATGTTGAAAAATTTTTCTAAAGATATTAAATTTTTTACTATTTGTAATAAAAAAATTATAGCACCCAAATATTTACAAACAATAGACGATACAATATTTGAAAACTTACAAACCGAAAATACTTTACAAAAAGCTGCATTAATTTTAAGAAAATTAATACTACAAATGGAAAAAAATAAGTTACCGATAAAAAATCTAACAACAGAGCATTTAATGTCAGGAGAAGTTTCGATACCACCGCAATTACTGGACTTTTACTTTACTCTTGTAGGTGGATGTAATAACAAACGGAAAAAAAGCCTGAAATGTGCTCGTCAAGTGCGTTCTTATTCTCAAGACGTAATCTATGCTGTCCATAATGGCCGTGTAAAAACATCAAAGCACATCATGTTAGGTATAACTTTAAAGAGCTTAACAAGCAGTAGGAAAATTATCGATATTATTAATCGATATGGGCATTGTATTAGCTATCAGGGTATCGAGGAACTAGAGACTGAGACAACGTATACTTCTTTTGAACAATCCAGTTTATACCCAGAAACGATTAAAAGAAATCCTGACCTTTTTACTGGTGTGGCATATGATAATTTCGATCGTTTTGTGGAAACTACAAACGGAAAGGATACTCTACATGACACCGTAGGGATTATATACCAGAACATTGAGGCCAATATAACCGAAGAATCTGAGATGCCCGAAGAACTTAACATGTTTCAATAGTCGGATTTGTAATAATGCTGTCTCACAACAACTTATTTCTTATTTAACCCCAATCAATGCATCACCAACTAGTACATCTATAGTGATAGAAACTATGGAACAGAGTAAAAAAATTGCTGAAGATTTACATCAACGTTCCATCCAGGTAACCTACGATCTTGCTATAGCTAAAGTAGCATTTCAAATACAGTCTACGGAAAAACCCAAATTTGATAATTTATTCATACACCTCGGACCGTTTCACATTATGATGGCTTATTTTAAAGCAGTCGGTAAAGTAATTAGTGACTGTGGGTTAACAAATGTTATGGTTGAGAGTAGTTTGCTGGCAAGTGGTTCTGTGAATGGGTTTCTCGATGGAAAGCACTTCAACCGCTGCAAAAGATTGCATCCTTTGGTAGCATTGGGATTGGAGGTTCTACATTTTGAATCATTTTTACAACATGACAACTCAACACTAACAGATGATATGATAGAGGAAGTGAAAAGACTACAAAACTGCGAAATATCGTCTTTCAACATTGAAAATGATGAACTGAAAGAATTGATGAATAATTACAATATTTTCAAGCAACAATGTCTCAATGGTGAGCATGGTAAAACTTCACAATTTTACTTAATTTACATAAATCTCATACATCATTACTTGGACTTGTCACGGAGCATTCGTACGGGGGATTTTGAGCTTTTTATATCAACATTGCCTAAGACTACAAATATATTTTTTATATGCAACCAACAAAATTATGCACGGTGGACCGTAAAATATTATGATAATTTGCAGAAAGTTGCAGAAACTCATCCTGACTTATACGAAGGATTTAAACAAGGTTGCTTTGGTATCAAACGGACCACCAAACCATTTTCTAGACAACCAATTGACCTGGTGTTAGAGCAAACTATAAATGCAGACGCTGCTAGAAGGCTCACAGGTGTTATACACTTTACCAATTCGATTTCGGCTCGTCAACGGTGGGCTCGTAATCATGATGTTAGGTCCTCAATAATAAGTCAAGTTTATCTAGAACTAGGACTGCGAACTCATCAAGATGTTTCAACAGACTTAAATCTTCATAATATCCAGAAGAATTCCAAACAATTGAGACAATTTATCGCTACTTTTGATCGATTTATTAATCCCTTCAGTTCAGAAGTACCGAAAGACCAACTATTAAATATTTCATCTGGAAAATCCGCATCGCTATCAGTAGAGACATTCCTACTAAATATTGAAAAAAATGGAGATAATCTTCGTAAAACATTTGTTTCCGAATGTTTTTCAGATATTACCAGATTTTAAAAAGCTATTAAAAAAAATTCCCTTGACAATTTTTCTATCGATTATAAGAAGAATACAAAAGTTCGTACGGTAAAACGGTACGGTACGGTAAAGTTCAAAAGTAGGTGGTAAAATTCAAGAAATTAAAATCCAAAGAGATTTATTTGGACGCATGCTGGGTATCTTTAACCCTCTGAGCGTGTGACTTAATGTCACGTTTCTACTTCAAAAATAATCTTATTGTTAAGAGAAAGCTACCCTGAAAATCCCCTGTTATGTCCGGTGAAGTTACACCAAAAATTTTCGAACATTTTTCCCCCACTACTGGGGGTGTGTCCGTTCGAACAAAAGCCCTTTGTGTCCGAAAATATTTCCAAAGTGGAATTAGGAAGAGAATGTACATGTAGAAGAAACAGGATTGATATTTCAGAAACCTTTTGGAAATATAGCAACAGATTTTATCATTTCTATGTAAGAAAAATGGGTTCAAAAAATTAAAGCTGTAAGTTAAAATAGCTTTAGCAGCGCAAAATGTAGTCTGCATTGTATTTCCAATTTATAAATTTAAATTTCCATAACTTTTATTATCAGAAATCATAAATGATTAATTAATTATATGCAGCACAAACTATAAACACTTTGAACGTAATATTTACTAATTTTATAGATATTTTAAATTAAAATGGTATGCAAAAATGAATTGTAAAACTTTCTTATTTATACAAATACCATAACAATAATAATAATAATTTATAAATGTTTGAAATTATTTTTTTATTTTATTTATTATTATTATTATTATTATTTTCACAAATTTGCAATCCTCTCAAAATCTATCTACATCCAAATCACTTTTGCTTTTTTTTTAGTAGTACTATTTCTTTCAGACAATGACTAAGAGTTGTCACCATATATTGTATTACACCTTCAATGAACGTGCAGATATTTTTGTTTTATTTAAAATACATAAAATTAAAAAATCGCCATTATATCTGTTCGGATTACTAGATTTTATCAAAAATTGGAACACTTATTAATCAGGACCAAATATAGTTAATGCTGTATTTTTTTATATAATTGGATATTGATTCGAAAGATATTAAATAAAAAGCACGTTATAACTTTAAAATCAAAAGATAAAAATAGTGATTTCAAACATAAATAAATGAACAAGTAAAAATATTTATTTTTTTGTCGGGAAAAGCAAAAAGGAGGGGGGGGGGGGACCTGCAAGCATATTTCTTTTTTAAAAAATTAAAATTGAGAAGTATCGTGCTAAAGAACTGAGACAGTTTCAGTATAGAATGGTACATATGCATTATTATTATTATTATTATTATTATTTATATATGTTGAATATAATTATAAGGAAAGTATGTTTGCATTTATTTATCATTTTTAAAGAAAGATATAACATAATTAGTTAATTGAGAAACTTATTTAAAAATATTTATATAATTAACATTTTTAAATTATTGAAAGGAAAGTTTCTAAAATATTGATGGCAACATTTAATACATTAAAATAAATGCAAAAGGCTTAAATTTAATAAAAGAAATGGAAATTTCTGAAAATAAACAAATTTTATGAGAGAAATATGTCTATTTAAAATTTTTAAAACTATAAAAACTATATATCAAAAAAATCTCGGATTCATGAGTAAAAATATTTATATAATTAACATTTTTAAACTATGGAAATGAAGTTAAAGTTTCTAAAATATTTATGGCAACTTTTAATAAATTAAAATAAATGCAAAAGGCTTCAGTTTTATAAAAGAAATGGAAATTTCTGAAGATTTCTGAGAAATGGAAATTTCTGCAGCTCGAAATTTCTTCGTCTAACTTACTCAGTTACCATAGCAATTTCAAATCACTGCCAAAATTACTACAAAAATGTATAAGTCGTCAAGAGGTTACTATATTAAAGCTATACCAAAGAAATTTTATGAAATGAATATAATAATCGGTGCTAGTGAATGAAACCCAGTTACTGTGTGCCTTTACATGTAAGAATAGTGAAAATAAATCCTGTCGTACAAAACTAAATTTTGTTTTGTACAGAATTTTATTTTTGAATAATTACAGTACAGAAAACACTCATAAAAATCATTTTTTCCCCCCTGAATTTTATTGTATCGATGTGATTATTTCTCATTGTAATTGTTCAGAAAAATGCACGTTAACCTTAGGACGGAAGACTATTAACTTCAATATGGAGTTTTTGTAGATCAGCTTTGTGTAACACCAAACTATTAGAAATATCAGTCCTATCGTTACGAATTTGGTACAAAATGAACGAAGCTATTTTTCTTAGTCCAGGTGTGCAAACAGTTTCTCCCCACAACTAGATTTTTTTTTAAATTAACAAAAGTATGAAATTTAGGTGATAACACCTCATTTTAATTCATTTCTGTCATTTTAAAAAGTACGTGGCCCAGTTTAACAGTTAAAAAATGAAATAAAAATTGAATTAAATTTAAAATTAAAATTTACAGATTAAAATTATTAATCCTCCGTATATAACTAAATTCTGTCTTTGACAGAATTCTTAATTTTTAATGTTTTTATCTAATTTTTTGACCGTAAAACTGAGCGAAGTACTTTTTAAAATGACTGAAATGAATTAAAATTAAGTGTTGCCACCTAAATTTCACACTTTATTTAATTTTAAAAAATCTAACTATCGTGTGGAAAAACTGTTTGCACCCCTGGATTAAAAAAAATTCCTCCGTTCATTTGATACCTAATTTGTAACGATAGGACTGATATTTCTTATTTATTTTAGTGTTATACAAAACTGCTCTACAAAAGCTGGTGACAACGTTTTTACTCAGATTGAAACTAATAGTCCTCCTAGTCCTTAAAAAATTTTTTCTCTGTCTTATGATTTTTGAATTTTTACTTCCGTTACCCGACTACCGAAGGTTATGGACGCATTGTATTCGGTCCAAAAATTCGATATCGAGATTTCCCCTGATTTACATCTTTTAAGGTCTCTTGAGTCAAAAAAGTGGTTTTGGGCAATTAGTCAGTGTGTGTGTGTGTGCGTGTGCGTGTGTGTGTGTGTGTGGGGGGGAATCTTCTATCATATATCCGAAACTAATATAGATACAGCTACGAAACTTCAGAATTAAGACAGAACTGGTGTACAGATGAATTTTCCAAATTTTGGTGAAAATTGGAAAACCGGAAGTGAGGTCGTAAGTTCGTATCTCAAAAACGGATCGAACCATTTTCTTCAAAGTTGCTATATAAACACTCTACTGGATGTCCTTTCAAATCATATAGTTGGTTAGTTCAGGAGAATTGATAGGCGTCCTGTATAAATAGCTGAATTTCAGGTACTGCGAGTGGATTCCTTTCAAAACAGCTGCATGGATTTTTTTTCAAATTTACAATATTAACCCTCTTTTAAATGTAATTGTTGTTATCCAGTCAACAAGTTTTGGTAAAAATCGGTGTCTCAAAAACGACTCTAACGATTTTCTTGAAAATGGTTGCATAAACCCATTTTAGATATCCTTTCTCATACTTTATGTGGTTATTACAAGAAATTTAATAGTCATCGTGATTAGATAGACCAGTCTTAAGAAAAAAACCTGTAGCATTATTGTTTTCTTCATTGCTATGTAAACTCTATTTTATGCAGAAACTCTATTTACAGAATGCATGCAGATAGCTCGACCTGCGGTTTATTTCTGTCGAGCTATCTGCATGATAGACCAGATGTTTCTGCCTAAAGGTTGTCTGAGTGAGTAATGCCGACCGGTTGCCGGCCTGGATAGCTCAATTGGTAGAGTCTTGACCTTGTAAGTCAAAGATCCGGGGTTCGACTCCCGATCCAGGCATTATTTTCACTCATTCGGAAAAATAAATTTCAATAAGTATGATTCTCTTCCCAGTCAATTGATTGTGTGATTTTAATATATTGTATTTCTTTCTCCCATTATTTAATAGTGTTTTCCATTACCTGCGGCTTATTTCTGTCGAGCTATCTGCATAATAGACCAGATGTTTTCGTATAAAGGTTGTCTGAGTGATTAATGCTGACCTGTTGTCGTCCTGGATAGCTCAATTGGTAGAGCCTTGACCTTGTAAGTGGGTTCGACTCCCGGTCCAGGCATTATTTTCACTCAGTCGGAAAAATAAATTTCAATAAATATGATTTTCTTCCCAATCAATTGGTTGTGTGATTTTAATATATTGTAATGTTTATAGAGTCCAACGAGCTATTTTTGGCCCTTTATTCAAAGTATTTTTAATTTTTCACGTGTGAAATTTGAGGATTTCATAGTATTCTAGAAAACCAAATAACGCTTTTCTATATATTTTTTAAATAACAGCATAGGTCTTTTTATAAAAATATATTAAAAAATCACTTTGTGCAAATTTTTGTAATATGATTTTCTTTTTTCTTTTTTTTTTTCTGAAACTATTTCTAAACAACCTTGAATTATTTATAGCAAATGCATTATGATTTGTAGATACTGAAATGTTTTCGTTTTATTTGAGATTTTGAAAAAAAAAAAAAATTATAATAATAATAATAAAAATAAATTTTGAAAATTTTGTAAAATTTTATTATTCAAATGTAAGAGATTTTTTTTTTTTTTTTTTTTTTTTTTTATATAAATTGTTAACGCATTTGTATTGTAATATTCAAATAGATTCATAGTATATTTGAACTAGAATAACAAAAAAAGAAAAAGAAAATAAAAGAAGAAGAATTAGCGAAGCTCGAGCATTTAAAATAATTATAGATATTAAAATTTTTAAATTTACTTTTTTGCTTTTGATAAGTTCGAAGACATTTTATTATACTTATTACTATTACATTTTATTATACATAACATGCAATCATCCCCTCAAAGGAAAAACAGAAGAGGTTAATAAGTTGATTGTCCAAACAGCTGATAGGTTTCTAAACATTATAAAATATTTTTATTGCTAAAAAGTTTAATTTATTTTTATTCATTGCAATCCCCCCCCCCCAAAAAAAAAACGCTTTTAAATCGTTATTAGATTTTGGAAATATATTTAAGAAAATTCCGGAAATTCTTTAATTACTTAAAAATTTTACTATTCGAGACTTGAACCAGAATATCAGCTTCCATTTTTCTTTTAGCTCTAAGTATTTAAATATTTTTAAACTTGGGTTTTCCACAAAAGAAAAATGAAATTTTATGTCCAATTTTTCCATCATAAAACTGGCGTCAACGTTTTATTCGTAGATTGAGTCTAATAGTCCTCTACTCAATCATTCAATTACTCTACTCAATAAATCTTTCGAAAATTCAAAGCGGATTCTTTAGGAATTAATAACTTATTCCTTTACAATTTAAATATATGAGGATTATTTAGCAAATAACAATAAGTAAAAGTTCTTTCTTTTTACGTATGAATAATAGCGCAATTAAAAGCAGACGAAAAAAATGCAATATAAATACTATTTTTCGTTGCACTGTTCATTTGAAACACATTTTTTTTTTTTTTTTTTTTTTTTTTTTTTTTTTCACTTGAAATAAAATGTTTTAACAATTTAACAGGATATTTATTTTTATGTTATGTATAAAAAATAACAAAATTAAAAGCAGATGATAAGCATTTCTTACTAGTGGCTTTGGCTATTGGTGTAAAATATTAATAAAATATAAACATTTCGACCTTCTCAACCTTCCCCCCTCCAAAAAAATAAAAAATAAATAAAACTTTTACGATACTGTCCGTTTTGATGCTGATTATGATTAATTTTCTTTTCTTTTTCCTTAAAAAAAATGATTTTCATGAAATTTTGGCAAAAGCAGAATTTAGTTTAGTATGGAGGATTATAATTTTTTCATTTTATTTTATTTATTTGTTCATTCATTTTTTTTCAAATTTTAACATCGCTTTCAAATTGTTAGGACACAAGACTGTTAGTCTCAATCTACGGATTTTTACGATACCAGTTTTACGGTAGTTGGACATTTATCGAAGGTGAAAATATAATTGAATACAGTCGAACCTCATTAACATGAAGACTGTTAACGTGAATTACTTTTAACATGAACTGTTTCCACCATCCCCGTCAAAATGAAGATTTGTTTAGTTATATGAAGATTAGTTACTGATAGCATGAACTACTGATAACATGAAAAAAAAAAAAAATTCCCCTTGAGATTCACGTTTACGAGGTTTGACTAATTGGAAAGCGGTGTTATAATTTGGGGGAAAAAAAAAAAAAAACTAACAGTACTCCGTACTAAACTAAATTCTGCTTTTGACAGAATTTCATCAAAATCATTCTTTCTTTTTCTTTCTTTTCGTAGAAAGAAAAATAAAATAAAATAACAAGCACTTTCGAAATAGACAGTATCGAAAAAGTTTCTTTTTTTTTTCAAAAACATTTTTTTTTTTTAATTATTCGCTTTAAAATATATTTTTCTATACGTCGAAAAATAAATTAACTCGTAAATTTTTTTGGTAACAATTATAAATTAAAATAAATAATTTAAAAGTTTAGAAGTTAGAATTTTTAATTTTATTATTATTTTTTAACTCGCTATGTAAACTCTGTTTTACATGTCTTTATATTCATATCAGCTTTCTCTTATAGGAAATTTGATAGGTGTCTACTTCGTTAGGTCAATTTTATGTCTTCTAATCACATTATTTCTGAAAAATGTACTATATAATACGTGTAATAGCGGTTAATGGAAATCGTGTGGTTGTTTCATACAAGATTTTTTTTTCTCTACTGATCACTGAAATTGCCAACTATTCCATTGTAAATTGATGAAACTTTATTTATTTATTTCACATTTACAAAATACGTATTATTATTATTATTATTTATTTATTTATTTATTTTTTCACAGATGTCATTTGGACGATATATCTGTCAAATTTACTTTGAAAATACTTTTCAATAGCGTGAATAATTTAAGCAATTTGTGCAAGTTAGTTATAACTAAAAACTGAAAAAAAAAGTCAGTTTATAAATAATATATAATATTGTGAACATTATTCTTGAAATAATCAGAAAATGAATAATGTTATTTATATATATATATATATATATATATATATATATATATATATATTTCGGAAGGGGGGGGGGGGTAATTGTTGTTGAATGACTTAATCAGTAAAAAATACACCAACAGCAAAGCGGTTCTTCGCTCAAAGCTGGTAGACGTGAGGTGCCGGGTTCGATCCCAGGTAGCGCTCGTCGGCCCAGCAGTTCGGAGTTTTCCGTGGTTTTCTCCAAAACTTGCGTAAGTACGGGCTAGGATCTCTTAGAAAGACCTACATTAAAGGTACTCCCCTTCTGGCTTAGGACCCAAGAGTAGTTATTCGGCCTTATTCCGCAACACCAACACCAGTAAAAAATTAATTAATTAATTATTATTTTTATCTTCAAAGCATAATAATTTTAAAAGGCTCACAATAATGATAAAAGAATTATTTGATAAATCATGTATTTTAAAATGAATTTTGTAATGTTCTTGATTTAGAGATTTCTTGTTCAATTACATTTTCGATAAATTTATAAATTTTCGATTTCGATAAATGTCCAACTGTCGTAAAACTGATATTGTATAAATTTAGAAAAGCAGATTTTAATCTAAGTTACAAAGTAATAAACGTTTGCCATGTAGGATTAAATCATTTTATGTTTCGAAAAATAAGGTAATAATTTATTCGTCACATTTCTCACATTTCACAATCAAATTATTATTTATTTATTTATTTAATTTTTAATATTATTATTTAATTCATATTCATATTTAGCAATGTTTGCTATTCAGTTTAGTTAGTTTTATTTATTTAATTGTATTTGTAGAAATAATATTGTTATATAATGAAAATAATTAAACTTATTATTTTAATTATAAATGTAACTAAAATTTATTTTTATTTATACTTTTATAATACAATTAATAGCAGTATAATTGTAATTTTTTGCACATGCAATTTTATTATCAGAAAGCAAAATCTAGAAAAAATGTGTAATTATGTCCCACTAATACATAGAGCCAAAACTAAAATGTTTAATAGAAGCTGGTATATAGTTATATGTAAAATTATAGTTTTTGAATAAAAGCAGAGCTACTTGTTGTTCCATAAAAAAAACAAATTGAAATGCCCGGATAAGATACTGACGGTAGTAGGGACCTAGGCAACGCAGTACCGACAAGGAATAAACTGTCGAATGTAGCTAATACCTGAAGCAAAATTTATTTTTTTATTTTATTTTATTTTATTTTAGTACGATAGGACTATTTGGATAAGATTTTGTGTTGTCACCTTTTATTTTATTACACCTTGATATGTACATTAAGATTTAGATGATATTTAATTTAGAAAATAAAAACTGCGCAAGTAGATTGAAACAAAATTGCACTGGATATTTTAATTTCAATTTATAGAGATGTCAACGATATTGAAAAAACTATTTTGGCCATTTTCTTTCGTTTAATAAACAGAAATAAAAACGGATAATATTTCCTCTGGAGATATTTTGTATATTTAGACCAATTATCCCCCCCCCCCCCCGGCATTAAGTTAAAAAATAATTAAATAAAATTGAAAAATTTCTGCTAAAGCAATGGAGCAGTTTGAACCTCTTGGCAAAATTTGAAAATTGTCACCAAAATAGCTCGGTCGCTTCTTACCAAGATGTTTACTTACGCAATTGCGATACCCATTTTAGTTTATCGTCAAAATGAAAACAAAAATATAAAAACTGCCAAGGGGCTCCTGTGCTAAAACTGTACTAAAGTAATTTTAAGAAATGAATATAGTAACCGTTGCTAGGGAATGAAATAGTTCCTGCATGTCTTTATATGAAAAATTTGACTAAAATAAGTTAATTTGACTAAAATTAGACTAGAATTTGACTAAAATTAAAATTTGACTAAAATTAGAAACACATCTGACTTATCCTCTTTTTATCGAAGATTACTTTTCATAGCTAACCTTCACTTCGTCCGTGAGAAAATATGGCAGAAACGTGATTTTCTTACAAACTACTTGAATAATTTTGATAAAAATTCAGATTCAGGGATATTTTATGTTTATAATTTAATCTGAATTGTGCTCTTCTTCAGTAAAATTAGCGTTCACGGAAAACCCATATTTTGTCAGGGGGGCAAAAAAGAGCTAAGACTGCGTTTTCTTCGAAAATACTTGAAGGATTAGAAAAAAAAAAAAAAAAAAAAAAGATAGAGTTTATATGTTTTTTCGGTGATATTTTGATATAAAATATTCGGATCTTCAATAAAATTGTCGTTCACTGGTAATTCGCACTAAATCCGGAAAATATACGACAGAAATTTGGTTTTGTTGGAAATCGCTAGAACAATTTAAATATATATATATATGTGTGTGTGTGTGTGTGTGTGTATAGATAGATAGTGTTACAGATTTTTTTGAGATGAAAAATAAATCTGATTATTAGGTAATAGATTTAAATATTAGCAAACGCAAAACCTAGAAGAATATTTTCTAGGAAATTGCTAGATTTAGGGGTTTCCTATGATAATTCGATTTGAATTCGTCTTATCTCCATGAAAATTAGATTTCACCGGTAGCCAGCGCTCCGCTGAGACATATATATATATATATATATATATATATATATATATATATATATATATATATATATATTTGGGGGGGGGGGGGTATTTCATTTTATTCATTGATAATTTATTCCTATATTTAAGTTTTGCATTTCCTTTTGTAGCAATTCTGCGCATTGGTTTGCAATTCTCTTTTTTTGTTTTTCTTATCTTTAAACTCATAAATTCGTTAAAATAGTTACCTATATAATATATATATAATACACTTCCGAAAACGAATCATTGTATTACACTATTAATAATTTTTACAATGAAACCAAGTAAAGAGAAAAACCTGTTACAGGATATTAAAATGCTGTGCATTAATATTTAATTAAAACAGTGTTTTATGCAGAATATTCTGTTAGTTCATAAATAATAAAAATAATAACAATAATAATAAAGCTGCTGATTTAAAAAATAATTGTCATTATTTTATTCTAACAATAAATGTCTTTCATTACTAATTTAAAGGTTCCTATGAAAAACATCGTCATCTAAAAGGTATAATTTAAATTGAAAAAATAAAAATTTTTATGCGAAGTTCTGTTCGGCCAAGCAGTATTTTAACTGATTTTACAAATTATCAACAGCTCTTCTTGAACATTTTTCACTATTCTATTCTTTAGTTATCAACCCTCTCTTTCAACAAAGAAGCATTTCAACTGTCAGCTTATCTTATCGTTATTGTCCGCCCCTTGTCAATCCGTGTTGGTAAAAGGGGGAAGGGTCAGTTACAAGTTTCCGTCTCTAACGAATTCGGAGTAGGTATTTAGAGTTACAGTAATCAGGTTCGCACGATTTAGAGAGAGATTTCTTACATTACAAAAATCAGTCTCAAACCGTTTCAAGGGAGTTTGTTTGTGTTACAAAATTCCGGTTCAAACGCTGAGAGGGTTAAGGTAGACATTTCAAAGATTTTGTCTTACCCAATTACCTCAGTGCCATTGTCCATGTGCCATTTGGATGGCGCTATTTGTAAGACAGATAAATCTGCTCTGATGAAATGTCTAGAGAAAGAGGTCCAGCATGAGCAACCACATCATATAGATATTATGATAATTGACGGTTTCTTCCTGTTGCATACAATGAAGAATGTTCCGAAAACATTTGGAAATATTTCAAAAAAATTGTTGCAAATGGTTACTCAATTTCAAGCATCGAGAATTGATGTGATCTTTGATCAATACTTTACTCCATCGATCAAAGATTACGAGCATTCCCAACGGCTAGAATCCGCGCAATTGGAGTACTCTATAACTGGGCCTGAACAAATTCGATCAAGTGATTTCGCGAAAGAGTTAAAAAATTTAAATTTTAAAGAGGCTCTGGTTAATTTTTTTATTTCACATTGGGCTACTGATGAAGTGGTGCCATTTATTGGCAACAAAACGATAAACATCAATTTCAGAAAATGTCATTCTTTCACTGTTGATAATTCCAACAAAGTTATCTCAAGGGTTGATGAAGAGTTGTCATGCCCATCACACGAGGAAGCAGATACGAAAATAGTATACCATGCATGTAACATCAACTATCCAGCAGAAATAGTAATAAGAAGTGCTGATACTGATATTGCGGCTATAATGCTTGGTAACATGCATCATCTTAAAAGTGATTCCGTTGTTCGGATGCTTACGGGTACTGGCAATAACTTAAGATATGTGGACCTAACTAAAATACATGCAGAGTTGGGACAGTTAATTTGTCAGAGTTTACCTGGATTTCATGCCATCACAGGTTGTGATTTTAACCCTGCATTTTTCAGAAAAGGAAAATCAATACCATACAAGAAATTAAAAAAAAATCCCGAGTACCAGGAAGCTTTTAAGAACTTCGGCAACAGCGAATTAATTGAAAATTTAGATTTTCAACGAAACATCTTCGATATATTTCAGAGATTTATATGCAATGTTTACAATGTCCCTAATGTTATTGGTGTTGATGACGCTAGACTGCAATTATTCATCGACTCGTATACAGTCTCCGATGTAAACGAAGCTTTTGACCGGAAAAAGTTGCGAAATTTTGACGCTAGCAATCTACCACCTTGCAAAAGCGAGCTATTGCAACAATTTCTGCGAGCAAATTATATATGTACCATTTGGAATAATGCTCATCTGAAAAATCCAACTACATATCAACCAGACAATAACGGCTGGGTATTGAAAAATGACAAATACCAATTCAAATGGTTTTCAGGAGATCAACTACCAAGTTATGTTAGTGATTCGCTTAAAACTCAATCAGGTATGTAATTATTATGACAAATTATTGTACATAATTTTTTAATTATTCATAATTGTATAATCTTGTTTTTTTTTTTTTTCAGAAACTGACGAAAAAGGCGATATTGAAGACGATCATGACATCGACTGGGCGAGTAGTGACGAAGAAAATGAAAATATCGACGACAACGAATAAATATTTTTTTTACATGTAATAATGCTTTTTTTGTATATTATAATAATAAAATTACATTTTTTACTTTATATAACCTGACTATGAACGTAATAAAATAATTTTTTTATTGGATATCTTTGAAGATCGCAATCGACTAAGTGCTCGCGCTCGCACCTACAGCGGACTTTCGATGTGTCTGGCAAGGTGTAAAAACCATTAAAACTGTCCGGCTATTGAGGTAACATTTTTTTATAGGTTCCCAAGTAACATATATAAAATTTAGCTTTTATACTGTAACGAAAGTATAATTATAATTTATTAAAATTTAGGGGTGTCTGGCAGGGGGTAGCAACTGTCATAAGTGTCCGGCAATGGATGACGAGATTTCTAAAGTTATCCCTAATAAAATATAAAAAAATTGAGCTTTATACTTTAACGAATTTAAGGTACTATTTTATACACCTTTACTACCTGTTACCTGCCCAAGTAACCACTACCCAAACTCTATAGTCCCTGGTCGTTCTTACCTGTATAGGGGACACGCACAGAAGAATTTTCAACTTTTATTAAATAACGAAGGTCTGGCCGTCGTGGGCTCTTGCTCTATTAGACATTGGTCGACGTTTTAATTAATATCTCCGGAACTAATTAAAATTTTTAAATTCTGTTTTCACTATCAACTCGGGAAGGCTTCTGAGCACCCTCATGTCAAATTTTGTACTTCTGCGTTCAGTAGTGGCTGAACGTATAGATGCACAGACAGACAGACATCTTCTTTTATTATTATAGATTATTATTTTTTTTGTTTAAAAAAAAAATGATAATAATAAATAAATAAATAAAATAAACTAATTCCTATTTTGATTATATTTTTTATGATTGTGCTTTTTAGTCAATTTATGACACAAAAGTTCATATTCTGTATATATCTTTAAAGTATTGCTAGGTTTAAAATGACGTTTGCAAAGATTCTGAAGAAGCAACTGTTAAAAATACATTTTTCCGTAAAAAATGTAGTCGTTTTTTCTCTTATTATTTCATTGAGCTCAGTCCGCGTGCTTAAATATTGTCCATGTATAAATATTTTTTTTTTTACTCGCGTATTTTATTAATTACATCACTATCGTATCGTTTCGACTAAAAATAATTGAAACTGTTTCACGTTCGAGAAATATTATACAGATTACTGTTAAAATGAAAGGTTTTACACTTTTCACACACACACACACACGCACACATATAATCACAAAAATAGATTTAAAAAAAAATCACAAAAACATTTTTTTTTATCACAAATATGGGCCCCAAAAATTAAAGCCCAGATCAACCCCTGACTTGAGACAAAATGAGAGCATTTTTTTTCTTAAGGGATAGGGATGGAGGTTGTTGAAGGAGAAGCGTAGATTAACGGTAAGAGTAGTGCTGATTTTAGGTAATTCTGGTTTATAGAAACACGGGTTAACAGTATTTGACTGTACAAGCTTGTTCCAAAAGTGCTGTAATACTTCATGAAAAAATGCATTTTTCCATATTTGAAAATAATAATAGCCATGATTATAAATATTACTCTCTCTCTCTCTTTTTTTTTTTTATGGGGGAGGGAGCTAGAAAAAAAATACAGCAAATGATTTACTATAGTTATTTAAAAAATTTATAATAATGACATTAAACTGCTTCACACATACTTTACCATGTTTTTATTAACTTCTATTCTTGTTTGTGTGTTTGTTTGTCTGGTACAAATCTTGCAATCTATTTTTAACTAACTTCCCTACTAGCTAGACATTTGAAACTTTCACAGTAGCTCAAAACCCTCTGACAACACAATACTTCGAAGTCAGATTTTCGAATTTTCGAATAGTTCTCTTTTAATTAAAATATGAAAATAATAAGCTCCTAATAGCAATAAAAATAGTCATTAAAATATTAGCTATAATTTAATTGTTGCCAAAAAAAAAAAAAAAAAAAATTACGAGTTCATTTTCTTTCGACATAAAAATAAATACATTTAATTAAACGTGAGCGTTAAAAATTTTAAAAAGTTAAATTATGCATCTGGCAAGAATTGACGTCATTATCACTTTAAAGATTTTCTACACATTGATAAAGTGCTAATGTAATTCATGATGCAAATATATGTTGTTCGGAAAGGATTAATATTTTATTTTTAAAACCAACTTTTTTTTTTAATTCTAATTTCCCGTAACTCTTTAACCAATCACATTAGAACGTCCATCTTTGAAATATCGATAATAAGGATTTTCTCGCCAAATCCATTACTTGCATATTGGAGCTTTTTAATGCGTTTTAAAGGGGAAAATAAGCTATTTTAACCCGAAAAAGAGCTGGAAATGCAGAAAATTGACACTTTATCAACTTACTAAGATTCTTTGAAAGAATTTATACAAAAATAAATACAATTATTTACAATTTCGTAACAATACGCATTGATAAAGTCCTAACATAGTTAGTTCTTTCGACATAAAAATAAATACATTTAATTAAATGTAAGCGTTAAAAAATTGTAAAAAGTTAAATTATGCATCTGGCAAAAATTGACGTCATTATCACTTTAAAGATTTTCGACACAATGATAAAGTGCTAATGTAGTTCATGATGCAAATATATATTGTTCGGAAAGGATTAATATTTTATTTTTAAAATCAACTTTTTTTTTTTTAATTCAAATTTCCCGTAACTCTTTAACCAATCACATTAGAACGTCCATCTTTGAAATATCGATAATAAGGATTTTCTCGCCAAATCCATTACTTGCATATTGGAGCTTTTTAATGCGTTTTAAAGGGGAAAATAAGCTATTTTAACCCGAAAAAGAGCTGGAAATGCAGAAAATTGACACTTTATCAACTTACTAAGATTCTTTGAAAGAATTTATACAAAAATAAATACAATTATTTACAATTTCGTAACAATACGCATTGATAAAGTCCTAACATAGTTAGTTCTTTCGACATAAAAATAAATACATTTAATTAAATGTAAGCGTTAAAAAATTGTAAAAAGTTAAATTATGCATCTGGCAAAAATTGACGTCATTATCACTTTAAAGATTTTCGACACAATGATAAAGTGCTAATGTAGTTCATGATGCAAATATATATTGTTCGGAAAGGATTAATATTTTATTTTTAAAATCAACTTTTTTTTTTTTAATTCAAATTTCCCGTAACTCTTTAACCAATCACATTAGAACGTCCATCTTTGAAATATCGATAATAAGGATTTTCTCGCTAAATCCATTACTTGCATATTGGAGCTTTTTAATGCGTTTTAAAGGGAAAAATAAACTATTTTAACGCGAAAAAGAGCTGGAAATGCAGAAAATTGATATTTTATCAACTTACTAAGATTCTTTGAAAGAATTTATACAGAAATAAATACAATTATTTACCATTTCGTAACAATACGCATTGATAAAGTCCTAATGTAGTTAGTTCTATAGCTATGATTCAACAGAAAATTTAAAAACATGGTTTATAAAAAGTTTTTTATCTTATAATTATTTCTTATATAGAACTTTGAAAAAAAATCATTTATTATTATTATTATTTATTTATTTATTTATTTATTTATTTATTTTTTGCAGTCTTTTGATTAAATTTACAATGTTTTGTTGCCAATTGACAAATAAAATGCGACATTTTTTTGAATGGTTATCGAAATTGAAATTATTTTGCTGCTGTGATTTAAATAATCTGATGTGTCACTCACATGACTTTTTCTCACCCTGAAATTTAATGTTATAAATACAGATTGAAGATTAAAGGGTACGATAATGAGTACTGTTATGTAAACCTACGTTAAAAACAATTCGAATTAGACTTCGGAATAACTTTATTTGACAAATAATTCTGTGTGTGTGTGGGGGGGGGGGGAAAGGGGGGGGTGCCGCCTCCCTCAACCCCCTGTTTGATTATTGTACCTACGTTTATATAGAATTCAGGTCTTCTTAAATTTAAAAGTTCGTTTAAAATTATTCAGACGACTTTCACACGCACTATTCTAGGAAACTTATCAATCTTGATGAAACTTTCCAAGTAACAAACTTATATTAACCCGTAACGCCCGAACCCGAATTAATTTTGCAAAATATTATTAGCTGATTATTTCACTTCTAAATTAATATAGACAACTGACAGTAAAATATATTAACTTAAACGATTCTTCTGATAGTTTTAAATTTAAAGCCTATCCTCATTTATTGACGTTTAGTGTTCTAGCCAGAAAATTTCGAGATAGCAAAACTTTGAGATAACAGATTAATTTCCTATTATATGTTGACAAAGATCTCGAAAGTAAAGTATTATAATATACATTATTATTTAACTTGATTTAAGTTAGTATGCCTGCTCAAAAAGCAAATATATGTGCGACGAATGAAAAATCATAAAATGACAATCCAAATTATGAAATAATAATTAATAGTAGGCACATAAAACTTTCAGGGATCATTTAGAGTGATGCTATAAGCTGTCACTAAAAAGCAGAAATCATTTTAAGAAACCACAAAAAATATACGTGCCATTTTATTAGCTGCCTTCAAATGAGGACACTGGGCGCTAACGGTTTAACTTCAAAATACAAGATTTTATTACCCTGAAATTAAGATAACATATCTCATATAGAGATATTTATTAACCACGTGTATCATTCTAAAACTTGTAAAAAGACTTTAAAAACAAATAAAATTTGAAAAATATATTTAATTAAGACATTTGTATTAAAATACATTTTTCAAAGCTTTTCGCTCTAATCAGCAGGGCATCATCAGGAAATTTTTAACAAAATTTACTTTCACAAAATACAGCTATGCGTTCATTTGTCGCGTGAAATGTTTTTTAATTAAATATATTTTTAAAATTTTATGTGTTAAAGTGTTTTTATAAAATTTATCCTGAAATTTTGTTTTTAAGCTTCTCTGATTAGAGTCAGAGGCAAAGATCAAACGTTAAAAACTTAACTTCGGTATTCAGGAAGCCTCAAAACGTGTAAATATACAAAAACAAGCGATTGATATTGAGCATTAAAAAATACTTTATTTACCGTGTGGGTATGAGGAATTAATTTCAATTCCTGAGCAGTTTCCTGGACACGGTAAAATTTTATAGTAAAGCACTTCCACTAATTACATTCAACTAGCAAGCTTTGCCCGCTTCG
This sequence comes from Salticus scenicus, assembly GCA_963930645.1. Taxonomy (NCBI): domain Eukaryota; kingdom Metazoa; phylum Arthropoda; class Arachnida; order Araneae; family Salticidae; genus Salticus; species Salticus scenicus. The sequence continues at coordinate 109,373,142 of OZ005661.1, read as the reverse complement.
CTGGTCACTAAATTTAAAGGAAACTCTTTTCTATATAGCTTTGTAAAAATAAAATAAATTACTCAAATTGTTCAAAAGCTCGCTTCAGGTCCCTACTGTGTTCGGCAGCGATTTGGTCATCCACTGCAACTCGGGCGCTTGTCCCTATGACCTGCGACAATGGTTTACCAATGAGCTTCCATTTAGGTGCTTTTTTATAACAGTTTCGAAATAGATAGTATCGAAAAAATTGGAGTTTCCCTTTTATATTTGAATCCCAGTTACATGTGAACAACACTATACGTGGTGCACATAATATTTGCTTTTACGTTATTTCCTATGTTTATTTTGTTTATCCAATCAACCATAAAATGACAGCAATTTCACGCCAAATATTACAATATGCTGTGACCGGCTACGTCTGTTGCATGAGACAATTAATTTTTTGTGTTTAAATATAATTCATGGTTTGTAAACCTGATAGTACAGCTTTAATATAGTTCTCTTTGGCGACTTTTGAATTTTTGTCACCATTTTAGACTTTTAATCCATTGTAATAATAAAACTTAATCCCTTGTAACATTATGCTATGAGCGCTATTTCTGCCGTATTTTAGACAACTGATCTTTTTATTTTTATATTTATTTTGCCATTAAATATATTTTTATTTTTATTTATTTATTTATTAATTTGAATTATTCAAATATTTCTGTTCAACAGCGTGCAAGTGCAGTAACACACAGAGGCTCATTTGTTTGTATGATAAATTAGCATAGTGATTATTATATAAAAAAATAAATAAATAGGTAAACATTATCGTGCTACACAACTTTATTATGTTGCTCCATTGGCGGCTTTTGAATTTTTGTTGCCATATTAGCAATGGATTTTTTTTTTTTTTTTTTTTTTTTTTTTTTAATGAAAAGGGGAAGACTGTTTTGCTAATAATTTTATCAGACTCTTTTTTGTTTATACATAAGAATCCTTCATATTCTGCTTATATTTTTAATGGTTTTTAGGTTTAAAATGGTGCTTGTTGAAATAAATTCCCATGTTTAAAACTGCATTTTTTCTGTAAATTTTGTGTAAAAATAAATCATTTATGTTTTTATACATTTGATGCGCTACTTGGATTAAAATAGCTGTTGCTATATTAAACTTCTTGTCGAAAAACGTTCGGTGTACTTCAACAACAAAATTTAAAAAATCGCCCAGCAGGATCTTTTAATGAAACTGATAAAATAAAAATATGGTTCATAGAGTTTAAATAATCTATTTAAATGAACTTTTAAAACCCAAATTCTTAATGTATCGTATCACATACATAGATATAGTAATAATATATAGATTGATCATTGGGGAGAAAAAAGGGATTCCTTTTCACTCGGGAAAAGACGGCGATTTTACCAAAATATGGCAGTCTTTCCCCGAGTGAATACACACGGGAGTACACACGAATATTTTAGCAAATAAAATTCATGAATAATTTATTTACTAAAGGTGAATGAAAAACTCCAGATATCGTTTAAAATTCATTTTTCTTCTTTTCCCTTTTTTTTTTTTTTTTTTCAATACCACTTAATGACTGATTCCAAAGCTTTTTTTTCGGCATCAAAAATCTTTGCACGATAATATGGGGATGATAGATCATATATACACTAAGCGACAAAAAAAAAGCCGCACTGCAGAAAAAATGACTTATACCTTTTTCATTTGTAATAACTTTAAAATTAATGTCTGAAACAAATAAAACTGTCTTGTGTGCATAATACCAAAGGTATGAAATGATACCTATGTATAATTTCGATTTAATAATTCGCTTTATTGCACTTTACGAAGTACTTTTTAAAAATCTGCATAAAACTTTCTTTTTGAACAAAATGCAATAACCATACACTTTGTATTCTATTATGATTTATTATATGAAATAAACAAGTTATATTTTAATATATGAAAAAAAAATTATTTATTTGTTAAATCTAAGCAATTTTTTGTTAAAAATATGTATTCTGCATTGGGTTAATTCCACCTTTACATGAAATTACTGCATTAATGCGCAATGGCATAGTTTTATACAGTGTTTTAATATAAATCTCAGACATTGCAATGTGCCAAATATCATAAATAATTTTTTCTAGTTCTGGCAGAGTTATAGGCTGCAAATTTCGAATCCTCTCCCCTCTCCCCCGCCTTTTATAGACGAAACATTTTCGAGCGGATCGCGATTTTCACTATTTCCATGTCTGGTAAAGAAGAAATTCTACTATATCCTCTGTGGTATTTAACTTAAAGTGAAAAAAGATATGAATAATTACAAAATTATAGGTTCTCATGGGAATGTATAAGAAATTTTAACAATTTGAAGTGAATAAACTTACCACAGACGCCGTGTAGTAAGGTGCCTTATTATCTTCAAATACTTTTTACGGAAATGTCAAAGATACCCCCAAAATAGTCGGTCAGGCACCACTTTTATGCAGATTGTGTTTTATTTCGAGTTAATTGATCCCTTGAGCATAAAAATTTGCCCGACTGTTTGAAAAGTTATGCACTTCCGTACCATAATGTACGGAGAATGTGTCAGTGTTTTTAAAGTGCGATTTTCATTATGTCGGTCATATTTTCGTTGTCAGATCTGCTTGTTTTCTTTAGCTCGAAATAAGTTAAACTTGACTCATCAGAGAGAACCAGTTCAGCCCAATAATTAACTAATCATTTTTTTAATTTTTTTAGCCATCTGAGGTCTTGCTTTCCTACTTCTCTTCACTAAGAATGGAATTTTTTCAAATTTTCTGTCATTTAAACCTGCTTTGTTTAATAATTGCTGTACTGTAGTTAAAGAAATTATGCTGCTAAACACTTTTTCTTAATCTCTTTTATGTTCTATATGTAATATAAACCGATTTTATAAGAAATGGCTTTTTAACTTACGGTCATCTCGCTTGGATGTGCAACATGGCCGCCTAAAACCAAATTTCCAGTTTAAGCGGCCACAAAATTTTACATCTTTCTAAAAATTCTTTTACAAATATTTCGTTAACATTTAATTATTTTATCATCTCACGTATTAAAATATTTTTTGATTTTCCTTCAAAAATTAATACTTTTTGTGGCATCGTTAACTGCCTTATTCTTACCATTTTTGGAATAATTTCTAAAATTACAATTTTCCTGACAATTGCATTTTGTTTTTAACACTGGACTCAAAGCTAAAGTGTATGTGGAGGACAAAATAATAAAATCTGTTCGAAAATTTGCTTTTTAAACGATAAAACTGGCGGTTGTGGAAGGCGAAAAGGAAAATATTCAAGTGCGGCTTTTTTTTTTGTCGCTTAGTGTATTATTATGTCTATGATCACAGAAATCTTTTCGAGTTAGAATAAAACTTAATTTGAAAAAAAAAAAAAAAAAAAAAAAAAAAAAAAAGATGTAACTTTTTTGTTTATTAACCAAAAAATTGATGAAATTTGAAATGCAAGTTGGTTTTGTGAGGTACAGGCTGTATATTATATTTTTGTGTTCGTGAGAGAAAATTTAAAAGAATTTGAAAACTGCAATTTTTAGCCCCACTTCAAAAACATGTGACTTAATGTGAAGCAGATTTTTTATTTTTTTTTCTCCTAACGGTTTCCATACAATCTTCTGCTGTTGCCACCTAAAATTCATACTTTAGTTAATTTTAAAAAATCTAATTGTCCGATTGATAAGCTGTTTAATGCATCGGATTCACAAAAATTTTCCCTTTCATTTGGTATCTTATTTGTAACGATACGACTGATATTTCTAATTTATTTTCTAATCTTTCTTATTTATTTTCCTCATTTTAAATAAATGTACATTTTTTTTTTTTTTTTTTTTAATTATTATTATTCTGTCGAAAAAAAAAAAAAAAAAAAAAAAAGAACTTGGCAACAATTAAATTATGGATAAAATTTAAATGGCCTATTTATCAGAAATTAGAAGGTTATTATTTTCACATTTTAATTAATTAAGAAAAAACTAATCAAAAATTCGAAAATCTGACTTTGATGTGCACAATGACCCTTCGGGGGGCACCTTTGTGTTAAATCTCGTGACTGTCCGAGCTACCGTTTTCGAGAACAGTGAAATATATATACAAATATTGCTCACTCAATAGTATAAGATAAAAAAGAATGTTTTCGTTTAATTATTGGAAGCCACGTATATCTTCTCAAAATTATGTACACACTACAGGGTGCACATAAATATAATCCTATATTAATATACACACGCACAACACGAAATACACTTCCATCAATTTTCTATCATTGTCCCACTATATTCTAGTTCTTTTATGTAGCCCTGTAAACAAACTGTGATTTTTTTTTTTTTTTTTTTTTTTTTTTTTTTTTTAACCGTATTTAACACGAAGTATGCTTTTACGCGTATAAAAAATATGTATTCACTCCATTTGGTTTAGTGCAGCCTATATATGTTAAACTCTACTTGGACATAACGTATTTGAATTCTTTTGGGGAATCCATTTTTCCATTTGCTGAATCGCAACGAAAAGTTTAGTGTAGCATCTCCATACTTCTTAAATTTACTGCCCTATGTTTTTGAAAAAATGAGAAATGAAGCCGAAATTGAAGCTATTCCCTTTTAATGCCTCCTGCCGCACCGCACCGCACCGCATCCCCCTCACCATGCGCGTAGCCAGGGGGGGGGGTGCCCTGGGTGCCCGGGCACCCCCCCGCTCACGAACATACATTCAGTATATTCAACAAAAACATATTGAAAACAGAAAAAAAAAAAAAAAAGGATTTGAAGGTTAAAAGAAAAGTTGTTATTACTAATACCAATGATTCTATGCAATAGAAAGACACTTTCTTAAACATGATGGTAAAATATATTTAAAAGAGTAATCTAAATTGTTCATAAATCCAAGTTTACTTGCATATTTCTGACAAAAACTTGCAAAGTAACTATTCTTGGTAAACAAAAAACAAAAAAAAAATAATAATAATAATAAAAGGAAAGTAGTTTGTTTTTTCTTCAAGGAAAAGCAGGAAAAGAGGCGATAAAATGATTTAGTTTATTTAAACTCGTGGCCTTAACAGAGAGTCAAGTTTTCTTTTCTTTTCTTTTTTTTTTTTTTTTTTTGTCATTTTTTTTAATAAACATTTTTTTAACTTTCTCTTACCCATACATGTTGGAGAATGTAATGATTTGCGGTCCAATTTTTGAATATGAAATAGTTTTTACAATAGTATGTCTTGAGGTCCGCTCATTTGTATAGCCAAGTTCTTGTGGTTAGTCTGCATGGGCATAACTCAAAAGCAGGTATTGGCAGGAAGTGTCTAAAATCGTATTCAATTTATATCATAATGATCGTATACTATGACATGCAAAAAGTTCAAATACATTATTGTTTAAGTACAAAATTTCTAGTTGTACATATCAGCAACATTTTTAAAGTGAACTAAACATAATAAAACTAATATATTCTATTGATACAAAATAATTTTCGTATGAAAGATTGTAAGAAAAGTTAGGTTCGATTAAAAGCATTCATACCAAATTACATTGCGTCCAGTAAAAGCGTTTAAAAATGATAATTACTTTCCCTTACCATGAGTTACAGAAAGTATTATTTACGGGGTCGAATTTTCGAAACTAAATATTTGCGATAATTTCAGGTTTGGAAGTTCTTTGCATGCAAAAATAATTTTTTTAGTAATTGTTGTTTTGAATGCATGTCTGGTATCTTAATAACTTAGCGGGTATTTTGTTTTCTGTATTACACTGGTCTGCGAAATCGTACTTTTCAAATTTTTACTTTCCGAACACTATAGTGAGGAAAGTATTGTAATCATGTCAAAAAACCGAATTTGATATTTCGATGTTTCTATACGTTTCGAGGTCCCCTGAGTCAGTTTCCACTATTTTTATGATGATGTATGTATGTGTGTGTGTATGTATGTGTGTATGTATGTGTGTGTGTATGTCTGTGAGTGAACACGCTAGCGTCTAAACGCTTTGTTCGAATAAGCTGAAAGTTGATACGTATATTGTAAGTCACCATAGTAGGAACCCTATAGATTTTGGTGAATCTAGCACTTATAGTTTTTTTACAGGGGCACAAAGAAAAATTCTTTATCATTATGGCCTATGGGGCCAAATTTTTAAAAGTGCGATAACGTCTAAACGCCTTATTAATCTGAGCAAAAAATTTGTACACATGTTATAGGTTACAGTTGCACCAACTGTATAGATTTTGGTGAATTTAGCACTTACAGTTTTTTTACAGGGGCACAAAGAAAAATTCTTTATCATTATGGCCTATGGGACCAAATTTTTAAAAGTGCGATAGCATCTAAACGCCTTATTTAATTGAGCTGAAAATTTATATGAATGTTATAAATCACTGTTGCACTAAATATAAGCATTTTTGTGAATCTAGCATTTATAGGATTTGACAGGGACACAACGAAAAAATCTTTATCATTATGATCTATGGGCTCAAAGTTCAGTAGCGTTAAATAAAACATCGTGTAATATATGGAGAAAAATACTCAAACACTCTATTATGGGTTTCTCTCTTTTGTTTGTTTAACAACTCCTCTTTCTTTACTTTATCTACAAAACTGTTAATTACTCAATGTTCGGAAAGTCGAGTGGAGTCACTCCAGATTTTTGTATGTATTGCGTTGGGTGTCTCTAATGTGTTTTGATAATCTGAATTCAGAAATGATTATTTTTTTTTTTCCTATTGCGTAAGAAATTTTCACAAAGTAATGATGAAAATCGGAAGAATTCGTCTAGAAGTTATAACAAATTCGAAACAATTTATATAAAATATGCATTGAAATAGGCTTTTATTTACACATTATCTTTTAAATGTATTTCTTCACATCGAATCTCCCTTTAAAGCATTTTACCTTGTGCAAGGCTTGAGGGTCTTGTGTGTGGGGGGAATTCTCTATACAACATGCAACAATATTCTGCTAACATGTTGAAAATGTATCGTCTTTGATACCTGCTTTCCATTCCTTTGATGTCTTGATAAAATAGCTCTCCTTGTTCTTCACTCACATCACCCAAATTTTCATGGAAATAATTTAGATGGGAGTCGAAAAACAATTCTTTTTTTTTTCTTAATGAGGGAAATTTTTAAATAGGTTTTCCTTAGAAAAAAATTTCTTCGTCGGCCTGTCTTATTTGCTATTAAAAAAAAAAAAAAAAAAAAAAAAAAGAAAAAAAGGGAAAGAAAAAGAAAGGAAAGACAACACTGGAAAGTTCAAACTAGTATTGTTAATCATATCATAAGCAGACTTTTCTTAAAAAATTTACTGTGGGTGAAAGTTCTTTGAATCATTTTAAAAATATTTTTTTATTGCAGCCTTAAGTAAATGTTTTAAGAATGCAGGTAGAGTAATCAAACAGAGGGTTTTGAAGGATGCAATAGACATGCTTCCCCTTCACAAAAATACATGCCAAACAAATTGTTTCTAAAACAATTTTCAACTTTTTTAAAGCACCTCAGAAATGGTCGGTCAAGTATACAATATCTTATTTTTGTGAGTAAATGCCACATTTTATTTATTTAATTTTTTTACCTTATTTAAAAGCTGTTACTCAAACTTAATAATAATAAAACATTTTATAATCGTTTGCATTACTTTTGAACTTTGACAAACGATTTGTAGCTGAAAATAAATTATGTATTTATGAACAGACGATTTTGTATTTGTAATTAATAAAGAAAGAAAATTATTAAAAATTAGGCTACAGTGTAAATATTTATTCGGATTCCTTCTTCTCGTGCAATTTTATAAAACAATTTCCCCTTTCCTGAAAACCTGGATCTGGAGAAGGTGGTGTATAATTCTATTAAAGCTGTATTGAATGACAAAAGAAACGAAAAACTGTGCTGGAATCATGTGCAAAAACGTGAAGGACTTAATAATTATTCCAACCAAAGAAAAATGGAGAATTTGAAGAGGAAGCTCAAGACAACACAAAAATACAAACATCAAAGAAAGGTATGCGCAAAATATGCTCCATTATTTAGTCTTTTAATTTTTTAAATAGCAAAGTCGTTTATATGTGTGAGTAGAAAATTTCCGACATTATGTCATGATGATTTTTCGTGCTATTTTATTAATGAATGTTTCTGGATTCGATTATGTATGCAATTTTGAATTGTGGTGGTTGGTAGACAATATTTTCGACTGATGGCCAGTGCACGGTCGGATAGTGAGACACCACATTAGCTTTTTATCTATCCTCCATTTTGATACATTTACTTTGCAGGGATTTTCAGTGCAATTTTATTGGTATGTATCCCTTTTAATGTTTTCATTTTACTTTATGCAATTTTTCATGGAATTCTTATGTACAGTGGAAATTCATAAATTTATTTGGCTAATAGTCAGCTCTTGGTCCGGTCTGTGGCGTGTTTCTACACTTTCCCCAATTCGATACATTTATTTTTGCGACTTTTACACACATCACATTTTTATATTATGGTACACACAACAGTTTATTACAACCTTATTAATAAGTATCACTTTAATTTTACAACGATCACAATACCCGTTTGTATACTATTCTGTTTGAAACTAACATCACAACTACAACAATACAACAATGTTTTAAAATATAGAAAATAAATGCTATTTATGAATATGGGAACGAATAAAATAATAATTTTTAAAAAGTATCTACAAGATTGTATTAATTTAATATATATATAAATATATTTAATTAATATATATAGGTTCATAATTTGAAACTGGTAAAATAAAAGAAATGAAATGATATTATAAATAAACATATCATTATAATTCTACTTTATCACTTTGTGTGCGCAATTTAAGTTCTATAGTATAAGTTTTTCTGTAGTTTAGATTTTAGGTTTTCGTTTATAACTTAATGCTTAAGATTTTTAATTAACCTTTTAACGTTCATTGGTTTCGTACTGAAACCAAATATTGGACACTATTCAATATTTTTTATGCAACATTCTTTCCTTGTTTTAATCAATTTTCAAACTTCCTGTTCCTTTTCTGTTAGACGGATAGCGGCACTACTCTGAAAGTCCAAACTTTATCAAATGATATTTCAAAGGAAGCCAAATGCACCGATTTACGCTACCGAAACTGCACTCTGCATTTAACATTTTTTTACATTGGCATTTTTAACGTTGTGTAAATATTGATATTTCTGTTTAGCGTCTAGTCTAGTTATTTATTCTAAGAGAAAGTTACTTAATTTATATGTTAAAATGTACATGTGTTAACTTGTGTAACTTTTACACATGTGTTAAAACGCACACATGCATACATACGCACACTATATTCATAATGTATTCATATTGTAACTTTTAGTTTAAAATTTGGGCACCCCCCCCCCCCCCGCTCGGAAAGTTGGCTACGCCTATGCTTACGTGTCTCTTTATGGATTAATTGTACATCTGGACTTTTAAAACAAGCTCTTTATTAGCGGCAGCCTAAAACATGGGATGGGCTATGGACAATTGTGGAGGAGGAGTAGAACAAAATCAACCTTGATTTTTTAATAAATGCTCCGGTATCTTGGAAATCGAGATTTAATATGATAGTTTAACAAAAGGACTGTCAAACTGAACTTATTAGAAAATGGAATTCTTATATTTGGTAAAATAAATATCTTTCCAAAATCTTTACAAATATGTGGGAACAAGTGTTTTATAATTATGCAAACGGTACGATTCTTCTTTCTTGGTCTACTTTTGATAAGATTTTAAAATCTAATAATGTCGCTGGAACTCCAGTGAAGTTTATTTTGAAAAAGAACTTTAAATGACCTTCTCGAGAAGATCTTGCGTTATTTACCTTTAACTTTGAATTATAGTGAGGTAAATTCTTACCTGACTCGAGTAAATAAGTTATCTGCTGATGCCCCGAGCACAATGTTGCGTCACTAATCTTATTGATATGCATGAATGATATATGTGACTGGAAAAACTGAAGTCCCAACGAGGTCAGACACCAGACGATAAACCTGTGTCGTTATTTGATAAGTAAACAGCATTATTATTATAATTTTCTTTCTTTTCATTCTAGATAATAATGTGCTGGTATCACAAGAAATCATCACGAAGTGAAAATAGGATCACCGTCAGTAACTGTTTAAAATAATTGTGAAATACTATTTCAATTTATTTCAAAATGCAAATAGCTATTTTAAATTGATGAAACATTTATTTACTAGCAAACCCGTGCGAAATTTTCGCGCTTCATTTCTTTTCTTATTTACCGTTAAAATTTGAAACTTATAAATAGTATACCAATTTCACCACCCAATTAAAATTTTAATTTACCAGAAGCCAAATTATTATTAAATCCAAATAAATATTGTGCATTAGTGAAACCAGAATTATTCAAAGAAAAGTTTCAAAATAAAATTCATGGTCGATGACTCAGTTTTTGTACTTCTGCAGGCAGTACGGTTTTAGTAAAGGACCCCCCCGTGACGCCTTTAAAATTTTAATCGCCAGGAATGCAATGACATTTTATTTATTTTGGCGTAATTTATTTGAAAAAAAAAAAAAAAAAAAAACGAAATTCTATTTTGATTATACTTTTTACGATTGTGTTTTTTAGTCGATTTATGATAATAATTCATATTCTGTTTATATCTTTAAAATATTGCTAGGTTTAAAATGACGCTTGCAGAGAGTCTGAAGAAATAACTTTTAAAAATACATTTCCCATAAAATAATGTCATCATTCAAATGTCGTCATGTTTTCTTATTAGATCATTGAGTTGAGTCCGCGTGCTTAAATATTGTTCATTATTAAATATTATTTTTTATCCTCGCGTATTTTATTAATTTCACCACTATCGTATAGTTTCAACAAAAATTAATTGAAATAGGTACACGTTAGAGAAATATTATATAGTTTGTTACTAATTATTATTATTTATTAAATTAGGGGAAATGAGAAATAAAATAAAATAAGCTTCCTATTGCTATTTTCCGAATACTATATACTAATATGTAAGGAAAGTATTGTAATTTTGAAAAAATTCGACTGTGAGATTTTGGCGTATGATGAATTTTAAATTAGTGAAACCGTAAGAAAAGGAGGCAGAAAAGATTAAGCTTCCAATTTTTACTGAACAAACATATACTGTGTAATGTAAGGAAAGTATTGTAATCATGAAAAAATTCAAATATGTGATTTTGGTGTATCCGTAAGTTTCGAGCTCTTATTAATTTATTCATTTTTGCTAGTTTTACGGTGATGTATATGTGTGAGTGAACACGATAACGTCTAAATGTTTCATTCAATTGGACTAAAACGTGATAGGTATGTTGTTTTCACCGTCGCACGACTTGTATAGATTTTATTGAGAGTACGATTTATAGCTCTTGTACAGGGATACAAGGAAAAAAATCTTTATTATTATGGCTTATTGATTTATTTGACGTGCATTAGCACACAAACCTTACATTAGATTAAGATAAAATAATTATCAGATAAAAAAAAACTTTTTATATACCCCGTTTTAAATTTTCTGATGAATCATCATAGAGCTTTTATCGATGTGCATAAAATTTTTAAAATGATAATGGCGTCAGTTTTTGCGAGATGCATAATTTAACTTTTTATAATTTTTTAACGCTCACGTTTAATTAAATGTATTTATTTTTATGTCGAAAGAAAATGAACTCGTAAATTTTTTTTGGCAACAATTAAATTATAGCTAATATTTTAATGACTATTTTAATGCTATTAGGATGTTATTATTTTCATATTTTAATTAATTATCAGAAAACTAATCAAAAATTCGAAAATCGGACTTCGAAGTATTGTGTTGTCACCAGGTTCTAAGGTACTGTGAAAGTTTCAAATGTCTAGCTAGTAGGGAAGTTAGTTAAAATTCGATTGCAAGATTTGTACCAATCAAACAAACAAGAATAAAAGTTAATAAAAACATGGTAATTAGGTAGACGTGTTGTAGATCATCATCGCAAGAGCTATATAAACATTAATTGGTTAAGGACCTTACAGTTTTTTTTCCTTTCTTTCTTTCTTTCTTTCTTTTTTTTTTTTTTTCAAAGGATACGAAATACTCTTGTTATACATTGCGGTCTATGGACTCAAATTAAGTGAATTTCTTTTTTTAAAGCATGCAAAAGCTGATATGTGTTACATTGTTTTTCTGGTTTATGATCATTATGGGAAATGATGTATGTATTACTTATAGTCCTTTTACAGGAAAGTATGAAATGATTTACATATATCACATCTTATTTGGGCTAATTCTATGAAGCTCATAAAATAGTACAAATTAAACTGACATAAATATTTTAAAATTTCATTACACCATGGTCGTTACTGAAAATTACTTGCGTCTTTTGCAGGGACGCACCAGATAGCTCGAGCTATCTGGTGCTCATTGTACAAATAGCTCATTGTACAAATATTCGAAATGAGGAGAAAAATTCAAACACTTTATTGTACTTTTCACTTTCGATTATTTATTGAATAATTCGATGATTCATTTTTGTTTAAACGTCCGATAACAACTAAATGTTTGGAAAGTTAAATGAATCTTCTCCAGATATTTTTATTTATTTTTTATTTTTATTATTTTTTTTTTTTTTTTTTTATTATATATATGTAATAATGAAATATTTCATCCTATTTTAAAACTGAGATATTTTAACTCTACATTGTTTGTGGAAAAAAAAAAAAAAAAAAAAAAGTAATAAATTTTTATCTCTGACATAGTTTTAGAATCGCATTTATGATATCTTGAAAGAGAACAAAACTTTTTTACCGCATATTATTATCATTATCTCTTACCTTTAGCCCTTTATAATTGTATGATACATTTTTTTTTCTAATTAATTAAGACTAATAATTTTATAATTTTTTAAAAGTTGGAACAAGCCTAATAAGATTTAAATAATTTTCGATCAATAGAAAATATTCATTATTTACTTATACTTTTTTTTTTTTCGAGTTATAAGATCCTTTAACTAGCTAAAGAATTAACTAGTTAAGAACTTTATTTTATTTTTGATGTACCGGCAATTTCAATTTTGATCATAATTTACTTTAACGTTATTAATACTATAGCAGTATACAAACGCATATAGTCGGCAGCAAAATTATTGACGCACTAGCAATAACTCCTACTTAAAAGATGGGCACCTATATAGTTTTGTCAAGTAAATATTTGTCGAGTCATGATCTTATGCTGTTTATAAAAAAGTGAGTTTGTGATAAAACTTAGCGATCAAACTAAAAAAATAATATGAAAAGTGTGGATGTGTGCTTCAACACTTTTGCTGCCGACTACCTCCATTTTATGAGGGCCACATGTTTAAAGAAAAAAAAAAAAAAAAGAGAGAGAGAGAGAGAGAAAAGAAAAAGAACTGACCCTGCATTAAAAAATCAAATAAAAAAAAAATAAACTCCTAATCTAAAAAATTATTGTAATAAAAGTATAATTTTAAATAACATAGTAATATTTAGTAAGTTGCTGAAGATTGACCAATTTAAATTATTGCAAAAATTCGAAAAAAATAAAATATGAGATTGTGCACTCATTGAATAAAATTTATTTATAAAATTTATGTGCTTTTATACACTATTTTTTCTACTTTATATATATATATATATATATATATATATTAATCATTCGGTTTATTTTATACTTATGATATCATGCATTACTTACGATATCATGCATTAATTCAGCACTCAAACTCACACGCACAAACAAATATATGTTTAATTAACTAACTTGCCCATGAATCCATAAAGTAATACCAAAATATGTTTAGAATATATTGTTAAAATATTACAGTAGACAATCAACGGGGGAAAAAAAAATTGTGATAAAAAAAAAAAAATAGTTAGCAAAGAGCAACTTTTTTTTTTTTTTTTAATTTAAACTGTTTTTAAAAAATTTAATATCATTATATTTCGATGCATATGTATGGAAATTTTCATAACTCTAATGCTGCAGTAATTTACAAAAAGAAAAGAAACACCTCTCTTAAACTGCAATCTGTCTGAATTTTTTTGAGTCCTTGTAACACAATCAAAAGTGTTACTGAAACCATTTTCAATTCGAAACGTGCTTAAATAAATCTGAATAATACGTATCTGTTTCAAAGTTTTTTAACACGTTGAGCGCCATGTCACCCATAAGTGGCTGACAGCGTCAAATGTGATATAAGGCCGCGTCAACCATTGATGGTTGACGGTGTAAAATATGATATAAAACTAAAAATATTACATCGTTTTAAGTAATTACTGAAAATTTATTTAAAATTTGCTTAATTTTTATTTATTACGGGATAATATCATTAAGAAATTTTAATGGATTTTTTTAAGAAATCGCGTGGCGCTCAACGTGTTGAATGAAAATAAAAGCATGGTTGGTCCAACAGTCAGACCAGGCGATGCCGATGTTATTAATACTTTTCAAATTTAGAATATTCATTGGAGATTACGCTAGATAACCCAGGAAAAGTCTTCAAAGCATAGAACGCAGAGTTGGGAACTGTAGGGATTTTCCCCTTCAGGTAGAGAATTTCAGTCTTTTTTTTTTTTTTTTTTTTTTTCTTTTCCCCGAATTCTTATGTACTTACTGTTATTCACTACGTTGTTTTGTGAATCTCAAGCTAATAAAAAATGCGCCTCCATTTTAAGGTAAATATAAGCTTTTTCATTTGTCTCTCTGTGGCTCAGGTGGTTAGAGCGTCATGTTAGTAACGCGGTAGTCGAGCGTTCGATACCCCGAAGGTCCGGAGTGTTAATTTTTTGCAGATATATAGTAGAAAAGATGTCAATTGATAAAAGATAATTTTTCGTTGACTACACAGTATCCTAAGAACTTTTGAAGAGTCTTTTTAAGAAGCCTTTTTTTTTTATGTTCGAATGCTGAAATTTAAGGCAAAAATTTAGTATTCAAACATAAAAACGTTTTATAAAAATTAACTCATCGATAAATTCACAAAGTAGTACACAAACTTATTTAAAATATGTTTTAAAACTCAAAATTAAAAAAACTGTTTGCAGGGAGCAACATTGTATGCATATTTTTATAATTCTAAAACAATTATGCTGTAATTTACAAAAAAAAAAAAAAAGTTTTTATGCATACTTACGTTTGTAATGACCGGTAGATGGCACAACCAGAGCAATAACTAATGGCCAATCATAGCAATGCATTGGTCAATGGATCAAGTGCCTCAGAAATTTTTTTGGGGTAATTTGATCCACGACCGGTTCACGGGATACATTACGCTGAGATATTCCGATATTAAAAATTTGAGGCAGGCGTCGGAACTCATGTCATTAGGCCAATCACGATCAAATTTCCAGCAATTGAAAGTGGAACAGCCATGAGATATCAACTTCCGATTGTTTTATGCTATGCCGTCACAGGTCACAAAATGCAAGGTGGAACTCTTTCAGCAGGAGTTGCATATCTTGATAAACTCTTTGATTATGGCCAAGCTTATGTAATTTTGAGTAGATTTAGATCACTTAACGGCCTTAGAATTGAAGCCCTTAATTCTGCTAAACTGTTGAGCATTAAACCTTGCAATGAAGAAGTCATAGAAGAAATGAAACGACTGAGGGATTTGCCTTCTTTCTTTCCGGAAGAAGAATAAAAAATAATTGATCTAAAAATTACTACACATAGATTTTATTTAAAAAGCTTAAGCAGGCGTGTATCGAATCTTCAACTGCCTTACCTCCAAGACTCTCGTGGTTTATAAAAGAGTACAAATTCTTTTCCGCTGAAATTTATCATTTCACCTTAATACGAAAAAATTTGCAAAATCATAACTTCGAAAAGATTTATGTGATATGATACATTAAGAATTTGAGTTTTAAAAGTTTTTTTAAATAGATTACTTCAGGATGAAGGAATAGATTTTGAATTCGTAGGAATTCTTTGGGGGGCAATTTTGTAAACGATTTCATGGGATTATGTTTTTTTTTTTTTTTTTTTTTTTTTCCATGTTTATTCATTTAAGTAGGGACCTTTACCTTCAGTGTAAGGATATTTTTAGCTGTTAGAAGGGATATGGCAAAATATGAGGTGGCAATACTGGTAGAATTTCAACAGCTGAACATTTTTAAATATCTCCAGTATTCAAGAGGAAACTTGAAAATTTAGTTGTGAGATTATTACAACATCTAGTTGCACACTTCCAATTTGGCATGACACCATCCTATTTAAAGTTACCTGCAATTTTACAATTTTTTTCGTGACGTCTATGTGTATTTGTCATAGATAAGTGTGTATGCATATATCTTGCATAACTTTCGTATAAAATGCATATCCCAAGTATGAAATTAAAGATTTGTATAATATAAAAGCATATGATTGTGACACTTAATCATATATTAATTCTCTCTCTCTCTCTCTCTCTCTCTCTCTTTTTTTTTTTTTTTTTGTCTTTCATAAGGTATTCTAATTCGAATTGTTTACACTTCATAAAGTTAACTTCGGTCAAAGCTGAGTAAATTATTTAAAATTGAAGGAGATATGTGTGCTATTTAATTCTCTGTTTTTTTTTTTTTTTTTTTTTTTTTTTTTTTTACCTTTTAAAGTCCGCAGATAATCAAATTTGGGATTGCATGTTTCCAGACCACCCCTAGAAGTGAGTCCTAGGCCATCGCCAACTGTACAATGCGTAGTTATAGTGTAAAGTCAAAACACACTCGTTCACTTACCCTTCTTTTTGTATGATTGGACGTAAATTACGAAGAAAATTAACCCCCATAGATATGCGTATGAAATTTGAAAAATAAAATATCCTCTTTCATACGAAGTACAGTCCTGCACGGGTCAGGTAAACTTGACCCGCAAAATATCCTTCTACCAGCAACTCGTACCAAACTTGTGATCTTCTGATACCAACTTCCGCTATAGTTAATCACTATGTCGGAAAAGAATGTCAATCAATCTTTACATTCAAGCATTCAAAAAGGTAGATTCACTATAAGATTCAATTACAAAGACATATTTTCCAGCATTCTAATTAATATTCCACAGTGCTGTTAGTCCCGCCCTTTTTTCCCCCACCAGTAAATTTTTAAAGTAATACTCTCCAAATGCAATTACGATTAAATAAGAAAAAAAATACTCTAAAAAAATTTTGGTGTGAAAAGAAAGTCGGGGCTTAAAATACTACGGAATGTTAATTAGGATGTTGGCAAGTATGCAAAGAACAGCATTAAAGCGAAAAAAAAAAACCTCTTTAAAGATTTTTTTTTTTCCCCTGGTAGACCCGCATGTCAAAATTTAATGCAAATCGAACCTGCAGACGATCCGCAAAGCGAGTACCCAACAACGATGCAGGATGTTCCCTAATACGAAGGTAACTTTAACTTACCTTTACGGACTTCGGTAGTCTTCCACATTTCGAATTGCTCCAATCTAATTCTGAAGTAGATAAATGACTTTTTGCTTTAAGGAATAAAACCCATAATTAAGCTGACCAAATGTCTCCATTTTCTGGGGACAGCCTTTATTTTGAAGGAATTTTTCTAACAAGGAAACATTCAAAAGGTGTCGTCTTCAAAAATTATTGAAAAAATATATGTGATTCTACATTTTATAAAACACCAGAAAGTGAAACATTTGTCGGCTGAAATGAATTACAGTGACCGCAAAAAAATTATCAAAATTAAGCATTTTTGGCGATTTAACGCTGTTAGGCGATAAGTTTGCTAGCGCCGAGATTGCCGTGTACGAACTGAACCGTGTTTTGCTTCTCCGCCAAGTACTCAAAATCATCGCCTAACAGTGTAAAATCGCCAAATGTGCTTAATTTTGATATTTTTTTGTGATCGTTGTAATTCATTTCAACCGATAATTCTTTCCCTTTCTGGTGTTTTGTGAAGAGTAGAATCACACATATTTTTTTTCAATAATTTTTGAAGACGACACCTTTTGAATGTTTCCTTGTAAGGTTTAAAAAATTGTAGAAAATAAATTATTAATCAACAATGTTTTATTTTTAGTCCTTATTTATTAGGAATGAAAAAATAAATCCGTAATTAATTGGATAATTGTAGCAATTTTTAACGTTTCTCTATTATAAAGGTACTCTGATCTGGCCAGCCTACATAATCCATCTTATAACTTATTATCTAATTATTAGAATTATATCATGACGTTCTTTCATAATAATTACATATTTGGTTTTGATTATTAATGGAATATTAAATTACTTAAATAATTGTCTAGTAATGCAAGGGAAATAATATTAAATGAAGAAATAATAAAAGTAGTATAAACTGAAAAAGAAAAAAAAAAAAATCACTTAATTTATTTCTGCTGTTAACAAATAGCTTCCAAGTGTTCTTTTTTCTAAGATTATGTATAGTTATTCATTTAAAATTAAATAATAGGAATAAATGTCTTACCATGGTTAGGAAGATTCCAAATTCAGGGTTCATGCGTATGACGTCACCATCACTAAATACGAAAGTCTCTTTCTTTTCTTTTTTGCAGGTTAAGACTATGTTGATTTGTTGTGCTGCTACGGAGAGCACAGGTAGTTCTATTCGGTTAAATTCATCAAAGCAACCCCAAGATCCAGATTGCGCTAAACCTGAAATGTGTAAATTATTTTAGTTACTCTTTAAAAAGGTTGTAGTGCAAATCATTTACAGACAAGAATTCGAAATTCAAGGTTTTGTCAATATTGCTTCATGGATGTTAAGTTTCTTCCCATTACAAATCTCTAGTGCGACATTAATCTATTGAATCCGAACTGAATTCAGGTTTCATGTGTACAATGTCATCATTATAAAATATGTTAATTCCTTTGTTTTCCTTTTTTGGAAGTTAATTTTATGTTCATATATGTGCTGCTGTAGATTATAAGTAATTCGATTCGATTAAATTCTTTGAAGAAACTGCAAGATCCAGATCGCGTAAAACTTGAAAAGCGTATAAATTAATAAACTTATCCTCTGAAAAAGATTGTGCATCATTACAGACAGGGATTCACATTCAGAATTAGCCATTTTGAAACAAAATGGCGGCAAAATACACTGCTCGGCATGAAAATTGCCTCTGACACCATTTCAGCATATTCTTGTGTAAAATGACTTCCTGAATCCGAATATGACGCCCATTTTGCCCTATACCTACCGTTTTTTAGGAATGTCGCCTTATTTTTATCATTTTTCGGCGATTTTTATGGCTATAAATTAGATTTTTAGGAGAGGGGGGGGGGTATTTTAACTGTTAAATATCTTCTGAGGGACTACAGAGTTGGAAAATTGTAAAACATGGACATTTGCGACAAGGGAAAAATTTTGGGGGGATTGGCCACTGAAATTATGCATTAAATATCTTATATTGTTTTAATCTGTTATTATCGTGTTATTTTTTTAACTTTATATTTTTTTGTTTTTAGGTGTTAAATTAATTATTTTTCATTCTTCAAATCAAATTCATGGTTATAAAATTATCGATCAGGGAAAGAAATTGAGGGAGAAGGGGGTGTTTCTAGAAAACGGTGGGTGACTGGGCAAAATGGGAGTAATATTCGGATTCAGGAGGTCAATTTACATAATAATCAGCAAAAATGGTATCAAACCTTTTTTTTTTTTTTTTTTTTTTTTTTTTTTTTCCCAGAGCAGTATTATCATCAATTTTTTAGCAAATAAATTGTCATCGTTTTGCTTTAAATAATCAATTAACGTCTAAACAATGTGCCAATGCATCACCCGAATTAATTTTTAATCATTGTTTTAATCGGTTGCGAATCTTTGTTTATCCATTTTTGCACTGAATTTACTCTGCGAAACTGGATTTCAACTCACTGTACTGCACATAATTTTCTGAATTTTAACATTACTGGATTAGGGAGGAGCGTATTTTTATAGTAACTCTATACATTTGGCTAATAAATTATGTAGTAAAACTTTGGTAACGCTTGCGCATGCGCATTCAGGAATTATTTAGTTAAAAGCTCTTTTTTTAATCAGCTATCTAATAGTTTTAGTATTATTATTGTACTATGATACAGATTCAGAATACCGAATTTGGCCTTCCTGGTGATATTTGTACTTCAGTTATGCTGATAACAGTCTCGCAGAGCAACCGCTAAAACATAATTTTTTCATCTAGGGGACCATTAAATTTGTAAATATAGCAGAATATCAATTTGGAAAATTTGTGCCAGAAACAATAAAAAAGAATGAAAAAAGATAAAATAAAATGAGAAAATGAAATAAAAAATGGTTGAATCTTTAGAATTTTCTATTCATTTCCAGAATTAGAATATATAAGGACTTAAAAACAGTCACGAATAATTTTAATCATTCCATATTTAAATTCCAACTGCTTACAGTCAAATCTTTTTCCTTAGTCCAATAAATTTAAGTGCAATTCATTATCAAATATTTTTTATGAAATATTTCCATTCACTGTAAAAAATTTTGTACACAACATTATTAAGGGAACTTATTTTCCTCAACCATGTTGAGAAATGTTATCAGCGATAGCTGTGTAACAGAGGCATACAGTGGAACGTTACACAATTACAACTGGTAACATTTCTCTACATGGTTGTGGCAAGTAAGCTGCCACAATATGTATACAACATTTCTCAACATGGTTGAGGAAAATAAGTTCCCTCAATAATGTTGTGTATTCTTACACAAAATTTTTTACAGTGTTGTAAAAATAGAGATATCAGAATTCTCGTTGTCATTGTTCAAATGTTCAGCCAAGAAGGAGGGGAAAAAAAAGTCTAGAAAGCAATATTTTAATCAAATACATATCTTCCTTCAGAGAGAATTTTTAAAATCGAGGGAAAGGGGTGGGAAGGCAAGAATTCTGAGTCTAAAACTTGATATATAGAAAATCAAAAACTTCCGGGAAGATTATTTTAAAGATTTACATATCTTCTTAGATCTTCTAAAGTCACCTTTTCAAGTGATTGTTGTTTTGCAACGAGATAAATAAATTAGAGTGCTGATTCAATGGATGAAGGATTAGCTTTCCGTGGTTGAAGATGAATCACGTGACATGAACCTATAGGTTGCTATGTTTGGCCCTTTATCGTTATTTTGACATTTAAAATTTCAGGTCGGCAAATTATCATCAATATTAGGTAACATGACAGTATAGTTGCCAACTTAGCACCTTTTGGCAACCGGAAAATTTTAATAGAAATGTTTATTTTATTTAATCAACGGACTGTAATGGTTTTCATTGATTAAGTAAAATAAATTTTTTATAAACATTTTCCGGTAGCCAAAAGGTGCTAAGTTGGCAACTATACATGACAGTCGTATCACCGAAACAAATTGTTTTTAAAATAATTTTTCACATATTTCACATTTTAATAAGTAATAAAATACCTTTTTTTTTTTTTTTCTCATCATTTCCCAACAAAGTTTAAAAGTGTTTATGAAAGAAAAGTTAAGCTTTTAAAGAACTAAACTTCACAACAAATAATAATTTTTCAACTATTTTAAGCAATTTGTCGGTTAAATTTCGACTACACGAAATAAAAAAGAAGTGATATAAAAATCAAAATGATTTAGAACAAAAGAATATTAAACTACATAAGTTAAAAAAAAAAAAAAAAAAAAAAAAACATTGACGGTTATGACTTTTGCCAAGAACAATCTCCAAACATTTGCCATACAAATTTATCAAAAATAAGCTGTTACCATAAGAACCAATGCATAGATGGTTCATGTCACATGACTTATGTTGGACCATGTCAGGGTTACCATTTATCACTCTATTTTATTTATCTGGTTGTTGTTAACACAGTTATACTATGTTGTACTCTCAAGTTCGTTTTCACGAATTTGAGATTGAATAGTAAGAAGAACAGTAAAACGAGGATGCAGTTCAAAAAGAAAAAAATCACTGAGTAAGGGAAAAGAAAATCTTCAAAAGTGTATCTTTTATTCTTCATTTAAAATATTGAACACAGAATATTCCTTACCTTTATAAATTCTTCCAAGACCTTTGTAATCCATTTGATCAGAACAGTTAAAGACGACTACATATTTCCCCAGAGTCTTACCCATATCTTTGGTAGTCTCTGTTTTGCCTGTACCCGCAGGTCCCGTTGGAGCTCCTCCCATGTGCAAGTGTAGAGCTTGAGCTAATGTGATATAGCACCTGAAGTGAATAATAATATTTGTTAATAAGAATCACAATTATAATAATAGTATCTGGCGTTAATTTAAACATTAGTTAAGAATATTTCATCAAATTGATTGTTGCTATCGAAATAGTCAAAGTTTAATACAGTAAGTGTTTCTAAAGCATCTATGTATTAAAACAAAACGCAAGCTTGAAAATTTTTTTACAATTTTAGACTATTTTTAATGAGAGGAGAGGCTAAGAAGTATCGTTTGAAAGGTGTGGTTAATGCAAGTCACAGGGAAAAAAAAAAAAAAAAAAAAGAAGAAAAAGAAAAAGAAAGAAAGAAAAAAAGAAAGAGAAAAGAAAAAGTTATTCTTATACGAGGCCGAGAAGGCAGACAAAAAACCTTTATTTTTATGTACTTTTTCATTTTAAACCGTAGATATACTAACAAGACATAGATTGATCATCGAGGGGGAAAATGTGATTCCTTTTCACTTGGAGATAGACGGCCATTTTACCTCTTAATGGCCGTCTTTTCCCGAGTGAATACACACGGATAATTTAGCAAATGAAATTTATGAATAATTTATATACTAAAAGTGAATGAAAAATTCTAGATGCAGTTTCAAATTATTTTTTCTTTCTTTCTTTCTCTTTTCTTCCCCCCCCCCCTTTTTTTTTTTTTTTTTTTTTTTTTTTTACTATAGCTATTAACTTAGTTAACATTTATTTAAAGTTAAACTATTTTTTACATATTTCAATTAGCGTGATTTACTTATGCCACTGCTAACTCTATTTAAAAATTTTTTTGAAAATTCCATATTACTTACTAATATAAAATTAAAAAAAATAGTTAAAAAAAAAATATATATATATATATATATATTAAATATGAAAACAGTATTAATTTTATAATAATAACAAAGCAACTCATTATAAAAATTATATTTTTTTCTAAATTAGTCAAATATAACGTACTGATGAAAACTTATCCTATTTCCTTTCATATATTTATTAGAACACTTAAAAGCCACGCAATATTTCGGCATTTTGAAAATTCATCAACATTCTATTCTATTACTATTGCCGAGTTTCATACCTACTAATGGCTGATGCCAAAGAATCTTTTCGGCATCAAAAATCTTTGTCCGATAACGGGGATGATCGATCTACAGTCGGCAGCAAAAGTAACCGAGCACTAGCAATAATCCCTGTCTAAAAAAGTACACTTAATACTGCTTTGTTAAATAAATCCTTGTCGAGTCATGTTCTTAATTAGTCTAAGAACATTATTTGACAAGGATTTATTTAACAAAACAGTTTTAAGTGTTTTGACATCGGAATTATTGGCTAGTACTCGGTTACTTTTGCTGCCGACTGTATATAAATTGCTATAACTATATTTTAAACACATATTTGTTTTTTAAATTCAAACGTATTTTTATCATTTACCTTTTGGCAAGAGAAATGAGTACTTTTTATTTTTTAAAGTTTTTTTTTTATTTTTTACTATTTTTCTGTCAACAAAAAATAAGTATACTTTATTTTTTTTTAACTGTTGACATATTGACAACAAATGGATATAGCATATATAGCAAAAAGATGTAGCTGTTATTTTTAGTAGCTCTGACATTGAGCCTTTTGTATATCTGCCAACTTTTTAAATTTATTCCGAGTGTTAGTAGTGCCCGCCCTTTTTTCACACCGTATACTTTGTAGATTAATTTTCTTCAATATTCATATAGTTACAATTAAATATGAAGAAGAATACTTTACAAAGAATGTGGTGTGACAAAAAAAAAAAAAAAAAAAAAAAAAAAAAGAGGATACTAAGACCATTACGGAATAAATTTAAAAAGTTGACATCTATGCTTTTGGATGAAATATGATTGCGTTGCCAAAAGTAAACGATAGAATATGAAATGTTTCCGTTTTGAGATCATTGAATCCATTAGCTTATCCCATTTTATTCACAAATGTTGATATTAGGGTATTACATTAATATAGCGCATTAGCGATTATATTAAAGTATACTTTTATTCAAAAATATCATTAAAATTATCATAGTTTTATCTAATTACGGCGGAATGTTTTATTTTAAGTAAATGAGGTCAGGAAGGTAATAATTATGATAATTAATTTTTTTTTTTTTTTGCCACAGCTTTTGAAAACTCAGCGAAACAATTAAAAAAAAAAATATTGTCGTCCAATTTCGAGGACATATGGTCACATTACGCATCAAATGTATGTTCCTTACGAGAGCGCCTAGAACTAAAGTCACAATTAAGACGTGAAAAAGTATGCTACTCTGCAAAGAATAAGTACACAAAATAAAGAGCTAGGACATTTTGCACAAATAAAATAAAATGTTAAAAATTGCATATAGCTGTTTCGGGTCTAACTTCGAGACGCTGCGTCAGTGCAGACCTGAAACAGTTATATGCAATTTTTAATCTTTTATTTTATTTGTAACAGATTTCTAGCTCTTTAAAGTCATAATGCTGCAGCATACCTGCCAACATCCTAATTAATATTCTGTAGTATTATTTGCCTCATCTTTTTTTTTTTTTTTTTTTTTTTTTTTTTACACCGATAATGTTGAGAGTATTTTTCTTCTCATTTAATCGCAATTATATTTGGAGAATATTACTCTAAATGATACTGGTGTGAACAAATATGCCGGGACTAACAATACTATGGAATATTAATTAGGATTTCGGCAAGTATGCTGAAATATGTATGTTAAAGTCTAAAGACTTTGAATTCGAGACGAATTCAGTTTCCTGCACCTTGCCAAAAATTATTTTTGTAGTATATTTTCAATATTTGAGCAGTAAAATTTTAAACCCCGATGGTGGTACTAATAAAAATTATCATTCTGCCACCTTCATGGTCACGCCATTTTTAATTTTTTCGTTTCGAAGCCACTTTAGTGGGATGTGTTTTATATTTTTTTAAGTCATTAAGTACTAATAATATTACAAATTTATCAGGAATACTCAGAAACTGATTGTTTTCTATTTAGCAAATTCGTAGCAATGAATAAATGATTCAGAAGTAAAAAACTCTGACCGCGTATACACGTTCATGACTATGAAAGGTTTAACGGATCACCAAGAAATGCGGTTCAGAATTATATTTAGATGCAACGTATAGATTATTAAATTCATAGTAAACTTTCAGAATAAACTTCCATCCTATAATGATCGGATTTCGACTATTGGTTGGTACTACTATAATTTACTGCATTAAATGCGTGTTTAAAAAAAAAAAAAAAAAAAAAAAAAAAAAGATGTGATTTAGTTAAGATAGGAACACATATTGCTATTTGAAGAAAATAATGATAAGTCTTTTTTAGTGAAACAAACGTCTTCAATCTCATCAATTTTAATATTTCAATGTGCCAGCGAAAGAATTTACTGAAAGTTATGTTTTCGAATAATATCAAGACCGCCGAGTGGTATGAATTATCTTTACAACTATTTTTACTACAAAAAACTGGCTCTATTACAGGTTTCCTGTGATTTATTTATTTACTTTTATTTATTTTTCCTTTGTTAGGTGTAAAAAACGCAATTCGTGTATCACATTAAATTTAATTAGTATAGGATTCTTACTATCTTGTCTTCCTCCCATTTTTGTTAAAGAATTCCTCCTGAGGATTGTTATGCTTTTACAAACGTCCTACATCTATAAATAGCGTTTACTTCGGAATACTTATTTTGAAAAAAATAATTTTCCGACTTTCGCGTTATATAATATTAAGCGCGAAAATTTATATTCTTTTTCGAATTAAAATTAAATGTGAAATATTACAAAGGTACCCAACTGTTAGAAATTTTGTTCAATTTATGTAAGCTTCATTATTAAAAAATTGTAATAACAATTGAAATGCTTTAGACGGAAAAAGAAATACTGTTAACCCTTTCAGGGGCAAGGTAATTTTATTTATTTAAAATCAACTGTCACCAGCGTTTACGAAAAGTGTCAAAAGAGAAGAGTTAAATGGATTTTTCTTCTAAGTAATAGAAGTAAAATTTTATATAAAGAAATTTCCGGGGCGAGTTTTTGCAGTTGGAAATTAAATTTAGATGGGCCTCTGAAAGGGTTAAATATACTGGTTGAAAGTTAATAAATGAAAATTTTATAAGTGCTTTACGGCTTTCGTGCTACATTTTTCGGCTGATAAAAAAGACGTGTATGATTTCTTTGGACAGAAAAAATTATGATTTGCAATACAGTATAGGATCCGTTATCCAGAAATCCATTATCCAGAATGTTCCGAAAACCAGAATCCAAAATGCCAATTACCAAAATAAGAATTAAAGTTAAACAAGAGCAGTGGTCAGAATTATAGTTTTACTACGTACTTTCTTTAATGCTACGGTGTTATTCTGGGGAAATATGGCGAGCACAAAATTGTCCAAATAATTACTGAAAATTTTGCAAATTTAGGTTAGGAAATGAATTTTATAGTATATTATAATAGATAAACATTAATAACACATACTTCTTAAAGTGCCCAATAACAGATGAATTTTATTCTTGAACTCAAGTGGTTTGCATGGAGTCTCAATTGTTATAGAAATTTTAAATAGTTTTTATTAATTCCCACTATTTTTAGAATTAATTTAATAAAATTTTAGTATTATGTGCTAAAAATATTTAAAACATTTATGAACAATTAGTAACAGAGACACACTATAAGCAAAAAAAAAAATATCATAGAAATGTTTGCAAAATCCAGATGAAAGGATTTTACTCTCAGGTCCAAAATTACTTTTTATATATGTTTATTTATTTTTAATTTATTATTATTATTATTTGTAGTTTAAAATTCTAATTAAGATTTTTTTTTTTTTTTTTTTTTTTTGGTTTTGTGGAAATAATTTATTAAATGAACAAATATATATAAGTAAAGTGTTTATATATATTATTCATGTTTATCACTGCTATTTATGAAATTATTTTGTACCATTTTTATACATATAATAAAGTGTTCCGAATTACGGAAAAGCCCCTTATCCAGAATATCCCAGGTCCCAAAAGCTTTCTGGAAAACGGATTCTATACTGTATATGGTGTTTATTTACAAAGTTATAATTAATAATTTTTCTGTTGTATTTTACTGAGTATTGGGAGATATTTTACCTGTCTGTTAAAGGAGTAATTACAAGTCTTTCAGAGCATCCCAAAAATTCATTTTGGTACAGGAATCTCACATCTGTTATGGCTATGACCGTCTGATCATCGTCTGCTTCGAAATAAAATCTGAATTGCTTCGTCCAATCAAAATCTTTTGCTGACTTCACTCCGAAACGGCACTGCCGAAGAAAAAAAAAAGTTGTTGAAATAAAAAATTAAATTAAAAACAACTACTGGGAAGTTTTCTGGAATTTTAAAATATCCATCTTAATAAAATACTACACTATATATATTTTTTTTTTCATTTTTCATCATTTGGGCTATTCACAAGGGGGGGGGGGAATGACGTCGAATAGTCATCTCGTTACTCTCATCTACGATAAATTACTCTGAGACGAGCCCCTGGTTAAACCAGAATAAACAGCATTTTTTCAAAATGAAAACTAACGAAAACCTATTGAGGACGGAAATCGGGGAAAACGTATGAAGAAAACATCAAAACTAAAATGTTTCTTCAGACGGTAAGTGTAATTAATTATTGCATGTGTGTCCGTTTTGCTTAAAAACATTTAAATTAAAGTCTGTGATCTGCAAAATGCTTAGAATCAGCTCCATCGACCTACTGTATACATATTTTAAGCTTGCTAAAATTTGTATAGCTTCAATTTATATTCTACTATCGTTTATTAAAATTATTACTAAGCTAGTTTTCATATTATTATTTAGCTTTTATATTCATGCTATTTTATTGCTACTAAATCTTTATTATTGTGCTTTATTCCTTATTCATGTATTTTAAAATAATTAAGGTGGAAAAGGAGCTACTAAGCTAAGAGATTTTATTATAAAGTAGTCTATAATGAATCTATTATCACTAGTTATTATGAAGTTGCGAAAAAGTAGATACTAAATTATAAGAGTCTACTCGCCACTGGCGAAATTCCAATTTTCTGGCCTATCCTTAATGTTGCAGTGCGATCCAACATAGCCGGGCGCACAATATGCCTATATTCGCTTAACCAGTGATGCCAGACGATCGAAAATTATTTCCCCAAACAGGTCTTCAAATTTCCCCAAGTAAAGGTTTGTTTTCAAAAAAATCCCCAACTTAATTTCTACTAAAAGGAAAAAAAAAAAAAAATTTCAAAAAAAAAAAAAAAAAAAAAATCAAGCAGATTTAAGCTCAGATTTTTTCCCAAATTTTGAAAATGATTTCCCCCCAAATTTTTGGCAATTTTTGAAAAAAATCCCCAAATACAAAAATGTATTATAATCCCCTCTAATCAGTTGGTGGAGTTGGCAATACACGGAGAGGCAGGCGTCGAAATTAAAAATGAAATATTGTGAACCGAATACAAATTTGTCCCTACATCATGAATAAAGCTATTGAAAGTCCCTAGTCCTAGGGATAAATCATTACGTTATTACTTACAAACTTTGAATAAACACCATAAAATGCAATAAACTCGTTTTAAACTAAAAGCAATAAACTAATGCAACTATAATGCAATAAAGTTTATTGTATTTTATGGTGTTTATTCAAACTTTGTAAGTAATATTTTTCAACGACAGTTTATTGATGCTTCTTTATTAAAAATCATTACGTTGCCAACACTGACAGAAAGTTGAACTAGAGCCCCTAAATAAAATAATAGGCCGGCGCATCATCGGCATTTTTTTGCCTCCGAAGAGAACAGCATTCCCGCTTGGCGTCCTTATCGCTTCCCAAATGATTTTAAGAAATCTTGATCTGAAGCTAATCCGGTCAAGATAAGAGCAATAAGCAAAAATAATATTCCTAAAAACACATTTTTTTCACAGTACATTCTCAGGATGTCATTTTATTCTGAGGATATCCTATGGATGTACGATGTGTTGTTAGGGCGGTTTCTGTTTCTTTTACAAAATGTCGCCAAAACTCAAATACACAGTAATAGAAGGTCTATGAACACTTTATATTCACTTCTTGAATGATTATAGCAGTTTATCACTAAACAAACTTCCATATCATGATTTACTTTGCTAAAATTATGAAATATAATAAAATAAGTTACTCTAAAGTAACGTAAGATGATAAAAAAAATGTTTGTGGTTTGTTTATCAGAGAAACGTGCTGGGTACATGTGGCAATCCTAAGGCAACAAAATGCCTGATGCGCCAGCTCGTATAAATAGGAGCCTTAAGTTGAACTTCCCAGATTTGTCCCCCAAAAGTCCCCACAAACATTTGGTCCCCAAAATTGTCCCCAGAAGCCTCGAAAATCCCCAAAATGGGAACAAAATCCCCAATCTGGCATCACTGCGCTTAACTGCCGCGTCGAAATTGGTGCACTTTTTTTTTTTTTTTTTCTTTTTTTCTTCTTGTCTGATCTTGTCTGTCTGTGCCTCATGCAATCATCAATTGATTATATCCGCATCACTCTGAATTAGTTGTATCGAACACCAATGCCTATTTCTAGAAATAATGATTCGCAATCTGTATTAGCAGAAATTCTTCCTTTGTAAAACTCAAAAACGTGCTTGATTAATCACCAGCACTTTTCCACAAGACATACTGAAACTTACAAAGCAAAAATACTGCACGTAAAACGATTTCAGTATAATAACAGCCTTTTGTCCAACCTTCATATAGCACTTGTAGATTGCGCTACAGGTGCCCATGATGTGTGCAGTGCTGCCAGATTGCGGGATTTTTTTAATTTAATATCCACCTCTAAATTTTAATTGTAACGGTTGTGTAAACACTACGAACACAACATGTAAGATGTCTTCGAAATTATTAGCCAACTCTTTCAATTAAAATTTATTGTGGCATATTGAATAAAAAATTACCTCAATCTGGCAGCACTGGATGTGCGTCTGCGCTTAACGGCCCTCTTCACTTACAGTCACCGGAAGCCCCAGCCAATGTTATTCTATGGGGAAATTTTCTTTACAAATAACTTATTAACTAATACATATTTTTAAATTCTGTTTTCACGTTTAGAAAATTCCCAACTGTTAAATTGACGGAACTTTTTTAAAAATGTATTTTTTTAGTTTTTAATATTTTATTTCGAAATTGCAAAATAAAAAAAATTCACATAATGAAAATTCGTATTTTGAAGCTTCAAAATAAAATATTAAAAATTTAAAAAAGGATTTTTTAAAAAAGGTCCGTCAATTTAACAGCGGAGAATTTTCAGAATGTGAAAACAGAATTTAAAAATATGCATTAGTTAATAAGTTATTTGTAAAGAAAAATTTCCCATATAATAACATTAGCTTCGGCTACCGGCGGCGATGAGTGAAGAGGGCCCTTAATGTTAATTATTTGTATATAATACCGAAATATATGTATAGTACACATTTCGCGTGCTTTAAATGTGCTTCATGGCGTTACATTTTTGATAGTCCGCAACATAGTAAAAAATTTTTCATATTGAAAGCTTTCATAACAAATACTTTAAAGAGCAACAATTAAAAACTAGTATGTTGTGGCCACCACAATACTTTCTTCTATATTTTCCTATACATATTCAATCAGTAACAATATTTAAAAAAAAAAAAAAAAAAAGATTTTTTTTTTTTTCCTTTTTTTTTTTTTTTTTTTTTTGTGAAAATTAATACATATTCAATCACTAACAATAATAATAAAAAAAAAAAAAATCGAATTTTTTTTCTAAGTTTTTTTTTTTTTTTTTTTTTGTTAAAAGTAAAAAAAATCGATAACTTTGTTTTAAATTATCACAGATTTATGGTTCAACCATTCGTTTTAAAGGTATTGACGAGATCTTTCGAATGATACCCATCTTCAAAATTTAACCCCCCCCGGGGGGTACTTCCCCCCCAGGGGGGGAACCGATGCCCCCCCCCCCCATGCACAATTTTTTTTTCCTAGTTAACTACTACTATCATCAATAATTCAAATTCATTTTACAATCACAAGTTTAAAATAACTCTCATTATGCCCATTTATACGGAATTTTGTCCTATGCTGCCATGTTAAAAATTTGCATAAAATGCGATTACAGCGCCACCTGTTGAGCTATTGATCCCCAAATCTAATGGGCACCAGTTCATGTCAGGGTGCAGCTAAATACCAAGTTTGGTTAAATTTCATTCATATGTTCGTGAGATACAGCGTCCACAAAAAAATGATACAGACACACAGACAGACAGACAGACACACAGACAGACATTTTCTAAAAACTATCAATTCGTGTTCAGGACATCCCAAAACGTGTAGATCCGTCAAAAAACGGAGGTCGAAAATTTTCGCGAATCCAATACTTTCTCTATATTACATATAGAAGAAAGTAAAAAATAGATTTCATAGAAAAGTGATTTCTAAGTAAACATATGCAAAAAATTTACTTACCAAATCATTAAATATATCTCTTTGATGAACATGTATAGTAATAAATGTTTCAAACTTTGTGCGTTCCACACTGCCCAAGTCTTTGGTTGTCTCTTCTATCAGTGTGTTCAGTAGTTCAAGGAACAATTCATTTGTCTGAGACATCACTTTCTTGTCTTGCGAGGAATAAGCCAGAGCTACCTCCGATTCACGAGTCCAAATAATCTGAAGACAAAGCAATCCAACCTGAAATGTATAATAATCAGGCCAAGTTATTTTTATGAATCTGGTACACATTTAGAAGTAAAAATAAGTTTTAAAAGATATAAAGAAAGAAGAAAAATTATAAAGAAATAATCTGGTGTGTCACTCACACGACTTTCTCTTACCCTGAAATTTAATACTATAAATACAGGTTGCAGATTAAGAGGTAAGACAACGAGTACTGTTATCTAAACCTGTGTTAAAAAATTCATATAAGGCTTCTGAAGAGTTTTATATGATAATTAGTTCTGTGTGAGTGCCCCCTCAACCCCCCGTTTCATTAATGCACCTAAATTTATAGAAAATTTTATTCGGTTATTAAAAAATAATTCTGTTTTTAAAAAATAATTTATTAAAATTATTATTTAAAAAAATTATGTTTTATGATAATGCAGACGATTTCCATATTAGAGAAGTAGTATAACACTAAATATACGAATAAAGTCCATTTTAATCTCAATATTAGAAAAAAAAAAAAAAATACGATTTTTTTTTTTTTTTTTTTTTTTTTTTTGTTAAAAGTAAAAAAAAAAAATCGATAACTTTGTTTTAAATTATCGCAGATCGATGGTTCAACCATTCGTTTTAAAGGTATTGGCGAGCTCTTTTGAAAGATATCCATCATGAAAATTTACTCCCCTCGAGGGGGCACTTCCCCCCCAGGGGGCGGGGAGGCGAGGCTCCTACATACACAGTTTTTTTTCCCAGTTGACTATCTCTATTACAAAATATATATATTCGTTTCATTTGGTTTAGTGCAGTCTATAGACGTTAAACTCTACTTACCTGTAATTTCCCCCATAGACGTAATGTATTAGAATTCTCTTGATTGTCCCTGTACACGAACCATTTGCTTGATCTGAACGAAAAGCTTACTGTAGCATCCGTATATGATACACATTTAGAATACCAAGTTTGACCTTTCTCCTATAATTTGTTTTTGAGATATGCTGATAACAGATAGACACACACACAGACACACAGACATACACACAGATCATTTGCTAAAAACATGATTTTCGTACTCAGGGGACTTCAGAACGTGTAAATATAACAAAATCTCGCGTTCGAAAATTTGACCCCAAAACAATACTTTCTCTACCTTATGGGTAAGAGAAAGTAAAAAGATAAAAATATACATGTTAGCTGTAATTAAATTAGTCTGTATAAACACCATTCTGCCGCTAACATGGATGAGTGGATTGCTACTAAATTTTGCATGTGGATTTTATTAAAGATGCGCTCCAAAAAATATAAACTTTTTGGTTGATTTTTTACTTCAAAAAAATATTTACTGGGTGTCTTTTTTTTTTTTTTTTTTTTTTTCTTTTTAAGAAGTAGCAATTTTAACAAAGGAAATGACCAATGCATAAACAATTTGAACATTTATTGATTAAATTTTGGATCTCGCGTAAATCATTCCCTTTTTACTTTCTTCTATATGTATATATAGAGAAAGTATTGGATTCGTGAAAATTTTCGAGCTCCAGTTTTCGATGGATTTACACGTTTTCGTATGTAACCCCCCCCCCCCCCCGGGGAGTAAATTTTCAATATGGGTATCTTTCGAAAGATCTCGTCAATACCTTTAAAACGAATGGTTGAACTACATATCGGTGATAATTTAAAACAAAGTTATCGATTTTTTTTTTTTTTTTTTTAGCTTTTAACGAAAAAAGAAAAAAAGCATTTCTTCTGATAATTGCAAAAAAACGACTTTCTTTCGGCATTTAGTGGTATAATTCTGTCAGATAAAAATCGTCTGCATTTATAATGAAAATTAATTTGATAATTTAATAAACTAATAATAATAAAATATTCAATAAATTTTGTGTAAAATTATATAGAAGAAAGTCATGTGGTGGCAACATCGTAGTAGTTTAATTTTACTTTTTTACTTCCCGAACATACATATGTGAGAAAAGTATTGTAACGATGACAAGAATTCGTTTTTGAGATTTTGATGTATTTAAACGTTTTGAGGTCCTCTGAATTCAATTTTACCATTTTTACGATGATGTATATGTGTGTACGTGTGTATGCGCGTGAGTGAACATGATAACGTCAAAACGCTTTGCTCGATTGAGCTGGAAGTTGGTACGTATGTTATAGGTCACCGTAGCATGAACCCTACTGATTTTGATGAAAGTATCACTCACAGATTTTTACAGGGACACAAAGAAAAATTCTTTATAATTAGGGGTTATGGGGTCAAATTATTTAAAGTTCGGTAGCGTCTAAATGCCTTACACGAAAATTAGACCCAAAAATTTATATACATAATACAAGTCACCGTCACACATACTGTGTAGATTTTGGTGATTATAGCACCAGGTTTTTTTACAGAGACACAAAGAAAAATTTTTATCATTATGAGCTATGATTTCAAATTATTTAAAGTGTAATAGCGTTAATTTAAACAACATATTATGCGGGGAAATGTGCTCAAACGAGGCCTGGCCAGCCCGCAGGCCGCATATGGCCCGCCAGGTAAGGTTCTGCGGCCCGCGACCGATTTCAGGAAATTTCTAATTTGACATCTTTGGTTATAACGTCTAAAATTAATAAATTGTTTCTGACTTTTTTAATGAAAATATCATTAAGGTAGTTAAAGAAACAAATATCGCGCTCATTGATGCAATAAAATATTATCAGATCAATAACTGATTCTTACTATTACACATATGAACATATCCTCATATGTTTTTGACTGTTTTGTAGTTATCTTATGAATGAAAAATATATGATGTACATATTTTCTGTTTTAAATCCTCACGAGCCCACTGGAAAAAAAAAAAAAAAAATCTGGAGTGACTCCACTCGACTTTCCGAACATTAAGTAATTAACAGTTTTGTAGATAAAGTAAAGAAAGAGGAGTTGTTAAACAAACAAAAGAGAGAAAATCATAATTAAGTGTTTGAGTATTTTTCTCCATATATTACACGATGTTTTTTTTTTAACTCTACTGAACTCTGAACCCATAAGATCATAATGATAAAGAACTTTTCGTTGTGTCCCTGTAAAAACCTATAAATGCTAGATTCACCAAAATCCTTATAGTTAGTGCAACAGTGATTTATAATATTCATATACATTTTCAGCTCAATTGAATAAGGTGTTTAGATGCTATCGCACTTTTAAAAATTTGGTCCCATGGGCTATAATGATAAAGAATTTTTCTTTGTGTCCCTGTAAAAAAAAATGTAAGTGCTAAATTCACCAAAATCTATACAGTTCGTGCAACTGTCACCTATAACATGTGTACAAATTTTTTGCTGAGATTAATAAGGCGTTTAGACGCTATCGCACTTTTAAAAATTTGGCCCCATAGGCCATAATGATAACGAATTTTTGCTGGTGTCCCTGTAAAAAAACTATAAGTGCTAGATTCACCAAAATGTATAGGGTTCGTACTATGGTGACTTACAATATACGTACCAACTTTCAGCTTATTCGAAGAAAGCGTTTAGACGCTAGCGTGTTCACTCACAGACATACACACATACATACATCATCGTAAAAATAGTGGAAACGGACTCGGGGGACCTCGAAACGTATAGAAACATCAAAATCTCAAATTCGGATTTTCGACATGATTACAATACTTTCCTCTCTATAGTGTTCGGAAAGTAAAAATCGTATATCATATGGTTCATGCATTTATATAATGCAGCCCACCTGTGTAAAATAGATTTCTATTGCGGTCCGCCAAAAGTTTTGGGTTGGACAAGCCTGCTCAAACGTACTATGCAAATTTCCTGTTTTGTCTCTTACTGTAATTTATTTAAAAAACCGTTAATTACTTAATGTTTGGAAAGCCAAGGGAGTCACTTAAGAATTTTTTAAAATGTAAAGCGCCAGTTAATGTCTATCTATAGAATTAACTTTTTTGAAAAATTCTTTCAGCGTATTTCATTATTTGTAGTTCATACCTGTAAACCAAACTTGGCAGCAATCTGTTTATTTGATTTTGTTGAAGGAAACCGTGTGTAGGGGGGAATTTTAATTGTAACCACCCTCTACATCACTATTTAACTTTTCTTAAATACTATAAATAAATTGGAGTAGAATGAGGCAAAATGCATACAAAATTTTAATATAATAATAATAAATAATAATTAAAGTAATAAGGAATTATAAATAATAATTTCGTAAAATTAAAATTAAAATCCGTTATATACCTGTGCTGGATATTCTCTTAAAAATTCCATCAGAGTGAATTTAGGACTTGTTGTTGATAGAGCAGCTTTTCTAATAACGCTGTGCAAAGATGCATGTGACATTCTCAGCAAATTCATCAGCCAGCATTCTACGTTTCCTTCAGCTTTAACTGGTTTATTAAGCTGGGGAAAAAATTAATGATTTATATAATTTTGTTTTTAACTGCTAATAATTAAATTTTGTTTTGATATACGTAAAATGTAAACAGTTTAATTTTTTTTCAGTAAATTATAAATTTTAACTAATAAAGGTTTATTTGGATGATAAATATTTAAATAGATCATGGTCAAAGGAGCTGTCATCCCTGCTAAAAAAATTAAAAAAAAAAAAAAGATTTTGATGAAATTCTGGCAAAAGCAGAATTTAGTTTAGGACGGAGGACTATTAGTTTTTTTTTCTTCCCAATTATAACATCGCTTTCAAATTATTCAATTATATTTTCGATAAATTTTAAATTTCGACAAATGTCCAACTATCGAAAAATGATTTCGACAAATGTCCAACTATCGAAAACGACAACGCAAAAATCCCATATTGAGACTAATAGGCCCTCAGTCCTAAAAAATATCTTAAAAAAAAAAAAAAAAAAAAAAAAAATATATATATATATATATATATATATATATGTATGAAGAAAAACTACAAAAAACTGCAGATAATCTGAAGGTATTTGGATCAATAATAAGCTTAAGGAGAAAAAAAAAATAATATATATATATATATATATATCTTCAAATTTTTTCCTTTCAAACTGCATCTATTTTGCAGATTTTATGATTCTTGCTCCAAATACCTTCAGATTTTGTCGGCATTTTTTATTTTCCCTAGTTTTTCTGCAGATTTTTTTTAGCTAGGATTAACTATAAGTTTAATATTTTTTAACCCTTTCAGTCGCAGTGTTCCCACTGATGGAACACCTAATTTTAATCCTCAAGTGCAAAAATTCATCAAGGAAATTTTTTAGCAAAAATTTACATTTATAACATAGCAGAAAGGCCCTTTTTTTAACGTGGGCATTTAAAATTTCTTTTACTTTAATTATGTTCGTAAATTCCGGTGGCAATGTTATTTAAATGATCCGAATTACCTTGCGCCGCAAAGGGTTAAAATACTCCGGAATAAATTGAAATGTTGGGATCTATGCAACATTTACGAGTTTTTGTTGTCGATAATGTTTACTTATAAAGTGATTTATTTATTAAATTAAATATTATTTGAATTTAATAAGGTTTACTTACAGATGTTTCAAACCGAAAATTTCTCGAAAAGGAACAATGCTAATTTTTTATTTTTTAAATATTTATGATCAGCTATGTGTCTAAAAGCAATTTTTAAAATTAGTTTAGTAATTTTTTAAATAAATTAAGTAGTGAACGTTAAAGGGTTAAACTACCTGAGCCATCCATAAATTGTATGAAATTCTTAACTTTACCCAGACCATGTATTTTTGTTTTATAGAAACATATGTGATGAGATTTAAGTTATAGTGCAGCTTAAAGTATATGATAAGTTATTTGGATTATTGTGGGCATCAGACAGGAATTTGGTTCCCTTTCACCTAAAAATTAAAAAAATTTTTATCGATTTTTATTTAAAGAAAAAAAAATGCAAATAACAGTGCTAGTAAAGTGTCCCAATCAGCATTAGTAATTATTTAATTTATCATATTCAGTACGATTCTACGTCATAGAGAATTAATATATTTATAACTGTTATATAGTTTTATGTTAAAGGGATTTTTAAGTACTTTAAGTAAAATAATTTCATGAAATGTTTAGTTTCACAAAATATTGGGTTGTTCGGAAAGTTTTTTTTTTTTTTTTTTGAAAATGAAAGACGATTTTCTTATGGTATATAAATAAGAAAATAAAGGGAATAAAGATATTTTAAATTATGTGATATGCTGAAAGTATGTTTTATTACTGTTTTTATAAGTATATAAATACTTTTTTAAATTATATATTCTGCGCTTTCACCCAATATCCTCTGTCAGCGTTCAGGCAGTAGCATGATTTCATGTTCATAAAATTTCTTATCTTTGCTGGTGAAAAACGGATTCGAGTTATTTTTGACGTCCTAATTTAAAATAAAGGTTTTACCATCTAGAAAGTTTTGTAGAGACCGGAACAAGTAATAAATTATAGGCTCCAGATCTGTAAAATATTTCAGATGTACAGTCGGTAACAAAAGTGTCCGAACACTAGCAAAAATTCCTATGTAAAAAAGTACACTGCATACGGTTTTGTTAAATAAATCTTTGTCGAATCCTGTTCTTAGTCAGTCTCAGAACAGCATTCGACAAAGATTTATTTAACAATCCGTATGAAGTGTACTTTTTTTATATAGGAATTTTCGCTAGTGTTCGGACACTTTTGTTACCGACTGTACATCCCATCCAAGCTCTAAAAGCTTTTGGCAAGTTGCCAAACTTGTACGCGGTCTCGCATTATCTTGCTGGATTACTGCACTTTTCTTATTCATCAGTTTTGGTCCTTTCTGTTTGAGTGAATCATTCATTTTTTCAAGTTGATAAAAGTAAACTTCAGAATTGATTGTGGTATTGTCCGTTATGAAAAAAAAGAAAAGTGGTTATCTTAAAATTCCACCAAACTGACAGCATTACATTTTTCTTTAGGAATATAGAGTTTCGAAGTACTTTGAGCAGGTTCAACTTACTCCCTGATCTCTTGTGTTTAAGATTATTGTAAACTACCCATTTCTCATCCCCAAAAAGGATTCGCTTCAAAAATGGATAACTTTCTTGACGCTCAATAAGACGGAGCAAATTTTTTTCTCTAAGAACATGTGAAACCCATATGTCGAGTTTAAAAATTAAACCAAGGCGTTTCACGTGATTCTGAACAGTCAAATTTGATAAATTTAAAATCTCAGCGATCTCACAAGTTGTCATCTGGCGGTTTTCATAAATCAATGCCTTTATTTTGTTTTCACCAGCTTCAGCTGGCCTTCTAGAACGCGTTGTACAGTCGGTAACAAAAGTGTTCGAACACTAGCAAAAATTCCTATGTAAAAAGAGTACACTTCATACGGTTTTGTTAAATAAATCCTTGTCGAGTCCTGTTGTTAGTCAGTGTAAAAACATGATTCGATAAGGATTTATTTAACAAAACCGTATGAAGTGTATTTTTTTTTTTACATAGGGATTTTTGCTAGTGACTTTAAAGAAATATACAGAATATGAACTTTTGTGTCATAAATTGACTAAAAACCACAATAATAAAAAAATATAATCCAATAAGAATTGGTTTATTTCATTTATTCTTTAAACAAAAAAATATACCAAAATTAATAAAAAGTCGTCGCTAACATGGCGACAAAAATTTAAAAGGCGACGTGGGTGTCCTATATTACAGCTGTACTGCCTGTGGAAGTATGAAAATTGGGTCGTGAACCATTAATTTTATTTTGAAACATTTATTTAAATGATTCTGGTTTCACAATGCGCAAGCGAAGTGTGACGTCACTCACCGTCCTTGGACGCAAGAAAAATACTTCCTATGTTAATCGACCATTGGATTTTTTGTAAAAAAATATTAAAAATCCATGAAAATTATTTCTCGATTTTAATCCCCGTATTTGAGTATAGATATGTATTAGTTATCGTATGCACATGTTAAATTGAGGTATTTTGCTGTCAAATTGACAAAATTTTAATTTTAAATTTTAAAACTCTGCCATCCTTGGCGTTTTTTTTTTTTTTTTTTCATATTTGGCGATCAGAAACGTAATACCAAAATTTACATGCCAGATGTATATTTTCGTAATATGTATTGTACGAAATATTGTTTCGTATTATTCATTACTCTCTTAATATAAGTTGTTAAAATAACCACGATTTTTGAAAGGAATTAAATATGTTCGCCAGAAAATTTGGCGATATTGCTTTTTTCCGCTAAGGATGACAGATATAAATCTATTTCGTTGCAACATGAGTATTTTATATCAGACGCTTTATTTAGACATTTGAAAACAAACTTGACTTCAAATTATGATAGAATATTTATCATTTTCCTTTTAATTATTATATTAGTTGGATATTTATTGTGTAAATACCATCCTTTGAAATGAAATGTTTATGTTTTTAATCGAATATGGAAGTTTGCCATTTTTTTTTTCTAGTGTTTTGAAATTTAAAATTCAAATTTTATCAATTTTACGAAGCGGGAGAGCCATCCCTTCCGTGGTGGATCAAAATTGTGATGGCATGTCTCCGGACCACATCTAGGGGTGTGTCCCAGACCGTCGCTAATTGTCCATCTGCGCAGCATTAGTGCGACGTAAAACCCAACCATCCATCCTTATCAATTTTACAGCAAAAACAACTTAATCTAACGCATGCACACGATAACTAATACATATCTACATCCTAATATGGTGGTTAAAATCGAGAAATATTTTTCCTCGATTTTTAATAATTTTTTACAAAAAATCCAATGGGCGATTAACATAGGAAATATTTTTCTTACATCCACGGACGGCCAATGACGTCATCACTTCGCTTGCGTATTGCACAATATTTATTTGGTTATGATCAGCGAGATAAGTATTATAATAATAATTTGGTTTCCGGTAAGTCAAAATTTTAATTAGGTGGTGAAATTGGTATAGTATTTATGAATTTCAGATTTTAAAGGTAAATAAGAAAAGAAATAAAGTGCGAAAATTTCGCACGGGTTTGCT
Organism: Salticus scenicus; assembly: GCA_963930645.1. NCBI lineage: Eukaryota > Metazoa > Arthropoda > Arachnida > Araneae > Salticidae > Salticus > Salticus scenicus. Next base: position 109,332,368 of record OZ005661.1, on the reverse strand, counting down.
AGTGTATAATGAAAATCCAGGTAATAGAGAATTTGCACGTTTTCTGATTTTATCCTCATATGATAGAAAATGAAAAGGTAAGAAAATAAATACATACATTTTCTTTATTTGAAATCTAATTACGGATTTATAACAATTTTAACATCGCACTACTTACTCCATCGAGAAAACGCAGTATAATTTATCATGACGTCACTCTTTATGACAACAGAACAAACGGGAGCAATCACTGTTTACATTCGATTTTGTGCTTTGCTTTGCTTCTTGAATCAGTGAAATAGGTTTTGTATTTTATAATAATGTCGGATATTAAAAAATCGTAGTATAATTATTGTATTCTACCACTCGGCACTAATACAACGGCTAATTCTTCTCAAAAGCTATTCTTTAGCTTTCCACAGTATCCTATTAAACGAAAACATTGGACAACTGTCATGAAAAGAAAACAATTGAAAATAATGATAATGGAGAATGGTGATAATGATATTAAATGATTATAAGATGAAAAAGAAATGCTCAGAAATCACATAAACGGTTGATAATTACGTAAGTTAAAACGAATTGCTGCTAGCTAACTAGGCTAACAAAATGTAAACATTGAAGCGTTATAAAGTGTAACGTCAGGCAGCGTTTTGAAGTCACGTGATTTTTGGTTAATTTTAAAGTTATTTTTAAAATTAATGAGAACTTTTTTTGCATTTTTAATAAACTTTTTGAAATTTATGGGCCTAAAACTACGAAAAAAAAAAAAAAAAAAAAAAAAAAAAGGATTTTGTTCAAATCCCCCATGTGTACAAATTCCCCATTGTGAAGATAGTGCGAAAAAAATAATACAATGAAGTCCTCTGTTGGGAAAAACGAAATTATCTTCCGAACAATCGAATAATAATACCAAGCACGACAAGTGTTTGTTTAATAACAGAAAAGTTTTCAAATTCTAGAAATGTACACGATAATCTACATGAGCTGAGCATAAGTGCATGAAACAGATGTATATAAAGAGAAGATAATCAAATGAATCTATACGGTACAAATTGATCAAAAAACTGTATATGGGCAGAAGAAGACAATGTAAATCTGTGCAGGCAGAAGTGGATACGGAGACTCTAACTGTTAAAAATTTAGCATTAGCTTGAACTAAAACTTGGTGCTGAAGTAGCTGCAACCACCCAATGGTTTAACCTTTTCCCCTGATTTGGTAATTTTATGTTGAACCAAATATTGGCATTATGATTAAAAAAAAAAAAAAAAAAAAAAAAATCAACTTCGGCGGGTATAAGACTGAAGACCTTCTTGTTTCAAATTAAACACACCGGTACGGTGCCACGCTCTCTTGCCTGATAATTCTGTTTTATTGATTTTGATAAAAGGAGCTAAATTTTCTAGGGTCTTATTGCCTCATGGGTGAGTTGTTGCACAAAATTTGCACTTTACCCTTTGTTTTTGGCCACGCTCTTTAAATTAAGCTTGGTTTGTTTTCAATAGTAATTTTACTGATTTATATTTTCGGGACTGTATAATAGATTTTTTTCCCTTTAGAATGATAATATTTTAATTAACTTCCTTATATTTTAATTAACACCTGGTTAGTGATTAATAGAATGAAGAACTTCATTTTTTTTTTCTTGCTATGGATGTTTGTTTTAAATGACACAATCACACACGATCTCACTTCATAGATTTTTATTTTAACTCTACCCAGCTTCTAGTCGGGGAAAACATGCATTCTGTTTTCAGCGCGCTAGTGGTGCCATATCGTAAATACAAAGGGACTTACAATTACATGTACGCCGAAACACTTTCCTTATGAGTGGATGCATGATAACTCCAAGTTTTGATGCAACTTAAATTCAATCGCAAGAAGTAGAAAATTTAAAAGTGAGGTTGAATCATATTATGGTATTGCTTATAACTTTACTCCATATAGTGTTTCAAGTTTTAACTGAAATTTTTAACAGTATATATGGACAAAAAAGAATCAAATGAATATGTATATAACCAGAAGGGATCAAATGAATCTATGTAAACGGAAGTACATTAAATGAATTTGTACAGGCAGAAGTGGATGAAATAAATCTATGTAGACAGAAATAGATGAATTTATGTGTCCAGAAGTAGATAAAGCGAATATATATGAACATAAATACAGAAAAGAAATCTATATAGGTAAAAATAGAACAACTTTTTATCTAATATTTCTTACAATGCCAATATTACTAATTTGTTATTAAAATACATCAAAACGATATAGAAGAAAGCTTTACGATGGGAACAATTTATCTTTTTTTTTTTTTTTTTTTTTTTCATTCTTAGTATTTATTTTCTCTTAGTCACGTATGATAGAGAAAAAATTGTTTTTATCTCAAATTCTCGAAATCGAGTGTTTACGGTATCTATTTACACGCTTTGAGATCCAATGAATAAAAAAAAAAAAAAAAAAATAGCGATTTGTCTATGTGTCGGTTTGTTTGTCTGTGCTCGTCTGTGAGATTCTTGATCATACTTAAAAAACAAATATTATCAGGAAATTGAAACTAGACATTCTAAACTTTCATGATATAAGGACATTACCTGGACATGTTTATTGAAATCGAACAAATGGTTCGTGCACGGAGCTATAAAAAGTATGCAAATACAATACGTCTTTAAATATTATACAATGGGCGAAATTTGTCCTTAGTGCATTTTAACATCTTTAGACCTCACTAAATAAAATTAAATTAACATGCATTTTTTAGGTGCATAAAAGAATGTTTCATATAGAATATAGCATAGAAAGTATTCCTGTTTCATTTACAAGGTCAGACAAAAGAATTCTGATAATTTGACATTGAAATCTAGTTGGAAGCATCTAAAATATATTTCAGATTGCGTTCTATATCTATATCTATCTATCTATATATATATGTATATTTGCCATGTTAATTTTAAGTACAGTATTTGGTTGGTCCGTATTCAATTTATAGACAATACTCAAATTAGTCAAATAAGTTTCGACGAGTGGTGTGGGTTTAAGTTCTTGAGTTAATTTAAATATCTTTTTTAATTAATTTATTGAGAAACAGTCTTGCATTTTTTATAAATGTAGCTACAGCATTCAAATGGGAGGGAGTGTGGGGGTTAAGGGAGCGGTAAGCTCCTCTTCCATTGAAACGCATATCAAATAAACCTATTTTGAATTGTCGTTAACATACATCGGAAATGTTCGATTACAGTATAATACTTATCTTTAATCTCAAAGTGCAATAAAATTTCCACACAAGTTAGTTTAAGGCACCCGTTGAAAAGGGATGAATATATACATGAAATATTTATTTAAAATTAAATTTCTAAAGATCATCTTCACCATTGGGATCCACGTAGCTATTTTAGCATAATTAAAATCATAATTTCACTTCAACATACAATGATTATGCGTATTTATGTACTATTTTGACAACCAGAATGCGCTATGAAACGCTTTAAAATTATCAGAAAAATCATTCACTCATTTTAACACACAATCTCCCACACAAATTTTTTCATTACAACACATTTAATAAAATTTTTACCGTAAAATTTATGCAATACTGACGCCATTTTACAGCGTTATAGAGTCGTCAATCATGAGTGTAAATATATAAAAACTATATTAGAGTAAATGCCTCACCAGATTATTTATTTGAACAAATCTAAATAACTCCATTAAGTTAGTTTTAAAAAGATTAAAACTTTATCAATAAGAAGTGAACAAAAGGTTGGTAACTTACTAAAATGCTTTCTCCTTCCGAAGATACAATGGCCAATATTTTGTTGTAATCTTTGTCGTCAAAAACTAGTGATTTTATGTTATCGAAAATGCTCAGAAGATGTCCCTGTATAGAATGTGAGTCGCTAGCTTGCCCGAGTATTTCCAGTAGAGCTGGATCAGACACGAAAAAGAATCTGGGGAACATCAAGCGTTTCTTTTCCAAGTAACTAGAAAATTTAATATTTGTTTTATATAAATAAGTACAGTAGTAATAATATCTGTATTCATTTTAACCATATCTGAAATCAAATAATATAATATATATAGTCAAATAATACAACCATTTTAACACATGTCGTTTGAATAGTTAGCTTAACTAGCATTTCTTTTCGGGAATTGTCCAAAATATTTTTAAATAAAAGGAAAATATTTGTTATATTTTGTTAAAAGATGTTAATGAAATAAAAATATTCTATGAGAAATTTTTGAACAAAAGTAAAGAAAGTGTACTTGTAAAGAAAGATTTTTAAGCTTTAATACAGACCAATATTTTTGGAATAATTAGGAGAAATATTAATTAGAATGAGACTTTGATCAGTGCAAATATTTCAATGAAACTTCCAGAAATAAAAATTTCGAATCATAGTACACTAAATTATTTCAACTATTGATTGAATTTATTGATTTTGTTTTCGCTCAATGATCGTTAATAAGAAAAAGAGATCGTCCCAATTCAATTGATGGTTTAAATCCAGTTCAAAAGTGGGTTAGATTTTTGTTCTTTTAAAGCACCTTCCATTTTAAAACAAGATAGCGAGTCGATTTGATCAATAAATTTTGTTGAAACCTTCACATGGGCTATACATATATATATATATATATATATATACTGATTTTCATGCAAATTAGTTCATATATACGCTTTTTAGGCGAATTTAAAATTTATAAGTGAGAAACCATGATAGGGGATCAAGTTTATTCATAAACTTAGTTGAGATCTTGTTAAATGTTATTCGTATATCGAATTTCAAGTAAATCTATTCATAATAAGTTTTTTCTATCTTATAAGGTAACTAAAAAATCTTGTCGTTCTAAAACACTGATAAACAAAGAGCAATACAACGAAGGTTCACCTATAGATTTCCAAGTAATATCCAGCAGCATCCAACACCTTTTGCCAATGTTACAGTACTCTGAAAATAAAAAGTCTGTGGTCTTAAAAAGCAAAAAGTCTGTAAATGCGTTCCGTAGATCTGCTTTATTGGAGATGAATCTCCCACGGAAGTAGTTGTCGTGCTAACGAAATAGGTAATAATCTGTTGGTGCAAGGTTTGGTGAATATAATGCAGGGTAAAGTGCTTCCAGCCAAATTTCTGAAGGGTCTTTCAGGTTCTCTTTGCCACATGTGACTGTGAACTGTCGTGCAGTAATAGCACACTTTCGTTATTCAGCACTGCTGGCCCTTTCTGCCGCAATACACGGTGCACTCTTTGCAGCTATAGATAAGAAGAATTGATATGATCAGGTGGGAAGAGCTTGAAATGCACCCCTTGGGGACAAGTCCCATAGACCTTACATAGATAGACTACGCCACCAATAGGACTTCCCATTATAGTGAATGTCTTCAACATGAGGGTGTAATCTGATACCTTCATCCTTTGAGGTCAGCGCCGTATGTCACGTGACATAGACTTAAGGGAGATTCTTCTATAAGAAAGCGCTTATTTTTGTAAGAATCAAACAAAAAATTCTCCCTTTCAAAATGGTTTTTCACAAAAGAAACTTTTTTATAATTAATCTATGACATTTTAGCTTTCCAACGATGCGTAAATCTAAAGGCTTAAATGAAAAGTATGTGTATAATACAGAAATTAAAAAAACTCAAAACTACTTTCTTTCCTAAGGAAAAATCACATAATATTCATTCTCGTCTCTCTCTCCAGGTCCGCATCACGTGATAATTTAGCTGGGGAAGCTAGCTCATCTCGCGGACAGATAATGAGGCGGATGCGTGGCCTATCTATATAAGGTCTATGACAAGTCCACTATACAGAGGGCATAACCTTTCGTGAAAGTAGAGATGTGGTCTTGAGGTTTGTGGTTCAGGGCCACATGGCAACAACCAATATATCTAATACGTTTGGGAGTGTCGTACAGGAACTACTTTTCATCACTAGAAAGCAAGCGATGAAATATGAGTGTGTTCAGGTGCCATTATGTCACGTTGTTCCTTGGTGTTTGTCAACAATGTATGGAATATCCACATGCTTAACTCGTCTGACTTTCCTATTCCATGCAGGTTCAGTCTGATTATTTCAGAGGAAACATCGGGTATTTCAGAAGTTTATTTTCCCTTATATGTATAAACAGAGATAGAGATAGAGATATGTAGACAGATAAACTAAGTAATTGCACTAGTTCGATATCTAAGAAAATCAACATAGTAAAAATATTATTTTAATTGAACTATTGTAACAGAAAAAATATTCGAAATTTAAAAAAAAAAGACTAAATGGATTTTTTTTTTTTAAATCATTCGACAGTACTATATCTGCTGGACTTGTACATCTTGATTCTCAGTTGATAAATAACACTAGGTAACGAGTCGCTGTACACTAGATATTTAACTAATATTTCTTCTAATGAAAAGTTATAAAATAAATCTAGATTGTGCTTGATTAGATGTGATAAATGAGAGAAATTTTAAAAACTTAATGTGATTCATTTATATTTTTAGAGGTTCTCATAAATAGGCTCTATTTAAAGACAAATGGTCGAATTTGATCTTTCTTAAGTTTGTTTTAATAGAGAATAAATGACACATTTTTTCACTTTAAAAATTCTATAAATTTTTCTTTCATTATTAACAAGGGGGCCTGGTTTTCGTTTCTATTCTACAGATAAATGAAAAATGCAACCTCTTGACCCATAGTTTGATACGAATGTGGTCGTAAATATATGAAGTCATATTCAAACTGATAGTAACAAGTGCCTAAAACCTAACAGCTATAACGGCTGTATTCACCAATAACTTCAACACCCAGTAGAACACAAAAACTCTAAAAGCATATAAAGTCAGGGTGCAACTTCGAAGGGTGGTCGAATCATGTTTTTAGTCAGTCTAAGAACATGATTCGACAAGGATTTATTTAACAAAAGAGTATTAGTGTACTATTTTTTATATAGGAATTATTGCTAGCGCTCGAATAATTTGCTGCTGACTGTATGGCAGAACCAGCGGGCCAGATTTTGTTGGAAATCCACACCTTGTCTTTAGACGCTTTTCAATTTTTTGCGTTGAACCGGGAGTTGAAGGTAATGCTGAATACGGCAGTTTGTAAATCAAAAATTTAAAGTGATTACAATAAACAATGACCACTACACTGTAAAAAATAGGTTCTTAAAAATAAGTATATGTTGTCTCAAAATAGCCCCGAAACAATATATACTTAAATTTGAAAACCCATGTACTCATTTTTGAGTACATTGACTTGTCAAACATTGGGATATTGGGATTCTTATTGGTCAACCAATTTTTGAGCATGTGAATACACTCAAAAATGAGTACATGGGTTTTCAAATTTAAGTATAAATTGTTTCGGGGCTATTTTGAGACAATATATACTTATCTTTAGGATCATATTTTTTACAGTGTATATTCGTAAAATGAACATTACAGTGGTTATACTGGTTACTATAACATTTTCCAAACTCACCCAGCGAGTGATTTTTGGCACAATTCGAGTTGGTCTTGCAGATAAGGTAGTAACTGCTTCAGGGTGTCATCTCCCACGCAGCATTCCACCACATTGCTCTTCTCATGAGCTCGCATCATGATTTTGACCCAAGATTTGTCAATGGTGTTGAACCGTTTGGCTTCCTATTAATGTAAATATTGATAAGTATTCAAAAAGTTTAACGAATTATCATTCAAGAACTGTGATTTGAAGTGTGTAAAAAATAGTTAACAAAAATGCAAAGAAAAAAAACTAAACATTTACTGACAAAAGAGTGCTTTCTGAATTTTTGTGATATCATGCAAAATGTCATTTAGAAAAAAAAAGTTTATGTGGCGATTTTAAAACAATTCTTAATCATAATATAACGAAGATCTGTAACTCGTCTTTCAGAAATTGTACCGCTGAGGTTGTCGAAGAGACAGAATGATTGCCCCCGGGTAAGGCACATATATATACGAGCTGGCGCATCAGGCATTTTGTTGCCTTAGAATTGCCACATGTACCCAGCGCGTTTCTCTGATAAACAAACGACAAACATTTTTTTTATCGTCTTACGTTACTTTAGAGTAACTTGTTTTATTATATTTCATAATTTTAGCTAAGTAAACTATGATATGGAAGTTTGTTTAACGATAAACTGCTATAATCATTCAGGAAGGGAATATAAAGTGTTCACAGACCTTCTATTACTGTGTATTTGAGTTTTGGCGACATTTTGTAAAAGAAACAGAAACCGCCCTAACAACACATCTTACCCCAGTGCATCCATAGGATATCGTCAGAATAAAATGACATCCTGAGAATGAATTGTGAAAAATAATGTGTTTTTAGGAATTATTTGTTGCTTATTGCTCTTATCTTGATTGGATTAGCTTCAGATCAAGATTTCTTAAAATCATTAGGGAAGCGATAAGGACGCCAAGCGAGAATGCTGTCCTCTTCGGAGGCAAAAAAATGGCGGTGATGCGCCGGCCTATTATTTTATTTAAGGGGCTCTACCCCCGAGGAGTATCAAAATTGTGATGGTATGTCTCTGGACTACTCATACCTAAAGGTTAATACCAGATGACCATCGTTAGCACACTAGAAAATCCGAATGCAAGATTAAAACACACTCAAATTCAACCTCAATCACACAAAATGCGTCTGTATATTTTGGCGATAAAAATCTTAATTTTTTTTTCCTTGATAAATTTAACTTTGGTATGAAAATATTAGACAATATCGTTATCTGTTGGGAATTTTGAAAACAATTTGATTGCAATATTTCAGAATAGCAGCAATCAGTAAAACCATCTTTCATAGCTTGCTGTGGTAATGCGATTGATTTTTTCCATGTTTAATAAATATGTAACGCGGGGATATAAAGGGTTAAATTGATTTTTTATAAACAAAGCGTGATGGATTGTAAAATGTTTAACAGAAAAGCACTATTAATGATGTACCGTGTAATTTGGTGTTATATTGCATTGAAAGAACTAAACTTAAATCTATACATAAAGGAAGCACTATCTAAGAGTCTGTTTTGTTTCAATGCTTTACGCGTGCAAGCTTTACAAAACACCAAGTGCGAAGATTTAAAATAAAAAACCAGTATGTTGTGGCCACCACAAGACTTTCTTCTATATTTTCCTATACAAATTCACTATAAGTGCAAATAATTTATTAAAACTATTAATACGTAAAAACTACTTTTCTGAACTATGGACTACTATTAATATTATTTTTTAATTTATCCACACTGATTTACAAGCTTGCCAAATAATCCATGCTTAAATCTATTTATTGTATAATCACAGAAAAATAAAAATAAAAATAAAATAAATTCCTTCTCTACTTTTACTACAAAATATTTAATTTTAATGTGGATCTCATTTTTGCAATAAAACAAAATCGAAAGAGTGAAATATTTTAATCGTCTTACAAAATTTTGCATAAACAGGACTAATATATTTTAAATAACCAATTTCAAATAGAGATGTGAGCGGGGAAAAACCCGGGAATAAACCCGGTTTTTTGGGAAGGGAATTTTGAAAGTTTCCAAAAAAAATTTTTGAATGTTTTCACAAGTTGCGAATTTTTATTTTTATTTTTATTTTTTTTTTTTTTTTTTCAGATTAGAGATGTTTTAAGGCATTTCAAAATGTTATCTCACATTCAGATGGTATTTATGATTTTTCAATTTTTAAATAGTGCTTTTAACGTCTATAAATTTAAAAAGTACAAGTTTCAAATTTCATTAATTGACAGACTTATTCTCTGTTATTGCCGTATATTTATATTTTAGTTCTGACTGTATAAACACTGAGTTCAATATAACACTTTTTTTTAAAAAATCGCAATCACATGTTTCAGTTGTATATCTTTAACATTTTATTTCAAAAATAAAACAAAAATGCTTCAAAATATTCTGCATTTACTAAAACAATCAATAATATTACTCTGGGAAATATTATTTCAATTAAAATTTCAACAATATTAATATGCAAAAAATAAATGAAGAAAGAAATAACAGCCAAATTATTATTAGCTATTGAATACTTTATGTATTGATTTAATGCATTAAAAAAGTATTGCTTGAACTCTTAATAACCGAAGAACTCATGTTCGATTTTATTCCCCGTGCTCTTTGAGTGATCATAACAAAATTTCATCAACTAATGTGAAATTTTGTTCGAAGAATTATAATAAAATTTAATAATTTGAAAGTATTCTTACCATATTTAATTGCATTGTATTATTTTTTATAACATATTTTATTATGGTATTCATGAAAAAAAAAATGTTATTTAAATAGGCAGACAAAACTTCATCATTTATTATTGTCAATAACGTAAATGTTTATTTTTTTACAATTTTCTGTAAAACAATCACATAATTGTTGATATCACTTTTATTAAAGAAATAGAATAAAAATGATATTGAAACAAGTTGTTTGGTACACCTACAAGAAGTGAAATTAAATCTAAGCATTGAATATTAGTTTCTTCCCATCAAAGTTTCCAAAGTTCCCAAAATTCCCGGTTTAAACCCGACAATTCCCATGTTTATTCCCCAGAAGCAAAATTCCCGGGGTTTTTACATCTCTAATTTCAAATTAGCGTTAATATTCAGCCATATATAGTTGAAGAAAAAAAAAGAGCAATCCTTCACCTTTTTTTATGATCGAACGCAAAATAAACTGACATTAACGTTAAAAAATCCAAAAAGGAAAAGCAAAATTAGCATATTATAATTTCAGTACCTTTGAACACACTTTCATCAGTACAGAATAGCAGTTAGGATTAGTGCTATTAAATACTCCAAAAGTTAAAGTATAGTGTAACCACGTTTCCTATGCCTAGCAGTGAGGATGATTCTAAAGGCTTGGAGGAGGCGATATTCACAGATAGATTGGAATTTAGTAAATATCCAGGTATTTGGTTTCCCTTATCGCTTATTTTTTCTCAACGACAAGGGTTATCACCCCCATTTTAGCAGTGAACTTGTTGAGTCCGCATTTGTGCAGAGGCTCCCATGACCGCAAGAAATGTGGTTAAAGAATACAACATATTTTCTGGTTTTCTTCTTTTGGGTATAATTTTGAAATAAATGAACACGTGATTATAAAATTCGGATGTCATATTCGTTATCAAATCATTAATCGAATTTTATATAACTTTAACATAAGTAGTAATTTTTAAACTGATATAACTTCAATTTTTCTCAAAAGTAAGCATTGGAAAAAATGAAAAAATTCAACCATTTTAGCCAAGAAAATTAAATTCGAAATCGTGTCAATACTACATTACAGATAGGTGAAGATGCACATGCATACAAATGTTTGATTAAAACCAGATTTTTCTTCCTGTATTCAAGTTTCTGTTTTCCCTTCTTTTTTACCATGTTTTTATTTTAACTTCTATTCTTGTTTGTTTGTGCAGTACAAATCTTGCAATCGAAGTTTAACTAACTTCCCTAGTAGCTCGACATTTGAAACTTTCACAATAGCTCAGAACCCGCTGACAACACAATACTTTGAAGTCAGATTTTCGAATTTTTGATTAGTTTTCTTATAATTAATTAAAATACTATAATAAGCTCCTAATAGCGTTGTTGTTGTTGTTTTTGTTGTGGGGTTTTCTGTGAGACCTATAGCTGCTGGGGCTGTTGTCTCAGCTGTTCCATAGGTTACCAGAAAATTACAGAGTGGTTAAACCACTACCAATAGCGTTAAAATAGCCATTAAAATATTAGCTTTAATTTAATTGTTGCCCCAAAAAAAATTTATGAGTTCATTTTCTTTCGACATAAAAGTAAATAAATTTAATTAAACGTGAACGTTAAAAAAATATATAAAGTTAAATTATGCACCTCACAAAAATTGACGTCATTATTACTTTAAAAATTTTATGCACATTGATAAGAGCTCTATGATTCATCAGAAAATTTAAGACATGCTACATAAAAAGTTTTTTTTTTTTTTTTTTTTTTTTTTTAATCTTATAATTATTTTGTATGTGAATAACTTCTATAAAATTTATATACGAACATGAAAATCACATGAGATATTTGTTTTAAAATTATTTATTGGTATTTTTATTATTTTGACGATACTTAACGTTTACAATTTAATACTTATATTTTTCCAAGAAGTCCCTTGTGGTAGAAAAAGAAAAGTGAATACAGGATGAAAAATCTGGTTTTAATCAAAGATTCTGATGCATGTAATGCTTCACCTACCTGTAATGCACTTTTGATAGCCTTTCTTATCCAATTTTTTTTTTTGCTAAAATTGTTTAAATTTTTCATTTCTTCCAATGCTTACTGTTGAAAAAATTTAAAGTTATATCAGTTTAAAAATTATTACTTATGTTAAAGATATATGAAATTCGATTTATGATTTGATAACGAATATGCCATCTAAATTTAATATTCATATGTTCTTTTTTTTTTCAAAATTATTCACAAAAGAAAAAAAAACAGAAAACAGGCTATACCTTAACTTTTGGAGACCAGTGATCAGGGAAGAGGATTCTAATAACCGGATTCTAGAGACGAACCAATACCATTGGCTGGTTAATTCGTCTCTAAAATTATATTAATTAATTTATTTAGTTTTCAAAACAGAATAATATGAACAAGTAGTTATTTTTTCCTTTCGTATATATGTAAAATACTATGATTAAGAATCTCTCACCTTTGGTAGTTGTTTAGCAATATCGCCTCCAACAAATACAGCTTCAAGATAAACCCACATATTTTGAGTGAACAGCCATCTCTCTAGACATTCATTTGTATTAGATAGATCCTGTACCCATTTATGAATTTGGGCTTTGAACGGAGCATTATATCTGAAAAAGAAAACAACCGTAGTGTTATTATTGATAATGTAATATAAGCTTCAACTTCTAAATATCATGAAAGAAAAGAAAAAAAAAAAGTTATTAAAAAAACATATTATAGTGGCTTTACGTCTATTTTAAATCCGTTCCTCATTCAAATTTTTTGATCAGAATGTTAAAAATGAAATTAGTAAATAAATAAATAAATAAATAATGTACACATATTAAAAGGCGAAGTTTGAATATTTAATGAAAATTTATTAACAAAATATGTACAAATGTTAGCATTAATTCTTATAATTTTTACATTTTATTTAACTATATACTTACTTACGTTGCATAAAGAGAAAATGAGTTCAACTAATCAAGAAAAAATTAATTAATAAAAATATGTTAATAAAATAATACAAATATTAACATAAATTTTACATTTTGTTTAACTGAATTTTAGAAGGCGGTATAATGTTATCTCCTCTGAGTTTTTACTAGATCAGGTAAAAACATCAACACTATCACACATTCGTATTATTAAAATATATTTTAAGTATTATTAATATTTACTAACGCTACAAATAGGAGAGAAAATGTGTTCAACGAATCAAGAAAAGATTGGTCTTTTAAGCATGGGGGAGAAGTGGGGTAAAGCAACCTTGGCTTATAACTCAACTGAGAAGCTGAATTTGGAGAAAATAGTCATCATATCTGTTTCTTTCAGCATGCCTTTGTTATATTTAGCCTTAGAAAACCAAATAAAGCATGAAATAGAGATAATGTTAAAAGCTTGAAAAATTGCTTAGGTTTTTACTCTTTGACAGTACCGAACTCAAACTTTGGTGTTTTGCCATTACTCTACTTGTGAAGTAAACAAGTGTAGTCTTGGCCTAACTCAATTGAAAAGCTGAATTTGGAGAAATTAGTCACTTTATCTGTTTCTTTGAAAATTTCTTTGTTATTATTAGCGTTAGAAAACGAAATTAAATATGAAAAAGTGATAAATATGAGCATTTTTTCAAACTTTTAACATTAAAAGTTTGAAAAAATGCTCATATTTCCACTCTTTGACTGCGCGGATGTCAAATTTTAGAATTTTGACATTACTTTACTTCTGAAGGAAATTCTATGCTAAAAAAAAAAAAAAAAAGTTCTGTAAGTCACTAAGAAACTAATCTGTGTCGTGTCTCTAATAAATATAGTTCCATGTCATCATTATAACTTCTATTTCACTTTGTTAACGGTTCTAAAAACCCCTATCAGAATTCTAGATCATTCGCCAATTTAGTTGTAGCTTATTCCCAAAATCTTCATAAGTATAATAGCAACTAAGCAAAATGAGATCAAAGTTGAACTATGGCAAAATGTTGTTACACTTACTCCTACTTCACCCTATACGCTATTTTGTTGAAGTAGATGGAACATTATTTAAAACAGAAACAGACCATCAAAACAGGCTAAAATCTATTTAGCGTCATTCCATACATTTTTCTTGAACTATGACGTCAACAAAATTTTGACAACGTATAAATACATAGACGGTCATAGAAATAGACAGACAAACATATTTTGAAAATAGTTAATTCGTATTCAGGATATCTGAAAACATGCAAACCATGGAAAACTGAAAGTCAAAACTTTCACAAATCTGAAAAAAAAAAAATAAATAAATAAATAAATAAATAAATAAAATGAGAAATTCCTTAAAAATAACTATTATGTTGTAGCCACACAAAACTTTCTTCTATATTTTCCTATACAAATTCACGCAGCACAATTAATTTACTAAAATTATTTTCCATGATGAATGCAGAGTATTTTTTTTTTCTCATTGAAGTATAACATAACACTAAGTGTTCAAAGAAAGTCGATTTTATGCTTTACTAATGATATTTTAAAAAATGAGTTTTTTCCTAAGTTTTTTTCTTGTTGAAAATGAAAAAAATCGATAAATTTGTTTTAAATTATCACGTTTCAACCATTTGTTTTAAAGGTATTGACGAGTTTTTTAAAAAGAGGGGGAGGGGGATGGGCGTTGCTCCTATGTGTCAAATATTTTATTTCTAATTTACTTTGAATGGTATAGACATTTTTTAATTTCATAATAATTCCCAAAAAATGATTTTCAATATGTACATTTATAGAAAATTTTATTCGATAGCGTCATGTTACAAATTTAGAAACACATAATGGCAACGCCAACTGTTAGGCAATATTCCCAAAATGTTTATAAGCACGAATTTATGTTACGATGCAATTACATATGTATTCGTATGAAATTGTGTGCGATAGTTCCTGAGATACAGTTACTACGAAAGTTTTGTCACGAACACACACACAGACAAACAATGTCTAAAAATGGTCAAATCGTGTTCTAAAACCTCTCAAAACGCGCTAATCCATCAAAAACCGGAAATCAAATATTTTTGAAAATCAATACTTTCTTCTATTGGGTATAGGAAAAAGTAATAAATAGAGGCAATTGCTGAAAAACTAATTTAAAAAATATTAAATAATTAAAAAATAAAATGTTTTGTAGTAATACATAAAATCTCTCTTTGAAATCTGTTAATAAAATTGAAGTTTTGGAAAGAAAATAGACTGGTTATGGTGAATTGATACGTTACTTAACCCTTAAATGCATGAACTTTATTTTATCCCAAATTCTTATGTACTTACTGTCATTCACTAGGGTATGTTTGTGAATCTCAACCAAATAAAAAATGCGCCTCTATTTTAAGGTAAATACAAGCTTTTTTATTTGTCTCTCCATGGCTCAGGTGTTTAGAGCGCCATGTTAGTAATCCGGTGGTCCCGCGTTCGATACCCTGAAGGTCCGGAGTAGGACTAGCCTTTATATCGATGTAAATTAAAATATCGATTTAACGCTAATACCGTTTATCCGATTTAAATATTTCATCTTCCGTAAAATATCGATGCAGAAACATCTGAACACGCGAACGTGTGATTCCAGGCTAAACCGAATGAATAAAGTTGGAATAAAGCCAGATAGAGATTCATTCAAAAAGGTTCCGGTTTAGTCTAAAGCATGCGCAGTCATAGACAGCTAAATTATGAAGACTGAAGTGCCATTTCGATTTAGTGTTACGCAGGCGCATTGGGAGAGAGAAAATATCGGTTTAAGACCCTTCTTTCGAGCCACAACGCGTGCGAACTAGCAAAATGAAAACCGATTCTAAGGTTGTAACATATGAAATGTCCGATTTTCATGGTCTACTTGAAGAAAGAATATATTTTTACAGAACAAACTTTATTAATCAAAATAGGAACTATTAGCTTCAATACACTTTTTTCCACGAGAAACAAGTTTTTTTATGCCGGTATCATAAAATGTAGTCGTCCTGGAGGCAACAAATTTATTGAATGCCGCTTCAGTATCCTTTGGATTTCTGAAGCATTTCTCCTGCAAGAAATTATCGAGATGTTTGAAAAAGTGAAAATCTGTAGGTGAGAGGTCAGGTGAATATGGTGGATGGTCTAAAACTTCATAGTTTAACATGTGCAGCTTCTGACGAGTGATCATTGAAACATGTGGTCTAGCGTTATCATGGAGAAGAATAGGGCCCTTCCTATTGACCAATGTCGGCTGTTTACGTGTAAATTCCTGGTGCATTTCATCGATTTCTCTACAATATTTCTCCACTGTGATGGTTTCGCCTGGTTTTACAAAGCTATGGTGAATTAAACCAGCTGAGGACCACCAAACAGTCACCATAACCTTCTTTTGATGGAGTTTCGGCTTTGGGAAGTGTTGTGGAGTCTTTTCAGCATCCAGCCACTGCGCTGAACGTTTACGATTGTCGTACAGAATCCACTTTTCGTCACAAGTTACAATTCGATAAAGAAAAGGATAATTTTGGTTGCGAAGAAGAAGGGCAGACGAGATTTCAAAACGTTTGCGCTTCTGATTCTCATTCAATTAATGCGGTACCCATTTATCCAATTTTTTAACTTTGCCAATCAATTTTAGATGACGTGAAATGGTTGTAGGAGATACACCTAGTTCTTTTGCATAATCTCTAACAGTATTGCCTGGGTTTTTTTCAACTATTGCTCGTAAAACTTCATTGTCCACAACAGTCTCTGGTCTGCCCCGGTCTTCGTTTGTGAGACTCTTATCCCCAGTTTCGAACTATGCATACCAACGTCGAATGGTACGTTCATTTACAGAACCGTTTCCAAATGCAGCATTAATGTTTCGGGCAGCTGCTGCAGCATTATGCTTACTTTTCTACTCATACAAAAATAGCACTCAAAAATCTCTAGAATTCATCCTACGATTAAAGCTATAAACTTACCAAAAATTCACAATATTTTTATTTGAAACACATCAGATGAAAAAGACAAGGTTTTAGCTTTAAAATGATACATAATTAACGACTGTATCAAAAAAGTTTATAAGGAACCAATTCTAAAAAATTTTACTGGTGAGAATCGGACATTTCATATGTTACAACCTGATAATACAAAGCTTTGCGGTTAAGTTTGACTAGTTGAAATGAGATTTATTCATTCATTCAAAATTCGTTTGAATATTGATTTCTTTTATCAATATTAGTATTTTATTCTGGTATTTTTGGTTATAGTTCCAGTTGCTATAATTTAAAAATAAGAAACCCCAGTTTCTGTTTATTAGATTAAGTGAATTAACTATTCTTTATGAAGATTTTATGTAATTAATATTTTTTCATTAGATTCATTAATTGCTGTACAGAATATGACATTGTCATATTGTCAAAAATAAATTAATTTAAACAACGCCGTTATCTTAGTTAGATATGATTATTCTAATGTTTAAATATCTAAATTTTATTTATTTCGAAGTCAATTATTAACAGCATATAGTATGGGTATTTAAAAATAATTTTAAATACGGTGAAAGTTTATGCTTTTTGCCCCCCTTCCAATACACTAAATTGTTCTTCTTTCTATCAATTTTATTTTTTATACTGAGTTATAGTTATTTAAGTCTTTTTGTATTTTGTAGTATTTGATGTAATTTAATCTAAAATAAGTAAACAATTTTAATTTCAATAAAAAGAAAAAGAAAATTTCGTAATTTTTTTTAAGAATATTTATTTTAGAGAATTTTAATTAAGAATTATATTTATTAGGGGATTCAAAGCACTATAGAAATTTAATATCATGTGTGAAGTTCTATTAATTAGCAATTTTCTGCTGATTGCCATTTTGCAATTCATTCGCATGTAAGTGGGAATTATAAAAATGTTAATGGATTAAAAAGTAATGAGAAATAATAAAATTCTGAATTTATCAATTAGTTAAAATAATAATAATAATAAATTGTGGTGTTTTAAATATTCTGAAGGTTACTCACAAAATGTTACGTCACGAGTCAATGTGAAATTCTATAATTTGTGGTAAAACAAAACTGCGCTATATTAATTAAACTGTATTGAGATGTATAAATTTTGAACTGTGGAAAATAATGAATAATTTTATAATAATTAGTATAAGCATTATGTCTTTATCAGAAATCTGATTTTTTTTAAAGTCTTATTTTAGTAAAAAATAAATGTCTGTGATTAAGATAATAATTTCGAGAAAAAAAAAAAAAATAATTTGGTTAAACTAAAATAATTTTTCTATGGTCCATTGTTGATTTTTGCGTTTGTATTCATTATAAGAAAGTACTTGTAAAAATTTTAAGTTCTGGCTTTCAATGAATTTACACGTTTTGAGAAATCTAGAGAACGTTTTGACCATTTTTGGTAACACTGCATTAAATCGATATGTCCTTATATCGGTATTTTATATGAACGATATATCGATTTAAGAAATGTCAACATCGCCCAGCACTAGTCCGGAGTGTTAATTTTTGCAGACAATTAGTAGAAAAGATGTCAGTTGATAAAAGAAAATTTATCGTTGACTACACAGCATCCTAAGAATTTTTGAAGAGTTTTTTTTAAGAAGCCTTTTTCTTACATCTCTTTTTAGAAGCAAAAACGAGTTTTTTGTGGACTACAAGCGCCTTCTATTGCACGGAATATTCACTAAAATGTCAATGAAACAATTAACAATACAAAATAAAAATGATTAGGAAAAACACATAAACAGTCACCAAATCAGTAAAATGTTAAGTTATAATATAAAAAAATAATAATAAACTAAAATAATAATAAAAAGTTGCCTCAAACGAATAATTAAATTGCAGATATTGGCCCTTAGTCAGAAAATGAAATCACAAAACTTATAGGCAATCGTGTGGTGCTACCATCTGTTGAGAATTTTAAGAAATAATTTCTCTTTTCTTAACACAGTTCAAATTTCTCCTTCTCCAATTTTGGTTAATAAACAAAAAAGTTACATTTTTTTTTTTTTTTTTTTTTTCAAATTAAATTTTATTCTAACTTTGAAAAGATTTATATGAGACGCTGTAATAAGAATTTGGGTTTTAAAAGTTTTTTTAAAAATAGGTTATAAATAAATAATATTTGAAATTAAATGGGTGTAGTTAATGGGAAAAAAACAACATAGAATTCACTTTAGGTTTAGTGAATTTATGTAGAACCGATTTTGCATATTGATGTATTTTTGCATCATAAAAAAAAGCTAGATTTTTCTTGCATAAATTTATCAGTACATACGAAAATGTAAATATTATTCGTTACTCTTACCTTGTTTCTATCCGAAAACAATTTTTCCTGTATGTTTCTATTATTTTTTATATAAATAATCGTAATTCGTAATACCCGCCGAAAAATTTGTACTCAGATAGCGCGTCAACAATAAAAATTATCACCGATATAGAAATAAACTGTCAAAGATTCTACTTGCGTTCGGAAACGATAAAATAGTTTTGGTTAAAAAAAAAAAAAGAAAGAAAGAAAGAAAAAAACACACACACACTCAGTGATGCCAGATTGAGGATTTTGTCCCCATTTTGGGGATTTTTGAGGCTTCTGGGAACAATTTTGGGGACCAAATGTTTGTGGGGACTTTTTTAGGGAATTCTAAAATTTTTGGGGACAAAAAATCTGAGCTTAAATCCACTTGATATTTTTGTTTTGAAAATTTTTTTATTTTCCCTTTTCAGTAGAAATCAAGTTGGGGATTTTTTCGAAAAAAAGACACTGATTTGGGGAAATTTGAAGACCTGTTTGGGGAAATAATTTTCGACCATCTGGCATCACTGCACACACTGCAAAGGTTACTACATAAAGAGATATGAGGTTTTAAACATACGAAGCAGATCTACATCGCTATGCATTTAAGGGTTAATATAGAAAATTTGCAAATACTGTATCTAGTAATTTACCGATTGCTTTGTAATGATCCTAAAACCATTAAACTGTCTTCAAGCAGAGCTATTGTTTCAGCAGTTGTATCCCCTCTTAGTAGTAACTCTCCTCTATTTTTGAAAGGGGCAAAAGTCAAGCTCTGAGTACTCCATTCAGATGTAACTTGGCGCAACTTTCCTTCGATGTCCTTTTCTTTCAACGCAGATATACATATGTCCTATATAGGAGAAATACACGTTCTTTTAAAGAAAAGAAGAAATTAAATCGTCGAATTTGTCAGAAAATAATCTATGGTTAAACTATAAAAAAAAATAATTTCATAGAATCATTAGCATTATTTTGTTTAAAATAAATATGACGTTCAAATACACGGCGGAAAAATATTGAGTATTTTTAAAAACATGTCTGAGTTTAAAATATATAATAATAAAAAACAAATGTATTTCGAAGGCACAAATCTATTTCGAATTTATGGAAAATAAATCGAACAAGTACACTATAGAAGAAAAAAAAATTGTTATATTACAGAAATTTTCTGGCAGCAAATTTGCCAGGAAATATATATATGCTATGCAAAAATTACATTGTAAGAACTTTTACGTAACAGAACAATTATATAAAATATTCCTATACAACGGATTTATTCCGCAGGGCACAGTGTAAAAAAACTTCCATTAAATAAAATTCTTCAGTTCGACTAATTAGGGTTTACCACAAAATTGGAGACGATGTTACACCTCTCAGCCAAGGATCCATATTTCATGCTGTTACACTCCTGCTCAAAAGTTTAGCAAGATTTACAAACGATCAGTTTTTTCTTTTTCTTTCTTTCTTTCTTTTTTTTTTTTTTTTCAATTCTTACCTCTAGATAAAATGCTTTTGAACACTGGGTATGTAAAGAACAGGGTCTTCCTCGTGTCTTTCAGTGAAGATTGGGTCACAACAATAATTAGGGGGCTGGCAACAATTTGAGCAAAGACAATAACGTCTGTGATCAACCTGTATCGTTAAGTGAAGGAAATGTTCTGTAACTTTAGGATATGTTAACATAGACACAGAACAATTTGTGGATGAATTAGTGTGATGATAGCATGTTAAATAACGGAGATATAAGCATTTATTTTAAAACTAAAAAAAAAAAAAAGCATGTTTTTTATTTATAACATACAGAGATTTAAACGAAAATTGTTCTTACTTTCAGATAAATTAAAAACAAAACACTTTTGAAACAAAATAGTGCAATCGGAATACAAATATCTTAAATAGCTCATGAAATATGAGTATTTTTATGAAAAACGTTTTCACTGCGCATGCGCGAAAGATAGAACAAATTTTATTACAGAGGTTGAAATCTAGATATATTCGACAACTTTTGTCAAACGTTCATTTGAATAGAATAAAAATTATGCAAATCGTTGGCAAAAGAACGAGCTAGATTTTAGGTATTTTTCCAGAGTTGAAATTTCACAAGGAGTTTTTTCCAATGCCGCATAATTACTAATTTGAAGATCCAATTATTTCAACTACTTTGCAAAACTTCTTTTTTGTGAAAACCCATTATGATCTCACAAAGCTTAGTGAATAAACAAAAATATGTTATAGTTACAAGCTTATATGAGGTTTTTCTCAAAAAGAAAAATTTGGAGCGTGGTTGAAATAATTGGATCTTCAAATTAATTCCACAGCGTATGAATAACCCCGTATAGAATTTCAACACTGGAAAATAACTTAAAATCTAGCTCTTTCTTTTTTTTCCCGACAATTTTCTTAGTTTTTACTTTATTCAAATGAACTTTTGACAAAAGTTGACGAATATATCTAGTTTTCAACCTATGTAAAGGCCCACCAGCGGCCGAGCGGTTCTGCGCTTAAAGCTGGTAGATGGGAGGTGCCGGGTTCGATCCCAGGTCGCGCTCATCGACCTAGCCGTTCGGAGTTTTCCGTGGTTTCCTCCGAAACTCGCGTAAATACGGGCTAGGACCCCTTAGAAAGACCCCCACGGAGGGCATTCCCCCTATAGGCCTAGGACACATAAGGAGTCAATCGGTCTTAATCCTCCAACCAACCAACCATCAACCTATGTAATAAAATTTTTTCTATATTTCGCGCATGCGCTGCGAAACGTTTTGCAGAAAAATGTTCATTCATGAGATATTTAAGACAGTTTTATTCCGATTGCAAAATATTGTTTCAAAGGTTTTTTTTTTTTTTTTCTTTCCAATTTATCTATAAGTGGGAATAATTTTCGCTTTAAACTCTGTATATTATAAATAAGAAACATGTTTTTTTTTTTTTTTTTTTTTTTTTTTTTTAAGAGTTTTAAAATGCTTATATCTCTGTTATTTAACATATGCTATCACCAAACAAATTCATCTTGAATTTAACGATATAGGGTGATCACAAACGTTATTGATTTTGCTCAATTTGTTGCCGCCCCCTGATTATTATCGTACCCTAATCTTCACAGAAACATGAAGAAGACTTTGTTCTTTAAATACGTAGTATTTAAAAGCATTTCATCTAGGTCTTTAAATTGAAAAAAAAAAAAAAATGATCGTTTGTAAATCTTGCTAAACTTTTGAGTAGGAGTATTTCCCAATCCTACTTTGATGTACCTTCTTAGCATTCCCCAATACTGCTAGTTCTGCGTATGCAAAACAAAAAAAGTATGTAATCACTAAATAAAATATGTAACCACTAGATAAAATTTGTATCAATGGTTAGTTTTTATCCGATTACAGGAAAAATGTATCTTTTGTCACATTGAGATGTAATTTTACAGTAAATCTTTATAGTATTAGAAAACATAAGTTTTCTGTGGGAAAGTTATAGAATATTTTTGTTTTTTAGCAAATTATTTTTACAGTGTTGGTTTAGTTCCTGGCAGATCTCGTCGAGACAGATTCGATTTTGTTTTAACTATTACAGTGTTCTGCATATTTACTGATTAATCAGTCAATCTCACTTTCTAAATAACAAATCTGTACTGATAAGTATAAAGGATTTAAGTCCAAAAATGTCGATTTTGAGTTAAGTACATAGTCAGACCCAGAAAAAAATTCTCTATCGATTGGTATAAAGGATTTAAATCCATGTTATTTAGTCTTTGAGAAAATCCATTGGTAAAAAAAGATCCAAGTTAGAAATTTAGCATTAATCTTTGTATAAAATATTTAATTCAATTTTTTCCCTTTTAAATGCAATGTTGACAATCAATGAACTGTATAAAAGGTATAAATCAACATAATCCCTTTTTCCTAATCGATTCTTCTGATTAGTTTTTAGTTAGTTTAACTTTATTTTTCGTCTCCTGAAAAAACAAGAATATGGACTTAAATCCTTTATACTTATCAGTACAGAAATATGCTTTCATTTGTAAAATACATAATATAAATACCTCAATATCTTCCTTGTGATTCAATAACGGAGCTTTCAATATGTCTTTCAGACAGAAATGTGGACAAGTCACATCAAATTCATATCCAGTAAGCTCATAAAGTCTTTTCCAATGCCTGCTCTTCATAGCTTTGTTTGTCATTAAGTCCAACAGAGGACATATCTCATTAAAGTCGTCGATGGTCTTTTTGAGTGTTGTAAAAGCTGGCCACTCCTTTAGGCCTTTAGGTAATTTTCGGCATCTAGATAGATGAAAATATCAAGACATGAAACAACATGTCTGAAGAAAAAAAGAAATGCAATGAGATTAAACAACACTGCGCTGCAAAAAAAAAAAAAAAAAAAAATTGAGCCCTGATACCATTCTTGCTGATTCCTATGTAAAATGACCTCCTGAACCAGATTATGATCCCATTTTGCCCAATGACCCACCGTTTTCTCGTGACGTCATCCCACCCCCAATTTTTATCATTGTTCGGTAATTTTATGACCATGAATTTTATTTGGAGAATTGAAACGAATTATTTTAACACTTAAAAACATAAAAAATATAATGTTCAATAAATAAAAATAATAATTGTTTACAAAAGTATAAGAAACGTAATACACAATTTCAGTGGGAAATCCCCCCATAAATTTTTCCCTCGCTGCAAATGTTCATTTTTTAGAATTTTCCAACGCTGTAGCCCCTAACAGTTAAAATAACCCTTTTCCTCCCTACAAATCAAATTTATAGCTATAAAATTATCGAAAAGTGATAAAAATGGAAGGGCGTCCCTAAAAATCGGTTCGTGATAGGACGAAATGGGCGTCATATTCGGATTTAGGAGGTCATTTTACATAAAAATTTGCAAGAATGGTGTTGGGGGCAATTTGCATGCCTAGCAGTGTAATGGGTGTACAAAAGATTTACAATATTTTTAGAGACACAAACTTCTAGTTGAGCTGATGGTGCACATAAAGGTGATCACCAGAACCATTGACGAATAAAACATGTAAATACAGGGCCTGATTATCGCACAGGCCAACTAGGCCTCGGTCTAGGGCACCTCTATTAAGGGGGCACCAAAATAATTTTTAAAAAATTAAATGCTATTTTTAGCAAAGCTTTCCCTAAAAAAATTAACTGAAATCTAGCTAATGGTAATAATCTTTACTAGGAAATCATTCCTCTCCGTGGAGAATCAAAGCCGTTTTTCATGTCTCCGGACTGCACTTCGGGGTGGATCTTAAACCGTCGTAAATATCCTACAGCGTAACTCTAACACATCGTAGAACTCACTTAACCAAAACCTCAAGTTGGTATCCTATCTAGCTATATTTTCTAACTTTGTGAAATGAGATTAATCAATCAAAATCCAGCATTTTTGAAAACTCTTCGTACTTAAAGCGGAAGGTGGAAATTGTGATGGCATGTCTTTAGACTACCACTTGGGGGTGATTGTTATATTAAGAGCTCTACCCGGCAAGGCTATATTAAGGGCTCTACCCTCTACTTCTCAGGTTGAAATAGTACTTATACATTTTTTCTAATTAGAGTAAAGAAAGTCTGAGATGAAATTAAAATAAAACATCTTCCAGCATTATGATATTGTGAGTGAAACTTTTGAATAAATGAATTCCAGATTCAGCTCAGAAGGTTGATAAAAACATGTTGATGTCGACGTATTTATCAGGGGTGAAACAACCTAGCTTACAAAAGCCCTGAAAACTGTTCTTTGTACGCAGGTAAGGGAGATTTATTAATGATATATCATATGGCTACCTATATTAAGTTATATTTCCAGACTTCATAATACATTATACGGCAAATTAAACATTCAAAATGAGAAATTTCTGCAAAAACAAAGTATTTTAACATGAAATTCAAAGACAGTAAAAATTTCAAAAACCCTGAATTCAGGGGTAGCCCTTGAAAAGTTTCACCCCTGATTTATAGAACTTCTGTCTGTACAATAATTTTTGCTCAAGGAGCATTAACATATTCCCCCAAAAAATAATCACAATCATTTGAGGGTCTCTTTTTTTTTTTTTTTTTTTTAACTAATTCTAAACTAATTTCGTATGAAGACGATGCTTTAACTTTCTTTCTAGTATTCAAACTTCCTGCACAAGTTAGATATTTAATTTGAGAAAATTGCTTAAATTTGTTGGAGGGGGCATCCAAATTGTCCTGGGCCTTGAGCCCCAGCAGGCCTTAATCAGGCTCTGTGTAAATACCCAGCATATACATGCGTAATGTTTCTAATAACACAGCATTTGTAAGTGAGACGAGATGGTACAGTAAGTGATAACATTCACATGAAATATTGTTTATTATACAAATCCCACAAAGGCACAATACTGTAGTACACGTCAAATACATGGGAAAACAGTAATTAATAATAGCCCATGTCGTCGATGGTTTCAAAAATTTGGGAAAATAGACCACTGCTTTCAAGATGTAGGTATCCTCCCTTCTTTAGAGAAAAGACTCTAGATTAAACCATAAAACGCATTTCGAATACAGCCATGCCAGAATCAGCCCAAATCTCCAGTATTCAACCAGGTAACCAATGAATTACGCCTACAAGTGTCGAATTTTACCAGAAAAATGAATCGTTAGATCCCACATTAAATATACCATAGACCAATGGAACTAACCAATAGTTACCTGTGTTTTCTTGCTTTTTTTCTTATAAAAATAAATCATTTTTTACATGAACTAGGACCGAAGGTGAGAAGTAAATTATGTACTGTCACGTAAAGCGCTAACTGACTCTGTATCCAGTTGTAGGATTCGAAACCCTATTCAGGTATGAATGTCCGTAGTGATTCGGAATATATTTTGTACATTTCGTTCCTGTATGATGAGAGTTAATACACAAAAAATGACCATAGAGAAACACCTCAAAACAAAACACAAAGTCGACGTAAAGAGGCACAGCACCATAAATCGACAGAATATCATCTGGCACAGTGTTAATTATGGGGAAATGGTTGGAAGATTTCACTTCACTCTCTCTCTATTTTTCTGACTTAGCGTCTACTAACTATAACCTATTTTGTGCGTTGATCGAATCTTCCAACTGTTAAGCAAACTTTTAATGTTCTTGATGATGTGAAAACCATCATCCAAGCCTTTCACTCTTAAAAAATTCAAGACTTTTACCAAAATAAGATTGATCTACTATTAGATGGTAGCAAAAGGTCATAGGTAGTTATAACGAATATACGCAGTTTTGTATTGCATGCACTTTTCGATTAAATGTACTTCTTCATTGTGATAAAAAACGGATAGAATTTTGTATTTATGCCTATCCCCCCTTAAAAACTAGTATGTTGTGACCACCACAAGACTTTCTCCTATATTTTCCTATACAAATTCACTCAGTAAAAATAATTTATAAAAATTATTATTTAAAAAAATTATCTTCCATGATAGTGCAGACGATTTCCATATTAGAGAAGTAGTATAACGCTAAACATCCAAAAAAATTAAATTTTATTCTCAATATTACATTAAAAAAAGAAAAAAAATGTTAAAAATGAAAAAAAATTGATAACTTTATTTTAAATTATCGCAGATCGATGGTCTAATCATTCGTTTTAAATGTATTGGCGAGCTCTTTTGAAAGATACCCATCATGAAAATTTACTCCCCTCGAAGGGGGACATTCCCCTCAGAGGTGGGGAGGCGAGGCTCCTACATACACAATTTTTTTTTTCCCAGTTGACTATCTGTATTACAAATAATTCTTGTAAATTTCATAATGATTATTAAAAAAATTATTCTCTTTATGCACATTTATACAAAATTTTATCCTATACTATCATGTTAAAAATTGAGTAAAAGCGGGATGGCAAAACAAGCTGTTGGACAAATTTTAGCAAAAGTTGGTAGGCAGTAAATTATGGCAATGTGTAACTACATACCGATTTGTATGAAATTCTGTGCAGTAGTACCTGAGATACAGTTGCCACAAAGTTTTGCGACACACACATACACACACAGACATACTGACAGACATTTTCTAAAAATGGTCAAATCGTGTTCTATAGCTCTCAAAACGTGTAAATCCATGAAAAACCCGAGGTCGAAAATTTTTGCGAATCCAAGCCTTTTTTCTATTGAGTATAGAAGAAAGTAAAAAGTAAAATACAATGTTGTGTATAGATTCTGGTTAAATTTTCAGACTAGCATTAATTTGTTGTGTAAATTTCATATATATATATATATATATATATATATATATATATATATATATATATTTAATTAATTTTCGATTTTTAGAAATAATCTGATTGAAACTTCTCTAAAATAAATGCTTATGTAACATACAGATAATAGATACTGCATTGTAACATACAGATATGAAAAGATAACAAACAGATAATAGATATTGCTTACGTGTAATAGCGAGGTTCAATGAAATGTGTGTGATAATGTATCCCGCCATGCTTATAAAATTTTAAAATTTATTCATAATTGAAAAAATCTGGAGTGACTTCATTCAATTTCCCAAACATTATGTAATTAACGGTTATTTAAATACACAGTTAAAAAGAAAAAAAAAAAAAAAAAAAAAAAAAATGTAAAATTACGGTATTTGACCGTATAATTTTAAGGGAAATGACTGTTTTGCTACCTAAACGGTCATAATCCGTAAATTAATGTTTTGAAAGTATATTTTAGGAATTGACCGTATAAATTTACGGGAAATGACCGTTTTGCTAGCTAAACGGTCGTAGCCCGTAAATTGATGTTTTGAAAGTATAATTTTGGAATTTTTACGAGAAAAAAACGTTAATCTATGCAAATTGCTCTTATTCTCACCAAACCATTTTCTTACGGGCAAATCCCTTCAAATGCTATCATTTCAGTGAAGTCATGTGAAAACGCTTCCATTTTCAAACTGAAACTATGATTATTATTTATACTGATTGAATGTGTTTAATTATGCATGCATGACGCATAAAAACATCAGTTGGTTTTAATAAGCTATTGTTTTCTTAATTTAATTCAAAGAATTTCCATCTGACTGAAACTGGATTATTGATATTAATGAAATTGATTTTCTTTGTATATTGACACGAAGAAATTTGGTTTCTTGATTTGAAACCAGATTTGTGAAACACGAACTACAACCTAATGGTTATTTTATCCAATAAACACATTTTTTTTTTTTTTTTTTTTTAAATACAGCGTTCTAACTGCTCTTAACCCTTTAAGCCGTAGAAAACGGAAAATTTTAATGTTATTTCCACAATGCAGTTTTTACAATATGTAAAAATAAAGTTTATTTCAATATATGATGAATATGTAATTAGCTATTTGAAGATAAATCTTATCATTATTATGTCTGATCGTTACTGTTAAAAAACAAAACTGTTTTGTTTCAAAAAGACCATTAGATATGTACATGTACATCATATATAACAGGTTCTGCTCTCCAAATACTTCAATCCTTCCTCCATTCAATAGAATAATAAAAAAAAATCTTCTGCTATTCAAACAAGTGCAAATACGCCTAACACTTCATAAACACAGTTTGAAATTGGTTAAATAATGAAAACCTGTTTGGATGAGTAAGGATTAGGCTCTAGTTATTTCTGCTTTGCACCCACTACAGAAACCATAAAGATCGAAAACCATGAAAAAAAATCATATTAATTGGAGATGCAAATTCTCTGTGTCCATGTAAAAGATTTATTATTATTATTGAAAGTTTATTTGGGGTCTCGATTAATTTTCAGAGATCTCACATAGTTTTCAAATGTTTCATTTTGTTTTTGAAGAAGCGTGAGAAATTGTCATTCATTATTTTCCTCTAATGCGAACCTTGAAATAAGAATAGCTCTTTATTTCTTGTGTTTACAAATAAAAATTATTTAGAAAAATGTATTAGATTTTCTTTCTCAAAAATCAGTATCATAGTCTTTATATGGAAAAAAAAAAAAAAAAAAAAAAAAAAAAAAAAGGGCTTTCGTTTCTCCAATATGAGAATTGGCTGACTTCTTAATTTTGTCAAAAATAGCAAATTCAGATTTAAAAATAGTCTTAAAAGAAAACAATTTTTATGCATAATTTGAACGTTAACAATATTCAATATTTAAAATATTCGAGAAACTCAAACTTTAACTTTTAATTTTACGGTTAATACAACTTTTTTTGGTTGTATGTTTCATCACAACGTAAAATTACTGGCGGTACATCATTCATCGTCTAAATGCTCTTTTACGGGCTCTGTCTGGAATCTCTGCTGCCGGGCTTTGCCCGTAATTTTACTGCAGCATTTTTAACAGTGTATATTAAAATAAGAGAAGTTGTTAAACAAACAAAAGAAAAAATTATAATATGGTGTTTGAGTATTTTCCCACCCTATAGTATGTTTTTTTTTTTTTTTTTTTTTTTTTTTTTGCTTTGCTCTTCAAATAATTTGAGCTATAGGTGATAATGATAAAGAATTTTTCATTGTGTCCCTGTTAAAATCGATAAATGTTAGATTCATCAAAATCTATAATAGTTCGTGCGACGGCAACTTATGCATATAAAATTTGAGTTCAATCGAATCTTGTGTTACACGCAGTCGCACTTTAAATAATTTGAGCCCGTAGGCCATAATGATAAAGAATATTTCTTTGTGCTCCTGTAAGAAAACTGTAAGTACTAAATTCACCAAAATATATACACTTCTTGCGACGGTGACCTATAATCTAATATATATATAAATGAATGTTTGTATGTCCTTTATAAAATCGTAAACGGCTTGACCGATTTCGATCATTCTTTTTTTGCCTTTTTCCTTATAGGTCAGGGATGGTTTAGAAAAAAAAAAAAAAAAAAAAAAAAAAATTGAAAAAATTCGTCCCCCAAGGGGGGGGGGAGGGGGGCGAAACGTGAATTCAAAATATCCTTCATATCTCAAACAAAAAAACAGATATCTGTAAAATTTTTGCTTTAAAATATAGCTAATATAAATGTCTAAAAACCAATTTCTGGAATTTTCGAAATTCGGTCCCCAAGGGGAGGAGGGGGGTGCAAAACGGGATTTCACATGCGTAAAACGCGATTTCGCATAATCCTATATATCTCAAACAAAAAAAAAAAACAGATATACGTGAAATTTTTGCTATAAAATATACCTAATACAAATATCTAAAAACCAATTTCTGGAATTTTAAAAATTCAGCCCCCAGGTGGGGCAGCAGGGAGGGAGGGGCAGCAGGGGCAAAAACAATTAGAAATACAGTTAGGCCTTTCAAAATTGGTGCAGATAGGTTTCAATAGCCTGCAAGTCGAATGGGGATATTTTCGAAAGTGTAAAGTTATTAGGAGGGGAGAGAAGGGGTGAGGGGAGAGGGGGGGGCAAAAAATAAAAATAAAAATAGAGTTAGATCGTTCAAATTTGGTATATAGAGGTTTTCGATACTTACAAATCGATTGCGGATATTTTCGAATTTGTAAAATTATTAGGAGGTGCGGTAAGGGGGGGGGGGTTGGGCAAAAACAAATAGAAATACAATTAGGGCATTCAAAATTGGTACAGATAGGTTTTAAAGGCCTGCAAGTCGAATGGGGATATTTTCGAAAGTGTAAAGTTATTACGAGGGGTGAAAAGGTTGGAGGGGATGGGGGGGGGGTAAAAAAATAAAAATAGAGTTAGATCGTTCAAAATTGGTACACAAATGGATTTCGATACTTAAAATCGAATGCCGATATATTTGAATTTGTAAAATTATTAGGAGGGACGGGAAGGGGGGGCTATGGGCAAAAACAAATAGAAATTCAGTTAAGCCGTTCAAAATTCGTACAGATTGGTTTTAGAGACCTGCAAGTCGAATGGGGAT
The DNA here is from genome assembly GCA_963930645.1 of Salticus scenicus. Lineage (NCBI taxonomy): Eukaryota > Metazoa > Arthropoda > Arachnida > Araneae > Salticidae > Salticus > Salticus scenicus. The sequence continues at coordinate 109,301,071 of OZ005661.1, read as the reverse complement.
ATTTTCGAAAGAGTAACGTTATTAGGAGGGACGGGAGGAGGGGCGGAGGGGCAAAAAAATGAAAATAAATAAAATAGAGTTAGATCATTCAAAATTGGTACATAGAGGTTTTCGATACTTACAAATGGATTGCGGATATTTTCGAATTTTTAAAATTATTGGGAAGGGGGGGAGTCGTGGGGCAAAAAAATAAAAATAGAGATAGATCGTTCAAAACTGGTGCATAGAGGTTTTTGATATTTACAAATCGATTTCGGATATTTTCGAATTTGTAAAAATATTAGGATAGACGGGAGGGGGGGGAGGCGAAGGGGGAAAATAACAGAAATAAGAGTTAGAGAATTTTGGGAATTTTTTCCGAAGGCAGTGAGAACCCGGTGCGACATTTTTCCTAATCAGATTTTGTTTCGCTTTTTTTTTCACGTGATAAAAATTAATGCAATTTTGAGAATTCAGTAATTATAGTGATTCATTTAAAAATAGGGTCCAGCGAAGCGGGCGAAGCCTGCTAGTATGTATATAATGTTTCAGCTCAATCGAATAAGGCATTTAAACGCTATCACACTTTCAGGATTTTGGGCCCAGGCTATAATGATAAAAACAATTTCTTATGTCCCTGTAATAAACAAGTTTCGTGCTACGGGGACCTATAACATATATACCAACTTTCAGCTCATTTTAGCACAGCGTTTAGACGTTATGGTGTTCACTCACACATATACACACATACATACATCATCGTAAATAATTTCAAGATAAAAAGAACTTTTTATATACCATATTTTAAAATTTTCTGTTGAATCATATAAATTTGACACATTAACCGAATAATTACAAATGTATTCTTATTGTGTTTGAACTATTCTAAAAGTTTCAAATATCTAACTAGTCGGGAAGTTAGCTAAAAATCTATTGCAAGATTTGTACTTGACAAACAAGAAAGCGAGTTGAAAGCGATATAAAAAAAACGTAGGTTATAAAAATAAAATATTAATCCTTTTAGAACTACATATATTAGCATCATGAACTACATTAGCACTTTATCAATGTGTAGAAAATTTTTAAAGTTATAATAACGTTAATTTGTGTGAGATGTTTAATTTAACTTTTTATAATTCTTTAATGTTTACGTTTAATTAAATGCATTTATTTTTATGTCGAAAGAAAATGAACTCTTTTTTTTTTTTTTTTTTTTTTTTTTTTGCAGCAATTAAATTATTGCTAATATTTAAATGGCTAATTTTAAAGTTAATACTTTAATATTTTAATTAATTAAACGAAAACTAATCGAAAATTCGAAAATCGGGCTTCGAGGTATTGCGTTGTTATTGTGTTTTGAGCTATTCTAAAAGTTTCAAATGTCTAGATAGTCGAGAAATTAGTTAAAAATCGATTGCAAGATTTGTACTGGACAAACAAACAAGAAAGCGAGTTGACAAAAACATGGTAAAATAGTAAAAATGAACTCAGGGGACCTGAAAACGACAGATACAACAAAATCCCAAAGTCGAATTTTCTGTCATGATTACAGAACTTTCCTTACATATGTATGTTGGGAAAATAAAAATTGAAGCTTTCTTAAGACGCTGCATAAATATAATCTTTTGTACAGATGATTACGCGTTACGTAACACAAACTTATTTGAAAGCTTTAATCGTTTCGGTGAGTAATTTTGTTAATAATTTTCAGACATATTACAAGACAAAATCTTTAATCATAATTTACTCTGGAAAAAAAAAAAAAAAAAAAAAAAAAAAAGAAAAGAAAAAGAAAAAAGGCATTGTCAAGGTTTAATTCATTTTGCTGCTCTTTTAGTATGGAAAGGTATAACCCTGAGAATTACCGGAAAAACCACAAGATAAACATTACTGGATAATTAATCGCATTCATTATTGTTGTAGGATATTTCGAAATTTTACCGCATTATTACTTTTACTTTTATTGTTTAAATATTACCTGTACATACGTTTTCGACAAGCTAATTAGTTATACTCGTAAACCTACTGCTCTTTTTTTTTTTTAGGACTGAGGGCCTATTATTCTCAATCTGGGATTTTTGCGTTGTCGTTTTCGATAGTTGGACATTTGTCGAAATCTAAAATTTATCGAAAATATAATTGAATAATTTGAAAGCGATATTATAATCAGGAAAAAAAAAAAAAAAAAAAAAAAAACTAATAGTCCTCCGTCCTAAACTAAATTCTGCTTTTGTCAGAATTTCATCAAAATCTTTTATTATTATTATTATTATTATTATTATTGAAAGAAAAAGAAAAGAAAATTAATAATAATCAGTATCGTTACAAGCGATATCGAAAAAGTTTTTTTTAATAATTTTGAATTAGGTAATAAAAAGTGCGCGTGAAATAACATGAAATAAAAATAAGTAAAATAAAATTAGATAATTTATGCGATTAATGTTTCTACTTCATTAATTTTTCACAATAATTTATAATTTATCTATATGTTTTATGTGCTATTTGGCTTAAAATGGCTGTCGCCTTTGCGTGTCAAAAAATATCCAGTTCACTTAATTTAATCCAAGATGTTCTATAAATAAAGGTGTTTTTGTACAACTTCCACATGCGACTTTTAAATATTTGTTTCTATTTCCCCGATAAACTAAAACAGTTATTGTAATCGCATAACTAAAGACATTGGCGAGAAACGTCGGAACTACTTCGGTGCCAAATTTCTAATTTCGCCAAGGTAGTTCTATACTATTTTTTTTCCGCTATTTTTCTTTAAAACTTAATTAGCTTTCATTCCAAACATGCTATTTGTGCCAATACAACTATTTTTGAAGACCTAAAATTGAAGTATTTTAAAAGAAAAAAAAAAAAAATCACTATATTTAAAGGGGACTAATGTGCAAGTTGTACCTGACGAGACTAATGTGCAAGTTGTACCTCAAGGGACTAATGTGAAAGTTGCACCTGAAGCGACTAATGTGAAAGTTGTACCTCAAGGGACTAATGTGCAAGTTGCACCGAACGAACAAACTATTTTCTTTCAACGAAAATACCTACTAACCCTGGACGATAGGTCTGATATGTCGTATCATATTATATATTGTATTTTTTTTTTTTTTTTTTTTTTTTTTAATTCTATAAGAAAAAAAAAATTAACAAGCTATTATTAGCCTTGTTAAACTTCTTAAAAATTACAAGGTGTAGAACAAATGAAAATCTGTTTATATATATATATATAAACTATTAATTAATTATGAATTCAGATTATAAAATTGTGAAATTTATTAAATATTACAATGAAATGATAATGTATTATTGTGATGTAAAGAGTGATATAAAAAGATATTACAAATAACTGAAACTGAACTATATAAAATCTTCGACAAACCATAATAGTCATAGCTTAAAATAATAAAAAAATCCCTAGCATAATTAGCTCAAAATTTTACTTTTATTTATGGAAGAAGATACAAACTTTCCTTTGACATGATGTCAGTTTTACTAATGGAGAGAATGACACGTTTTCTTATTATTACTAGCTGGCTTCGGCCGCTAGCGGGTCAGTATTTTCAAATGAATCACTAAAATTAATGAATCACTAACAGTAACTTTTAGTGTTAAGAAAAGAAATTAAAAAAAAAATAATTTGTGATTGGGTAAAAAGTCAGCCCGGGTCCCTACTGCCTTCGGCAGCACAGTCCCGTGCGCGCTGCGCGCGCGTATTCCTTCCCTCACCCTTCGTGGCTCCTAAAAAAAAAAAATCTGATCGGGTAAAAACTCCCATCGGGTCCCCACTGCCTCCGGCAGCGCAGACCCGTGCGCGCTGCGCACGCACGTGTGGAGGTATACGTGCGCTGCGCGCACATATTGCTTCTCAAGTCAAAATTTCATTCTTAAGATAATTTAAAAAATCATTTTTCATCGGGTAAAAATTCGGACCGGGTTCCCACTGCCTTCCGCAGCGCAGTCTTGTGCGCGCTGCGCGCGCACAACTTAAGGGATACACGCGCTGCGCGCGCGTATTCCTTCCCTGACCCTTCGTGCCTGAAAAAAAAAATCTGATCGGGAAAAAACTCCCACCGGGTCCCCACTGCCTCCGGCAGCGCAAACCCATGCGCGCTGCGCGCGCACGTGTGAAGGTATATGTGCGCGCAGCGCACATATTCCTTCTCAAGTTAAAATTTTATTCTTAAGAAAATTTAAAAAATCATTTCTCATCGGGTACAAATTCGGACCGGGTCCCCACTGCCTTCGGCAGCGCAGTCCCGTGCGTTCTGCGCGCGCACAAGTTAGGGGATACGCGTGCGGTGCACGCCTATTTCTTCCCCCACCCTTTCATGCCCTCTTAATTAACCTACGTATACCAATTTTGAACGATCTAACTCAATTGGCTGAGATGCAAAAAAAAACGTATTCAGAACACCTCAAAACGTGTAAATCTGGTGAAAACTTTCGATAATATAAAAGTATTTTAAAATATCTTTCGAATGATGTATTAAAAATAATTTAATCATAATTAGAAATTGAAATATTGAAATTTAAAAATATTACAGCGCCATCTGGCGGTACAAATTTCTGTATTCCACTGTTTGATTCCAATTCAAAAAAGCTTTCTAATGATGTCTTACTTATGAAATTATTTTAATTAGTAGCTGAGAAACAAAAGAAAACTAATTGAGGGAACCTCAAAACGTGTAAATCTGGTGAAAACTTTCGATAATTTAAAAGAACTTTAAAATATCTTTTGAATGATGTATTAAAAATAATTTAATCATAATTAGAAATTGAAATATTGAAATTTGAAAATATTACAGCTCCATCTGACGGTACAAATTTCTGTATTCCACTGTTCGATTCCAATTCAAAAAAGCTTTCTAATGATGTATTACTTATGAAATTATTTTAATTAGTAACTGAGATACAAAAGAAAATTAATTCAGGAGACCTCAAAACGTGTAAATCTGTTGAAAACTTTGAATAATATAAAATAACTTTAAAATATCTTTCGAATTATATATAAAAAATAAATTAATCGTAATAACAAATTGAAATACGCGTATTAGAATATTGCAATTTTTTAATCGCAGAACCAAAACACGTGGCCTTTTTTTTTCTTCGCTTCCGTCGAGAGAGAAATGAACCTCTTCTCTTCCTTGAAGTGGTTCCCATGGTAATGAAAAGCGGCAATGAACACGTAGTACGATCTGATAAAATGTGATTCGTGTAAAGATAAAATTTAATTTGCAATTAAAATGTAAATCTTTTGTTTATTGACGAAAATCGATGAAATTTCAACTGCAAGTTTGTTTTGTGGTGTTAAGATTGTATATGAAGTGAAATGTGTAAAATTTGAAAAATTGAAGAAAATAGAAAATTGCAATTTTTAATCGCAGTACGAAACACGTGACCTCATTAAATACCAGATGTGTTTCTTTCCGGTGAAGACTTTGCAATTAAAATGTAAATCTTTTGTTTATTGACGAAAATCGATGAAATTTCAACTGCAAGTTTGTTTTGTGGTGTTAAGATTGTATATGAAGTGAAATGTGTAAAATTTGAAAAATTGAAGAAAATAGAAAATTGCAATTTTTAATCGCAGTACGAAACACGTGACCTCATTAAATACCAGATGTGTTTCTTTCCGTTGAAGATTTTGCAATTAAAATGTAAATCTTTTGTTTATTGACGAAAAGCGATGAAATTTCAACTGCAAGTTTGTTTTGTGGTGTTAAGATTGTATATGAAGTGAAATGTGTAAAATTTGAAAAATTGAAGAAAATAGAAAATTGCAATTTTTAATCGCAGTACGAAACACGTGACCTCATTAAATACCAGATGTGTTTCTTTCCGTTGAAGACTGCCGTAGACTATCGTCTGGAAAGCTAAGATTCTTGTGATTTGTTGCCAATATTTTTTTATAGTATAGTTAATTTTAAAAAATCTAATTGTCCGATCGATAAGCCGTTTAAACCACCAGATTAAGAAAAAAAGCCCTTTCCAATGGTATCTTGTTTGTAACAATACGACTGATATTTCTAATTTATTTTCCACTTTTTCCGTAAAAATGGCACTTTTTAAGCATTTAATCATGAATTCTGGGTCATTTTTCGTTAGATAATGGTCGACATTTTAATTAATATCTCCGCTAATTAGGGTCGCATCGTTTAGCAAATTAAATAACCCAGATCTACGATAAATTCTCTGTCCGACGGTACCTGCTCGAAGTCCGTGCGACCGTTAGCGGCGGAGTTTTTGCTGTTTCAAGCCGTTTCTCACAGACAGACAGACACACACACGCGCGTACTGATTTTAATAATATAAGGAGATAAAATTAATTCAGTAATTTAATCAACATATTTATATTCTGGTTAAGTATATATATATTTGTTTATTTATTTACGTCAGCAGCTTCTTTAGACTATTAACAAAGGGGAGAAAACTAACAAACGCATCGTTGGCGAAATTTGGAAACAAGAATTTTTACAATTTCCTGTTCAAGAAATACGTTTTTAAAACGTGTGAATTGCGGCTGGAACGAAAATTTATAGGCAAACAATTTCTAAACAAAATACGTAAATAAATAATTCTGCCTGTGATATATTTCAACTTAGTGCCAAAAGTCTATATTTAGAAAAACAGTTTGAAGATAACTTTTTTTTTTTTTTTACTTTCTTCTATATTCAATAGAAGAAAGTATTGGATTCGTAAAAATTTTCGACCTCGGGTTTTTGATGGATTTACACGTTTTGAGAGCTGTAGAACACGATTTGACCATTTTTAGAAAATGTCTGTCTGTCCGTCTGTCTGTCTGTGTGTGTCTGTGTGACAAAACTTTGTGGCAACTGTATTTCAGGAACTACTGCACAGAATTTCATACAAATTGGTATGTAGTTGCACATTGACATAAATTAGTGCCAATCAACTTTTGGTAAAAATTGTTTTACAGGTTGCGTTGCCATCCCGCTTTTTCTAAATTTTTAACATGGTGATATAGGACAAAATTTTGTATAAATGTGCATAAAGAGAATTACTTTTTAGTAATAATTATGAAATTTACAAGAATTATTTATAATAGAGATAGTCAACTGGGAAAAATTTTTTGTATGTGTAGGAGCCTCGCCACCCCCCCTGGGGGGAAGTCCCCCCTCGAGGGGAGTAAATTTTCAAGATGGGTATCTTTCGAAAGGTCTCGTCAATACCTTTAAAACGAATGGTTTAACTATAAATCTGTGGTAATTTACAACAAAGTTATCGATTTTTTACTTTCTCTTACCCATAAGGTAGAGAAAGTCGTGTGAGTGACACACCAGATTATTTTTTAATTTTAACAACAACAACAAAAAAAAAACTTAGAAAAAAAAATCGCGTATATATATATTTTTTTAAACGAAATTTAACCAAACGAGGTATTTAGTTGCCCCCTGACATGAACTGGTGCTGATTAGATTTGGGGATGAATCACTCAACAGGTGGCGCTGTGATCGTATTTTTTCTAAATTTTTAACATGGCAGTATAGCACAAAATTTCGTATAAATGTACATAATGAGAGTTATTCTTAACCTGTGAATGTAAAATTAATATGAATTATTGATAATAGTAGTAGTTAATTAGGAAAATTTGTGCATGCGGGGGCATTGCTCCTCTCCCCCCCCCCCCCAAGGGGGTAAATTTTCAAGATGGGTATCTTTCGAAAGGTCTCGTCAATACCTTTAAAACGAATGGTTGAACTATAAATATGTGATAATTTAAAACAAAGTTTTCTTTTTTTCTTTTTTTTACTTAAAAAAATGTAATTTTTTTTTTTTTTTTTTTTTTTTAATATTGTTACTGAGTGAATTTGTAGAGGAAAATATAGAAGAAAGTCTTGTGGTGGCCACAACATACTAGTTTTTTAGTCAGAGTAAAATTTTAAAATCCCATTTTGGCACACACAATGTGCTAATTCTGCTATTTTGTTTAAATTCGAATGAAAATTATCCAACGAAGCTGTAGATTTTAAATTGTTATTATTATTATTATTATTATTAAGTTTTATGTTAAGAGTAAGTGAAAAAAAAAGAAAAAAAAATACCTTCCTTAAACGTTCTTTATGATGTTTTCGAAATGAAGTAATTTTCTCTAATTTAGTATCCTCTCGTGCAAAAAATGAATATTTGAAAAAAGGTACATATCATAGCATACTGTATAAGTTTTTCTTTTTGAAATCAGATATAAACTATGATTTTAACTTGATGTCAAAAAAAAAAAAAAAAAAAAAAGAAAGAAACTTTTTTCATATTATCTATAATATAGAAAACATCTCAAAATAAAAATACTGCCTTTAACACACACACACACACAAACACAGAAAACTAGTATGTTGTGGCCACCACAAAATTTTCTTCTATATTTTCCTATGCAAATTCACTCAGTACAAATTATTTATCAAAATTATTATTTTCTCAGTTGAATACAGACAATTTTTCACCTCAGAAAAATATACAGAAAATAACGAAAGAAAGTCAAATTTGTGCCAATATCTTCAGTAATGCTTTTTTTTTTTCTTGTCATAATATCTTTTATACACAAACAGATATTGACAGACATTTCTAAAAATGCTCACATAGTGATCAGGACGCCCCAAAACATATAAATCCATCGAAAACTAGAAGTCGAAAAATTCACAAATCCGATCCTTTTTTCTTATATATATATATATGTGTGTGTGTGTAGAATCTTGGCTGGGTATTAAAATTTTATCAATTTTACAGAAAAAATAACTCAATCAAACACATGTAGACAGTAACTTATAAATAACTATGCCCAAATATCGGAATTAAAATCGTCAGATAATTTCCGTTATTTTTTAATAATTTTTTACAAAAAATCCAATGGACAATTAACATTGAAAATCTTTTTCATGGCTCCATGGACAGACAGTGACGTCATCACTTCGCTTGCGTATAGTGATGCTACATTATACAAATTACTGTGTCTATGGTTTTATTTGAGCTTTATGAAATTGCCAGATCTAACAACTTTCTACTTTTAGGTATTTTTTAATGTAAAGGAATACGTGTATAGGGAAAAATGGGGGGAAATGCATAAAAAATAAATGTATTTTTATATACCTTCTTGGCATCGTAAGAAAATAATATTTGTATTCGCACCTTCCGGCTAACCATACCTTTCGAATGATACCATTTTCAACCCTCTACTCCCATAATTAATATGTTAAGAAGGGACAACAAATTTTATGCTTGCCTATTAATATATAGATCCCAATTGGAAGTAATTAGTCCTAAAGATATGTACATATCAGTTTGATAATTTTAAACAGGTCAAGGGCTCTGTTTTTGGGCATTGAAAAAAAGCGGCCCTAGGTACACGGGTCTCCCCTATATATTTTGAAGAAAATAACAATAATAATTTAAAAAAAAATCACATAAAAGGTGGTATTTATATCTCTTTGTTCCTGAATGTAAAGCACTTACCTATTTTGAAATTCAATGAGTTCATTTGTTATTTTATCGACGTCAATGTTATTCCATAGTATGTCTTGATATCCGTTAACTTTGTCGAGGACGTCATTGTAGAGTTTGTAGAGTTTCTGCATCATGCCCAATTCTCTGCGTATGTGGTGCAGACGAGGAAATTCTTTGCATTTGTACCCAAACAACATAGCACCGTCCGTGTAAGACATATATTTTTGCCACAATGCGTCAAAGCGATTCTAAAATAAAAATAAAGTAATTATTAATAAAATAAGAAAGAACTAATAAGTTGTGGCCACCACAATACTTTCTTCTATATTTTGTTTTACATAAATTCACGCAATGAAAAGTATTTATTAAGTTATTATTTATTAAAATAAATTTCCATGATGAATACAGGCGATTTTCATCTCAGAGAAGTGTAACGCTGAAATGCTAAAAGAAAGTCAATTTTTTGCCGACATCTGAGAAAAGTTTTTTTTTTTCTCTCTTGTTTTATTTTTGTTAAAAATGAAAAAAAAAATCTATAACTTTGTTTTAAATTATCACAGATCTATAGTTCAAACATTGTTTAAAAGGTATTGACGAGCTCTTCTGAGCCCATACCCATACTTGAAATTTATGTCCTTCAAGAGGGGATTACCCCCCCCCCCCCAGGGAAAAGCTTACTTCTGTGTGTCTAGATTTTTTTCCCTAGTTGATTATTACTATTATCAATAATTCTTATTACTTCTAAAATTGTTCGTTAAAAAATAAATCTTATTATGTACATTTATACAGAATTTTGTCTTATTCTGCTTTATTAAAAATTATGAAAATAATGGGATGTCAGCGCCCCTATGAGCGAGCGATTGATTCACAAATGTAATCAGAATCAGTTAGGCAAGGTCCAACTACATACCAAGTTTAGTTAAATTTTGTTCGTTGGTTTGTGAGATACAGCGTCGGTAAAATTTATGATACAACACACACTGACACACAGACAGCCCTTCCTTTTTTTGAAAGTTGGTCAACATTTTTTATAGCGGAGCAAATTTGAACTTGAATGAGGAATTTTTTTTTTTTTTTTTTTTTTTTTTTAATAAGATACCAAGCTTCTAGCTCAAGCGGGGTTATTTAAAAGAAAGAAAAAAAAAACATTATCTCTTTATACATGATATTATGAAAATTGCATTAAACGGTAAACTTACTTGATATTCCGCTAGTTTGTTGGATGCTTCCATAGCTGATAATCCAACAACCATAGGACCGTGCTAAAATAAAATAAAAATTTTAAAATAAATTTTAATTATGTCTCCTCTTTTGAAACTGAAATATTGCACTTGGTAAATAATTATAATAAATTAATACAGAAAATGTACCAAATTACTGGTGTTGAATGATGATAAAGAGAAACTTTGTAAGGAAATACCATAAATTAGAAAGGTGCAGTTTATAGCGGTTATACTTACAAAGTTTTTATTCATTGTAAGGGTAAATGTAAATGATTACCCTAATTTTATCACATTTTTACTATTTAGTAAATACACCTTTTTTTTTTTTTTTTTACAGATATTTTAGACCAATCATAAAGTTTTTTTTTTTTTTTTTTTTTTTTTTTATGTCTTAAATTAATATGGAATTCCCTCACTAGGGAGCGTTGTTGCTTTTTAATAAAACACATGGTTTTTGTACAACAAAAGGCGCAGTGTGCCGATTAACTGAGATGAAATCGCTGAAAACGGCATAGCGAAGTCTAAACTTTCTATAACAAAAAACTACCAGATGTTAAGTTGCTACAATTTTGGATGCAATTTTTTTTAGAAACAAGTACGGTAGAAAACGGCAAAAGTGCTAGACAACCAACAACCTCCACATATACTGTCTAGCTAAAGTACTTATGTAGCCTCTAAAGCTACGTTCAAACTCTGGCAACTACAGGGCGACAAGAGCGGGCTCTATTCATATCCCTTTGATGTTTGATTTGAGTCGCCGCGAAGCTGGAAGAGCGTTTTGCTCTGACGAACCTCCTACTGCGATAATTGCATGGGGAACTTGGGTCTCTTTTGTAAAAGACTTATAAAAAGTAATGTTCTTCATTGTAAACATGTGCAAAATTTCAAGGATCACTTTCGGACAATGGATAATTTAGGACTTTGACGCCCTGCATCGTTGCTAGAGTTTGAACGCAGCTTAAAGCATCACCAACATTATCACTATGTTGTACCGTTTTCGGTGATTTCGTCTTAGCAAAGCACAAAACACACAGCGCCTTTTCTTGCAGAGAAGCCAAATTAAACAACAGCAGCGCTCCCTAGTAATTCACCTGCATATTAATTTTTGACATCAAGAAAATATTTATGATTGGTACAACGCATTTGCAAAAATAAATAAATAAAAATCAGCGCAATTACTAAAGAGTAAACATGTTGTAAAATCAAGACAATCATTTGTTTTCACCCTGTATTAATTTAATATATTATTAGAAAATTAAAGCGACAAAAAGTGTCGAAGCATTGTTTAACCTTTAACGTTCACTGGTTTCGCCCAGAAATCAAACATTGCTTTTTTTTTTTTTTTTTTTGCAGCAATTTTTCCATATTTTTACAAAGTATTAACATAATATTAAACTCTTATTCATTTTCTTTGCACTACATGGCAGCACTACAGCAAAATCCAAAAAATGCTATTTCAGATGAAGCCAGATATAGAAGTCACTTTAATTTTCTAAAATCGTATCAATTTTAAAAATAAAGAAAAAATATTTATTTTAAATAATAGCACATGAACTTACTATAATCCTTATCAGTCATAGAATGCAACTTTTAATTTTTTATATAAATAAACAGAACTGTCCGAAAAGTTATGTAAAATGAAACCAAGCTCCAGTAAAGGTTGAATTTCGCAAGACGTAAGATAAAAGTAGAAAATGAACATTTCCTGGATTTTCTGCAATTTCTAAAAATATCATTTTCTGGAATTATATGAATATATATATAAATATATATAAGTATGTATGTGGGTATCTTTACATAATTTTTTTTCTTTTTAAATAATTTATATGTACTAAACATTTTGCAATTATGAATATAAAGTTCTTTTTTTTTTTCTTTGTAAAACAATTAGTAAGTATAGTTAAATATAGTATAAATTCGTAAATTTGTAAATAAAGTAAAAAATTAAATAATAAAGCCAGAGCTGTAGCAACAATGTTTGCCCAGGCGCCTGGTGCTGTGATAAAGCTTACGTCACACTTGCTTCTTTTCTGAATAAATCATTATTTGAATTTCTTAATATGTAAGTCAAAATAAAATGTTTTAGATTTCTAAAGTATTTGATTTATTCTCTGCAACTTTTATATTAGTTTGTTTAAGGAGAAAAAATAGCCCGTTACCGTTCATCGGTTTCACTGTAAAAACCATAAATTTCTAGAAAATAAAAAATTCTATTTTTTTTTTTTTTTTTTTTTTTTTCCATTTGTATATATTTATGATCAGTGATGCGTCTAAAAGTCATTTTTTAAACTAATTTCACAATTTCCAAAAGGAAATATGTAGTGAACTTTAAAGGGTTAATAGTAAATATAAGACAAATTATTTCAAGCGAAAAAACATCTATGAATTTTTTGTGAAGAAAAGATTTTCTTCAGAATTAATGGAATTTAAAAAGAGGAAGCTTGGTGTATACGAAACTCTGAACTCGGTCGCCTGGTCCAGAAAAGCGTTAGGTAATAATAATAATAATAATAATAAGTATCTAAATGATCATGTTCATTTAAAATGATTACAAAAATCCTTTGCAGAGTAAACAGAATTTGTTTTCGAAAATTTCGTATCATGAAACAATTTTGATTCTGTGCGCTCGAGCTACCAGAAAACTCAGTAATAATTTTAATTTGGGTAATAAGTTAACTGGTGTGTAATGCAACCCACCAGGTTAGAAAGGCCTTTTACAATAATGCATGCGATCTGAGCTTTACGTCACGGAAGGTCGGCTGATTACATCCAATCAGCACTTCCGATAATATCAATATGATGGTGTAGATTCAGTGTAATCCACTGATTTTCCGTGACGTAAAGCTCAGTTCGGAGGCATTATTTTAGGAGGTGTTGAAAAGCCACGGGAACCAGTGAGTGAAAATTTGCGCGTTCAGTTTTTGCACAAGAAGCGAAAAGACTAGTGTTTTTTAACTCAAGCTTAGAATTAAAAGGAAAAAAAAATAGCTGAAAATTGAAACTGATGTGATAATGATTAAACATAGAAAACACTTCAAATATTTAATTACGTATTTAAACATCATTATTTACAGTTGAAAGCATATAAATATACATATGCCCTTAAAATCTTTATATGTTCCTTCTTTTAATACGTATTAACTCTGACATCAGTTTCTATAGAAATATCCATAGGTATAGTAATTTATATAGATCTATCATCCCCATATTATCGATCAAAGATTTCTGATGCCGAAAAAAGTTTTGGCATCGGCCATTAGTCGGTGTCGAAGTCAGCATTAGCAATAGAACAGAATGTTGATGTATTTTGAAAATGCCGAATATTGCGTGGCTTTTAATTGTTTTAATAAATATATAAAAGGAAATTGGATAAGTTTTCGTGAGTAAGTTATATGTGCCAATTTATGAAAAATATACTTTTGTAATCAGTTGTTTTGTTATTATTATGAAGTAAATACTGTTTTCATACTTAATGTTTTTTTTATTTTTTTTATTTTTTATTTTTTAAATATTTTATATTAGTAAGTAATATAGAATTTTCAAAATTCATAAAATATAGTTAGCAGCGGCGCAGGTAAAGCCTGCTAGTTTTAATATATAAAAAAGTTTAAATATTAACTAAGTTAATAGATATAGTAAAAGAAAAAAAAAAAAAGAAAGAAGAAAGAGAGAAAGAAAAAGGAATTTAGAACTGTACCTAAAGTTTTTTATTCACCTTTAGAATATAAATTATTCATAAATTTTATTTGCTAAATTATACGTGTGTACTCGGGGAAAGACGATCATTACAAGGGAAATAGCGATGATCAATCTATGCCTTATTATTATATCTATGGCAATATCTCCAGTTTATAAGTGCAGGGCCTGATTAAGGGGGAAGCTCGCTCATACCGGAATATTTTTGCAATTATTTTTTACTTCATGTCATAGAAATTCCACGCTTTGACGAGGAAATATTTTTTATAAAAAATGAACGGTGTAAAACAATCCAATTTACTAACCATTATTAGACACCAGAATTCCTTTAAAATAATTTTTAATGAAAATTTTCTGTTTATTATAGGAGGAAAGTATTTGTTAAAAAATAACGGTGTAAGTATAAATAATGTGTGAAGAGCGAGCTTCCCCCTTAATCAGGCCCTGTATAAGTGAATATTTCCTTTTCTCCCCCCCCCCCCCTTTAAAAAAAAAAAAAAAAAACTAATTTCTAAAATACTTTTCCATGTTAATTTTCCAAATGTAAATATTGAAAAAAAAAAAAACATATTGCATGGTGTATTGTCGCGTAATCATAACGCCATTTTCCACGACGCAAACAATGCAAAGGTGAATAAACGTAGAATTAAAAATAAATCTAATCAAAATATCAAAAATCGGGCTTTCAAATGCCCGAGCCAAATTTCATAGCTCTATGTGTCATTGTTTGCCTTATAAAGTACAGACATACACAAATATATTTTTTTATTATATGCAGAGATTATATGACACAGATTAAAAAAGTAATATATATATATATACATATATATATATATTCAATTAGCAACGATTCTTACTTCTTGATAATCTTGTTGGAACTTTTCAAACTCAATCGTAAAGCTTGAAACATTTTCCGAGAGTTGAATCTGGAACTGCGTTTTCATATCCAGCAAGGAATTTTGAATTTCCGTGGACAATTTTTGAGTCTGAGACCATGTATATCGTAGACTTTCAACTATTTCCAAATCTTCTTTGTTTGACACCAGATTGTAAGCTGATAGTGTCGAATAGCATTCCTGCAGTGAAAAATAATGATAATAATGGAGTAAAAGTTTCAATAAATTAAAATAAATGTTATGAAAGAAAATTTGATTATTGTAAAATGCATCATTATCAAGTAAATATGCTGAATTCAAAATGACCTCCATTTCTGCCAAGCATTCTTTCTTATAATTAAACAAATTTTATTACATCGAACTAAACATTCTTTCTCAGAATTAAACAGACAATTTTGTTATAATATATTTAACATTTTGTGTTCGCGCTTTTATTTTCTATGTATTCTCTCATTCTCTCTCTCTCTCTTTCTTTTTCTCCCTTTTATTTATTTATTTATTTTTTAAGGGAAAAACAATGTACGTGATGAGCAGAAATTTGGTCATTTTTGAATTCAGCATCCTAGAAAATATAAAAATTATTCTCTCCCCCCCCCCCCCCCCCAAAAAAAAAAAAAAAAAAAAAGAAAAAAAAATCGAAAACCTGATTATTTATTTATTTATTTATTTATTATTATTTCGGCAGACCTATGCATTCAGAATGAATTTTAAAAAGCGTAATAAAAGGGACGCTCAGTGTATAGCAGAAAGACGTTAAGATTGGACAAACGTTTCGCGTACAGGGATGTACAAAAGCATTCATGTGTAAAGCGTCTCTGTGCGAAATTGAAACTAGGTAGTGTTTAACATGTTTAGACTGCACGAAACAAGATAGAATTGGCATACATTTTTGTATGCAAAAAAAAAAAATATATTTCATTTAAAATATTGACTGGATTAACTGTATGAAAAATATTCATCCGTCGTTTACAAGGTCACACGAAACATTCCTCATACAGTGGTGGACATAATTATAAGACACCTATCTAATTTGACAAATAGTGAAAGAAAAACTTCGGAATTTAAAAATGTTTTATCAAATACGTCAAAAGCATAAATTTATTCTGTTATCATGTATAATTATTTTATAATAATGATATTTTCATACAATTTAATGAAAAAACTTAAAAACATAATGGACAAAATTATAAGACACCAACCGTTTTTTCCAAATACAGTGGTCAACTTAATTAGCAGACACTAATGGTCTAAAAGAAAATCCTCTAACATGGTTATTCAATATTTGGTGGAGCCGTCATTGTTTTTTATAACATGAAAGATGCGATTCGGCATCGAATCTATCAATTCTAACAAAATATCGCAAGACAGTTCTTTCCAAGCACATTTTATAGCATTCTTTTGGTCTTCGACACATATAAACTGGCTTCCATCTCGGTAAACCGCATGAGCTAAGATCCCTCACAAGTTTTCGGTGGGATTTAAGTCTGGGGAGCGAGAAGACCACGGGAGAACACTGATACTTTGCTCTGAAAGCCACTTTTTTGTTTCGTGTGATGCATGAATCGGCGTGTTATCGTGCTGGAAAGAGTAGTTTTCGCCACAAAGAAGTTCACCGTATATGGCTAGTTGATCTTTAAGAAGATTCTTATACTTTTCGGAATTCATTCTTGAATGCACAAAAACAGTATTCGTTTTCCCTTGAGCCGAAAAACCAGCCCAAACCATTACTGAGCCTCCACCCATTTGGCGGCTTATTAGTACATGAGGAGACTTCCGTAAATCATGCCAATAATATTGAAACCCGTCAGGACCCTCCAGGTTAAACTTTTTTTCATCAGAAAATAACACAGAGTGCAATTTGGAGGTCCAGGCCATACTTTGTTTAGCGAAGTTTAGACGCACCATTTTGTGCCGGCTTAGAAGCGGTGTTTTTTTTTTTTTTCAATTTTTTATATTTCACATAGGAAGCATTATGCAACACCCTGCGAAAGGTTTTCCTTGAACAATTCAGTTTCGAAGCATTTTTAATGCCTGTAGTGGTAATCTTATTCTATGTAGCGAGCGAAAGCACATGGCGTCAGTCTCTCGAGGACAAGCAAGGAGTACGTCCAGATCTTTTAATCACCGATCCATTAATTCATCTTTTCAAAACATTTTTAATTGCACATCTAGAGCGTTTAATAACTTTTGAAATATTATTAATTGGAGCACCAGTTCCATTTAATCTCCAAATTTCGCGAATTTCACTTTCTTTTAATTCAGTACTTCATGGCATGTTTGTAAATGGGTGAAGTCGGTTATCGTCTGCTTTAGTTAACTGCTGACGTCATAACAGCGTGCAGAAAATTTGCACATTGCACATTATTTTCGAAAAAAAGCAGGTGTTTTAATTAAAATGTTAGGGTGTCTTATAATTTTGTCGATGGTACTTTTAATTTTTTTTTTATTAAACTCTATAAAAATATCATTTCTGTAAAACAATTACGTGTGATAACAGAATAAATTTATGTTTTTGACGTATTTGACAAAACATTTTTAAGCTCTGAATCTTTTCTTTCACTATTTGTCAAATTAGATAGGTGTCTTATAATTATGTCCACCACTGTATATTAGTGTTATGTTTAGAAATGGATTGAAGTGCATTTCAAGTTGCGTCATGATTTTTTTTTCCTATGCCAAATTTAAGTACATATTTTAGTGCGTATATAATCTACAGATAATATACAGGGCTATTCAAAATTATACGATTGTGTTTGAAAAAATTGTGGGGGCAGCGATTCTTTGAAAAATTTTAAATAACTTTTTGAATTTAATAACGTTTTTTAATGCTTTATGAGTGTAGTAACAATATTCAAATGGGAAGTTTATGGGTGATAGCCTACTCCTCCCACCCTCTTCACACAAAAGTGTATCTGAAATAAAATAGTTTCTAAAACAATTTTCAACTGTTATTTAAAGTATTTCGTTTATGTTTAAAACAGATCTTCCACTTTAAATTGTAATAATATGTCTACATTGTATAGTTGGGTCCCATACAGCACACTTGGTTCCAAGCACATCGCAGATACTTAGCACCATCACATTCACGTACCGCCACTTTACATTGTGAATAGTGTATCACTGCGATAGCACTTTGCGATATTCTTGTACCTTTTTCTGGGCTGTGAAATATATGTCTTTGAAAGTCTTTGAAAGAGCGATATTATCACGAAGTCTCATGCGTGCACCAATGCGATATCTATGCAATGTTACATTTTCTGTCGCAAATAGAGAACATTTACACATTTGTACAACAACATTTGTAGATGGAAAAATGTGACATACTTGCGATGTCTTCAATGTCACACTGCCATACCTTTTTCACTTTCTAAAAATCAAACTGTGGTGTATATATAATGCAGTGTGTGTATCATACCAAATTATTTTTTTCTATCTTATAAACATTTATGAAAAGCAAATTCTAAAATGTCTTTGATAAATTTATTAAAATTTATATAATTTTTAATTTAAATCAATTTTAAAGCTGTTAAATAACATTAAGTCAATTTATTATAATGTTAATTAATATTCATCATTAATTACTTCTACTGGCGTAATGGCGAAATCAATGTCGACTTCTCTCTCTCGGATTTCTTCCAGTGTTGTGATGAGTTCTTTTATTTGCTCCGTCGTCTTGTATGGCAAGTTAAGCTTCTGCATGAAGAGTTTCACCTCTTGATTGCACCGCTGCATTTGTGCGTAATATTTATTGCGACAGGCCGTTCCATATGCTTCACACCATTTCCAAGACTCTTGCTTCAGGTACCGCTTTAACGGAACTGAAAAAAAGAAATGCAATTGTACTTCATTTCTACGTTTAAATAAAAGTTTAAAAATTGGCCTTTCTTCAATGAAAAGAATACCAGAAAAAAAAGTAAAAAAAAAAATAAAAACGTTATAGGACATTGAATCAGGAATATGCTTAGTTGCTTAGGACCTAATGTGTGCGTGCATATTAAAATGAGTGTGCGCCCAGATGGTCAAGAATTCTACTTTACCAACTATAGCGGTATTTGTTTGCTACTTTAAAGTTGATTATGTCAATGATTAAAACAAGATTCTACGTTTTTGGACCTTTTTCGGTATTTTAATAATAAAAAAAAAAAAAAAAAATTAGTGAAAATTTTTAATAATAATTGTGCGCTTGATCCTTATCTGAGGTAATAAGAGAAAGATTTTATTTCTTAGTGTACAATTTCTCGCTCAAAAGAGAGGCCCCACTGCTACCTAATTTAGAATAGCGATAGGCCAAGAAGGACCTAGAATATTTTAATATACAATTTAATGTATTATCTTTTCATATTTTTTATTTATTTATATTTTTTCATCATCTATTGAATGCAACTTTGCTTACAAACGCCACAAAACTTGCGTATATATTACTGCGTACTCGGAATTCGTAAATTGTTCGTGAAAGACAAAATGAATGACAGATCTTGCAGAGACTAAAAAGTTTATTTACAGAAGATTACAGGTCTGTCAAATAAATATCAACTTCAGTTTCAGCAGAAAACACAGCTTAAATAACAGTTAACAACATAAGAATCACAGCATGAACTGTACCATAAGCATAACACATAGCATGAGAGCTGTAATGAACAGCAGAGGCTTGGTCAAGCAGAACTCTTTATACTGGCGAAAACTGACGGTCTTGGCGAAAGCTGACGGTTTGCGGCTGGGATGCAATCCCTTTAAATATCCTCTTATAAATCCAGAATTTTCCAGTATCTCGCAGAATAACCGAGTTACAGCTTAGATAATCAATATATCGATAATAAAGATGTTCTCGCCTGGGTCGCTAAAAAACTCGCCAAGAAGCAGTGAAGTCGCAAAATTCGTCGCCAAGGCCATTACATGCCCTGGTGAAGCTTTTTAACGGTTTTTTAAGGGAAAATGCGCTACTTTAACGCCAAAGCAAGCTAGAAACGCAGAAAATTAACATTTTATAATCAGACTAAGTCTCTTCGAATGAAATTACATGGAAATAACTACAATTATTTACAAATTTGTAACAATATCAAATGCCAGACAGATATTTTGATTTTTTCATTGGGGAATAATTGAACTTACACACAAAGTTAATTATTGCCATGGTCAATTATGCCAGTATTTACACACATTTTTTTTATTTGTTTATATTTTTATTGTTATCTATTTATTTCTTGCCATGTATTTTAATTTTAATTTTTAATTTTATGGAGCAAACGTGTTTATCTGGTTTCCGTTTACAAAGAAAAATTTTTTTGGTAATGGCACGCAATGGGCTCTTTCCACCGACGTCAGAGGTCACATGACATGGATAAACAAAGATCAGACGAAGTCTTCTATATCTATAGCGATTGCTAAAATAACATTTTTTCTATTCTTATTTTGATCATGGAGTAGGTGACGTATTATCCCGTGTGTTTTGCCGAACACCGCCGAAAATCTGTGTCGGCTAAAGCTTCTTTTGTATAATATATATATATATATATTTTTTTTTTTCAACATAGTAAAATCCTGCAAGTCTATTTAATATCCATTCAGAATTTTAAATGACAAGCAACCTGCAGAAACTACGCGACAATCCAAAAATTTAAATTTTAGAAGACAATTACTATGCTACACAATTTTTAAGGATTTAATACTTTTTCTTATCCATTGACAATAAGAAAAATATTGATATTACATAACAAGTGTATCTAAAACATTATCAAACATATTAGAAAAATCTATAATGATGCGTATATTATTTTAACCATTTTATAAAAGTCAAAAAGAGGCAAAGAAATCAGCTGAAAACTGCAGGTATACTGCAGATAATTCGCACTTCCTATAACATTTTGCAGGTAATATAATGGTTTCCACAGGTGTCTGGAAAAAAAAAAAAAAAAAAAAAAAAGCAAGTTTCCAGGTTATTTTTTAAAGATTTTTTGTAAATGCAGTTTTATTCTTTAATTTGGATAAATATTGATAAATATTTCTTAGCCTCTATTTGATCATTATAATCAAGACCGCCCAAACTTTCACAGCCAGATTCCTCGCATAGAATACATAAAAAATGCCTAATGGACTGAATCTGTACGAACCATAATTTTCGTGAAAAATGGCTAGATTTGGAATAGTCAAACTGCTGTACTGGACGTGGGGGTCCAGTTTTATGGTTGCATAATCCCCAGATCTGATACTTATGGATTCCTACTTACGATATGGTGATCAGATTAGAGTACCTTTATAAATTAAAAGCATTAATAATTTTTAAAATTCTCTGATTAGGAAAGTAGTTTTATATTCTTTGTAAAAGGAGACCAAAAAGCTAATAATTATGATAAATAATTTTCTTGTAACAATTTTTAAAACGTAGAGAAACGTCTTATAAGAAAGGGTCTGTCCTCTAAAAAAGAGGACATCTGCTCACCATAACCTATGGGGACATCACAAAGCATTAGTCTATCAATCAGTACTAGTTACTGCAGAAAGGGACTTACTTAGTTGATCGACTTCATGGTGTATGTACTTTGGTTTATAACATTTAGAAATATGCTCTTGCGTTTGATTGTAGTCTGATTTCACTTGAGTAATGGAGAGGAGAGCCTCATCCTGCTCAAACCACATAGAGCATCGTAACAACTGTTTCCAGTGAAATCGCTTTGCAGTTGAAGTCCTATGCAACGCCCCCTATTGCATGAAGAATTACTTCTACATTGCTATGCAATTCCAAATCGTTTTTGAACAACATTCCCCTATAGAAGCGTAGGTATAGTAGATAACACTGATCTGCATGAAAATCGGCCCCAACACCATTTTTGCGAATTCTTATGTAAAATGACATCTTGAATGCGAATACGACGCCCATTTAGCCCTATCACCCACCATGTTTTAGGGACGCCTCCTATTTTTATCATTTTTCGGTAATTTTTATGGTTATAAGTTTAATTTGTATGGGGGAAAAGGACTATTTTAAATGTTCAATATTTTCTGAGAGTTGGAAACATGAACATTTACAGCAACGGAAAAATTTAATGGGAGGAGGAGGGGGAAATTTGCCACTGAAATTATGTATTACATTTATTATATTTTATTAATCAATTATTATTACTATTTATTATACATTATATATATATATATATATATATATATATATAAGTGTTGAAATAATTCTTTTCCGTTCTCCAAATCAAATTCATGGCCATAAAATTACCAAACAGTGATTAAAAAAATCGGGGAAAGGGTTGGCGTCCCGAGAAAATGGTGGGTGATTGGGCAAAATGGGGGTCATATTCGGATTCAGGTGGTCATTTTACATACGAATCAACAAGAATGGTATAAGGGCTCGAAATTAAATTTATTTTTATTTTATTTATTTATTTATTTATTATTATTATTATTATTTGCAGCGCTGTGTAATCTAGAAAATTTGTTTCCCTAGCATAGGGCGATTCCATATGCTTTGAAAAGTTCAGACTTTATAGTACAACTTTAAAGAAGAAAAAAAAATTAACAGGCACTTGAGAATTATTGCTGACTATTAACGCTTTTTCCCATTTCTTTCATTTTGAACATTATTAAATATGCCTATTTACACTGAAGGATTTATGTAACAAACCTAGACTTAGTGTTATACATCCAACCG
Source organism: Salticus scenicus (assembly GCA_963930645.1). NCBI lineage: Eukaryota > Metazoa > Arthropoda > Arachnida > Araneae > Salticidae > Salticus > Salticus scenicus. The sequence goes on along the minus strand of OZ005661.1, from coordinate 109,278,167 downwards.
TCATTTCATCCACTTCAGCATCTACGCTATCCATCACCTTAAGATAAAACTTGATTTTATCTTCAAAATCCATGAGATCTTTTTCTTTCAACATAAATTTATCAATCTCTTTGGTACGTGTTTTCTTCCATAGGTGACTATACTTATTGTACACATCTAGATGATTTTCAATCTCCTGCAAGAGGAAAATTTGGTCATTACATTAATGATAATACTTATATGAGATAATGCGATTCTAAGTAACATGAATTTCGGATCAAAATTTATGAACACACAAATTCATAAAATAAATTATATAAAAACTTTCCTTGCTCATTTATGTTTCTAAATATTAATAAAATAATCATCATATTTGAATAAATTATACTTGAAACTAAGAACTAGGATATATCATGTTAATTTCATAGTACATTTATATATCATATATCCGAGTACAAAATGAATGAAGAAAAGCATGTGAAACAGTCATGCATAGGCATAAAATAGAAATTAAATCATATATTAAAAGCAATAGAAATAGTAAGATGTAGAAAAGTTACCTTTATTTTATTTTATTTTTTTATGATGTAAAGAACATTAGCCTGCTTCAAGACAACAATTTGATTAGATATAAATACCCCCCCCCCCCACACACACACACCAAAAAAAAATAAATAATTAAATAATTAAAAAAAAAAAAAAGGAAGAAAAAATGTTGTTTGAAAAGGATGTGGAATTTTTAACATTGTGTGTTTCCCTTCAAGCAGCTAACACATTTGCACACCTGTTTTCAAAGGAAGACATGACGTTTTCATTGAGGCTTTTGAATTTTCTAGTTCCACTCTTAAGAATATCTCCACGTCTCGGGGATTAAACTAATAAGTAATCCAGTCAAAATAGGAAAAATAGAAAAAAGAAATCGTGTAGTTTTGAAATTTGGCGCAGTCATAGTCTAGAGTGGCCTGAATAACATACTAAAAATCTTCGCCCTTGGGGGATGAGTGGGGGGCATTTAAAGGGGGGCAATTTGCAGTTTTTATTAAATATCTTGAAAACTATAGGAGTTAGAGGTAAAATCTCAATTACAAAATTAATCTACGTGAAATTTCGTACAAAAGTGTCCATTACGGTTTCTTTGTATAATCAAATACAGGAAAATGAAATATCCCATTTTCTTAAAAAATACTTTTTCACAATAGTAAAATTAACTAAAGAGTGCAACAAAAAGGGTTTTGATCAAATATATTCTACTTATTTAATAATTATGTATGGGGGAGCTACTTAAGTATAATATAGGAAGATTTTTTATGTTTTTAATAACTTTGAGGTAAGTAAAAGCAAATGACGTTTTGATTACCAATTCAGATAACGAAGACCAAATATTGACAGACAGAAAAAAAATCATGTATAGTTTTGAAAATGGGCACAGCCATAGGCGAGAGTGTTCTGAACAACATACTAAAAGTCCTCGCCTGTGGAAGATGAGCGGGAGGAAAAGGACACTTTTCAGTTTTTATTAAATATCTTGAAATCTATAGGACAGTAGCGCAGCCAGAAAATTTCGGTAGGGGGGGTCCAAAAAGAAAAACTAAAAAGCATGCAGGGCCATTTGAAACCTATTTTATGTATATGCCCTGACTAACTCTTAGGTATGTGGGCCCCTCTCCTTTAAGGGGCCCACTCAGAATTGTATGCAGGTAGTCTGCAACGTAAAGACCTTTTATGCCACTGCAAGCGTGGCCCCTAGAAAAAGCTTGCCCCGGGGCTCCAGGTAGTCTAAATCGGGCCGTATATGTGAGTTTTTTTATAGCTGTCATGATTTAAAGTTTTAAAATTACAATCATTTTTTATAGAAATCATTGATCGTGTTTTCGTCCGATTTTATTTAATGAGGCCCACTATTATAAAAATCTGATACGAAGTTTATCCAGAAATTGGATATATTTGACAGCTCTTTATAGTTTTAGTCTATGGGACTGATACAGGCAACAGATATATAGATGCACTTTGACATAAATTAGTGCCTATCAAATTTTGGGGGAAATTGTCCAACAGGTGGCGTTGTCATCCCACTTTTCTAAAATTTTAACATGATGGTATCGGACAAAATTACGTATAAATACGTAAAGATAATTATTTTTTAATAATCATTCTGAAATTAAAAACAATAATAATTGTAATAAATAATGATAGTTAACTGGGGGGGAAATTGTACATGTAGGAGCAATGCTTTCGCCTCTGGAGGGAAGTCCGCCCGAGTGAGGGGGAGTGTACCTTTCAAAGAAGCTCGTCCATACAATACCTTTAAAACGAATGGTTGAACCATCGACTTGCGATAATTTAAAATAAAGTTATCGATTTTTTTAATTAAAAAAAAAAAAAAACTTTTTTTTAAGATGTCATATAGAGAATAAAATTGACTTTCATAGGATATTTAATGTTATACTATTATTTATTATATATTTAGGATGTAAATCGTCTGCAATCATCGTCGAAGCTAATTTTAATAAATTACTTTTGCTGGTGAATTTGTATAAAAAAATATATAAGAAAGTCATGCAATGGCTGCAACATGCTAGTTTTTTTTTTTTTTTTTTTTTTTTTTTCCATACGGCAGTTACATAAATAAAATATGAAAAATTTACATTGTGTATATAATTAGGAAAAGCTTAACAAGAAACCAACAAAATCTTGTATTGCTTGGCCATCATAAAACTTTCTTCCATATCATTCTGATGTATCTAGTTGTGTTTCTAAAGACTTGAACAGTTGTTGAAAGACTTAATAACTACCCCCAGTTTCTGCCTTGTTCTTCTATTTTTTTAAATTTAATTTTCTTTTTTTCAGCTTTCAGTTAATTTTTTGCGAGATTTTGTTTTATTTGAATATTTTGACAATTTTCCCGCAAACTTGGCCGACAGAAAATGCCGGTTTCGAACCAGGGCTTTCTCAAATATCTAAAAGCCCTCGTTCAAATCCAGGTCACGCTCTTCGGCTTCGCGTTTCGGAGTCTTCAGTGGCTTTCTCCAAAACTCGCGTGAACACGGGCTAGAATCCTTTGAAACGACTAAATGGAGGGTACTCCAACATCAACACCATTTATCCCTCTTTGTTTAGCGAGTTCCTTTGTTAAAATTATTATTATTATTATTATTTTCTTCCTTCTTTTTTATTGAATGATGTGCAAGAATTTCGTTTCCCCAGTAACGCATGATAAATTGCATATAATTTCACAAAATGTCTCATTTAGTTACATTGTGATAATTTGGAGCAAATAACATTATGAAATAATAAGTTTTCTACCATATTTTTTGAAAGATCTATCACAGAATCTATCACGTGGAATTTGCCGAATTTTATATCAGTGATACTTACGTTATAATAATAATAATAATAACAACAACAATGATATCAACTGTTGGTCTAACTTTTGTGTATATAGCTTAAGAAGTGTTGTTGCAATGCTACAAATTTTTTAAAACTATCTCTCAGAATCTATAAGATGTAATTGAACAAAAATAACTATGCCAGTAGTTTTATAAAAGTAACTGTTTTTTTTTTTTTTTTTTTTTTTTCTTTTTTGGCGAAGGATGTACCAGAAAGTACTTTATTCATTATGTTTGAAAGATATAAATGAAAAATTTGTAATGACCCCCTTCATATCATAATAGTTTAATATTCAATTCAAATCCCAAACTGAAAAACTGTAAACTACAGTCGGCAGCAAAAGTATCCGAGCACTAACAATAATCCCTGTTTTAAAAAAGTACACTTAATACTGTTTTGTTAAATAAATTCTTGTCGATTCATGTTCTTAGTCAGTCTAAGAACATGATTCGACAAGGATTTATTTAATATAACAGTATTAAGTGTACTTTTTTGATATCGGAATTATTGGCTAGAGCTCGGATACTTTTGCTGCCGACTGTACATATCATTTTCCTCAAGGATAATTTTAAAATCCCATGCAACAATACAGTAAGTTTAAGTTTTCCTCACAATGGAAATGGCAAAAAAAAGTAATTAAATCACTTTAAAGATATTTACTTTCATCCACAAATTTTGGTTCAAATCAAAAGTTTATCCAAAACAGTAAGAGTTTCTTTTAAAATTAAGTGTTTTACTACCTATACCCCTTTCAGGATTTTCATTAAATTAAAATTGTACATAAATCTTAAATAGGAAAATTAGTTAAACATTATTTTAATAAAAAAAAAAAAAAAAAAAAAAAAACTTTTAGATTATGAAGCATATATTTCTTTCTTTCTTTCTTTCTTTCTTTTTTTTTCTTTTTTTTTTTTTAAGATCTAACCAAGAAACATTTAACTCAAGAGTCAGTTTTAAACTTCTAAATTTGTACATGGGTTGAACTGATTGAAGATGAAAAATGCATAATACGAGTATAATTCCTTACAATTATATATTTGAAAAAATATTAAATAAATAAGTGCATAAATAAACTATTTTTTAAGAAATACAAAATAAAAAAAGAACTTTAAATCTTATATTTGTAAATAAATTTAACTTTTTTTAATTAATGATTAATTTATTAAAATTCGAGATTAATTTTGTTTGAGTTTCTCCACTTTCTGTTGATTTAGATCTATGTATTTAACTATTGATTTACAACATTTAAAACTAGACTTATCGTCCTTTTGAATGAGCCCAGGTCGCGCTCCTTTGTCTAGCCGTACAGTGTTTGTCGTTGTTTTCTCCGAAACTCACGTGAATACGGACTAGAACCATTCAGAAAGACCGGAGGGCATTCCACTCAGACCTAGATCCCTATAGAAGATAATCCGACTTAACCCTACTCAAATACAATTTTTCTGAACATTTTGTAAATTGGATTTATATATTAAACCATTTAAAACATGAACAGAAAAGTGCTTACCTTTTTTGTCTAAAAAAACAAATCAAAATCTGTAACTGGCTGAGAAACGAGAAGTCTTCTCCCAAACTGACCCTCGTCTATAATCCCTTTTTCTTAGAAATTCCAGATGTATGTAAACAAAGAAAAATTTCAGGAATACTTGCCAAGGGCGACGTGTGTGGGGTGTCGTCTGGTCTGGAGAATGAACAATAGCGCACAACACATGTTGCCGCAAAGCCGACATAACGCGAGAGATCAAAAACAGGGATTTCAACTCCAATTTTAAGAGATCATTGTTCCCATGTTTCTAGTTTCAAAATAATTTGTCACCTTCCGTGAAAAGGTAATTTAGTGCTTTGACGCTAGAATCAGATGTTTTCTGAAAACTGTTAGACCCGAGCTTGCCGAAAAACATTCTTTCAAAAAAGGATAATGTAATTCGCCCCTAGGATACTTTCTGAAGAAATTTAAGTGGAAATCAAGAATATATGTATTGTGAAACAATTTTGCTAGCATACTCATATATAGGTTTAGAGTGGATTTATGAAATATATACCATGTTAATTTAATATGTTTAAAGAGAAGAGAGAATGTAATAAGACAATAAGGCTTTTATAAAAGAAAAAATCTGGAGTGACTCCACTCGATTTTCCGAACTTTAAGTAATTAATAACTGTATAAATAAATTAAAGAAAGAAAAGTCGTTAAATAAACAAAAATGAAAATTATAATACGATGTTTGAGTATACTGTTTAATTTTACACTATTTCTCTTCAAATAATTTGAGCCCATAGATCATAGTGATAAAGAATTTTTTGTTGTGTCCCTGTAAAAATCAATAAGGGTTTCACTCACAAAATCAATACAGTTCGTGCGACTGTGACCTATAATATGTGTACAAATTTTCAGCTCAATCGAATAAGGCGTTTAGGCCCCATCACACTTTAAATAATTTGAGCTCATAAGCCATATACTGATAAAGAATTTTTCGTTGTGGTGTCCCTGGAAAAAAACTACAAGTGCTAGATTCTACAAAATTCCTACCCGTCGTGTGACGGTGATCTATAATATGTATATAAATTTTCAATTCAGTCCAATAGGGCATTTAAACGCTATCGTACATAAGTAATTTCTACCCATATAGGCTATAATTAGAATTTTTCTTTGTCTCCGTAAAAAAAAAGGGCTAAATTTACCAAATTCATTTGGGTTCGTGCTACGGTGACCTATAACATACGTATCAACTTTCAGCTCATTTGAACTTAGTCCCTATCGTGTTCACTCACATATATCGACTCACATTACAAAGCCGTTGTCGCACATAAAAAATTCGGGCCCATAGGCCATAATGATAAAGAATTTTTCTTTGTGTCATTTTAGTAAAGCTGTACGTGCTAGATTCACAAAAATCTACACTGTTTGTGCGATGGAGACCCATAACTTGCGTATAAATTTTCACCTCTATTGAATAAGACATATAGATGCTATAAGTTCTATATTTTAATTCACTAAAGATTTTTTCTGAATTTTGTTATAACTATTTAAATTTATGCCTCCACCCCTTCTTTTTTTACTAATTGCGAGACTCTGAACGGTTTACCGTGTTTTGGGGGACGCCCTGCTTCCTTTCCGCCGTCCGGACTTGTCTCGTCAACGCATCTTTCTCTGTTGCACTTTGGATTTTTCAAGGAGTTAAAAATTTTATTTTATTTTATTTATTTTTTTAACTCCTGGTGCTTCACTCTGAAAAATCTCTGCTCACGCGTGGAATAAAGCACTCACGTTGAAGTTGACTTTAAAAAAAGTTGGGGCCATAGGACATAATGATAAGAAATTTTTCTTTGTATCTCTGTAAGAAAAAAAAAACTATAAGGACTAAATTCATCAAAATCAATAGGGTTCTTGCTAAAGTGATCTATAACATATGTACACACTTTCAGCTTATTGAAACAATGCTTTTAGATGCTATCGTGTTCACTCGCAGGCACACACATACATACATCACCGTAAATATAGCAAAAATGAACTTAGGGAACCTCAAATCGTGTAGAAAATTCAAACTTCAAATTGTTGCAGTCGGATTATTTGGCATAATTACAATACTTTCTTTACATACGTATGTTTGGAAAGTAAAAATATGTCGATTTTTCTACAAATTTCTGGTCAAATTTTTATACGTAATGCCAGGGCCTGCTCGACTTCATGTAAGGCCTGAGGCACACATGCTTTCTTAGACCCATGCCAGTACTTGACGATGTGAAAATAGTTGAAAAAGTGACCAAAATTTTTGTACACAGAACAAATAGTGATCAAATAATCAAAAAAGAAATTAGTTTTGGGGCCCCCTACTATTCAGGGTCAGGGGCCCGGGCCCCACATGCCACTGCTATAATCAGGCCCTGCATAATGCATAAATTTCCGAATAAAAAATCTTAGCTCATAGGGGGGGTCCGGACCCGCTGGACCCCCCCCGTCGCTGCGCCACTGCTATAGGATATAGGGAAAACAACTGAATTCCAAAATTAATGTACGTGAAATAGGACAATGTAATTTTACTATTGCAAAAAAGCCCTGTATTTTCTAAACTATTGATCATACAAAGAAATCGTAATAGACACTTTTGTAGGAAATTTCACGTAGATTAATTTTGTAGTTGAGGTTTTTCTCTCTAAATCCTATAGTTTTCAAGGTATTTAATAAAAACTGAAAAGTGCCCTCCTTTGAATACCCCCTGCCCCCCGCTCACCCGAACGGGCGGAGAATTTTAGTAGGTTGTTCAGGACACTCTCGGCTATGGCTGTGCCAAATTTCAAAACTACGCGATTTGTTTTTTTCTATTCATCAAATGTTTTCTTTCGTTGCCTAGTCTAAAGGGGTTGATCACCCTATCTGTTATAGTCACCCGAGTGTGCCCCAAATATGATCGGTAAGATTTAGGTCAGGAGAGCATGCTGGCTACTTCATGGTCTCAACTGTTACCTCGTCAAGCATGTTTTTCACAAATCGAGCTGTGTGAGGCCTGGTATTATTGCGCATTAAAAAACAAGAAGCCGATGCATGCAGAAAAAGTATGACAAAAAGTTTTAGTATCTTACCTGCATAGCAATGGGCCGTTGAATTGAAATTTTGAATAATATGCAAATCTCCTACAAATGCTTATTCCGTCTTATAACATCAATTCAACTCGTCTATTCTATGATCTTTCCTGAACAAACGGGGGGTTATTTATTTACTTCTTTTCCTTCGTACAAGAATGTATCAGGAATGACTTCAGATTTACTCGGCAGTTACATTGCATATATATAATGCATGTTCAACAACCTGAATTCTTCGCCTCGCATGGTGTCTTCTTGAGATCGGAGGATACCCATTATTGACCAACGTACATAAAGGTCATCCCGAGGAAGTTAATTTCGGATTGTTTGACATGATACCATCTACTGCTGGTAAAAGAAACCATCTTTGAATCTATAAGTAGCATTTCTTGGTCTGTCTGGACACGTTGTTGACATATACTGGTAAATTAGTTTCTGTGGTAACACGAGGGTGAAACTTTTCCTGGTCGATGTCTAACGTTGTCTGTTTTTATAGATTTCAGTACTCAATCCTTGCCATTCAAATCGAGCAGTTATTCTAATTTCTCAATAATTAACCCAAATCAATTTTTAAAAATGACGTTGTTATGAGAATTTTAGATCCCCTTTTCTCAAAAGAAAAATAACTGTGAATAAATGATGCATAGTGTCTTTGAAATCGCGATTTTGCAATTAAGCCTTTTGTCTAGCTGTTGTTGTTATAAATGCAGATTTGTACAGTCGGTAACAAAAGTGACAGAACACCAGCAAAAATTCCTATATAAAAAATTAGAGTTAATACTGTTTTGTTAAATAAATCCTTGTCGAATCATGTTCTTAGTCAGCCTAAGAGCATGATTCGACAAGGATTTATTTAACAAAACAGTATTAACTCTAATTTTTTTACATAGGAATTTTTGCTAATGTTCGGACACTTTTGTTATCAACTGTATATGAAGTTTTCTTCTTCATTTTTCTTTTGCTATTATATAGATTTTTTTTTTTTTTTAAATACTAGTAATTAGTAGAAATATTTGTGTAATTTCATTACAGTCATGTGCTTGCTTATATGTTTGTAAAATTAGCGATAGTGGTCTATAGAAGTCGGAATTTTGTAACAGAATAATTTTCTTGGAAGAATACCATACTTTGTAAACATATATCTTCAACATTGTGAAATATCATATCAGTTCAATATCAGTAATTAAAAATATTTTCAGAACAATCTTTTCATGGTGTTACAAGTGCTGTCTTAAATTTTGTATCTTTTATTTTGTAGTTCTGATATTGTTATATTATAGATTAGATTTATGTTTCAGATTCTATAAAACTAAATTTACTTTGTGTCAAGTAAAATATGTTATACATAATATAATATTAATAAATAGATTCGTCAGTAGTTAAAAAGTTCGCGAAGAAAGTCAACTTACCAACTTTGTATTTTTCAAGCACATTTGAAGAGCTCCACACACTTGCAAAATTTCTTTATCTTCAGACACTTGTCTGTACAGAGACATTAGACCTCCTGAAGAATCGGATTTGCATGACAGAGTTTTCTTAGAACCACTGGCTAAAGGTTTCTCAATTCGTAACGTTTCCTTGGAAAATAAACATGTTTTTATAAGTACAGTTGTTAAATATATACATATTAAAATTATTAAAAAATTATTATTTTAATATTACCTGTTACTAAAGATTAATTAATTTTTATACGTGCTTAAAAAAATGCCCAAGTAATTTCTCTTTAAAAAAAAGTTGCAAATATATATATATATATATATATATACAGGGTAAGTGCTCCAATGATTGACACTTTTAGAGCAATTTCTGATGTTTTTAATGTTTTAGTCATCAGAAACTATTTTTGCAAAATCTTAAGTTAATATATGTGGTATGAAAGATTTTCAGAACCACATATATGTTAAAATGTATACATTTGATAATTACTATTTTTTTTAATGAATTTTTCAGTAATTGATACTGCCTGTTTTTCATTTTACCAGTAATTGTCCCCCTATGCTCCAGTGTTTGACACTCTAGTTTTTCCTTTCACCAATAATTAGGCACCCTATGCTCCATTGTTTGATATGCAATGTTAAAATTCTTCTATATTAAATATTTGCTTTTTTTTTTTTTTATTATTATTATTTCTGGGGATGTGTCAATTACTGGAGCATGTCAATCACTGGAGCACCTACCCTATATCATCATTAACAATGTAATATGAGACATTAATTTTTTAGTTCCACATTATACTATAGATCAGGCCTGTCCAACCCAAAACACTAGGTGGGCCGCATTGGAAATATTTTTTATTCAGGCGGGCCGCATCGTCTGTATATATGTGCATGTGTTTATATGTTCGTAAGTGTATGAATCATGCTTGTACACACATTGCCATAAAAATTTGTGCACCAAGAAATAATTATTGGACTGTAACGAAACTTGGCATGAAGGTACGTGCCAGGCAGATATGCAAATGATTAGAAATGCAGCATGATTGCGCATTGTGTAATGCCAGCAGAGGGCGTTGAACTTCGTTTTTCTTGAAGTATAAAACAGGTAAGCAGAGCTTGCTTGATGTGCATAATCTATTGCAGAGGGACGCTTTTTAAATAGAGATGCCGTCACGCCGTCATCGAAGACAATACGAACAGCTGTCAGAGTCCGAGAGGGGAAGAATCAACGGTGTGATGGAATACGGGTGATCAGCTTGGTGAGTAGCCAGCCACCCAGGCCGTTCTGATTTTACTGTGAGGAGGTGTTGTGACCAGTGGACAAATGAGAGGTCGCTTACACGGCGACTAGGCTCAGAACGTGCTCGACAGATCAATAATAAAAAAAACCGTCATATCACACGAAACATACACATAGCGCCAACTGTCTCGTTGTCCGAAATCCGGACATATGCAACATTTATTCCTATATGATCTGTCCCTGTGTCTGTACGTACCATCACAAGGTCCCTGGCTGAAAGGCATTTACTATCGCGACGCCCATTACATATGTTGCCAATAATACTCCTCTATCCTCCGTTTGGAATAGTGTCGTGTCGCGCTCGACGGGTTTGGACTGCAACCGAATGGAACCAGGTAGTCTTCAGCGTCGAATCCGGATTCAATTTGAGCAGTGATGACAAATATGCACGTGTGTGGAGGCATCATGGTAAACACCTCAATCCTGCCTTTGCTTTACAGCTGCACACCTCACCCACAGCTAATGTGATGGTATTGGTATGGGATGACACTGCATACGATACACGGTCATCCCTAATATTGATCCACGACACCATGACAGACCAGCAATACGTTCGTAACATCCTTCAGCCATAAGGGTTGTCACTTATGACAGGGCTCCCAGGAGCCATTTTTCAACAAGAAAATGCACACCCACATCCAGCAAGGTTGTCACAGGACTGCCTCCGTCATAATACCACCCTTCTCTGGCCTGCTCGATATCAGATTTGTTACCAATTGAGCATATCTGGGATCACCTGGGACGGCAAATTTGGCAGCCAACGAGTTTGAACGAATTAGAGGAACGTTTGCAACAAATGTGGAACGAGATGCCGCAGGACATCATACGGGACTTGTATGTCACAATGCTTGCCCGTATCGCATCGTGCGTTCACGCTAGAGGTAGCGACCCAGACCCTAGCAGGGTACTAAAACCTCCCTTCTTTCGTAATTTTTCCTGTAAAAAATGATCATTTCGCTTTGATTTTGTAATCATTTACTTATATCAACATTGAACTTACGTATGTAAATTTTTGTTTCATTCTGACAACTCTTTCTTGGTGCGCAAATTTTTATGGCAGTGAAAATATATACTTTTTTCGGGGGAAGGGCAGGGTAAAGATTTGGCGCAGAATACATTTTTTTTTTTTTTTTTTTTTTTTTTTTCATTCATAAATTAACAACATAATCGGGAAAAATTTATGACTATACATTAAGAAGTATAATAAAGAGAACAAATACTGGATCTAATAACAATTTCATTACAACAGTGTGATTTAGCTACATGATCGTTGAAAGGTATTTTTACTGCGAAAAGTGAGAAAAGATTGATTAATTTTTAAACTTTTAACCAAATTTGCCAAAATTTAAATATCGTTAGATTCCTCGCGGGCCGCACGAAACTACACGGAGGGCCGCATGCGGCCCGCGGGCCGCGGGTTGGCCACCCCTGCTATAGATAAGGGTAATTGGTTAATCGTAAATATTTAGAAAATAGTAAAAATTTTCGACATCTTTTTTTTTTTTTTTTTAATGTTTTTACACTTTTTGAGGAATGAGAAATCCAAAAATCAGAAATTTGGAGTAATGTCCTTTTCTTGGGTATCTGTTAGTGTGTCACTTTGTTAGTATGTTAGTTTATTAGTCTATGTACACGATATCTCAAGAAGAACAAGTCGTAAAGGATATCAGACCATTTTAAAAATATAATTTACAGAAATGTCAAATATTATTTTTAGTGCAATATATTAAGAATTCAGCGATCAACTTTTTGTTCATTATTATTATTATTATTAATAATGATTCTTTAGTTTCTCATACATCTTAAGTATGAAAAATTTAGGTAATTGGGAAATTTTTGACCTCAGATTTTATGTTTTACACGTTCCGTGGTGTGAGGAACCCGAAAAATACGTAAATTGGTGTGGTGACCGTCTGTAGGTTGCATGTTCATATATTACTTACAAACTTTGAATAAACACCATAAAATGCAATAAACTCGCAACAATTGTTTCGGGTCGAAAAAACACACGACCCTTCATCAGGCGAATAAAGTACGCACGAGTGCTGTAGTCAAAGCGTCAACGTCAAAGGTGCGTTGCCGCTTTGACTGCAGCACTCGTGCATACTTTATTCGCCTGATGAAGGGTCGTGTGTTTTTTCGACCCGAAACAATTGTTGCGAGTTTATTGCATTTTATGGTGTTTATTCAAAGCTTGTAAGTAATATTTTTTACAACGCCAGTTTTGTGGTGCTTTTTTATTAAAAATGCATGTTCGTATGTTAGTTTTTTAATATGTTAGTATGTTACACGATATCTTAAGAACAAATGACTACAGTGAGGTCGGACCAGTTTCAAAATATTACTTATGACACTGGCAAGACCCCTATTTGTTTTCAACATACTAATTTCAAAATAGTAAGTAACTGAAATTTACGATTTTCTTAACATTGAAAAATAAGGGAAATTTTCGCATAAACATGTATTTTGAGGATTATTTTCATCGTAAATATATTGGAACAGTTTTAAAATATCAAGCATGATACAGTCATGAGCATAATTGGCTATAAATATTCTACTTTGAAAATTTCGCAAGTTATTCAAAATTTGCTATTTTCTTAACGTAAGAGAATAGAGCAAAACTTCTCATAAATATATATCATGAGGACTTTTTTCATTGCAAAAATATTGGACAAAATTTAAAATAGCATTTACGATACTGATAGGAACGTCGCTAACTATTAGGTTTTCTACTTTCAAAACTTTATGAATTATTCGAAATTAGTTTTTTTTTTTTTTTTAAACGTTGCAGAGTATTTTACATAGACTTGTATCGTAGGAATTATTAGCTTTTAAATATTATGGAGCTGCATAAAAATTAAAATACGAGACTGACCCTAATAAAATTAAATGACAAATTAGAATAAGGTAAATGTATCGAAGCTAAGTTAGAATAGCCAAGAGTGTGGGCATATCATTCTTCCACCGTGCCGAGTGATCGGTAAGCTTCCTTTCTCTTAAAATGAATTTAATACGTTATATAGTTAGAAATTTATGAGAACAAGTATACAGGGCATTTAGCACAACTCTCTCAAAAATTAAGGGACTTTAGGGACCTATTTATTTTACGTGTTCTGGAATATATATATATATATAACTTTTTTTCTATGATCCCCTACCATGTGTAACCCAAATAATACCTGAAATCAAATAATTTAAAAATATATACAGTCAGTGTATAATTTAAAAATATATACAGTCAGTGTATAATTTAAATATATATACAGTCAGTGTCAAAATATAAAAATATATAAAGTCAGTGCCATACTTTCGGTTTTGTTGAATACCTTAAGATAAGATATACAATCAGATGGGGCTTGGGCCCTTCCATCTCTAGAAATTTTAAAGATTTTACTGCCCTTTGTAATGCAAAATGAAAAAATGTCAGATTTTACGTTTAAATGAATTTTTATCTGTCAATGAATTAATTGTCCTCAAAATTTGCCATTCTAAGTGTGTTGTGCATGAATGTGTGTGCACCCCCCCCTCTCCTCCATTGGAGATTTTCTTAAATTGTTAGCCTATATTTATGAGAGTTTTTCAGAAAACCACAGAAATTTTCAAATAGCTAGGCCCACGGTGTGACCTGAGTATGAATCCGGAATTTCTCCTCCCTCTTCTTTCAGAAAAGAATCTTTCAACGACTGGTGTGGCTTGCTGTTTTAAAATTCATTTTTGTACAATGACAACACATGCATCAGCCTGTGTTTTGAATGGAAAGCCATAATTATGCTGCATGTAACTGTCATGAACTTTTGAAAATAATTAAAAAGAATATGTCTGCAAAAGTTTGAATGACAAAACAAAACATGTTTTAATTAAATTATAAGCTTTATTTGAAGTTTTACACAAAAGCTTTCTGGCAACTGCCCTCAATGCTTGTCTGATAGTCTGCGAAGTAAAAAGAAACTAACAGAAGAAAAATAAAAAGTTAATAATATAGGAAAAATGGATGGAAAATTCATCCCCCCCCCCCTTCTACTCATTTTTTTTTTAACTGATTTTTTTTTTTTTTTAATTGTAACTGCATATTGGAGAAAATTATTTGACAGAAAAGGTGGTATAAAAAATTGGCAGGTACTAATAATGTTACAGAATAAATTAAAATTGTGGCAATTCTGAGTAAAGTGAATATCCAACTATTATCCTGGACGTCTTTGGTGGTCTACAGATGTCTTTGGTGGACATCAGGGTTGAACTTGTAATTGGACTCATAACTGAAAATAATTCGTTTCCAGATCAAATGTATCCAGTACAACTGTAATGATTCTAGTACTATGCAACAGTGAGGGACAGTCAGCAAAACGGTCTTTTTAATTTTAACCCTCAAGCCCATTCGCTGAGTTATCTATGGATAATAGTGTTCTTGTTACACGTCAGATCATTGGCCGCCAAAAGGTAACCATTTTAATATCCTATTATAAGTTATGTGCGTACACAAATTTATCACATTCAAATAATTTTTTAGGCATAACTAAAACTCTTATGATTTTTAGTGGAGGGGGAAAAAAAGGACTTAGGGACCATTTTGGAAAAAAAAAAAAGGACTTAGGGACCATTTTGGAAAAAAAAAGGGACTTTTAGGGATCTGAAAAGAGTTAAAGGACTTTTAGGGACCACACTAAATGCCCTGATATGGTGGGGAACTGAGCAGAGTCCGCCTATTCCAAGTAGTTGTATAACAATGGTACTTCCATCAGAATCAAGAAAATATTTGTAGTGCTCAGCGTCAAAATGATTCAACAATTTTTTCAGCCTGTAGTAGTGTCATCTCACGGATAGTATAACAGGAGCACTTAGCTATAAGCGACTGCGTTGGCCTTAAGAGTAAATAGTTTGCCTCAATTTTGGTAGTTCCCAAGATCCATACAAATTATTTCCTGACTCAAATATGAGTAAGTAACGACATCATTTCCACTCGGAAATAATAGGTGGCAACACATACGTACTTTACGTTACATGTTATCATTTTTGAGTAACTGCTGTCTCAAAAATAAGATCATTTTGAATAAAAAGAAGTGTTTCGTTTAAAAAATAAGCACATGTTGCATCAATTTTAAGACAGGTGTTCTTCAAAAATTAGAAAACAACTTTTCAAGGTCACTGAGTCCTCTATTCTATGTATATAATGTGTTTTAATATATATATATACATATATATATAATCTTTATTATCAATAATAAGAACTAGATTTAACAGTGAAATCTTTCTTCAATACATTGGCAGATTACTTACATTCTTTGCAAAATGGCTTGAGAATTTTTTTTTTTCTTTGCTAGAATTTAAATATCTTCTGCAAAACGTAACTGTGTAAAAATTTTGTAAAGTTTTCGTATTACAATGAATATTTTTAAAATGAGCTTGCTCATATTTTTGAAAAATTCTCTAATTTCCGAATCATCTTTTTAATTTTTAAGTCAAGAAAGAAAATTCTTATTAGATTAGATAAATTATTTAAAACTGGCACTATATATCCAATTACTAGAAAATGTATTGCATATTTTCTTTTTGTAAATATCTTTTGGTTACAGCTTGGCAAAGTAATTTAGAGTTATACACATAATATACAGAGTAGGTCGAAAGTCCATAACGCATTTTAAACTTTATTACTAGATCAACTGTCTGTCGTATAAAAGTACAGTGATTCTTATGGTGAAATTTTTGGTTTACGCAAATACAAAACAATAGTTCTGAATTTTTCCTCAGATGGCGCTAGTTGTTCCTGCGTTTCCTTATATAGCATTTCTCCTAGTTTTGCTGTGGTGACCTAGATCCTTCCTCTTGATTTCTCCTTATGGAGCTATATTAAGGACAAAAGTATGCTTCTTTTATGGATGACATTAAAGTAACGAAGAGGCAATGTAATGCGAAGATACGATGTAATGCATGTATAATAAACTCAGTTGTGCAATCAGTGCTAGCGTTTGGATGTGTTTCGAGCTATAAATATTGGACATATTGAAATATTATAGTGCCTTTTTTTTTAAAAAAAAGTACACTTTAATTACTTGTTTTGCGTTTTTTATGTATTCATGATGGCTGCAAAATCGATGAGCAAAATTTGGAATTAACATGTTTTAGGCTTAAACTTTTGGCTTAAACAAACATTTCATCACAAGGAGCATTTTAGTTCAAAACGCACTATCGGGCATTAATATCATGATTTTATATTAAAGGTTAAAACGCATCAAGGATTTTTTACACGCCTATAATTAGTTTTACTACAAATTATCAGATACCTATGAGCAGTCTAATGACTACACTTTAACTGCTTGAATTATACAGGTCCATAAAAATAATAATGGCAAAATTTAATTTCCTAATTTTAACTGATACGTAGGTATTTTGATGTGCTAAAACAAAAAATGAAACCAGTTTTTCTGCATCATGTAGAGAATTCTTTCAATACAGGGTATCTACCGCACAATTTCTTCATTTTCGATAGTTTCTAGTTTGTTTCTATGATATAATTAATCATGGAAACATACTATAAAAATTAAAAATTATGATATAATTATATTGGGGGGAAGAGCCCCGGAAGAAATTGTGTCAAATTTATACATGATAAAGAAAAAATGGCTTCACTTTTGTTTTCAGTACACCAAAATACATAAAGATCAGCTAAAATTATCAAATCAAAATTTTAAATTTAGACCTGTGTTATTTACTTTGGTCCTATTTTTCGTAATTTTTATTTATTTTAAAAGAATTCAGTTCTTATTTAAAATATCTAATGGCCTTAACAGCAGGGAAAGCAGCCTCGTACATTTTGATTTGAATACTATTATTTTTCTGTATAATATTTTTTTCTTTAGTTAATTTCAGAAATATGATGATCAAGTAAAGCACACTTTATTATAAAAAATTTTGTAATTGGTACTTACAATACAGGAGGCTGCGGCTCCCAATAGTTTTATCGTGTTACGTTTAATAAACGTAGCACGATATTTAATAATAAAAAATAATGTTTAATAAAAAGTACTAAAATAGATGAAACTGTGTAAACTTTACACAGTTTCGTCTATTTTAGTACTTTTACTTTTATTTTTCATATTCCTTATTCACAAGCTAAAAACTTGTGAATAATGATATTTGAAATTTAAATATATTACAAATGAGTGCTTACCATAAACTGCCACTGGCTGATTCTTCTGGATGCTGAAACTGATATTTGAAATTTAAATATATTACAAACGAGTGCTTACCATAAACTGCCACTGGCTGATTCTTTTGGATGCTGAAACAATTATTATAGCTGCGTCATCAATTGCTTGCTGTACATCATCAACTGATGGTGTTAAGGCAATTGAATCGACTTTCAAGTTAACTTCAGATTTGAACCATGGATTTTTTACGAAGTCTTCGCTTGGAATAAATTTCTCTGTTAAATACAAATAAAAATTACTTTGAGTTAAGTTAAAATATATTAGGGCTGGATATCATAGGGTACGTTTCGGGAGCCAGGCGATAAACGCACAGCTCTTTTGTCACCTAGCGGTTGCTTACACTTGCGGTAATTTTAATTTCAATTTATTTTATTTTTTAAATGCTACTTTTAATTAGTGTACTTATTTTAATACCCTATAAGTTCTTTTTTTTTTTTTTTTTTTTATTTTTTTTTAAAGATATATATTAAAAATGTATAGCAAATATATTAAATATATATATGTATATATATGCTTTAGAATCGAAAAGAAAGATGTGATTACGTAGTACGTTAAAGAATAATTGTTTTTTGCAAAATATATTTCTTCAAGCAAGTATAATTAAAAAAAAATTTATGATTTGGAATCAAAGGAAAAGAAAGTTGGTTAAATGGTATATAAATGAAAGTTCGTTAGCAAGCAAAGTGAAACTGATTCGGAATGTAGAAGCAACCTTAATTTGATTGAACAGAAGAACAGGACTGAAAAACGAAATAGTTAAATATTTATTTTTAGTTAGTTTAAATAAAACAATAAAAGTGTTTTTCTGATATTGCTTCTTCCTTTGTTAAGAAAATATATTTTTGTTATCTTGTTGTTTTAGTTCCCCATCATACTATAGGTATGGGGAACTTAGGTAATCGTGAAAATTTTCGACCTCGGTTTTTTGACTTTTCTACACGTTTTCAGGTGCGAGGAATCCGAAAATGACAAAATTTGTATGGTGTCTGTCTGTAGGGTGTCTGTTAGTGTGCCAGTGTGTCAGTGTGTCAGTCCGTTAGTGTGTCAGTGTGTTAGTCCGTTAGTTTGTTAGTCTGTTAACACGATATCTCACGAACAAATTGTCGCAGAGAGGTCAGATCAGTTTTAAAATATTACTTTCGACACTGGCAAGAACCCTATTCTTTTGCAACATTCGAATTAAAAAACTTCGTAAGTTATGAGAAATTTACGATTTTCTTAACATGGGAGAATAGGACAAAAATTCACTTAAACGTGCATTAAATGGACACTTTTTACTGTAAAAATGTCAAACCAGTTTTAAAATACCAGGTTTGATGCCAGAATGAACATTAGTAACTATAAATGTGCTACTTTGAAAATTTCGCAAGTTATTGGAAATTCACGAATTTCTTAACATGGCAGTATAGGGCAAAATTTCACATAAACGTCAATATTGAGAGATATTTTCATCGTAAAGATGTCAGACTACTTTTGAAATATTATTTAGAACACTGGAATGAATATTAATGACTATGAATTTTCCAATATAAAAATTTCGTAAGTTATTGGAAAATTACGAATTTCTTAACATGGCAGCATAGAGCCAAATTTCACATAAACGTCAATCTTGAGGGATATTTTCATCGTAAAGATGTCAAACCACTTTCGAAATATTATATAGGATACCGGCATGAATATCATAGACTATGATTTATCCAATTTAAAAAACTCGTAAGTTATTTGGAATTTACGATTTACTTAACATGTCAGAATAAGGCAAAATTGAGCATAAATTTCCATTTTGAGGATCCTAATTACATTAGACAACTTCAAAATTGCATTTATGATATTTGTTTGAACATGATTGAATACAAATATTCTAATAGGAAAATTTCGTAAATCATTCGTAATTTACGATTTTATCAACATAGCGAAATTGTAAATTTTTCATATAAATATGAATTTTGAGGATTATTGCATTGGAAATAGTAGCATGAAAACTAAACAACGGAATTGACCCTGATAAAATAAATTAATAGATTAGAATAAGATATATATATCGAAGTTAACGGTGGATAGCCTATTAGGCGGGGATTTCATTCTGTCACTATATCAAGCTTTGGTCAAATTCATTTCTTTTAACATGATTATAATATGTCTCGCACTAGAAATTTATGAGAACATAAATATGATGGGGAACTGAGCAGAGTCCACCTATGCCAACTAGTTTGGATAACATATAGGGCTACACAAGAGCAATCTATTATATGTTTTTTCTTTAAAAATAAAGTCATAAAGATGTCCTCCGCATGATATTAGTTCCCCATCATACTATAGGTATGGGGAACTTAGGTAATCGTGAAAATTTTCGACCTCGGTTTTTTGACTTTTCTACACGTTTTCAGGTGTGAGGAATCCGAAAATGCCAAAATTTCTATGGTGTCTGTCTGTAGGGTGTCTGTTAGTGTGTCAGTCCGTTAGTGTGTTAGTCCGTTAGTTTGTTAGTCTGTTAACACGATATCTCACGAACAAATGATCGCAGAGAGGTCAGATCAGTTTTAAAATATTACTTTCGACACTGGCAAGAACCCTATTCATTTGCAACATTCGAATTTAAAAACTTCGTAAGTTATTAGAAATTTACGATTTTCTTAACATGGGAGAATAGGACAAAAATTCACTTAAACGTGCATTTAATGGAAACTTTTTACTGTAAAAATGTCAGACCAGTTTTAAAATATCAGTTTTGATGTCGGAATGAACATCAGTAACTACAAATATGCTACTTTGGAAATTTTGCAAGTTATTGGAAATTTACGAATTTCTGAACATGGCAGTATAGGGCAAAATTTCACATAAACGTCAATTTTGAGAGATATTTTCATCGTAAAGATGTCAGACTACTTTTGAAATATTATTTAGGACACTGGCATGAATATTAATGACTATGAATTTTCCAATATAAAGATTTCGTAAGTTATTGGAAATTTACGAATTTCTTAACATGGCTGAATAGAGCAAAATTTCACATAAACGTCAATCTTGAGGGATATTTTCATCGTAAAGATGTCAAACCACTTTCGAAATATTATTTAGGATACTAGCATGAATATCATAGACTATGATTTTTCCAATTTAAAAAATTCGTAAGTTATTTGGAATTTACGATTTACTTAACATGTCAGAATAAGGCAAAATGGAGCATAAACTTCCATTTTGAGGATCCTAAATACATTAGACAACTTCAAAATTACGTTTATGATATTTGTTTAAACATGATTGAATACAAATATTCTGATAGGAAAATTTCGTAAATTATTCGTAATTTACGATTTTATCAACATAGCGAAATTGTAAATTTTTCATATAAATATGAATTTTGAGGATTATTGCATTGGAAATAGTAGCATGAAAACTAAACAACGGAATTGACCCCGATAAAATAAATAAATTGATTAGAATAAGATAAATATATCGAAGTGAACGGTGGATAGCCTTTTAGGCGGGGATTTCATTCTGTCACTGTATCAAGCTTTGGTCAAATTCATTTCTTTTAACATGATTATTATATGTCTCGCACTAGAAATTTCTATGCCAACTAGTTTTTTTCTCGTTTAATCTTAGAAATGAATTTAATCAGTTAGTATTGTTAGATTTCAATTATCTCTATAGAATTTTTTTTTTTTTTTTTTTTTTTTTATCAAATTAAATGAAAAGATTGTAACCACTAAACTTTTGTCTTTGCTCTCATATTTTGGAACCTAAAATACTGCGACTATCTGATAATAAATTGGTTTTTGAACTATTGAGGAAATTTAATAAGAAAAAGGTGCCCAAAAATTGATGATAATTTTCAAAATTAGACTTTTAAATGACTGATGATTAAATTATCGTTCATATTTTTAAATATATGGATCTCAAAATTAATGAAGAAGATAGTAAAAAATAATAATAATTAAAAAAAAAAAAAAAAAACCCTGACCGTAGAAATTGATTTATTTATTGTACTATAAACTTTAACCAAAATGGTTTTAAAAGAAAAAGGAAAAATAAATTTATTTACCAAACTCGTTTTTTTTTTCGACTGGATAAAGTTTAACTTATATTCATGTTTCTTTTAAAAAAAATATCCTAAAACAGTCCAATTTTATATGCAAGACATTTATCACAAAATAATAAACAAAAAAAATTAAATTTAATCTGTGTTTAAGAATTTCCATTACGCTGCCTCTTATTTATATTAAAGGCTATAGTTTAGGACAACAGCTTTTTAAAATACCTAACTGAAAAAGTGAAAGTAATTGTTCTTATTTTACTACCTAATTTATGTGACAGTTGTGTATTCTACCTTTGATTCTTTATTATCAATAGATTTGATAAATTATTTATTAATTGCAAGTATTTTGCAGGATTTTTTTGTAACTCACCATTGTAAGACGATGTTGTATAAAGCAATGTTTCCAAGGAGTTACAAATCGAAATGATAACGTTTTCAACGAATTTCTTGTTGCACTGAAGTTGGAGACCTACTGAAGCATCCGCAATTTTCTTTTTCTGGGACTTCGCTGTATAATGAATAATAATAATAAAAAAAAAGCAGTTAGAATTAGTAAATGTTTTACTTAATCAAATGTTAATAACAAGAAAAGAAAAGAAAAGATAAATCATTATAAGTTGAAAAGTGAATGCTATTACTCTAACAGCATAAAATGTTCCAGAAACACAAGCATCATAATAACATCAAAACATTGTAACAATTGCTGAAAATTTTTGAAACGTTCAGTTTGCTTTCAGATTAGTTTTAAAAACGTGGTAATGTCTGCGATGGTAACAGAAAACAGATCGCAAAAACCGCGATCGTAACAGTAACCTAACAGAGAAGTTTCTGCCACTTAACAAATAGAGCATAGAAAAGATTTTAAACGTCGTTTCCGAAAAACAGCGGAGAGCATAATGATGTCAGTTTGCTTTCAGATTAGTTTAAAATCGTAGTAATGTCTGCGATCGTAACAGAAAACAGATCACAAAAACCACGATCGTAACAGCAACATAACAGAGAAGTTTCAGCCATTTAACAAACAAAGCATAAAAAAGGTTGAACGTCGTTTCCTAAAGACAGCGGAGAGCATAATGAAATCA
The DNA here is from genome assembly GCA_963930645.1 of Salticus scenicus. NCBI lineage: Eukaryota > Metazoa > Arthropoda > Arachnida > Araneae > Salticidae > Salticus > Salticus scenicus. The sequence continues at coordinate 109,255,158 of OZ005661.1, read as the reverse complement.
ATTTGCTTTCAGATTAATTTTAAAAAGATAGTAATGTCCGCGATCGCAACAGTAACCTAACAGAGAAGTTTCAGCCATTTAACAAATAGAGTATAGAATAGGTTGAACGACGTTTCAGATTAGTTTTAAAAACGTAGTAATGTTCGGGATCGTAACAAAAAAGAGATTGTAAAAACCGCGATCGTAACAGAAACCTAACACAGAAGTTTCAGCCATTTAACAAATAGAGTATAGAATAGGTTGAACGACGTTTCAGATTAGTTTTAAAAACGTAGTAATGTTCGCGATCGTAACAAAAAAGAGATTGTAAAAACCGCGATCGTAACAGAAACCTAACACAGAAGTTTCAGCCACTTAACAAATTGAGCATAGAAAAGGTTCAACGCGTTGTTTCCGAAATACAGCGGGGAGCATAATGGAATGTATTACAATAATGAAAGATTTTAAGTGTTTTGCAACATATCTGAAATATTCTGTGGTGTATGGCTACTTACAAAAAATAAACATTAAGAAAAAAAAAAAGAGAGAGAGAGAGAGAAGAGAAACTTTTATACTTTTTTCTTCTTCTCTGAAAGTACTTTCTTTGACATAAACATCAATTACTTCTTGTACCGCATCTTCAACAGCATGGCTCTTCTTGTCCAAGAATTCTGAACCATTATTTGCTGAATTCTATGCGAAAAACAGTAATTTTAAGGGGAAATGTCATATTTCGATAATAAACTAGATTTTAATATAAATTTAAAGTTGATTAATCTTATGGAGATCCGGATGATACTGATTTTGTCGTTCACTGAACAGAATTTTCCCCCTAATACACCCGTAATTAGAAAGTGCATAAGTATAAGTTCTTATCTACTTTTATAAGTATGAAGGTAACATATAAGAGTCATAAGATTTATTTTTAAATGTACAGTCCTATTTTTAATTTCAAACTGAAATGAATAATAGTTAAGTATGCTGTAAAGGCAATGTATAGAAAACAACATTACAACCTAGTATTACTTACAAAATTTTGAATAAACACCATAAAATACAATAAACTCGCAACAACTCGCGTTGCCACTTTGACTGCAGCACTCGTGCTTACTTTGTTCGCCTGATGAAGGGTCGTGTGCTTTTTCGAACCAGATAAATCTGGTTGAGGCTGCAATAAAAGATTTAGTTAGAATTATAAGAGCCTTTTCTACTACATATTTTCTTTCTGCTCATGCATTTTTTTTTTTTTTTTTTTAAGCCTGATACTTTTGAATTTCTGGAAAAATCTGTTATACATGTAGAACGAGGAGAAATATTGAAGATATTTCAAACATCAAGGATTTATTAAAAGTAAGAAACTTTGAATAAACACCACCATAAAATGCAAGAACTCTCAACAATTCTTTCAGGTTGAAAGAAAACAATATCCTTCGTCAGGAGAACAAAGTATGCACGGGTGCTGTAGACAAAGTAGCAACGCATTTTTTATAAGCAAGGGTTTAATTCAAACTATCTATACATTTCCACTTAATCGAATCTGTGCAAATATCTTTAATAACATCAGGTGGTCCAAAATTTACAGAAAAATGAAAGATATATTATTAAACTAGAATATTGAGACCACCACATGACTTTCTTCTATATTTTTCTACGCAAATTCACTCAGTAAAAATAATTTATTAAAATTTTTAATAAAATTATCTTCTGTGATAATGCAGTACGATTTACATGTTAGAGAAGTAGTATAACACTAAATATCAAAAAAAAAAAAAAAAATAGTTCATTTTATTCTCGATATTACATTATATATATATATATATATATTATTTTACTTTATTTATTTATTTTTTTGAGGGGGGGGGGGTAGGTTAAAAATGAAAAAAAATCGATAAGTTTGTTTTAAATTATCTCAGATGGATGGTTCAACCACCCATCATGAAAATTTATTCCCCTCGAAGGGGGACTTCCCCCCAGGGGGAGAGGCGAGACTCCTAGATATACATTTTTTTTTTTTTTTTTTTATCCCAGTTGACTATTCCTTTTATAAATAAGTCTTGTAAATTTCATAATGATTATTAAAAAATAATTATCTTTATGCACACTTATACAAAATTTTGTCCTATTCTACCATGTTAAAAACTTAGAAAAGGCGGGATGGAAGCGCAACTATTTTTTACCAAAAGTTGGTAGGCACAAATTTAGGTCAAGGTGTAACTACATACCAATTTGTATAAAATGTTGTGCAGTTGTTCCTGAGATACAGTGGCCACAAAATTTTTGTCTCACACAAGCACACAGGCAGGCATTTTCTAAAATCATGTTCTACAGCTCTCATAACGTGTAAATTCATCAAAAACCCGAGGTCGAAAATTTTTACGAATAAAATACTTTCTTCTATTGAATATAGAAGAAAGTAAAAATTATTGACCGTAGCACATGCAGTTTTCATTAAAATATACAGAAATACATACTTTTTTTTTTTTTTTTTTTTTTTTTTTTTTAAAGTAACAAAAGATTTGTTTCCAAATTAGTTTAATTTTTTCTGTCTGCTGGCGCTTTAATTGTAAAATATTTTTTTTTAGTGGGGTGCAGTACATTCAACAACGAAACTAGGACTGTGAATGCTCAATGTGATGGCCGTCATTCATGAGAATGGTTGTCAGACTTTGCGTGCTGGAATTTCTCGTAATAAAGCTAAACTAACTTTTGATAAAAATTGTCCAACAGCTTGCATTGCCATCCCACTTTTTCTAAATTTTTAACATGGTGGTATAGGACAAAATTTTGTATAAATGTGCATAAAGAGAATTATTTTTTAATAATCATTATGAAATTTAAAATAATTATTTGTAATAGAGATAGTCAACTGGGAAAAAAAATTGTGTTTGTAGGAGCCTCGCCTCCCCCCCCCCCTCTTTCCGGGGGAGTAAATTTTCATGATGGGTATCTTTCAAAAGAGCTCGCCAATACCTTTAAAACGAATGGTTGAACCATTGATCTGCGATAATTTAAAATAAAGTTATCGATTTTTTTCATTTTTAACTTTTTTTCTTTTTTTTATGCAATATTGAAAATAAAATTTACTTTCTTTAGGATATTTAGTGTTATACTACTTCTGTAACATGAAAATCGTCTGCATTGTCATGAAGATAATTTTTTTAAATAATAATTTTAATAAATTATTTTTACTGACTGAATTTGTATAGGAAAATATAGAAGAAAGTCATGTGTTGGCCACAACATACTAGTTTGTTATTACGTATATATATAACAAATCCCAAAATTTTTTGCGCATTTCAGTGAAAACCGCATACTGCTACTGTCAATACTTTTTGAATAATATATTTTTTATTTATTCTTGGATTTTCGGATAACTTGGTGTTTTTTTAAAGTTGAAAATATTCTTACCTTAATTAAGTCCAAGAACATTCGTGTGGATATAGGTTTATCTGTCGGTAATGGACATAGAATAACATCAGCCACTTGTGAAAGAACATCCTCAACACGGTGCTGCAAAATATTTCTGAGTCTGTAAGTAAATGAATAAAAACAAATGACTTTGCGCTTTATAATTTCATTTATATCATGTCTGCCATGTTCACGATTTTTCTAAAGAAATATCTTTAGTTTATTGTCATTTATTTATTTTATTTATTTTGAGAAAAAAAAAAAAAAGTCTTGAAAAAATGGGCAAAAATTACAGGCTGTTTATTGGCTTGACTTTTAACAAATATTTTTATCTGTCAATTTATATTTTACATTTCCAAATAATAATATTAAAGTCATTTAAAAAAAAAAAAAAATATTTTATTTCTTATTTATTTATTTTTGTGAGATGAAATTATATGCAAGATTATAGACATTAGATGTAAGCTGAAGATAATCGAAAATTATGAAAAACACCATTGCATTATCCATAATATTCATATGCAAATACATTCATTATAATAATATTTAGAATATAAAAATAATAAACATGAATATTGCGTCATGTATTTTGCCTCAGAAAAATTCCTAGCAATATCCTTATTTTATGAGTTTTCCGAAACTGCATTCTATAATCAATATTTTATTATTTGATTATGGCTAGTTAAACTTACTTGTACTGTGATTCTGCGTTAAAATACTTCATTAAAAGAATATTGATATTTGGAAAATTTTGGACTTCAATCAAGATCTCGATGTTTCTTCATGGAACAAGATCAGTTATACTTTTGATCGTGTTACATGAAGAAACGAGTCTGAATGTTGAAGAATTGAGAAGATTGAATAAGATCGAGTTATTAACATCTAAGTGTATTATAAATTATCCTTTTAGACTTTATTTAGCATTACTGAGCCATATTTAGCAATGTTGTATAAATATTAAACGGAAATGGTAGATAGTGCTAGGATAGATTTTCGTCGACTCATATTGGGCGAGAAATAACTAAGTGAGTTATTAACTAGCTTTTCAGACCATATTTAGCATAACTGGACCTTATTTGGTGAAAATGCTAGATAATGCTAAACAAGAAGATTGAAGATTTTGTTCCGTGAAGAAGCAATCTTGTTCTATGAAGAAACAATTATAATTTAAGAGCCTGGCCAATTATACTTATTTATGCAGTGATTCGGCGGTAAAACACTGCACTAAAAGAATGTGGACATTTCGAAATTTTGAACTTCATTCAGAGCGATCCATGTTTTTCATGGAATAAGATCAATTATACCGTTTGTTAGAAATTCATTCTGTATATGTTCTTAACAAGACCCTATACCAGACAAAAAAAAAAAAAAAAAAAAAAAAAAAAAAATGAAATTTTAGGCATTATTCAGAGAATTATTTTTCTCCGTGAACAAGATTAGTGATGATTTTTTAGAGATTCAAATGACAGAAGCAAACCTCAAATACATGTGAGGTAAAACTGCAATTTTCTATTTAATATTGTTACGAATTTGTAAATAGTAGTCTTTTTTCTTTTCTTTTTTATCTAATTTAATCCAAACAGGCTTAGGTTATAAAATGTTTATTTTCTGCATTTCTGGCTTGTTTTGGCATTAAAATACACCATTTTTCTTTAAAAACCCGTTATAAAGCTTCCCCAGGCCAGACAAGGCCTTGGCGAAGAATTTAGCAAGTTTATCGCCCCTTGGCGCCTTTTTTAGGAGAAGATTCTTATTATCGATATTCGATTATCTAAGCTCTTAATCGAATATTTTTCGAAATATGAGAACATTTTGGAAATATACGAGGCTGTATAAAGGTATACCATTCCAGCCGCTGAGTCAATTTTACGCCAAGTCATTGCGGTAAAAAGAACTCCTGCTTGACCAGGCTTCTGCTATTCATTCACGGACAATTCATGAACCTCGAGTATGCGGTAATATTCTTAATAAAAAATACTCATTGAATATTTCTAATTTATACAATTTTACTTCCAAATTTAAGCAGATGTCTCAAACAGGCATTTCTGATCTTTTCAAATATGAAAATTCATAATGAAATTCATGTGAATTTTTTGTGACAACGTAAATATTATAATAACATAAGTTTTCTTACTTTTTTGTATTACTTGTGATAGAATTTTATTTTAAAATTAATACTTTTAAAATTATCCCAGAAGCTGAAATATACAAGAAATAAATTTGTACTTTAAGTTGATATTTCTTAATTTGGTAATAATCATATGAATTTGGAAGACAAAATTGTAACTCGTATTGATTTTCCGCCTTTTTATTCATGCGTTCGTATGCATAATGTGTTATTCAGATTGGGAAAAAAATATTATATTTTTTTTTTTTCTTCAGTTATGCGTTTATTTATTTATTTATTTATTGTGATAGCATTTTTTTAACTTTGTACTTGCTTGTCTCCACAAATTGTGTTTTAATATAAAAATGCATTTGCTTCGCATTCTACATCCTCGTTCACATGAAGTTATTATTAAAACAATATAAGATATGCAACGCATTAAATATAATTATGTCATCAAACTTCATAAAAGTGTGGTGGAAAGAGGGTGGATGGGGGCTCAAATATAATTTTTCCCTGGACATCCATAAAACTTAGTAGTTCCCTGTATGTGTTCCAGGGAAGGTTCTGTTTCTGATTAAAAGTACCAGGGTTCGGGATATATATCAATAGATATATATCATGGATATATATCATGATATATATCCGATATTTATTTTTTAAATATCGGGATTTTCGATATTTTTGATATTTCCCTTTATGTGAAGTATTTTGAAAATAGCATTATTCATCATATTTATATTTTTCGTCTAAAAGTTAGAACTTTAAATTTTCAATTGTTATTGAAAATTTTATTTTAAATGAAATGCTAAAAGGAGCTAGTAACAAAAATAATTTTTACACATCTGAAAATGTTTTTCTAAAGTGCTCCTGTAATTTCAATATAAGAATTTCTGTGTTGGACTAACTCCAGCAAGAGTTCCCCCATTTTTAATTCTATTTTTAGATTGCACCTACAGTGGTTTTCATCCCCCCCCCCCCCGCCAAAAAATAAATAAATAAATAAATAAAAAATAAAAAAAAATCTATTTATAGACTGCACCTGCTATAATGAAGAAAGGATTTGGTTTGGTCAGTAGGGATTCGCTGACAATATTTCACAATCACATTTGCACAATTAGATTAATGAACAAGCATAGTCTAGAACAGTCTAACAAGGGAACATTCCAAAGGTGTCATCTTCAAAAAGTATTGAAAAAAATATATGTGATTCTACTCTTCATAAAACACCAGAAAATGAAAAAAATATCGGCTGAAATTAATTACAGCGTCCACAAAAAATTATTAAAATTAAGCATATTTGGCGATTTCAAACTGCTAGGCGATTGATTTTGAGTACTTGGCGGAGAAGCAAAACACGGTTCTGTTCGTACACTGCAATCTCGGTGCTAGCAAACGTATCGCCTAAGAGCGCTAAATCGCCAAATATGCTTAATTTTGATAATTTTTTGTGGTCGCTGTAATTAATTTCAGCCGATATTTTTTTCATTTTGTGGTGTTTTATGAAGAGTAGAATCACATATATTTTTTTCAATACTTTTTGAAGATGACACCTTTGGAATGTTCCCTTGTAAGGCATGTTTCAAGAAGTGCTGTGATTTTTTCTTCTTTTTCTGCTATTGAATATTATATTTAAACAAGTTGTAAATCTTAAAATTTGTACTTAAGGTTATTATATTAAAATCATTATGCCAGGAACTAAAGATCCGATATGGAATCATTTTACATGTAAAACTAAAGAAGGGAATACTGGAAAATGGGCCAAATGCAAGATATGCGAAAAGGAAATGCAAGGAATTCCAAAATGGATGGAAATACACTATAAGTTATATTCTACTGGAATTGATAAAAATGCAGGTAATTATAATAATAATTACTATTTATTTATTATTATTCATTTTTTATTCTAGAATTAAAAGTTTTCACATTCATATTGTCAGATTTTATTGCATATTATTGCTACTTAAATGCAAATAACAATTAGGTATTTTCTTTTTTTTATGGGAATATGTTGCAAAAAAATAATATACTCAAATCAACTGAACTAAATTTTAAAGTTTAATTAATTTTTTATTATTAAGAAGAAAAATGCAGAATATTTGAATAACTTTTACATCTTAATTTTTATTTATCTTTGAACTTACAACTTTGATACAGTTTAAAAACTATGTTTTAGGGGGAAGGGGGGGGGGAGATATATAATATTTTAACAATAGAATTATTTTTTATTTGAGCAATTTCTTATTTTAATTAACTGCTAACTTTTAAATGCTAAAATTTTATTTCATTTATTCTGATTATTATTATGTTAGAGACTGTGGTTGATCCTGATCGCAGATCAAACTTTAGAGCAGATAATGATGCCACGTCATCAAAACAACCAAAGAAGAAGCAAAAAACATACAGGTCAACAACTATGTCTTTAACTAAAGATTCCAATGCAGTATTCACATCTGTGGCATATGCACAATCAATTGATGAGCAAGTGGCAAGATATTTTTACGCAACAAACACACCTTTTACACATGCAGCAGTGGCGGATTTAAGGGGGGTGGCTAGGGGGCTAAAGCTCCCCCCCCCCCAAAAAAAAACCTCTGACATTTACAATTGAATATTACAATTGTAAATTTTTTATTTGTCTAGAATAACATTTTGAAAAATCTCAGCCCCCCCCCCCCAAAAGTCAAGTTCTGGATCCGCCACTGACATGCAGTGCATCCAGAATTCTTAAAATTGTGCAATTTGCTTCGACCAGGGTACACACCACCTTCTGAAAGAAGATTAGCAGGAAAAATTTTAGACGCTGTACACAAAAAAGCAATTGAAGAGTCCAAGGAAATTCTGTCTCGAGAAACTGTGACGATGAGTCTCAACGGCTGGAGTAATGTTCATAATGAACCCCTGATTTACACTTCTGTGATCAAAATGTGTGGTGATATTTTCCTCACTTCAGCTATTGACTTTTCAGAGCATTCGCATACTGCAGATTATTTATATACTGCGGCAAAACGATCTATCTTGGATTGTAAAGAAAAATTTTATGTTGATGTTCGCAGCTTCGTTACTGATAATGCTGCAAATGTCACAAAAATGAGAGAGGAGCTTGCTAAAACTGGAGATTTTGATATCATTTATTAGGGTTAGTAAAATTCGATCCTGATCTCTGCTTGATTGGAGACACCATCACTTAAAATAAAATGAATTCAGTCGTGGTTTTGGAATAAAAGACATCGTACTTAAAGACGAAAACATTTAATAAGACATTACTAAAAAGCGCACAAAACATAGATAAACATTTAAAACATAAATAAATAAATTCTTCTCGAATGACTAGAAACATGCCATTTTCTCCTTCCATCCAACTCCGTTCTCTCTTCTTTGGCTGTTGCCACCTATCTCCTGTCAAATACCACTTCATGACGTCATGGAACTTTACTCGTCCCTCCTTTTTGAGCTCATACGTCACAGGAGTGACTATGATGCTACCAAACTTAGATACTGTTTCATGATATAGAGAGTTTCTACACAAATGTTCACATTCATGATAATGCTGAATAGTTTTTGATATAAATTTTTCATATAGGAAGAACACCAACAGATAACACTAAGAGTTTCTAAAAAAATGTTCATGTAAGTACCACAAAAATTCTTTTTAGAAAAAGTTTGTAAAATAAATGTTCATATGTAGATCCTAAAAGTTTATATCAAGAGTTTATAAAAAAATGCATATATCATAAAATCTTTAGGAAGAGCTTCTGCATATGCCCAAAGAAAAAAAAAGTAAATGCATAGTATATTCAGCAATAAACAACAACAGCAATACACACAAATAATTGATCTAACATTAAATATCTTACAAATAACCCTTATAATATGCACATGAATTATATAGTATATCACGAGGTAATTTAAATTTGAATAATTAGATATAACTGAAAAACTATTAAAATATTTTAAGGAAGTCTAGATAAAGAATCGGCATTGCCATGATTTTTCCCCTTTCTATACGTAATTTTTAGATTATATCTTTGCAAAGCTAAAGCCCAACGTGCTAACTTTGCACCGTGTGGCATTGTTTGGGTCAGAAAAGTCAGAGGATTGTGATCGGAAATTATTTCGACTTCTGCACCGAAGAGCCAAGTATCAAACTTTCGTAGAGCAGTCAGCACACTGTAAGCCTCTCGTTCGATCGTTGACAATTTGACTTGGCACGGAGACAGTTTTTTACTAAAAAAAGCAATCGGATGTTCTTTGCCAGAATCGTCCGACTGAGATAAACATGCTCCTATAGCTTTGCTCGAAGCATCAGTGTACAATTTGAATGGCTTTGCTATATTAGGCGTATATAGAGATGACATATTCATTAAATGGTGTTTCAAATTTTGAAAAGCTGTTTCTTGGGCATCAGACCAGGGAATTTCATTAGGTACGCTTTTCTTTGTTAATTCAGTCAAGGGAAGAATTTCTGAAGCAAATTTTGGAATGTATTCCTGGTAATAATTAGCCAAACCAATTACACTACGAAGTTCTTTTTTGGTGATAGGCCTGCAAATTTTTCTTATAGGTTCGGTTTTTTCGGGATCGGGTGTATGTCTTCCTGATCCAATAATATGGCCTAAAAATTTCACTTCATTCTTTCCGAAATTGAATTTCTTTAAATTAACTGTAAGACCAATTTCTAGGAATGTTTTGAGAACTGCTTTCAAGTGTGTTATATGTTCACTCCAAATGGTAGAAAATACTGCAACATCATCGATATAGGAACGACAATAATCTTTATGACACTCTAAAACTTTGTCTATAGATTTTTGAAATGTACTACCAGCGTTCTTCATACCAAATGGCATCACATTCCATTGGAAATGCCCTGAGTGGGTAGTAAAAGCAGTATAATGTTTGCTATCTTCTTTCATAGGTATTTGCCAGTACCCTTTCGTGAGATCTAGAACAGAAATAAACTGCGAATTACCAATCACGTAAATAAGATCATTGGCAATCTTCATGGGGTATGCATCCGGGATGGTATAGCTGTTCAATAAACGAAAATCAACACATAACCTAACAGTTCCATTCTTTTTGGCAACGCAAACGACAGGATGAGCCCATTCGCTGTTACTATGTTCTATTAGTCCAAGTGTAAGTAATTCTTGAATCTGTCGATCCACTTCCTTTTGCATAACTATCGGTATTCTATATGGACGTAGTCTTTTAGGACAGCAATCTCTAGTAACGCGGACACTGTGTCCTTCTACTTTAGCGATTCCGGGTTTAGTGCTGAAAACATTATTATATTTGCATATCACATTTTTCAAACCATTTTTCTTTTCAAAATTTAAATCTAAACTATCAATATGGTCCGCTATCTCTTTAGGGGTTAAGCATCCATTTTCAAATGGTGCATAATGAATATCACCAAAATCTTTATCTTCATCAAATATTAGGCCAACATGGTCAATTCGAGCAACGTATGATCTGAGCTTATTAAAATGCAGTTCTCTTCTGGACCCATTCTCTAATTCAACTAAGGCTGAATGTGGTCTAGTGATTTCAACAACACTAGCTGGGCCAATCCAAGTTTTAAGTAATTTATGCGAAGATGAAGGAACTAGTATTAGTACTTTATCACCAACATTAAACTGTTTATCTCTTGCTCTCAAATTATACCGCGAAGTATATCTTTCTTGAGAATCCTGAGCATATTCTGATGCAATTTCATGTGCTTTTCTTAGTTTCTCAACTAGTTCTGATATATATTTTTCAACTGATGCGGAAGATGAAGTGGGAATTTTCCTCTCACCAGTCCATACGTCTTTCAATAGTGACAATGGTCCAGGAGGCAAACGGCAATAAACTAACTGAAACGGAGAAACACTTGTCGTACTATGAGGAACTTCTCTGTAAGCAAAAAGTAGATATGGAAGATGCAAATCCCAGTTAGATCCATATTCCTGTATATTTTTATTTAACATATCTCTCAATGTTCGATTCCAACGTTCCACTGCACCCATACTTTCTGGATGACCTGTCGTTGCAAACCTCTTAGAAACTCCAAGAAGTTCCACAAATGCTTCACTTAATTTAGCAGTAAAATTAGTACCTTGGTCTGTACATATTACTTTGGGGAACCCTGTCTGTGTAAATATTCTCATCAGATTATTGCAAGTTGTTTTAGCATTGATGTTAGTCACGGGAATAGCTTCAGCCCATCTAGTACATAAGTCAACTGCACAAATCACATATTTATGTCCTCTTCGAGACGAGGGTTCTAAAGGTCCAATACAGTCCAAACTCCAGACTTCAAATGGAATTTCTGGCCTAACAATGGGTTGTATCGGTATACGATCCCTATAGGAAACTGTTCTGCGTATTTGGCAGGTTTTGCAACTTTCACAAAATTTTTTAACGTCTTCTTTGAGACTTGGCCAATAAAATGAATATTTTATTCTCTGCTTCGTTTTCTGTTCGCCTAGATGACCAGCAAATGGTATTTCGTGTGCCATCCTAAGAACTTCTTTTCTTTTGCATGTGGGCAGAACAACTTGATCAACGTTTTCTCCACATAAGCATTCTGAATGGACAAGAACTCTATTACTAATTTTAAATGAATTCTTCCCATTTTTGGCATAAAACCAGGATTTCTTTAAATCTTCATCATCTAATTGTAATTTTATAAAATCGTCTTTATTTCCATTGCTTTCATCATCGGTAATCTCAGCATTAAGTTGAAGGGACATTGAAATGTTTTTCTTTTCATCATGTTCTTCCTGATTTTCTTTTTCAATGCTCTCATTTAATTTTGCAAGTACATGATTCATACATCCATTTAATTCTACATTCTCCATTAAAACTTCACAGGCAGTTGAACAAATTAGCATATCATTCACAAGTTTCTTCGACACTGCACAAGTTACAGGTACATTGCCGTGTTTCCGATCATCTATCTTTAGGTCAAAAATCTTTAGAGCAGCTACTTCTTTTTCACCGAAAGCCGAAATAATTTGGATTGTTCCATCCCCTTCTCCAAAGTCGGTATCGACCAAATCTGCACGTAAGACTGAAATTTGTGCTCCAGTATCCACTGTTGCCTTCAAAACTTTTTCTCCACATTTGATATTTACGTATTTCAAATCATCAATTCCATCTTTAATAGGCATAGAGGTTGACACAAGAATTGACACCTTAGCAGTTACAACTTCGTTCGCTGTCTTTGGCTTAACGTCTTTGGCTTCAACCACATTACTTACGGCATTACGAATTGATGTTTTCTTGAAATTCTTGGGACAAACTCTAGATAAATGCCCCACAGATCCACACGTAAAACAAGTAGGTTTAAAACTTGTATTTTGATCAATTCTTGGAGGAAATGATGTCCTAAATTTCCGAGATGGCTGTTCGTCTTTTTGTTTGTTGCTAAAGTCTTTAAAATCAGGTTTGTAATTACTAGTTGTTCTATGTTTCATATCACCCAAACCGTATCCCTTAGCATTCAATCGTACACTTTCGTACTCATCCAACTTATCAGCTAAAATACCCGGAACAAGTAACTTAGCCCAGTCATCGACGAAATGTTCTCGGATATCACCTGGAATGCGTCTTTTTAACTGATCCGTAATCATAAGATTCTTCAATCCTTCAAAATCATTTACTGCAACTCCTTCAAGCCATTCCTCAAAGTAGCTTGTTATTTCGAAAACAAAGTCTCGCCAAGATCGAGTAGGGTTTCGCTGATGTTTCACAAATTTTTGTCTGAAATGTTCAGGGCCTAATTTAAATCGTTTTAATAATAAACCTTTGATATAATCATAATCGTCAAATTTTTCTTCTGATTCACGAGCTATTAATTGAGTGATTTCTTTTGGCATAAGGGCTAAAAGAGCTACTACACCCAGTTACATTTATCTAGATTAATTCTCTTGGCTTGACGCTCAAACAAAGTCAAGAACAGCACTATATCTCCATCTCTCATTTCGAATTTTGGAACGATTTTTGTTAAATCTTGCGTACTACTCTTAGCTTCAGAAATCGGTGCTACTTTAAACTTTTCAGCTTCCAAACGGATTTTTTCTAACTCAAATTCATATTCGCGTTTTTGTTTTTCAATCTCTTGCTCTTGGAATTGCTTTTCAGCGTCTTGTTTCTCCTGGAGCTTCGTATCTTCGATAATAATGTCGAGCTGATTCTTAGTAAACTCTTCGTCATATTCTTTATCTTTGGTAATTAATTTGCGTAGATCGCTTACAGTCATTTCATTCGTGACCTGAAGATTCAACTCCACAGCCAACAATTTCAAATCCTCTTTCTTTGCGCGACCCAAATATGCCATCTTATACACCTAAAATTTTCTGAACGAGAAACTTAGCAAAAATTCCCCAAGGTCGTGCTGATTAAAACACTTTGTTAAATATTAATGGAAATAAAATTATATACCATATACAAAACCCATAATTTATACCTAAAGCAATTGATATCTGTATAAATTTCTTTACTTAGCTTATGAATCAAATTGACATTAAAAATACATGAATGATATTTTCACACATTAGAAATAATTTAAAACACACTGTCGTGCATATTTACATTTCCTTACGCAATGAAATATAAAATAAAATTCTTTTCATATTTATCCAATTTATTTTTTATTGAAACCAACACATTTATTTCATATGAAATGAATAAACAAACATTTCTATCATAAGCTTACTTCAATGTTTGTAAAAAAAAAATAAACAATTTAAAAAATGTAATCTTTAACACTTTTTATATAATTACCATGTGTCATAAGCATAAACACAGAAAAGAAAAAAAAAAAATACTCTTTCTATAAAATAATGAAATGGAACAAAAAAATAAAAATAATCCGCGATTGTAATGAAATGCTCGCCCTCTGGTGGGCTAAGGTGAAATTATCATACCACTGATAGCTTTCACGCTGAAACAATGATAGAACAACAAGAAAGCACAATAATAAATGCACGTGGCAATATTTACTAACAACTGCAGTTGAGAAAACGCCATCTATCGATCATTACAAACGCGGATATTAACGCAGACGATTTTCGTCAGCATTAGCTATTTCGTTCGAAAACAAACTAATTTATTATGGCTCGTTATTAAATGAAATAAACAAAACACTATTTGTGTAATTTCAGCACTTAATAACTAAATTGAGTCAACTCTCATATATATTTCATATTAGGTACATTCATTAAAATATAAATATTCTAAAAAAAAAAAAAAAAAAGATTTTCCAATTTCAGGAACAAAATAAGATATTTACTCTTATTTATTTCATCACACAAAATACTTTTAACTCTATATTTCGGAGATCAAACAAACAAATATATATGTATATATATCAAACTGAGGGGGGAAATATCAAGATCTACTGTTGTAGATATTTAACAGATAAACAACTCTATATTTTTTGAAGTAAATAAAAAAAATCACATTGTATTAAAATTAATATTCACTGGCGTGAAATATTAAACCTTTATTCACTGCCGTAAATAAATGTAATTAATACATATACGCTGTATTAAAATTAAACAATCACTGGCGTGACATCGTATGCTGTTATTTACCAGCGTAAAATATAATACACTTAATACATTCACACTGTATTAAAATTGACATTCACTGGCGTGAACTTTATTCGAATGTATTTGAGAACAAAAAAAACTCAGAACTGGCGTTCTATTATGTATATAATTTTACGTTATAATATCAACAACAACAAAAAAAAAAAATTAACACAGAATTAGCACTGGCGTGCTTCTTATCGAATATTTATTTTGCACTGGCGTGCTTCATATCGAACATATTCAAAAATATTAGAACTGACGTTCTATTTTCATTTTATGTTATAAAAAAAAAAGAACATTTTTTAAAATGTACACTTAAAATATTTGGGCATATACACGAAAGCTCTTACCTTCCCCATTTTCTAGGTATCTTTTTCAATCCTAGTAAAAGGCTGCGCCAGTAAAATTCGATCCTGATCTCTGCTTGATTGGAGACACCATCACTTAAAATAAAATGAATTCAGTCGTGGTTTTGGAATAAAAGACATCGTACTTAAAGACGAAAACATTTAATAAGACATTACTAAAAAACGCACAAAACATAGATAAACATTTAAAACATAAATAAATAAATTCTTCTCGAATGACTAGAAACATGCCATTTTCTCCTTCCATCCAACTCCGTTCTCTCTTCTTTGGCTGTTGCCACCTATCTCCTGTCAAATACCACTTCATGACGTCATGGAACTTTACTCGGTTGTTCTGCTCATATTTTAAATCTCTGACCAAAAGATCTAGAACTTCCAAATGTAGGTAAACAAGTAATCAAAATAATTAAGTACTTTAGAAATACTCATTTACCAAATGCCTGGTACAAAGCAAATGGTGGCAAACTGTTAGTAATACTTCAAACTGTAAGATGGAACACAATGTTTGATGCAATGAAGTCTTTTTTAGATAACAGGGGAAAACTGGTTCAAGTGTGTCAGGATCATAAACATGAAATTGATAAAGACATTTTTAATCTAGTTAATGATAACTTAATGGTTAATTGTACGGACTATACAAACTTTCTAAAACCCATCGCAAAAGCATTAGATGAAATGCAAAAAGATGAGACTAAACTTGCACAATGTGTAGAAATTTGGATTAACTTAAGAGAGGAGCTCAAAGGAATAAAAGAAGTGCAAGAAAAATTATCAGCAAGAGAAGAAATGGCTCTTTCACCAGCATACTTAGCGTCAAATATGTTAGACCATTGATATTGTAATTTTTATTTTTCGGACTCCCGGTCCAGGCATTATTATCACTCAGTCGGAAAAATAAAAATTTCAAAAGATATGATTTTCTTCCCAATCAGTTGATTGTGTGATTTTAATAAAAAAAAATCATTGATATTGTGGAAGAAAATTAACTGAAGAACAAAAGCAAAGAGCAATTGATTTTTTGCGTTCTACAGACAAACAACTTTTGCCTCTAGCGATGACGTTTTTAGCAAAAAAATCCCCCTTTCTAAACTTTGTTTGAAAACGATTTCTTAGCTTCAGAGCCATTGATTTGGTGGGATACTATTAAAATTGAACAGCCACTAAAAGAAAAAATTTCTAAGTTAGTTAATCAATTGTTTACTGCTTCACCAACAACAGCATCCTTAGAGAGAATCTTCTCTAGCTTTGCTTTTGTTCATTCTAAATTGCGCAAATTTTTGTTTAAATTTTTGAACAAAAATAAATAAATTTCATTTTGTACTTAGTTTTATAACAGAAATAAAGCATTCTTGAGATTTGAGATAGTTTTATAATTTGAGTTTTGAAAGAGAAATTGTTTAACTTAAAAGTTTGTTAGTGTTTAAAAAAAAAGAAAAATATATATTATTTATAATTATATATATAAAGAGTACTATTTTATATTAGAATAATGTTTTATATTAGTTTTTATATAATGTGCAATATGTATAGGTGTTTAAGTTGTATTAAATCTGAAAATATTTGTCATAAGTTGACAATTTTGAAAATATCGGATACTTTTGATATTTTCGAAAATATCATGATATTTACGAACCCTGAAAAGTACTGATACCTGAGGAAAAGAGACTCCGTATGAGATACTTGTTTATCATAATTACGAATAAAGCCATCTAAGTTCAGACTGGACCATGTCAGAATATTTAGACCAGGTCTCAAAATTTCATCCAGAGCTTTCAAGTGAATTTCTAAGAGGGGCATCAGTTCTTCTCGAGGCAGACTTTTTAATTGCTTTTGACGCCTTAGTAGTTTCTGAAAAATGTAAGAAAGATAATTAATTCATCCCGCATAGCTAATAATATTTCTAACATTAGGAATCATTTATCTTCAAGAAATAATTTATTGTCATTTATTTAATTTTGTATTCGGACTATTTTGGGATTAGAAAACTATACTGATATATATATATATATATATTCTTTAATTCGTACATATACTTTAAATGCACAGGGAATTGTACACAATTACACTTCTTTCCCATACTTTGAATATTAACGCATGTTAGAACACATTTTTAAGTTAGCTGTATAGTTAGTCACACTCATACACATATATTCATAAGTTAAAACACCATGATACGCATTAAATATTACTTTTTACATTTCCTCGTGCTTTACCACCATAATACAAAATGTGTATTTTGTTCATCTCTGTTTAAACTGTAATTATATAAAAATTAAACATATTTTCATTAACATACTGGAGTAAGATCAAAAGCTCGTACTGTTTCCATTCGAACTGATTTTTTTTTTCTTTTTTCAAACTGTTAAAATACTTTAAAAAAATTTGTCCTTCAATAATTTATATGTAAAATTGTTTATGAATCCCGGTAAAAAAAAAAAAAAAAAAAAAAAAAAGCGTAAAATTCCCGGTGAAAATCATATATCATAAATCATAAATATAATCCTGTTGCGTTCTAATTAAAACAATTTGGCGTGATTTAATGTACACAGAATAATTTTATCTATTGACTATGTGATCTCCTCCAAATATGTTTGTGGGACTTCTAAAATAACTGTAAAAATAAGAATGTTTTTATCCTTAAGAGATATGAGTTTTGCTTGTGGTACTCTCTTAAAATAAATGAGTTAATTCACAGTGTCAAGCAGGAGTTACATTCTTTTTATCAACTTGAGTTAAAAATGTAATTATTCGAGCTGATTAGTAGATTTTTATTTAAGCGAACTTGAGTTATCGATATTTATCTATATTTGAGTTATTTCTGCTCATTCAACCACTTGTAAGTGTTAACATCGCTCTTGCTGCAATGCATTTCTTCTGTAGCACGCGAGTGCAACGGGCAACGCTTGTAAAGTAGGCTGACCATATGTCCTCGAATCTCGAGGACAAAACTACTTTCGCCCCCAAAAAATTACGACACATTTGGGGACGCAGGTTATAAAGTTATTAATGTTTTATTATAGTAATTTATTATATGTCTAATAAATAAGCGGAAATAAGTTCTTTTAGGTGCTTTATACATAAAAATTACTAAAATTTTACAATTTAAGATGATTTAATCACTGGAAAAAACAAAAACAAAAAAAAGTTAAAAGTACAGAAAAATTTGCAGCTGGGGTGCCAGTATTTCTCCGTCAAATATATAGTTTAAAACCGCAAAATTGTATCACTGACATACATTTTACACAGGAATCCTGTAAATCAAACAGGTTTTTTGTTAAAAGTATAGTTTTGTCCTGTATCTGCCAGAATTTTCCTGTACTTTTACCAGTTTTTTTTTTTTTTTTTTTAAAGTGATTATTTTTTTTTTTTTTTTTTTTTGTCCTCAAAATTCGACGACACCACCATCTTTGTCCCCAAATTCAATGAAAAAAATATGGTCACTCTATTGTAAAGTGATGCAATCTATTCAAATCATTTGTATTACAATAATTAATGTAATAAATAAATTACTCAAATACAATAAATAACTCAAGTTTGAGTGTTTTATGTTAATGCATTCAAATTCTTCAATTTAACTCAAGATGAGAGAGCGTGTTTCTTCTAGGCAAATGAGTGAAAATTCACTCAAATTGAGATATTTTTATTCTTTCATTTTAAGAGAGTATTGGCTTTGGAGTTTGAAGTCGATTGACTATGCGAGAATCCTAGGCCTGAGTGAGTTGTTGTCCGTGACGGTCTGCCTAATGAGTAGAGAACACTACACTGTAAAATATATATATATATATATTAGTTTATGTTTTCTAAATTGCAGGAATTTACTATAAAATTACACTTCAAACTGTTTAAAAATCCTTTTTTTTTTTTTTTTTTTTCTTTTTTTTTTTACATTCCGAACACTATAGTGAGGAAAGTATTGTAATCATGTCAAAAATCCGAATTTGAGATTTTGATGTTTCTATACGTTTCGAGGTCCAATGAGTTCGTTTTCACTATTTTTGCAATGATGTATCTATGTGTGTATGTATGTGTGTATGTATGTGTGTATGTGTGTGTGTATGTATGTGTGTATGTCTGTGTGTATGTCTGTGAGTGAACACGCTAGCGTCTAAACGCTTTGTTCGAATAACCTGAAAGTTGGTACGTATAATGTCAGTCACCATAGTACGAACCCTATAGATTTTGGTGAATCTAGCACTTATAGTTTTTTTACAGGGACACAAAGAAAAATTCTTTATCATTATGGCCTATGGGAGCAAAATCTTAAAAGTGCGATAGTATCTAAACGCCTTATTCAATTGAGCAAAAAATTTATACATATATTACAGGTCACAAATATTCAATCTGTATAGATTTTGGAGATTCTAGCACTTATAGTTTTTTTTACCGGGACACAAAGAAAAATTCTTTATCATTATGCCTATGGGGCCAAATTTTTAAAAGTGTGATAGCATCGAAACGCCTTATTAATCTGAGCAAAAAATTTGTACACATGTTATAGGTCACAGTTGCACCAACTGTATAGATTTTGGTGAATCTAGCACTTACAGTTTTTTTTACTGGGACACAAAGAAAAATTCTTTATCATTATGGCCTACGGGACCAAAATTTTAAAAGTACGATAGCATCTAAACGCCTTATTCAATTGAGCTGAAAATTTATATGAGTATTATAAATCACTGTTGCACTAATGATAAGCATTTTGGTGAATCTAGCATTTATAGGATTTTACAGGGACACAACGAAAATTTCTTTATCATTATGATCTATGGGCTCAAAGTTCAGTAGCGTTAAATAAAACATCGTGTAATATATGGAGAAAAATACTCAAACACTCTATTATGGTTTTCTGTTTTTTGTTTGTTTAACAACTCCTCTTTCTTTACTTTATCTACAAAACTGTTAATTACTCAATGTTCGGCAAGTCGAGTGGAGTCACTCCAGATTTTTTTTTTTTTTTTTTTTTTTTTTTTTTTTTTTGGAAACAGATAAAATTTGTATTTTTTGATATAGATTTTATTTTGTAAGTATACATTTTTTCCCTTTTGTATAACAAAAGAATTGGTATCAAAGCAGAAACAAGCTAATTGATGCATTATCAGATATGATTCATTAATTGTGATGATGTTTTCTCCTGTATATATTTAATTATATTTTCTTTAACTTTGAGGAATTTTTAAGTGAAAACTTCTTTAGGCGCGTTGAGCACTTTTGGGTGAACAAAAATCATTGAACTCCCGTCATCGTCAGCTAACGCTTTACATTTGAAGTGAAAACTTTTGGGTGAACAAAAATCATTGAATTCGCGTCATCTTCAGCAAACGCTTTCCATCCTTGTATGATACAAATAATGTATCATACAATTAACTTGCTAATGTGAAGTGTTAATAATTATATACTGTATATTGTTTTAAAATCTGGTGCTGCTCTACACGACTTTTCTGATCTCCAGACACTGTCTCTTAAAGAGTGCAGCCGGAAACGTTGCAGTTAGACCTCGCAAAACCGTGAAAAAGGCCAAAGCCGCAATTTTTCTCACGTTTTTACATTCTGGTGCGGCTCTACACGACTTCTCTCATCTCCGGATACTGTTTCTATTGCAGTTAAACCTCACAAAACCGTGAGAAAGGCCAAAGCCGCCATTTTTTTCACGTTTTTACAATCTGGTGCGGCTCTACACGACTTCACTCATCTCCGGACACTGTCTCTTAGACTGCAGCTGGAAACGTTGCAGTTAGACTTCACAGAACCATGCGAAAGACCAAAGCCGCCATTTTTCTCGCTTTCTTAAAATCTGGTGCGGCTCTACACGACTTCTCTCATCACCGGACACAGTCTCTTAAAGATTGCAGCCGGAAACGTTGCAGTTAGACCTCACAGAACCGTGATAAAGGCCAAAGCCTCCATTTTTCTCACGTTTTTACAATCTGGTGCGGCTCTACACGACTTCTCTCATCTCTGGACACTGTGTCTATTACAGTTAGACCTCACAAAACAGTGAGAAAGGCCAAAGCTGCCATTTTTCTCACGTTTTTACAACCTGGTGCGGCTCTACACGACTTTTCTCATCTCCGGACACTGTCTCTTAAAGATTGCAGCCGGAAACGTTCCAGTTAGACATCACAGAACCGTGATAAAGGCCAAAGCCGCCATTTTTCTCACGCTTTTACAATCTGGTGTGGCTCTACACGACTTCTCTCATCTCTGGACACTGTCTCTATTGCAGTTAGACCTCACAAAACCGTGAGAAAGGCTAAAGCCGCCATTTTTCTCACGTTTTTACAATCTGATGCGGCTTTACACGACTTCTCTCATCCCCGGACACTGACTCTATTGCAGTTAGACCTCACAAAACCGTGAGAAAGGCTAAAGCCGCCATTTTTCTCACGTTTTTACAATCTGATGCGGCTCTACACGACTTCTCTCATCCCCGGACACTGACTCTATTGCAGTTAGACCTCACAAAACCGTGAGAAAGGCTAAAGCCGCCATTTTTCTCACGTTTTTACAATCTGATGCGGCTCTACACGACTTCTCTCATCTCCGGACACTGTCTTTATTGCAGTTAGCGCACTAAATAAAATTGTAATATAATTTTTGTAGTAGTAGTTTATATTAATGAATAAAAAAACACTTCCTTTAAAAGTATTTCCTACACAATAAAATATTTCCAGAAGATTCAAGAAATACATACGTAATTGTTCACGTTTTCACTTCTGTCGGCACTCCCGAAGTGCAACTGTCTTTTTTTTTTTTTTTTTTTTTTTTTTTTTTTGTAAATTTGATGTATTTCTGTCATTGTCTGTTTCTATGTTCATATCCTTATTTATTGAGATTAGGTAAAATTAATAAATTTTTCAAGTATCGTTCTTGATTTCAAAATAATATTAATATGTATAATTCATTGAAGTGCCCTAGAACTAAATAAAGAAAATATTGAAAAGGAATTAGATTATTGCTAAATAATTATTGGAAAGTTCTAAATGACAATTTAAAACGTGCTTTATAACTGAAAGATAACATCATCGCCTATTATAGGATGGACTCGGGTTCGATCTCAGACAATCGAACTGATGAGTTTTATTTAATACGAGTTTTTTTTAATGTGCGCACTACGGAATAAATCGTTTATGTACGAAAAAAAGTAAAAAGAATAAACAAACTTGAAATGAAGAGGCATTGTTACAAAAGAAAAACAATAACCCTCTTTTTTATCGGACACCTATACTGTTGATGAGGTTTATTATATTTTATTTCTAGCTTCACGAAAAATTACTGATTTACTTCTTATTGAGCAATATGCGAGTTCATTTCGATGATTGATCAATATTTGAAAAGTTTCCCTTTCTGTTGATATAAGTTTTTATTGCAACATGTGCACTGTAAAACACGGTAACCGATGTTAGGGAATGAAGTACATTTATTGCATGCCTTTATATAGAAGAATAGATTAAAATAAGTTCTGTCGTACTAAACTAAATTCTGTTTACAAGTATTATAAGCAGATTTTTCCTTTTAATTTTTTATTCTTTAATTTATTACTTCACATTTTTTTAAAAACTTTCAATACACACAATGCAAAATGGGTATTGCACATAGTAACAATAATTACATTTACAAATTCTTTATTATTGGGTATCATTATAGTATAAAACTACAAAAAATTATAAAAGTGTCATTTTTAATTAACATTACATGCATTTGCGTGTGCGTGTATAGATATGCATATGTATACATTATTATGTTTATTAGAATATTATCAAAGTATTGATAGTTTTTTTTTTTTTTTACCTACCTCTAACGAGCACCTATGTTGTTTTGTAATGTTCTGCTGATATAAAGCAGTTTTTGCAACGGCCGGAATCTCCAGCTTCATCTGAGAAATAAGGACTGCCTCTCGAATTAAAATAAATAATTGCTCGTTGTTGTTTAGGGTGAATTCATTAGTGTAAGGATGTATTTCCAAAATATTTGACAGCAAACAGTTAGACATCATGGACGCCTAAGTAAAAAGAGATGAATCTTGTAAATTAGATTATCCTGATGATAATAATATTAATAATAATAACCTAGCATAATTCTTCCTAATTTTGTTTCACAACTTTTACAATGTATATTAATTTTAGATTTTTTTTTTTTTTTTTTTTTTGTCTAAATAGTATGTTTTTGGCACGAAAGCTAATTCAGCATTATATTAAAGAGATTTACTTATTGATAATCCTGCGTATTTTTTAAAATTTTGATGCTGAAATAGATCGGACATTTTTCGCCAAGGTCTCTACTTTCACGAAAGCCAATTTAAGACAAGTAGCGCATCAAAAATATGAAAGAATTATATAAAAAAAAAAAAAAAAAAAGAAAGAAAGAAAGAGATAGAAAAGAAATAATAATAAAATAAAAATTTAATGCGCCATCAAAGAAATAATTAATAAATTAATTTTAATAATAATAATAATAATAATAATAATAAATACCTTTAGAGCTATAATGACGTCAATTTTACACTGCAAGTTTAATTTCTCACAGTTTTATATCAATTTTAATATTTACGTGTAAATTTCTTTTCATCAAAAAAAAAATTAAATCAACTCGTAAACTTTTTTGACAAAGATTAAAAATTTAAATATGTATTTTTGTCTAAAAAAGGGTTTCTTCAACTTTTTCGATACTGTCCGTTTCGATACTGATTATTATTAATTTTCTTTTCTTTCCTTAAAAAGAAAAAAAAAAAAAAAAAAAAAAAAAAGATTTTGAGGAAATTCTGGCAAAAGCAGAATTTAGTTTAGTACGGGGGACTATAAGTTTTTTATTTATTTATTTATTTTTATTTTTCCAAATTATAACATCGCTTTCAAATTATTCCATTATTTTTTCGATAAATTTTTGATTTCCATAAATGTCCAACCATCGTAAAACTGGCAACAACGTTCTATCCGTAGATTGAGACCAATAGTCCTCCGAACTAATTATTCAACTATATTTTCGATAAATGTCCAACCGTCTTAAAATTGGCGACAACGTTTTTTCCGTAGATTGAGACTAATAGTCCTGTGTACTAATAAATAATGTTATCTAAGGACCAAACGGTTTCAAAATTTCTTCTTTCGCACAATTCATAAAATTAAAATTCTGTCCTCAACACAATTTAATTTTTGACTAAAGACCTCCCCCCACACACAAATAGATTTTTTTTACATTGTCAAAAAAAAAAAAAAAAAAAAAAAAAAAAAAGAATTCACAAAATGCACAAATAAATGCATTCTTTCCATAATTTATGAAAAGTATATTATAACTCGTATGTTATTTGCTGTAGCAGAAATTAGAATTTACACAAACATTTATCTAATTAGTTATTTTCTTCAGCTGAATTGAAATACAGCGTCATTTTAAAAAAATTCTAAAAACAAACAGTAGCTGCAAACTTATGTCACCATACACTTTAGAGAGAAATATTCATAATAAACAAATTATGAAGCATTGAAAAACTGTGATCACAGTATTTCAAAGAAAGACATTGTTGGTATAATGTATTCTATAGATAAAAAGTATCTAACTGATGTTTAAAGGAAGTTTTGCATTTTTATAGAATAAGCTCTGAAAAATGAGCTTCGACAATAAGCTCCGTTTTCGCCGGAAAATGTTACGTTATTTACTTTTTTACGTATTCGTGTCTAAATCATTAATTTTTTTTCCTCAGCAATATGCAGTAAATGCCGTTGTCGTACATGTACGCCGACAGCTCTTAGAAGTTAAACACGATCGCGCTAGATCTTTTTTTAGAAACCTATTGTTTTAAAAAGAACGCCAAAGGACGGAGCTCGTTTATTTTATTCGTATTCGTTACTTTCTTTTATATGTATATATAGAGAAAGTACTGGATTCGTAAAAAATTTTCAACTCCGATTTTTGATGGATTTACACGTTTTGGGATGTCCTGAACACGGTTTGACTGTTTTTAGAAAATGTCTCTCAGTCTGTCTGTCTATAAGTGTGTATCACAAATTTTGTGGACACCATCTCTTACGAACCAATGAACGTAACTTAACCAAACTTGGTATTTAGTTGGAGCTTGACATAAAATGGCACTTATTAGATTTGGAGGTCAATAGCTCAACAGGTGGCGCTGTGATTCCATTTTTTTTTCTAAATTTTTAACATGGCGGTACAGGACAAAATTTCGTATAAATGTACATAATGCGAGTCTTTTTTAACGTGTGATTGTAAAATTGATATGAATTATTGATAATAGCAGTAGTAAACTAGGAAAAAAAAGTTTGTACATATGGGAGCATCGCTTTCCCCTTGTGTGTGTGTGTGGGGGGGGGGGGGGGGAGGGATGGTGTAAATTTTCAATATGGGTGTCTTTCGAAAGATCTCGCCAATACCTTTAAAATGAATGGTTGAATCATAGATCTGTGATAATTTAAAACAAAGTTATCGATTTCTTTCATTTTTTAACAAAAAAAAAAAAAAACATTTAGTATTATAATTCTGTCAGATAAAAAGTGTCTGCATTTATAATGGGGAAAAAATCATAAATAATAATTTAATAAATAATTTCTACTGCATGAATTTGTGTAACAGAAAAAAGAAAAAATTATTGTGGAGGAACAGTGTAATTATTATTACTAGTCTTTCCAGCGCAGAACATCTGCGTGATATCATTACCTACATATTTAATAAGTTTTTCAGAAAAATCTCGTAAATAAAATCACTGGAAAATTCAAGATTTCTCCACCCCCCCCCCCTTAAAAAGAAATAAATAAATAAAAGTAACTTAAATCTTTGATATTTGCATTATAATTTTAATTTTAGAAAATATTTTTTTCGCTGTCAAGTTAAAAGTTCTTAGAATTACGTTAAATTATTGTTATTTTAAAAATTAACTATTTCCTAAAATGTGAAGAAATTAAATTACCATATCACCATACGTAACATAAATTCCATAGTTAATAAATGTATCTGCAAAATAAATAAATAAATAAATAAAAAGAAATAATATTCATTTTATATTATAATGAATGAAAAATCTAAAACTATATAATAGATGGTGCCACCCCCGTCTTGCAGAATAGTCACCATGATATGTAAAAGCTAACTGGCTTTAAATTCTTCCAAATATACTTTTAAATATGAGATTTTTAGCACAATTTTTAGCACAAAAAGTTAACATTTTTTCAATTTCTTTAAAAAAAATGTGCATTCCAAGCTTATTAGATTAAATTTTTATAGCTGAAAACGGAATCTCTAGCAGCCAAATTTAATGTTTTTGAGTCTGGTTTAACCAATCAGATAACACCTTATCGTATTGTTTAAATAAAATTTAATCGTAACTGATCCACGTTAGAGAAATATTATGTAGAATATTATTATTTTATTTTGAACTAAAAGAGAAATTTCTTCCCCGTCCCCACCCCATCTGCCCCAAAATAAATAAAGCCACAAAACTTCTGTATATTCAATACCCGAATCATGTATTTGTCAAATATCATTCTATATTATTTTGTACTCACTAAGAAATATCTAAAAAACATGAAGAATTATTTCGCACTTTGAATTACATTTATAAATATTTGTATAGTTTCAAAATGTAGCAGTCAATTTCAAGATATACTCTTGAAAGCCAGACTTATGAGTATCGTTATCATACTTCACAAGAAGAACACTGATTTTACAGTTACTTTTTTTTTTTTCCAATGTTAAATCTTTACTTATTTGACTGAATTTCATTCAGCAATATTTTATAATCATTAGTGATTCTTAGTGAGCGCGAATAACTGTTTCATTCAAAATAACTTTTTAGGAAAATAATAACTACTATTTCTGCATGTATAAACGATTTAGAAATTAAAGTTATCCATTTCAAATGATGGGCACGCTTTGAAATGAAATTTCAGGAGAATCATTTTCACATCTCTAAGAAGAATACAGATTATTATTTGTTAATATTAATATTTTCTCTTTCATAAATTTGCTGAATTTTATTCAGTAAGTTTTTTAAGATAATTAATGAATATTTTAGCATACCGAATAATTATTTTATTTAAAATTAACTTTTAAAAATACATATTGTTTTCTCTGTGAATAAGATATAGAATTGCAAAATTACCAATTCATAAATTAAACATACCTCCTGAAACCAAAGTTTATGGGTATCATTTTCACATTTCACAAGAAGCACATGAATTTTCTTGTATTTTTGAAGAACTTTTTTTCCTAAATCCGTATCCAGTATATTACAACGTTTCCTCAATCCTTCAATGGGATATTCAGTTCGAGCACGCAGTTGACGACACCAGTTTATTTTACCTAAAATAAAAACAATTTACTGAATGACTATCACTTATGTTACATCTACTTACATTATAGAAGATTGTCTTGATTTTGGGAGGGGGGGGGGATATTAGAACATATGGCAAATTCAATTTACAATTTAAGTGAAATACAACAGTTGGATTTTGAAAAATATGTTATTGATATTTATTGAAATTTTTTATTTTTCCGACTAAGGGAAAATAATGCCTGGACCGGGACTCGAACCCCGGATCTTTGACTTACAAGGTCAAGGCTCTACCAATTGAGCTATCCAGGCCGACATCTCGGTCAGCATTACTCACTCAGACAATCTTTTAGGCAGAAACAATCTGGTCTATCATTTAGATAGCTCAACAGAAATAAGCCGCAGGAAATGGAAAACACCATGGTTGTCTGAGTGAGTAATGCTGAACGGGATGTCGGCCTGGATAGCTCAATTGGTAGAGTCTTGACCTTGTAAGTCAAAGATCCGGGGTTCGAGTCCCGGTCCAGGCAGTATTTTTACTTAGTCGGAAAAATAAAAAATTTCAATAAATATGATTTTCTTCCACAGTTGATTGTGTGATTTTATTAAAAAAAAAAATTGTATGTTATTGATATTTATAGATATCATACCATTGTACACTTATAGAAATCCTCTATTGTAAGTTATGCCACATAACAAATTTAGGAGGTTTATAAGGTTATACCCATTATTTTAGTGAATAATTTTGCTTTGTTGGTGTCAGTAATTATGATTTGCTTATTGCTTATTCTTTAAGAGCGGATAATACCTAATCTAGCCAACAGTCCCATTTAGAAAATTCACAATCGTTAAATTAGTACTCATTTTCCAGAAATGGATTTTTTAAATTTGTAGTATTTTATTTCGCGGTTAAAAATGAAAAATATGCACTTTGTGAAAATTTGCATTTTTGAACACAAAATTTAAATTGTAAATTTAAAAAAAAAATTTTTTTTTTTTTTTTTTTTTTTTCGAAAATGAGTACTATTTTAATGGTTAAGAATTTTCTGAATGTGAAAACGGAATTAAAAAAAAAAATAACACTTATTTGAAAAATAATAAAATGCCTTTTCTTAAGGCACTAAAAAGAACAAAATAACTTTTCCAGCTCAGTACCGCCGATCTGAATACTTGCATTTTACTACTATTCCGATAAAATTGCACCTCAAACGAAGAAAAGGGAGGCTCAAACCCTTTTATACCAAAATTTCCAATCTGGCTAATTTCAGCTCATATTTTCATAAATCCATAATAATAGTTTTACATTATTAGTAATAATAGTTTTACTAATTATAATAGGAATTATAATACTTAATTATAATAGAAATTTTGGTATAAAATGGTTTGAGCGGGCCCTTTTCTTCGTTTGAGGTGCGATTTTATTAGAATAGTAATGAAATGCAAATATTCAGATCGGCGGTACTGAGCTGAAAAAGTTATTTTGTTCTTTTTAGTGCTTTAAGAAAAGGGCATTTTATTTTATTTTTAAATAAATGTTATTTTTTTATTTTTTGTAATATTTTATAATTTTTATATTTTTGATGCGCTACCTAGATTAAAATCGCTGTTGCTAAATTAAACTTCTTGCCGAAAAATGTTCGGTGTACTTCAACGCAAAAATTTAAAAAATCGCCCAGGAGGATCTATAAATAAAATTGATTTTAGTTGTATCGTAAAACATATTAGCACTTTATCAATGTGTAAAAAAAATTTTTAAGTTGTAATTACGTCAATTTTTGTAAAATGCATAATTTATTTTTTATTGTTCCCGTTCAGATAAATGTATTTATTTTTCTGTCGGAAAAAAAAAGAACTCGTAAATTTTTTGGCAACAATTAAATTATGGATAAAATTTAAATGGCTAATTTTTTGCTATTATTATTTTCATATTTTTATTAATTAAAAGAAAACTAATCAAAAATTCGAAAATCTGACTATGTTAAATTGTAGTATTAGACATGACTACTATTTTAGTGAAAACCCGAAGTCTTTTGGTGGTCTGATTGCTGAGATATAAGCAAAAAGATGTGACACATTCGGACAAACGCCAGTGAAAGACAGACCGGGTATAAGAATAGGTCTTAAAAATACATTAAGTAATGAGTAATTGTGGAAACAAAATTTATCATCGATCCTACGCGCAACTGGTACTTCAGTAACTTCAAAGACCCCTAATAAGTGGCTCAGTGAAATGGGATTGAGCTCAATCCCCGGATCTCTCTTCCACTGAGGGCGTTTGGAGTATCATAAGAAAGGTCCTACAACCAGCTCGGGATTTTACCAATCTAACGCACCAATTGGACTGAATTTGCCACGATACTTCACAGGAGCACATCTGCCAACTGTATCAATTAATACCAAGCCGAATAACTGCGTAACTAAGGGCCAGAAGTGGACCAACGCGTTATTGTGT
Source organism: Salticus scenicus (assembly GCA_963930645.1). NCBI lineage: Eukaryota > Metazoa > Arthropoda > Arachnida > Araneae > Salticidae > Salticus > Salticus scenicus. Next base: position 109,224,986 of record OZ005661.1, on the reverse strand, counting down.
ACTTTGTAAGACCCTTTATCTTGATTAAATCGTTCAATTTTTCTGAAACTGAAATCAATTGTTTTTCTCCACATGTACATCACATCTACCAATTTTTGTCCCACTCGCATAACTCCTTGGTGCATCGCTTTTTTTGTTATAGAGTGTATATATATATATGTAAGTATATATCATTTAATGTAAGGGAAGGATAAGAATTAATAAAATTCCTCTGTTATACCTGCAACAGGAGAAAAATTCTTTGCAATTGGCGGATCCAGCTTCTGTTTCTTGAACAACAAACGTATCTCGTCTAATTCATGTCTGTATTGGCGAAGCACCTGATGATATTTTTCAGTCATATTTGCTGCTGGTAAGTGAATTTGTTGTAATTTGTCTAGAAACTGCAAGGACAGTATCGTAGACCGTACTGTACTGAATTCCTCATCAAAAACTTCCGTTACACCTTTCTGCGAAATATCGTAAAGAAAAATACAAATATCAAAGACTGTTAGGTACAAATAAAATATTTACTGTACATCTACAGACGGTAACAAAAGTATCCGAACACTAGAAAAAATCTTAATTTAAATAAATCCTTGTCGAATCATGTTCTTAGTCAGTCTAAGAACATGATTCGACAAGGATTTATTTAGCAAAACAGTATTAACTCTACTTTTTATTTATATGGGAATTTTTGCTAGTGTTCGGATACTTTTGTTACCGACTGTACAAATATTTACTCACTTAAGCATCATATCTAGTTTACAGAGGTCGCCAATTACCCATCTGCGCAGCACTAGTGCGACGTAAAACCCAACCATCCATCCAATTTACAAAGAGTATACTCAAAAGCAGTTATATTAAAATTTGTCAAAAATAGTGTACGTAATTATTTTTGTATATGTATGATGAAATGGCATGCATTCATATCATTATATATCATGTTGATCTATCAAGATCAAACCGTCTCTCATATCGTTGAGATCACCATTATCTCACGGATAATGTATTTTAGGATGAATAATCGTACAAGAATAATGAAAAGATACACTGACTTAATTAATTTCTTAATTATTTTTGGAAGATGCTGAAAGAGCATGTAGGTAATCTCTGTTATATTTAGAAAAGTTTTAAACAAAAATTCCTGCTCCTCACTGTCGTTTGCGTTTTTTTTTTTTTTTTTCTCTTTAATTTCCTTTTTTTCTCCAATAGAATATGACAATCAACTGAGGGTGTTTTGTAAAACATGACTCACATATAATACAATCTTACTTAAAGTATTATTTATTATGAATAGTTTTGTTTATTATGTTCATAAAGTTTGAACTGAACACTTTTATTTTTGCATAAATTTTGAGAATTTTGAAAACAATGGCAGCAACGAATATAGATGAATGAGACATGCACTTTTTTTTTTTTTTTTTTTTTAAGATATTTCTGTCTGTTAAAGTAAAGTCTGTTAAAAGAAAAAGAAAAAGAAAAGAAAAGAAAAGAAAAAAAAAGAAAAAGAAAAGAAAAGTGTTACTGGATTTCAGTTTATCAATGTACTAATGTAAGAGTAATAGAAAACAAATATAAAACCAAAAAACATTGCAAAAAATGAACTGTGTTCATAGACATACTGAAGAGAAAGGCCAATCGCAAGAGAAACCCAAGAAAGCTTTAGGAAAGGCATTTAAACGGTAATAAAAATGAATGCATGATTACTTTAGACGAGTCATACTTCTATACCGACTATTTTAATAAATCAAGAAAAAATGTGTAGTCCCAACCAGGAAAAACGTGCTAGACGATTATTTAATCAAATATCCTGAGAGTAAATCAAATGAATTGATTGGGATAGGGTGAATTATCGGAAGAGGCATACAACCATTAACAAAAATACCAAGGAATCTGAAAGTAAATATCCGGCATTGCACTGACAATATTTTAAAACCATATCTGAAAATAGAAATTCCGCGAATTTATCCAAATGAGGAGGAAAAAGTAGTTTTTCATCATGATAAAAGCAATAAGCTGTGTTACAACTCTATTATTCGGAGAGCTTAAGATTTAGAGCGAGAAGACCATGCATCAGAAAAGAGAAAAATTCCACAAAATCTCCTGATATAAGCCTTACGTACTATTTTGGATTCGGATGCCTTACACTTAAGCAGAAGCATTTTTCATAGAAGTTCCATTAATCCCATAAAGTAATCAATACATTTTTAAAAGTTTTAAATGAGGAATTTAGTGTCATTTTCCCTGCACTTGCTAAAAATGTGTTCAATTCATGAAACTGCGTTGTTGAGTTGTCAACCGGTTTAATAAAATTCGACAGTTGTAATTATTTTAATACTCATTTTTCTGTTTTGCCAGTTTTTATTTAAACACTCAGTTACAAAATCTCATGTCATAAATAGAAAAAAAAATATCGAAAACACTGGAAATGTCTGATGATGATGATGATGATGTCGTGTCTATGAAAGTGCAATTAAATGGCTCCGAAGCTGTCGAAGACAGCTTTAGCAACCTCGACAGCCCTATCTGTATAAAGTAGGTCTACTGGGTCTTCAAAGCCGATATTAAGAAGTTTGGCCTGGATTGCTGGGCAGCTGAAGATGTGTTGGGGAGACAGTGGGATGTCGTCTGGGCAGTGAGGACAAAAGTTGGTGTAACTACGCTGCCCGTCCTCAGAAATCCTCATCCCCTTTAAATGGTTTGTCCTCAGTCTGGTTAAAATAGTTGATAAGGCTCTATCACAGTTCAATTCCGGAATGGAGTTTCGTTTAACTTGTTGACCGATTCTGGAAATGTCTGCCGGTTGGATATGAATCAACTCAGAAGTCAGCGAGATCAAATGTTAAAAATTGGAATTTATTGCAAATTTTGCAGAAAATTGCAATAAATTTCAATTTTCAATATAAAAAAAATAATTAACTTATGTTGAAAATTGGAATATGTTGCAAATTTTAGCATTCAAACATTATATATATATATATATATGCTGTTAAAATTTAATGACCGTTAAATGGGAGGAAATAGCTAAAAATTGTTTATTAGGAAAGCAATTTAAACATTTAACTAAAATTTAAAATTTAAAATTTTGCTTTCTAAATTTAAATAATAATAATTTTCTTTCTAAATTTGTTATATTTTTTATGCACATGTATTCAGACTTATGACAAAGAGACGAAACTAAAAAAAAAAAAAAAAAAACGAGATTTTGAGTAAAACAGTTGAAGTAAAAATTGTGTAAGACAAAAGACCATGATTCTCATTTATGACTCTTTTTTTTTTTTTTATGTGGTAGGGTTGTATCTATGACATGTGGCGTAACTAATTTCCTATTGGTGAAAGTGGCATAACTAATTTCCTATTGGTTGCTTAGTTACAAGAGATTTATGATTTGTACATGAAAAGTTAGTAATTTTGAGTTATTTCTGTTTATCATGAGATCAACGATGTATGCAAAATTTTGTAACTCTAACACAGTAATTTACAAAATACATATATATATATATATATATATATAACGTCTAACATACACTTAAAATTACACTATTATACTATACAACATTCAGTCGGTAAATAAGTGTCCGAACACTAGCAAAAATTCCTATGTAAAAAAAAGTACACTTCATACGGTTTTGTTAAATAAATCCTTATCGAATCGTGTTCTTACACTGACTAAGAACAGGATTCGACAAAGATTTATTTAGAAACAAGTTCTTTAGAACGTTATGAGAACGTACATATAGAACATTCTCAGAACATTCCTGTAGGACTGATCGTGCAAGTTACACACGTATTGAGTATTCTTTGAATCGTATTATAGAACGTTTTCTTGATGAATAGGCAGACGCTTGCAGAATATACAACTGGAAAGCTTTTAGAATACTTTTAGAACTATTTCTGAACGTTCAGAGAAGTTCCTTTTTTTTTTTTTTTTTTTTTTTTTTGTTCTGCTTGGGAGTAAAAATGTATATTAACATATTTTGTAAAATTGTAATTTTAACGAAAGCAAACTACTTAAAAATACCATTCCAAATTAATAATAAATAAAGAATTGTTTTTTAAATAATGATCAATTTAAAAAGAAAATAAATTTCATTAAAAAATTTCTTAATTTGTGTTTTTCGTATTCTCATATTGAAGTATGACGTCAATTCTATACGTCAGTCAAGATTTTAATGCAAAATCTTATCTTTTGAAATGAAATAGTTCATTTTCAGTAATGTTTTCTCAGAAAATTTCATCACACGTTAACGTAAAATGTTACTGTTTGTGAAATATTTATCTGTTATACAAAACTAAGATAATTCCAACGAAATTTATAGGGAAGATTTCATTATTACAACCTAATGCATCCTTTTACTCGGAAAAGATCTTATTTAACGTTCAGTAGTTTACATTAATGTTTAATTGAGATATATTTAAAGCCATTTGAAAATAACACGGCTTAAAATTTTTCAAACTAGTATATGTTAACACAAAAATTTTATACTCTAGATGTTATAAAAGGTTTTCATCATATTTAAAATTCGTATTTTTATATGTATGTTATATTTTCATAGAGTAACGGAAACGCATATTTGTTGTAATCTGACAAACATGCAGAATTTTCTTTTTATTTCAGATATATATAACTTTTTTTTTTTTTTTTTTTTTTTTTTACAATGGCGTTGCACGTTACCATTTTTTAAGTGTACATAGCGAAATTTTCTGAGACAACTGTGTACATTTTCAAATGCAACGCTTTGTTCATTTAATTCTGAAATAGTATTACTTGAATTCTTCTATGAATAATAATCAAGTCTTTTGTAACTCGTAAAGGTTTTAAACTGTGCCCACTAACATAAAAAAAAAACAGTTATAAAGGAATACCATGCAAATAAATATATCAATCACAACTCGAAACAGTTCGATCTTAAACAATTCGAAGTACCATTTATCAACACTCTATGTTGAAATTGAAGGTTTAATTACTCAAAACCAATATTATGTTATTTTGTACTTTCTGTTTCTAATAACTTCATAAATCTACGAACCTGTGGGAATAGCATACCGAGCACCCAATATTCCTTCCAAAGATCTCATACAACACAGCAAATTTAAGTGGCTGTCGAAGACAGGAACTCACAATATTAGTCTTTCTAGAAAAAACTTTTGAACGTCGTATTCTTCCCCCGTGTACCTATCATTCAACACTAGAATATTTTATTTTGCTTATTTAACGTGCACATATATGTTGTTATGCATGGCATGGTCAACCCTATAAATTTCTTGGTGAGCATTTTTGCGTGTGCTTTTGGGTAAAAGTACATTTTCTCTAAAATTACTTTTTTAAATAAAGAATTTCATATTCTTTGATATTCTCTTCTTCATATTCTCTTCTTTCATATTCTCTTCCTTCATATTCTTTCATATTCTCTTCATATTCTTTCATATTACTTGTCTGTGCTTTTGGATAAAAGTAAGTTTTCTCTAAAATTACATTTTTATATAAAGAGTCATTGACCTTATGTTGTTGCCATTGAATGTAAGGAGGAAAAATTCATTAAAACAATAACTTGCATGTAAAGACTATGTTATGTATGAAAAATTACGCATGAAAAAAAATGAAATATTACATTCGCTTTAAAAATAAACTATTTATATTATTCATCCAGTATCTTATAACTGAAATTACTTCATGACGTTTAAATATAATGATTAGAGGTCTTTTAGAGATAAGGCTGCAGTATTGAATCTTATTGTTTCATGAATGCATTCTTTAATGACAAGGAAAAGTTAAAGGCTTTAAAAAAAAAGATCTCCTACGATGTGTTTACTTTTTTTTTCCCAGAGAAACGTAATTTTAATTTGAGGAGTACAAAAATCCGAGTGTCGTAGTAAGTGGGAAGATTTTTTCTGATCCTCATCCCTTAAATGTTTTGGGCCAACTTCTTATTAGGCTCTAAACCATAAAGGCGGCGATAAAACAGATCAAGTGGTGATAGTGAGTGAAAGAGTGAGGCTGCCACTCAAGTAGCGTTACAGAGTAATCCAATATGAGCGTCCTCTTTCGCTGGCTGCCGCGTAATCCTTTCCGGAAATAAGCTTAGCGAGATTGTAAGCACGGAGCTCGCGGAGGATCAATAGTAAATAAATAAAAACGTTATTTGATAATGACTGGGAGAACTTGATCAGGTAACCCCCGCCCGGACAATGCCCAAAAGAGCAGGAGAGGCGTTCCCAGAGTCCAAATCCGATTAAAATCACAAAAACTGGGATCTGTTTGCGGTTAAGCTCCTGAAGTCAGCAGCGAGCGAGGGCGCTGCACGGGACCCCGTCTATCCGGCCTGCTTAAGATATAATCTATTGTCAAAGCACCTTCCTAAACACTGGAATTAACTGTCAGATCACCGCGTTCCTCTAAGAGGCTTACCTTTTCGGCCCAAGACTCACGCGGCTGTCTGCCAGACTGGTCTAGTAGACTGCGCTGAGACGACGCTCTCTGAAACGCCGCAGCTATTCTTTACTCTCAGTCTGTTAGCTGAAGGAGAGAGAACTCTTACATCCCATGACTCTGGATAAACCAAAAACTTTCTGAGATGTGTGAAGACCTACGATCTAAAATAACGGTCTGACTGATAAGTCTCACCTACGGCTTTCCAACCGGACCCCAATTTTCCCCTCACCAACAAGTGATACCCTTCCATATGATCTCTAACATCTATCTCTCCTTCATTCAACTAGAATGTCAGAATAACTGAAACAGGGCAATCCAAAAGATTTTGAAAAGCTCGCGTCTTTGTCGTTTAAAACAAACCAAATGTTTCTGATGATAAAAACCGTAGCAATGACCCACATCTCAGATGACCTTGGACTACAACGCGGAATTAGCAATCCATAATGTTGGGTTTTGAGACTTTGCCACTTTGTTTCTTCTGATAAACACTTGATCTTGATTCCGTCAAACCTTTCAACTATAAAGAGCTTCATAGTCAGGTAGAATATTGCACTCTACATTTTAAACAGTGTTTGTTAATCCACGCTGTTGGATTTCGTGGCTACTTGCTTACATCAAAATATGTAAAAATCAACAGATTGTCAACTAATTATCGATTAATTCATTACCTTAACATAAATGCCATATGGAGTAAGTAAGTAAACCCAAAAAGAAAATTATTTCAATCGAAAATTATGTTTATAGTAATTATGCATAATTATAAAAATATTATAAGAAGGATTTTTTACAGAATGAGAAAGTATATAGTGCGCGATAAGTTATTCATATAAGTCAAAAAATTCATTACATTTTCTTTCCCCAGTAGATTATTTTGTGCAAAAGAAACCTTCGTAAAATTATCGTCAGTATATAGGACATAGAATGAGAAAAAAAAATTAAGTAAGTATAAACAAAGATGCCAGAGTAAGTATAAATTGCCTTAAAAATATTTTCTCTAGCCATAAAAAGTATATAATAACTCAATCACAATTATATAGAATTAAAATGAGTAAAATATCTCATGACTTGCATGATTATTTACTTTATTTCTAGCGTCAAAATACCTTTCTTTTCCATATGAACCGTAAGTTGTTTTTAACTTAAATTAGTAAGCAATTATCTATTTTAAAATAAGAGTATAATTTTTTTTTGCAGATTTTAAAGTATTAGTTACATAAGATTAAATTATTACCGGAATGTGGAAATCAATGTAATTATAATATTTAGCTCACTTCAAAGTATTAGTTACTTATGTTTCAACTATTTCAAGGAAGTAGAAATAGGTGTAACTTTGTAACAGCCTTTAACACAATTTTATTTTTCTAAATTAGTCATTTCTATTTTCTTCAAGAAAAGTTATCACATAAAACTGATAAACGGTATATACATTAAACCAAAATAAATATCAATCAAATTATTTAACTAACTGACATCTTAATTATAATATTTAATGGAAAAATTGCATTCAGCACACACTACTAAGAAATCTTGAACGTAGTAATAATGTACTGCATATTTTAAAAAATTAAAATTTAAAATGTGAGTTTTAATTTACTTTGAAATTTTCTGTGTATATAATTTTAAATTTTTAATTAAGCAAAAAAAGAACAAAAAAATCATTTTCTCATATATTTATTTTCAACATAAATGGTTATTTTATCACAAAATATTTTATCATTGATATTATTATATTATAAACGACATAGTCATCAATGAGATAATAGACTTTTAAATTATCAAAACATCAACGAATGAAATATTTTAATATTTCAAAAAACTGTGTGTAAACAATGTTCAATTAAATAAAAATGAAAAGTTTTTAGCTGGGGAAAAATAATTTTACAGATAAGTGTAAAAATATCTTTTAAACAAATTTCCTCAAAATGAGTATTTCACAGAGTTTTATATTTAAATTAAATACATAGAAATTATAGTGAAGACTCATATAAACAATTAAAATAAATTTGTGTACCTATTTCCAAATTTTACTCTTTGAAATACAATTCTAAACTTTAAAGAATTGTTTTTCAAACTTATGAAGTTTGTATAAAATTTTACTATTTAAAGATAAAAATAATTCTTATAAATTAAATACTTGAAAGTCTTAAAATAAAAATTAAAAAACATGATTTTTAATTCCTTTTTCAAATCTCCTTACGTACAATATTAAACTTTCAACTAAACCAAAAAAGGTGAAAAATCTATCGCAAATTTATGTTTAGCATAAATGATTATTTTATCCTAAAACATTTTTATCATTGACATTATTATATATATTAATTAAATGATTATCCCAGAGATAGTGAAAATTAAAATGACAAAAATACAAAACAATAAAATATGCTAATATTTCAAAATAATAATAATAATAATATCATTAAACTATATGCATGAAAATAGCATAAATGTTTATCACTATGTACAAATATTTTAGTGAGAAATGTAAAAAATGTCTTTTAAACACCTTTTCCTCAATAAAAAGTATTTTTCATAATTTTATATTTTAAGATATTCCATTCTATATAATTTTAGACTAAATCCTATAAGAATTATACTGAAGACTACTTATAAACATTTAAATACGTGTACCTATTTTTAGATTTTAGAACTTGAAAAACAATTTTTAAATTTGAAAAAATTTAAGTTCATGTAAATTTTTATTATTTAAACATAAAAATATTTCTCAAAATTTATTAGGTAATTAATCTTAAAAAATTAAAAGCATACTTTTAATATATTGTTTAAATCTCTGTATCTACAATATTAGTCTTTCAATTCACCCCCCCCCCCCCCTCCATTATAAACAGAGTATTTTATCTCATATTTAAATACAACCAGAATTATTATTTTATCATAAAATAGTTTTTCATTGACATTATTACATTATAAATGAAATGTTCATAAAGGGTACAGGGGCCTATAAAATTAACAAAATAGCAATATTATATTAAATATATATTATTATTATTATTTTGTTGTTGTTGTTGTCAAATTTTTCAGAATATTACATTTTAAAATATTCCCTTTTATTTAACTTTAGATTAAATCCTATAAAAATTATAGTTATGACTCCTTATAAACATTAAAAAATAAATATGAGTTTTCATTTCAGTTTTCGTCATAATTTAGACTTTAAAATACAATTTCGAATTTTGAATAATCGAAAATTCACGTACCATTGAAACATAAAAATACTTTTTATAAATGTACTTGTCAATATATCCACAAAATAATACACAAATAAATTCAGCATATATATTTGAACTTTGAACAATAATAATAGAGAAATGGGAGAAAAATTGAAAACATACAAGGCAGTAGCAATCAAACAAATTCCAGATAATTAAAGTTTCAAATTACACAGATTTATAATGAAAATAGTTTTAAAGGAATTTTAATATATTTAATATATTTTAATGTAGCTGTGAGTAAAATTTCGTAATGTTGATATAGTTTACAAAAGTTTTATATATCGACCGTCGCTTTATAGAATATTGTTGTGAGAATTCTAAAAATATTCAATTTGATATATATGTTATAGAAATCACATTATGATAAATTCAGATTAGAAAAAAAAGAAAGAAAGAAAGAAAGAAAAGAAAAACAGCAAGAAAACACACACATTTTTAAAAAGTCAATTATTTTAGATAAAATCAAATATTTAAATAAACCTCATTCTTATTAAATATGTTTGCAAAAAATAAACATTTTCAAACAATCTAAGAAATGACAATATATGAGCACGCAATTAGAATATTTTAGGTACCAAAATGTATCCAAAATAATATTCATATGCATATATATTATTGAATTTGGCTGTACTTAATGTAAATTCTTGAAATTTATTTAAGTACATATTTTAATTCGTTAATTATTTGAACCGTATTAACAAATACTGGTACTAATAATCGGTATTAATATATATATATTATATTAATACCAATATGTATATATATATATATATATATATATATATATATAGTACATGCTTTTCGGACATCTATGTGCCTGTGTATATATGTATATATATATATATATGCGTGCTTGTGTGCATGTATGTATGCATATATATTGTATAAAAGTCATACAAAAAAGTACATAAACATTCAATACATAAATTCCGCGCTGAAACGGAATCTCAAGGAAAATACATTTTAGACTTGTTTCAGTCTTATGCTTATCATTTTTTATAAATGACACTTAAAAGAACTTCCTTAATGACATGCTTGACAACTGTAAACTAACTTGTTTTAAATAATTTCTACGTCATAAAATATAAAACAATATTAACTGAAAATCAGTATTTAAATTTAACTGCAAATAAAAAAGAAAAAGTATATAGATAATTATACATAAGTGGTCTTAAACATATCTTAAGTGGAAAATTAATGTTATTTACATTAGCAAAAGAAATGATAAAAGAAACGTTACGTATATGATTTCTATTATTTCTAAATTAGTATATTTATTAATTAACTTTCAATTTCAAAGCAATTTTTTAGCAAATGTGAACATAACTAGTAGTTATTTTAGGAAATGGTAAAAATTTTTACTGTCTTTTTTTTTTTTTTTTAACTATTTAACAAAAAGATCAGATAATTTCAAAAAGAATCCAATTACACTGATACATATAATCAGAGATCAGAGAAAATATATTTAAAAATGATATTTCTAAATAAATTTTAAAATGTACCGATAGCATATATTTATATATTTTATAAATATAAAAATAATACATTTGTTTAAAATTTAAGAACATTTTTACACATCAATCTGAAATAGTTAAAAGTGTTAAATTCTATGAAAAATCTCTCCTCTCAGCGAAAAGATAATTTATACAACTTCAGACTGTTTTAGACAAAACTCCATGAGATTATCACGCATTAAGGCTGTACATCAGTCAGATAGCTCCCTTTCTCTCTTCCCATGTTAGCCAATGGAATTTTCGTTGCTTCGTTTTATAAAAATATCACATTCAAAAATGAACTTTTCCGAATTCTGTTTTTTGAATATTACTCTTTGAACAAGTCGTCTTTTAGCTTAGTGAGCAATTTTTCGAAAAAATAAATTTAAATATTTTACTTAGAGATCCAAACTCAAAGTCCATAATTTACTTATTGAAATAAAATATTTAAATTAATTTTTTTGAAAAACTGTTCACTAAGCTAAAAGACAACCTGTTCAAAGAGTAATATTCAAAAAACAGAATTTGAAAAACTTCATTTTTGAATGAGATATTTTTATAAAACGAAGCAACGAAAATTCCATTGGATAACATGGGAAGGGAGAAAGGGAGCTATCTGACTGATGTACAGCCTTAATGTAGAAATTATTCAAAATTTATGTATGTGTTTCGTTTCCCTTTGTAAGTGCTACATCGTTAAAGTATAGTCTCTCGATCTAACTTCGGAAAAAACCAACCAGAGGTCAAGCCAAGCCCTATTTTACACGATTTTCTAGAAACTATTTAGATTTTCTAAGAAAAATGTTCAACCTCTTTAGACCTTAAGTAGAAACACCAATTATAAAATATTTGCACTAGAATGTCAGAAAATTTCATGCATTTAGGAAATACAGTGCTTTCCAATGTGTGTCAGAAAGTATGAAGTATACTTTTGAAAATATCCTAATTGCTTAGTTGTTCCATACCAACAGTACTTACGTTTGAAAATTCACTTATACATTTTTATTGCATCTTTTTTTTTTTTTTTTTTTTTTTTTTTTTTTTTTTTTTTACATCGAAAAGGTCTGGGAACAAAATTGTTAAAGGTAACATTTGTTTTTTTAAGAAAAATTGGTATACGTTTACAATACTTGGCTTTGAGACACGTCGAAGGTTCATAAATATAATTACATTAATCTCACAATTTATGTAAATGATGCCTACTCTAAACAGAAATAATTGGAAATTTTTTATAAGTTACAATTCGAACATTCTAAAAGGAATTAAAACATGCTTATGAAATATTTCATATTACACCTTATAAATAATGAAGGAAAAAAAAAATCAGTTGGAAACTTGTTATATAACTAAGTTGTTATAACTGATAACAATGTTAGAACACCGGTCTAGAAAAAAAGTAATAATAATAAAATAAAATGAGATAATAAGAGAATTTTTCGTACAGATAGTTTTTCTAAAACAAGCTATTTGAACGACTTATCAGTTGACTATGTTTCTGTTTTCGTGTTAATAAGATTTCGCCTTCAACAGATAATTAAATATGGAAGTTTTTTTTTCTCCTCGGCATTCAAATCTTTCCTAAAAGAAGAATTTTTTACTGCATAACGATTGTGTTTTATCATGCTTTATTATATTTGAAGATATAATAATACATAAAAATAACTTTATTAAGCGTAATAGTGAAAGCATGTATAAAATTACTGAAATTATTACTTTTAAGATTGTTTCTTAACACCAAACTTTCAACATGAGTAACTTTGAGATACTCTGCAAAAATGAGAAGTGTTAACTATTAATATTAAAAAAAAAAAAAGAAAAAAAAAGATATTTAGATGACAAATACTTTAACGCATTTTTGTGCCCATCTGCAAAAATGGGAAGTGATAACTATTAATATTAAAAAAATAATTTTAAAAATATGTCACACATCAAATCTCTGAATTACAATTAAAGTGGTCACGCATACACACTGAAATGTGGACTGTACTCATTCCAGATTAATCTGGATCTTGAAATCTTTGAGTGTTTTATTCATGAAGTGAAGCGAATAAAAAAATATATTGAGATTACTGAAGATGATTTTTATGCAAAACAATGTCTGTTTCAAAGTTCGTTGTCCCTTGAGTAAGCATCATAAATAAAATGAATATTTACTGTTTAATACAGCGTACCCTGAATAATTATATATATATAATAATGTTCTTGCAAAAGTAGTTAAAGCAAGTTGTCAAATTTTGTAAAGGACTGCCTTATTATCACTGTCAAATTCCGAGGTATAAGTGTTTAACTATAACAAGGTATCTACTGTTTGTATTTTTTCTGCAACTCTCCCACATCTATATTCATACAGATTGAATTTCTGCAGAACGTTTCCACGATTAATTAAGGAGGAAATTATATTGGTGGAAGAATCACGAAAAAAAAAAAAAAAAACATAAGTCGATAGAGAGCCTATGTAAGCAAAAGTTCAACTGTAATTCAGACTTTTTTTATTTTGAGAAAAATTTATGAAATGAGCGGCAAGAGTAAAATTAAAGGTAATCCTAAGTTTTTTCCATACTCCTTTATGGAGAAAAACAATCTATGTAAATTTATTTTTCTATAAAATAAAATTTAATGTTCTATACATACCATTTTTCGTCATAGCCGATATTGCTCTTTACTGGATTTGCTTTTAAATAACATATTTTATACAAAATCAATAAAATATAATTCTTTACGCGTGAGAACAAAGGGCTAATGAATTAAAACATGCATACAAACAAACAAAAATATGTATCTCTATTATTTGAAATGTAAAAAAAAAAAATTACACTGTATTATGAAAAAAAGTTGCTTTGGATTATAAATAAATAAATAAGTAAATAAAATATACAGCAAACTGTATTTTATTTCTTCCATCTTACAACACATAAAATTACAAAAGTGAAAATTTTGGGAAAATATCTTTCGTGATTGTCATCAATTTAAACAATTCTTAACAATAAAAGGAAGCAGGTAGGATGCAGCTCAAGTTGAGCAAAACAAAGCAATTCATTCTTCTATAGATCGTAACAATGCAAAACTCTCTTTTGTGGTGCTCATATACACGAACACCAGAAACATTATATACACAAATAAAAACTGTATATCTAATTCCGTGTAACCCATAAATATTTGTACCAAATTTAACTTCATTTGGATGATTGCACGACGTTATTGTATTTCTTTTGTGTGGTCCTGTAGATAATTATTAAGTATATGCATACATTTTTCCAGAGAAAAATCTTAATAACGTATATACTTAGTTTTATTACGAAATTTTTATTCATGAATTCATCAACCGTGAATATTTATTTAAATCAAATGTAGAGGTTGATATTTTTATTTATTACTTTTTTTTACCAACTATCGCATAGTTGGTAATAAATAAAAATATCAACCTCTACATTTGATTTAAATAAATATTCACTGTTGATGAATTTATGAATAAAAATTTCTAAATTGAAATTTCGTGGTCTATGGAGTTGTGCTACGATTATTATTGTCTCACCTGATATATCTGCGTTTGCAGACTCAGTGATTTTGCCAACGAATATTATGCGAGAAGTGCCCAGCTGGTTGTCAGCCAGGGTAGCTCAGTGGGAGAGCATCCGTGCGTTAAGCGGAGGTGCCTGGGTTCCATTCCCGGCTCTAGTATTTTTCGCATAGTTGGTAATACATAAAAATATCAACCTTTACACTCCAATTTGATTTAAATAAATTAGTTTTATTATGTTCAAGTTAATGTAACTACATTAAAATGCATTTAAAAGAAATTCTATCCTGTAGGAACAGTGATAAAAAATACCTTGGTGTACTCTTATATATGAACCATAAATAATATAGACGTCGAAAATTATACAGCTATATCTGTTCGGCGCTTGAACATAGGAACCAGTTTGTAGGTAGGTCATTCGGGGGATTTTTGTGGCCAGATTCTGTCTGTAGGATGTAATGATAAGAATAACTTTAGTATGTCCTTGTACACAAACTGCAACCAAAATACACATCCAAAAATATATAACTAATTCAATGTGGCTCATGAACATGTGTAACGAATTATTGGTACACATGTTTGTTGCATTGGTAATTATTAATAATAGCCAGTCAATGTGATAGATTCTCATAAATTATTCACTTTAACCGGTTTATTTGGTTCTTATTAATAATCGCCGGTTATGATTAATAATTACCAATTAATCACATTGACCGTAACATATGTATATTAACTGATCAATGTGAGAATTTATTTTATATGTTTCCAATCAACCGCAATAATATGTAAACTTCATTTTTTACTTTCCGAACACTATAGTGAGGAAAGTATTGTAATCATGTCAAAAATCCCAATTTGAGATTTTGATGTTTCTATACGTTTCGAGGTACCCGGAGTCCGTTTCCACTATTTTTATGATGATGTATGTATGTATGTGTGTATGTATGTGTGTATATGCCTGTGAGTGAGCACGCTAGCGTCTAAACGCTTTGTTCGAATAAGCTGAAAGTTGGTACGTATATTGTAAGTCACCATAGTACGAACCCTATAGATTTTGGTGAATCTAGCACTTATAGTTTTTTTAGAGGGACACAAGGTAAAATTCTTTATCATTATGGCCTATGGAGCCAAATTTTTAAAAGTATGATAGCATCTAAACGCCTTATTAATCTGAGCAAAAAATTTGTACACATGTTATAGGTCACAGTTGCACCAACTGTATAGCTTTTGGTGAATTTAGCACTTAAATTTTTTTTACAGGGACACAAAGCAAAATTATTTATCCTTATGGCCTATGGGACCAAATTTTTAAAAGTGCGACAGCATCTAAACGCCTTATTCAATTGAGCTGAAAATTTATATGAATATTATAAATCACTGTTGCACTAACTATAAGCATTTTGGTGAATCGAGCATTTATAGGTTTTTACAGGAACACAACGAAAAATTCTTTATCATTATGATCTATGGGCTCAAAGTTCAGTAGCGTTAAATAAAACATCGTGTACTATATGGAGAAAAATATTCAAACACTCTATTATGGTTTTCTCTCTTTTTTTTGTTTAACAACTCCTCCTTCTTTACTTTATCTACAAAACTGTTAATTACTCAGTGTTCGGAAAGTCGAGTGAAGTCACTCCAGATTTTTTTTTTTTTTTCGAAGTTCCCATAAATAAATAAAAATAAAAAAGAATGTAAAAATTACCTGTATTTCATTAGCTACCTTCATAACTTCCGCAAAATCTTCATCAAACTGCACGTCTCTGTGATCTAGAAAATCATATTCTTTACATTTCATACGAGCCACCGTGTCTTCCAGTGAAAATGGCATCTCGTCTAACACTACATGAAAAGGAATTCTGTATTAAGAAACAATGTATATCACCACATCTTAATTATAGTAAATAATCACAGTCTTACACTATGTTACTTTAGGCTACATATATTTTTGGCCATATTCCTGCCCATCACGTTATAACTATTTTTTATATAGAGTTTTCCCTGTTCTATTCAGCACATCATACTTATAACAAAAACAAGCACCACAAATATGATCAAAATGCACGAATTAAATTTTTTTTTAAGTTTACTTTAGGATACTTAAAAAAGAGAAGTTTAGTTTCCAGTTACGAAGATGTTGGATTTTTGTAAACATTTTTTGTAAATTACTGTCTTAGAGTTAAAAAAATTTGCATACAAATGCATTGATTTCTCGAAATTTCTCGAAAATTACTTAAATTAAAAATTTTATGCATTTTTCCCCTTTTTCCTTTTGTGCATCCTCCTCTCTTGTTTTTCTTTTGCCGCCTTATGTTTTCAGAAAATTGTTTTGCGGATATCATTTATAGATAATAGACAGGTCTATCCAAAATTCTTCCAATAATTTTCAGAGAATGGTTTGAATGGCAAGTCTCTGACAATTTTAAATAAATTTTGAAATTACATGAAATTTGTTATACAAAAAGCAACCTTCTTCTTTACTCACTCAGCCAATCTTCCACGTCTGCCACGCCTATCTGAGAGGCAGAAGGCGTTTTTTTGGGAATCAGTTGATCTTCGGCTTTCAGCCAGTGAAGTAGGATGTGTGAGACAAATCTAAGTTAACCCCTTGGGTACATTTGACGTCATTCACTTTTTTTGTTTTTTATTTTTGTTTTGCAATTCTAATTACTTGAAGACATCTTAATACTACTACCGCGGAGTAAAAAGACAGGAGAAGAAGGTAACGCTGAAATTTTGTGATGTTGTTTTCTAATGTTTACAGATGGCGCCAGCGTGCAATCCTTCCTTCTCTCCAGCTTCCGCAATGTTATTCAATGGGGAAATGTCTCGTTTTAATTATTTTTTTTTTTTTAAATAATATCTAGCTGAAAAAAGTTCGATTGAAAGCAAATTTCATTAAATAGAGTATTCTAACCAACATGTTTTTTTTAAGAGCCATTTTATACTAATTTTACTTTGAAAGAAAGCTTTTAAAAAATGACGATTCTTA
The DNA here is from genome assembly GCA_963930645.1 of Salticus scenicus. Lineage (NCBI taxonomy): Eukaryota > Metazoa > Arthropoda > Arachnida > Araneae > Salticidae > Salticus > Salticus scenicus. The sequence continues at coordinate 109,207,339 of OZ005661.1, read as the reverse complement.
TGAACCGAAGCTAGCTAAAACGGACAATTGGGAGGAAGGAGAATGGATGAAATTTTGTAAAGAAAAAGAATAAATTTACTTTAGGTGCAGAAAACATGAACTCGGACTTTATTTTTCTCCTAGGGCTTTTTTTTTTTTGTTTTTCTTATCACTATCATAGCATGTTTTACAACTAGGAACGAAGCATTTATTTGAAACATCTGAATTATGCAGTTTTAAGAACTTACAAAGAAATTAAATTGCTTAAAATAAAAAATTTTAAATGTACTCCAGCAAAATTCTATTGAAAACAACAGTAATATCCGCGCCGAGGTAGGGAGGAATGACAAGTGGCGCCCTCAATATTTACCAAAAATTTAGATCACAGTTTCGTAGCTTTCTCCCATTGGACCTTCAACTCCTATTAATATTACTCCGTGACTACTACATATGTCACCAATATTTTAGAAATAAATAAATTCTTAAGTAAAATGTACTGCTTTTACATACTACTCCAAGCAACCAAAAATTATATCCGTTCCACATGCAAATATTTTCTCAAATAAATCCGTACCCAAGGGGTTAACGTATATTCTACTTTATGTATGCACAGTAGAATCTCGTACAACGTGCTCCCATAAAACGCGACGAAAAATCTGCGACTATTACTCATACAACGCGATAAAGAGTCTCGTACAACGCGTAAGATAAAGGAAGCACGTGACGACATCTTTTCTACTTTCAACCTGTTCAAGGTTACTTACTTTTTCTCTGCAAATAAGGATTGCTCCGTTACTATGCCAACACCCGACGCGTTTGGTCTCATTGCGGAATGAAATCGTCTGCTCAATGTATGTCTCCTATAACGCGATTTCCTATTACGTGGAATGTATCCCCCGCGTTATACGAGAGTCTACTGTATATATGTAACTTGTACATTGTACTTTTACTCATACATACTTATATGTAGTATCATTATAATAATACATTAATGAGTGAAGATCTATGTCTCAAGAGTCACTGGCTATTGCAAAATTCATATATGTTTTATGAGTGTAGCTACAATATTCACACGAAGTGCTAAGGAGGCGGAATTCTCTCCCCTCACATAGAAATTTTCGCCAAATAAAACTATCTCTAAAATTGTTTTTAACTGTTGTTTAAAATAAAATACAAATATTAGGATACGGGACCTTATATATTATACCTTAAACAGTAATCATATTCTATAAGTAATCTAGGGTAAGCAGGAACTGGTTTATGGTGATGCATTCGGGGTGCCTGCTCTGGACTCCGGAAAATGAGAATCCCTAAAATATCTTAGACACTTTTCAAAAATCGAATCATGTTCTTAGTCAGCCTAAGAACACGATTCGACAAGATTTATTTAACAAAACAGTACAAACTGTACGATTTTTTTTTACATAGGAATTATTGCTAGCGCTCGAATAATGGACAATATTCCTGTGACGTCACAGTAGGTAAAATCGCCGAACACGTGGCCGATGTTTTGTAAACAAATTAGATTCAAGATGCCGTCTTATTGTTATGCATAACAATTTCCAGTCTAACTATTTCTCCAGTGAAACTTAATAATGAGATATCTGTTCAAACAAGAACAAAAGAGAAGTGTAAACAACTGAAACGAATGGTAAAATTAACACTATTCCATATCGTAAAATTGCAGAACATTTTATACATACATACATATATAATCAATAAAATATAATAAAAACTAAACGCGTCAAAAAATGCGTAAAATTAAATCAATCATCACTTATGAATTATAAAACTAATGTCAATGTTTAAAACGAAAATAGCGAAGCCTATTGCGAACAAAATTAAAGATTACAAACAAATCACATTACAAATTATTAAATAGAAAATATATGTCATTGATTACATTGGATATAGACATCAAAGCTTAAATAATTAGAATTTCAATCACTTTAATAAAGGAATTTATTAAATGGAACATCCACTTAAATTTGTTAACATCGCCACATTTCACATGGCAACTTTTAATATTACATATTTTGATTAATATTAAAGTATATTACAAAAACTGCATTAAAAACAAAACAAAAGTATCACTATATCACTCTTACCTCAATTTCATATAATCTGTGACTCTTATAAATAATATCGCAAGATAAAAATTTGCAGGCCACAATGCTTTGCTACGGTAGAGTTGAGAATTGTTTTCCGAAAACAGCTGATTTCCTATGGTCTCGAACCCAAAGTAGGAATATTGTCCATTTTTCTGCCGACTGTATGTTTCAACGGAACAACGGATATTGCTGAAATTGCTTTTCTTAATGATCGGCATTGCTCTGGAAATTATTAAAATGTCTTCAAAAGCAATCTCCTTCAAATTGGAAATATCTTAGGGAGGTAAAAATGGAATCTTCAACAGGACTATGCGTCGATTCACACCTCCTACTCAACAAAAGCTTGGTTTTGCAGAATCAAGTTATTGTTATAGAATGGCCAGACATCAGCCCAGGCCTAAATCGAATTGAAAACATTTTAGGAGTACTTCCGCAAGAGGTGTATACCCATGGTCTTCAGTTTTCGTCTATTGAGATAAAGTAACAATTGGAGCAGAATTGGTACTCATTACAGTCACATATTCTCCAAACTCTAGTTAAGCATGCCAGATAGAATTTTCAAGATAATTCAAAGAGATGGATCCAAAATTTGAATTTAAATACCAAATGCTTGAATAGTCTTTCCATTTTTGAGACAGCATATTTTGTTTATTTTTACTTTTTTATTTTTAATTAATTACTTAATTTATTTTTAAACAAAAATTCTGTAAAACTCATACTATATTTCTTTAACACGTTCGCTGCCGGTTTCACGTGACTAAAATTTGAAATGACGTTTTTTTCCTTTAACCCGCCGAATATGTTTGACGTGTTGCACAAGAGCGCTACATCGCCAAATGTTATAGGCTTTGTGTTTACCTTTGCTTGTTTGCGTCATGTGTTACGTCAATACGCTGTATTACGTCAAACGTGTAAAAATTCATCTGCTCGTTACAAGCAAACTCTGGAGTTAATGAGTAATAAGTTAAATTTCCATAGCAAATAGTTTCGTTTGTACTGAGCAGATAAAATATCTCGCTGACGCCATCACTTCGGTTGCATATTAATGATACGTGTTTTATCAAAGAGAAAGTATTCTATTTTGAAATACTCTTCCATGGAGGATCAAATTTTTGATCGCATGTTTCCGGACCACTTCTAGGGGTGAGTCCCCGACCGTTGCCAATCGCCCATTGCGCAGCACTAGTGTGACGTAAAACCCAACCAACCATCTATTTTGAAATATGAATATTTGTGATGTTTGCGTTAGTACTGTTTGGCTGGTTGAATAGAGTTGGAATTTAAGAGGTACTTTTGAATTTAAGAGGTTGGTTTGTTGATTGTGTTTTACGTCACACTAGTGCTGCGCAATGGACAATTGGCGATGGTCTGGGTTTCACCCCTAGAGTGGTCCATGAACATGCCATCACAATTTTGATTCTCCACGGAAGGGATGACTCTCTCGCTTCGTAGACACCCAGAGGTATAATGAATATAGGAACATGGAAAACATTGCGGGCACGACAGATTTTATGAGCACCAGCCACCATTAGTATACACAATGGTTTTTGGCAGGCTCGAGTACCGAACCCGCAATCTTCAATTCCGAGCCCGGCGCTCTGCCGACTGGGCAACCACGGTCCTGAATTTTAGAGGCATATTTTTGAATTTCATGCCAATACTGGTTGCTACAGTACAAAATTTTGTATACTTTTTAATTTCATGCATTTTGAGATAGGGGTATAGTGAACAGATCAGATTACCATTATAATAGAGAATCGTTAAAATTTGCTATAATTATCCAGTTGCGGATATTTTTTCATTCCTAATGAATGAGGACTATAAATAAAATATTAATTATAAATAATTTACTTTATACAACTTTTAAATTTAAAATTCATAAGTAAAAAAGTATACTTCATACGGTTTTGTTAAATAAATCCTTGTCGAATCATGTTCTTAGTCAGTGTAAGAACATGATTCGATAAGGATTTATTTAACAAAACCTTATGAAGTGTACTTTTTTTACATAGGAATTTTTGCTAGTGTTCGGACACTTTTGTTACCGACTGTACTTATAGTTGTTAAATTATTGGAAATAAAAACACTATCATCTAAACACTTATCATCAATTACTAAAGCAACACACGTTTCAGGGACATTTGGTGTGATTGTATAATCTAAGTTTTATTTTTTTATTTGTGATTAGTTATAAATTCGTAATTATTTCGTTTTTTTTTTTTTTTTTTTTTTTTTTTTCTTTTAATTCTATTTTATGAAAATTTTCCTTTTGTCCTATGTATAATTATTATTCGGATTTTTTTTTTTCAAGACGCGTTTTCTTTTTAGGTTAGATCGCCGAAAAGCTCGCTTTCGTATGCCGCCGGTGTAAGGTTGCTATTCGGAACACGATGCGAAATGGCGCCGTCTTGGCGATTTTCGAAATTTCGCCAAGCGGCAGCCTAAAGTAAACTTTCACCTGTAAATCAATACGTCACATCCCGCGCTGGCGCGGGATCGGCAGCGAAAGTGTTAATGTAATACACTTACATTCTGATTCCATATCTTTATAATTTTTGTTCAGGTTTATTGCTTTATTTTTTGGACTGTTATTTAAAAAAAAAAATCCTGTCTCTATATTTATGAGACGTCATTATTTGTGATTTTATTTTAATTTATTGAAAATTAATTGCGATTGTATTTTAAAATATTACCTATATATAACGTTTTAATTATATGCAATTATATACACATAATAAACCAGAAATAAAATGCTTGCAGGCAGTAGAAGCAACATTACATAGTTTTGCAATGGAATTTTTTCTTCAAAGTGATAGGTTTTCTAATATATTTTTAGGATGCTGATTAAAGGAAAAATATTCAGAAGTATTCATCATGTACAGTATTGACAGCAAATACGATTTTTTGACAGAAAGGAGCTTAAAGCTCCACTTTCTCAACTCCCATCTCAGTTATTTCTCGAAAAATCTAGGCTATATGAGTATAAAACAAGGAGAGCAATTTCACCGAGACATCAAATAAATGGAAAGGATGTATCAGGGCCTATGGAATGTTAACATGCTAAGAGATTTTTATGCTGCATAGGATGCTACATAGAGAGTGCCCTCAAGCCGTGCGCAAAAGAAAAAGCTCTAAATGAAGCTTCGATGTAAAGAAACAGGGACATTTAAAAGATAATAGTAGATGATAGCCTATTTCAATGTATTTTATATATAAAGAGTTTCAATTCGGTTATAACCTCTGTGCAAATTCTTCAGATCCTCTTGCTTTGTGCAAAACCCTTAAACTGCCTTCAAACTCTGGCAACTTAGAAATCTTAAATTGCGGCTCTACTGATATTTCTTTGATGTGGTTTAGGAGATCGACGCTCGCTGGAATCGAAGCTCACAAACCTTCTACTGCGATAATTGCATGAGAAGGGGGTCTCTTTTGTAAAAGAGCAATAAAAAGTAATGCCCTTCATTGTAAATGTGTGCAAAATTTCAAGGGTCACTTTCGGACAATGGATAATTTATGACTTTTGAAGCTCTGTATGTTTGCACATTTTGAAGGAAGCTTAAAGGTGCGTAAAAGTACTAGCGATTTCAGGGCGACAAGGGTGGGTTCTATTCAAATCCCTTTGATGTGTGATTTGAGTCGTCGCGAAGCTGGAAGAGTCTTCTCCTCTGACAAACCTCCTACTGCGATAATTGAAGGGGGGAACTTGGGTCTCTTTTGTAAAAGAGCAATAAAAAGTAATGTCCTTAATTATAGACATATGCAAAATTTCAAAGGTCAATTTCGGACAATCGATAATTTCTAATTTTGTTACTTTGCATCGTAGCTAGTGTTTGTACGCACCTTTAGGTGATAGAAAGAAAATTCTAGCATTACTAAGTCCGGCGTATCAAAAACATTACCCCAAACATTCAACCGAAGTAGTACAAGAACAATGGAAAAGTGTGATTTCGCAAGACCTGTGTTATTTAATGGGGTTTTTTGACTAGTCTTTTCTGTGATTTTAGTGGTAATTTATTATATTTTTTATTTCTAAAGACTAGGTTTTTTAAGACTGTTATGTTTTAGTTTATGAATCATTTACACTGAAAGTAATATTCATTAAATAAATGTATGAAAAATTATATGGATTAATTTTCTTGAGTTTATCTACATTATTTCAAAATTTACCTCTAATACAACCATTTGTTCCTTAACTTTTAAAGGTCTGCGTATTTTGACTGTTGTATGAAGGAAATAGTATATATACTATTGATAAAACATATTCCATAAATATTTTACTAAATTAATAAATTGATCAACTTTTTCAATAATGCATAATACTATATCAATAATACTGGTAATATTTATAATTTATTCTGGAATATTCGCCTTTTTTTTTCCTGATCACTTTGATTGTAGAGAATTTTTCTCCGATATGTAATTACAAAGAAGTAAGAAGAAAAATAATAAACAATTTAATGAGAAGAAAAATAATAAATGTTTAAGTAAAAATAGTGGAGTGAAAAAAGGCGGGTACTAAAAATATTCCGAAACAAATTATAAATGTTACCAGATATGTTAATACTACAAACCCTCTTGTTCATAGCTAAGCATGCTGTCATGAACCTGCACACAGTCGAAAAGTTTCAGAATCTTTTTCAAACGATTACAAAAGGCGTCAAATTTCCCAAAAACAAAGACTTCGCAGAAATGCAATTCCTTGTCTGTTTCAGGATCCAGCTCGTTTTTCACTTTTTTGAAACATCGCTGATATTCCTCATTCAGAACGATACACGATGTTATCTTGTTTTTAACTTCATCCTCATCCTGTTGCCAAATTGTCTTTCTCCCATTGCAGGATATGTATCGTTTGCAGGAATTTATCATCTGGTTGGTTATCTACAAAAGAATCATTATTATTATTTTTTCATACATCAACCAAACTTAAAGAAGAAATATAATGATTATTTTCTAAAACGATTCCGCGCTGTTTTTAGAAACAAAAGGCCTTTTTCCTTTTTGAAGTGAAAAGTTCTTTAGGCGCGTTGAGCACTTTTTGGGTGAACAAAAATCATGGAACTCGCGTCATCGTCACCGAACGCTTTCCATGAGCTATATGTATACTGTGTATATATGTACATAGATATACCTCCGTGCGTTATTAGTATACATTATATATATACAAAGAGTATATCTCTCTACATATATATCCATATAAGTAGCGCACGGCGCGGCATGCCTCATATACATATATGTATAAAATGTATAGTAATACGAGTAGTATACTGGCTACTGGCATCTGTCTCTTTCTAGTTCTATACTCTATGTATGTATGTACTTTTTCCACAGTATATACATAGTTCACAAAGTACAAGTACGTGTTTTTATACAGACTGTTATATTCTTCTTTTTGTTTTCAATATAAATTTTCAAATGAATAATAATAATAAAAAAAAATTATTTTAGTCCTATTACAATATTTTACCTAATATAAGGCTTAGTTCATTTAATTTGGGTAGCTACAAAAGTAGTAAGCGCAGCGCTATAAGGGTCGGAAGTGACGTCATAGGTGGGGGGGAAGGGGGGGAAGGAAACCGGAAGTGACGTAACGGTTGGTTGGTTGCTTGATCGTGAAAGATGACGGGGGTAGAGTTTCGTTTTATCCGTTGGCAATCTGGACTTCTTGTCGAGACATGTGACGGAAGGGGTGGTTGCTTGATCGTGAAAGATGACGGGGGTAGAGTTTCGTTTTATCCGTTGGCAACTTGGACTTCTTGTCAAGACATGTGACGGAGGGGAGAGTTTTCTTAAAGGAACAACACAGAAACCTGTCAGAACATGAAAGAGAATGACGTCATCAACCGAAAAGCGGACAATGTAGTATATTTTTTAATCAGTAATTAATTTTTAATGAGTAGTTCATTAATCAATTTTAATAAGTAAATTTTATTATGTTATAGATTATTAATTAATTATTTAACTGACTATTTTAATTCGCTAGATTTTTTACAAAACGATATTGCACTGTAGGGGATTTGAACCCACCATCTATAGCATGCGAGACCAACGCGCTACCGACTGAGCTACGGAGACGTTACCTTCAGCTTTCTTCTTTATGTTTTCACCTCTTACAAGATAGGGGTGGGAAGAGGTTTTCTCCACATGGCTTTTAACTTCAAAGTATAGTCCAAGGAGATTGATAAATGACATGATTTTCTCAAAATATTCATATGATATTGGTGATTTGTTCATTTTTGTGAACATTTTTTTAAACAACTAGAAAATATTGTTCGAGATATTTCTTTCTTGAAAAAATATTAAAACAATCCCATTTTCTTAAAATTTTATTTACATTATTAATAATACGATCAGATTTTATTTTTTAAACATGCAAAAAAAAAAAAAAAAAGATTTTGCACATGTTTCTTATTTATTTTATGTTTTTATAAATTGCAAAACACGCACACACACACACATATATATATATATATATATATATATATATATATATATATATATATATTATTTATTATTATTTATTTATTTTATTTTATTTTATTTTATTTTATTTATTTATTTAATTTAATTTATTTTAATTTATTTATTTAATTTAATTTAATTTAATTTATTTTTATTTATTTATTTATTTTTTATTTATTTATTTATTTATTTATTTTTTTTTGAGAAAAAAATTGAATTCTTTTTCTGGAAAATTTATAAAAACAATTCAAAAAACTTATGTTTTAGTCATTTCTTTTCTAAAAAATTTAAAACAATTTTATTTTCTTACACTTTACTTACAATAGAAAAAATACTATCATATTTAATTTTAAACCATGCGAAATTTTATTTAACAGTTATTCATTTTTTATTTTTAAGTTTAATAATAATAATAATTAAAAAAAAAAAAATATTTTATTTATTTTTTTTCATTTTTTTAATTCTGTATTTTCTTTTTTCTGAAATTTTTAAACTTTTTTTTTTATTATTATTATTCATGTAACTGTTTTTTAGGTTTAATGAAATATTTTTTAAAAAATATTTCTCTTCTTTTTTCAGTTTGTTAATTTTATATTTTCTTTTTCTGAATTTTTTAAACTTGTTATTTTTAATTTTATTAATGTAACTGTCTTTAGATTTAATAAAATATTTTTTTAAACATATCTCTTCTTTTGTTTCAGATTGTGAATTTTATATTTTCTTTTTGTGAATTTTTTTACTTGTTATTTTTTTTTTCTTTTTATTCTTATTACTAATTTTTAAGTTAAAAAAAATATTTAATTAAAAAAAAAATCTTTCTTTTTTTATTTTATAAATTCTTTTATTTTCTTTTAGTGAAAAAATATAACAAAAATTACTTATTATTACTATTTAATGAAACTTAATTGTATTACTATAATTATTATTATCATTATTTAGCAATATAATGAGATTTTTTATGCAATGTTCTTTTTCAGTTTAAAAAAAATTATATTTTATCTTGTGAAAAACTTTTTAGTCATTTATTTATTTCTTTAATGTAACTGTATTTTCTTACTCGCAAATTTTCAAAAGAGTTATTATCATTTATTAATTTGGATTAAGTAAGGAATCTGTTTAATACTGTCATATTTTAAAAGATATTTTAAAGAAAAAATGTTGAATGTTCTATTTTAAGGAAATAAAATTTAACTTATGCATTCTGCTAGATTTGCTCAGGGAAAAATTACATTGAGTGACTAAAATTATAATTGTAGTCCAATCTAAAACAGAATTCCACTCGGCATGTATTGAACTAAGGGATTTCCTTATTACTATTATTATTAAATAAATTGTTTTGGTATTACTATATACCCATTATGATACTTTTTTCATCACACCACAATATAATTCATCATATTCACAAAACTTTCCATTATTTTCATATTACTTCTTAAATATATAAATCTACTGAAACAGACACTGAATCTTCAATAAGTTAATTAGTTTTAAAAATAGTTTATCTCTTTTTGGGAAAAAAAAGTATGACATCTTGTATTATTTACACATAACTACATCAATATTCGAAAATAATAATTTGCGAAATTTTCTTGTACATAACAGTTTTTCATAATTCTGATAGAAATTTATAAAAATGAATTACCTTACAATGACCACCTATATCACTAAAGTCTTCAAAACACAAATCTTCATTCATACACATGAAATATTTTCATTATCTTATCACCTTGTTGACAATTCGAGTTCATGCTATCCTTTTTATTCAAAAGCATGTTAACAATTTAAGCCATGACACTTACCTATGTTTGCATAAAGTTACAATTTAAATGTCCCATAGTTTTTACAATTATTTTTTAATAGCTAAAGATTAAAATGTCATTCAAGTGAAAAGAAAAAAAGATTCGTGGCAAGCGGTTTTTTTTAAGTCATTAAAGTTCTTGTGCTCTATATCTATTTTCTCTTCGATATCGATATCTTTTTTATCACATAATAAAAGTGTTTGAAATTATTAGCTTTATACATTTTTAAAAATAACGAAGTTTTAGTATCATTTATAAACTGGAAATATATTGTGTTAACTTTCTTATACGATAAATAGTTTAAAAATAAATATTTACATAGTTTTTATATATACGATAGTTTTATACACAATGATTCATTAAAAATATATATAAGTTATAACTGATACCTTTTTATTAGAGCAAGAATCTAACTAAATAACATTTATCTAATTTTTAAGCGATCAATAATAAAAAAGTGGCAGTACATTTTTTTAACAAACAGAACATTATATATGTATTCTTTAACTTATTAACTTAGACAACACATTCTGTTTATATTTGTACACATACATCATCTCATTTTGGATTTTAACTTAAATAAATAATGTTTATCACTGGTTTACAAAAGAAAAGAAATTCTACACATAAAAGTTCTAAATTATAAATATTTACTGATTAAAATAAATATATCTTATAATGAAAATCATCTTTCATAATGTTCATTAAAAAACTTAATAAAAATTGACAAAATTTTCTAAAAATAATTTTTTTCACATAAATATTTTTTATACAAATAAAAAATATTTTATTATGTTACTATCTGTTTTGACAATTTTTTTATGTCTGAGTGATATTATTTTAGCATAAAGGAATTTATATCAGATATGAGATTTGTTGGAACTTTCAACATTTTTTGATAATTTTTCAGATATTTTGTTGTAGTAAAATTTATTTTATTTCTCATGCAAGCTGTCAGAAAACGCGATGCAATTTTTATTTAATTTTTCTTATTACTTTTTCCTGTATGTGAGCATTCTACTTTCAAATATTTTCTAAGTTTATATATTGAAAATATGGTACCTTGCATACGTTTCATTTCACTTTTGGGGAAAATCATCGAGTTTATTGAGAATATTAGAAAAATCGCACTATTTTTACAATTTATGCACGGGATGCGAAATTTTTACTCATTTCTTAATATCTGTTATATTCCATTTAGTATGTTTTATGGAAGATCATAATAGCACACTTACAATAGAAAAAATAGATATAGAGCACAAGAACTTTAATGACTTAAAAAAAACCGCTTGCCACGAATCTTTTTTTCTTTTCACTTGAATGACATTTTAATTTTTAAAAAGTTTCTTTTAAAATAATTTTCTAATAATCTTAACATGAATTAAACACAATCGATTATTAATTTTTCCGGCAAATTAAATATTTTGAACAAAGTTGACTTTTATGAAAGTTTTGGCGTAACACCAAATGAAATTTCGAAATACTGTTTTTATAAAAAATACGCTAGATTACTAATAAAATCATCCAACCTATACAGAAAAACGCTATGAAATTTTTAAATTGTGAATAATATAAAAAATAATTTATTGTAAATTGTGTTTATATAACTTAGTTTGTAACGAAAATAAAAGTTGAACTATGGCTTTATGCAATTTTATTATTATTAGTTGTATTATTAAATATGGAAGATATTATTATTATTATTATTATTATTTTTTTTTTTTTTTTTCAGAAAAAAAATATTTCGTAAATTATATGCTCGAATGATGACCAAAAGCATAATATTTTAATGTGTCTTATAATTAGCTCTTTAACGAACGATAAATGTATATTACCTTAGATTTTCAAATATGTTTTTTAAAAAGTACATTCAATCGCATTTATTTACTACACATTATTATAAATGCAAAGGGAATATATCTATCATTTATAGACAGGATATTTTTTCTAAAGAATATTAACATAAACTAAAATATAATTTTTCACAAAGCCTTTTTGTCAAAAGATAAATTTACAAATAATAATCTAATAAAGTAAATTTTTCCATTAAATTGTCGCATAAATAATAATTATTTACAAAGCAGTTTTTTATAATTTTACATTTTAAAAATCTATATATGATATCGTGCGTAAGTGTATGACTTTCATCATTGAAATAATGAAAGTTATTTTTAAATGTTTAAACTTCCAATATGATATTTCTAATAAGTTTAAAGAGTCGCCTCTCCATTCATCTATTAAAATTAATAATAATTCAAATAGAATTATAAATACTCATACCCCAATTTTTTTCTTTATCCTATGACTCAGCATTTTAATGATTGGAAATCCATTAAGTGAATGGATAATTTATCTTTCAATTGAATGGATGCTTTACACAAGTTACCATCATTATCAGTAAATAAAAAGTCTTTCATACAATACAGCTAAGATAACTAATAATTACATTTTAAAGTAAACAGAGGTAGAATTTTAGAAGTATAGCACTTAGTAATTTTTTTGTTTTAATTGTTTAAATGCATGTCTTTTTTTTTTTTAAAAAAAATAAAATATTATAAATTAGTACGTTTGAGAGATAAGGTTTTATTATACTCCTAAACAGTCACGATCACAATTAACTAACATTTTTATTTTGAGATAAAAACAATTCTTTGCATGGATAAATATTAACAAAGGATTTAAATAAGTGAACAGAAAATAGTACTTTTCATAAGTACTTAAATACAAATGTAATTTTAAAATTCAAGATATATTTTTTAAGAATCAAATAATATATATTTTTCTAATTTTATTTAAAATATAAAATAAAATATTTACTTACTTTTCGCAAGAAATTAAAAAAAAAAAAAAAAAAAAAAAAAATGTTTTATTTATCCTAAAACTTTATTCAAAAAAGTAAAAAAATCCATTTCCTCTATCCTAAGCATTTAGTTCCATAAGAGAAAAAATTCTACAAAAAACGAATATATTTAAAGTCACATCCAAATATTTATTTATTTCATAACGTTTTATTAAGATTTTTATTTATTTATTTTATTATTTTTTATAGATTCAACAGCAGTTTTCCAATATATTTTAACTACTAACGTAGCTTTTACTCAAAATTAAACTTACAAAGTGTTCTCTAAAAATTTTTTTAACAAGACGTTTTGTTAATTTGAGATTTTGAATTTAACCAATTTACCAATCGATCTTTCGATAAGTGTCTTTCACTTTTTACCGTTGAACGTTATGTTAAAATTTATTTAGTATAAAACAAATACTCTTACGATAATGAGGGTAATAGAAAAAGTATTTTTATCATTTTAAACTAAAAGTGAACTGCATTATATGAATGAAAACAACTTTATAAAATAAATCAACTTTGAGAGAATTATCAAATATTTTTATATAAACAAAACTAACAAAAGTTTTTGCATTATTTAAAAATTCCTTATCAAAAATATGATATCTTTTTGAAGATTAAAAAATATCTAACCAATGATTAGTTTAATTTTGCTTGAAACAACAGGAAAAACTTTCTTTTAGAATTCAAATGGTGGTGTAAATGATTACCTGTGAAGCAATTTTATAATTATTTCGTTTATATAAATGTTAATTACGTTGTATTCATCAGGAAGATTTCCATAAAATCATTGTAATTTGGTACGATTTTTTTTTTTTTTTTTTTTATCGTTAGTTAGTATTTTAACATTATACGTATTCATTTTAAATATTTTGCACTCAGGAATTGTAAATCAATCTTACACATAGCTAAAAGAATTAAATACTATTATTCATAGATGTATATGAAACCAAAATTCAGTGTTATTTCTGATAAAATATTTCGACCAAATTAAAAATTAAGTGCCAGTAGACATAAATTTTTAGCTAGATATTTTTAAAACATTTTCAGAGAAATAATACGTTATCTAAGAAAATATGTGTTTGTGTTTGATGTCCCTCCTTTTTGCACTCGGAAAGTGAAAATTTTTATTTCTTAACCCTTTTTATGTTTTCTTTCGGCTTATGCATAAATATCACTCTTGAACTGAAAGCGAAACTTATAAAATTTACCTCAATTTTTAACACATGGACAAAAATTATGATTTCATTAATAAATTAATAAAATCATTGTTTTTTGTCTGTTTAAATTGGATCAAATTTCGTAAGTTTCACCTTCAGTTCAAAAACGATATTTATACACATGTCGTAAAACATAGAAAGTGTATACAAATGAAAATTTTCACTTTCCGTGTGCAAAAAGGGGACATCAAACACAGACATATATTTTCTTAGATAACGTATTACTTCTCTGAAAATGTTTTAAAAATGTCTAGCTAAAAATTTATGTCTACTGGCACATAATTTTTAATTTGGTCGAAATATTTTATCAGAAATAACACTGAATTTTGGTTTCATATACATCTATGAATAATAGTATTTAATTCTTTTAGCTATGTGTAAGATTGATTTACAATTTCTGAGTGCAAAATATTTAAAATGAATACGTATAATGTTAAAATACTAACTAACGATAAAAAAAAAAAAAAAAAAAAAAAAAAATCGTACCAAATTACAATGTTTTTATGGAAATCTTCCTGATGAATACAACGTAATTAACATTTATATAAACGAAATAATTATAAAATTGCTTCACAGGTAATCATTTACACCACCATTTGAATTCTAAAAGAAAGTTTTTCCTGTTGTTTCAAGCAAAATTAAACTAATCATTGGTTAGATATTTTTTAATCTTCAAAAAGATATCATATTTTTGATAAGGAATTTTTAAATAATGCAAAAACTTTTGTTAGTTTTGTTTATATAAAAATATTTGATAATTCTCTCAAAGTTGATTTATTTTATAAAGTTGTTTTCATTCATATAATGCAGTTCACTTTTAGTTTAAAATGATAAAAATACTTTTTCTATTACCCTCATTATCGTAAGAGTATTTGTTTTATACTAAATAAATTTTAACATAACGTTCAACGGTAAAAAGTGAAAGACACTTATCGAAAGATCGATTGGTAAATTGGTTAAATTCAAAATCTCAAATTAACAAAACGTCTTGTTAAAAAAATTTTTAGAGAACACTTTGTAAGTTTAATTTTGAGTAAAAGCTACGTTAGTAGTTAAAATATATTGGAAAACTGCTGTTGAATCTATAAAAAATAATAAAATAAATAAATAAAAATCTTAATAAAACGTTATGAAATAAATAAATATTTGGATGTGACTTTAAATATATTCGTTTTTTGTAGAATTTTTTCTCTTATGAAACTAAATGCTTAGGATAGAGGAAATGGATTTTTTTACTTTTTTGAATAAAGTTTTAGGATAAATAAAACATTTTTTTTTTTTTTTTTTTTTTTTTTTAATTTCTTGCGAAAAGTAAGTAAATATTTTATTTTATATTTTAAATAAAATTAGAAAAATATATATTATTTGATTCTTAAAAAATATATCTTGAATTTTAAAATTACATTTGTATTTAAGTACTTATGAAAAGTACTATTTTCTGTTCACTTATTTAAATCCTTTGTTAATATTTATCCATGCAAAGAATTGTTTTTATCTCAAAATAAAAATGTTAGTTAATTGTGATCGTGACTGTTTAGGAGTATAATAAAACCTTATCTCTCAAACGTACTAATTTATAATATTTTATTTTTTTTTAAAAAAAAAAAGACATGCATTTAAACAATTAAAACAAAAAAATTACTAAGTGCTATACTTCTAAAATTCTACCTCTGTTTACTTTAAAATGTAATTATTAGTTATCTTAGCTGTATTGTATGAAAGACTTTTTATTTACTGATAATGATGGTAACTTGTGTAAAGCATCCATTCAATTGAAAGATAAATTATCCATTCACTTAATGGATTTCCAATCATTAAAATGCTGAGTCATAGGATAAAGAAAAAAATTGGGGTATGAGTATTTATAATTCTATTTGAATTATTATTAATTTTAATAGATGAATGGAGAGGCGACTCTTTAAACTTATTAGAAATATCATATTGGAAGTTTAAACATTTAAAAATAACTTTCGTTATTTCAATGATGAAAGTCATACACTTACGCACGATATCATATATAGATTTTTAAAATGTAAAATTATAAAAAACTGCTTTGTAAATAATTATTATTTATGCGACAATTTAATGGAAAAATTTACTTTATTAGATTATTATTTGTAAATTTATCTTTTGACAAAAAGGCTTTGTGAAAAATTATATTTTAGTTTATGTTAATATTCTTTAGAAAAAATATCCTGTCTATAAATGATAGATATATTCCCTTTGCATTTATAATAATGTGTAGTAAATAAATGCGATTGAATGTACTTTTTAAAAAACATATTTGAAAATCTAAGGTAATATACATTTATCGTTCGTTAAAGAGCTAATTATAAGACACATTAAAATATTATGCTTTTGGTCATCATTCGAGCATATAATTTACGAAATATTTTTTTTCTGAAAAAAAAAAATAATAATAATAATAATAATAATATCTTCCATATTTAATAATACAACTAATAATAATAAAATTGCATAAAGCCATAGTTCAACTTTTATTTTCGTTACAAACTAAGTTATATAAACACAATTTACAATAAATTATTTTTTATATTATTCACAATTTAAAAATTTCATAGCGTTTTTCTGTATAGGTTGGATGATTTTATTAGTAATCTAGCGTATTTTTTATAAAAACAGTATTTCGAAATTTCATTTGGTGTTACGCCAAAACTTTCATAAAAGTCAACTTTGTTCAAAATATTTAATTTGCCGGAAAAATTAATAATCGATTGTGTTTAATTCATGTTAAGATTATTAGAAAATTATTTTAAAAGAAACTTTTTAAAAATTAAAATGTCATTCAAGTGAAAAGAAAAAAAGATTCGTGGCAAGCGGTTTTTTTTAAGTCATTAAAGTTCTTGTGCTCTATATCTATTTTTTCTATTGTAAGTGTGCTATTATGATCTTCCATAAAACATACTAAATGGAATATAACAGATATTAAGAAATGAGTAAAAATTTCGCATCCCGTGCATAAATTTTAAAAATAGTGCGATTTTTCTAATATTCTCAATAAACTCGATGATTTTCCCCAAAAGTGAAATGAAACGTATGCAAGGTACCATATTTTCAATATATAAACTTAGAAAATATTTGAAAGTAGAATGCTCACATACAGGAAAAAGTAATAAGAAAAATTAAATAAAAATTGCATCGCGTTTTCTGACAGCTTGCATGAGAAATAAAATAAATTTTACTACAACAAAATATCTGAAAAATTATCAAAAAATGTTGAAAGTTCCAACAAATCTCATATCTGATATAAATTCCTTTATGCTAAAATAATATCACTCAGACATAAAAAAATTGTCAAAACAGATAGTAACATAATAAAATATTTTTTATTTGTATAAAAAATATTTATGTGAAAAAAATTATTTTTAGAAAATTTTGTCAACTTTTATTAAGTTTTTTAATGAACATTATGAAAGATGATTTTCATTATAAGATATATTTATTTTAATCAGTAAATATTTATAATTTAGAACTTTTATGTGTAGAATTTCTTTTCTTTTGTAAACCAGTGATAAACATTATTTATTTAAGTTAAAATCCAAAATGAGATGATGTATGTGTACAAATATAAATAGAATGTGTTGTCTAAGTTAATAAGTTAAAGAATACATATATAATGTTCTGTTTGTTAAAAAAATGTACTGCCACTTTTTTATTATTGATCGCTTAAAAATTAGATAAATGTTATTTAGTTAGATTCTTGCTCTAATAAAAAGGTATCAGTTATAACTTATATATATTTTTAATGAATCATTGTGTATAAAACTATCGTATATATAAAAACTATGTAAATATTTATTTTTAAACTATTTATCGTATAAGAAAGTTAACACAATATATTTCCAGTTTATAAATGATACTAAAACTTCGTTATTTTTAAAAATGTATAAAGCTAATAATTTCAAACACTTTTATTATGTGATAAAAAAGATATCGATATCGAAGAGAAAATAGATATAGAGCACAAGAACTTTAATGACTTAAAAAAAACCGCTTGCCACGAATCTTTTTTTCTTTTCACTTGAATGACATTTTAATCTTTAGCTATTAAAAAATAATTGTAAAAACTATGGGACATTTAAATTGTAACTTTATGCAAACATAGGTAAGTGTCATGGCTTAAATTGTTAACATGCTTTTGAATAAAAAGGATAGCATGAACTCGAATTGTCAACAAGGTGATAAGATAATGAAAATATTTCATGTGTATGAATGAAGATTTGTGTTTTGAAGACTTTAGTGATATAGGTGGTCATTGTAAGGTAATTCATTTTTATAAATTTCTATCAGAATTATGAAAAACTGTTATGTACAAGAAAATTTCGCAAATTATTATTTTCGAATATTGATGTAGTTATGTGTAAATAATACAAGATGTCATACTTTTTTTTCCCAAAAAGAGATAAACTATTTTTAAAACTAATTAACTTATTGAAGATTCAGTGTCTGTTTCAGTAGATTTATATATTTAAGAAGTAATATGAAAATAATGGAAAGTTTTGTGAATATGATGAATTATATTGTGGTGTGATGAAAAAAGTATCATAATGGGTATATAGTAATACCAAAACAATTTATTTAATAATAATAGTAATAAGGAAATCCCTTAGTTCAATACATGCCGAGTGGAATTCTGTTTTAGATTGGACTACAATTATAATTTTAGTCACTCAATGTAATTTTTCCCTGAGCAAATCTAGCAGAATGCATAAGTTAAATTTTATTTCCTTAAAATAGAACATTCAACATTTTTTCTTTAAAATATCTTTTAAAATATGACAGTATTAAACAGATTCCTTACTTAATCCAAATTATTAAATGATAATAACTCTTTTGAAAATTTGCGAGTAAGAAAATACAGTTACATTAAAGAAATAAATAAATGACTAAAAAGTTTTTCACAAGATAAAATATAATTTTTTTTAAACTGAAAAAGAACATTGCATAAAAAATCTCATTATATTGCCAAATAATGATAATAATAATTATAGTAATACAATTAAGTTTCATTAAATAGTAATAATAAGTAATTTTTGTTATATTTTTTCACTAAAAGAAAATAAAAGAATTTATAAAATAAAAAAAGAAAGATTTTTTTTTTAATTAAATATTTTTTTTAACTTAAAAATTAGTAATAAGAATAAAAAGAAAAAAAAAATAACAAGTAAAAAAATTCACAAAAAGAAAATATAAAATTCACAATCTGAAACAAAAGAAGAGATATGTTTAAAAAAATATTTTATTAAATCTAAAGACAGTTACATTAATAAAATTAAAAATAACAAGTTTAAAAAATTCAGAAAAAGAAAATATAAAATTAACAAACTGAAAAAAGAAGAGAAATATTTTTTAAAAAATATTTCATTAAACCTAAAAAACAGTTACATGAATAATAATAAAAAAAAAAAAGTTTAAAAATTTCAGAAAAAAGAAAATACAGAATTAAAAAAATGAAAATAAATAAATAAAATATTTTTTTTTTAAATTATTATTATTATTAAACTTAAAAATAAAAAATGAATAACTGTTAAATAAAATTTCGCATGGTTTAAAATTAAATATGATAGTATTTTTTCTATTGTAAGTAAAGTGTAAGAAAATAAAATTGTTTTAAATTTTTTAGAAAAGAAATGACTAAACCATAAGTTTTTTGAATTGTTTTTATAAATTTTCCAGAAAAAGAATTCAATTTTTTTCTCAAAAAAAAAATAAATAAATAAATAAATAAAAAAATAAATAAATAAATAAAAATAAATTAAATTAAATTAAATTAAATAAATAAATTAAAATAAATTAAATTAAATAAATAAATAAAATAAAATAAAATAAAATAAAATAAAATAAATAAATAATAATAAATAATATATATATATATATATATATATATATATATATATATATATATGTGTGTGTGCGTGTTTTGCAATTTATAAAAACATAAAATAAATAAGGAACATGTGCAAAATCTTTTTTTTTTTTTTTTTTTTGCATGTTTAAAAAATAAAATCTGATCGTATTATTAATAATGTAAATAAAATTTTAAGAAAATGGGATTGTTTTAATATTTTTTCAAGAAAGAAATATCTCGAACAATATTTTCTAGTTGTTTAAAAAAATGTTCACAAAAATGAACAAATCACCAATATCATATGAATATTTTGAGAAAATCATGTCATTTATCAATCTCCTTGGACTATACTTTGAAGTTAAAAGCCATGTGGAGAAAACCTCTTCCCACCCCTATCTCGTAAGAGGTGAAAACATAAAGAAGAAAGCTGAAGGTAACGTCTCCGTAGCTCAGTCGGTAGCGCGTTGGTCTCGCATGCTATAGATGGTGGGTTTAAATCCCCTACAGTGCAATATCGTTTTGTAAAAAATCTAGCGAATTAAAATAGTCAGTTAAATAATTAATTAATAATCTATAACATAATAAAATTTACTTATTAAAATTGATTAATGAACTACTCATTAAAAATTAATTACTGATTAAAAAATATACTACATTGTCCGCTTTTCGGTTGATGACGTCATTCTCTTTCATGTTCTGACAGGTTTCTGTGTTGTCCCTTTAAGAAAACTCTCCCCTCCGTCACATGTCTTGACAAGAAGTCCAAGTTGCCAACGGATAAAACGAAACTCTACCCCCGTCATCTTTCACGATCAAGCAACCACCCCTTCCGTCACATGTCTCGACAAGAAGTCCAGATTGCCAACGGATAAAACGAAACTCTACCCCTTTCACGATCAAGCAACCAACCAACCGTTACGTCACTTCCGGTTTCCTTCCCCCCCTTCCCCCCCCCACCTATCACGTCACTTCCGACCCTTATAGCGCTGCGCTTACTACTTACAAATATTGTGCCGAATCATAAACACTTCTTTACAAACCAAAAATAATTCGAAAATAATAATCTGATAGCTCGGCGTTACAATTCACAAGTTACTTAGTTTTCACTTCAATCGGCAGTCCCCAATGACTGCTTTTAGTTTTTTTTTTTTTTTTTTTTTTCCTTTTACGACTGAGGACTACTAGTCTCAATTTACGGAGTTTTACGATTGTTGGACATTTATCGAAATCGAAAATATAATTGAATAATTTGAAAGCGGTGTTATTAATTTGAAAAAAAAAATAAAAAAATAGTCCACCGTACTAAACAAAATTCTGCTTTTGCCAGAATTTTACCAAAATCTTTCTTTTTCTTTCTTTTCTTTCTTTTTCTTTTTTTTTTTTTTTCCTTTGAAAGAAAAAGAAAGTAACAGAAAATTAATAATAATCTGTTTCGAAATAGACAGTATTGATAATGTTTTTTTAAATAATTTTCAATTAGAAAATGAAAAGCGCGCATGCAAAATGAAATAAAAAATAAAACAAGATAATTAAGTTTGAGTTTGAGTTGGTAATTTTTCAATATTTTATAATTTATTGAAAAATAGAAAAGACAGAAAAGAAAAGGAAAAAGAAAAGGAAAGAAAGAAACAGAAAAATAATCGCATAAATTATGTATTTTTGTCTAAAATGGCGATAAAAATTCAAAAGTCGCCAAGGGGAGCTATATTAAGGGGAGCTATATAACCATGAGCAGGTTGAAATATTTAATTAATCAATTAATTTTTTTTTCAACATAAAATTAAATATGCTTTCACGCGAAAAATAAAAATTTACCATATGTTAAATTGGTGAATGAGAAAATGGCGTCTTTATAACTTTAAAATAAAATAGTGATAATACAAATCTAGCATGTTTCTTCTGAATTTTATTTCATAGCATTTTTTTATATACCTCAACTTTAGATTTTTTTTTTTTTTTTTTTTTTTTTTTTTTGATATATTTATTAAACTAATTTTTGATTCCTGTATAAGAAGTGATTTATATACACTGGGAAAAAAAAAAAAAAATCCTGAACAGACATCTAGAAACTAAATTTTATCTCTATTAAAAATAGTTCCATGTCATTCTTATAAATTCTAGTTCCCTTTGCCAACGAGTTCTAAATATCCTTATTAGAATTCTAGAGGAATTTTCCCATTTAAAAATATCTGCAAGTAAATGGGAACACAAGAAGTGAGTTTTATAGTAACTATAATTTTGGTTTCTGACCCAATTCTAGGAAATCAAGCCGGAATTTCTTTTAAACAAAGGATTCATAATATTCATAAATTGTTTTACCATCTAGAAAAGTATAGGCAAGAAATTCTCTATCATTTCGTCTACCGAGGCTTTCTGTTTCCCTTACACGCATCACTCGGAAATATATATTTACAATTTAGGGATTCAGAAAATGAGTATATATTCGTTCTCGATGACGGCGGTATACTTTGTTTTTCTCAGTGTAAGAAAAAATATTTTTTTTTTTTTTTCTTTCTTTTCTTTTCTTCTTTTTTTTATGATAGACTAACTAAAATACAAAATTTCTCTTTTACAAAAAATAACCGTTAGATTGCATTAAAAAAAAAAAAAAATAATAATAATATAATAGTTTTAAAAAATTAAAGAACACGCTTTTATAGAAATATGAACTAAAAAAGCACAAAATATCTATCTTAGTATTAAAATGCAGGGTAAGAGAAAATCGTGTGAGTGACACACCATAATATTTACATACATTTAAATCTTCAATTAAAATAATTTAGAATTAAACAAAAACCATTTTTAAAAAATCTCCCCCGACTGGGCTCGAACGCTAGACCTTTAGGTTCGTAGCGCGGAGCTTTACCTCACAGCCACAGCGTTCACGTAGAGAAAGTCTTTTTTTTTACAATATAGATCTTTTGTTTGCTCCCAGAACGGTTACAAAAATAGCTAATAAAAGCGTGTTAAAAAAAAAAAAAAAAAACTCCACAGATTACGTAAAGAGTGAGACATGGTTTGCCAAACTTCTAAAGTTGGTTCATTTGAAACGGGTTTATAAACTAATATACCGCGTACCAGTAAGAGAAGTGACACACGTCAAAACTAGTTGGCATAGGTAGACTCTGCTCAGTTCCCCATCATATTTATGTTCTCGTAAATTTCTAGTGCGAGACATATTATAATCATGTTAAAAGAAATGAATTTGACCAATGTTTGATACAGTGACAGAATGAAATCCCCTCCTAATACGCTATCCACCGTTCACTTCGATATATTTATCTTATTCTAATCTATTAATTTATTTTATCAGGGTCAATTCCGTTGTTTAGTTTTCATGCTACTATTTCCAATGCAATAATCCTCCAAATTCTTATTTATATGAAAAATTTACAATTTCGCTATGTTGATAAAATCGTAAATTACGAATAATTTACGAAATTTTTCTATTAGAATATTTGTATTCAACCATGTTCAAACAAATATCATAAATGTAATTTTGAAGTTGTCTTATGTATTTATGATCCTCAAAATGGAAGTTTACGCTCAATTTTGCCTTATTCTGACATGTAAATTAAATCGTAAATTCCAAATAACTTACGAATTTTTTAAATTGAAAAAAATCATAGTCTATGATATTCATGCCAGTATCCTAAATAATATTTCGAAAGTGGTTTGACATCTTTACGAGGAAAACATCCCTCAAGATTGACGTTTATGTGAAATTTTGCTCTATTCTGCCATGTTAAGAAATTCGTAAATTTCCAATAACTTACGAAATTTTTATATTGGAAAATTCATAGTCATAAATACTCATGCCAGTGTCCTAAATAATATTTCAAAAGTAGTTCATCTAGTTCAAAAGTAGTTCATGTTTCAAAAGTAGTTCAAAAGTAGACATCTTTACGGTGAAAATATCTCTCAAAATTGACGTTTATGTGAAATTTCGCCCTATACTGCCATGTTAAGAAATTCGTAAATTTCCAGTAACTTGCGAAATTTTCAAAGTAGCATATTTATAGTTACCGATGTTCATTCCGGCATCAAAACTGATATTTTAAAACTGGTCCGACATTTTTACAGTAAAAAGTTTCCATTTAATGCACGTTTAAGTGAATTTTTGTCCTATTCTACCATGTTAAGAAAATCGTAAATTTCTAATAACTTACGAAGTTTTTTAATTCGAATGTTGGAAATGAATAGGGTTCTTGCCAGTGTCGAAAGTAATATTTTAAAACTGATCTGACCTCTCTGCGACAATTTGTTCGTGAGATATCGTGTACACAGACTAACAAACTAACGGACTAACACACTAACACACTAACCCACTAACAGACACCCTACAGACATACACCATACAAATTTTGTCATTTTCGAATTCCTCACACCTGAAAACGTGTAAAAAAGTCAAAAAACCGCGGTCGAAAATTTTCACGATTACTTAAGTTCCCCATACCTATAGTATGATGGGGAACTAAAATATTAATTTTCAATTTATGTCATTGAAAGACGTGTATGAAGTGTTCAAACATGCAAAAAAAAAAAAAAAGTCACATCTCTATATCGAAAATGTCACATGCCTCTCGTGTCACTTGTCTACTCGAAAATTATCCGCTAGAAAGATAGTCGTGACAGTTTTTTTGTAATGCTAGTCAATGTTGATTTTTCTCAATTACTGCATTTTTGAGCTGTGTCACTTTTCTTGTCAAAATTGGTTCGAAATGGTTAAAACTGTAGATTTCTGTATCGGGATGCGTAGTTTCAATATTGTTTAAATTTAATTTTTTTTTTCAATTTAAAAATTGTTTTGAAATATTCTATATCACTTTCATTCTCTATTTTTCTATATATCTTACAAATAACAATTCATTAATAATGAATCGAGGTTTGATTTGGTTTGTCACTATGCGACACATTCATTGTCAAACAGAGACTCGAATCTGGCGCCTGAGAACTAAAAGCCAAAATACTTAACATTTAGCCACTAGATGGGCAATGATTGTTCAAGTATTTTCATAGTTAAATATCTCGCAAACTAGTTAGTCTGCCCCAGCCTAGTACTCGAGTTTTACACGTGTATTTCAAAATTATTTCTCTTGTAAATTTAAATTACTAAACACTAGTTTACATGATATTTAAAACAAATGTCGTCATATTTTGTATCATAATATTTACATATTTTGAAATCCATTTTATTATAAGAAATTAAAAATGACATTAAAATTCTTTAATTCGTGTTTTATAACCAAGTGTTTGTTATTTATATTATTAACTAGCAGGCTACGCCCGCTTCGCTGGTCACTATTTTTATATGAATCATTATAATTAATGAATTCTCAAAATTGCATTAATTTTTATCATGTGAAAAAAAAAACAGAAGAAGAAGAAAAAAAAAAAAAACTCTGTTCGGGAAAAATGTCGCACCGGGTCCCCACTGACTTCGGCAGCGTAGACCCGTGCGCGATGCACACGCACGAATGCATATATATGAGCGCTGCGCGCGCGCATTCCTTCATCACCCTTATGAATTTTGAAAATTCCATGTTATTACTCACAAACTTCTATTTTTAAGAAAAGGAATTAAAAAAAAAAAAAAAAAAAATCATTTCTGATCGGATAAAAACTCACACCGGGTCCCCTCTGCCTTCGTCAGCGTAGACCCGTGTGCGCGCAGTGCTCACGAATTCAAATATACGCTCGCTGCGCGCGCGTGTTCCTTCACCACCCTTCCTGTCCCTTCTTAATTTTACACTTTCGAAAATATCTTCATTCGACTCGTAGGCACCCAAAACCTATATATACCAATTTTGAACGGTCTAACTCAATTTCTAATTTTTTGGCCCCTTCAGGACATCTTAAAACATATAAATCAGGTGAAATCTCGAATAATTGCCATTAGCGCCTTCTATTGGATAAATTTAATGTAAGTTGTTCGATAATATAAAAGTACTTTAAAATAACTTTCGAATAATGTATTAAAAATGATTTAATCATATTCATAATTCAAAATATTGATATTTTAAAATATTGTAGCGCCATTTTGCTGTAGAAATTTCTGTGATATACTGTTCAATTCCAAATCAACAAAGCTTTAAAATGATGTATTACTTATGAAATTATTTTAATTAGTAGCTGAGATACAAAAGAAAACCTAATCAGGAGACCTTAAAACGTGTAAATCTGGTGAAATCTCGAATTCCACTTTCGATAATATAAAAGCTCTTTAAAATGTCTTTCGAATAATGCATTAAAAATAATTTAATCATATTCAGAATTCGAAATATTGAAATTTTAAATTTTACAGCGCCATCTGGCGGTAGAAAATTCTGTAATCTACTGTTCAATTCCAAATCAACAAAGATTTCAAATAATGTACTACTTATAAAATTATTTTAATTAGTAGTTGAGATACAAAAAAAAAAAAAAAAAACTAATCAGGACACCTTAAAACGTGTAAATCACGTGAAATCTCGAATTCCAATACTTACGGTAGTCGGTTAATGGAAGGTGACAAAAATTTGTGGCGTCTACTCTTGAAATTCAATTAAAATAAGTTTCAAAATGACATATTACTTTTGAAATTATGCTAATTAGAAGCTGAGATACAAAAATGATATAAACACTATTATAAAACGACTTATGTCTGACTTTTTCGTGCTTTTCTCCGAAACTTGCGTAATTCCGGGCTAAATACTGTTAAAAATTAATAGTATGAAATGTGAAAAGAGTATCAGAATTCGAAACTCTGCAAAATATAAAAGAATAAAGGCGTTCTGGGTTTTCCGTTGTTTTCTCCGAAACAACCGTTCTTTTCTACGTTTTTGCCCCTCCCCCCCCCCCCCCTTTCCGTCTCTTCTAATAATTTTACACTTGAAAATATTCGCAATCGATGTATCTTTCCTTAGAACCTAATAATACCAATTTCAAACGCTGTATCTCTTTTTTTTTTTCCACTTCGCCCCCCCCTCCTCATCCTCAAGCCCTTCCTAATAATTCTACACTTTCAAAAATATTCAGAATCGAATTATCGGGCGTTAAAACCAAATATTACGAAATTTCAACGGCATATCTCAATTTAAAATATATACTGCAAAATATAAAACAAAATTTAATCTAAATTTTTTGTTTATCCAGATATTTTCATGAAAATTGAACAGTAGCTTTATAATATAATATGCTGTCTAAGCCGAATATTAATTCAAATGTAACGTGAATGAAAATTTGAAAAAGTTTGAAAATTGCAATTTTTATCCCCACTGTAAAACACGTGACATCTTGATCGGTTACTATCATTTCCTTTTTCATGGCAGACGCCGTCTGGCATTTGAAATTATGTTGGCACAAAAAATTCATACTTTAGTTAATTTAAAAAAATCTAATTGTTGTACCGATAAGCCGCTTGCACACTTAAATTCAGAAAAAAAAATGCCCTTTCATTTGGTACCGAAATCGTAACGATCGGACAAATATTTCTAATTTATTTTCCACTTTTTCTAATTTTAACTCTGTTAAAATATCTTTTTTTATACAATGGCGGTAAATTCTCAGTCATTGAGATCGCTTTTAGATTAGACATGAGTGGACATTTTAATTAATATCTCCACAACAAATTAAAATTTTTAAATTCTGTTTTCAAGAGGAACTCGGAAAGGCTCCAGAGTATCAGTATGTCAATTCTTGTACTGCCCGCTTCGTTGGTCACTATTTTTAAATGAATCACAATAATTAATGAATTTTCAAAATTGCATTAATTTTTATCATGTGGTAAAAAAAGAGAAAAAAAATTCTGATCGGGAAAAATGTCGCACCGGGTCTCCACTGCCTCCGGCAGTGGAGACCCGTGCGCTGCGCGCACGCATTCCTTCACCATCCTTATGACTTCTCAAAATTCCATGTTAATACTCATAAACTTTCATTCTCAAGAAAAGGAATTAAAAAATATATCATTTAGCATCGGGTAAAAACTCACACCGATTCCAAATCAAAAAAGCTTTCTAATGATGTATTACTTATGAAATTATTTTAATTAGTAGCTGAGATACAAAAGAAAACTAATTCAGGAGACCTCAAAACGTGTAAATCTGGTGAAAACTTTCGATAATTTAAAAGAACTTTAAAATATCTTTCGAATGATGTATTAAAAATAATTTAATTGGAATTTGAAATATCGAAATTTTAAAATATCTGGCGGTAGAAATTTCTATAATCTACTGTTCAATTCCAAATCAACAAAGCTTTCAAATAATGTGTTACTTATGAAATTATTTTAATTAGTAGCTGCGATACAAAAGAAAACCTAATCAGGACATTCTAAAACATGTAAATCACGTGAAATCTCTAATTCCATTATCTACGGTAGTTTTATTAATGTAAGTAAAAAGAAAAATAAATATTTTTTATTTCCCCAAAACCTATATATACCACGGTAGTCGGGTAATGGAAGTTAAAAGAAAAAGAAAAAGTATTTTTTAGTTCCTTCAAATGTATTTTGTTGCTATGGAAACTCCTATCGTCTATTGAAAGATAGATTACGTGTTAGAATAAAATTTAATTTGCAATTAAAATGTAACTGCTTTGTTTATTAATGAAAATTGATGAAATTTTAACTGCAGGTTGGTTTTGTGCTGAATAGGTTGTATATTAAGTGTTGTGTACGAAAAAGAAAATTTGAAGCACTTTGAAATTTGCAATTTTTAACCCCAGTTAAAGATCATGTGACATTAATGACTTGCACATGTTTTGTTTCCGTTAGAGACAGCCGTTAAAATCGTCTGCTGAATGCTGATAGAATGCCTCTTTTTAAGCAATAAGGATTTTTGGTCATTGTTCGATCGACATGGGTCAACATTTTAATTAATATCTCCGAAACTAATTAAGATTTTTAAATTCTGTTTCGAGGAAAACATCGGAAAGGCTCCAGAGCATCCGTATGTCAATTCTTGTACTTCTGCGTTCAATAGGGGCTGAACGTATAAAAGAACAGACAGACAGACAGACAGATAGACAGACAGACAGACAAACCTTTCCATTTATTATTATAGATTTCCCGTGATGTAGCTCAATTCTACGCATTAAATTTGTTATTATTATTTTCCCGTGACGTACGGTAATTTCGTATAGCAATGAAAAGAGTTTATTCTGAAAAGGAAATTGTTACGTTTTGCTCAAGCAGTATTTTGTGGTTGAATAAATTTTGAAAAATCACCTGTTTATTCAAGCTTTCTTTTCTGCAAACAAAAGAACTATATTATATATCTTCATACACAAATTAGCTTTAAAATTAAATTTTCTCTGTAAATGAACTAATGAATTTTGTAAGTTTAATTTTTAATTTTTACTTTCCGAACATACATATGTAAGGAAAGTACTGTAATCATGTCGAAAATCCGAATTCGAGATTTTGGTGTTTCTATATGTTTTCAGGTACCCTAAGTTCGTTTTCACTATTTTTACAATGATATGTGTGTATGTATATATGTGTGTATGTCTGTGAGTGAACACGCTAGCGTCTAAACGCTTTGCTCGAATGAGCTGTAAGTTGGCCGCATGTTGCAAGTCACCGTAGTACGAACCCTATTGATTTTGATGAATCTAGCACTTATAGTTTTTTTACAGGGACACAAAGAAAAATTCTTCATCATTATGGCCTATGAGACCAAAATCTTAAAAGTGCGATAGCATCTAAACGCCTTATTCAATTGAGCAAAACATTTATACACATATTATAGGACACAGATACTCAATCCGTGTAGATTTTGGAGAATCTAGCACTTATAGTTTTTTGACAGGGACACAAAGAAAAATTCTTTATCATTATGGCCTATGAGACCAAAATCTTAAAAGTGCGATAGCATCTAAACGCCTTATTCAATTGAGCAAAACATTTATACACATATTATAGGACACAGATACTCAATCCGTGTAGATTTTGGAGAATCTAGCACTTATAGTTTTTTGACAGGGACACAAAGAAAAATTCTTTATCATTATTGCCTATGGGATCAAATTTTAAAAAGTGCGATAGCGTCTAAACGCCTTATTAAACTGAGCAAACAATTTATACACATGTTATAGGCAATAGTGGCATGAACTGCATAGAATTTAGTGAATCTAGTACTTCTAGTGTTTTTACAGGGACACAACGAATAATTCTGTATCATTATGGCCTATGGGGTAAAATTATTTAAAGTGCGATTGCATCTAAATGCCTTACCCGTTGGAGGGGAAAATTTATATGCAAGTTAAAGGCCACCATCACACAAACTATATAGATTGTGGTGACCCTAGCACTTAACGAGTTTTACAGGGATACAAATAAAAAAATTTCATCATTAAGACCAACAGGCCCAAATTATTTAAAGTGCGACAGCGACTAAACGCCTTATTCAAATGAACTGAAAATTTATATACATGTTGTACGTCACCGTCACACGAGCTTTATGAACGTTAGAGAATCTAGCACTTATGGTTCGTTTTCAGGGATAAAATGCAAATTTATCATTGTGGCTTATGGGCTCAAACTTTAAAGTACGATAGCGACTAAATGCCTTATCCGATGGAGCTGAAAATTTATATAAATATTATAAGTCACTGTTGCACTAACTATAAACATTTTGGTGAATCTAGCATTTGTATGTTTTTACAGGGATACAACAAAATATTCTTTATTATTATGATCTAAGTGCTAAAATGTGTTATTATGATCTAAGTGTTCTAAGGGTAAAATAGCGCTAAATTAAACATTATGTACTATATAAAGAAAAATACTCAAACTCCCTATTATAATTTTCTCTCTTTTGTTTATTTAACGACTCCTCTTACTTTACTTTATCTACAGAACCATTAATTACTCAATGTTCGGAAAGTCGAGTGGAGTCACTCCAGATTTTTTATTTTGATCAATGAACGAATCTCCTAAAAACCAAGGGGTTGTTAGTTTTCTTTTTCTCAGTGCATTGCTGCAGTTGTAATGTAATATTTTTTCTGTTAAATGCTTTTTTTTTAATTATTATTTCGTTAGTTTGAAATACACGCATGGGAACCATGGATGAATTTTCTCTATTTCAATGCATTTTTGCATCTGTGACATTAGTTTCGAGCGTTATACCCAGGAAACATGGGCATTTGTTACTAAGAAGATTTGAAGAAGTCTTATAAACACTAAAGCTTCATAAAGTCGCAAAAAAATCATTAATTTTTCAGTTGTGTAAATCAGTAATTGAATATATTAATTGTAAAACATGTATGTCATGTCATTAACACAATTTAACAATAGAAATTTCACATTTAATGTATTATATTATGTGCATACTCTCTTACATATGATCTTACGTTAGACATGATTAGTTAAACTTTCATAAATAAATAAATTGCAGTTTAACAAAAACCTTTTCTTAAAAAAAAAAAAAAAAAAAAAAAAAAACGCAAAAGTTATAAACATCGCTTTTCTTTCTAACTTTTCTTTTTCTTTCTTTCTGTTTTTCAATTTTTATGGTAATTTTAAATGTAAGTTTTCATTTATTGTGTTTTATGTTAGTTTTCAAAAATTTCTTCTCTTGGAAAATACATAAATAAATAAATAAACTTTGGCTATTTTTGTTTTCTAAGTAATCGATATAAAATACTGTACAAAACAGAATTTAATTTAGTACGGCAGGATCTTTTTTTTTTGTCTATTCTTTAGCATAAAGTCATACGGTAATTGTGTTGCATTCCTTAGCAACGGCTAATATATTTATTTTTTTAAATTTCTTTGGCACAATTTTAGTATAGGATTCCCTTGAACGACTTTAAATTTTTGTTGTTATTTTGACGATGAATTAAAATGGCTGTCGCAATTGCTTTAGAATAGATCTTGACGAGAAACGAAATTTTATTCAAAATTTTACTTCAATTTATTTAATTTATTTTTTGTTTTAACTTGATGCGAGAGGAAAGAAAAGAAAAACATTTTTAATTAGTCTGAATATAGAAAAAGCGTAAAGAATAAATAAATAAATAAAATAAAATAAAACAAGTAACTAATTTTTTTACCTAAAAACATGAATTGCATCCCCTAGCAACGATTACTGTACTCATTTCATATAATATCTTTTGAAGGTATTATCTCAATTTTAATTTACTTTTTTTTTTTTTTAACTTGTTAGGAAAGGGAAAAACACTTTAAACTATGCAAGGAGAAACACAGCAAATAATAACGATGCGAAATGTCGGATTTAAAGATAGTTCTGTTGTACTAAAAATTGTTACACGTTCAGTTATTTGCTATAAAAATAAATACATTTGTTATTCACGTGTAAATAAATACTTTTTCCTTTTATGTTAAAAGAAAAGTAAAAGAAAGAAAATGAACTCAATTTGTTTTTTCTTTTTAATAATTTTAAAGCTGTAATGGGGTTTTCCATTTAATATATCTTCAACCAAATACCTGATTGAAGTAAAAATCATGGCGTTAGCCAGATTTTGTCCTGATTATTAAGTGCATCAGTTTTCGAAGCGATCGGTTAAATAGTGTAGCTTTGTACAGCAAACTAAAATTGGCATACTCAAGTCGAAGTTCAATGATGACTGCGCAAAATGTCTGACTGAAAGCAATAATGCTGTCGTACCAAAAAAAAATTCCACATGAGTTACAACTTTAAAAATATCAAGTCAAAGAAATGTTTAACTTAAAGGATTTAAACGCCATTAATGTTTCAGAATCTTACTTTTGTCAAAACAGATGTCATTCTTTCTGTTGAACTATAATATTGAGAGACTGTATTAATTGTCATCAGCGTTCTAATAAGACTAGGAAGACCTTCTATGATTGTATCCTAAAAAGAAATTGCTCTTTAAAATATTTATTGAAGATAGTAATTAAAAAAATCTATATACGTTGTATAAAGAGAGTTAAATATTAACAGACATGCAGACATACTAAACAGCCACTAAAAAATCTTATTTTTTGATTCGGGAGACCTCAAAACGTGTAAATATTGAAGAATCTCAAATCTGAGCCCAAAAACAATACTTTTTCTATCATTATATGAGTAAGAGTGTAAGTGAAAATGAGGAAGATTTTTGCAATTTTGTTTATACCGTAAAGCCAAAAAAGTATTAAAAATTACGTTTATTTTTCTTCTTTTTCTATTAATTAAACCAATAATGCTCCGTGGTATAACAATTTTGTAATTTATATCATTATTATTTTTTTTTCTTTTAACCTTGCATCAAATTTTGCATAAGTTCGATTATATGGGCATTTTAATTGACCGTTTTAAGTATTCAGCAGTTGTCTCTGATAATCAAGAGTCTAAAGTATAAGTTATCACGTCGGTTACAAAATAATGTCAGCATGTGCAATAATCCAATGCGATCCATAATTCTCTTCACTCTAAGTTTACATGATTAATCCCTTGTATTTTGGGATAATAAAAATGCATCTAAAGACTAGCGTTGGAAAGTGATAAGTTAAAAATTTTGAATAAACATCATGAAATGCAAAAAACTCGCAACAATTATTTCGGGTCGAAATAAACAAAATAGGCGAACAAAGTAGGCACTGGTGCTGCAAAAAAACTGGCAACGTATTGTATGAGTTTTATGGTGTTTATTCGAAGATTTTAACTTATTCTTTGTATTTGAGACAGCTGCAAAGTTTTGATCTCAAATATAACCGTTGTTGAACACACTGTTAAAAATTTCATTTCAAACTTGAATCATTATACGGAGTAAAGTTATAAGCAATACCATAATAAGACTCAACCTCACTTTTAAATTTTCTACTTCTTGCGATTGAATTTAAGTTGCACCAAAACATGGAGCTACTACACATCCACTCAAACATTGTAAAAAATTTGCCTTTTTTGTTGCCAGTAATTCTCTGTAATTTCAGAAAATACGCGTAATTTATGAAAAAATTTCGTTCTCAGAACGTTTTTTCTCATATTACAGAAAATTTCTGGCAACAAAGAAGGCAATTTTTTTACATTGCAAGAGAAGTATGAATCAGTAAAATTCCTACTGAAACCAAACCAAGCTTAAATTAAAGAGCGTGATCGAAAACATGGGGTAAAGTGTACAACAATTTACCTATCGGCCAAGATAAGACCCTGGAAAGCCCCTTTTATCAAAATCAACGAAACAGAATTAGAAGGCGTAGCACAGTGCCAGGGTGTTTGAGTTGAGATAAGAAGATTTTCTTTTCTATCCCCGTCTCGGACGAATTTTGAATTTATATATATATATATATACACTGTAAAATATTTGCCATTTTGGTTGCCAGAAATTCTCCGTAATTTGAGAAAATACGTTCTGACAATGTAATTTTTTTTTCGTAAATTATACGCGTATTTTCTCAAATTACAGAGAATTTCTGGCAACAAAAAAATCCAAATTTTTTACAGTGTATAGATATTTAAAATCCAATAACAATATTTGGTTTAACATAAAATTACCAAATCATGGTAAAAGGTTAAAGCTTAAAGATGGTTGCAGCTACTTCAGTACCAAGTTTTGGTTTAAACTAACACCAAATTTTTAACAGTGTACAATATCCATTTCGTAAGTTGGTTTCACAATACTTCCTTTGAAACCTTTGGACGGCCCCTGCCTGCCTGGGCTCGGCCAAGCTTAACGGGTTGGATGACGTCCGCCGGAGCGAATAAATCGCCAGATCACCGCGTGCAAGCTGCTGGGCAGCAATGTAACTCGAACGCCAAAGCTCAGGAATTGCAGGGTATCGACTTCTGCTTTGGAGACACAGCTCGATTTGTACACCACACCCTCCAAGATAACTACGGTGGAAACGCACAGACACGCTCCAGGATGTTAAGGAATTTGGAATAAGTGCACTTACTAGCTGAGAGTCGAAATAACCGGAATTATACAAAATTAAAACAATTTTGAATTTAGGCAGGGAAGGAGAAAAAAAAATATGCTGGGGGAGCCGCTAAAGTTAGTTGTGCGCACAATAATTAAAGCCGAAAGAGGAGACCATTTGAAAAGGGGAAGGGGACAACACTCAAGAATTGAGAAAGACAAGCTGAACGAGGAAGGAACAATGAGATTATCAAAAAAAAAAAAAAAAAATTAATTATGTGAAGCCACTGGGGAATGGATGATAGTTTTGGGCGCATAGCGAAAATTTTGAAGTTTTTGAAGTGGCAAGGCCTAAATAGTCCTAATTGGGAGGGATACTATGCGCAGGAAGGTCGAATGGAGAATAGAAAGAGGGACCATCGCAATTTTGATCCACCACGGTGGGATGGTTCCCCGCGTTGGTAGCCCGACGACTGCTAAACGACCCCATCGAGCACTTGACGGTGCAGCACAGATTAACGAGGACCAGACACCGCCACACCCTCGTAAAAAAAATAATAATAATAATTAGGGCTGTGCCGATTAATCGATTAATCGGTTCGGTTAATCGATCAATGCTTAGTCCCGATCAATTTTTTTAATCGAGTTAATCGGACCGATTAATTCGATTAAAATTTTTCAAAATCCGATTAAAAATTTCAAACTACGAATTAAAGTAAAAATGCTTTTCTGCCCACAAAATATTTTTTCACATATTTTGCTAACTAACATTCTAAGAAACATCCATCAAATAATGCTAAATCAAAAAAAAAAAAAAAAAAAAAAAAAAAAAAAGGAAATATATAAAGATAAAACCTCTGAAAAGAAGTTGTTGCACTTTTGTTGATAGAGGAAAGGGGGGGGGGGACAGTTATTAAACAAAATGCCGCTTCGTGTGCATTCTGGAGCAACGCCACCTGTCTTTAGTCTTCTACAGAAATTGTTGGCTAGGGTAATAGTATTCTCAGAAACAAGAAGCTTTCAAGAAATGGAAATGCTAAAGATAAAAGAAAAGAAAAAAAAAGAAGGGATTGAGATTTCCACTATCCCTCTGACGGGGGAAATGTCAACAGAGTTTCACAATATCTTCAAGCATTTATTGTCTGTTCAGAATTGCTGATAGTAACTATTGAAGTAGAAACAGAAAATAACATTCTGTATCCTAGTCCGAAGAGACAAAGAAAATATAAGACACTAAAATATAAGAATTTGAGATTTTTATGATAATGACATGGAATTTTGAGAATTCATTTAAAAATAGTGACAAGCGAGATGGACAAGGCCTGCAAATATAAAACTAAAATATGTGTAAATTCATTTAATGTTTCTTTCAAAATGAATTTAAAAAATAATTTACTTAAAAAATAAATAAAATAAACAGGTGAAAATATTTATATAAAATTAACACTTAAAGTCACCAATTATTACTCTGAAAATTGATTTAAATTTCAGCTACGAAACAGATATAATTGATTAGACAAAAATTTTTGAAAAAAAAAAAAATTTTTTTCAGTCAAACTTAAGAATAATATGTATATATATACACAGTATGAGAGTTTTATTCATCATTGAAATAAAATTTTATAAAGAAAAATGAAAACCGATTAAAAATTCGATTAATCGACCGATTAATCGATTAATGAACTACGATTAACCCAGTTAAAACTCTTAATCGATTCCCACCCCTAATAATAATAAATAATAATAATAAAATAAAAATAAACTAAATAAAAAAAGTATAGAATAAAAAAAATAATAAAATGATAATATAGGATAAATAAATTAAGTAATTAAATTAAAATTGGTGCGGGTCAAAACTTGATGAGTGCCAAAAAGAAATGTGACAGGAAATAGTTCTAGGCTTAACAAGGAAAGTATTACCCCTACAATTGAGAAAAGAAGTGCGTGTCAAAACTAGATGAGTACCAAAAAGACTAAGTTTCCGGGATTTGTATGCTGTGCGACCTGTTATGTCCTGCACTCTTGATGATATTGATATGTAATGAATTGATATGTATGATATTGTAATGAACATTATGGTTGCTTTTTGACACGCATTCAAACCTGTAACATTAAAAGAAGGTATTGATTGTGATCAGAACTAGATGAGTACCAAAAAGAATAGGTTAGCTAGAAATTATTCTTTGTGATGGAATCACTATGTATGGACTAACAATAGTTAGGTCCATCGGACCTGGGAGTTTTGAGAATAAACCTGCTGAAGAAATTGTCATTATGGTTGCTTTCTGATCACCGACTGCGTCAAGGAACTTGTTAGCCATTCTACATTTTATAAAAGAACTATTCTGCAAAGGTAAAAGTCAACATGGTTGCTTTTTGACCACGCCATTCATACATTAATGGAAGTAATAATAAAATAAAATAAAATAAACATTCATGCACAGTCATGGTCGTGTCGCGGACTTACGGGCTTATAAGCCAAGAACCGTTTACATTTTTTATTTTTTTTATTTTCATTTTTATTTATTTATTATTTTTTTACAATTTTTTTTTTTTTTTTTTTTTTTTTTACTTTTTATTTCTAGATTTTCTGATTTTACATTTTTATTTTTACCGGGGCTCAGACTGTATAAGTACCCGCCGCTTTAACTTCATGGACAACGATCATGACCAAAAATAAACAAAAAGTCCCTTGATCTAGTAAATAAAAATCTGCCAGGTCCTCCAATACTTCCTTACACTTTATATAAGAAAATAAAAATATTACTACCTTTTCCATTTTTCCATTGATATTTTTAATGACATAAAACTTATAACTGACAAAGCTAAGTTATCTACATTGAACATTTTCTGTTACAGTCGATAGTGAAAATAATGTAAAGCGAGAATACATAAACAAATCAATGAAAATTGTAGCTTTTGAACATCCTTTTTTATAAGTTATCTAAATAACACTCGGACAAACTTACGGGATTGCAGCTATAAAGTGGTTGACAATATTTGTCTAGACATTCCAAAAATGCAGCGCATTCTTTTGCTTCCATCCACGAATTTCTTACTCGGTTATCTAGTGCTGTCCATACCTATAACAATATATAATAAGTACATACATCTTAACTATAATATTTATGATATACGAGTATAATAGGAAATTTGATACTTAAGTAATATTTCATAATTATTATAAGGAGATTCACGAATCTTAATATTCTATATAAACTTATAAAACTAAACGATTTTTTTTTTTTAACACTTATAATATTTAATGAGAATCACGTTAATTAATGAATCTGATAAATATTTATAATATTTTATGGTATAGATATAAAGTTATTTTGAAAATATTCTTAATATTAAATTATACTTATAGTAAAACCCGAATAAACTACTACGTCAGAAACGCCAAAAAAAAAAAAAAAAAAAAATGCGATGCATACAGCTGTTTCGGTAGCCTTAAGCGTACCGTCTTCAGTGCAAAAAGAACTTTGCACTGAACTTTTCTTTTTGCACTGAAGACGGTACGCTTAAGGCTACCGAAACAGCTGTATGCACAGCAAATATTTTTCTTTTGACGTTTCTGACTCAGTAGTTTATTCGGGTTTTAATATTCCAACGCCAAGTCTCCTGTTATTATACTTATAGTATTTAGCAATATTTTTTAAATATTTATAATATTTATTTATAGCATTTAATGAAATTTTATAAAATTTTATAATTCTTAATGAAACTTTTACGTTATTTAAAGTAATTTTACAAGTACA
Source organism: Salticus scenicus (assembly GCA_963930645.1). NCBI lineage: Eukaryota > Metazoa > Arthropoda > Arachnida > Araneae > Salticidae > Salticus > Salticus scenicus. The sequence goes on along the minus strand of OZ005661.1, from coordinate 109,168,494 downwards.
TATTTTAGTGACATTTATGGTATTTTACAAAATTTCACAATTATTTTTAATTTTTAACGAAACTTATATTTATAAATACTTATAATAAATAATGATTTTTAATACTAATTATACTTACATAGCGTGTATCACATTTGGTGCAATTTATTTATTTTTAAATCTTCAAGCCAACTCTGTTTAAGGATATTTAAATTTCCTAATAAAATTTTTCGTATTGCAAATTTTACCTCTTTCAGTTCAGGAGATGATTGTAACGCTTTTTCCAGAATTCTTCTATTATTCTCCTGATGAAACTGGTAAATCAAAAATCCAAAAGTGTCTCGTCTCCCTTTCCAGTATTCCAGCTCAGACCTAGGGCCGTGTGATTCTGATTCTTTTCGTAACATGGAACTTTCGATCAGCATCTTAAAATATTAAAAGAGTTAAAAGGCTTTATTTTGTGATATAAAATACTTAACATTAAAGTCAGTTTTATGAGAAAAAGAAAATACTAATAATTCTCTTCGCTGAACACATTTTGAATAGCTACATTAAGTATTCGGTACTCACGAATAAAACAGGCCTGCAAAATTTAAGTTTTTGAAAAATACAAGAGAAGTTTTCACAGATTTTTATGTTATTTGGTGTGTGGATTTCGAAAATGACGTTTATTTTTTTTTTTCCCCATCACGCCAGGATCTTTTGCAAAAACGATATCGCTATTTATTTTTACTCGAATAATATTGCATGTACTATCTGGCAATAATGGTATTCATTCATTTAAATATACGTCAAATGATCACTTTTTGGTATAGCAAATTGATTTTTCAGCAATCTATTTACTTTTTATAGGTTTAAATGGATGAAAAACCACTGTTGCTAGATCGCACGAGCCGCCTCTTGTCCAGAGAAAAAACGAAAAGTTCCCTTGGGTACTTTTTGCATGAAATTATGGGGCAGTTTCTAAAAGAAAATCACCAACATTCTATTTTATTTGTTTTCATTAAGGTAACTTACATAAAATTAACGATTGAAAAAGAGGAGCATATATTATGTATGTGTTAAAAATCAAAGTGAAATTGAGTTTTTCAAGAAAACGAGACGTGAAAGAAATTTTTCGTTATACTTTTTTGAAATCAGCACCAAAAATTACATTAAGTTCAGCTATCACCCAGATAGCAAGCACATTTGCAGCAAGTTTGATTTATCTTGATATTATCTTGCCATGACAAATTTGAAACTGTTGCATTAACTGATCTAGCAATAAATAATAGCTTGTTCTTGTGGAATGTCTATGGATTGTAATTTGAAATTTTAAAAAGTTTTCATTTAATTTAATTGCATAAAGGTGTTACAACAAATTAATTAACTTAGTTACTGGTCTAAATGGATTTACGCAGTACGATATTGCACTGTCACTGATTTAAGTACCAAAAATCAGAGTACTTAACATGTTCTTCATGAACATCAATAACAAATATAAACTAAATGATGATTGCAAATGTATACAGCAAACAAAAGATTATGAATAATGATATAAAATGGATTTAAAATGATTATGTATAAAAAAATGACACAGATTAAATACGATTGATCAAAAATAACAATAGAAAATGTGTTATTTCAGCAATCGCTATAGATAAACAAGACTTCGTCTGCTATTTGTTTTACCTCTATCATGTGACCTCTGACGTCAGGTGGGAAGAACCCATTAGATTTTATCAAAAATTGGTTTATTTAATAATAAGGAAAAATCTAGCTAACATCACATTTTTCAGTTCAATCGGATAAGCAAATATATACATTTCTTTTTATGTCGGGGAAAAAAAAGGAGGGGCAAACTTTTTTTTTTTTTTTTTTTTTTTTTTTTTTAATAATTAAAATAAAATTGCTAAAAATCGTGCTTAAGTAATGGAACAGCTCTTTTGTTATAAAATCCTTGGCGAAATGTGAAAAGTAGCACCGTAGTAGCTCGGACGTTTCTCGTCAAGATCTTTATTATCGCAATCACGATAGTTATTTTAATTCATTGCCAAAATATGAACAAAAATTTAAAAGCCGCCAAGGGGCTCCTATGCTAAAGCTATACCAAAGAAATTTTAGGAAATGAATATAGTAACCGATGCCAGGAAATAAAGCACTGTTACTGCATGTCTTTATATGGAAGAATAAATTAAAATAAATCCTGTCGTACTAAATTAAATTCTGTTTTGTGTAGAATTTTATATATATTGCTTAGCATTTTTTTTTTCTCTCTTTCTTTTTCTTTTTTTCCTTTTTTTTTTTTTTTTTTTTTCCTTTTTTTTTTTTTTGATTGAGTTTATGTTAGAATGATTATATATTTATCTTTTGATACATTAACACCTGGGCGATTGTTTTATACGTTAGTTTTAGTGTTGTGATTATCATAGATATGGATTTTCTGGTTTTGAATATTCTGAGTTCTCAATTCTCAGTATCGTGGAAAATAAACAATCTCTTGCCGACGGGTCAAATCAATTACTTAAAGTTTTCTATTTTAATTATTTTTCTCGTGCGAAGAACGGGAAAAATCGTGCTAGTATTTATTAAATTTTGATATTTTCACCTGGTATTCACACCATAATCTAGAATAATTGTGTATCGTTTTTATAGCCAACAAATTGACGCCGCTTTTATTTAAAGATGCACTAAAAATTCCAATTCAGCGGATGTGGATGACATACATATATGAGAAACTTCCGCTCAATTGGACGAGGTGTAAAAGGGAGTGGGTTAAAATTCGAAAACAAATCTTGAATTGGAGTTGGGAGCCCAGGGACCCTAGACCCCCACCCCTAAGTCCATTTTTACTTTGCATGTATTGTCATCGGAGTTAATTATTTATGCAAAATTTCAGCCCTGTCAGGCGATAGGAAATTGCTGGAAATTCAATTCTTTTAATTGAGTCACATACCTAAATAAACAATTTGCGAAACTAATAATAATAATAATAAAAACATATGAAGATCACTGATCAATTTGTTTATTTATTTGTCTTTGCTCTACTTTAAATATTACTTTTTTTTTTTTTTTTCTTCCTTTTAATTTTATATTAGAGAAATTTTCAACTTATTATTGCAGAAGGTAAGGTTTTGTATTTAGCTGTCACTTTTCTTTTATCTTATACTATTAAGTGAGCAATATTTGTATATATATTTCACTGTTCTCGAAAACGGTAGCTCGGACAGTCACGAGACCTGTGGCAGAAATTTATTATGCTTTCTGCGACAAGTTTCATCAACACCAAAATCTTTCTGCAGGAATAGTTTGTGAAGTTAACATTTACGAATTCAAAATAAATTATTTTTAAATAGTAAATAATATTCAGTATAACCAATGTATTTAAATTTTAATTTGGCACAAATACGTATATCTGCACGATTGCAAGAAAATACTTTTTTTTTTTTTTTTTTTTTTTTTAAGAAAGATGAAAATAAATCTACTGATCTTAATTGCTTCAGAATTTTTGTTCACATTAATATACAATATTGTTTATAAAATATTCAATGAATTCAAACTATAAAATGCAGTAACACATCAAAAATAATCTGCAAATTTTTTTAAGGCATTTAAATCATGTTCATTATTATTTTTTTTTTTATTTTTTTTTTTAATAAATATATATATTTAAATACACAAATGCACTTATTTCATAAGGTGCAAACGAAACAACATAAAATATAATACAGAACTCAAAATTAAAATACAGCAAATTAAAAGTAAAAATTAATATAGAATACTGAATATTATAATAAAATATAAATAATTTACAACATTTATAGTTTTTGAGATTATTAGAAATATGCACGATAACATTCTAATATACAAGATCCATTTTTTATATTATATACAAATAGCATAAAGATGTGTATTTGAAACCTATAAAATGTGATTTGACATTAAAGAATTCAGAATATATAATTATACCATCATTTAAATACATAAAGTAAAACAGAATACAAGATCTAAGTAACACAATTATAGACAAAGCATAGTCGAAATATTTTCATAAAGATTAAGGCAAAAGAAATGTTTAATTTTTAAGGAAATGTTGAAATCTGAAATGTAAGAGATTTCATGGATAAAATCTATAATAGAAAATAATGATTACAGATGAATGAAATAAATAGAAATCAATTAAAAGCAATATTTGATATTGATATCTATGACAGAAAATTACAAACTCGAAAAGACTTCTTTATTCCAAAATGTGTTCCGTGAAAAAACGAACATTATAATAAGAACAAAAGTGTATCTGTTTCCACCCTCCCAATTTTCCATTCCCTTTCTTGAAGGGGTGAAATCTAATTTTAGAACTTTCACGTGACTCTTTACATCTACATGTTTTTTCATCAGAATAGATTCTGAATCAGTCAGTGTTTAATTTTGATTATGTATAGTGAGATTAATTCTCGCTTGCTTTTTTATTTTACTTTTATTTTTCCTTTTCATTAAATACACAAGTTAATTTCCAATGATGGTCTCAACGTGCTTTCTTCAAACAATTAATAATATTATTACTTTACAGAGAAGAAAAACAAATAATAATAATGAATAAAACATTGAGCTACAGGTTCATGGGACAGCCGACTCCTCAGAACAGAAAATGTAAGCTCATAATTTTCATTACTTCTGTTTTTTGAACAAATGAATAATTACTTTCATCTTATTTGATTAGCGCAGAAAGCGCAACCGAGTGCACAAAATTAAATATTAATATTAGATTATGCGCCTGACAGAATATTAAATAGATGAAAAATGTATCATTGTTCTTAAATGAACATATTAAAGCTTACCTTTAAAATATAAGTATTTTATAAATTGAATGGCTGTCCCAAAGATAAAGGGAAAAGTATATAAAAGTAAATTAATATGAAAATAAAACATGAATATTAAATAATATTATTATTTAACAAAACAAAAGTATATTTGTTTAAAGTAAAACAAAAGTATATTCAGTGTTTGAAATCATATTAAGAAAATGCAAAATAAAAATTAAATGCATTTATACATTTTTTTGAATTAAGAAAATTAAGAAACCCTGTTTTCTGAAAAATTGAAGAATTAATAATATCATAAAAACAAAACAAAATAAATTCTCCTCAAGGATATAGTATTTACTATAAATAAAAAGAAATCAGAAAATGGCATCCTTTAAGGAGAGTCCAACAATTGAGAAACTAAATTCTGAAAATTATTCAGTTTGGAAATTTAAAATGCAAATGTATCTCATGAAGGATGAATTATATGAGGTTATTACAGATGACCCGCCAAATCCTATAACAGATGTATGGCGAAAAAAAGACAATAAAGCGCGAGCAATCATAAATTTGTTCATTGATGACGCTCAAATCATCCACATCAAACAATGCCAAACAGCTCTAGAAACATGGAATAAATTGCGTGATATCCACGAAAGAACGAACCTAAGTAGTAAATTATACTTATTGAGAAAATTATATAGCACGAAGCTAGAAGAAGGTGGCGATATGCAAATCCACATAAATAAAATGTTGGAAATCATAGATAAATTGAAATCAATTGGGGAAGAAATAAAATTCGCGCACATTTCTGCACTGTTACTATGCTCCGTACCCAAAAGTTATGAAACCTTGATTATAGCCCTTGAAGCTCGCCCTGAAAATGAACTCACACCTAACTATGTTAGCAGCAAATTGCTAGATGAATTCAATCGTCGAAAAGACGTCTCCGAAAACAATACAAATTCTTCTAAAGCTTTTCATATAAATAAAAAAACAACAGTGTAATAGTAACTTCAAAAAGGAAAATAAATACTGCACGTACTGCAGGAAAACAAACCACAATAAATCGGAGTGCTGGCATCTGAAAAACAGAAATGCTGATAACACTAAAAACAAACAATTTAGAAATAAATTCAGAACAACCAATTCCTCACAGTTAGTGACACACAATGATGAGTTGCCACACACACATACACAACAACAAAGCCATTCAAAACAAATGAAGCAAATAACATCACAAACAAAACAAATGGCTTTCACGACTCAAAACACAATGACGAACAACTTTATAATTGACAGTGGTTCCTCATCGCACATAAGCAACAATATAGACCTTTTCGTTAATTTAGATGAGTCACAAAAATCGCAAGTATGTGTAGCAAACGGTAACACCCTCACTTCACTTGGTTCAGGAGAAATAAAAATTGAATACCTAGATCCAAATAAACAAAAAAGGGAACTAACACTAAAGGATGTTTTATATGTTCCAGAATTAAAGGCGAACTTAATATCTGTACACAAAGCCACCCAAAATGGCTGTAAAGTAACATTCACTAAACAAAAGTGTTACATCTCTATGAAAAATGAAACAATTTTAGAGGGTACAAAAAATAACAACTTATATGAGTTAAATTTGCCCATGCCAATAAACAAATATAACACATACCTGACTGAAGAATGCCAAAATCCTAACTGTATTACTCTATGGCATAAACGCATGGGACATAAAAATTTCAACTCTATTAAAGAACTAAACAAAAATCAATTAGTTCTGGGAATAAAAATCAATAACTGCAAACACGAGATAACATGCGAAACTTGCATCAAAACAAAACTGACTGACACCCCGTATCCAAAAACTGCAGAAAATAGGGGAAAACAAATACTAGAATTAGTACATAGCGATGTTTGCGGACCTATTCAGGTACCAACAATAGGTGGTAAATCATATTTCTTAACTTTTGTTGACGATTATTCTAGGTATACAATGATTTATTTTCTAAGTAAAAAGAGCGAAGTAATCGAGAAATTAAAAGAATACGTCAACTTTACCACAAACAAATTTGGAAAGAAACCAGAAACAATAAGGTCAGATAATGGTGGTGAGTACATGAGCAAAAATGTAGAAGAGTTTCTTAAAGAAAATGGTATTCACTATCAGCTCACCGTACCACATTGCCCAGCCCAAAATGGGGTTGCGGAAAGAAAGAATCGTACACTAATCGAAATGACACGTACACTTTTATCAGAAGCTAACTTAGACAAAAAATTGTGGGGAGAAGCTTTAAACACCGTCAATTACCTCCAAAACAGACTACCTACAAAAGCCACTACAAAAACTCCTTACGAATTATGGCATGGTAGCAAACCAAATTTAAATCACTTAAAAACTTTCGGCTGTAAAGCCTATGCTTACATTCATAAAAGTAAACGGGGTAAATTAGATGACAAAGCCCAAGAAGGCATTTTTGTCGGCTATGATAACAGCGCTAAAGCGTATAGAATCTACTTGAAAAATGACCACGTAATACTAGCAAGAACAGTTAAATTCATTGAAAATACCATAAACAATTCAGGAGAAAACAATGAAATAAAATTACTCTCAGAAAATAATACAAATGAACACTCCGACACAGAATCGCATATAGGGCGCGAAATTGTCAAAATTGACATAACTTCACCAGATCAAAATATCACTAGTGAACACGACAACACAAACGACACCTTGAGACGGTCAAATAGACACAATAAAGGTGTACCTCCCGAAAGGCTTATTTACTTAACAGAAAATTTTGAGGCAAATGAACCTAAAGATTATAACGATTTTCTTAACATAACAAACCCACAAGAAAAACAGAACTGGTCAAACGCAATGCAGGAAGAAATGAATTCCTTAATCCAAAACAAAACATTCACATTGGTAGAACCTCCACCAGGAAGAAAAGTAATTGGGTCCAAATGGACTTATAAGGTCAAATATGACTCCTCAGGCAAAATAGCCAAATATAAAGCTAGATTGGTAGCGAAGGGCTTCAGCCAAAAATATGGCGAAGACTTTCACGAAACTTTTGCCCCGGTGGTATCCCATAGCACAATTAGAGCTTTTTTAGCCAGTGCTGCTCACAGAAACAGACAGGTTCACCATATTGATATTAAAACTGCCTTCCTGCATGGAGACTTAGATGAAACAGTATACATGGAACAGCCTAAAGGCTATATTTCACCAGGAAACGAAAACAAAGTTTGGAAACTTGAAAAGGCCCTTTATGGTCTTAAACAAGCCGCCAGATCATGGCATTTGAAAATTGGTGAAACTCTAAAAGAATTCGGTTTTACACAAAGCACAGCAGATGCCTGCCTGTTTAGGAAAAATGAAACAAACCCCATACATATAATTATTTACGTGGACGACCTTTTAATATCAGGGTCGGACCAACAAATAGAAGAAACTATCGAGAAACTTAGTGAAAAATACGAGCTCAAAAATCTCGGGGAAATAAGCTACTACCTCGGCATTAATATACAAAAATCTAAACAAGGAGAATACTTTATAAACCAAAGATCTAAAATTAAAGAACTAGTGGAAAAATTCAATCTTCAAAACGCTAAGCCCACAAATATACCTATGAATCCTGGTTATCTGGATAATGCCTCCGACGATAATCTACTAAACAACAATACAAAATACAGACAAGCCATCGGATCCCTATTATATATAGCTACTATCTCTAGACCTGACATTGCAGCAGCTGTCAATATTCTGAGTAGACGCAACGAGAAGCCCAGGCAGCAAGACTGGGATGCTGCGAAAAAGATCATATGTTATTTAAAAACCACTGAAAAATTGAACTTGGTTATAAGCGGAAAGGAAAAGCCTATACTAACCTGTTACGCCGATGCCGATTGGGCCGGTGATAAATCTGATCGCAAATCGATGACAGGAAATCTATTCTTAGTAGGAAAAACACCAATCCAGTGGACATCGAAAAAGCAAACGTGTGTAGCTCTGTCTTCTGCAGAAGCAGAGTTCGTATCAGCCGCAAATGCTGGACAAGAGATATTATGGCTGACCAGGGTATTAGAGGACCTTGACTTACCACAGGAACTGCCCATAAGATTATTTGACGATAACCAATCTACAATCAAAATGATCGAATCACCCAAACACACAGCACGCTCCAAGCACATCGATATTCGTTTTCACTGCGTGAAAAACCTGTGTGAAAATGGAACAATTTCTCTACAATATCTGCAGAGTAAATTCATGACTGCAGATGTGTTGACCAAACCTACTCCTAAGCCGATTTTTCTGAAACACCGAGACAATTTGGAACTAAGACAGTATTCCTCGTTTGAGGAGGGCTGACAGAAAATTACAAACTCGAAAAGACTTCTTTATTCCAAAATGTGTTCCGTGAAAAAACGAACATTATAATAAGAACAAAAGTGTATCTGTTTCCACCCTCCCAATTTTCCATTCCCTTTCTTGAAGGGGTGAAATCTAATTTTAGAACTTTCACGTGACTCTTTACATCTACATGTTTTTTCATCAGAATAGATTCTGAATCAGTCAGTGTTTAATTTTGATTATGTATAGTGAGATTAATTCTCGCTTGCTTTTTTATTTCACTTTTATTTTTCCTTTTCATTAAATACACAAGTTAATTTCCAATGATGGTCTCAACGTGCTTTCTTCAAACAATTAATAATATTATTACTTTACAGAGAAGAAAAACAAATAATAATAATGAATAAAACATTGAGCTACAGGTTCATGGGACAGCCGACTCCTCAGAACAGAAAATGTAAGCTCATAATTTTCATTACTTCTGTTTTTTGAACAAATGAATAATTACTTTCATCTTATTTGATTAGCGCAGAAAGCGCAACCGAGTGCACAAAATTAAATATTAATATTAATCTATACGATTAAGTAAATAAAAATAAATAAATAAAAGCATTTGTTGTTTAATTAGTATTTATTCAAAACAACTACTATTAGATAAAATTCCTTTTGCTTACAAAAAAAAAAAAAAAAAAAAAAAAAAAAAAAATCAACAAAAACTTTGGTTTGATTTTTATTCAAAATAACTATTTAATTTGCAATATTTCAATTAAAAAAATTAACATTTTTTAAGAATTCAAATGTTTAAAAAATGAAATGAACAAGCTGTAGAAACTAATGATAAGAGTATTTTTGTAAAATAAATTAATAATTTTTTTAACGACTTCATATGCTTAAACAACAAAATTTAAAGCTAAGAATTTTTATCACAATTAAAATAATTAATGATTAGTAAAGAAAAAATTTAGAAAAGTTACCAATTTTATAACTTAAGATACCCATTAATATTTATTGCTAAAATCTTTTACTACATATAAAATGCTAAATATAAAAAAAAGTATTTTTAAGATTAATTTCATAATTTTCTATTTTTTGAAGCAAGGTTTGAAGCTTCATTTTCTATTTTGCGTATAACTACAGATGTTACAAATTTCCCCATAGTCTTATTTCTGTATATATTTGTGAAATGTATTGCATAGTTTGAACCAAACATTAAAACTAATGCAGCTTTAAAAAATTTACGTGTATTTACTACCACGCACGTATGCACGCTTCGCATGCATTAAAGAAAACAAAATCACTAGATGCAACTAATTTGTCGTGCGTAAATCAGAAAATGTATGAGAATCAGTACAGCAGCAATCACGCACTTAAAAAAAAAAAAAAAAAAAAAAAATCACTGGATGTAGCTATTTTGTTATGCATGAGTCTGAAAATGCATGAAATATGAAATTCGGAAAATGGTCGCAAAGCCACATTCTTTCGAAAAAACCTATTTTTGCAATCCAATAAATACACACGACACGAGCGGCAGGGGCGGCGCGAAAACAAAGTTTGAAGACACAAAAATGAAGTTCCGATGTGAAGAGGTTACCAGTGAAAAGTGTCGATACACCGAATCATATCACCACATCACGAATTGCTAATGCATGCCGTATCAAAGCTAACCCAAGTGAGTTACATCCACTTTACCTCCTCTCCTTATTCAGGATTGAGGCTGCAGAAACGAAAATTTGTTTTGCAGAACAGTTTATAAACCATTCTTTGAGTTTCTCTCTCTCTCTCTCTCTTTTTTTTTTTTTTTTTTTTTTTTTAAACACAATGGCAAAATTTATTTGACTTAAGTAAAATCTTTCTGCAAGAACATTTCTGTTTCTGCGACATTGTCGCCGTGTCGCCGTGTCGCTGTGTTTCTGCCACGGGGGTCACGAGATTTAACACAAAGGTGCCCCCCGAAGAATCATTGTGCACATCGAAGTCAGAATTTCGAATTCCTGTTTAGTTTTCTTTTAATTAATAAAAATATGAAAATAATAAGCTAATAATAGCAAAAAATTAGCCATTTAAATTTAATCCATAATTTAATCGTTGCCAAAAAAAAAAAAAAAAAAAAAAAAAAAAATACGAGTTTATTTTTTTTTTTCCAACAGGAAAATAAATACCTTTATCTAAACATGAACAATACTACACACTACTGATTGCAGAGAGCTTCCAAATTTGGCATATAGGTACCTGGGACCCTGCAGGTGTGCACCTCATCGAGATTTTTTCGAATTTCGAATTTGAAATTTTTGAATTAATGTTTTTTCGATTTTAAACATTGGCTTTTATGTTTCATTTTTCATGAATTTATTCTTCGATTGTAATCGTCTGCGTATCTTAGCAACGGCTATATTATGCAATTTATTTTTTATTTAATACATTTATTTGAGGGCGAATCTTTTTTTCTCTTTTTAATTTATTATATTTATTGAAAATAAAATGGTAATGCAGTAGAAAAAATTAAATATATTAAATTTAAAATTTAAAAACGTATTTATAACAGTTATGTTTATGTATAATTTTTGTAGTATAACAACAATTATTTTTCATTCGTTAATTTAATTTCTTTAAAAGTTTTTTTTTTTTTTTTTTTCTAATTTATAGTATTTGTCAGGAAATAATGGTAGTATATAGTAGAAAGGATTAAACTGATTGGAATTTATTTGTTTTTTATGTATTTAATTCCTTCTAAAAGAAAATCTACTTTTTATTTTATTTCATTACATTGGTGGGAATCAAATTGTAATACAGTGTAAATAGCATGAGCAATAAAATACTTGGTTCAAAAACTAAAATATTTAATAGACGCTGAGATACAGTTATCTTTAAAATCGTAGTTCTTAAATAATGGCAGACCCACCTATCGTCAATAAATACCCATATTGAAATACATAGGAAAGAGATTTCTGAAGGCAGTGGGAACCTGCTCCCGATACGAGAAAGAGTTGCCGTAGTCAGCGAGTACCCGATGCGAAGTCTAGAGCGATTCCAATGTAATTATTTTAGTTTTTATTTATAATGTGATGTGAAAAATAAATAATGATTCAATTCTTTTGGAGATTCATTTAAATATAGTGGCCAGCGAAGCGGGCGTAGCCTGCTAGTTTGCAATTAAGCTCAAAATATAATTAGGTGAAAATGTTTAGGGCACATTTTTACAGGTACCATCTAAACTGTTAGAATTTATCTTTTACCATGTGAATGGAACTTTTTATTGATCTTTTTTTAGTGGTTGGTTGTATTTTTATAAAAAACGAAATATTTTTCATTGGGCAATATGAGAAAGAAGTCGTCAAGAATTATCTAATCGCCATAATAATTTCATTAGATATTAATTTTATTTTTATAATTTTATCCTCAAAACTGGAGTGAAGAATAAATTAAATTAATATATACTAAAATATAATCTGGAGTGACACTCGCACGACTTCTCTTACATTGTATTTGAATATTTTAAAGACAGATTACAGATTAAATTGTAAGTGCTGTACAGTCGGCAGCAAAATTACTGAAGCACTAGTAAAATTTCCTAAGATGGGCACTTAATATTGTCTTGTGCAGAAATTTTTATCAAGTCATGATCTTAGCCTTATACTGTTTATGAAAAAGTAGGTTAATGATAAAATTACCGATCAAACTTTAAAATATATATATATATGAAAAGTGTGGATGTGTACTTCAACAATTTTGCTCCCGACTGTACATAAACTTACTTTAAAAACAGTTGAAAAAAGTTTTAGAAATAATTTTAATAGAAATATATTTCTGTGTGATAGAGACTTTAATGCTCGAGACTAGCAATTATGAATGGTTGCCACTGGCGACCAGAGTCATAAAAAATGGTCGCCACTTATGTACTTTTGGTAGCCACCTTTAGATAAAAGTCTACTGGCAACACAAAAAGTAAGTAACTCGTTCTTTGTCAGCGATATTAACAAGTTAAAATGAGAAGGAAAAAAAATATATATATATATGATACTCCACAAAAACATATTACAAAATTTTAATAGAAATATTTTTTACTATGAAAAAACACGTAAAATGCTAAAGTTGACTGTGAACGTATGTAAAAATATTTCAATCATTTGAAAGAGGAAAAAGAGGGTAGAATTCAAACACTATAAGAACAAGCACACAAACTGCACTGCATTTAACAAAAGAAAAAAAAAGATTAATATTGCATTATTTACAATAACTTTATAGAATAAATACAATATTTCCATATCTAAAAGAGACTCGAACCCGCAGCATCTGACTTGCGACCCGTATTAAAATAATGCTAAAATTATGTTATAAAAATACTGAATTAAAATTCTATTACAGAAAATACATATATAATATTAAACAGATTTTCAGAAAATTAAATATTTCATAAAAACATTACAAATATGTAAGTTTAGTCACTTGAAGGGCAGTAGGATGTTATATTTTATATCACCATTTTATTCCCAACTGTAAAATTCATCCCGGAAATTATTATTTTTAAATCTGCCAAAAATTTTCATTTATTTTTTTTTTCTTCTTACCTTGTTTCTAAACACTGGCGGCTTTTGATTTTAAATGACCGTAATTACCTTGCCCCTGAAAGGTTAAATGTAAACAAAACTTCAGTTTACAATATAATAACTAAAACTTCAATTGTATTAAACTTACTTTTAAAAATTTCACTGTTTCATATATTTTACAGTTTAAAAACTGTGTTATATTTACATTAAAAAAAATAAAGAAAAGAAAGAAAGAAAGAAAAAACTTGCGGATCAAAAAATTAATAAAAACTTAACCCGCAACCGATTGGATACCTGATCAGATGCAAGACCTATTTTTGACCTGCATTAATATAACTACAGGCTTATAAAATTTTAGAATAGAATGATGAATGCGATGAATGCTTTAGAAAAATTTATTAAAATCGGAAAAAAAAGTAATAATAATAATTAAAAACGCGAAATCCATCGAACATTGGCATGCCGTGAATTCATTTACTTTTGATTTCATTAAAATTGACAAATTATTAATTAAGACAATCACTTACTTTCTAAATATCAATGAATAATAAGAAATATTATAAATATTATAATTAAAAGCTGGCATCTGAAAAGAACTTGGTTGTCTTGGTCTTTATTTCCTTTACCAGAAGTTTTCTTTTTCCACCACCGCGACGCGAGTATTATCCCTTTTTGCGCCGAGCAAACCATCGTAGGATCTATGCATTTGATTTTTTTTTTTTTTTTTTTTTTTTTTAAATAAGTAAAATGTTACATGGTCACCATTTTTAGCGACTAGAGTTTGATTTTTTTGGTATCCATTTTCATTATAAGGCTGTTAGTTATTAAATAGTTTATTGCAAATTATTCAGTCAAATTTCACCCAACTCTTTGAAACTAATCAATCTTGGTCAAAAATTTTTAAGTGGCAGCCTCATGTGATCCTTGAAACATTCATTATTTGAATTTCCTGCAATTATTTGTCTTTAAGTTGTGCTGACAACAGATATATTCACAAATCAACCATTAAAAATTTGATTTTTTTTTATCAGACGACTTCAAAACGTGCAATTATTATTCACTTGGTAAAATTTGGTAAATCAATTCCATCAATTTTATTTAATACAGAAAAATGTATTTACTTAATTTTGGAGAGCTCTATATGTAAGTCTATAATTCATATACATGTATTTCCAGCAAATTCCATGTTTAGTCCTAATATATTCGAATTCTTTTGTATGGCTGTATTAACGAATAGTGAAGGATTTTTTATACCATATCCTGTACTTAACATGCTTTTATGCACATAAAAAAATTTATGTTTATTTCATTTTGTTTGTTTAATCTAGAGGTGGTAAACAGTACCTACTAAAAATATCGAGAATAGACGTGATAATTTAAATTCTCTTGGATGTTCCTGTACACGAACTGTTAGTTCAATTTCAATAAAGAGTTTTAGGTAGCATCCGTATATGATACTGATTTAAAGTACTAAGTTGGACTTTCTGCTATTATTTGTTCTTGAGCTTTGCTGATAACAGTCACAGAGACACATAGACACACAAACACAGACCAAGCAATTTATTCTTAAGTTATGCTGATAACAGACATGTACAGAGGTACAGGGACAGCTAAAAAAATAATTTTCGGATTTAAAAGACTTTAAAACGTGTAAATATAACAAAAACTTAATATCGGAAATTTAACCTCAAAGCAAAATTTTCATCACCATTATATCGATAAGAGAAAATAATAAATTAAGTGTAATAATAATACTAAAGTGCAAACTAAACGCCGAGGACTTAATTTTTTCATTATTAGCTTTAAATACGACAGTTGAAAATATTCAATATCGCTTTTAGATGCGACTAAATAAATATTCCTTTCTTTTGAGATTTTTTTTTTTTTTTCTTTTTTATCTGATAATATTCGCTAAAAATTATCAAACAATATGTCATTAAGTTCTTTAAAATTTCGTTTCATTTATTTTTCTTAATTTCTCGGTAAACTACAAGTTCTATAAAAAAAAATATATATATTTTATTTTTTCACAGACAGCATTGAAGATTGATTATTAAAAGATTTGGCTTGTGAATACGTTTACGGAAATTTTCCTTTTTTAAGGAAAATGAAAAAGTCTACATTTTGCGCCGTCTAGAATAATACCGAAAAAGTTGTGTAAATATCCTAGTAACGTTTTTTTTTATAGTGACGTCAAAGGATGATGATAGTAGCTGTATCACTGTGTTTTTATTCGTGTGATGCAAGCAATACAACGTATTAAATAATCTACGCACTTGAACGCAAGTAAAATTTTCTACGTCTGTTAACTACGAAAATTACGTAACAACATTTGTAGTTTTTAAAATTCTATTATTTAATTCAGAATGAAATTGTTAAAAATAATTTTAAAATCATGTATATTAACTTATTTTAAAAAAAATCTTTGGAATAAGTAAATGAAAAAGAACAAAATTATTTATTTATTTATTATTATTATTATTCGTCACACATAAAAAGAAAATACGATTGATTTTTCATTGGTTTGATTTCGGCACAACAAACATAAAGAAATCAAACATCTAGTTCAAAACAAAAACGTTCAAACTCTTAAATTTTACTTCTGTTTCCCGACTATTGTTAGTAATGGAAGTATTGTATTCAGTCAAAAAAAAAAAAAAAAAAAGAGAGAGAGAAAGAAAGAAAGAAAGAAAATCAAGTATTTGCCTATTTATATGTTTTTGGGTCTCCTGAGTTCAAAAAAAAAAAAAAGTAGTATTGTGAAATTGGTTAGTGTGTGTAGGTGGGAAGAATGGGTACTTGTTTCTGACTGCCATATCCCTGCAGCGTTAAAAAGGGGAAAAAAAAAAAAGAAAAGACAGAGAGATCGACGAAACTTCATACTTAAGACAGGTTCGGTATATAATGAGTTCGCCAATTTTTTTGTTTTTAAATGATTTATTCAATTTTTTTCCCTTTTAAATGTCCGTTCGTATGTAGAAGTATTAATTGGCTACCTTGAGAAAATTAACAAGCTTCTAAATAGATCAATTTTAGGTCTGCAAAGTGGGTTTCTAAACAAACTTCTCTACCGATTGTCTTTATACAATAATATCCTTTTAGTTGTCTGTAGTTTGCTTACAATAAATAGATGAGTTTGGCAAATTTTCGTAGTAAGTTGTATCGAATGTGGTGACAATGGGAACGAAAGGTTGAATCATTTATTCGAATTTGCTACATAACCCCCTTTTTAGATGTGCTTTCGTGTGTATTACTTTAGTACAAAAAAATACATAGGCGTCCTGAATAAGAAGAGAAGTGTGGAAATTCCAAGACCTAAAAGGATCTCAGAATCCTGAAATCTGAGAAATTTTGAAAAAAAAAAAAAAAAATTATACAGACACGACATTATTTCATTATTTAAAACATGAAAATCTGACATTGACAGATTTTAATTTAGTGCCAGAGGCCTACTGCTAAACTTGTTAATATCGACAAATTCTTCTTTAGTTAATTCGTGACGATCTAAATTCCATGATAAAGTTTTCATTAAATCAAACCAATGTGTTTCAGCTGCAGATACTGTAACAAATAACGTTGAAAGTCCAAACTGTCTTATAGCCGCAAAACAACCTTTTTTTCTCTTTTTCCCAATGAGGGGGAGGTGTGCCTTGGGGGGGACTCATGTCAAAGTTGGGCCTTGGGGGACTTCATTCAATAAATCCCCAATCAAAAAACCGACTGAATTAGGCCCTTAGCACTATTAAGAGTGACGTATAAAAATTCGACAACGCTGGGCCTTGGGGGGACTCATGTCAAAGTTGTACCTTGGGGGGGACTCATGTCAAAGTTGGGCCTGGGGGGGGGACTCATGTCAAAGTTGGGCCTGGGGGGGACTCATGTCAAAGTTGGGCCTTGGGGGGGACTCATGTCAAAGTTGGGCCTGGGGGGGACTCATGTCAAAGTTGGGCCTTGGGGAGACTCATGTCAAAGTTGTACCTTGGGGGGGGACTCATGTCAAAGTTGTGCCTTGTCGGGACTTCATTCAATAAATCCCCATTCAATAAACCGACTGAAATAGGCCCTTAGCACTATTAAGAGTGACGTATAGAAATTCGACAACGCTGGGCCTTGGGGGGACACATGTCAAAGTTGTACCTTGGGTGGGACTCATGTCAAAGTTGGGCCTGGGGGACTCATGTCAAAGTTGGGCCTTGGGGGGACTCATGTCAAATGTTGTACCTTGGGGGGGACTCATGTCAAAGTTATGCCTTGGGGGGACTTCATTCAATAAATCCCCATTCAATAAACCGACTGAAATAGGCCCTTAGCACTATTAAGAGTGACGTATAGAAATTAGACAACGCTGGGCCTTGGGGGACTCATGTCAAAGTTGGGCCTGGGGGGGACTTCATTCAATAAATCCCCATTCAATAAACCGACTGAAATAGGCCCTTAGCACTATTAAGAGTGACGTATAAAAATTCAACAACGCTGGGCCTTGGGGGGACTCATGTCAAAGTTGTACCTTGGGGAGGACTCATGTCAAAGTTGGGCCTGGGGGGGGACTCATGTCAAAGTTGTGCCTTGGGGGGACTTCATTCAATAAATCCCCATTCAATAAACCGACTGAAATAGGCCCTTAGCACTATTAAGAGTGACGTATAAAAATTCGACAACGCTGGGCCTTGGGGGGACTCATGTCAAAGTTGTACCTTGGGGAGGACTCATGTCAAAGTTGGGCCTTGGGGGGGGACTCATGTCAAAGTTGTGCCTTGGGGGGACTTCATTCAATAAATCCCCATTCAATAAACCGACTGAAATAGGCCTCTAGCACTAATTAAGAGTGTATTATAAAAATTCGACAACTGTACCGACTGAAATAGGCCTCTAGCAGTAAAAAAAAAAAAAAAAAAAGCTCTACCGATTTTCTTCAAACTCGCTATATAAACTTTTACCTATATGTCTTTATGACGTATGTATTAGTTTGTTACTACAGGAAAATTTTAAGGCATCCGATTGGTTAGATCAATCTTATGTCTCCTGCCTACACTATTTCTAAAATGAGTTTATAACATGTGTAGTTGTGGTTAATATAAAATATGTGTTTTTACACATAAAAAATTATTTTATTTATTTTATTCTTCAGTTGAAAAGTACATGAAAGTATTGATTTATTTAAATGCAAAAGTTAAATAATAGAACCTGCAATCAAAGTAATCTGAATTCATTTAGTAGATGAAAAATTCAAACCGATCAGTAGATTGGGTAACTAATCAAATTACAACTATATTCATTTCTTAAAATTTCTTTGGTAGAGCTTTAGTTTAAGATCCACTTGGTGGCATTTAAAGTTTTGTTCTCATTTTCATGAGTAAAGATCTTAGCGAGAAAAGTCCGAGTTATTTCGGTGCCAAATTTCAAATTTCACCGAGGGGTTCTGTACTGAAACTCTTTCATTTCTTTTGCACTATTTTTCCTCAACTTCTTTTTAAGTAGTTAAAAAATAACCTGGTGTGGCACTCACACGACATTTTCTTATCCTCAAATTTAATAATATAAAAACTGATACTGACTGGAGATTAAGGGATAAGATAACGAGTACTGTTATACAAACCTACTTTAAAAACAATTCAAACTTAGGCGTAGGAACAGCTATTTGACAAATAATTCTGTGATAGGAGACCTATCGCCGCCCTCACTTCGCCCCCCCTCCCTGTTTGATTATTGTACCATCATTTATATAGAATTAAAATCTCTTATTAAGTTTAAAAGTTCATTTAAAATTATTTAGACAACTTTACCACGCACCGTTCTTTGAAACTTATCAATCTTGTGCAAACTTTTCAAGTAACAAACTTATATTAACTTCAAAATACTACTTTTTGAATTATCTCAAATTATTTGTTTTTAAGTTACTCTGATAAGAGACAGAGACAAAGATCAAACATTAAAAACATCATGACTTTCGGAAAACATGTTAATATACAAAAACAAGCGATGAATATTTAGCTTAAAAAGTTCTTTATTTACCGTATGGGTATGAGGAATTACTTTCAATTCCTGAGCAGTTTTCTTCGATATGGTAAAATATTATAGTAAAGAACTTCCCCAATTACATTTAATAAACAAAAATGTTTTCGCTTAATAATTGGCAGTCCTGTATTACACACAGCATGGTGCAAATAAATATAATCCTATATTAATAACACACAGCACAACCTGAAACGCACTTCCATCAATTTTCCCGTATTGTCTTCCCATATTCTAGTTCTTTTTTTCTTTTCCTTTTTTAAGTGTGTGTGTATGTGTGTATAGCCCTGTAACCGAACGGTGAGAGATTTTCATAGAATACTCTAGATGAAACCTGCTTTTACGCATATAAAAAATATATATTCATTTTACTTTGTTTAGTGCAGCCTATAGATGTTAAACTCTGTTTACCTGCAATTTCCTTATTGGACGTAATGTATACACAGAGAGACTAACCGCTATAAACATGTTTTTTGGATTAAGGGGACCTTAAAACGTGTAAATGTGACAAAAACTCAATTCGAAAATTTGTCCGAAAAACAGGACTTTCTCTATCATATGAAAGTAAAAATGCTTGCCCATTCATTTTTTTTTTTTTTTTAACACAATTAGGGAGTTTTGCCCCCTGCTTGCTCCGCTCAACCAACGCGATTCGCCACCCCTCGACTCACTTCACTTATTAACCCCTGCTGCACACTGGCCGCCTATTCGCTGCTTTCCCCCTCACTGAATAGGAATATTAATAGCGCATAGCGGAAGAAGAAAGCAGAAGAATGTTATAGAAATCCCCATATTCAATGTCAAATATAAATACATAATATTTAATACTTTTTTTTTTTTTTTTTTAATGAAATTTTTTGCTAAAAATCAATATATTTCTTTTCCAAAATAGAAAGAAATTCGAAATATGCAGACCATTTTGCGTTACAACTTTAGTATATGACGCATTTGGCAACTTTTTAATTTTTGTCACTATTTGGAGATGAATTTTTTGGTACAATTACTTGTTTAAAAAAATCTACTTATTTTCACTAATGTCTATACTTTTTACTATTGCAATTTTTAGTTAATTCAGGGCAGTATATAATACTCTATATATTTTTTTAATGTACAGCTAGATAATAATTTTACTAATTCGAAAATATCTGAAAAAGAAAAATATTTACTTTTACTATTATTATTTTAATTAGGAAAAATCTCCTACAGCTTCAATTTTTAATTCTATCCTACCTACTTCTTAAAATAACGACGAATGAAATCTACTCGATTCTTTATAACTGTTTAAAGTGATGATTTTTTACCATGTTTTTATTAACTCGCTTTCTTGTTTGTTTATTTGTCCATTACAAATCTTGCAATCGATTTTTAACTAACTCCCTGACTAGCTAGGCATTTGAAGCATTTAGAATAGCTCAGAACACGATGACAACGCAATATCTCGAAACCCGATTTTCAAATTTTTGATTAATTTTCTTTTAATTAATTAAAATATGAAAATAATAACCTCCTAATAGCTTTAAAATTAGCCATTGAAATATTAGCTATAATTTAATTGTTGACAAAAAAAAAAAAAAAAAGGAAAGAAAGAAAATTACGAGTTCATTTTCTCTCGACATAAAAATAAATACATTTAATTAAACGCGAACATTAAAAAAATAGAAAAGTTAAATTAAGCATCTCACAAAAATTGTCGTCATTATAACTTAAAAAAAAAAAAATTCTGCACACTGATAAAGGGCAAATGTAGTTCTTGGTGCTAATACATGTTGTTCTAAGATGATTAATATTTTATTTTTAAAACCATTTTTTTTTTTTTTTTTTCAACTCGCTTTCTTGTTTGTCCAGTACAAATTTTGTAATCGATTTTTAGCTAAATTCCCAACTATCTAGACATTTGAAACTTTTAGAATAGCTCAGAACACTATTACAATGCCTTCGTAATTATTCGGCTAATGTGTTAAATTTGAATGATTCAACAGAAAATTCAAGAACGTGGTACGTAAAAAGTTTTTTCTTTTTTTTTTTTTTTTTTTTATCTTGTAATTATTATTATTATTATTATTATTATTTTTTTTTTTTTTTTTGCCATAATTAGAAATATGAGAAATATGAAATGTATCATAGAAATATCTAATTTTGTAATGTTAAAAATTATCAATGCTAAATTAGAAGATGCTGACATTTAAAAATTAGTTTGAATGTGAATCTAAAATATTTTTTTGTGCCAAAATACCCCGTTAAAAATAATGTCAAGATATTCTGCAGATAATTTTAAAGAAAATCTACAGAATATCTTAAGTTATTTGGCCCATTCTTAAGAAAATTTATAAAATTTCTTCATAATGTCCTCAAAATTTCTGAAGGTATTTTATAGAAAAATATTTTATATTATCTTCAAAATATTTTAAAATATTTGAAGAAAATCTTAAGAAAATATTATTTTCTTAAGAATATCTTCGGATTATTTTTAGTGGGGTGTATCCGAAGTATTTTAAAATATACATTTATATAGGGAAGATAAGTACATTTTAAAAACAAAAAGATATGCAGTAAATTATACAGACACAACATTATTTCATTATTCACAATATGTATATATATATAAACAACATAAGAAATTGCCAATAAGAAAATTAATTTTCTAAAAGAAAAAAAAAAAAAAAAAATCTGCTGACTATAAATGCCAATCCTACATTTATTTTTTCATTGATAATATCTACGATAACGTTTTTTAATATTTATTTGTAGACGAAAAATTTCTTTATTACCAACAGCAACATTGACATTCACTTTATTTTTTTACACCATTGATCACATTTTAATTTTCCCGTGGAAAATGACGTCATAAGACTGAAAAAACGACGATTTCAAAAATTCTTTAAAGATGGCAAATAGAGTACTTTTATTAACCCACCGTTTTTTAATTAATAATTTCATTAATTAAGATAATAGAAATTTCTAACTGACTGAAATGTCTTTCTTGGAGTATTCGGCACATATTGATACCTCTCATGATGCGAAGAACACTGCCTTCCGCCAGGAGATGCGGTCACAGACAAAAACGTTTGACGCCAATGACAGTATTATTTATTTTTTTTATTTATTTATATATATATATGAATAGGGAAAAGAATTACATTTACTTATTTATTTATTTACTTTTAGCATTTTTTTTTTTTCTTTTCAATAATTTTAAAATTAGAATGGGGTTTTTATTTAATATGTTTTGAACCAATTATCCGGTTGAGCTAAAAAAATACATCGTTAGCTATATTTTGTCTTGATTACTAAGTGCACTAATTTTTGATAAAAACTAATAATTCGGAAAGATACAATAACAAACTTTCAGCTTCATATATTTAACATAAAAAAAAAAAAAAAGTTTGCATGTTCATTCAAGGTAATAGATAAAAATCGGAAAACGACGCAAAAACAAAAAATACTGGACGAAATAGTACGTCCTGTCATACTACTAACTAATAATAATTTGTCCTGATTTAACAACATTTTTGTTGTTTCATCAAAATTTTTCTTTCTGGGTGTCTGTCTGTTCAACTGTCAGAGTGCTCGCTCATTTCTGTAAATATTTTCAAAATGTCCTTAATGATATGCATTATTCAGATTCAGTATGACATATTTACTATCGAAAAGAAATAAATAGAAATAGCTGTATTGTGTATAGGTGAGTGAGTGTGTGAGTGAGTGAGTTTTCATGTCGCACGAGTGCTACGCTATGGACAACGATTTGTATATAGGAACTCAACAAAGAATTCGGATACATTTTGGTCAGTGAGTTTATTTTAATGAGTTAATTATGTACAACAAAATACAATGAAATTATCATAAATTAATCAGATGAAGAAACGCATGATTACAAGAGAACATGGTGTACTTAGTTTACAGGGCCACACAAAAAAATTCGCATTTATCACAGTAGGATATAAGTGGAAATTACTAAAGAGTTTTTTACCAATTTTAAAGTTTTCTTTTTTTTCTTTTTACTGTTTATTAATGTTCAAAAGTATATGACTTCACATCTATGATGTAACCGGTATTTACAGTAGGAAAATATTTAATATTCTAAGTATACTGCGTGGAATATCTCTCTTTTCATTTTACCTATCGAAAAGTCACATCTTTGGTCACATTTCCGTAATTATTTCCTCTCAAAAATTTCTTTTATGACAAATTTTTTTTATAAACTTTCATTTTCTTGAAATAAAATTTTAAATTACATATGTTGAAACGAGTACATGCAAATGCAAATTTATAGGCATTCTATAAATAATCTATCAGAAATTTGCATGAAATCTCTGTTACCTGCTCTATTTGATCTTTCCATATGCTGACAACGTTTTCGGCTTTCTTGGAAGCTTCTTGTCCCGGCACAAAGTCCTCATCTTTAGAATTTATAAGATCTTCGGGCAGTTCCCGGAGGACTAATCCTCTAGTAATGCCGAGATGAGCCACTTTAAACGAAAATATCAAATTTAATAATATCAAGTAACTAATTTCTGCACTACAAAAATCATATACAAGGTGCCCAAAATTACAGCGAGAAACGGCACATCATACACTGAGAAAAAAAATATATACCGCCTTCCTCTAGAATGAATAAGTGACCATTTTCTAAATCCCTTAACTAGAAATATAGTTTTCCGAGCTACGCTGTTAAAAATTTCAACAGAAAACTCTGTGTAATGTATTATCTTAAGTCTTACGTATAAAATTACAGAGGAAAATAAACGGAGATGTTAAAAAACTTATTTTATGCATTCGTTTTAATAACTAATATTAATTTAATTAATTATTGGTGAGAATATATTTTGACTTAGAATGCTTTTTCTAAAGTAGAAACAGTCATTTTTAATTTAAATTAAAAAATAAAATAATAAAATTAGGTAAAAATACAGAATAAAGATTGAGAATCTCGATTATTCACTTTTAACTAAGAATTACTGTAAATTTACAGAGACTCTGGATAAATATTTACATTAAATTTACAGAAATTTTTAACAGTGTATGCGCGTAAGGCACGCCAATAAACTGAACAGACGAAATTATCGAGAATTTCTAGTGTACACATTTCTAGATGGTGAAACAATATTCTGAATACTCTAAATATTCTGAATCACTTGTATTGCGAGAAATTATCGCTTGATTTTCTAGAATTTGGTCATAAACCAAGATTATAATTGCTGAAACCCGCCTCTTGTAGTCTCATTTATTTGCAGAGATTTTTAAATAACTTTGCTCTCGAGAATATAGGCAAACGCACTAGAATTCTAATAGAAGCTTCTAGAACTCGCTTTCCAAGGGAACTAGAATTTATAAGGATGACATGGAACTATTTTTTCTAGAGTCACAGCTTAGATTCTAGATGTCAGTTACAGAATTTTTTCTCAGTGTAAGGATTCAGAATTGCATAACAAATATCATCTTAACCCTTTAAGAACTGGGTGTTTTGAGGTAATTTTTAACAAATGTGGATGGTACAAGCATAGAGCTACAAGCTTTAAATGAACGTAGATAACAGCTGCTTTAAA
Organism: Salticus scenicus; assembly: GCA_963930645.1. Classification (NCBI taxonomy): domain Eukaryota; kingdom Metazoa; phylum Arthropoda; class Arachnida; order Araneae; family Salticidae; genus Salticus; species Salticus scenicus. Next base: position 109,143,281 of record OZ005661.1, on the reverse strand, counting down.
GAGCGGATACATTCTGGTGTTTTTTAACAGTTACCGCCATCAGTGTTGCCAGATCTGGTAGATTTTTTATTCAATAATCACCAATAATTTTGAGATGCGATATTCGATATGTATAATAGACTATCACTCTTCGAAGTGATTAGGCAAATGTTACAGTTAAAAATTATTGGTGATTATTGAATAAAAAAGTCGCCAGATCTGGTAACACTGACCGCCATGTATGAGTATTATCGTCTGTCATGTGTAGTTTAGTTTTTTGGTTGTTTATAACTCCGCCTACCTTGTAAATTTTAAAATCGTGTACAATCCATTATTTTCCAAAATCATGCACAAATATTCGTCTTAATACAGACAATGCTTTAAAAACACCGATTAGAAGCAGCATTATACGCAAGCGAAGTGATGACGTCACTGGCCGTTCTTGGATGTAAGGAAAATATTTCCTATGTTAAACGCCCATTGGATTTTTTGTAAAAAATTATTAAAAATCGAGGAAAATTATTTCCCGATTTTAATCCCCATATTTATGTATAGATGTGTATTAGTTATCATGTGCATGCATTAGATTAAGTTGTTTTTGCTGTAAAATTGACAAAATTTGAATTTTAAATTTCAAAACTCTAGAGAAAAAAAATGGCAAACTTCCATATTCGATTGAAAACATAAACATTTCAATTCAAAGGATGATATTTACACAATAAATATCCACCTAATATACTAATCAAAAGGAAAATGATAAATATTCTATCATAATTTGAAGTCAAATTTGTTTTCAAATGTCTAAATAAAGTATCTGATATAAGTATCTGATATAAGATGTTGCAGGGAAATAGATTTGATATCGGTCATCCTTGGCAGAGAAAAAAATATCGCCAATTTATTTGGCGAACATAATTTAATTCCTTTCAAAAATCATGGCTATTTTAACAATTTATATTAAGAGAGTAATGAATAATATGAAACAATATTTCGTACAACACATATTACGAAAATATACATATGTCATGTATATTTTCGTATTACGTTTTTATCGCCAAATACAAAAAACGCCAAGGACAACAGAGTTTTGAAATTTAAAATTTAAAATTTGTTAATTTGACAGCAAAATAACTCAATCTAACACATGCACATGATAACTAATACATATATATACCCAAATATGGGGATTAAATTCGGGAAATAATTTTCCTCGATTTTTAATATTTTTTTACAAAAAATCCAATGGGCGATTAACATAGGAAATCCTTTTCTTGCATCCACGGACGGTCAGTGACGTCACACTTCGCTTGCATTACTACGTATGTCGTTTTAGTAATCATCTGCACGAAAAAATGTTTACTAAAAATTCAAAATTTAGAAGCCACGCTCACATGTGTTCAAAAATCCCCCAAAGCACCTAGTCCTTCAAGAATTAAGATGATATTTGCGTTTATGGTTTCTTATGTAATTCTGAAAGTTTATGATGTGCTCTATATCCTCGTAAAGTTTGTCACTGTAATTTTGGTACACTCTGCATATGTTACTTTAAAATTAAAGATAACGTTATATTATTTCACAAAATAATTTTGCGTATACGTGAGTAAATTATTTAAATTTTATAGTTAGCAATCGATGCGATAAATATATATGGCTATTATATACACCAGCAGCACACTAAATGCAAAGGGGGGGGGGGGAATAGGCTAAATATTTTTTTAAAGTATTCTTTTAGAGGAAAACTGAAAAAAGAGGGTAGTTTTATTTAAATAAAGTATTTCTACGTGACAGTAAGTAAAGTGTTAATTTTGTTTTAAGTATTAGGACAATAAACAACATTTGTGTCTGATATTGATAAATGCTGCATAAATACATTACACCAAAACTGAAGAAAAAAAAAAGTATATTAAAATTTTCATAATTATCTGTTTTCTCAAATTTCTTATATCTCATACATGTTTCATAATTTTAGCAACAGTTTTAAGCTATTCATTAAGTAAGCATTATAGAAAAACTAGGATGTTGCAGCCATCACAAAACTTTCTTCTATATAAACGGTTTATTATTAATAATATTATTTTATCAAAATTGTTCTCCATGGTGAGTGCAGACAATTTTCATCTCATAAAAGTATAATCCTACATGCAGAAAGAAAGTCAATTTTGTGCGCTGTAGACGACATCTTATGAAATGTTTTTTTTTTTTTTTTTTCTGGTTGACTATTGCTATTATGTATGTATAGTATATATATATATATATATATAATTTCTTAATGATTGGATAAAAGTAATATCCCAGTTGTAAACCTTTATACGAAATTTTGTGCTAGGCATATTGTGTGGTTGCTACGCACTTTTTTTCCATAAATCATGTACAGGCAATTTGGCCACTAAGTCAATAAAGTAAAGGAAAAAGTACCTCTTTATGCCTTTTATTCTGATTACAATTATTAATATGTTTACCATTGAAGTTATTATTATTATTATTTTCTTTCCTTTTATATACATAGAAGAAAGCATTAGATTCGTAAAAAATTTAGACTTCCATTCTTGAAGTATTTACATGTTTTGAGATATCCTGTGCAAGATTTTATCATTTTTAGTTCGTGTGTCTATATCTGTGTGTGTAACCAAATTTTTCTGGCAGGAACTCCATCTCAAGAACTAATGCAGAAAATTTCCTACATATTTATATTCAATTACACCATAATATAAGTTAGTGACTGTCAATTTTTGGTGCAAATCGCTCAACAGATGGTGCTGCTATGCTCTCATTTACGGGAAAGCTATATCTCAGTTTTTATTCTGTATAATTGCACAAAACTTTATATGCAAGAGAGCCATTATAATAAACTATGTCCATTCAGTTTTAATGCATATTGACCGATAGGAGGCCTGCTATATTGCAACATTCGCAACGTACGGGAATGTTATATTTTAGACTCAATAGCGTTTAAATGTACCAAACGTGATATGTGATGTGGCCATTGTGGGGGGAAAAAAATAATCTGACTCAATTCGCATGTATATCGGCCGCGTTGCTATTATTACCCGTCTGTGATTTTCTATATAGAACATGTTATATAGAACTATATAGAACTAACATGCACACCTATACAAATTATAAATATATCTAATATCTCAAAATATGTAAACAGAACAGCGTATTCCCCATTAGGGTCATTCGTGGACTGCCAATGGCATTCGGGACAACTATACTGATAAGGCATTTTTGCCTTTAAACCCGATATCTTAATGTAAAGCAACCAAAAAAGAAAATTATCTAATGCTATAAATAATTAATTTTACCTTTAAATGCATCAGCGAGTGCTTCTAGTGCGTAGAGTAAATTTTCGTAAGCAACTGGAAGTGGTTTTGAACTGCTACCTGTTTCACACCAAATCTTTTTCAGCCTTTGCAAGTAAATGTGATTCAAGATCTGAGACAAAGCGCCATATATGTAATAAGGAGAACCATTTATGCCAACAAAAATAACTGCCTAAAATAATGAAAATTTAAAATTATACATTTTTATTTTAAGAATGCAGCTTATTTAAAAACATACATACGAAACAAAGCGATGAAAAAGAAAAAGTTCCATAAGGATAGTTTTAGTATTTTTTCTTCACTAAGCATAACTATTTGTTTTGGCTTATTATTTAAATTGTAATGTCGTAATGTAATCTAATACGAGTATGCATAAATAAAAAAAAATCTTTTTATTTCAAGAGATACAGGGTAATTCAAATTTCACATTAAAAAATTAAATTGTTGATAGAACACCTTCTAACAAACAATGGGCTCTTCCCACCTGACGTCAGAGGTCACATGATAGAGGAAAAACAAATAGCAGACGAAGTCTTGTTTATCTAGAGCGATTGCTGAAATAACATATTTTCTATTCATATTTTTGACCAATCGTATTTAATCTGTGTTATTTTTTATACATCATCATTTTTAATCAATTTTATATTATTATTCATCATCTTTTGTTTGCTGTATAGATTTACAATCATCATTTAGTTTATATTTGTTATTGATGTTCATGAAGAACATGTTAAATACTCTGATTTTTGGTACTTAAACCAGTGACAGTGCAATATCGTACTACGTAAATACATTTAGACCAGTAACTAAGTTAATTAACTTGTTGTAACACCTTTATGCAATTCAATTAAATGAAAGCATTTTAAAATTTCAAATTATAATCCATAAACATTCCACAAGAACAAGCTATTATTTAAGGAGTGGATCAAGACAGCACATTTGCTCCTTTGAAATAGACATCTAAATTTTTAATTGTTGCCTTTAATTTTTTCAACCATAAAATAAAATATGCTTTCACGTGAAAAATAAATAAATAAATAAATAAAATATCGAATTTGTTCATGCATGTGCTTACGGATAATACGTAAGTATCGTAATTTCGTGCACTTTTGCGATTCAAACACATCAAGGTAGGGGCATCCATTTTTTTTTTTTTTTTTTTTTTTTTGGGGGGGGGGGGGAGAGTTGTGTGCGCAGTAGTGATTTCAGCGAAAAAAGTTACATGAGTTTTCATATTCATGCACAGCTAGACAGGGGTGTCCAGTGATGTTTTTTTTTTTTGGTTTCCATGTGAGCGAAGCGAATATACGTGCGTGATAGTGATGGCTTCGAAAACGAGTTACATGCGTTCTCAGATTCATGCACAGCGAGGTTGGGGTGTCCAGTGATGTTTTTTTTGGTTTTCATGTGAGCGAAGCGAAAATACGTGCGTGATAGTGATGGCTTCGAAAACGAGTTACATGCGTTCTCAGACTCATGCACAGCGAGGTTGGGGTGTCCAGTGATGTTTTTTTTGGTTTTCATGTGAGCGAAGCGAACATACGTGCGTGATAGTGATGGCTTCGAAAACGAGTTACATGCGTTCTCAGATTCATGCACAGCAAGGTTGGGGTGTCCAGTGATATATATATATATATATATATATATATTTATTTATTTATTTATTTATGTGCGCGAAGCGTGCATGATACAACACAAGTTTACGTGTTTTCCAATTACATCTTTCGTTTTCTATTTCCTTACTTTTAGTGGAAGCGTCTAAATTCATAACGGGGGTTTCAGATAGCAGGAGGCTTTCTTACAAAAGAAAATATCTAATCAGCATTTTAAAGCATTTGAATGTCAAAAGAAAATATTAATATTTTATTTTTTATTTTATTTATTTTACTTTTTTCAAGTGAAAGCATATTTTATATTATGGTTGAAAAAATTAAAATAAAGGCAACAATTAAAAATTTAGATGTCTATTTCAAAGGAGCAAATGTGCTGTCTCGATCCACTCCTATTATTTATTGCTAGATCAGTTAATGTAACAGTTACACAAAAACATACAAAAATCGATTCTTACAGGTGAAAATAAATAAACACATAAAGTGTTTTTTAAAAATTATTAAATTTACAAATACAACTATTCTACTGTTTACAAATGCACAATATTACTTTTATTTTATTTTATATTAAATATTAACACTTTTGTTCTTAAGAACGATATTTAATTGAATTCCATTCTCATAATTCGATTATTCGTTTTCCTCTATCACGTGATTGAGCAGACGACGGTGGGAAGAGCCCATTTCTGTATATGGGCATTATCACGTCTGTGAGGAAAATTCATAGCGAAGAGAGTCCGCGGGATACTTTCTTAGCCAAAATAGTTGAACATCTAAATTAGAATTATCATAAAGAGTAGATAAAAAGAAGAGATTAAAAGCATGAAAAAAAAAGATATATAATAAAAATTTTAATTATATGTACCATGGTTTATTAAAATTAATATAATATTGAATTTAGAAAATGAAAACCACGCGCACGGGCAGGAAAAAGAAAAAAAAGAAAAAGGAGATCATAGAAGAACGGTTTAGTTTGGTTTTGGTATTTATTGTTTATTAGGATTTTTGAGGAATAATGATAGGAACGGAAAAACACTTAATATTTCCTGGAGCTCTTTTGAAAGTGAAATCTGAACTGATGTGATTATATTATTAGAAGAATAAATTGAAAATAGAAAAATCGGCATAAGTTATTTTCAATTAAAGTTAGGTGTGCGACAGGCATAAATAGATGTGTTTAAGGTACAAACATAAGAAATGGTCATGAAAGACATGAAAGACATCAAAAATTGTTAATTTGAAGCGTCGTTTGAAAAACCTTTTTTAACACCAATGTTTAAAATAATTGCTCAGAGTACGTCCTTCAATAGTAATTCATGCAGAAAAGTATCATATCGAGCAAGTGGATTGGAAGAAAGTTCTATAGGCTATAAACTGGTAGATAGGTTGCTGTTCATAGACTTTATGAATTTTTAAACACATCCTTCTTGGCTATGGTAGAGTACGTGATGAGACTCCAGAAGGAAATGGTGTATCTAATATACTAAATTGCAAATTGATACAGAGGTATCAAATGCTCTTTCTGAATGGACGAGAGATAAAATGTGTTGGTACAAGATATTTCTGTGTTTGCGATGCCAAATTTGCAAAACAAGTCACTTTCATGTCATCAGGTAAGAAACAGGTTGATCGAGAGTTGTATAGCATCTTGATTAGATGAAATGATTTTAAACCATCTAGATAAACATGACACGAGTAAAACAGCTGATTCTCGGAATGTTGCTGTGAACCCCTCCACCAATGAAAAATAATTAAATGAAGAAGGATTATATGCAGCCCATCTTCAGAGGATTCGTGCTTTTTAAAGAAAATTTTACCGTTTGTGTGGGAAATTGGAAATTCCGTGTATGGTTTTTGCACCAAAGTGCATGAAATCCTCACTTTATAGCTCGTGTAGATAGCACAAATGATATGAAACATAAGAAGGTTTACTTCAGTACGCTCGTTGGTAATGTTTAAATTACTTTAAATCCCTACTCTGTAAGTCCACATATGCTATTTTTTAAAAATAATTTGATCTAGTTCGTTCCAGCATTGGAATTAGAAACTGCCTTATATGCTACACTTTAGATGGGCAATGAAATGAACATTGCGGACCAGTTAGTACCTGTATCGCTTATTAAGCCTCTACTATTTCATGTTTAACATCTAAAATATCTCATTTACAATAATCCTGTTAACCACTACTAACACACTTCATTATTAAACGTTAAAAAGGTAAACATCAGATGAGATTTAACAATACCTCCTCGCCTTTTTTTTCTTTTTTTTTTTTTTTTTTTTTTTTTTTTTTTCAGAACTCGTTAACAGTAATGAAAAATTTCCGCAATTTTTGTTACCACTATTCTTATACAATAATTTCTATGCTGTTTTATCACAACATATACCTAATAAAAATACAATAAGTATTACATAGTAAAAAAGGCGAAAATTTCTTGTCACTGAATGTACCTGAAAAAAGGGCGAAGAGTACGACTCTTGACGTTAGCAATAAATTTACAGTTGTTAGAGTCTACTTGTCTAATTTAGTGAAATCCTGATGTGGCTAACTGTGATGTTGAAATAACATACATTTTTAAATTTTCCATTTAATTGGAATTGGAATCTATTTTAACGTTTTATGGAATGAATTACTCATGTATTCTAATATTTAATAGGAGCTGAATACTTTCTCAATCAATAAGATATAAAAGATAAAAGGAAAAGAAAATCTATTTGTTAGCGAAATCCCATCATTTCGTCTCTCCTGGCTTATTTCACTATTATTGTTCTTCTAACTAAGCTGATCAAATGGTCTCATTTTTTTTGGGGATAATCTTTATTTTGAGGTCATTTTTCTAAATTTAAAAAAAAAAAAAAAAATGTAGAAAGTAAATTATTTATCATTGATATTTTATTTTTAGTCCTTATTACCGTGATTTCTGGTAGATAACCCGCAGATAAGATGCGTCATTTCTCCACCAGAAATTTTATTTAATAGAGAAATCTATACTTTTTCGAAGGAAGAACTCGTACAAACATAACTTTTTTTATGAATTGAAATTTCTGGTGCAAAACTGGATTGTATAACCTGCGGGGTATCTACCAGAAATTACGGTAATTAAGAATGAAAAAAATACATCCGCAATTGGATAATTGTAGCAATGCTTAATTGGATAATTCGCTTCTCTATTATAAAGGTACTCTGATCTAATCATTACAACTGGTAGCAAAATTATTCAAGCACATACCCACATTTTTAATAGTTTTTTTTTTTTTTTTTTTTTTTTTAAGTTTCATTGCTTATTTTTAGCATTAACTTGCTTTTTCATAAACAAAATAAGACTAAGATCATGACTCGACAAGTAATTACTGAACAAAACAGTATTAGGTGCACATTTTTTAAACAGGAATTATTTCTAGCTGTTCAATAATTTTGATGCCGATTGATTATCATAGCTCAAAATCTAATTGCTTCAATATATTTTTGATTACTTAGTCAAAATATCTGTAAGATACCGTCCCATTTTCCATATCTACCTTGTGTTATCTTCATCTTAATAAATTTATTAAAGTATCAATCATATTTCAATCAATAAACTTAATATGTCAAGAAAATTCTCATAATTCAAATATTCTCTTTTTTAGAATTACTTTTACATAAGCAATTTTATGTTCGTCAAAATGAATACCAATTGAAGTAAAAGTTTAGGTTTTAAAATACACTCATGTTTGTGAAAATTGCAACAACATGAAAAAGTGATGGGATTGAGCTGAAATTTTCAGAAAATGCAAATTATAGTGAGTTAAGCAAATTATTAACACTTCAGAGTCACGCGCAAGCATGGGATGAACAGCGCCTTCTGAACTGCTGCTGAAACCCTATAAATAAAGAACTGTAGCGGAACGTTGAAAATAGTCTATGGCTATCTGCAAGTGGTAAACATTAGATGAGACTTAACAATGCCTCTTCGTCGGAAGAGGGCGACATTTCACCAACTTACGGAATTTGAACGGGGGGAATCATTTGCTTTCGTGAAGGACGATTTTTCTATCGTGCAATAGCAACTCATGTACAGCGTAACAGCAGCACAGTAATACGAGTTTGGAAGCAGTGAATCGACGAGAATCAGACGACTCTGAAACCCGGGTTTAGACCCCGAAAGATGACGTCAACGCGCGATGATAGGCACTTGATCCACATAACGTTGAAGGACGGTACAACTTTTCTAGACAGTTAGTAGCAATTTGGCCCACTGCTACAGGTGTATCAATGTCTGCTTCATAAAAACATCGACGTATGTTGCATCTTGGACTGCGGGAAAAAACTGTTTTAACAAGATACCCCTCACTCAAAACCATCGACGCCCGCAGCTGCAATGAGCTCATGGACGTAAAGATTTGCGTTCAGATTGGCAACAAGTGGTACTTTCTGACAAATTCCACTTTAGTTTGTAGTACCATGATGGTCGTATACGTGTTAGACGCTATGCCGGTGAACGCTACCTTCCAGAAAGCATTATCCAACGTCATAGTAGACGAACATATGGACTTATGGTCTGGGGCACGATTGCGTATCATGGATGATCTAAGCTAATACAAATTGTGGGTGATCCTAACAGCAACAGGTACATCAGTGAAGTGGTGGATCCCGAAATTGTCCTTTTCCTTCAAGGATTTCCTGGAGTTATCTTTCAACAAGATAATGCACGTCCACATCACAAAAAAATTTCAAGACTTCTTTTCAGCAAAAAACATACAGCTTCTTCTTTGGACTTCTTATTTGTCGAATATGTCGCCTATTGAACCCGTATGAAATTTCGTTGGTCGGCGTCTCGCTCGTGATCCTCGTCCTACAGCTGCTACAGATGAATTTGAGTATGCACACAAACAATATGGAATGTCCTTTCCCAGACAGACATTCAAAATATGTGTGACTCTATCTAGCAGCACTTATTGCAGCGCGTGGTGGCTACATAAAATACAGATTTTGGACAATTAATATTGCTTTTTGCTTTGAAAATTTAATTATTAATTTGTACTAATACCAGTCGTTTGTGTATTGTCTTTCATTAGTTTCTGACAATTCCTTCCAGGTGTTGCAGTTTTCACAAACATGAGTGTATAAAGTTATAAAAGCATTTCACATCATTAAAATGTTTGCTATTACTCATAGACTTCTTTGAGATTTTTCATATGCAATGCGTTTTACTTGCAGCATAATATATTCGTCGGTCAAGTAAATAAAGTAATTCAACAATAAAGAATATTTGTGGAAAAAAGAAAAATTAAGAAACGCTAATCATTTTAAATGGGTATTTTGAAGAGTTTAAATAGATATTTAGGCATATCCTTATGCCAAATTATCTATTTCCGTTTGGCGTTTTTTGTTCAATTTCATGTGTTTAAGAATATTTATGCTATAAATATTTTTGTAACAAAAATTAAATAAATAAAATAAATAAAAAAAAAATAAAATAATTTTGCTCATTTACTTTTGAATGTTCCTTATAAGATTGTACTCGAAATCAACATTCGAATAAACCAATTACTCACCGTATTTATGACGTTCTGAGGCAAGTTTTCTACAGATATTTCTTTGATGAAAAAAGCACAAGTACTTTTCAGCGTCCATTTTTCAGAAGTGAGTAGTAAGACTGAACTCGGATTTAATCTCTTGTCTGAAAGGTAAAATATGGGCTTAATGTGAAAAGCTTGTTAGAAAGAACATTTAAAATATTTTTACACAGAAAAAAAAAGAAAAAAAAAATGTTTTCAAGTAATTTTAAAACATACTTACTCGTATTTGTCCCCTTATACACATATTGTTCTGTATTTTATATCGTTATCACTGCTAACATAGTTACCATTGTTATAGCTAAATACAATCTATAATATTAAAACACAAAGCATATTCTGTAAGACCAAAATTGTACGATGTGGGCATGCGCGAGAAAATTTTGAACCAATTGTGAACGGGAATATTCCTTTTTTTATGCAGAAACCGAGGATAGATGAAGCAGACGATATTAATATTGATATGTCTATGGCAAACGCCTAATTAAAGCTCATTAACGCCTAATTAAAGTTAATATTACTCCGTGGCTCAATCATAAAAATAATTCACACGATTAATTCATATTTCCCAAGGAAGTATTCCTATTAAAAACAAAGCAATTCGCGAATATGTATCGGCATCTTCATCAGTTATCTTCGTATGCATTTTTGCTCGCCGAAAATTTCTGTACACTGAATGTGGCGCCATCTGTTGCCATGGCAATTTATTATAACATATTCTTAAAATTATTTTTTTCCATTTCTTAAAAAAAAGAAAAGAAAAAATCTTTTAAAATTAACAAATTATCAATATTGTTCTTTAGAAGTTAACTTTCATCAGTTGAAAACTTTGTTTAGAAAAGATGGAGATAAATATTTAAAATCAAAAGGGTTTTATTTTATTTTATTTAATTATTTAATTATTATTTATCTAATTATTATAGTTTCTGATATTTCATTCCGATACTGTATTAGAGTAAAAATAATTTGAAAAGAATAACATTAAAATATTGATATTTTATACGAGTAAAAATTTATTTATTTATTTATTTTTAACAGTATACTTTTGTTGAAATATACTATTTTGATAGAATAAAGTGTTATAATACTATTCCAGTAAAAACAAATTTTAACTTTATTCCGATTTGCAGAATACAATAAGTTAATATTTTGGATTATATAAAAGTGGTTTTACAAATACGGGAAACTGGGCAGGGGTTTTTAAACCGGTTAAGAGCAATGTGAAATATTAAAGCAAGGGTGTTTTAAACTTTATGACGTGAAGAGATTTTAGTTGCACATCATCCGTCAAATTTTGACGGGTATTAACTGGTATATGTTATTTCTTAAAAAAAAAAAAAAAAAAAAAAATGTTATTGCTACTATTATTGTTACTACTGCATAGCTGCCAACATGTACGTATTTTTCACACCACTTTTTTCGAGTAAAATTTTTCTCCTTATTTAATAGCTGAAAACTTCAAGAAAATGTATAAAATATTCTTATTAAAAATTTCCGGTAGCAAAAAAAACGTACAGCTTGGGAGGTATGCTATTACTATTACTGTTCTTGGAACTATATTTTGTTTTTTCTATCAAGGATTCTAGGGATTTATTGTTCCTGTGATTCCTACTATCACTAATGTTACAATTCTATTGCTGTTATAATTATTTTACCGTTACTGGTACGTTAATAATGTTAATAATGTTGTTTAAAGTAATATTCTTCTATTTTCATTGTATCAATAATATTGAAACGCATTTATTTTTCCTTACTAATTTATCACATTATTTCCAAATAGAATAAAAACATTCTCCTGGCACTTTTTAAGTCACTAGTATATAGTCTTGTCTCAAATTCTTGAAGGATAAAACAACATAGTAGTAGTCACAGCAACAGCTTCAAAACCGTTAGTAAAAGGACTAGCCCCAGTAAAAAAAAAAAGAAGAAAAAAAAGAGAGAGAGAGAGAAAGGAAACCCTTTGTTAGATTTTTCGGAAATTTTGTGTATTTATTAATTTCTCGTATACATGCGCATTCAAACAATATCTGCTTTTTACATGAATTCATTTTACACTGATTAAACTCGATTTTTACTTTCTTCTATATTCAGTAGAAAAAAGTATTGGATTCGTCAAAATTTTCAACTTCTGGTTTTCGATGGATTTACACGCTTTGTGAGGTCCAAAACACGATTTGGTCATTTTTAGAAAATGTCTGTCTGTATATGTGTGTGTCAAAACATTTTAGGCTGCTGTACCTCAGGAACTACAGCACAGAATTGCATATAGATTTACATGCAGATACACCTTAACTTAAGTTAGTGCCTGTCAACTTTTAGTGTCAATTGCTTGAAAGGTGGAGCTGCTATACCAACGATATCCAAAATTTCAGGGAAAACTATATCTCAGGAACTACTGAACGAAATTGCATATAAATTTATATGCAGATGCACTTTGACCAAAATTAATGTTTGTTAACTTTTGGTATTAATCGCTCAACAGGTGGCGCTGCTATATCACGATTTTTATAATTCAGGGAAGGCTGTATTTCAGGTCCTATTGCGAATAATCAAACAAAACTTGATATGTAAAAAGGCCATTATGTGACATTATGCTGATTCAATTTGGATGCATATCAGCCAATAGGCGGCGCTGTTATACAGCAATTTTCTCCGAGAACAGGAAGGCTATATCTCAACTTCTATGGCATATAACTGTGTGAAACTTGATATATGGGCTAACCTTTATGAAAACGCATTTTTGGAGACTTTATTTGTAGGGAATAAAACTGTCTATCTTTTCTTATATTTAGTGTTAGTTTTCTCTAAGATGAAAATCGTCTGCATTTATTATGGTAGATAAATTCAATAAATAATAGTTTTAATGAAACATTTTTACTGAGTGAATTTGTATAGGAAAATATAGAAGAAAGTCTTGTGGTGGCCACAACATACTAGTCTTGTAAGAAAATCTTATTCACATCTGAATCTTTATAGATCAATTCCAAAGAAATTAAATTTTTACCAATCGTTTTACATAAATGCCGTTTCAGTTTTTGTTTCCATTTTATAATCATTATTTTATTTTCTACAATCGATTTGAAGGATTTGAGTTAGAATAAATGGGGTTCTAAATTAATTTCTTGTAATAGAAACATTATTGTGTGAAAATTATCTATTAATATTTAATGAGTTTAGTGCCTCTTTGTATTATTACCTCAGTAAAAATCTATATTTGACGTTAGTACTTACTTGTATAACGGACACAATCTGCTTTTATGAAAATCAAATGCCTTGATTTTGTTTCTTTGAAGAAATTGTTGGCAGCATCTACCTAAAATAATCATTAAATAATTTGTTAAATTAAGTTTTTTATTTCATAAAAGCATTTAAAACAAAAATATTTTTTTATATTGTTATTTTACGGTGCTAAATATAACTTACAACGCTACACTGAAAGTTTAGTGAAAATTTAGCTGAAACCAAATATTTGGTGTGGCGTTTTACCATTTTAGCAATACTTTTATAAATAAGCTTGAATCAAAATAAAGATAAAGATTAATTGCAATCAATTTGATTCGAATACTTAGTAAACGTTCTGAAAACAGTATAAATCTATACAATAACTTTTGTGTACAATAACTTTTGGTAAAGTATTTAAACATTATTTATTAGTTTCTTCTATATAAATACATATATACAAGATAAAGTATTGCAGTTATGGATATTTTCGAACTCTGGTTTTCGAAGGATTTACATGTTTTGAGATGTCCCGAAAATGATTTGACTATTTTTAGAAAATGCCTGTGTATGTGCATAAAAATTTTTGTGGACGCGTCTCACGACTCAGGGAACGAAATTTAACAAAACTTGGTACTTAGTTGGATCTTGATCTAAACTGGTGCTGATTACATTTGGGATAAATCGCTCAACAGGTGGCGCTATCATCCCATTTTCTTGTAATTTTTAATATGGCAATAAGGACAAAATTTCAGGATAAATGTACAGGAGAATTATTTTTAACGAATCTTTGTAAAATTAATGGGAATTATTGGTAATGGTAGCAGTAAATAAAGGGTTGGTTGGTTCGGTTTTACGTCGTCCTTAAGCAGCGCTGTGGGCAATTGGTGTTGGTCTCAGACTCACTTTTAGAGGTGGTCCGCAGACATGCCATCGCAACTCTGATCCTCCACGGAAGGGATAGCTCTCCCGCTTCGGTGTCCCCCAGAGATATAGTTTTGATGGGAACGTGGAGGGCATTGCGGCCACGACAGATTTTACGTGCACCAGCCACCATTAGTGTACACAATGATCTTCGGCCGGCTCGAGTACCGAACCCGCAATCTTCCAATTTTGAGCTCGGCGCTCTGTCGACTGGACTACCGCGGCCCAGTAAACAAGGGGAAAAAATATGTGCATGTAGTAGAATTGCTACCCTCCTTGGGTTAGGTGTAAACTTGAATATAAATATTTCTCAAAAGAGCTCGTCAATTCTTTAAAATGAATGGTTAAACCATTCATCTCGGATAATTTAAAACAAAGTTATAAAATTTTCTTTTATTAAAAAAAAAAAACTTAATAAAAAAATAAAAATAATAAAAAATAATAAAAAATAATAAAAAATAATAATAAAATTATAAAATTAAAAAAAACTCAAAAAAAAAAAAAAAAAAAAATATTTTTTTTTTTCTTTTTCAACAATATACTTATAATTTCAAGATTTCACAATTATGAATTTTGAAGCTTGATTATTATTAGTAGTATTTTTTTTTTTTTTTTTTTTTAAGTACGAAGGGGGAAATATAGGTCACGGGTTGTTTAAAAAAGATTGAAGCGCGTTTTAATTATTTTTCTATTAGAGATAAGTGGACAATGTAAATGGGGCATTTTTAAAATTTGTATAGGACCTTTCTAGATAAACTTGGTCAAGTAGAAAGTTTTTATTCTTCACCCATACCAAGACCATTAGGAAAAACTACATAACTGTATCTAAAAAAAAAAAAAACGAAATTGCCTTTGTAATTTGTTACAATGAAAATATAAATAAACAATTACATACAGCATGCATTTTAAACTTAGAATATGTTTCAAACTGATCATCTTGTGTAAAAAATACTTTCAAATATTTTAAAACAACTTTATGTTGTGTAGTTTTAATCACTATGCAGTTTTCAAAAATTAATATAACATGAATGTTTGAAACGGCTGAATATTCAATTAAACGAAAGATAGAAAAATCCTCTGGGATTTTAACTTATTCGAATATTACTTAGAAAAAAAAATAATAATAAATAAAATAAATAAATTGCATACTTCCATATATTTATTTATTTATTTATAGTTTTGTCTTTAAAATAAAAAATGGCAGTCGGCCACATATGAAAAACTTATTTGGAATGCATTAGTGGATCGCGAATCTATCTGAACACCCCAAAAAGTTCATAATGTAAATATTATCATGAATTTTGTTATTATTATTATCATTTTGTAACACATTTACATTTCTGTTTTTGTATATTGTTCCAATGTATACCGTTCAGTTTTAAACTAAGTATAACTCACTCAATTTTAAAGGTAAAGATATACGGCTTTTGTAGTGAAATTATTGCTTTATAAATGAAAAATAACTTTCCCACTGAAAAAATTGTCTAAAATGGACGCGTAAAAATTTAAAAAGTGCAACTTTTTGAAAAGTAACGTGGAAATTTTTCAATAATGTGGTCTTTCGCTTTTTTTTTTTTTTTTTTTTTTTTTTTTGGTACAATTTTTCAATTTACATTGCCCACTTATCTCTAATAAGTAAAGAAGCAAACTATGTTGAAATGCTTTTATCCTGCGTAAAATCCATAAGATTTACCTTCAAATGCATAGCTGTATTTTTAATTCCAAACAGAAATCTCCTTCATTTTAGGACACCGAAATCGTTGTACAGTGAAAATGATATTACAATTTGCAATTTTAGCGATATTAACGTGGTAAGAAGAATGATGAAAATTTGGGGAGGGGGGGGGGGAGGAGGAGAAAGAGAGACAGAAAATCTCATATAAGTTATTTTTGAATAGGGAAATATTTTCTTTTTCCTTATTTTTCAGTACAATAAAAGAAGTTGTTTGTCTGGTTTGATGTAAGTTTTCATGTTTACTGATGATGAGACAATAGATTTTGATGAATAGTAGGTTAAATGACCAGAAAGATTCAGTTGCTCAAAGTTATATATTACCCTGTTTCTTTTGCACTATTTGATAATTGGTAAATTTTAGTTAAAAGTGGTTGAATAATTACAATTATTAAAAATATTCTCTAAATAACATAAAGATTATGAGCAATTGCTTGGCAAAGAGAGATGAAAAAAAAAAAGCGTTTAGCTTGTTTATTTTACATGTTTCCAGCTACTTCACATACCCAGGTTCGATTCCTTACGGTATACCGTAAGGAATCTATAGTGAGACAATGGAAGTAATGTTTTAAGAAACGAGAGAGTTTGTAGGCCAGAAGGACAGAGAAAGAAACATGCAAACTGATCGAAATTATTAATATTTTTTAACTTATATAAACAACACTTACAAAGAATCTTACAATTTTTGTGTCCTTGTAAACCATTTATAATTGCTTATCTTACATATTGTACCTGAAACATGCTTTTGTGCCCTTGTATAACTTCGTTATATTTTGTTTAAAGTGATTGAAATATTTTTAGAAATACCTGTTCTAACGATAAGGATAAAAAAACATAATAGGAAGTATGATTAACGCAATTAATAAATAGACAATAAAATTTTTCAGTGAAACATTCAGTGGCCAGATAGCGGAAATAAAATATCTGGCCCCTTAAGCAGCCTTAAAAAACCCCTTGAAATTAATCAAATTATGCAGTTAAGGGGGTGCATCACGGATCGTCAAGGTCATCCAAAGCCTACGTTATTCTATGGCGAAATTTGTTTATAGAATTACACATCACTCAATGATTTTTTTTAATTCTGTTTTCACAATCAGAAAATTCACAACCATACACTGAAGACCCGTGAAACAAAAACTGTTATATTTAATTTTTAACCCTTTATTTTTAAGCTGTAAAATGCGAAAAATACACTTATGTTGCTTTACTAGCCTCTAACTTATCAACAAATTGCAATATCTGAAATCTGTATAGCGTGTCGCTTTCTCAAGAAAACCAAGCTTTTTATTAATGTTTTTATAAATTGTTTTATTTAAATCTCTATTAATGAGAATATAAGAAACTTTAATTTTTAAATTGAAAAACCTCAATTTCAGCAGATTTCTCCGCCTCCCATCGGAAACGCCCCGCGAAACTTACGGGAAGTCATTAAGATTGATTGATGATATCGTTCATGTCGAAAGGGGAAGGGGGATAATGGTGTCGTTAAAACATACTTTCTGGGTCCACACAGAATTTTTCTTTTTCAGAGTCCAAATGCATTAAAGAAAAAAAAAAAGAGAGAGAGAAAGAACTCTTTGCTTAAAAATCTAATATTTTTTTTATATATATTGCAAAAAAAAAAAAAAAAAAAAAAAAAAAAAAAAAAAATGTTTGTGTCTCCGACTACCTCTTTACGAAATCTGAACGCAAAAAGATATGAAATAACTCAAGGACTCGGAATTGAGCATTTAAATAAAATTATTTCAATTAATAAAAAGACATTAAATAAAATCCCTGTAATAGTTTTAGAATTATTAAATATTTAATTAAAAATATAAAAATAAATAAATAAATAAATAAATAATAATAATAAATAAATAAATGAACATATGAGTTTATTAATTAATTTAATTAATTTATTTTGTCCTTGGCATAAATTCATTTACACGCGAAAAATAAAAATAAAATAATAATAATAGTAATGATATTACATACAAACATATATATATATATATATGTGTACCGGTACGATTTGATTGTGAAATTTTTCTCAATTTGGTGATAGCTTTTCCTAAGCAGAGCAATCGTTAGATTTTTTTTTTTTTTATTACTAGGGTGCTCTGCCCCTTACTCGCTTCACTTATTTACCCCTGAGGCACTCTGCACGTCTATTCGCCGCTTTACCTTTCACTGAATAGGGATATTACTAGTGCATAACATAAACCAAAAGTAGAAAAATGAAATTCAAGAAATCTTCATATTTATTGTCTAATTGAAATATATAAGTACTATTTAAAACTTTTTATTACGAAATATTATTCTAAAAATCAGTAAGTATATATTTATATATAGATATATATATTTAGAATAGAAAAAAAAAAATAATCGTAATATCTAGACCATTTTGCGTTACACCTTTAGTATACGACCCCATTGGCAACTTTTAAATTTTTCTTTCTATTTAGAGATGATTTTTTTCATGTAATTGTTCTTCTTATCTCTCTCTCTCTCTCTCTTTCTCTCTCTCTTATTTAAAAAAAAAAAAAAAAAAAAAAAAAAAAAATCTAGGATACCTACTTTTTCTAATGCCTATACTTTTTACTAATAATCTTTTAGTTAATTTGGGCCGGTATATAATGCTTTCTATATATTTTTAATGTACAGTTAGATAATTTTACCATTTCGAAAACATCTGGTTTCCAAATCTTTTCGAAACTAACTGAAATTAGCTATTACATTTATTACATGCACTTTTTTGACATAATGTAAGGTCAAAAAACGTAAAATTAGCCTAACAAATTAGACACTTAACAATTTTCCAGCGAAAGAAAACTGATACATGTGTAAGATTATACAAACAGAGTTTACATACCAAGTTAAAAAAAAAAAAAAAAAAAAAGGTAGAGCCGCTTTTAAAAAATACTGATTTCCGAGATCTAAAACTGACCTACCTAATGAGGATGATTGTCAATTTTCCTGTAATAGCCACGTAATATATGCGAAAGGATATCTAAAATGAGATTTATGTAGCAATTTTCAAGAAAATCGTAAGAACCGTTTTTGAGACATCGACATCCACCAAAGTTTTTCAAACTCAATTATTGACAACAGTTACATACGAAAGGGTATCTAAAAGAGATTTATTATGGCGAGTTTGTACAAAAATTCCTACAGCCGTTTCAGAAGAAATGCACTTGCGAGACCTCAAATTCATTTTCATGAACTAACCAACTATTACATACGAAAGGAAATCTTATATGGTGTTTATATAGCAGCTTTGAAGAAAATCGTTAGAGTCGTTTTTGCGATACGGACTTAGGGTCCTACTTCCGGCTTCATATATCTCCCTTCCGGCTTTCCAAATTTTAACCAAAAGTTAAAATTCATCGGCACATCAGACCTAACTCAATTCTGAAGTTTCATTGTTCTACCTTTATTGGTTTCACAGATATGACAGTCAAAAGATTCACCCCATACATGCACACACACACTGACCAATTGCTAAAAACTGCTTTTTTGGACTCAGGAGACCAGTGAAAACTCGACATGAAATTTTTGAACCGAATACAATACTTTCATTACCTACGGTAGTCGGATAATGAAAGTAAAAAGTTTATTATTATTATTATTATTACTTTAATTTGGGAAAATCTCCTTCAATTTTCCGTGCCTAAAGCTTGAAGTTTTAATTTTCTATCTACTTCTTAAAATAACAAAGGATAAAACCTACTCGATTTTTACTTCCATTACCCAACTACCGTAGGTAATGGAAGTATTGTATTCGGTCAAAAATTTCGATATCGAGATTTCACCTCAATTACATGTTTTAAGGTCTCCTGTGTCCAAAAAAGTGGTTTTTGTCAATTGGTCAGTGTGCGTGTATATATGTATATGTGTGTGGGGAATTTTCTAGCTGTTATACCTCGGAAACTAATACAGATAGAACAAAGAAACTTCATAATTGAGATAGGTCTGGTGCACAGATTAAATTTTCAAATTTTGGTGAAAATGGGAAAACTGGAAGTAGAACATCCGAAACCGGAAGTGCGACCATAAGTCCGTATCTCAAAAACGGCTCTAACGACTTTTTTTAAAAATTAATGTATAAGCACTCCCTTTCGAATAATATAGTTGGTTAGTTCCGAAAAATTGATAGGCGTCCTGTATAAATAGCTAAATTTCAGGTACTGCAAGTGCGTTCCTTTCAAAACAGCTGTACGGATTTTATTCAAACTTTCAATCTTAAACCTTTTTTAAATATCCTTTTGTATGTAATTGTTTTCCACTCAACAAATGAATATGCCAAGTTTTGGTAAAAGTCGGTATCTCAAAAACGGCTCTAACGATTTTCTTGAAAATCGTTACATAAACCCATTTTATATATACTTTCTCATGCTTTACGTTGTTATTACAGAAAAATTAATAGTTACCCTGATCAGACAGATCAGTTTTAGATCTTGGAAATTAGTGTTTCAAAGAAAAAAAAAAAATAGCTATGTAAACTCTGTTTTATATGTCTTTACGTAGGTATTAACTTTCTCTTACCGGAACATTTTTAGTTGTCTATTTCTTTAGGTCAGTTCTATGTCTTCTGATCACATTATTGCCAAAAAGTGCATATAATGCGAGTATAATGGGTAATGGAAGTCGTGTCTCATGCGATAGATGTAGCCGATCATAGCATATTATATTTGGCATAAAAACTGTTGACATTTTATAGTTGATGGAATAAATCAATTAAATGTAGAAAATATCATGAAAGAAAATATTATGTACATCACGTATAGTGTTGTTCATATGTAACTGCGATTCAAATATAAAACTGCTACTTCAATTTTTTCGATATTGACCGTTTTGAAACTGTCACCTGATAAGTACCCAAATGGAAGTCTATTTCGCAGGCCTATTGTCACAGGCAATAGGGACAGGCACCCGAGAGTCTGCGAAGGAATGTGTCGCTGCGAAAACAGCGGCGAAGGAAGCGGGCTTTTGAGCAATTTCATGGATTATATATATATATATATATATATATATATATATATATATATGGAAAACGATATAGAAAAGAGTTTCCATTAAATGTAGTGTCCATAACGAAACAGGCAGAGCCTTCGTTGATTCACTACCTCAATTGATTTCACATTCCGTCATTTTTGACGGTGTTACATGCCAGTAATAATAATAATTTTGCTTCTGATCAATTTAAATTTATATTGGTGGGTGTAAACGGTATAAGGCTTATAAAAGTTTCAAATTTTAAAGGCAAATAAAAAAAAAAAAAAAAAAAAAAGAAAGAAAGAAATTGCGGAAATTTCGCAAGGGTTTGCTAGTATAATCAATAATAATACAATTATAAATTAATTTTAATTCTACTTTTATTATAACAGAGCCAGGGCTAGAAAAATTAGGTCATGCTACAATCTCGCTAATACACGATGTCAAATAGTTTTTGGGATATAGTCATCTGCAAAATCCTACATCTTGAATAAAAGCAGCACCACTACACTAGCTGGAGTATTCGAGACCAGAATCTCTGGGTTATTGATCGGGAAATTAAAAAAAAAAAATGTAAAATTAGTATTTTAATTAAAAAACTAATATGGGATTTTATTTATTTATTTATTTCTAGCAGACCCGTGCGAAATTTTTGCACTTTATTTTTTATTTTTTTCTTATTTACCTTAAAACTTTGAAACTCATAAATATTATACCAATTCAACCACCTAATTAAAATTTTAATTTACAAGAAGCCAATTCTTATTAAAACCAAAATCATTCAAAGAAAGGTTTCCAAATAATATTCTAGGTTCATGGCCCAATTTTTATGCTTCCACAGGCGGTGCAGTTTTAATATAGGACTCCCAGGATGCCTTTTAAATTTTTATCATGTTGGCGGTGACTTTTTATTAATTTTGGTATATATATATATATATTGTTAAAAAATAATAATAATAATAATAAAATAATTCCTATTTTTATTATATTTTTTATGATAGTGTTTTTTATTCAATTTATGACACAAAAGTTCATATTCTGTATATATCTTTAAAATATTGCTAGGTTTAAAATGACGCTTGCAAAGGTTTTAAA
Source organism: Salticus scenicus (assembly GCA_963930645.1). NCBI lineage: Eukaryota > Metazoa > Arthropoda > Arachnida > Araneae > Salticidae > Salticus > Salticus scenicus. The sequence continues at coordinate 109,120,866 of OZ005661.1, read as the reverse complement.
GAAGCATCTGTTAAAAAGACATTGTCCCGTAAAATAATCTCATCAGACAAATGTCGTCATTTTTTCTTATTAGTTCATTAAGCTAAGTCCGCGTGCTTAAATATTGTCCATATATAAATATCACCTTTTCTCCTTTCGTTTTTTATTAATTACACCATTACCGTATCGTTTTGACAAAAAAATAATTGAAATTGGTCCACATTAGAGAAATGTTTTATAGATTTTTAATGTATACCTATACAACGTTTCAACTGTGACATGAATAAATCGTTGTCACCCAGATACAAAATAAAGGCAATAGAAAAGACACTGCTGAATTCAGCAAGACCCGAAACCAGCTTTTGTACTAATTTAAAGGATTTTCTTCTTTTTATGTTTTTATTTACAAAGCAATAACAAAAAAAAAAAAAAAGAGTAATTTTTTTTTTTTTTTCATTAAAGTATATTGATTATTATAGCGGGAAAATTTAGCTAAGGTTTTAAGAAATTTATAAATTATTAAATGGCTGTCAAAATATAATACAGTAAAAAATTATGAGAGTAGAAAGGAGTCTTTCTATACATAAGCATCAAAATTAAAATAGTATTACATTTATTTAACCCGTTAACGCCCGAATTAATTTTGCAAAATATTATTATCTGATTATTTCACTTCTAAATTAATATAGACAACTGACAGCGAAATATATTAACTTAGACAATTCTTCTGATAGTTTTAAATTTAAAGCCTATCCTCATTTACTGACGTTTTGTAATCTAGCGAGAAAACTTCGAGATAGAAAAACTTTGAGATAACAGATTAATTTCCTATTATATGTTGGCAAAGATCTCGAAAGTAAAGTATTATTATTCAACTCGATTTGAATTAGTATACAGTCGGTAACAAAAGTGTCCGAACACTAGCAAAAATTCCTATGTAAAAAAGATACATTTCATACGGTTTTGTTAAATAAATCCTTGTCGAATCCTGCTCTTAGTCAGTCTAAGAACATGATTCGATAAGGATTTATTTAGCAAAGCTGTATGAAGTGTACTTTTTTTACACAGGAATTTTTGCTAGTGTTCGGACAGTTTTGTTACCGACTGTACCTGCGCAAAAAGCAAATATATGTGCGACGAATGAAAAATCATAAAATGACTATCCAAATTATGAAATAATAATTAATAGTAGGCACATAAAAATACTAATGAATGTATCTGTGCGAAGGGCAATATATATATGAAGGATAAAATTTATAAACAAAATTCTTTCCTTTTTAATATTATAGTTGAATATAAAACTTTATTCTATGTTTTCCTTTTTCAAAGAAAATTCCAAATTTCAGCCACGATACAAAATATTTAGATTATGAATATAAATATTTTGAAATCAATATACTATTTTATTTCTTAAATTTCAATTTTTTTGCTGATATTTTTTTTCAATTAAAGTATTTTTAGGTTTTGGAGTTTGAAAAAGTCTGTTCTATTGCCGTGCACATACAAAGTATTTTAGTATGATAGGGGTTGTGATTTAGGTCTTGTTAATATTAAACCGTAACTTAGAATTGTTTCTTATTATGTTCAAAAATAAGAATATTAAAAAATTAACATGTCATTATTATTTATTATTATTATTATTATTTGTAATTGAAGTATTTGTAACTTTCAATGCTTCTCCTCTTTTTTACTTTCTCTTACCCATAAGGTAGAGAAAGTATTATTTTTGGGTAAAATTTTCGAACGCGAGATTTTGTTATATTTACACGTTTTGAGTTCCCCTGAATACGAAAATCATGTTTTTAGCAAATGGTCTGTGTGTGTGTCTCTGTGTCTGTCTGTTATCAGCATATCTCAAAAACAAATTATGGCAGAAAGTTCAAACTTGGTATTGTAAATGTGTATCATATAGGGATGCTACAGTAAGCGTTTCGTTAAGATCAGGCAAATGGTTCGTGTACAGAGACAATCAAGAGAATTCTAATACATTACGTCTATGGGGGAAATTGCAGGTAAGTAGAGTTTAAAGTCTATAGACTGCACTAAACCAAATGAAACGAATATATATATTTTGTAATAGAGATAGTCAACTGGGAAAAATTTTTGTGTATGTAGGAGCCTCGCCTCCCACCCTGGGTGTGTGTGTGTGTGTGTGGGGGGGAAGTCCACCCTCGAGGGGAGTAAATTTTCATGATGGGTATATTTCAAAAGAGCTCGCCAATACCTTTAAAACGAATGGTTGAACCATCGATTTGCGATAATTTAAAACAAAGTTATCGATTTTTTTCACTTTAACGAAAAAAAAAATTAGAAAAAAAAAATCTTTTTTTTTTTTTTTTTTTTTTTTTGAGAATAAAATGGACTTTTTTTGGATATTTAGTGTCATACTACTTCTCTAATATGGAAATCGTCTGCATTATTATAAAAGATAATTTTTTTAAATAATAATTTTAATTCAAATATATTTATTCCACTTTTTTATATATGCTGCTTTTATAATTATGAAAAAGTAATAAATAACTTTCAGCATATCAATTTTATAAACTTTAATAAATTTTAAATCCAACGTTTCGGCTAAATTCCTTCATTAGCCTTCCTCAGGGAAGAATGATGTTAAAAAACACATAAACATAGAAAATTTAAGTACATGATACCACAATTACAACTTCAAAACATTTAACAGATGATTACACAAATTGTAAAAATATACTATATACATTTTTAAAAATATGCTAAAACACTCAAAGGAACATGAAACATGATCACTACAAGACAAGGATAAAGAGCTACTAAAGCAAAGGTTAAAAATATCAAAATTGCGGGGTTGCCAGAACTAAATTAAAGCAGGGTAACCATAAATTAATTTAAGCTCAAGAAATGAAGCCAAATTGAGGGGGGGGTTACGGATAAGGAATCGTTACAAATTTCTGATTTTCTTTTAATAATTTCGAATGATTCATAAAGAAGTGCTTGGTTTCTATTGTCAGTATTGTAAATTATTTTGGCATTTTCAAAATCGGGGTCAATAGGATTAGTATTATAATTTCGTGAAAAAGCTGTGTTGGGTCTATTATATTTTAAATCTGCAATATGCTCCTTCATTCTATCACAAAAAGGTCTATTAGTCATACCTATATAGTAGTTAGTTTTATTATCAACTTTATATGGGATTTCATAAACACCAGATTTTAATTCATTAATTTCTAAAAAACTTGATCCTCCTCCCCCCAAATTAAAATCTGGTGTTTATGAAATCCCATATAAAGTTGATAATAAAACTAACTACTATATAGGTATGACTAATAGACCTTTTTGTGATAGAATGAAGGAGCATATTGCAGATTTAAAATATAATAGACCCAACACAGCTTTTTCACGAAATTATAATACTAATCCCATTGACCCCGATTTTGAAAATGCCAAAATAATTTACAATACTGACAATAGAAACCAAGCACTTCTTTATGAATCATTCGAAATTATTAAAAGAAAATCAGAAATTTGTAACGATTCCTTATCCGTAACCCCCCCCCCCCCCCTCAATTTGGCTTCATTTCTTGAGCTTAAATTAATTTATGGTTACCCTGCTTTAATTTAGTTCTGGCAACCCCGCAATTTTGATATTTTTAACCTTTGCTTTAGTAGCTCTTTATCCTTGTCTTGTAGTGATCATGTTTCATGTTCCTTTGAGTGTTTTAGCATATTTTTAAAAATGTATATAGTATATTTTTACAATTTGTGTAATCATCTGTTAAATGTTTTGAAGTTGTAATTGTGGTATCATGTACTTAAATTTTCTATGTTTATGTGTTTTTTAACATCATTCTTCCCTGAGGAAGGCTAATGAAGGAATTTAGCCGAAACGTTGGATTTAAAATTTATTAAAGTTTATAAAATTGATATGCTGAAAGTTATTTATTACTTTTTCATAATAATAATTTTAATAAAAAAATTTTTAATAACCGAATTAAATTCTATATAAATGTAGGTGCGTTAATGAAACGGGGGGTTGAGGGGGGCGATAGCCCCCCTCACACAGAATTAATTATCATACAAAACTCTTCCGAAGCCTAATTTGAATTGTTTAACATAGGTTTACATAACATCGTTATCTTACCTCTTAATCTCCAACCTGTATTTATAGTATTAAAGTTCAGGGTACGAGAAAGTCGTGTGAGTGACACACCAGATTATTTTTCCTTTTTTTCAACATTCCGTTATTTTTATTTATTTATTTATTTTATTATTATTATTATTATTATTATTATTATTATTTATTTTTTTTTTTTTTGTAGAATGCTTTGAAACTGATATATGTTATTCAAGGTAGCTATGGCACGTTTTCTATTAAAAATGATATAAATAACGCAAATCTCCGGCAAAATAATAATAATAACAATACAAAAGCATAAAATTCTAACGGAATAATTATCTTATTTTTCATTTTGTGTCCATTTCAAATTATGGATATTAATTTTTATTAAATTTTTTATTATAGTATAGTGTTGTAATTATGACGACCCAACCTAAAACAGAGAATCTGAAACCTGTATTGCATTTGCTGTAAAATTAAAGCTATTATAATTAAAGCTATTATAATTCGTATTCATTATTATTATTATTAATTTAGAAAAAGTCTAGGTGGAATGGATTCTGTGAGAATCTTTTTAAGGGGTCCTAATCCATATTAACGTGTGTTTTGGAGAAAACGATGGAAAACTCCTAGTGCTGGGCTGACGAGTGCTGCTTTGAATCGAACCAAACACTTCTCATGGCTTAGAGAGTAAAATCTTTTGGGTAGTGGTAGGGTTGCTATTCAAGAAAATGTGTTAATTAAATTAGTAATTCAATGAAAATCGAATAAGCGAATTTTTTCTTTGTATATTTATACTGTGCTTCGAATGGGATATACGCAGTATACTGTTATGTCGTATGTATAAACCGTTGTCACAAAAGTTGCGCCAAATGGGTGCAAGTTGATGCGGATCCCGGAAAAAGGGGCACCTGGGAAAAAAGGGCACTTTTTCGATTCGCAAATTAAGAAAAGTGCCCTTTTTTTCCGGATCGCGGAAAAAAAGATACCGGAAGAAAGGGCACTTTTCTTAATTGTTTCTTGTAAAATACTTGTAAAATACGAACAATAGCAAAAAATTTTTGTTTTTACGAGGGGAAGGAGGGGGGGAAGAGACAGATTAAACAAAAAAAATTCTGTTTCAGAACCCATGCATCATTCATAATTTATAAAACATTTTCCCCATTACTATGACATTTATATATATTGCAAAAAAAAAAAAAAAAAAAAAAAAAAGAGTCAGAGGTTGATTTTTATATAAAAGGAAGTTACTAAAATAAATTAAAAATATGCATAGATGAAGAAAGATTTTCCAGCATTTTTGTGCTAAAAGAATTAGCTATCGTGGGTGAAATTGATAAAATATTTTTGATTTGATTTGACAAATTTGATTTTGTTTGTTATATCAGCGTCAAACAGCAGACAAACCAACCCATCATAGAGACATAGACGGTAGAAAGAGTCTGATTTGAAGTTTTTTCTTTAATATCATAAAGGGTTTTTTTTTTTTTTTTTTTTTTTTTTATTTAACTAATTTTATGACTTTAAAAAATTGTAAATTGTAATGTCTGGACATAACTTTAAAATAATAATAATTTGTTAAAAATAATTAAATAAAGGAATGAAAAATAAAACTATGGGTTAGGAAATATATAATAGTGCCGTTGGAGCGATGAAATTGTGAAGTTTAGAAGAGCAGAATTTAGAATTGCAGAAAACAGGGCTGTTTAGAATCACCTAGGAGGGGAGCTTTATCCTGCATAGGATTGATTTTACTTAAAGTTGCAAGTAGAAAATTATTGAAATTATTAATTTTGTTATAATAAATGTTTTATAATTTATTGCTTTTCCTTTCTGCAGAGATGTAAATTATTTTGGGAAATAATAAGGGCGGTGGGGGATGAGGTTCTAAACTAAAAGCCTTGTAAATATTCCAACTTCACGGGTGTTATTTATCATAGATCCACAGTTAAAATATCAGGAAATGAACGTATTATTTTTCTTTTTAATTTTTAACGTTTTCTTAATTAAAGTATTTGCAGCTCTGCGTGTGTCGGATTATATTCCATCAAAATTCGAAAATTACATTAAAATTAGACCCAAAAATAAATAAATAAATAAATAAAATTTTTCCTTGAACTGTAATTCTACTTAATTAAATCTTAAAACTGTTTAGACTCAAGACTGAAATTTTAAGGGAGGAACAGGAAAATGTCATATTGTAATAAAATAATGAAAGAAAATTATATTGAATATTTACTGAAAATTTTAAAATGGTTTTCATTATATATATATATATATATATTGCATATTAAGTTTTAAGATCAATAGCATAAGATAATAAAAATAATGTACTTAAAAAAAAATCTAAAATTGCGGAACATTTTTAGAACATATGGAACATTTTTATTTCACATGTATTTCTTTGTAAGAGGGATACTCCCCTCCTCCATCAAACCCACTTATTTATAATGCATAATTGTAAAAATAAACAAATGAATAATAATCAAGGCTGTTACTAATTTGACTTCAAACTTGACAACCTTGCTCAAAATTTTAAGCGGCAACCTAATACGAACTTCAAAATACCACTTTTGAATTTCCTGCAGTTATCTGTTTTTATGTTATTCTGATAACAGATATATATACAGATCAACCGCTAAATATGGACTTTTATAATCAGGGAACATCAAAATGTGATATTATGAAAAAAAAAAAAAAAAAAAAAAAACTATAGTTGAGAATAAAACTACTAAAAGTAATTCGTTTACATACAGTATGAATATGAAAAATTAATTTTGCTTCGTGAGCAAGTGTTCGTCGGCATAATAAAATATAGCAAAGCACTTCCATCAATTACATTCAATACAAAAGAGCGTTTAGCTTAATTTTGGGTAGCTCTGCATATTGTCGATAAACAATGTTGTGTATTTAAATTTATTCTTACTTGAAAAACTTCTAACACAAAATTAGTTATAATTCCAGCAATTTCCAAGTATAGCCTCAATATATCCAAATACTTTGGAGCTCTGTAAACGAATGATGAATCTACACAAAACATGCTTTTATGCATTTAAAAAAAAATGTTACTCACTTTTGTTTAATCAGCCTATTGATGTTAAATTGTACTTATCAGAACATAATTTATTTGAACTTTGAACCCCATAAACATCATGTATTTGAATTCTCTTGGATATTCCTGTACGTGAACCATTTGCTTTGTCTCAAGGAAAAAATTTAGTGTAGCATATTTATATGAAACCCATTTAAAATACCAAGTTTGGACTTTCTGCTATTATTTGTTCTTGATATATGCTGATAACAGACAGATACACACACAAACCAACCGCTAAAAACCTTTTCCAATTCAGAGGATTTCAAAACGTATAATTATATAATAAAGAAAAAAAAAACTCAATTTCGAAAATTTGACCCAAAAACAATACTTTCTTTACCCTGTGTATACGTGAAAGAAAGTAAATAGTTAGAATTAAAGAAAAACTTTTGAGTAAACACATTTCCTATTAAAACTTAAAAAAAAAAAAAAAAAAAAAAAAAATCAACCACTATTTTTTAAAACACACTACCGTGGGTTTGAATCTTTCGACAAGAGAGAGAACTATTTTATGTACTGTTTGAAACTATATATGTAGTATAAATAATTCAATAAACATTTTTTTTATAATATTCACATATTTTATGCATGTAGTTATAATTAAAAAAATATATATTTTCTTCTGTTCCGAAACATTTTGTGTAATGAATTTTCATTTATTCATTTAATAAAATTAAATTTCTTGACATTAGAATTTAAATCTTAAATCTATTTATTTTAGTGATTTACGTTTCACAAAATATTTCACTGAGCGATGCGATAGTTTGTATATTTTTTTTAGCGGCGTTCTTGTAGATAATTGAATACAGGTGGGAAACCCACAGCTAGGAGAGAAAGTGTCAAAATAACTTAGGTAGTCAAGAAGATAATTTTTCAACTAATAGGGGAATTCTACTATTCACTGATTGGAGCAGATGGCTGTCAGTTTTTAAAGTTAGGCCAACCCCAATTTTTTCTTAGAACCTGGGCAGCCATGTTGAATAGAAATCTTCATTTCCGGATTTTGGTAAAGAGATACTCAAAATCTCATTTTCGTTGCCATTTCCTTATTGAACTTCATTGATCGATGCGTAGCGTAGTAGTATATGTAGCCAAGCCATAATTCTTTAAAGCTGACTTGTAAATTTCTAGGTTGAAAACAAGAAAAATCTTAATTTTATAATAAGAATAATTAGAGCTGTAGCGGGTACTCGGTATATACTCGGTACTCGGCTTATTCGACCAAATTTGGACTAAGTATTCGGCCAATACCGAGTAGTTGTAAGAATTTCATTATTTTAATGTATTATTGATAGAAATGTATTCATAACAGTTGTTTATTAATAACTAAACGAAAAAATTATGAAAATATAGAGAGAGAGTCATCAAACTTTTGCTGCAAACAGCTTTCTGCAGTTAAAACGGGCAAATAGATTGCCACCAAACTCGGTATAGAGACGATTCATGATATGAGCTTATCCATTTAATTACAAGAATTTAAGTATAACCATCTTGTATGTGTGTAATATGCAATTTTTTTTTTTTTAAACTTAGTACATAAAATTGTATCTATAAAACAGACAAAAATAAAATATTTTAGAAAAAAGAACCCTTATATAATACTAGATAAAACTTTAGTTACATATTTGTGCAAATAAAAATAAGACACTTTTAAAACTGTAAGAAAAGATTGATTTTTAATTTAAAAAATAATAATTATGAAAAGGAATTAATCACTAAAATGTTATTAAAAAAATATTTTAATAATCAAATTTGTTGTTTTGCAAATTATGGCCCAAAACCACCTATCATTTTACTCTTCTAGAATTTGATGATTAATGAAATCTATCATGTTTGAAATGATAAAATATTTATTTTAATGTTCTCATTTCATATGTAAATTTCATGCATCTTAAATTAAGCCTGAGTGTATAGGAACTTTTATATTCTCTAAGAATTATCTGAAAATGATTCGCATCTGAGAAAGACTATATAATAAAGAACGAAATTATCAGTTATTATGGTTTTAATAATCCACTAAGCTGGAAGTATCAAATGTAACAATGAACCTAATTGTGTACATATATACACTGCAAAAGTTCTGAAACATTTAATGAAAACATGCTGTTTGCCATTTAACTTAATTTTGTGTTCAAAAGGCCTTTTATTACTATCAAGATGTGCAGAATTCTTCATATGTACATCAATTATTCATTCTTAAAACTATTCGGTACTCGGCCGAGTAGTAACAGGACAGGCTGAGTACTCGGTACTCGGTTACTCGGCCAAAGTGCTACTTGGTGCAGCACTAATAATAATACCAATAAGAATAATAAAACTGAGAATAAAATTCCACATTTAGTGCTAAAAGTAGTGAAGACAATTGCTATACAAAATATCTATTAAGTAGTAATAAAATACCAATAACTCAATGTAAAACTGGTGTAAATTGCTAATAAAAAGTTACTTAACACGCCATACAAATAATTCTTACATTCTATATCTTGATTTTACCTGAGGGTTAAAAAGTGCATGTTCCTTTAAAACATATAGTGTGCTACGAAATTTTAAACTTTGTTAGGAAGACAGAGCTATTGCTTTCAGACAAAACAAACCACCTGATTTTTTTTTTTTTTTTTTTTTAAGGACTGAGGACTTTTAGTCTCAATCTGGGATTTTTGCGGTGACATTTTTCAAAGGTTGAACATTTATCGAAATATAAAATTAATTGAAAATATAATTGAATAATTTGAAAGCGATGTTATATTTGAAAAAAAAAAAAAAAAAAAACGAATAGTCCTCCATCTTAAACTAAATTCTGCTTTTGCCAAAATTATGTAAAAAAATATAATTTAATGATTTAATTTTTATATAAAACATGATCGCGTGCTATCTTAAAAAGTAGATGTAAAATTTAAAGTTTATCTATTTAAAGGCATCTATAAAAAATGTTTTAAAAAATAGGATAGAATAAAGAAAGCAACGATGTTAATTGCATTTTGTTATATAGTTTGAATTTTTGAATTTTATAGAAGTAATATCTACCGTAGGAATAATCTCTTATGTTAAAACTATAGGGAATTGTTAAGTGAGCACAAGCGATGCTATTTTATTTATTTTTTTTCTTTTGGCAACATGTTAGAAAAACATATTCAAAAAGTTTCAAAAATCCATTATAAGTAAAATTGGATGAAAATGTGCGAAAGAAATTCTAAGAAATGAATACAGTAACCATTGTCAAAGAACGCAACACAATCACCACATGTCTTTATATGGAAAAACATGCTTTAAACAAAATCTCCTATCATCCTAAAATGAATTCTGTTTTGTACAGATTTTTTTTATCTAGTACTCAGAAAACAAAACAAAACTTATCTTTCTTATATTAGCGACTAGTCGACTTTCGTCCGCCTAGTAGTTGATATTTCCAAAAAATTCTAATTTTTTCAAAATTATATATAATCATTTAACTATTTTTAGCTTTCACCTTCTAATTTAGTTTAATATTTTAACCATAATTCGACATTTTTTAGTGGGAACTGAGAAAAAAAAAAAAAAGCGAAATCGCTATGTGACGATTCTCACGTAGCATTATATCTATTCTTTTAAATTATCTTTTAGACTAATTTTATTTATTTCAAATCACGGGTAAAAAATAATTTTTTCTCAATATATTGTTGCAATTGTGACGTCGCATTTTTTAAATGCCTAATCATCCTTCATCCATTATTTTATTCGATACTCCAAACCAACAATAAAATTTATCTGTTAATTTTATTTCAATACATTTTTGTAGCAATGATGTCTATTTCGTACATTAGTTTCGGGAAACTTGGGCTTTTATTATTAATAAGATAAAATAGCTTTAATAAATTTACCTTTTCTTCAACTGTATTGTCTTCTGTTATCTCCTCTTTTGTCCGGCCGCAAATTATCGACAAGAGTGATAGCATATAGTCGAAACGACTGTCTATAGTCGACGGAACAGCTTCAAATTTTTTGGTCTTCTTCTATAAAAATAAAAAATTACAAATTAAAATAAATAAATATTCTATAATAATTAAAGAAAAGGTTTGTCTGTCTGTCTGTCTAGAAAGAAAGAAAGAAAGAAAATGGTTTACAATCAAGTTAAACGCTTTCAATCTTTGGTTAATGGCTCTTAAAGTCTTCGATGAGACTTCTTTCCATCGCATCACATCAAAATAAACTTTTTCAATGACCTTATTTTTAAGCATACTTAAGTAATGAATCACTTCTGTATCCAATGATTGAATTTCAGTAGTTTCGCATTTTTAAAGATTTCCGTGTGATATAAGAGCTTGATTTGTTAGGTACGTGTTGAATATAAACAAAACTAGTATGTTGTGGCCACCACAAGACTTTCTCCTGTATTTTACTGTACAAATTCCCCAAGTGCGAATAATTTATTAAAACTATTATTTATTAAAATTATCTAACATGATGAATGGAAATCATTTTCATCTTAGGGAAATCTAACTCTAAGTATCCAAAGAAAGACAGTTTTATCGTCTATAAATAACAGCTTAAAAAATGCGTTTTTACAATGGTTATCTCACAAATTTTATTCTTGAGTCTAAACAGTTTTAAGATTTAATTAAGTAGAATTACAGTTCAAGGAAAAATTTTATTTATTTATTTATTTAATTTTGGGTCTAATTTTAATGTAATTTTCGAATTTTGATGGAATATAATCCGACACACGCAGAGCTGCAAATACTTTAATTAAGAAAACGTTAAAAATTAAAAAGTAAAATAATACGTTCATTTCCTGATATTTTAACTGTGGATCTATGATAAATAACACCCGTGAAGTTGGAATATTTACAAGGCTTTTAGTTTAGAACCTCATCCCCCCACCGCCCTTATTATTTCCCAAAATAATTTACATCTCTTCAGAAAGGAAAAGCAATAAATTATAAAACATTTAGGATAACAAAATTAATAATTTCAATAATTTTCTACTTGCAACTTTAAGTAAAATCAATCCTATGCAGAGGTCCCCTCCTAGGTGATTCTAAACTGCCCTGTTTTCTGCAATTCTAAATTCTGCTCTTCCAAACTTCACAATTTCATCGCTCCAACGGCACTATTATATATTTCCTAACCCATAGTTTTATTTTTCATTCCTTTATTTAATTATTTTTAACAAATTATTATTATTTTAAAGTTTGTCCAGACATTACAATTTACAATTTTTTAAAGTCATAAAATTAGTTAAATAAAGAAAAAAAAAAAAAATCTTTATGATATTAAAGAAAAAACTTCAAATCAGACTCTTTCTACCGTCTATGTCTCTATGATGGGTTGGTTTGTCTGCTGTTTGACACTGATATAACAAATAAAATCAAATTTGTCAAATCAGATCAAAAATATTTTATCAATTTCACCCACGATAGCTAATTCTTTTAGCACAAAAATGCTGGAAAATCTTTCTTTATCTATGCATATTTTTAATTTATTTTAGTAACTTTCTTTTATATAAAAATCAACCTCTGACTCTTTTTTTTTTTACAATATATATAAATGTCATAGTAATGGGGAAAATGTTTTATAAATTATGAATGATGCATGGGTTCTGAAACAGAATTTTTTTTGTTTAATCTGTCTCTCTCTCCCCCCCCCCCTTTCCCCTCGTAAAAACAAAAAAATTTTGCTATTGTTCGTATTTAGAAGTATTTTACAAGAAACAATTAAGAAAAGTGCCCTTTCTTCCGGTATCTTTTTTTCCGCGATCCGGAAAAAAGGGCACTTTTCTTAATTTGCGAATCGAAAAAGTGCCCTTTTTTTCCCCAGGTGCCCCTTTTTCCGGGATCCGCATAAACTTGCACCCATTTGGCGCAACTTTTGTGACAACGATTTATACATACGACATAACAGCATACTGCGAATATCCCATTCGAAGCACAGTATAAATATACAAAGAAAAAATTCGCTTATTCGATTTTCATTGAATTACTAATTTAATTAACACATTTTCTTGAATAGCAACCCTACCACTTACTAACCAAAAGATTTTACTCTCTAAGCTATGAGAAGTGTTTGGTTCGATTCAAGGCAGCACTCGTCAGCCTAGCACTAGGAGTTTTCCATCGTTTTCTCCAAAACACACGTTAATATGGATTAGGACCCCTTAAAAAGATTCTCACAGAATCCATTCCACCCAGACTTTTCTAAATTAATAATAATAATAATGAATACGAATTATAATAGCTTTAATTATAATAGCTTTAATTTTACAGCAAATGCAATACAGGTTTCAGATTCTCTGTTTTAGGTTGGGACGTCATAATTACAACACTATACTATAATAAAAAATTTAATAAAAATTAATATCCATAATTTGAAATGGACACAAAATGAAAATAAGATAATTATTCCGTTAGAATTTTATGCTTTTGTATTGTTATTGGTTAAAAGGTTAATTTGACAGAAAACAAATACCATCACTTTTGCAACATTGTATTGAGAAAATAGAAAACAAACCTTTATCCATAATTAGAAATAAATAATAAGAAAAGTAAATTAAGAATTTATTTCATGGTTTAGTTTAAATTAACCGAATTTACTTTTTTTTTTTTTTTTTTTTTTTTTTTTTTTTCAGGAACAGCTTTAGTATAAGATCTCCTTGACGAATTCGGCTAGTCACGCATAATCATTATAAATAAATCACATAATATCGCAAAAAATTAATAAAACGAAAACAATCATCACGTAATTTTTTCTAAACTGCTCGAAACAGCTTATCTTTTACTTCATTAATGATCATTTGAAACATATTTTATAAAGAAAACTAACTTTTTTCTTCTTTTTTTTAATGAATACATTATTGTTATTGTTATTATTACTATTATTTATAAAACATTTGTTATCTTACAAACTGTTCGTCAGTCATAACTTACTTTATTTTCGCGGCAGACATTTTAGTCTATGTGAGCTTTGAAAATATAAATAAATTTTTAAATGGCGTAAAATTAGTGAAATAAAAACAATAGTCATATAAATTATGTATTTCCAACGTATCTAAGTCATGATTAAAAAACAAAAACAGATTAAAATCCTTTAAATTAGTACAAAAGCTGGTTTCGGGTCTTGCTGAATTCAGCAGTGTCTTCTCTTTTGTCGTTATTTCGTATATGGGTGACAACGATTTATTCATGTCACAGTTGAAACGTTGTATAGGTATACATTAAAAAACTATAAAACATTTCTCTAATGTAGACCAATTTCAATTATTTTTTCGTCAAAACGATACGATAATGGTGTAATTAATAAAATACGAAGGGAGAAAAGGGGATATTTATATATGGACAATATTTAAGCACGCGGACTTAGCTCAATGAACTAATAAGAAAAATGACGACATTTGTCTGATGAGATTATTTTACGGGACAATGTCTTTTTAACAGATGCTTCTTTAAAACCTTTGCAAGCGTCATTTTAAAAGTAGCAATACTTTAAAGATATATACAGAATATGAACTTTTGTGTCATAAATTGAATAAAAAACACTATCATAAAAAATATAATAAAAATAGGAATTATTTTTTATTTTATCATTATTATTATTATTATTTAACAATATATATATATATACCAAAATTAATAAAAAGTCACCGCCAACATGACGATAAAAATTTAAAAGGCATCCTGGGAGTCCTATATTAAAACTGCACCGCCTGTGGAAGCATGAAAATTGGGCCGTGAACCATGAATTTTATTTGGAAACCTTTCTTTGAATGATTTTGGTTTTAATAATAATTGGCTTCTTGTAAATTAAAATTTTAATTACGTGGTTGAATTGGTATAATATTTATGAGTTTCAAAGTTTTAAGGTAAATAAGAAAAAAAAATAAAGTGCAAAAATTTCGCACGGGTCTGCTAGAAATAAATAAATAAATAAAATCCCATATTAGTTTTTAATTGAAATACTAATTTTACATTTTTTTTTTTTTTTCCCGATCAATAACCCAGAGATTCTGGTCTCGAATACTTCAGCTAGTGTAGTGGTGCTGCTGTTATTCAAGATATAGGATTTTGCAGATGACTATATCCCAAAAACTATTTGACATCGTGTATTAGCGAGATTGTAGCATGACCTAATTTTTCTAGCCCTGGCTTTGTTATAATAAAAGTAGAATTAAAATTAATTTATAATTGTATTATTATTGATTATAATAGCAAACCCTTGCGAAATTTTCGCAATTTCTTTCTTTCTTTTTTTTTTTTTTATTTTATTTGCCTTTAAAATTTGAAACTTTTATAAGCCTTATACCGTTTACACCCACCAATATAAATTTAAATTGATCAGAAGCAAAATTATTATTATTACTGGCATGTAACACCGTCAAAAATGACGGAATGTGAAATCAATTGAGGTAGTGAATCAACGAAGGCTCTGCCTGTTTCGTTATGGACACTACATTTAATGGAAACTCTTTTCTATATCGTTTTCTATATATATATATATATATATAATCCATGAAATTGCTCAAAAGCCCGCTTCCTTCGCCGCAGTTTTCGCAGCGACACATTCCTTCGCAGACTCTCGGGTGCCTGTCCCTATTGCCGGTGACAATAGGCCTGTGAAATAGGCTTCCATTTGGGTACTTTTCAGGTGACAGTTTCAAAACGGTCAATATCGAAAAAATTGAAGTAGCAGTTTTATATTTGAATCGCAGTTACATATGAACAACACTATACGTGATGTACATAATATTTTCTTTCATGATATTTTCTACATTTATTTGATTTATTCCATCAACTATAAAATGTCAACAGTTTTATGCCAAATATAATATGCTATGATCGGCTACAGCTATCGCATGAGACACGACTTCCATTACCCATTATACTCGCATTATATGCACTTTTTGGCAATAATGTGATCAGAAGTCATAGAACTGACCTAAAGAAATAGACAACTAAAAATGTTCCGGTAAGAGAAAGTTAATACCTAGGTAAAGACATATAAAACAGAGTTTACATAGCGATTTTTTTTTTTTTTTCCTTGAAACACTAATTTCCAAGATCTAAAACTGATCTGTCTGATCAGAGTAACTATTAATTTTCCTGTAATAACAATGTAAAGCATGAGAAAGTATATATAAAATGGGTTTATGTAACGATTTTCAAGAAAATCGTTAGAGCCGTTTTTGAGATACCGACTTTTACCAAAACTTGGCATATTCATTTGTTGAGTGGAAAACAACAATTACATACAAAAGGATATTTAAAAAAGGTTTAAGATTGAAAGTTTGAATAAAATCCGTACAGCTGTTTTGAAAGGAACGCACTTGCAGTACCTGAAATTTAGCTATTTATACAGGACGCCTATCAATTTTTCGGAACCAACCAACTATATTATTCGAAAGGGAGTGCTTATACATTAATTTTTAAAAAAGTCGTTAGAGCCGTTTTTGAGATACGGACTTATGGTCGCACTTCCGGTTTCGGATGTCCTACTTCCAGTTTTCCCATTTTCACCAAAATTTGAAAATTTAATCTGTGCACCAGACCTATCTCAATTCTGAAGTTTCTTTGTTCTATCTGTATTAGTTTCCGAGATATAACAGCTAGAAAATTCCCCACACATACACATATACACGCACACTGACCAATTGACAAAAACCACTTTTTTTGGACACAGGAGACCTTAAAACATGTAATTGAGGTGAAATCTCGATATCGAAATTTTTGACCGAATACAATACTTCCATTACCTACGGTAGTCGGGTAATGGAAGTAAAAATCGAGTAGGTTTTATCCTTTGTTATTTTAAGAAGTAGATAGAAAATTAAAACTTCAAGCTTTAGGCACGGAAAATTGAAGGAGATTTTCCCAAATTAAAGTAATAATAATAATAATAGACTTTATACTTTCATTATCCGACTACCGTAGGTAATGAAAGTATTGTATTCGGTTCAAAAATTTCATGTCGAGTTTTCACTTGATTTACGTGTTTTAAGGTCTCCTGAGTCCAAAAAAGCAGTTTTTGGCAATTGGTCAGTGTGTGTGTGTGCATGTATGGAGTGAATCTTTTGACTGTCATATCTGTGAAACCAATAAAGGTAGAACAATGAAACTTCAGAATTGAGTTAGGTCTGATGTGCCGATGAATTTTAACTTTTGGTTAAAATTTGGAAAGCCGGAAGAGAGATATATGAAGCCGGAAGTAGGACCCTAAGTCCGTATCGCAAAAACGACTCTAACGATTTTCTTCAAAGCTGCTATATAAACACCATATAAGATTTCCTTTCGTATGTAATAGTTGGTTAGTTCATGAAAATGAATTTGAGGTCTCTCAAGTGCATTTCTTTAAAAACGGCTGTAGTAATTTTTGTACAAACTCGCCATAATAAATCTCTTTTAGATACCCTTTCGTATGTAACTGTTGTCAATAATTGAGTTTGAAAAACTTTGGTGGATGTCGATGTCTCAAAAATGGTTCTTACGATTTTCTTGAAAATTGCTACATAAATCTCATTTTAGATATCCTTTCGCCTATATTACGTGGCTATTACAGGAAAATTGACAATCATCCTCATTAGGTAGGTCAGTTTTAGATCTCGGAAATCAGTATTTTTTAAAAGCGGCTCTACCTTTTTTTTTTTTTTAACTTGGTATGTAAACTCTGTTTGTATAACTTTACACGTGTATCAGTTTTCTTTCACTGGAAAATTGTTAAGTGTCTAATTTGTTAGGCTAATTTTACGTTTTTTGACCTTACATTATGTCAAAAAAGTGCATATAATAAATGTAATAGTAGGTAATGGACTTTTTTTTTTCACCAGATGTTTTCGAAATGGTAAAATTATCTAACTGTACATTAAAAATATATAGAAAGCATTATATACCGTCCCAAATTAACTAAAAGATTATTAGTAAAAAGTATAGGCATTAGAAAAAGTAGGTATCCTAGATTTTTTTTTTTTTTTTTTTTTTAAATAAGAGAGAGAGAAAGAGAGAGAGAGAGAGAGAGATAAGAAGAACAATTACACGAAAAAAATCATCGCTAAATAGAAACAAAAATTTAAAAGTTGCCAAAGGGGTCGTATACTAAAGGTGTAACGCAAAATGGTCTAGATATTACGATTATTATTTTTTTTTTTCTATTCTAAATATATATATATATCTATATATAAATATATACTTACTGATTTTTAGAATAATATTTCGTAATAAAAAGTTTTAAATAGTACTTATATATTTCAATTAGACAATAAATATGAAGATTTCTTGAATTTCATTTTTCTACTTTTGGTTTATGTTATGCACTAGTAATATCCCTATTCAGTGAAAGGTAAAGCGGCGAATAGACGTGCAGAGTGCCGCAGGGGTAAATAAGTGAAGCGAGTAAGGGGCAGAGCACCCTAGTAATAAAAAAAAAAAAAAATCTAACGATTGCGCTGCTTAGGAAAAGCTATCACCAAATTGAGAAAAATTTCACAATCAAATCGTACCGGTACATGTATATATATATATATGTTTGTATGTATTATCATTACTATTATTATTATTTTATTTTTATTTTTCGCGTGTAAATGAATTTATGCCAAGGACAAAATAAATAAATTAAATTAATTAATAAACTCATAAGTTCATTTATTTATTTATTATTATTATTTATTTATTTATTTTTATATTTTTAATTAAATATCTAATAATTCTAAAACTATTACAGGGATTTTATTTAATGTCTTTTAATTAATTGAAATAATTTTATTTAAATGCTCAATTCTGAGTCCTTGAGTTATTTCGCATCTTTTTGCGTTCAGATTTCGTAAAGAGGTAATCGGAGACACAAACATTTTTTGTTTTTTGTAATATATATAAAAAAAATATTAGATTTTTAAGCAAAGAGTTCTCTCTCTCTCTTTTTTCTTTCTTTAATGCATTTGGACTCTGAAAAAGAAAAATTCTGTGTGGACCCAGAAAGTATGTTTTAACGACACCATTATCCCCCTTCCCCTTTCGACATGAACGATATCATCAATCAATCTTAATGACTTCCCGTAAGTTTCGCGGGGCGTTTCCGATGGGAGGCGGAGAAATCTGCTGAAATTGAGGTTTTTCAATTTAAAAATTAAAGTTTCTTATATTCTCATTAATAGAGATTTAAATAAAACAATTTATAAAAACATTAATAAAAAGCTTGGTTTTCTTGAGAAAGCGACACGCTATACAGATTTCAGATATTGCAATTTGTTGATAAGTTAGAGGCTAGTAAAGCAACACAAGTGTATTTTTCGCATTTTACAGCTTAAAAATAAAGGGTTAAAAATTAAATATAACAGTTTTTGTTTCACGGGTCTTCAGTGTATGGTTGTGAATTTTCTGATTGTGAAAACAGAATTTAAAAAAATTCATTAGGTAATGTGTAATTCTATAAACAAATTTCGCCATAGAATAACATAGGCTTTGGATGACCTTGACGATCCGTGATGCACCCCCTTAAGGCCCTACGTGACTGAAAAATTTTCCCGTTTCAAGATGGTGCTTTTTGAAGTCTATAGATTTCGCAAGACGGGGGAAGGAAATCTCCATGCAGTGACTTTCCTAGAATCGGGATAATGGAAAATTTTGCACTTCAGTAATTGATAGCTTCAAACTCCCCGCGCTGTTAATTGACATTTTTCTTGCCGGAGGAGTTCAGGGGGTGAGATAAGATTTATCTGTAAAAGCTAAAAAAGAATGCGAAAAGGGAATATCTGTTTTTGAATTATTGGAGAAGGCAAATAAAATGATTGACATACGTAAATAATATTCAGAAATTTCAGCTTCAATTGGATAAAATTAAAAAATACTTGTATTAAACGAGTAAAGAAAAAAATATTATTTAAATGTAATAATTATACTGAAATTGATAATTTTTTTTACTCCGATAAATATTCTAATTTAAATTAATTACAACAATATTTACGCATATGAATTATATTTTTTCATATGGTTCAGAAACTACTCTGAGTAATGTTGTTGTCATATACATATTCCTGTACAATATAGTATATAGTTCTATGATTTTGAAAACTATCTGCACATATATTCAGAAAAAGCGACTTCAACCAAAGATTCTGTTTCAGCCTATGTTACACAGCAAATCAGCCGCTTCTTTTAAGTGTAATTATTTAAAATTAATTTTGTTAAAAATTATTCGATATTATGTTTTTATTTCCGCTAAATAAAAAATCAAAGAATCTACTGCATGAAACTGATCATGTTACTTATTTGTTTATATATATATATATATATACATATAAAACTGGAATTTATTATTAAAAATTGCAAAGACATCACTTTTTTTTTTTTACATGTGTGTAAAGATATATTAAAAATGCTATATTTTATTTTTATTAATCTAAAAAACAATTTGGTTACTACAATAATTTCCGTACTATCTAATATTGTTTTACTGAATTAAAATTTGATACTATTCAAATACCATTCCTATGACTGATCCTAAAATAATACATAAAGAAGTAAAAACTTCACTTCGTAATCAGATTGTTATTTTAATAAATTATTTATTTACCTCTTTTTTTCCTTTTGTTTTTCAACAACAATCAAGCCATTTCTCAAAAGAAATAACTTTCCAAACATTTAGAAAAAAGAACAAAGTCAATGAGTATGTATATATTATTATGCAAGAAAGAATAACAATTTGATATACACCTTTATATACAATTTCACGAAATATTATAATGAGAAGATATGCAAGAATATTTTTATAGAATTCAATTTTACCATACAAATAGTAAAATTAATATAAAACGTATGAAGCACATGTTAAAAAAAAAAATCTGGAGTGACTCCACTCGACTTTCCGAACATTGAGTAACTAACAGTTTTGTAGATAAAATAAAGAAAGAGGTGTTGCTAAACAAACAAAAAAGAGAAAACCATAACAGAGTGTTTGAATATTTTTCTCCATATATCACACGAGGTTTTATTTAACGCTACTGAACTTTGAGCCCTTAGATCATAAGGATAAAGAATTTTTCGTTGTGTCCCTGTAAAAATCTATAAATGCTACATTCACCAAAATGCTTATAGTTAGTGCAACAGTGATTTATAATATTCATACAAATTTTCAGCTCAATTGAATAAGGCGTTTAGATGCTATCGCTGGTCTCATAGGCCATAAAGATAAAGAATTTTTCTTTGTGTCCCTGTAAAAAAACTGTAAGTGCTAGATTCACCAAAATCCATACAGTTGGTTCAAATGTGACCTATAACATGTGTACAAATTCTTTGCTGAGATTAATAAGGCGTTTAGACGTTATCACACTTTTAAAAATTTGGCAAAGAATTTTTCTTTGTGTCCCTGTAAAAAAAACTATAAGTGCTAGATTCTCCAAAATCTATACAGATTCAGTATCTGTGACCTATAATATGTGTATAAAGTTTTTGCTCAATTGAATAAGGCGTTTAGATGCTATCGCACTTTTAAGATTTTGGTCCCTTGGCCATAATGATAAAGAATTTTTCTTTGTGTTCCTGTAAAAAAACTATAAGTGCTACATTCACCAAAATCTATAGGGTTCGTACTATGGTGACTTACAATATACGTACCAACTTTCAGGTTAATCGAACAAAGCGTTTAGACGCTAGCGTGTTCACTCACAGACATACACACATACATACACACATACATACACACACACATACATACATCATCGTAAAAATAGTGAAAACGGACTCGTTGGACCTCGAAACGTATAGAAATTTCGATATCTCGAATTCGGATTTTTGACATGATTACAATACTTTCCTCACTATAGTGTTCGGAAAGTAAAAAAGAAGAAGAAGAAGAAGAAGAAGAAAGAAAGAAAGAAAAATTAAACTCTCATAACTTTTACCATAATTATTAGACCGCATAAAACATACCAATGAAAATTTAATTTACACTATCGATAAATTAAAAAGGTAAATTAATATACACAGTGAAGCATCGATATTCCGGCATCGACGGGAAACAGACATTGCGGATTTTTCCGAATTATAGGTGCCCACCAGCGGACAAGCGGTTCTGCGCTCGAAGCTGGTAGACGTGAGGTGCGATCCCAGGTCGCGCTCATCGGCCTCGCCGTTCGGAGTTTTCCGTGGTTTCCTCCGAAACTTGCGTAAATACGGGCTAGGATCCCTTAGAAAGACCCCTCACGGAGGACACCCCCCTCCCCCCTCAGGCCTAGGACATACATCAGTTCTTTTTACTTCCATTACCCAACTACCGTAGGTAATGGAAGCATTGTATTCGGTCCAAAAATTAGATGTCGAGATTTCACCTAAGGTCTCCTGGGTCGAAAAGAGTGGAACACTATAGTGAGGAAAGTATTGTAATCATGTCAAAAATCCGAATTCGAGATTTTAATGTTTCTATACGTTTCGAGGTCCGCTGAGTCCGTTTTCACTATTTTTACGATGATGTATGTATGTGCGTGTGTGTATGTCTGTGAGTGAACACGCTAGCGTCTAAACGCTTTGTTCGAATAAGCTGAAAGTTGGTACGTATATTGTAAGTCACCATAGTACGAACCCTATAGATTTTGGGGAATCTAGCACTTATAGTTTTTACAGGGACACAAAGAAAAACTCTTTATCATGGTCTATGGGATCAAAATCTTAAAAGTGCGATAGTATCTAAACGCCTTCTTTAATTGAGCAAAAAATTTATACACATATTATAGGTCACAGTTGCACGAACTGTGTGGAATTTGGAGAATCTGGCACTTATAGTTTTCTTACAGGGGCACAAAGAAAAATTCTTTATCATTATGACCTATAGGACCAAATTTTAATAAGTGCGATAATGTCAAAATGACTTATGAAACTGAGAAAATAATTTTTACACATAATATAGGTAATAGTTGCATGAACTGCATAGAGTTTGGTGAATCTAGATATTATACTTTTTTTACAGGGACACAAAGGAAAATTCTTTATCATTACGGCCTATGGGACCAAATTTTAAAAAGTGCGATATCGTCTAAACGCCTTATTCAATTGAACAAAAAAATTACACTCATTATATAGGTCATAGTTTCACGATCTATATAGGTTTTGGTGAATCTAGCACTTCTATCTTTTCTACAGGGACACAACAAATAATTCTGTATCATTATGGCGTATGGGGTGAAAGTTTTTAAAGTACGATAGCATCTAAATGCCTAATCCGTTTGAGTGGAAAATTTATATACGTGTTATAGGTCACCATCACAGAAATTGTATGGATTTTGGTGATTCTAGCACTTAACTAGTTTTACGGGGACACAATTAAAAACTGTTCATCAATAAGACCTATAGTCTTAAATTATTTAAAGTGCGACAGCGACTAAACTCCTTATTCAAATTAACTGAAAATCTATATACATGTTATACGTCACCGTCACAAGAACTTTATGAACTTTAGAGAATCTAGCACTTATGGTTCTTTTTACAGGGACAAAATACAAATTTCTTTATAATTGTGACATATGGGTTCAAACTTTAAAGTGCGATAGCGTCTACATGCCTTATCCGATGGAGCTGAAAATTTATATAAATATTATAAGTGGCTGTTACACTAACTATAAGCATTTTGGTGAATCTAGCATTTGTAGGTTTTTACAGGGACACAATGAATTATTCTTTATCATTATGATCTACGTGTTTGGTAAAATAGTGTTAAATTAAACATCGTGTACTATGTAAAAAAAATACCCAATCAACCTATTATAATTTTCTTTTTTGTTTGTTTAACAACTCCTCTTACTTTACTTTATCTACAAAACCGTTAATTACTCAATGTTCGGAAAGTCGAGTGGAGTCACTCCAGATTTTTTTATTTGTTTTGCAACAACAATCTAGCCATTTAAAAAAAAAAAAAAAAAAAAAAAAAAAACTGTCTTAACCATTTAGAAAAAAGTACGAAGTCAATGACGCATGTATACTATTATTATGCAAGTTAAAGAATAAAAATATTGATATACATCTTCATTTACAATTTAAAAAAATATTACAATGTGAAAATGTACAAGAATATTTTTAGAATTCAATTATTAGCCATACAATTAGTAAAATTAATATGAAGCGTGTGAAGCACATGTTCTAAAAAAAAAAAAAAAAACTGGTGTGAAACAACCACACGCGACTTCCATTACCACTATTACATGTACTATTTGCATTTTTGGGAGATATTGTGATCGGAAGACATAAAAGTGACCTAAAGAAGTAGAAACCTAAAAATTTTCCGCTAAGAGAAACTTTATACACATATAAAGACATATAAAACGAAGCTTACATATAGCGAGGTAAAAAATAAGAGGGAAAAAATGGTAGAGTTATTTTTTGAAACAAATTTCCGATATATACCTACCTAAGCAGGATGACTGTTAATTTTTTTTCTAATAACCACGTAATGCATAAGAAAGAAATGGATTTATATAGCAATTTTCAAGAAAGTCGTTAGAGCCGTTTCTGAAATGCCAACATTTACAAAAAATCAATTATTGACCGGAAAACAATAATTACACACAAAAGGGTATTTAAAAGGGAGTTAATATGGCGAGTTTGAAGAAAATTCGTATACAACCGTTTTTAAAAGAACGCGCTTGCGAGACCTGGAATTGAGCTATTTATACAGGACGCCTATCAATTTTCCTGAACTAACCAACTATATCATTCGAAAGGACATCTAATAGAGTGTTTATAGAACAAATTTGAAGAAAATCGTTAGATCTGTTTTTGAGATACGGACTTACGGTTCCACTTCCAGTTTCCGGTGTCCCACTTTCTGTTTTTTAATTTTCACCAAAATATGGATAAGTCATCTGTACACCAGATTTGTCTCAATTCTGAAGTTTTGTAGGTCTATCTTTATTAGTCTCGGAGATAGGATAGCCAGAAGATTCCACACATACACACACATACACACACATACATACACGCATATATATACGCACACTGACCAACTGCAAAAAACCACGTTATTGGACTCAGGGAACCTTAAAACGTGTAAATCAGGTGAAATCTCGATATCGAATTTTGGACCTACTTCCAATACCTACGGTAGTGGGGTGATGAAAGTTAAAAAATATTTCAAAACTCTCATAATAATTTTTATCACGAATTTTAGACTATATAAAACATACCAATGAAAATTTAATTTACTCTATCGATTAATTAAAAAAGTAAATTAATATACACAGTGAAGCATTAATAATAATCCAGCATCGACGGGAAACAGACATTACCGGTTTATGGATATATTTTTTAATGGTTTTGGGATAGAGTAATAACAAAAAATAATTTATTTAAATTTAATTAAAGCAATTATTGATACATCATGTAAAAAGACATTTTGCTGAAGCTGTAATGTTCTATAGAAACTGAGATGGTCATTTCTCGTAGGTCATTCCATGACAAATCAACCAGTCACCTAACCAGAACATTTCAGATTACAATGAAACTTTCAGGAATAATTTTTCTTGATGATATAAGTGAGAATATACTTTTGGAAATTTTTCATTTCATTGAATATTAATTTTATAAATTTCTTAAATTATGTAAAATCAACATTTTTGGCTCACTTTACCCTATCGATTAATATAAACACTTTCAAATTTCTCAAAGTCTATAACCTTTTGAAAAGGGCTGTGACAGCATCTGTCACGTTTCACCATAGGATTTCGTAAGAGCCCCTCTCAAGATACAGAAGTTTTTGACTCCTCATTTTAAAAAGAAGTTTATAAGGTTTAATTTGATATACAGCTTGGTTATATAACGGAAAACAGGTTTTTTTTTTTTTTTTTTTTTTTTTTTATAATGAAATACTTAAATTCTAAATAATTTTTAAATATGTTTTTCTTTCTTTCTTTTTTCTAGAAAAAAAAAATAAATAAATAAATAAAAATAAAATAAAAACAAATAAATAAATAAATAATAATAATAATAATCTTTTATTATTAGTATTTACAGAATTTATCGGGGAATCATTCGGATGAGGCGTTTAGACGCTATTGAACTTTAAATAATATGATTCCGTATACCCCCAATGGTATTTTTTTTTTTTTTTTTTTTTGCGTTCCCGTAAAAAGACTGTAAATTCCCCAAAATTCAGGCAGTTCAGCTCAATAGGATATAGCGTTTAGACTTTTTCACGCTTTACCGAATTTGAGCCCGTAAGGGCATACTGACAAAGAATTTTTCATTGTGTCCTGTAAATAAAAAATCTATAACTGCTAGACTCACCAAAATCTATATAGTTTGTGCAACGGTGACCTGTAACATGTACATAAATTTTCAGCTCAATCGGATAAACCGTTTAGACACTATAGCATTTTAAATAATTTGATTTCATAAACCACAATGATAAAGAATTTTTCTTCGTGTTCCTCTAAAAAAAAAAAAACTGTAAGAGCTTACATAGTCCAAATATCATATAGTTAGTGTGATGTTTATCTATAACATGCATATAAATTTTCAGTTCAATACCATACGGCATTTAGACGCTATTACACCTTAGATGATAAAGAATAATGATAAAAGACATAATTATAAAGAATCTTCCGTTGTGTCTTTTTAAAGAACTATAAGTGCCAGATTCTTCAAAATTTATGCACTTTGTACATTGGTGACCTCTACCATGTATATAAATTTTCAGCTCAAACGAATAAAGCGTTTAGACATTACTGCAGTTAAAAAAAAAAAAAAAAAAAAAATGGTTACATAATGATAAAGAATTTTTATTTGTGTTCCTGCGAAGAAACCTATAAATGTTACAGTCACCAAAATTTATATAGTTTGTGAGATGGGGATTCATAACATGTGTATAAATTTTCAGCTCATTCGAATAAGGCATTTAGACGCTATTGCACTTTTAAAAATTTAGGTCCATAGACCATAATAATAAAGAATTTTTCTTTGTGTCTCTGTGGAAAAAAAAAAAAATAAAATAAATAAATAATAAACGATACATTCACCAAAATTTATATATAGTTTGTGCCACGGGAATCCATAACATGTGTATAAATTTTCAGCTCATTCCAATGAGGAATTTAGACGCTTTTGCGCTTTAAAAAAATTAGGCCCATAGACCATAATGATAAAGAATTTTTCTTTGTGTAAAGAAAAAGAAAAAAACTAACTGCTAGATTCACCAAAATCAATAGGGTACGTGCTATGTTAACTTATAACATGTGTACCAACTTTCAGCTCATTCAAACAAAGCGTTTAGGCGCTATTGTGTTCACTCACATACATACGCACATACATCTTCGTAAAAATAGTAAGTAAGTATTCAGGGGACCTCAAAATATGTAGAAACACCAAAATCTGAAACTCGGATTTTTGACATGATTGCAATACTTTCCTCACTATAGTGTTCGGAAAGTAAAAATTATGTTGTTTGGTAAAGTTATAAAAAATATACGTATTAAACAATATGACATACCTAGCTAATTAAATTGATTTTTTAAATTAAATTTTCGATTATTTTCAACTGAAAATTTCGTTATTCAAAAAAGGAAAGAAAGAAAAGAAAAGACCATAAAAATTGCCAAATCTGAATTTGCAGCAAAAGCATTTTTTTTTTTTTTTTTTTTAATATATAAAAAGGGGGGGGGGGAGGGATGAATTGAACTTCAGATATTAAGAATTTTGTACATAAATATCATAAAAATCAAAAGAATGGAAAAATTATTATTTAGTGTTACAATCATCAGAAAATTAAATAAAGAAAACGAAAGGAAGAAAAGGAAAAGTAGGCACGAATGTAGCGTGAAAGCGATAAGTCCGAAACATTATTTTGTGTTCTTTGGATTTTTATGTTGTTTCTATACAAAGATCTCTGCATCGACCAAATTTAAATGCTTTAGCTAAGTTTCTTTCTTTCTTTTTTTTTAAAATTAATTAATTAATTAATTTATTTATTTTTAATGCCCCCATTCAATTGTTTAGTAAGAAGAAATACGGTAGAATTTCCCTAATGAGCAATATTTTAAATATTTTTATGCACTTAGTATTAGCTCACTTTGAAAATATTGAGAACATAACATGGATTTTTATAATAATCAGTCAAAACTGTGATTGCAATACTTTCCTCACTGTAGTGTTCGGAAAGTAAGAAGTATGTTTTTTAGTAAAGTTACAAAAAATATATTAAACAATACGACATAAGGTAATTAAATTGATTTTTTTAAATTAAATTTTCTGTTATTTTCAACTGAAAATTTCGTTATTAAAAAAAGGGAGGAAAGAAAAAAAAAGAAAAGAGGAAAAAAAAAAAAAGAAAAGAAAAGAAAGAAAGAAAGAAACCTTAAAAATGGCCAAATCTGAATTTGCAGCAAACAGCATTAAAAAAAAAAGTGTGTGGGGGGGGGGGGGGAGGGGGGGGCAGTTGAACTTCAGATATTAAGAACTTTATATTTTTATTATCATAAAAATCATAAGAATGGAATAATTATTTCGTGTTACAATCATCAGAAAATAAAAAAGAGAAAGAAAAAAGAAAGAAAGAAAAGCAAAAGTAGGTACGAATGTAGCGTGAAAGCGACAAGTCCGAAGCAATATTTTTTGTTCTTTGGATTTTTATGTTGTTTCTAGACAAAGATCTCTGCATCGAACAAATTTAAATGCTTTAGCTAAGTTTCTATTTTTTTTTCTTTTTTTCTTGTTTTTTAATGTCCCCATTCAATTGTTTAGTAAGAAGAAATACGGTCGAATATCCCTAATGAGCAATATTTTAAACATTTTTATGCACTTAATATTAGCTCACTTTGAAAATGTTCAGAACATTATATGGATTTTTATAATTATCAGTTAAAACTGTGTCCTGGACTGTTGAAACTTTTTGCAATGCGAAAAGAATGCTGAAGATAAAATTATTATCCCCCTTCAGTTCCGCCAGAATTTAAATTCATAAAGATTATTTAAATATACATAGGATAAAAATTTATTAATTAATGGGGAGGAGGGGATCTTTAGATTTATTTTAAAAAACTATTTAAAAATTATTTAAAAAAAAGGAGCATATTTGTGATATTGAAAAAAGAAATTATCTAATAAATACATATATGAATAGTTTATGTGCAGTAAAACAAACTCAAGTTCTGATTCCGTATTGCTACTTCAGTCCCTTTTCTACGACATGGGTAAGAATTCACTTCAGGGCATTTTCACACTTCCAATTGAAAACTAATCACCTGTCATCTTAATGCGTTTTCCTCCGCCCATCGCTCTGATAAAAGAAGCAGGGTGAAATGGGGGAAAATTCGGTTATTTCAGCTAAAACTTGCTTTTCTCCCCACAATTATTAATATGTTTTTTAAACCTAAATATTAGGAAATTTAATTGTAATAAGTTGTATCATTTAGAAAATTGCAGTTTGTTTCAGATTTTTGATATTACAGTTTGTTTGTTATTTGAGAACGATAAAGAAAATCAAGTAAAAATTCGTCTTTTGCAGCTTAAAAACAAATTTTTAAATTTTTAAAAATCAATTTTTGAAACATGAGGCGACTTTTAATGGTCGTGAACTTTCCGAATGTGAAAACAGAATTTAAAAACATGTATTACGTAATGAGTAATAATGGGGATTATTTTACAATAGGTTTATACGGGATTTGGATGACCTTGAAGCTCACTGACGTAGGGCCTTAATATAACTATTTCTCTCTGTAGATGTTAGCCTTTCCTGAAATGAGAGAAAATCGCAACGTGAAAACGCCCCTTGTTGTGTGATACAGCCCAGAAGCTAATAGGTACCATGTCAAACCAAGGCCCAACCAAGTATCAAATTCTGTTAAATTAATTCGATTGGTTCACAAAGTACAGTGTTTGAATAAAAAAAAAAAAAAAAAAAAAAAAAAAAAAAGATATTTTTCGAAAATGGTCGAATTGAGTTCGGGAAATTTCAAAACGTGTAACTTTATCGAAAACCGAAAATCTAAAACTTTTCTGAATCTTATATTTTCTACTTATATATGCAGAGGAAAGAACAATAAATCCACTTTTTAAAAAATAAAAATAAGTAGTCAATTTCACTTAATTAAAATGCAAGGAAATCTCAAAACGTGTAAATTCATCGAAAACCGGAAATCAAAAGTTTTTATGTATCTTCTACTTGCTTCTTCTACCCACAAAAGCTAGCAATAAAGACACTTTTTTTAAAAATAAGTAGCCAATTTCAGTTAATTGAAACTTAAAGAAAGCTCAAAACATGTAAATTCAGCAAAAAACTGAAATCGGAATTTTTTCCGTATCGTCTACTTATACATGCAGCAGTTAGTAACAAATCCATTTTCCTTTTATTTAGTACATTAGTTGAATATTTATTGTTTAAATATCACCCTTTAAAATGAAATGTTTATGCTTACATTCGAAACTGGAAGTTTGCCATTTTTTTTTTTTCTGGAGTTTTGTGATTTTAAATAAATATTTTATCAATTTTACAGAAAAAATAACTCAGTCAAACACATGTAGACAGTAACTTATATATAACTATACCCAAATATCGGAATTAAAATCGGCAGATAATTTCCGTTATTTTTTAATAATTTTTTACAAAAAATCCAATGGACGATTAACATAGAAAATCTTTTTCATGACTCCATGGACAGAAAGTGACATCATCACTTCGCTTGCGTATAGTGATGCTACATTATACAAATTACTGTGTCTATGGTTTTATTTGAGCTTTATGAAATTGCCAGATTTAACAACTTTCTACTTTTAGGTATTTTTTAATGTAAAGGAATACGTGTATAAAACATAGAATAATAATAAAGGAAGAAGGAGCATAAGTGTTTCTAATAAGCTGTTGTGTTGCCACAACAAACAGCGATATTATTATTTTTCTATGGCCCTACTTTAAGGTTTTGAGTAGCAAAAGTAGCTTTCGCTGGCATTGCACTAGAAGGGGTTTGTAAGCATTAAGAGTATTGCCATGCTCCTTCTTCTTATTATTATTCTATGGTATAAAAGGAAAAAATGGGGGAAAATGCATAAAAGTAAATGTATTTTTAAATACCTTCTTGACATCGTAAGAAAATAATATTTGTATTTGCACCTTCCGGCTAACCATACCTTTGGAATGATACCATTTTCAACCCTCTATTCCCATAATTAATATGTTAAAAAGGAACTACAAATTTTATGCTTGCCTATTAATATATAGATACTTGTGCGTAATTTTCGTACTTTACTTCTTTGTCTTTCTCTTTTTTTTTTTTTTTTTTTTTTTTTACTTTTGAAATCTGAAACTCATAAATCTTAAACGAATTTCCAGACTCAATTTAAATTTTTAATTAATCAGAAGCCAAATTATTATAAACCAAATTAATATCGTAGGATAAAACGACAATGATAATTAAGACTCTCTACTTATCATCTTCTAAAGTCAAAGTCAATGTTATTCTATGGGGAATTTTTCTGGGTTATAACTGATCAACTAATACATATTTTTAAACTATATTTTCACATTCAGAAAATTCCTAACTGTTAAACTGGTTATAGCTTTCTAAAAGTTGATTTTCTTAATTTTTATAGTTTCATTTTTAAGCTAAAATATGCAAAATTTCACACAGTGAAAATTCTCATTTTACAATTTTTCAAAATAAAATATTAAAATTTCAAAAAATCAAATTTTAGAAAAGTGTAACCAATGGAACAGTTGTGAATTTTCTGAATATGAAAACGGAATTTAAAAGTATGTATTAGTTAATGAGCTATAATGGAACAAAATTCTCCATAGAATAACGTTGACTTTGGCTTCCGGCGAAGGTAAGTCGGGAATCCTCCCTTTGTCCAAAGCTTTCCAGAGTAAGCTTGTTCACACAATGTTAAAAAATGTAGCAAAGTAAACTCGACGGCAGCGCTTTCCGGCGTGCAGCGTTTGCGGTACCCAAAAATAAGCCGTGAAAAACCCACCCCTATTGTTCTTTCTTTAAAAATGTTATTTCTTATATTTTTGATGTAAACAAGAATTAATTCTGGCCCTAAATTAACATTATAGATATGATTATTTACTTGAAATTATTAGAGCACATTTGACTTTAAATACAAAAAAATTTTGTTAGATGTTCGATAATAATTTCGAATAAATAATCACATCTACAGTGTTCACTTAGAGCCACCAGAATTAATTAGTGTAAAATATAATTTTTAAATCGATCTTCTAATGTTGTAAATTGTATTTAAAATACAAAAAAAAAAAATGTCATGTATTAGTAGTTCAAAAGAAAATGTTAATTTATGCGCAATTTTTAAAATTAAAATTTTGGTTAAAAAAATAATAGTAATAAATAAATAAATTAAATTTTGGAAAGGGAATCGCTTTTAAAAGATAACTTTATCATTATTTCTTTTATTAATTCATTCTTTGTTTATCTTCCATTATGTCATGTTCCTTAAAATCAATTGGACGCAGACGAAATCATTCGCAAAAATTTTATCATCTAAACAAAATATGTTTGTAATCGCTTTAGAACCAAATCTATAACTAGAATAACATTTAGGAATGAACAATTATAATATACACTAACTTGTTCTAACCTCATAACAAATCGAAGCAACCGAATTCAAAATTCTATAGGTTTTCTCATGGTCCGTAATGAATGAAAATTTGAAGAAATTAAGATTTCAGTAATTATATAAATTGTAAGAAGTACTCAAAAAGTACTTTTTTAAAGTT
This sequence comes from Salticus scenicus, assembly GCA_963930645.1. NCBI lineage: Eukaryota > Metazoa > Arthropoda > Arachnida > Araneae > Salticidae > Salticus > Salticus scenicus. Next base: position 109,088,038 of record OZ005661.1, on the reverse strand, counting down.
AGTTGTAAAATATATTACTTATCTTACTTAAAAATACACAGATTATGGGTGTAATTGTTATAATTTAACAGTTATGATTTTTTTCAAAGAGAGACTATACTTTCTGCTATATCAACATATACTTTAACAAATGGTATGCGGAACACGTATTTTTACAAAGTTTATACTCGTATTCGATAAAAGTCTGCCCTCTTCCTATCCTCTTCTACTATGGTATTCATTCTAGAAAATAATTATATACATAAATCTATATCTTTTTATATTATATATTTAGTAGTTTTATATTTATCTGTATCATAATACTATACTTTATGCATTCATTTATATCTTAATTATAATATACATATAGGGGCAGAAATTATTCTAATTTAAAATGGGCGGAGCTTTACCCTGAAACACCGCGCAAACACCTACTCTCAATGTGTTAATATTAAAGTACTTAAATGAGAAGTTTATTCTGGTGTGAATACTGGATATCGTTATTTAAAAAAAGAAAAAAGAAAAAAAAAACACTTCGATTTTTAAATTTTTGTCGCCATATTGGCGATGCATATTTGGCATAATTTTTTGTTAAAAAAAAACTTAATACCTACTTTACTTATACTTTTTTATAGCGTTTCTCAGCCAATTTATCACAATACTTCATATTCTGTTTATATTTTTAAAATATTGCTAAGTTTAAAATAATACTTGCAAGAGTTGTAAAAATGCAATATTAAAAAATATTTTTTTACTATAAATGATCTAATTAGACAAATAACCAATGGTCTGAGCCTGCGTGCTGAAATATTGCCAATGTAAAAGTACGAGTGGATCTGCAGATCAGGAGCCTCAACGTCCTATTTGCATCACTTGTTATTCAACAGATCATTTTTATTTATTCTATACTCTATATGTATGTATATATATATATATATATATTATATATATATATATATATATATATATAAACAATATATATATATATACTACTCCAATTCAAAAAATTAGAATAATGTAAAAAAGAATGAGTTTGATGTTGCTAACGCGTCAATTTGCATACTGCGTCCAGGAAAAAATATATTAAAAGTATCTAATTATCTTCAGAGCATTTATAAATATAACATAAATATTTATTTTTATCTGATATATTAATAATTAACTATTTAAAAAATATTAGAATAATTCAAAGAAATAGAATACCTCGATAGCATGGTTCAAAAAATTAGAATATTCAAATTTTTCATATAAGTTGAGAGAACGGCTGCGGGATTAACATCTGTGGGACTATAAAATGTGCTCCGTTGAAAATGAAAAGTCGTTTGGCATTTGATTGTAGCGTAGTATTTGCTTAATATGGGACGAAAGAGCGATTTATCTGAGGCTGTGAAATATCGTATTGTGTACTTGCACGAAATAGGAAAAACACAACTTTTTATAGCAAAAGAAGTGAAATGCTCTCAAGCAAGTGTGAGTAGAGTTTTGAGAGAATATTCTAATAATAAGTGTTTTCAAAATAAACACTTTAAAAGTGGTCGAAAGCCAGTAACTTCAAGAAGAGATGAAAGGCAATTGAAAAAGATTGTGAAGAAACATCGTTTTCGGAGTGTGAGATATGTGCATAGAAAATGGAAAGAAATGGGTATAAATGTCTCCAAATCTACAACACAACGACGACTTCGCAAATTAGGTTTTAGATCACGTGTGCCTAAGATAAAGCCATTCTTATCATCTAAGCAAAGGGCTGCTAGAGTTAAATGGTGTAAACAAAGGCTATTTTGGGATCACGACGATTGGAAAAAGATACTTTTCAGCGATGAAAGTGTGTTTTGTGTGTCTCACGGAAATCAAGGTATACGTGTCTGGAGACTCAAACATGAAGCTTATAAGAAAGAATGTTTAAAACGTTCGTTTAAATTTGCGACCTCTGTTATGGTATGGGGCTGCATGACTGCTGAAGGCCCAGGCAGGTTGTGTATTGTTTCCACAACAGTCAATTCAGAAGTCTATCAAGAAATTCTTGAACATTTCATGATTCCTTCAGCTGAGGATTTATGTGATGACGATTTCTTGTTTCAGCAAGATTCAGCTTCTCCCCACACTTCCAAATCAACAACTAAATGGCTCAAAGAGAAGGACATACCTGTACTCCCTTGGCCTGCAAACTCACCCGATCTAAATCCTATCGAGAATTTGTGGGGAATTATGAAGAAACGACTTCAAGAAGTTGCGCCTAGAGACAAAAAAGAACTTATTTCTAGTATAAAGAGCATATGGGCGAATTTGGATAAAAAAGATTGTGAACCTTTAGTTAAAAACATGCCAAAACGTTTAAGAGCTGTCATTAAAGCTAAGGGTGATGCAACAAAGTACTGATTAGCAAGTAAAAATACTTAGAGTTTAAATTATGTTCAATATATTTTCATTATTCTAATTTTTTGAACCATGTTAGAAAGTATTCTAATATTTTGAATTTTTTGTTGTTAGCTGATTTAAATATATTTTTTATTTCATTGTAATGTGTTTACATTTTTATAATCTGCAAAATATGCAGATTCATATTATAGTACTTTATATTTGATATTGTTGATTATTTATTTGATAAATTCGATTTTCATTTCCCTTGACCATATTTCTTTTCATTATTCTAATTTTTTGATTCGGAGTAGTATATCTTTCAAAAGAGCTCGCCAATACCTTTAAAACGAATGATTGAACTACCGATCTGCGATAATTTAAAACAAAGTTATCGATTTTTTTTTTACTTTTAACGAAAAAAAAAGTTAGATTTTTTTTTTTTTTTTTTTTTAATATTGAGAATAAATGGACTTTTTTTTTATATTTAGTGTCATGCTACTTCTCAAATACGAAATCGTCTGCATTATTATAAAAGATAATTTTTTCAAATAATAGTTTTGATAAATTATTTTTTAAAAACAGAATTATTTTTTAAAAAATACGAATTATTTAAAAATGCGAATTATTAAACGATATTAATATATATAATACGAATTTATATAATATTTCGTATTAAATTATTATATAATACGAATTATTAAACGAATTAAATTCTATATAAATGTAGGTGCGATAATGAAACGGGGAGTTGAGGGGGTGATAGCCCCCCTCACACAGAATTAATTATCATACAAAACTCTTCCGAAGCCTAATTTGAATTGTTTAACATAGGTTTACATAACATCGTTATCTTACCTCTTAATCTCCAACCTGTATTTATAGTATTAAATTTCAGGGTAAGAGAAAGTCGTGTGAGTGACACACCAGATTATTGATTATTTTTAAAAGTATACATGTAAGAACGTTTGTGTAAATGTATATATATACATATACGTGAACTTTAGAAAACTTATATTATTTTTAAGAGTATTAGATATTTAATAGTATAAAAATATTATAAAATTTATAATTATGAAACTTCATTTTTTTTTTTTTTTTTTTTTTTTTTTTTTTAAGAATACATGTATGAAGGTGTGAACTTTAGAAAACTTATGTTATTTTTACAAGTATAAGAATATAAGAAAATTGATAGTAAACATAAGAAAATTTTTCAAGTACACTCAAATAATTTAGGAAATTGTTTTCTTTAAACTTATCTAGACTTATTATTAAAAATCTTAGGTAAATTTTACATTGAGTTCAGCTTGTCTCAAACACTAAAACTTTTAACATTTTACATAAGATGAAGCTTTTTTAGATTATTCAACCTATTTTTTTTCAGAAAGATGTATTTTATTTCATATAATTTTTCTTAAACAAATTTTTCATTTAAAGTTTTTTCATTTACTTTTAATTTTACATTAGATGAAATTTTCTTGAACAGCGTTTTTATAAAATATTGAACAGAACATAATTCAAAACAGCAGATAGTATTTAAAAATTTCATTCGTCAACCTTGAAAATTCTTGTATTTTTAACATAGTTGGTATAAATATCAGCATTCTACTCCAATTTATCTGAAATGAAAAAGCAGATATTGTTACAATTTTTAGTTCCCCATCATACTATAGGTATGGGGAACTTAGGTAATCGTGAAAATTTTCGACCTCGGTTTTTTCACTTTTTTATACGTTTTCAGGTGTGAGAAATCCGAAAAAGACAAAATTTTATATGGTGTCTGTCTGTAGGGTGTCTGTTAGTGTGTTAGTCCGTTAGTTTGTTAGTCTGTTAACACGATATCTCACGAACAAATGATCGCAGAGAGGTCAGATCAGTTTTAAAATATTACTTTCGATACTGGCAAGAACCCTATTCATTTGCAACATTCGATTTCGAAAACTTCGTAAGTTATTAGAAATTTACGATTTTCTTAACATGGGAGAAAAAGGCAAAATTTCACTTAAACGTGCATTAAATGAAAACTTTTTGCAGTAAAAATATCAGACCAGTTTTAAAATATCAGTTTTGATGCCGTTATAAACATCAGTAACTATAACCATGCTACTTTGAAAATTTCGCAAGTTATTGGAAATTTACCAATTTCTTAACATGGCAGTATAGGGCAAAATTTCACATAAACGTCAATTTGAGAGATATTTTCATCGTAAAGATGTTAGACTACTTTTGAAATATTATTTAGAACACTGGCATGAATATTAATGACTATGAATTTTCCAATATAAAAATGTCGTAAGTTATTGAAAAATTACGAATTTCTTAGCATGGCAGAATAGAGCAAAATTTCACATAAACGTCAATTTTTAGGGATATTTTCATCGCAAAGATGTCAAACCACTTTTTAAATATTATTTTGGATACTGGCATGAATATCATAGACTATGATTTATCCAATTTAAAAAACTCGTAAGTTATTTGGAATTTACGATTTACTTAACATGTCAGAATAAGGCAAAATTGAGCATAAACTTCCATTTTGAGGATCCTAAATACATTAGACAACTTGAAAATTACATTTATGATACTTGTTTGAACATGATTGAATACAAATATTCTAATAGAAAATTTTCGTAAATTATTCGTAATTTACGATTTTATCAACATAGCGAAATTGTAAATTTTTCATATAAATGTGAATTTTGAGAATTATTGCATTGGAAATAGTAGCATGAAAACTTAACAACAGAACCGACCCTGATAAAATATATTAATAGATTAGAATGAGGTAAATATATCGAAGTGAACGGTGGATAGCCTATTAGGATAGCCTATTAGATTTCATTCTGTCACTGTATCAAGCTTTGGTCAAATTTATTTTTTTTAACATGATTATGTGTCGCACTAGAAATTTATGATAACATAAATATGATGGGGAACTGAGCAGAGTCCACCTATGCCAAGTAGTTTCTTTTTTTTTTTTTTAAGAAAAAAACATGCTTTTAAGCACATTTATAATGTATGTTGATTCCATTATAGTGAATGACGGATTGAGTTCTGACGAGTTATCTGGCTAATCCAGAAGGGGCATTTTACTACCTGAGATAAATTTCTCAATTTCTTTACAGATTTAGCTGTGTACGAAGGTGCTCCATCTTGCATAAAGATGCACGTAATACAGTCAATAAATTCGGGGACTACCCTCCCCACGCATGACTGGTGTACAGGTGAACCAAAATAACGATGTGGTTTGTAAGTCTGGTTCACTCAAGGAGGTTCAATATATAGAGTAGCCCTGACGCGGAATGAGTGAAGCCAAGTGCCACGCCCCTATCTGGTCAAAAACATTGCCTCTTGTAGTAGGAATAAATGCATTTCTGAATTCTAAAAAGTGTTTGATAAAAGATATAATTTTTAATTTCGGCACTTGGATGAAAGTTAAATCTAAAGTTTATGTGTTAGAAATAATTCTGACCATGATTCCGTGTTTTATTTTACCTTTTACTTTTGAAATAATCGATAAATAAGAAGCACATGTTGTTGTTGATGTTTATCAGGCGACTAGCACATGATTGCATGAGATATTGATTTTATTATCGAAATTATTTCTAAAAAATCATATTGAAAATAAAATCAAGGTTTTTATTTTATTATTTTTTGGAATTTCAATTGGAACTGTATTTAAATTGTAATATTGTATTTAAATTGCTTTTGCCTCCAAGGCAGTAGCACGTGTTTTTTTTTTTTTTTTTTGCACCTGATGAAGAAAGGCTACGTCCTTTCGAAACCGGTTGTGCTGACTTTAAATTTATGGTGTGTGAAGAAGTTTTAATATCTTTCTAACTATAAGCATTTTGGTGAATCTTGCATTTATAGGTTTTTACAGGGACACTACGAAAAATTCTTTATCATTATGATCTATGGGCTCAAAGCGTTTAGTAGCGTTAAATTAAACATCATATACTATATGGAGAAAAATACTCAAACACCCTATTATAATTTTCTCTGTTTTGCTTATTTAACAACTCTTTTTACTTTACTTTATCTACAAAACCGTTAATTACTCATTATTCGGTAAGTCGAGTGGAGTCACTCCAGATTTTTTTTTTTATCAGCTGACTGTTATGATTGCCCTTGAAAAATATGTAGCAGCATTTTGGGAAATTTCAAAGATATTTTTCTACATTTATTGACATTTTCAGTATCTTTTGTTTTGTATAAAGCATAACTTCCAAATTGTTTATTGATTAATTCAAATCTTCCTGCCTGGTGTTTCATTATTATGATGAATTATATCAGCATAGCATATATAGTTACACTCATCACTGAATGACTGACTCTGGCACGCTTAAAAAGGCTAAGAGATTTCCTTTGACTCTGTCTGTGTGGGAACGCAAGTTGCCACCTAATTTTCATACTTTAGTTAATTTTAAAAAATCTAATTGTTCGATCGATAAGCTGTTTAATCCGACGGATTCAAAAAAATCGTCCCTTTTATTTGGTACCTTATTTGTAGCGAATTTTTGGTTTGATTTTTTTTAGTATAACTAAAATATGAAAATAGACATAGCTTTAAAATAGACATTTAAATTTTTAATTGTTTCCAATTTTTCTTTTTTTTTTAGGACTGAGGGCCTATTAGTCTCAATCTGGGATTTTTGCGTTGTCGTTTTCGATAGTTGGACATTTGTTGAAATCTAAAATTTATCGAAAATATAATTGAATAATTTGAAAGCGATGTTATAATTTGAAAAAAGAAAAAAAGAAAAAAAAAAAAAAACTAATAGTCCTCCGTCCTAAACTAAATTCTGCTTTTGCCAGAATTTCATCAAAATCTTTTTTATTTTTATTATTATTATTATTGAAAGAAAAAGAAAAGAAAATTAATAATAATCAGTATTGTTGCAAGCGATATCGAAAAAGTTTTTTTTTTTTTTTAATAATTTTGAATTAGGAAATAAGAAGTGCGTGAGCAATATGAAATAAAAATAAGTAAAAAATTTAATTTAATGGTTTAATTTTTATATAAAACAAGATCGCGTGCTATCTTAAAAAGTAGATGTAAAATTTAAAGTTTAATTTTTTTGGCAACAATTATAAATTAAAATAAATAATTTAATGAAAGTTTAGAAGTTAGAATTTCTATTTTTTTTTTTTTTCAAGTAAATGTAAACAAAAGGCAATTTAAAATTTTAAAAGTAACGAAGAGATAAATAAAGTGCGAAATTTTCGCACGGGCTTACAAGCAAATGAATTATTTGAAGTGAGAAATAAATTAAATGAAATGATCATTTTTCAACAGGCGCCTTAGTTGTCCTTCAACTAACTAGTATATATACAGCAACCGCCGCTTAATAAAATCACTGGTTAATAAAATCAGCCGCTTAATCTGATCAAATTGCTAGGGACCGGAATCAAATCAATGTATTCTTCAAAGCGCGGTAATAAGCTACAAATTTGATTTGGTTCGCATGTGATATATATATTTTTAATTTTAATTATTAAAAGAGAGTTTCTAGTTCTTATTCTGAACTAAGAAGCAAGTGTTTTAAACGGAAAGTTTTTTAATTTAAAAGAAAAGCGTGGATTTTTGGCAAAGTAATAACGATTTTTCTCAAAGAAAAGCATATCGGAACTTGGGATGTGTTTAATTTACTTATTTTGAAGTAGCAATTAATTAATTATCTGACAAATTTTAATTAATATTGTTTATTAATTCGATTATTTAATACCCTTTGAAATTCCTTACCAAATTCAGGGAAGTAATACGTTTTTCCTGAGTGAAGGAACGTTCGCCGCATATGAAAATCAGGCGCTTTATAAAATCACTTTGGCTCAGAACGAATATGATTTTAATAAGCGGCGGGCACTGTATATATATATTCAAATAAACCTTTTGCGTTTATTCTGAAAATATTTTTGTGTTTTGATTTAAAAAAAAGAAACATTTATTTCTATTCTTACTTTTGAGAGAAAATGAAAAAAAAAAAAAAAAAAAAAAAACTTACTTTCGTCATCTTTACATAGTCATCGCCGACATTTAACATTTTCCCTCTAGCTCGACTCAAGTGGTGTACAGTGGACCAGGAAAGGCCCTGCTGCCATCGACCTTCAAAATTCATAATTATATTAACACAATTTACTTTTGATGTGGCACACTTCTGAAGTCCTAACTTAGACTGATCTTTAAACTCTTTAAGTTTTGGAAAGTGAGTAGTAATCGTTGCCTGGCAACGCGTTATTGATTGTACAAACTTTTCTCAATACAAAGTAAAAGAAGTTGGTGGGGAAAGGGGGTGGGCAATAACAACTTTGGTATGATTGTACTATTACGGTTTTCTTTTATGACATAATTCCAACTCTTAATATAGATACTACTTATTGTATAGATTCCTTTTCTTCATAAGTACATTGATTCCTCATTATCGATTCACTTTTTACCAATTCAGACATTAAAAGTTGTGAAAACTATTATTCATGTTTTAACTTTAAATATTATTAAAACTTTAGTAATTATTCAAACTTGATGAGTATCCTTTGTTAGGAATTTAATTGTTAATAAATATATTTATTAGCATTTAATGTTTAGTTCTTATTTAGTGTTTTCTCCGACTAGGAAAAAAAAAAGTTAAAGGAAAGTGTTATAAAAGTTAAGGAAAAGTGTATAAAAATATTATTATTATTATTATTATTATTATTATTATTATTATTTTCGTACGCACACAACATCTTAATAATAAAAATCTTAAGTTTCAAGGGAATAATTCTCGAATAACGTTCCAGCCTCAAAAATGTAATGAAATAAAATAAACTAGTTGGCATAGGTGGACTCTGCTCAGTTCGACCTCATATATATGTTCTCATAAATTTCTAGTGCGAGACATATCATAATCCTGTTAAGAGAAATGAATTTGACCAAACGCTTGACACAGAGACAGAATGAAATTCCCGCCTAATAGGCTATTCGCCATTCACTTCGATACATTTATCTTATTCTAATCTATTAATTTATTTTATTAGGATCAATTTCGTAGTTTCGTTTTCATGCTACTAATTCCAATGCAACAATCCTCAAAATAAATATTTATATGGAAAATTTTCAATTTTGCTATGTTGACAAAATCTTAAATTACGAATAACTTACGAACTTTTCCTATTAGAATATTTGTAGTCAATCATGTTCAAATAAGTATCATAAATGTTTTTTTTTTTTTTGAAGTTGTCTGATATATTTATGATCTTCAAAATGGACGTTTATGCTCAATTTGCCCTATTCTGCCATGTTAAGTAAATCGTAAATTCCAAATAAATTACGAATATTTTAAATTGGAAAAATCATAGTCTATGATATTCACACCAGTGTCCTAAAAAATATTGTAAAAGTGGTCTGACATCTTTACGATGAAAATATCCCTCAAAATTGACATTTATGTGAAACTTGCCCTATTCTGCCATGTTAAGAAATTCGTAAATTCCCAGTAACTTGCGAAATTTTCAAAGTAGCACGTTTATAGCTAATGGTGTTCATTCTGGCATCAAAACTGATATTTTAAAACTGGTCTGACATTTTTATAGTAAAATGTTTCCATTTAATGCATGTTTCAATGAAATTTTGCCCTATTCTCCCACGTTCAGAAAATCGTAAATTTCTAATAACTTACGAAGTTTCTTAATTCGAATGTTGCAAATGAATAGGGTTCTTGCTATGTCGAAAGTAATATTTAAAAACTAACCTGACTTCTCTGCGACTATTTGTTCTTGAGATATCTTGTACACAGACTAACATACTAACACACTAACGGACTAACAAACTAACCAGACACCCTACAGACGGGCACCACACAAATTTTACCATTTTCGGATTCCTCAAAACTGGAAACGTGTAAAAATGTCAAAAAACCGAGATCGAAAATTTTCACGATTACCTTAGTTCCCCATACCTATAGCATGATGGGGAACTAATAAATAAGTAAATAAATTTTTATTCTTGGGAATAAGAAATAAAACAATGAAACACGGGTGATTTAGCAGAAAAATGACGTCACAATTGCAAAAACATTTTGCTTAAAAATGAATTTCATTCTAATTTGAAAGGGAAAAAAAGTAAAAATTCTGTCAAAGACAGAATTTAGTTTAGTATGGAGGACTATTTATTTCAATCGATAAAATTTTAATTTTAATTTTTTAATTTTTAGTTCACCATCGTACTATAGCTATGGGGAAGGTAGGTAATCGTGAAAATTTTCGACCTCTGTTTTTTGACTTTTTTACACGTTTTCAGGTGTGAGGAATCCAAAAATATCAAAATGGGTATGGTGTCCGTCTGTAGGGTGTCTGTTAGTCTGTTAGTATGTTAGTCTGTTTACACGATATCTTACGAACAAATGATCGCAGAGAGGTCGGACCAGTTTTAAAGTATTAGTTATGACACTGGCAAGTTATGTCCTTCGCAACATTCTAATTAAAAAACTTCAGAAGTTATTCGAAATTTATGATTTCTTTAACATGGGAGAATAGGGCAAAATTTCACTTAAACGTGCATGAAAAAAAAGTATTTTTATCGTAAAGATGTAAGAACAGCTTTTGAATATCAGTTTTGATGCCGGGATGAACATAACTAACTAGAAACATGCTTCTTTGAAAATTTCGCAAATTATTCGAAATTTACGAATTTCTTAAAATGGCAGAATACAGCAAAATTTCGCATTAATATCCCTTTTGAGGGATATTTTCTTCGTAAAATGTCAGACTACTTTTAAAATATTATATAAGATGCTTGTATGAACATACTTGACAATATTTTCATCGTGACGATGTCAGAACACTTCTAAAATATCATTTACGATACTGGCATGAACATCCTTGACTATGAATTTTTTTATTTAAACATTTCGTAAGTTATTTGGAATTTACGATATACTTAACATGGCAGAATAGGGCAAATTTGAGCATAAACGTCCATTTTGAGGATCATAAATATATCAGACAACTTAAAAATAACATTTATGATACTCGTTTGAACAGGATTGACTACAAATATTCTAATAGGAAAATTTCGTAAGTTATTCCAAATTTAAGATTTTTATCAACATAGCAAAATTGGGCGATATTCCATATAAATAATCATTTTGGGGATTATTGCATTGGAAATAGTAGCATGAAAACTAAACTACGAAATAGACCCCAATGAAATAAATTAATAGTTTAGAATAAGATAAATATATCGAACTGAACGGTGGGTAGCCTATTAGGCTGGCTTTTCGTTCCGTCACTTTGTCATGCGTTTGGTCAAATTCATTTCTCTTAACATGAATATAATAAGTTCTGTACTAGAAATTTATGAGAACATACATATGATGGGGAACTGAGCAGAGTCCACCTATGCCAACTAGTTTATTTTTATTTTTTATTTGTTTTTTATCTCATTTTTTGACCGTAATATTGGGCCATGTATATTTAAAAATGACTGAAATGAATAAAAATGAAGTGTTGCCACATAAATTTCATACTTATTGTCGTGTCGAAAAATTGTTTGCACCCCTGGATTCAGAAAAGTCTTCCCTTTTATTTGGTACCAAATTTGTAGTGATAGGACTGATATTTCTAACCTATTTTTGTTTTACACAAAACTTGGTCTACAAAAACTGCCGACGACGTTTTTACCGAGATTGAAACTAATAGTCCTCCTAGTCCTAAAAAGTCTAAAGCATGATTTAAAAAAATAGATGTACAGTGCAGCCACATATCCTAAAACTAGCAGTAAGGACTCGTGCAAAATGTTGGAGGGATGCCAGCTTGACCGACAGTTTGAAATTTAGAAAACATCTAGTAATTCCGCGCTCTGCTATTGCTCATTTTCTCTGAGTCAGATGACTGTCACCCCTATTTTAGTAATGGACTGGTTGAGTTAGCACATGCGAAGATGCTTCCATGGTTTCATGAAATTGGTCGAAGAATAATAGTATATATGGGCCAACTATTGGTGAATTGGTGGTATTCTCTCGCGGGTCTCGCTATAAACTGCTAAATTATGGCCAAAAATTTAGCTAAATTTGAGAAATACGTAAACGAATAGTTAAAATGATTATTCAATAATAATAATAATAATAATATTTCGTATAAATGAGATAAATGATAAGAACTTCAAACCTGATATTACTTTTCTGTTAGTAAGATCGTTATAAGTGGTAATTTTATTTATTTATTTATTTATTTTTGTAATTTTTTAAAGAAACCATTACATGATTATATGTAGTTGACTCATAAAAATTTACACAGATAATTTAAAGAAGCCTTCTAATCACATGTTTCAGACAAAATGTATTTCATGCATTACTTTTTACAGGGCGATCACTAAAAGATCCTTGGTCTGCGAATTCTTGCATCCAATAGTTAATTAATTAATTAAATCCAGTCATGGCACTGAATAAAAATGTCGTAATTGAAGACGAAACATTTTAATAACGCATTACTGAATTTCGCAAGACATATATAAAACATTTAAACACAAATAAAAGTATTCTTCTCGAACGAACTAAACCATGTTGTCTGTTTACTCTCATCTCTCGCTCCCTGTTCTCCTTTTTCTGTTGCCACTCATCTCAAGTCTAAAACCATGTTATGCCGTCACGAAATGAACATGGAACTTTACTCGTCCCTCCTTTTTGAGCTCATACGTCATAGGAGTGAGTATGAAAATGTTTATGTAGGTACCACAAAAATTCTTTTTAGAAAAAGTTTATGAAATAAATGTTCGAATATATGTAAATCCTAAAAGTTTATATCAAGAGTTTATAAAAAATGTATACATACATATCTTAAGTTAATACATATGGCATGAAAGACATTCAGAACCACATATATGTTAAAATATATACATCTGATAACAATTCTTCTTCTTCTTATTATTATTATTTTATGAATTTTGATTTGACACTCACTCAGTGTTCCAGTAATTGACACTGCCAGTTTTTCAGTTTATCAGTAATTTGCCCCCTATGTTCAGTGTTTGACACTGCTAGTTATTCATTTAACCAGTTATTAGCACCCTATTCTCCAGTGTTTGACATAAAATGTTAAAATTCTTATATGTAAAATATATGATTTTATGATTTTTCCTATTTATTAATTATTTCGGGATAGATGTCAATTACTGGAGCGTGCCAATCACTGGAGCACCTACCCCATAAGTAAATTATTTATACATTTTCATTAAAAGCCTAAATTTATAAAGAAGCTGAAATTAATCTTCATTTTCATTAAATTTTAGGATTTTCTTAAATAACTCTTGATTATTTATTTATTTATTATCACTTTAAAAAATCAAGCACATGTCTTGTGCTTCAATGCAAAAAATAAAATTTATTATAATATAAACTTGTATCTCTCTCAATTTTAAATAAGTATGAGTATTTAAAACATTAAGATAATTTTAATGTAATTCAGAGAAATTATGTATTTACTTATAAAAAAATATCAATTTGTGAATGACCCCTAAAATGAAAATCAATATCATGGAATAACTAAAATACTGCTTACTTTTATGCGTGCATTTTGCTGAATTTCTGTCATATTTGAAAATACTTGCGGTGTGGGGTAGCTTATACATTTAACTGTCAAATTATGCAAAAAAAAGTTTATTTTATTTATTTATTTTTTTATTTATTTATTTATTTATTTTTTATTTATTTTTTTTTTTTTTTTTTTTTTTGTCATTCGCACATGCGCAGTTGAAACACTTTTGATTTTTTTTTTTTTTTAAAGAAGAAAAAAATTGCTCATATTTCATCAGATATTTAATATATTTGTACTTCGATTGCAGTATATAGCTTCAAAAGTGTTATTTATTTATTTATTTATTTTATTTATTTTTTTATTTTTTTATTTTTTTCAATTTATCAAAAAGTTCGGTTAATTTTCGCTGAAAATTTTACATATTATAAATAAAAAACCTAGCAATTTTTTAAGTTCTTAAGTAAAGTCTTATATCTTTATTTTTTATTTAACATGCCATTGCTACACAAATGTACCGAGAAATTTTTCTGGGTCTACATTAGCATTTTCTACAAATACAGACCTTTCTTTCTGTTAATAATACAGAATAATCGCACACATTATTGATTTTAATCAATTTGTTGAGACTCCCTAATTATTACAGCATTCTAATCTTCACTAAAATACACCAGAACTACCCCATATCCATTTTTTAAATCATTTCATCCAATGGGAAATTTTTTAATTAAAAAAAAAAAAAAAAAAAAAATGTTTGTAAACTTTGCTAATTTTTACTGCAGAAGTGCACTATCAAATGCTATCGTATACAATATTGCTTTAATATATAAATTTATTCCATTTTTTATTTATATATTTTTTTTTCCATGGTGTTTTTCAGCTTCCAAAAAGCATGGATTATTGTTAAAAATAATTGCAGTATTTTCTTTCAATTGCTACATTTAAAAAATTTTATTAAATAACATTTACATTTAAGTGTTTTTTCAGCTATCGTCTTTTACAGTCATGTTAAATATGTTATTGAATACTTGAACTTAAAATAACTGTCTGAGTGAAGCGAGCACTAACACACAACATTTATTACTTTAAGCGCATCTATCTATAATAATAAAGGAAGATGTCTGTCTGTCTCTTTGTCTGAGCATCTATTCTATACGTTCAGCCCCCATTGAACGCAGGACTACAAAATTTGACATACGGGTGCTCAGAAGCCTGCCCGAGTGCATAGTGAAAAAAGAATTTAAAATTTTAATTAGTTCCGGAGATATTAATTAAAACGTCGATCAATGCCTAATTAAAAAGCGAGCAGATCATATTTTCCGCCGTTCAAGTAGAATTTAGCGTGTTCCTCAAAAGAAGAAACACAGAGAGAAAATTTCGCGCATTTTTGTAAAGCCATCCCAGCTTAGCAGTTGCAGATATTGAAAATACACCTCTACCACGAGAAAGAGCATTTATTGAAAAATACGGATTTTTGATATTTTTAAAAAAGTTTAAAAAAGGGTTCAAAATTTCTCTTTTTCTCGATCGTCTTTTTTGAATCGCCCTGTGCGACCGAGTAACTGTTCCATTTCTTAACAACCGGTATATTTTGAAAGGTCATTTAATCCTCTTTCGAACCATACAAACATTTTAACAAAATGCGGATTAGCAATCCATATTTTTAGATTTCACGAAACATTGATTTTTTCCCAAAACATTTTGTAACTCAAAATCCTTTAGAGATAAATCATATATTTATTTCTTTTTCTTTCTTTTTCTTTTTTTTTTTTTTTTTTTTGTATATAGACCTCGGATAGACGATTCACATCTGAAAAGAATAAAAGATTTTTTCAAAAACTGAATGAGTTATAAATTTTTTAATTTTATGCATAAAACCATGGACCATATTCCCGCTTTGGGTTCGAGGCTACAAGAATATCAGCTGGGTAGATAAACAATTCTCAACTCTACCATAGGAAAGCATTGTGGCCTACAAATTTTTATCATGCAATGTTATTTATAAGAGTTACAGATTATATGAAATTGAAGTAAGAGTGATATAGTGATACCTTTGTTTTATTTTTAATCCAGTTTTAGTAATATACTTTAATATTAATCAACATATGTAATATTAAAAGTTGCCATGTGAACTGTGGCGATGTTAACAAATTTAAATGGATGTTCCATTTAATAAATTTCTTTATTAAAGTGATTAAAATTCTAATTATTTAAGCTTTGATATCTATAGATATGTGTGTGTGTATAAAATGTTCTTATTAATCTTTAATTCATTATATATGTATATGTGTGTGTGTGCATACATAAAATGTTCTGCAATTTTACGATATGGAATAGTCTTAACTTTATCATTCGATTCAGTTGTTTACATTTCTCTTTTGTTCTTGTTTGAACATTATTATTAAGTTTCACTGCAGAAATATTTAGAAAAATGGTATGCGTAACAATAACATGGCATCTTGAATCTAATTTGTTTACAAAATATCGGCCACGTGTTCGGCGATTTTACCTACGGTGACGTCACAGGAATATTGTCCATTGCGTACCGCTTTCTGGATCCATTCGAATCATACGACTTCATGTATTTGGGTTGGGTTACCATGGCAACTCCCATTCACAGACAAAAGAATATCTGGAAAGTCAGGAGAAAGAAAAAAATCTTTTACTGACTGAGATCACGTGTTTTTTGTACTGGGAATAAAAATTGCAAATTTCAATATTCTTCAATTTTCATGTGTCGCACAAAAGACTTACTATGCAGAGTTTTCATCACAAGACGAAGTTGCCGTTCAAATTTCATCGATTTTGGAGAATAAACAAAAAAATTTACATTTTAGTTGCAAATTAAATTTTATTCTAATACGCGTATTTCAAATTCTAATTATGTTTAAATTATTTTTAATACATCATTCGAAAGATATTTTAAAGTTCTTTTACATTATCGAAAGTGGAATTCGAGATTTCATCTGATTTACACGTTTTAAGGTGTCCTGAATCGGTTTTATTTTGTATCTCAGCTACTACTTAAAATAATTTCATAAGTAATACATCGTTTTAAAGCTTTGTTGATTTGGAATCAAACAGTAGATTACAGAAATTTCTACCGCCAGATGGCGCTGTAATATATTAAAATTTCAATATTTGAAAATATAATTATGATTAAATTATTTTTAATACATCATTCGAAAGATATTTTAAAGTACTTTTATATTATCGAAAGTGGAATTCGAGATTTCACCCGATTTACACGTTTTAAGGTCTCCTGATTAGGTTTTCTTTTGTATCTCAGCTACTAATTAAAATAATTTCATAAGTAATACATCGTTATAAAGCTTTGTTGATTTGGAATCAAACAGTAGATTACAGAAATTTCTGCCGCCAGATGGCGCTGTAATATATTAAAATTTCAATATTTAAAAATCTAATTATGATTAAATTATTTTTAATACATCATTTGAAAGATATTTTAAAGTACTTTTATATTATCGAAAGTGGAATTCGAGATTTCACCCGCTTTACACGTTTTAAGGTCTCCTGATTAGGTTTTCTTTTCTCAGCTACTAATTAAAATAATTTCATAAGTAATACATCGTTTTAAAGCTTTGTTGATTTGGAGTTGAACAGTAGATTACACAAATTTCTGCCGCCAGATGGCGCTGTAATATATTAAAATTTCAATATTTAAAAATCTAATTATGATTAAATTATTTTTAATACATCATTTGAAAGTACTTTATATATTTTAAAGTACTATATATTAAGATACTTAAGATATTTTAAAGTACTTTTATATTATCGAAAGTGAAATTCGAGATTTCACCCGATTTACACGTTTTAAGGTCTCCTGATTAGGTTTTCTTTTGTATCTCAGCTACTAATTAAAATAATTTCATAAGTAATACATCGTTTTAAATCTTTGTTGATTTGGAATTGAACAGTAGATTACACAAATTTCTACCTCCAGATGGCGCTGTAATATTTTAAAATTCCAATATTTCAAATTCTAATGTGCGAGGAAGGTGTTGTAAGTTCCAAAACGGGGATAAAGAGCCGCAGGCGCCACCGAGCGGGACTTTTCTTAAGTGAAAAATTTGAAAGATCATAAAATGGTGAGCGAACAGGCTGTTTCAGATATTGAAACTGAAAGAGGGCGCCGCAGGCGCTACCGAGCTGGAATTTACTGCGATTAAATTTTTCAATAAAGCTATTTTCACTATTTGTCAATAAGCTATTGTAAGACCTGAAACGTGAAAAAGGCGCCGCAGGCGCCACCGAGCGGGTGTTTTGTAAAGTCGGATTTTTCAAGGATCGCGAACCAGCTGGTTGCCGAAGGTGGCTCGTATGATATATAGCGATGATGGGCATTAAAAATACTAACGCCAAGGAAAATTTAAAAACATATTTGTCGGATTTTGTTTAAGTTTTGACAGGAGGTACATATAAGAAAGTCTACAAAACTCTCTTACATTCAAGAAAAAATTTAAAACTGCTTGAGGATTAGATTATGTAATCTGGTGGGGCACTCACTCGACTCTCTTTTACACTCTGCATTTCAATACTAAAAAAAAAAACAGATTTCGTATTTAGAGGTACATGCTAACAAGTACTGTTGCATAAGCTTACGCTAAAAAGGATTCAAACTAGTTTTGGGAACAGTTTTATTTGACAAATAATTTTGTGTGACAGGAGATATCGCCTCCTCCCCACACCCCCGTTTCAATATAGCACCTACATTATTGTAGAATTCAAGGCTATTGTTGAATTTAAAAGTATATTCCAAATTATTCATCCCAATTTCCACCTGCACCATTCCTTGAAACTCATCGATCTTGATAAAAGCTTTTCAAGTAGCAGCACCGTATGAAATACAAAATACAGTATTTGAAGTACCTGTAATTACATTGCTCTGGAAAAAAAAAAAAAAAAAAAAAAAAAAAATCGAGTTCTGATACCATTCTTGCTGATTCTTATGTAAAATGGCCTCCTAAATCCGAATATGATTCCCATTTTGCCCAGTCACCCACCGTTTTCTAGAAACACCACCTCGTGCCATGTAGTGAGATTAAAGTGAGGTATATACGTTCTATTCTTATAAGTCTCCTATATATACGAGCTGGCGCATCAGGCATTTTGTTGCCTTAGGGTAGCTACATGTACCCAGTGCGTTTCATTGATAAATAAACGGCAGTCATTACTTTTATCATCTTGTGTAACTTTAGAGTTACTCCTTCTATTATATGTCATAGTTTTAGCTAAATAAAGTACGATATGAGATTTGTTTAGCTACAGACTTCTATAATCACTCAAGAAAATAACATAAAATGTTCAGATTTCCATAAGATAATTCAAGAAGAATAAAAAAACATTACTTATATTTACTTATATTTTCCTTTGTATTTCTGACATGTGTTAATGTAAAAATACAGAAAAAAGTGTCATTTTAATCATATTATTTATATGAATATTGATAAATCGATTTAAGAAGACCTTTTATTACTGTGTATTTGAGTTTTGGCGACATTTTGTATAAGAAACAGAAACAGCCCTAATAACACATCTTATTTCCAATACATCCACAGGATATCCTGATATTGTAATGGGAACAAATGTGTTGTTAGGAATATTATTGTTGCTTATTGCTTTTGTTGACCGATCGTAGCCTCATATCAATATTTCTTAAAATCACAAGAAAGCGATAAGGACGCCAAGCGGGAATGCTGCGCTTTTCTAAAGCAAAAGAAAAGGGCAGCGATAAGTTGGCCTATATATTTTATTTAAGGAGCTTTATATAAGTACCTTTGATATTTCTTCCATAAATTCGATATTACACGCTTTTCAATCCAATGGTACTTTAAAGTAAAAGGATTAAATATTGACGGATTATTTAAAAAGTGCTTAACACAGCTAAACATAACACAACTGAGCAGTTCCCCTACCCCAGTAGCACATAACGTCGGTATAGCGTTACGAATAAGTCTGAACAGTAAAAAATTAGTTACAAAAACGTTGTAACAACGTTATGTGCTACTGGGGTAATGTATCTGATTAATTTAATATTTTTGTCTGGACTTTTATGAATAAAAATATGACTCTTTATTCTTCTTTCTTTCTTTCTTTCTTCCCTTCTTCTTTTTTTTTTTTTTTTTTTTTTTTTTTGTGCATCAAATAAAAGAATATCCATTTCATTATGTTTTGTTCAATACAAAAGTACTAGATTTCATTTACTGGATTACGTCTCATAGAACGTAATGATTAAAATTGTTTTGATTGTCCCTGTACACAAACATGTCTCTGCTAATTATACCACTTTCAATAGGGAACATGTTTAGTAAATGTGTATAATATATATACACATCATGTGTATAATATATATATATATCAGTTTGAAGATATTCTAAAACTATTTGGAGTAGTTAAAATACGAACAGACGGAAGGACAGACATAAAAACAGACTAATGTATATGTCATAATCACTCTTAAACATTGCTGGAAAATGTTAGAAATGCTCAACAGCACTAAAAATGCAATTCTAGCAATTTCTCCATATAGCCTTTAATGTTTCTGAATCTGCTTCTGAAAATGTTAATGCTAATCATGCCATATTCTACAGAAAACACGTTTTTGTACATATGAAGTAATTTTCATTCTCATTATGTTTTGTTCAGTACAAATGTATTAAAATAAGTTTTATAAATATTCTTCTCATAAAATGAAGTGCTTTGGAATTCTTTTATTTGTCCCTGTATACAAATTATTTATGCTATTTATACTTTTTTTCTTACAGGGATTATGGAATGGTAAACATGAATAACATCAGTTTGATGATTTTCTAGGAACATTTACGATAGTAAAAGCACAAACAAAAGAATAGACAGACAGAAAAATCAAAATCAAAAATATTTTTCAACTTTGTTGAAAAGTGTTAAAAAGGAAAATAATTTGCGTAATGATAGATTCGCAGTGTAAAAATTATATTTCTTTTTGTAAGCAAGACGTTTGGATAACCCTTCATCTCTCTACTCTTAAATTTAATTCAAACAATATTTAAATTACTATAACGTAATTATCAAAATTTATTTTTGAAGTGAAAACTTCTTTAGGCGCGTTGAGCACTTTTGGGTGAAGAAAAATCTTTGAAATTCCGTCATCGTCAGCTGACGCTTTCCATTTGAAGTGAAAACTTTTGGGTGAACAAAAATCATTGAATTCGCGTCATCGAAACGTTTTCCATCCTTGTATGATACAAATAATGTATCATACAATTAACTTGCTAATGTGAAGTATTAGTAATTATATACTGTATATTGTTTTTAAATCTGGTGCGGCTCTACACGACTTCTCTCATGTCCGAGCACTGTCTCTATTGCAGTTAGACCTCACAAAACCGTGAGAAAGCCCAAAGCTGCCATTTTTCTCAAGTTTTTACAATCTGGTGCGGCTCTACACGACTTCTCTCATCTCCGGACACTGTCTCTTAAAGATTGCAGCCGGAAACGTTGCAGTTAGACCTCACAAAACCGTGAGAAAGGCAAAAGCCGCAAATTTTCTCACGTTTTTACAATCTGGTGCGGCTCTACACGACTTCACTCATCTCCGGACACAGTCTCTTAAAGATTGCAGCCGGAAACGTTGCATTTAGACTTCACAGAACCATGAGAAAGACCAAAGCCGCCATTTTTCTCACGTTTTTAAAATCTGGTGCGGCTCTACACGACTTCTCTCATTTCCGGACACTGTCTCTTATAGATTGCAGCCGGAAACGTTGCAGTTAGACCCCACAAAACCGTGATAAAGGCCAAAGCCGCCATTTCTCTCACGTTTTTACAATCTGGTGCGGCTCTACACGACTTCTCTCATTTTCAGACACTGTCTCTATTCCAGTTAGACCTCACAAAAAGCCGCCATTTTTCTCACGTTTTTACAATCTGGTGCGGCTTTACACGACTTCTTCATCTCCGGCCACAGTCTCTTAAAGATTGCAGCCGGAAACGTTGCAGTTAGACTTCACAGAACCGTGATAAAGGCCAAAGCCGCCATTTCTCTTACGTTTTTACAATCTGGTGCGGCTTTACACGACTTCTCTCATTTCCGGACACTGTCTCTATTCCAGTTAGACCTCGCAAAATCGTGAGAAAGGCCAAAGCCGCCATTTTTCTCACGTTTTTACAATCTGGTGCGGCTTTACACGACTTCTCTCATCTCCGGCCACAGTCTCTTAAAGATTGCAGCTGGAAACGTTGCAGTTAGACTTCACAGAACCGTGATAAAGGCCAAAGTCGCCATTTTTCTCACGTTTTTACAATCTGGTGCGGCTCTACACGACTTCTCTCATCTCCGGACACTGTCTGTATTGCAGTTAGCTCATTAAATAAAACTGTAATATAATTTTTGTAGTAGTAGTTTATATTAATGAATAAAAAAACACTTCATTTAAAAGTATTTCCTACACAATAAAATATTTCCTGACGATTCAAGAAATACACACGTAATTGTTCACGTTTTCACTTCTGTCGGCACTCCCGAAGTGCAACTTTTTTTTTTTTTTTAAGCTAAATATAACTTCATTTTGTAAAATATTAATTATAACATTTTTCTTGTAAGCATTTTACATTATTAAATGAACTTTTTATTTATTAATCGTAATTTATTATGGTATTATTATTATTTTTTTAGTTTTAATTACATTATTATTAAGGTAAACTTATGAGTATAAGTTCATTCCTGTAATCTTATTATAATGTTCAATTGTGGAATTAATCCACATATTTATTTTCTGATATCATGTAAAATAACTAGTATGTTGTGGCCTCCACAAGACTTTCTTCTATATTTTCCTATACAAATTCACGCAGTAACAATATTTAAAAAAAAAAAAAAAAAAAAGATTTTTTTCAGTTTATTTTTTGTTAAAAGTAAAAAAAAAATCGATAACTTTGTTTTAAATTACCACATATTTATAGTTCAACCATTCGTTTTAAAGGTATTGACGAGACGTTTCGAAAGATACCGATCTTGAAAATTTACACACACACCCCGGGGACGGGGGGGGGGGGGGTACTTCCCCCAGAGGGGGAAGCGATGCCCCAAATTTTTTTCCTAATTAACTACTACTATTATCAATAATTCATATTGATTTCACAATCACAGGTTAAGAATAACTCTCATTATGTACTTTTATACGAAATTTTTTCCTATACTGCCATGTTAAAAATTTAGAAAAAATACGATCACAGCGCCACCTGTTGACCGATTCATCCCCAAATCTAATCAGCCTCAGTTTATGTCAGGGGCCAACTAAATACAAAGTCTGGTTAAATTTCGTTAAAAAAAAAATCTGTTTTTTTTTTTTTTTTTTTTTTTCGTTAAAAGCAGTGGTTAAAAGTAAAAAAAATCGATAACTTTGTTAAAAATTATCACAGATTTATAGTTCAACCATTCGTTTTAAAGGTATTGACGAGACCTTTCGAAAGATACCCATCTTGAAAATTTACTCCCCTCGAGGGGGGGGGGTCGCGAGGCTCCTACGTATACAAAAAAAAAATTTCCCAGTTGTCTATCTCTATTATAAATAATTCTTGTAAATTTCATAATGATTACTAAAAAATAATTCTCTTTATGCACATTTATACAAAATTTTGTCCTATATCACCATGTTAAAAATTTAGAAAAAGCGGGATGGCAACGCAACCTGTAAGACAATTTTTACCAAAAGTTAATAGGCACTAATTTATGTCAAGGTGCAACTACATACCAATTTGTATGAAATTCTGTGCAGTAGTTCTTGAGATACAGTTGCCACAAAATTTTGTCACACACACACACACACAGACAGACAGACAGACAGACAGACATTTTCTAAAAATGGTCAAATCGTGTTCTACAGCTCTCAAAACGTATAAATTCATCAAAAACCCGAGGTCGAAAATTTTTACGAATCCAATACTTTCTCTATATTACATATAGAAGAAAGTAATAATCTTTAATCAGTGGCTAATTCTGTCACACTTTAGGATTAAGAGATTTCCTTGGACTCAGTCTCCTAATTTTCATACTTTAGTTAATTTTTAAAAATGTAATTGTCCGATCGATAAGCTGTTTAAACAGACATATTCAGAAAAAATTGCGCCTTTCATTTGGTACATTATTTGTAACGAATATATTTGTATAATATAATTACATTTCTTAAAATTAATTAAAATATGAAAATAAAAGCTTAAAAAAGACATTTAAATTTTTAATTGTTGCCATTTTTTTTTTTAAGCATAAAATGAAATATGCTTTCCCGTAAAAAATAAATAAATAAATAAATAAATAATATAAAATAAAAATAAAAATAAATTTGCTCATGCATATGAAAAAAAAGTGACGTCTATAAAATAATAATTTTACAGGTAACGAAGAGTTAAACAAAGTGAGAAAATTTCGCACGGGCTTGCTAGCAAATGAATTATTTAAAGTGAGAAATTAACAAAATGAAACGATTATTTTTCAACGGGCGATTAGTCGCCCTACAACAAACTAGTAATAATAATATTTTGACTTATCTAATAATGTGAAAATTGTATTTAATTTCGTAATACCGATTCGTAAGCTAATCGGTATTAATAATTGCCTCGCTACTATTGAATTGAAGAAATCCACGTTTGTAATGATCGATAGATAGCGCTCTCTGAACTGCAGTTGTTAGTAAATATAATAGCCACGTGTATTCTTTCTCGGCCATTACATCATGGAAAATCGATTGCATAATATGATGATATGCAGTGGTGTGATAATTTCACCTTAGCCCACCAGAGGGCGAGCATTTCATTACAATCGCGGATAGACAAAATAACTGTGGTTTGTCTAAAAGAATGAATAGAGCTTACACATAAATTTCCTTCATGTAATGTATGTGAAAATAAGAAAATTAATTATTGAATGATCCCTACCATAAAAATTATATTTTACATTGAAAACTGCATTTTTGAATAACCTTTTGCATTACTATTATTAAAATTAAATGAGATCCAAAATATTACAATACTCCCCCCCCCCCCCCCCCCACACACAGGGTGTTTTTTTTTTTTTTTTATTGAAAAATTAGTGATTTCAAGTCAATAAAGGAATAAAGGAATGAATAAATAAACGAAAACACAATTAAGGACACAACATTTAATTGATGAATCATAAATTAAATAAAACTGAACACAAATATTTATTTAATAAATAAGTAATATTTCGAGTCTTCGTTTTTTAGTCCCTGTAAATACTTGATTCTCTGTGAGCAGTTTTCGTTTCTGTCTTCCGTTTTGGTGATTCTTGTGTGAAATTGGGAGATTTCATTGGCCTAACGCAACTTTGGTCGGCAAAAATGGTTTTGATTTTGTGCGGTGTAAGAGCTTCATCCTTCCCACAAAACACGACACTGAAAGGGTTAAATAAAAATGAGTAATTAGTAATAATACATTAAACATAATTTTACAAAAATAAATTAAAGAAAGACCACATAATTATTTTAGCTAAATAAGCTACACGGAAAAAAAAAAAAAAAAAAAAAAAAAAAAAAATCAAGATAATTTTATTTTATTTACTTATTGTGAGAAAAAAAGAATGAAATAACAAAGCTTTTTATAAGTATGTTAATAATAACAATAATAATAAAATCTTCGATAATATCACTCATTAGAAAAAGAAATGTAGGAGAAGAAAATTTTCGTAAATGATTGTAACTGCATGTTTTTGCGATATCGTCTTAAGGTTAGCCTTAATTTCACAGGGAACACAATTCAGATTTGAACCATTCAGCTTGAGAGTTTGGCATCCAAGCTACAATAACGTATTGGTATAAAAAAAGTAAAATTTTATCCATGGTTTGGATTGGATAAAAAAAAAAAAAAAAAAAAAAACAATTTTAAAAAGATAATTTAACAGAAAAAAAAAATGACGACATAGTTGCGTCAATGTTTTAAAATTTTTTTAAAATATATTGTCGATGGTTTCAAATAAATAAAGTAAAAAGAAAACAGTTATTTTGGGCCAGCTGTCAGAATAAGACTTTTTTTTTTTTTTTTTTTTTTCAGGCAGTTAATCAGAGTATTAAGAGGAAAATTTCTACGAATAACACCGTAACCAAAAAAAGGGAGGGTGGAATATTGGGGTTCAACATTACCCTCCCCGAAAAATTGTATATTGTCGAAATTTCTAGAATTATTATACATTTTTAACATTCAATATTAAAACCAATGTAACATTTAAAATGAGATAAAAATACAAAAATTTAAAACTTTAAAATTACATTTTAATTTAAAACATTAAAACACAAGACAGACGTTTCGGCTAAAACACTAGCCCTCCTCAGTGTCAAACAGTATTCCTCCTGAATATTTAATCTTGCTATGATGTATTAGGATTTTTTGTAAATGTTGTGCTTGTATATGTTTGACACTGAGGAGGGCTAGTGTTCTAGCCGAAACGTCTGTCTTCTGTTTTAATGTTTTTATTAAAAATGTATTTTTAAAGTTTTAAAGTTTTGTATTTTTTATCTCATTTTAAACGTTACATTGGTTTTAATATATTAATGAGACGTATAAATTATGTTTAATTTTATTAAATTCAATATTATGTACAAAAACTTGAACCCCTCCGAATTTTTTTTTTTTTTTTTTTCTGGCTACGGCCTTGACTAAAAAATGAGCTACAATATTAAAACAACTTTATTTTTAGTGCTCAAATGGTTTTTATGTTTATATGCCAGTGCTACTAATCTTTTATTTTTTGATAACGATTCAGATGGTGATGAAAACACTGTTGACAAATGCACAACCCTTAACAAACCAAAAGATAACGATTTTAAAGAAGTCGATATGAAACTATTATCGAGATAATAAGTACCCTATGTTAATAATAAAAATGCTAAGAAGAGCCAGGTCCAACAGTTGATTGCATGACTAAGCCTGCAAAGTCATTAACATGGCCAGACATAAAAAGCATAATGGTGTATGAGTAAACCGACATCAAGCAAATTTAAACATCCCAAATTGCTTACAGAGGATATTTACCCGCAATCGAAATGTTACAGTATAATGACATTTAATTCAATGTAACTTTTTCAGCTAGCGAATTTTTTGATAAAATAAAAATTTTTAAAGGATCACTTTGTACACAGTTTATCACGAAATTGTAGTCAATTTTGCAGTTATCGCAGTTTCATTTCAGTCATTTCATTTAAGAAACCCTATATGAGAAGGTACATTAGCCAATACAGGTAATCACAAATTCATTTAAGCAAAAAGAAAATTACTTACAAGGAAACGTTCAAAAGTGTCGTCTTCAAAAAACATTGAAAAAAAAAAATATATGTGATTCTGCTCTTCAAAAAACATTAGAAAGTGAAAAGATTATTGGCTGAAATGAATTACAGCGTCCACAAAAAATTATCAAAATTAAGCATTTTTGGCTTAGGTGATAAGTTCGCTAGCATAAGCACCGAGATTGCAGTGTACAAACAGAACCGTGTTTTGCTTCTCCGCCAAGTACTCAAAATCAGTCGTATAACAGTGTGAAGTCGCCAAATATGCTTAATTTTGATAATTTTTTGTGGTTGTTGTAATTCATTACAGCCGATAATTTTTTCACTTTCTGGTGTTTTTAACACGCTTTTATTAGCTTCACCTGTATGTGTGTATGTTTGTTTGTATGTATGTTTGTATGTTTGTAACCGCTCTGGGAGCAAACAAAAAATCTATATTGTAAAAAAAGACTTTCCCTGCGTGAACGCCGTGGCGTTGAGGTATAGCTCCGCGCTACGAACCTAAAGGTCTAGCGTTCGATCCCAGCCAGGGGAGATTTTTTTTTAAAAATGGTTTTTGTTTAATTCTAAATTATTTTAATTAAAGATTTAAATGTATGTAAATATTATGGTGTGTCACTCACACGATTTTCTCTTACCCTGCATTTTAATACTAAGATAGATATTTTGTGCTTTTTAGTTCACATTTCTATAAAAGCGTGTTCTTTAATTTTTTAAAACTATAATATTATATGAAGAGTAGAATCACATATAATTTTTTCAATATTTTTTGAAAACGACAACTTTTGAATGTTTCCTTGTTAGTAAAAGTTGTCCTTTAGCTCAGCATTTTAAATCATCTTCTTTTTTTTTTTTTATGCCTATTAAAACTTTAAATAAAGGGATTACTCAATTAACTGGTAATATATAAAGCTTGTCCCAAATATTTCCTATTTTACTGGACTAAACTTCATTAAAATTGCCAAAATAGCTCCTCTATGATAATTTAAAAGAAAAAAATTACACTATATCCTATTGTAAATATGTATGGTTTTTGTTACTTGGAACTTAATAACCTCGTGGACTTTTAAAAATATTATGATATATATGCTATGATGTAAAAGATGGTACCATTGTTTTTAGATTATCTTGTAAACCAATGTTAAATGATATAAACTGGTACGAGAGCTAAGTGAACAAGGAATAATAAATTTAGAAATTCTTTCATTTTTAACATCGACCGCTATGCGAGAAAAGGCCAATAAAAAGAAAAATAATAATATTTTTTCCATAAGTATTTTCTGAACCAAACGGTTATTACTATTTTTAACGTATGCATTCAACTACAATTTTAATAATTTTGCTATGTGGAAAAATTCTAAATATGCCTAGTTGTCGTTGTCGTTCTGGGTAAATGCCAACTGTCTACAACAAGGAGCTAGGCAGGAGGAGGATGCCCTCTGTGGAAGACTTTCTAAGGAGTCCTAGAATGTAGTCAAGCTAGTTTCGGAACAAAATCCGGAAAACTTCTAACGGCTTCTTCCCGTCTACTAGCTTGGAAAACAAAAACTCCAGTTAGAAATTGTTAGAACAGAAACACTGAAAAGAATTCGTTGCGGTTAATGTATCTTGCTCACCTTATTAGTTCCAGATTGTTAATTTGAAAAGGAAAAGCGATTCATAAGCAGCTTAAAAGATAAACAGTGATGCAGTAAATAACATCCAGAAATAGGTATGTAAAGAATGTTGAGGAAGGAAGATAAATATATCGCCATTTATATCCCGATATTTACGTAAACGAAGGAAGTTTACTTATAGCAGAAAAAGAAATTAAGGAAACATAAAAAAAAAAGAAATTTTGAATTTAATGATTATATCCTTGATTTATAAAATAATAAATTAATTAATTAATAGAAAAATAAATAAATAAATAAAAGACCTCTTTAAGATAATATGCTGATAGCAAAACAATAATTAGAAAAAAATCTGGAGTGACTCCACTCGACTTTCCGAACATTGAGTAATTAACAGTTTTGTAGATAAAGTAAAAAAAGAGGTGTTGTTAAACAAACAAAAGAGAGAAAACCATAATAGAGTGTTTGAGTATTTTTCTCCATCTATTACACGATGTTTTATTTAACGATACTGAACTTTGAGCCAATAGATCATAAAGAATTTTTCGTTGTGTCCCTGTAAAAACCTATAAATGCTAGATTCACCAAAATGCATATAGTTAGTGCAACAGTAATTTATAATACTCATATAAATTTTCAGCTCAATTGAATAAGGCGTTTAGATGCTATCGTACTTTTAAAAATTTAGTCCCATAGGCCATAATGATAAAGAATTTTTCTTTGTGTCCCTGTAAAAAAACTGTAAGTGCTAGATTCACCAAAATCTATACAGTTGGTTCAACTGTGATCTATAACACGTGTATAAATTTTTTGCTCAGATTAATAAGGCGTTTAGACGCTATCACACTTTTAAAAATTTGGCCCCATAGGCATAATGATAAAGAATTTTTCTTTGTGTCCCTGTAAAAAAACTATAAGTGCTAGATTCTCCAAAATCTACACAGATTGAGTATTTGTGACTTATAATATGTGTATAAGTTTTTTGCTCAATTGAATAAGGTGTTTAGATGCTATCACACTTTTAAAAATTTGGCCCCATAGGCATAATGATAAAGAATTTTTCTTTGTGTCCCTGTAAAAAAACTATAAGTGCTAGATTCTCCAAAATCTATACAGATTGAGTATTTGTGACTTATAATATGTGTATAAGTTTTTTGCTCAATTGAATAAGGTGTTTAGATGCTATCGCACTTTTAAGATTTTGCTCCCATAGGCCATAATGATAAAGAATTTTTCTTTGTGTCCCTGTAAAAAAACTATAAGTGCTAGATTCACCAAAATCTATAGGGTTCGTACTATGGTGACTTACAATATACGTACCAACTTTCAGGTTATTCGAACAAAGCGTTTAGACGCTAGCGTGTTCACTCACAGACATACACACATACATACACACATACACACACACATACATATATCATCACAAAAATAGTGAAAACGGACTCATTGGACCTCGAAACGTATAGAAACATCAAAATTTTAAATTCGGATTTTTGACATGATTACAATACTTTCCTCACTATAGTGTTCGGAAAGTAAAAATATTGTTTGAAGCCGTATAAAGATTTTAATAGGAGTAGAAGTTTGTTAATTTAGATTACGAGCGGAAAGAACATCTTCTCAGATGCTCTTCGTTGAATGAAGAAAACCTATATGACCGATATTGGCGTGCCAGGGAGATGATGATGCTGACATTTAGTGACTGAATTCCTTCATGGTTCATGTATTTATACGCAGTTTTTCTTCTTTGAATCGTTGTATTTTTATTGTTTTAAAGTTGTTAATTTTACTGTTCTTTATATTTTTTAATTTGTTATTATTTTCCCTTTCTTTTTTTAAGCTCTAATCTCATGTATCTGCGATACATAGAAACCTATAATGTAGAATCAAGTGCTTTTGAAAAAAAAAAAAAAAAAAAAAAATACGAGCACTAAAGTACATTATTTAGGAAATATAGGCGGCGACACTACTTCAATATCTAAACTTTTGTTCATAACATTTTTTAGTACTGGATTCGTAATTTTTTCGACCTCGGGTTTTTGATGGATTTACACGTTTTGAGAGATGCAGAACACGAATTGACCAGTTTTAGAAAATGTCTGTCTGTGTCTGTGTGTGTGACAAAATTTTGAGGCAACTGTATCTCAGGAACTACTGCAGAGAATTTCATAGAAATTGGTATGTAGTTGCACCTTGACATAAATTAGTGCCTATCAACTTTTGGTAAAAATTATCTTACAAGTTGCGTTGCCATCCCGCTTTTTCTAAATTTTTAACATGATGATATAGGACAATATTTTGTATAAATGTGCATAAAGAGAATTATTTTTTAGTAATCATTATGAAAATTACAAAAATTATTTATAATAGAGATAGTCAACTGGGAATTTTTTTTTTGTATGTGTAGGAGCCTCGCCATCCCCCCTGGGGGGGGGGAAGTCCCCCCTCGAGGGGTGTAAATTTTCAAGTTGGGTATCTTTCGAAAGGTCTTGTCAATACCTTTAAAACGAATGGTTGAACTATAAATCTGTGATAATTTAAAACAAAGTTACCGATTTTTTTTTACTGTTAACGAAAAAAATCGTAATTTTTATTTTTATTTTATTTTATTTTTTATTTATTTTTTAATTGAAGTTTAACCAAACTTGGTATTTAGTTGGTCCCTAACATAAACTGGTGCTGATTAGACTTGGGGATCAATCACTCAACAGGTGGCACTGTGATCGTATTTTTTCTAAATTTTTAACAAGGCAGTATAGGACAAAATTTCGTATAAATTTTGTCCTATTAACTATATAACTATATAATTATATTATAACTATATAATAACTTATAACTATATAGTTATAATTCCTTATAACTATAATGAGAGTTATTCTTAAACTGTGATTGTAAAATTAATATGAATTATTGATAAATTATTGAGTAGTAGATAATTAAGAAAAAAAATTGTGCATGTGGGGGCATCGCTTCCCCCCCCCCCCGGGGAGAGGGGGGGTAAATTTTCAAGATGGGTATCTTTCGAAAGGTCTCGTCAATACCTTTAAAGCGAATGGTTGAACTATAAATATGTGATAATTTAAAACAAAATTATTGTTTTTTTTTTTTTTTTTTTTTTACTTTTAACGAACAAAAACTTACAAAAAAAATCGTACTTTTTTTTTTTTTTTTTTTTAAATATTGTTACTGAGTGAATTTGTATAGGAAAATATAGAAGAAAGTCTTGTAGTGGCCACAACATACTAGTTTTATTTCACATGCATAGTACTTTTTGTGAGTTTTACATTCTTAATTATTAAATAAATTAGATATATTATCTTTATATTTGTTTCGCTATTGAGCTGTTAAATTATAAAATTAATATTTTTACTTCTTTTTTTTCTTTTAACCTAAATTAAATTATGTTGTGTATTGGTTTTCTTTAATTTTATCTTTAACTGTCTAATTTTTAAATTTGCAAACTAACGAAATCATGTTTTATTAAATTTTTCTGCAGTTTCTTATCGTGTAGTTTTATTTCACCTTCATATGAGTTTTATCCTTTTAAGTTTTATTTCATCGTCCTTTGAATTTTCAATCTTACTTCTGTATCTATTTGTCACGTCCGTTTTGGTGTAAATTGGTCTTTGAACACTGTAAATATTGGCTATAGGCCTATAGATTTATAGAAATTTACACTTATTTTGCATACAATAATCAATCAAAGCCCCCGAAGACGTATTGTTATTGTATGCTTTTTATTTTTCGCACGAAATTATTTGTTCATGAACAGCTATTGCAATAAATTTTACACGTCTGTATATGTAAATTTTATGTTCCTTGATGAAGAAATGCACCTTGTTCTTCTAGAATAAAGTGTAATCATAGAAAAGTTCTCGCATCTGTCATTCATATTTATGCTGAAACTAAAAGAATAGGACAAATGTTGCACATTTTTTTCATTTTAAATAGTGTAATTTTTTTAAGCATACTAATTAGTGAATCTAACAAAAAGCTAATTAATAAAAATCAAAACAACTATGTTCGTAACATTTAAATGACAAGCTAATGTTTAACGTAAACAGTTTATTTTAACTTCAATAGAAAAAGATGATAAAATTGAGAAATTCAAAAATTAATCTTATCCGTAATATTAGTTAACCATTCTGCTCTCTATAACTAATCTGGTCGTTGCTATTCGGACCATCGATGCGATTAGTGTGGAGGAATTTTGGACAGTTTTCTTGTTGTGCATGCGCAGATAGCGTTTATGCAGACCGTAGATCTGAATATCTAGTCTGAATGTAAACATCGGATGTTTTTCTGTAGCATATTATAGCTTGTTTTAGCTGTAAATCCAAAATTTTAATGGGCCGCGGTAGCTTAATCGGTAGAGCACTGGACTCGTAATTGGAAGATTGCGAGTTGGGTACTCGAGCCGGCCAAAGACAGTCATGTACATTAGTGGTGGCTGGTGTACAGTCGGTAACAAAAGTGTCCGAACACTAGCAAAACGTCCTATATAAAAAAAAGTACACTTCATACGGTTTTGTTAAATAAATCCTTGTCGAATCCTGTTCTTAGTCAGTGTAAGAACATGATTCGATAAGGATTTATTTAACAAAACCGTATGAAGTGTACTTTTTTTACATAGGAAGTTTTGCTAGTGTTCGGACACTTTTGTTACCGATTGTACGTAAAATCTGCCGTGGCCGCAATGTCCTCCATGTTCCCATCGAAATTATACCTCTGGGGGGTCACCGAAGTGGGAGAGCCATCCCTTCCGTGGAGAATCAAAATTATGATGGCATGTCTCCGGATCAACTCTAGGGGTAAGTCCCAGACCGTCGCCAGTTGCCCATTGCGCAGCACTAGTGCGACGTAAAACTCAACCAACCAAAAATGTAACATTTTGAAAGTGTGTAATGTTAACAACAAACCATGTTTTTTACTTTATGAACACTATAGGGAGGAAAGTATTGTAATCATATCAAAAATCCGAATATGAGATTTTGATGTTTCTATACGTTTCGAGGTCCCCTGAGTCCGTATTCACTATTTTTACGATGATGTATGTATGTATGTGTGTATGTATGCGTGTGTGTATGTCTGTGAGTGAACACGCTAGCGTCTAAACGCTTTGTTCGAATAAGCTGAAAGCTGGTACGTATATTGTAAGTCACCATAGTACGAACCCTATTGATTTTGGTGAATCTAGCACATATAGTTTTTTTACAGGGACACCAGGAAAAACTCTTTATCATCATGGCCTATGGGGCCAAATTTTTAAAAGTGCGATAGCGTCTAAGCGCTTTATTAATCTGGGAAAAAAAATTGTACACATGTTATAGGTCAGAGTTGCACCAACTGTATAGATTTTGGTGAATTTAGCACTTACAATTTTTGAACAGGGACAGAAATAAAAATTCTTTATCATTATGCCCTATGGGACCAAATTTTTAAAAGTGCGATAGCATCTAAACGCCTTATTCAATTGAGCTGAAAATTTATACGAATATTATAAATCACTGTTGCACTAACCATAAGCATTTTGGAGAATCTAGCATTGGTACGTTTTTACAGGGACACAACGAAAAGTTCTTTATCATTATGATCGATGGGCTCAAAGTTCAGTAGCGTTAAAAAAAAAAACATCGTGTAATATATGGAGAAAAATACTCAAACACTCTATTATGGTTTTCTCGCTTTTGTTTGTTTAACAACTCCTCTTTCTTTACTTTATCTACAAAACTGTTAATTACTCAATGTTCGGAAAGTCAAGTGGAGTCACTCCAGGATTTTTTTAACACTGCTGTCAGAAAACATTTCAAGATAAATACAAAAATTATTTTCATAAAAATCGTATATATATCTGGGTAGCAAATAGAATTTGCATCGAATAACATTGGAGTTGTTTAATTATTATTAAGTTGCTTTTTTTTTTTTTTTCCCCAAAAAAGGTGTGTGTGTGTGGGGGGGGGGGGGGGGGGAAGAGAGAGAGAGGGAGAAGGAAAAACGAATAACATGTACTGTCCATTCTCCAATTCACGTCTAAAACAAACAAAGGCGATTCTAGTCGACAAGGCGTGGACACTATCACTGAGATGAACGTTTTCCAAAATTTTATCTTGGACGGTTTCCTTCCACTCCTATTTTGATAAAATCGCAGGAGAATCTGTAATAGTGCTCATTGGACTCTAATCATAAAACCAGTGATGCCAGATTGAGGATTTTGTCCCCATTTTGGTGATTTTTGAGGCTTCTGGGGACAATTTTGGGGACCAAATGTTTGTGGGGACTTTTTGGGGGAATTCTAAAACTTTTGGGGACAAATCTGGGGAGTTCTTCAACTTTCTGTCAATGTTGGCAACGTAATAATTTATCCCTATACGACTAGAGACTTTCATTAGCTTTATTGTTATTTTGGGATTTTTTTCAAAAATTGCCTTCATTTGGGGAAAAATTGGAGCTTAAATCATAGACACTGCTTGATATTTTTTTATTTATTTATTTATTTATTTATTTATTTATTTATTTTTTTTTTTTCCTTTTTAGTAGAAATCAAGTCGGGGATTTTTTCGAAAAAAAAAAAAAAAAAGAAAACCCTGATTTGGGAAAATTTGAAGACTTGTTTGGGGAAATAATTTTCGACCATCTGGCATCACTGCATAAAACAAACAGTATATAGCTGCATATGCTGCTTCATTTATGCATATTTATAAACAGACATTTTGTTAAGATTTCTTTCAAAGATTGAAAATACTCAGATTCTAAGATCTGTTTTTAAAGATCATGTTGCATTTGAAAATAGTTTTCAGTTTCATTATTGAACTTTCGAAAGCTTTATTATTTTTACTTTTGCTTTTATTATTATTATTATTTTGAGTTATTGGCCTTTTAAGCAGTTTAGCATAATTTAGAGTACAAAATATCTTTTTGTGAAAGTAATATATCCCCCACCTTATTAAAAAAAAAAAAAAAAAAAAAAAAAAAAAAGAAAGAAAGAAAAAGAAAATAAGATGAAATTTAATGCTCGGGGGCAGAACTCATTATATTCTTTCAAAATTTTACTCTTTTATCAGTGCTAGCTCATTCTCCTTGGAAAATATGATCGGAATTGCCTGTTTCGCACCGATAGTCTGACTAGCCACTTCGAACTAATCTTTGCCAAAGCAAATGAAGCTATAAAGTTAAATGCTGCACAATACTGTATAGTGCAATAACTTTTGTTACTCTGAAAATTGCTGTTTATTACCATTTCTGCGAAATTTTTAGATTTAGAAGCTTCAAATTTTGTATCGTGTTTCAATTTCAAAAGGAACGTACTTAGCCAAGTTATATATCTTTTACAACATTTCATTTAATATTGGAGTAATTGTATTTCATTTTGAAGTACAGGTGTTTACGCAGTTATATTTCAATCTTTTTTATAAAGAAAAAACATTACCAAACTTAATATTTCATCTTCCTTCATAATTTTTTTTAATTTTTTTTTTTAAAGTTTTCTGAGATTTTTAAAAAGTAAAAACAAGGCAATGAAATTTAAATAGCTAAATATGCATCTAATTTTCATATATAAAAAACAAAATAAAGTGAAATTGACAATAAACAGGATTCTCATGTCCTTAAATTTGCATATCAATAATTTAATGTAAAAATTTTTGTAATAAAATAAGCTTGCTTATTTTAGTAGAAAATTATTTTTAGAGAATAGTCGTGGAAGAATCTTTGGAAAAAGGTGGAGACGTGGGAAACTTTATTAAAGTATCCTTACACAAAATTACTAACCCAAGTGCAAACATATCTTTAATTCTAACAGAGAAAAATAATTATAGGATAAAAAACTTTTTATAAACCATGTTTTTAAATTTTCTGTTGAGTCATAGCTATAGAACTAACTACATTAGCACTTTACCAATGCGTATTGTCACGATATTGTAAATAATTGTATTTATTTTAGTATAAATTCTTTCAAAGAGGCTTAGTAAATTGATAAAATATCAAATTTCTGCATTTCCAGCTCTTTTTCGCGTTAAAATAGCTTAATTTTCTCTTTAAAACGCATTAAAAGCTCCAATAGGCAGGTAATGGGTTTAGCGCCTAATTTAGCGACTTTTTGCCCTTGGTGACTTTTAGCGAGAAAATCCTTATTATCGATATTCCAAAGATGGACGTTCTAATGTGATTGGTTAAAGAGTTAGGGAAATATATTTCAATAAAAATAAAGTTGATTTTAAAAATAAAATATTAATCCTTTCAGAACAACATATATTTGCATCATGAACTACATTAGCACTTTATCAATGTGTAGAAAATCTTTAAAGTGATAATGACGCCAATTTTTGCCAGATGCATAATTTAACTTTTTGCAATTTTTTAAGGTTCACGTTTAATTAAACGTATTTATTTCTATGTCGAAAGAAAATGAACTCGTAATTTTTTTTTTTTTGGCAACAATTAAATTATATTTATTGAAATTTTATTTTTCCGACTGAGTGAAAATAATGCCTGGACCGGGAGTCGAACCCCGGATCTTTGACTTACAATGTCGGCTTGGATAGCTCAATTGGTAAAGCCTTGACCTTGTAAGTCAAAGATCCGGGGTTCGACTCCCGGTCCAGGCATTATTTTCACTCAGTCGGAAAAATAAAATTTCAATGGAAGAAAATCATATTTATTGAAATTTTATTTTTCAATCAGTTGATTGTGTGATTTTAATAAAAATTAATTTATAGGTAATATTTTAATGACTATTTTTATTGCTATTAGGAGCTTATCATTTTCATACTTTAATTAATTAAAAGAAAACTATTCGAAAACCTGACTTCGAAGCATTGTGTTGTCACCGGGTTCTGCGCTGCTGTGAAAGTTTCAAATGTCTAGCTAGTAGGGACGTTAATTAAAAATAGATTGCAAGATTTGTACCAGACAAACAAACACACAAACAAACACATAAACAAACACACAAACAAACAAGAATAGAAGTTAATAAAAACATGGTAATAATGTAAAACTATAAAATTACAAAAAGACTATATCACGTTTTTGGATGGAAAAACAATCAAAAGAAATTAAATAAATCAACAATAAAGAAAATAAAGGCAAAATTTAAATTACCTTTCTCCACTCTCAAGATGTGTGACTATGATATCCTTAATGTAAATTTGAGGGACATTAAACAGTCTCCAGGTAAGTGGATTCAATAAAGAAGCAGTGGAACGCCATTCAAGGTCCAGCCTTAAAAGACGTCCCATTTCCACAGTGGACACTAAAAATTCCACGGTCCCTCCAGGGACAAACTGAATATACCTGGATAAAAATAAAATAACTATTTAAATACCTCGTTGAGTGAATAAGAAACTGGTGATTTTTAATTCAGAATTTCTAGAAGTTTTTGAAAATAATAAATTTGATAAACATAATAAGAATTAAAAATGAAAAGAGAAACATTACGCAATATGTGGAAATAGTGAATCTCTGACATAATTTTGTCTATTTAATGCGTTCCCGTGCAAAATAATAATGCAGCGGGCATTTATTATATATACAAATAATTGTCAACAAATAAAATAGTCTATATTTTACAAATTTGTCTTTCATATTTTATAAATTTGTCGTTCATTTGCATACTTGCCAACCATCTCATTAATAACCATACAATTGTTAACACACCCTGAAAAAACGCCCCTTTTCTTACACCACTAAATTTTTAGAGTTATTTTCTGCAAATGTTGTTACGATTAAATAAGACTAAAATTGCTCTAAAAAATTATTGGTGTGAAAAAAAAGGCGGGTACTAAAAATTGCACAGTTCATAATGAGATGGTTGGCAAGTATGGATTTGTCTTTCAAAAACTATTGAAATTTCCGCTATGTAAACATAAATCAATGGAGAATTGCTGCTGGCATTACGATTGATTAATAGGAGCCATTGAAAGGTGCAATTTGCAATGGGATTGATCATTAACGAGTGGTAAATTTTTAGTACCATGCGGATAGTACACTGCCTAAAAATCTATTTTTAATACACTGCTCAAGTCGCAATCAATGTGAATATATAAGCAAAATCATCACAAAATTTTGTTATATAATCAATCTACTGATTTCAATAGCAAAGTCGTATTATTTCCAACATTATGGGTATTTGCTTCAAACTGGACCTACTTCTGTTTAATGAAATCTAAGAAACAGCTTGCAATGAGAAAAGAAAGCAACAATCGTTTTTAAGTGATTCCAACCAAGGTAGAAACAGCATACTTTTTAAAAATAACACTTCCTATCATGATTGGAGCGATTCAGCGCAATAGATGTCAGAATACAACTATCATACAAATTGTAAAATTTCCACAAAGCAGCGTCAGTATTTGTCAATCTGCACCAAAAATAAAATTGCTTAATTTCATTAGAAAAAAAAAAAAAAAAAAAAAAAAAAAAAAAAAAGCCCTTTGATTCAATCAATTTAATCAATTTTTTTTCATTAATGCCTAAATTGATGTGTAAAACTAAAAAACGCGTCAATTTAGGTACGGCTCCATGTTTTAAAGTCTGAGTTATGGATAGCACAAAATCAGTAAAAATTTAACATAACTATTGAGCGAAATATGCCAAAATATAGTTAATGCTATTTATGCTATTTTTTATCATGTTCTGGCTAAATATGAAGTTATATCATTAGTTTTGTAAGTTAGAGAAGTCTGAATTTTAAAGAAGATTAATTATACGGTGTGGTTCAAAGGTTCTGGAAAACTTGTACCCACACAAAAAGACAAAAGTGACGATGTGAAGCGTGTATCGCGGCTAATGAGGCATATTTTGAGTGATTGTGAGTTGTAACATTTTTCATTTGTATTTTGTACTTTGATTAGGTTTTTAGTAAAATAAAGATCTTTTTACACCATTTGTTATCTTTTCTTTGCTTGACGGTTACGATGCAATTACATTGTTACGATCGCGTTTCCGACCTCCTGTTCCTATGTAATTCTTACTACTCATGACCTGACATACCCACATGTGCCGTTTGGATATGACCTTTTGAACCACCCTGACTGGATTAGATTATTACTTATCGAATTTTACATTAGATTATTACATTTACATATCGAATTTTTCCCATTTTTGAAACTTCAAGAAATGCTTCTAGATTTGAAACTTTTTTATTAATTTTATATGTCAAAACATACTATAGTTCTTCAGTAATAAATATTTTAAATAAATAAATATATATGTATTATCTCGTGTAATCTTTATGTTTGATTTCATACTTGTAGACAGTGTAGTAGAAAAAAATCCATTATTATTTAAATAGAAATTTTCAAATTATTTTACAAGGAAACATTCAAAAGGTGTGATCTTCAAAAAGTTTTGAAAAAAATATATGTGATTCTACTCTTCATAAAACACCAGAAAATGAAAAAATTATCGGCTGAAATTAATTACAGCGACCACAAAAAAATTATCAAAATGAAGCATATTTGGCGATTTCATACTGCTAGGCGATTGATTTTGAGTACTTGGCGAAAAAGCAAAACACGGTTCTGTTCGTACACGGCAATCTCGGTGCTAGCAAACGTATCGCCTAACAGCGCTAAATCGCCAAATATGCTTAATTTTGATAATTTTTTGTGGTCGCTGTAATTCCTTTCAGCCGATAATTTTTTCATTTTCTGGTGTTTTATGAAGAGTAGAATCACATATATTTTTTTCAATACTTTTTGAAGATGACACATTTTGAATGTTTCCTTGTTAGATAAATGCACGATTAAGGGAGCTTAAATATCATCATTTCATATTAATGAATGCTATGCAACCTGGAATAAACTAGTTGGCATAGGTGGATTCTGCTCAGTTCCCCATCATATATTTGTTCTCATAAATTTCTGCTACAGGGCATACTATGTTCTGTTCATGTCAAGAGAAATGAATTTGACCGATCACTCGATACGGTTGCAGACTAAAATGCCTCACCTAGTATGTTACCCACACCCTAATAGTGCTTTTATCCCTAGTATATCTTCAGAATGTTTCTGGGATGTCTTTTCATCCTGAAGATTTCTTGAAAAAAAGAAAGAAAAGATGTTCTATAAGGGCCACGGATTAAGGAACTCTTAATCCGTGATTAGGGCACTATTCAATTTGATACATTCACCTTATCCTAACTTACTGATTGATTTTGTTAGGCTTAGTTTCGTATTTTAGTTTTCACTCAATTCTACAGTATTTGCAATGCAATGATCTTCATACTGTAAGTTTGTATGAAATATTGCTTTATTCTGCTATGTTAGCATATATATATATATATATATATATATATATATATATATTGAATAACTTTAGAAATTTTCAAAGTAGAAATTCCATAGTCTCCCAGTAATGTTCTTACTAATTACATAAATGATATTTTAAAAGTGGTCTGACAGTTTCCCGATGAATATATATATTCCACATATGGACGTTTACGCAAAATTTTGCTCTATCCTGCTATGTTAAGTAATTCGTAAATTTCGAATAATTTAGGAATTTTTCAGAGTAGAATGTTCGTAGTGAATGATGTTCATCATAATTTATATTTTAAAGCTGGTATGACATATTTATGATAAAAATATTCCTTTTAATGCACGTTCCA
The DNA here is from genome assembly GCA_963930645.1 of Salticus scenicus. Lineage (NCBI taxonomy): Eukaryota > Metazoa > Arthropoda > Arachnida > Araneae > Salticidae > Salticus > Salticus scenicus. Next base: position 109,046,690 of record OZ005661.1, on the reverse strand, counting down.
GCGAAATTTTGCCCTATTCTCTCATGTTAAAAAAATCGTAAATTTCGAATAGCTTACGAAGTTTTCAAATTATAATGTTGCAAATTAACAGGACTCTTGCAAGTATTGTAAGTGATATTTTCATACTTTCTATACGATCATTTGTTCCGGAAATAATGTGTACAGAGACTAATATACTAACAGACTAATTTACGTACAAATTAATGTACTAACAAACTGGTTAATTTACGGACGATTACACGGCATCGATTTTGTAATTTTCGGATTCCTCACTCCTCGTAACGTGTAAAACCTCGTAACGTGTTTATGCAACAAATTTTTAGGATCGACATGGTGCCATTGTGTATTGTATAGGCAGAGGTCGATTGATTATACTAGGTTTCTAGGCATGAGTGAAGTGCCCTTTCTGAAAGCCTTTTTAAGAGGTCCTAGCCCGTATTCACATGAGTTTCCTTTATATCAAGACTGGCTATACATCAATATAATAAAAAATGTAGGCACAAGCGCAGCATGAAATCAGAATAGGCTTTTGTGGAATTTTTGCTTGATGAGAGGTCGTGTATGATTATTTCGGCACAGAACAATTGTTGTGTCTCCCCCTTTCCTCCTCACCCGAATTTGTAGCATTGGCTTACAAATTTTTCCTCCATTCGTAATTCAATATCAATTTTCTGGTTTTTTTTTTTTTTTTTCCCTAACGATCTATGGTTTTGCTGTGATGCTTGAATTTTACAAGAGTTAGCATTAGTGTATATTAATGAAAAAAAAATGTAAAGCATAAATGTTATGAGGTAATGAGGTAGAATCAAATCCATACTCTTTTTTCGCTTCCAAAACAGGTGTCTGAGCCTTGGTTCCAGTGAGCCTTACAAACAATCTTCCTTTCTCCGTAGTATGCATTCTTGCTTCATCTGCTTTAGAGCATCGCACATGAATATAATAATGGTGTCCTAAATTAAGCAGAAAGGAATGTTCATTTGTAATAATAAAAGTTAATACTACGATTTAGAAACATGAAAAGAAAAAAATAGAAAAGAAAAAAAAAAGAGAGTTGAAATAAAAATGTAAAGAAATATATAATTAAGCTACAGAGAAAGTCATAAAAGAATAGTTCTAATCAGACAATAAGATTCGTAATCTATTATCTTTAATCTGTAAATATTCTTTAAAAAAAAAAAAAAAAAAAAAAAACACTTCATAATTTCTTATTAACTCTATAAAATTTCGTATTCAGGTTAAAAAAAGAAAAGGAAAAAGAATGAAGAAAAAGCTTTATGAAATTAAAATTCTAATAATACTAATTTCCTTTATAACTAAATTTTGTTGAATTTTTAAATAAACAGTCTGATAGATGAAGTTAATTGGGTGGAAGTTAAACTTAAGATTTTTTACAAAATAAATTGAAAAATACAAAAGAATATGAGCCACAAAACATAGTTGTAGTTCTGTTCCGTATAAGCACGTACAATTTTCTGAATAGGCTACAAGAAAGATTCAATTCAAATGCTAAACTTTCGCCAATTGAGTTGGTGGTAAACAAGGAAATAAGCAGATATATTGTACCATATTTTAAAACTACAGTCGGTAACAAAAGTGTCCGAACTCTAGCAAAAATTCCTATGTAAAAAAGTATACTTAATACTGTTTTGTTAAATAAATTCTTATCGAATCATGTTCTTACACTGATTACGAGCAGGATTCAACAAGGATTTATTTAACAGAACCGTATAAAGTGTACTTTTTTTAAATAGGAATTTTTGCTAGTGTTCGGACACTTTTGTTACCGACTGTACGTATGTGACACACAGTGGCGGATTTAAGGAGGGGGGGGGCTAGGAGGCTGAAGGCCCCCCCCCCCCCCCGAAAGAAAGAAAAAAAAAACACTGACATTCACAATTGAATATTGCAATTGTAAATTTTTTATTGGTCTAGAATAACACTTTGAAAAATCTTAGCCTCCCCCCCCCCCCCAAAAAAAAGTCAAGTTCTGGATCCGCCACTGGTAACACATAGGTACCAAACATTACATTTATTTGCAAGATACAAGGAAACTGAATTAGTAAACAGACATAGCATGCTATTGTAGATCTGCAATACGTTAAACAAATATTAACCTTTGATCAAAGATTTCGTGTGTTGCAATTGTAAAAGACACCTATGCGAGAAAGGCGTTAAAAATTTTTAGAAAAAACACATAAAGAATTGTATGTAAATTTCAGTTATGATTTAGAGACCAGAAAAATCATTTCATTAAATAAAAATAATTTTCTAAGATGGTATAATTTTTCATAATATGTGATAATTTACACACATCACATACAGAGTTTGAATTCTTCATGCTGAATTTTAGAACATAACATGAAATTATGAAATAGAGCAAGGAGTTATAGAGCAAAAATAAAAGATGAATCGAATGAAAATCTAGTATGTTGTAGCCATCACATAACTTTCTTCTACATTTTCCTGTTCAAATTCACACAGTGTAAATTATTTATTATAATTATTCTCCCATTATGAATGAAGACGATTTTAATGTCAAAGAAGTGTAACACTAAATGTCGAAAAAACAAAATCAATTTTATGGCTTGCAAACAACATCTTAAAAAATGCAGTTCTTCCTAGACTTTTTTCTTTTTCTTTTTTTTTTCTTTTTAACGATAATGTTGTTTTAAATTAGAACAGATATAGATGGTTCAACCATTTATTTTATAAGTATTGACGAATTCTTTGATAAAATACTCTGATTTAAAATTTACTGTCCCTGGTGTGCACACTTAGGAACACTTCAGAAACCTGTGGATAAATCTATGTAGCCAAACGTGCTTTAGCTAGTTATATGTTTTCGGTACGATGGGTTCAGGAATTATCTAAAGGAAATATGACAAGCTAATGCTTTTTTACTATGAGATTGCTTCAATATAGCTATTTCGTTTTCTTCTGCAAGAATATGTAAAAATGTAGAACGCATGTTCTTCAAATAATTTGATAGCTTTTTTTTTTTTTTTTTTTTTTTTTTTACGCAAAATTTTAACATAGCTTATAAAAGATATCTTTATTTTGATCATGACATAAAATGATGTTTATTTTGAAGCAAATTTTTATTGCCCTTAACATAAAATTAACTTTTTTTTTTTTTTTTTTTTTCTACTAATATGTTTAATTTTGTTTTAGTAAATATTATTTACTAAAAACAAGTTCCTTGTGCAACAAATATTGATACAGAGTGTACATTTTTTTTTTCTTTTCTTTTTTTTTTTTTTTTTATTCGCTAACACCTATAGCAAAAAATGATAAAAATAACTAAAGCTTTCTGCATTTAAACTAATGCTGGAAAATAAAATGCTATATCAGGGTGCCGACAGTCGAAATTTTTTCCTGATTCTTCCACCAGTATTTTATATAATAATTTTTTTACTTAATCGTGCAAACTTACTACTAAATATTCCAAAAGAATAATAATGGTGGAAGAATCAGGGGGAAAATTTCGACTGCCGTCGCCCTGTATATGTTCATAAGCGTAAAGGGAAAGACTAGACCCCTCCCACATCTCTCTAAATGACTGAAAAGAAACTTCACATTCAATGAAGAGAAAGATTTTAAAATAAGCAAAATATTAATATTTTTTTAAATTTTGATGAATCCCATACTGTTTAGAAGTAAGTCAAATAATAAAATGTGAATAAAAAATGAATTAAAAAAACATTTATTTCAGAAATAAATATTTTTTAATTTTTGTTAATTTGATTAAAAATAAAGTGAAACTTTCAAGATTTTAAACCCAGAATAATAATAATAATAATAATAAAAATCTGATGAAATGTTTTCTAAAAATTTTGAAAAATACCACTTCATTTTATTATTATTATTAGTAGTAGTAGTAGTAGTATTTTAATTTTTCTGGATTGTCATTATCTTATCTTATCGTCCAAGTCTTAATTTTCTTAGTAATAATCAACGTCATAACATTAACATTTTCACATTAAAAGAAGAAAGTAAATGACAAAGATAAACATTTATGTAATCACCATACAAATAAATAAATAAACTAACAAGGAAACATTCAAAAGGTGTCGTCTTCAAAAAGTATTGAAAAAAAAAAGAAAAAAAAATGTGATTCTACTCTTCATAAAACACCAGAAAGTGAAACAATTACCGGCTGAAATGAATTACAATGAGCACAAAATATTATCAAAATTAAGCATTTTTGGCGATTTAGCGCTGTTAGGCGATAAGTTTCCAAGCATCGAGATTGCCGTGTACGAACAAAACCGTGTTTTGCTTTTCCGCCAAGTACTCAAAATCAATCGTCAAACAGTGTGAAATCGCCAAATATGCTTAATTTTGATATTTTTTTGTGGACGCTGTAATTCATTTCAGCCGATAATTTTTTCACTTTCTAGTATTTTATGAAGAGTAGAATCACACATTTTTTTTTCAATATTTATTTATTTTATTTTATTTATTTATTTATTTTTAAGACGACACTTTTTGAATGTTTCCATGTAAGATCCAATAAGAGATCTATATACATCACTTTATCACTTTATCACTAAAAAAAATTTATATTCTTTTTTTTTTTTTTTTTTTTTTTTTCCTTTTTGTTATGTAGAATAAAATGACAAATTTCAACAATTCGCCGGGAGATGAAAAAAAAAAAAAAAAAAACCTTAAAAATTTGAAACTCATAAATATTATATGAATTTCACCACATAATTAAAATTTTAATTCACCAGTCGCCAAATTATTATTAGTACCAGATTAATATTATGCAATAGTGAACTAAAATCATACAAAGAAAGGTTTCGAAATAAAATTCATAATTGACGACCCAGTTTTTATACTTCCGCAACGCAGTGCTGTTTTAGTACAGGATCCCTATGAACGAATTTTAAATTTTTATCGCCATGTTGGCGATAACTTTTTATTTATTTATTTTGCCATTAAAAAAAAAAATATATATATATATATATATATAACGGTCAATGATATGTTGTTTGTTCACCTGTTTCAAGTGCCCAGAACTTGCATATGCTGACGGAAAATAATAAGTCATTTAATGTTGTATACAGATCGGTATAAGAATAAAAATAAATTGTATATTTTTCCCGTAGATCTTTCAATGAGTTACAAAGTTTTTTTAGTATACTTTATCAGACTCTGTTTTGCACAGCACCACAATGATAAGGTTTCATTACATTACATGTCATGATCAAACCGTCAGTTCCCACACATACACATAAAAATTTCCACGTGAACGAAGTCGCGGGTAACAGCTAGTATATACATAAGTTTTCAAATAAATAAGAAAAATTTTTATGAAAAATTTCAAATAAGAAATATTTTTATGAAAAATTTCAAATAAGAAGTATTTTTATGAAAAATTTCAAATATAAATTTTAAAAAAGTTACATGAATGTAACATATAATTTAATAACACGAAATATTCATTAAAGCATTTTTTGCATTATATCAGTTTCAAAAGTTTAGTTTTCACGGATTTAATTTATATATGGATTAAAAATAATATGGATTATATAATATATATATATATATATATATAAATGGATTATAACTACATATAAAATTAACAATTATGAATTTTCTGAATGTGAAAACGGAACTATTATATATATATATATATATATATATATATATATATATATATATATATTAAGTGATGAGTAACTGTAGAAACAAGTTTTTCTGATAAATATTACAATTTTTCTTCTTTTGTAAATTGCTATTTTTGACATATGCAAATTTACATACATATGAATTTAAATATTACAATACTAAACTTATTAAAATTTATTGAAAGCTATTTAAATAAATTTACATTTAATTTTAAAAAAAGTTAAAATAATTCCTACTAATTATCCTGTCTCTTAAAATTATTATAGTTTAATACTGTTCTAAACATATTTGGGTATTACTTTGTAGATATGTTGATGAGTAATTCTTAAAAATATTTCACAACGCTGAAATTTGGTGCAAACTTTTATTAACATTACGAACTATTCTAAGCGTGAGTTACGGTCACAATTTTCAAAGTTCGAGAACTAGCTGGACACAGAAAGCTGTTAATAATGAATGAAAATCTTATAAACGTGAATTCTAGTTAGATGACAATAAAGCAATATAACTTGTTCCTGTTCAGCGTAAAAAAAGGACACTTGATTCTAGATCTATTAAAAAATAAACATTATTAAGCACAAGCGACGATAAAAGGCCCGCGAGACGTGACCTAAAAATAGCAAGATTTTTCACAAGTAAAAAATACACTCTGTCACAAAAAAATGCACCCAGAAGAAATCGAACCACAATTACGAAACTTGGTACAAATGTAGTCTGGTAAGAGGTATGCAAATGATTAAAATTTCAACGCCATTGAAACAAGGCTAAGCACGTTATGCGCAGATGAACTGCGCAGCTGGGCGAGTTTAAAAGCAGGATTTCTCGCACCGTAGAGATATTCAAACGAATCTGTCGACTTTAATGGAAGGTATTGTGACTTGAGATGCCTTTGAGACGTAGCCGGTGGCAGTACAGACAATTGTCGGATAGTGAGAGGGGCCGTAGAGAAGGCCTCAGAGAATCAGTTTGGTCGTTCAGACATATCAGTCGCCACCTCGTTCGGAGCGATATGGTAGTTGCTTGGGATTGGTAACAGTGGGTCACGGAAGGGAGAATCAACCATTGAGGAGGGTCAAGACGTCCCAGTAGCGCAAATGAACACGAGGATCGCGCAATCACAAGAGCGACCACGTCCGCACCAACAGCGTCATTAGCCTCAATTCAATGCCATTTACCACATTCTAGGCATCCAGTAGTATCAAGGGAAACCATTTTGAGACGACTGGCCGACGCAGGTATGAACAGCCGACGTTCATTATGACACCTACCCCTCACCCCACATCATAAGCAGTGTCGACTGAATTTTTCTCGACCCAAAGCAAGCTTGAGTGTGACCGACCTAACGTGTGATCGTCCGTGGTGAATTACGATTCAGTCTCAGTGCTGATGACCATCGCAAACGGGTGTGGAGGCGGCCAGGCCAGCAGTCTGATCCGGCATTTGTTGTCGAGCGGCATACAGACATTACACAAGGTGTGACAGTGTGGGGAGCGATTTGTTGGGACACACGATCCCCTCTAGTCATCTTTCAAGGCACTATGACGAGTCGCAGTTACGTGGACAGCATTTTAACGCCAGTTGTGCTGCCTATGCTATCAAGCCGCACAGGTGCCATTTATCAGCAAGATAATGCTCGTCCACATACTGCTCGACTCTCCCAACAATGTCTTCAAGGATATGACGTACTCCAATGGCCTGCCAGGTCACCAGACCTCTCTCCAATAGAGCACGTCTGGGACGTGCTAGGAAGGCAACTGCAGCCGTGCCAGAATACTGATGTATTAACTGCCCAGTTGCAAAGATTATGGCATGATATTCCGCAGGGGGATATAGGTGACCTAATTATTCGATGCCACGCCGTGTTTCGGCTTGTATAGCTGCCAGAGGAGGCTTTACTACTTACTGATTTGTAACCTTTTTCATGCCCTAACTTCTTAATAAAACGATCTTTTGTTCTGAATTTTTAATCATTTGCTTATCTCTTCATACACTACACAGATGTTAAGTTTCGTGATTGTAGCTCATTTTCTTCTGGGTGCATATATTTTTTTGTGACAGAGTTTATTTCTACACTGAGAAAGTAAATATACCGCTTTCATCTAGAATGAATAAATGGCCATTTTATAAATTCCTTAACTAGAAATATAGATTTCCGAGCTATGCGCATAAGGCAAGGCAATAAACTGAATAGACGAAATGATCGATAATTTCTAGTGTACACATTTCTAGATGGTGAAACAATATTCTGAATATTTTGTATGGCGAGAAATTCTCGCTTGATTATCTAGAAATGGGTCATAAACCAAGATTATAGTTGCTGAAACCCGCCTCTTGTGTTCGCATTTATTTGGAGATATTTTCAAATAGGTTTGACCTCGATAATATAGACAAACCCTCTAGTATTTTAATGGAGGTTTCTAGAACACGCTTCCGAAGTGGACGAGAATTTACAAGGATGATATGGAACTATTTTTTCTAGAGCCACAATTTAAATTCTAGATGTCAGTTACAGAATTTTTTCTCAGTGTATGAGCAACTACGTCAACACTGTAAAGAAAAAAAAAAAAAAAACTGTTAAAAGTACAGGAAAAATCTGGCAGCTGGGGTGCCAGTATTTCTCCGTCAAATATACAGGACAAAACTGTACTTTTAACAAAAAACCTGTTTGATTTACAGGATCCTGTGTGAAATATATGTCAGTGATACAATTTTACGGTTTAAAACTGTATATTTGACGGAGAAATACTGGCACCCCAGCTGCCAGATTTTTCCTGTACTTTTAACAGTTTTTTTTTTTTTTTTTCAGTGAACCATAACATTTGGAAAACGTTTTACTTTGATATTTATTGTGCCAGTAGTGACGATTCAAAATAACCGTGCCCAATAAATCAGCTGTAAATCTTGGTAAGTTTCATTATACTAACTTTTTTCTAATATAATTATACTAATTTGTTAGATATACATCTACAATTCAAAAAATAATAAATAACTGGAAATGAGCTATTAAACAACTTAATATATTAATTTTGGACCCTCAAGTTGTTATCGTTATCACAGATCTAACGACCCAATATAAAACTAACAATGTAAATAATTAAAATATACTGAGATAGTTACATCCTAACATCATAGTCAAGTTAAGAGTAAATTAAATTTCAAAGAAATGTATATTAGATTATGTTAATGAATCTATAGGGCTAGATTTCTCTATGAAAATGAATATATATTTTATAATTTTTTTTTTTACACTATTTTTATATTTTTATATTACTAGCAAACCCGTGGGAAATATTTGCACTTTATTTCTTTTCTTATTTACCTTTAAAATTTGAAACTCATAAATATTGTACCATTTTCACCACCTAATTAAAATTTTAATTTACCAGAAGCCAAATTATTATTAAAATCAAGTTAATATTGTGCAATAGTGAAACCAAAATCATTCAAAGAAAGGTTTTCAAATAAAATGCATGGTTCGCGACCCAATTTTCATACTTCCACAGGCAGTGCAATTTTAATATAGGACTACCACGACTCCTTTTAAATTTTTGTCGTCATTTTGGCGATGGCTTTTTATTAATTTTGAATTTTTTTTTTTTTTTTTTTTTTTTTAATAAATAAATAAAATAAAATAATTCCTATTTTGATTATATTTTTTATGATTGTGCTTTTTTTTAGTCAATTTATGACGCAAAAGTTCATATTCTGTATATATCTTCAAAATATTGCTAAATTTAAAATGAGGCTTGCAAAGATTCTGAAAAAACAGCTGTTAAAAATACATTTTTTCGTAAAATAATCTCATCAGACAAATGTCCTCATTTTTTCTTATTAGCCCATTGAGCTAAGTCCGCGTGCTTAAATGTTGTCCATGTATAAATATTATTTTTTTATCCTCGCGTATCGTATCGTTTCGACAAAAAATAATTGAAACAGATCCACGTTAGAGAAATATTATATAGATTGTATAATATTCAGGTAAGAATTTTTGGTTTCTTCAAAATTTCAAAAATTTTCCTTTCTAATGTATTTAATAAAAATATTAAATAATTTTTCGTCTAGTTGAAGACTCTTATATGGCAATTTGATTTAGTTTCATGTCCAGAAATTATTTTGAGGCTTTAAATTTGTAGTTAAAATAAACCATAAAAGGGGGATCTTTAATTTTATTGGGAACCTTATAAATTGAAAACATGAGTTTATGGTACAGCTGCATGATTCTTATAATTTACCTTGTCAATCTGTAAAATTAATAATGCATAAAAGAACAAAGTACACTGAGAAAAATTTTGTAACTGACATCTAGAATCTAAATTGTGGCTCTAAAAAAAAAAATAGTTGCATGTCATCCTTATAAATTCTAGTCCCCTTTGAAAGCGAGTTCTAGAAACCCCTATTAGAATTCTAGAGCGTTTGTCTATATTATCGAGGTCAAACCTATTTGAAAATACCTACAAATAAATGAGAACACAAGAGGCGGGTTTCAGCAACTATAATCTTGGTTTATGACCCAGTTCTAGATAATCAAGCGAGAATTTCTCACCATACCACCAACCACCATTCAGAATATTGTTTCACCATTTAGAAATATGTAGACTAGAAATTCTGGATCATTTCGTCTATTCAGTTTATTGTCGTGCCTTATGCGCATAGCTCGAAAATCTATATTTCTAGTTAAGGGATTTAGAAAATGGCCACTTATCCATTCTAGATGAAGGCGGTATATTTTTTTCTCAGTGTACTAATCAGTATTACAGGTATATAATTGTTACTATATTTCAAAATATCTTACTACAAAATGGCTCAGTGTTACTGGTATGTAAAAACATCTTCACGGGTTCTTCTCCAGCAAATCTCTTCCATTTGTCGGCTTTCAGACCCATCGGTGCACACAATGATCTGTCCGGTCCACAACCCCAGGGGCATCTACCCACAGAGAAATTGTCATAGGTGTCGCAGACGAAGCCATAGAATGGGCAGTCAGAGTTAACAGACTCCGTGAAGAATTCGTAAGCTCTAATATGATTGCATCCAATGAAACGACGAATACCTATAGGAAGAATACTGTTGCATGTTCAGGAAATGTGCCAATATTTTGAAACACAATGCATATTCACATTATGAAAGTTTTAAAGAAAGAGGCAGAAAATTTTCTAATTTATTCAAGGTACTGCTTTTTTAAATTACAATGTATATAGATAGATACACTACTTAAAAAAGTTGGAAAGTACATGGTTTTAATGAAATCACGCGAATACCGACACAATACTTAATCTTATAAATAAAGCAAAGAGTTTGTCGGGGACACATCCGGGTGGACCACTCCTATTTTTGATTGGTCTAGATTTAACTACTTTGGTAGTGAAAGTCGGACATTTTTTTAGTAAAAACTAATGAATTTTTTTAAAAGATGCTGCATAGATGTTATACTTTTTAAAAGATCTCTAAAAACTGTTCATTTTTTGTGTGGACACTATATACATCAAGTTATAAAGATATTACGTTCCAAAGTTTTCTTTTAATTAATTAAAATATGAAAATAAATATTAGTTATAATTTAATAGTTTAAAAAAAATACGAGTTTATTTTCTTTTGACATAAAAATAAATACATTTAATTAAACGTGAACATTAAAAAATTGTAAAAAGTTCAATTATGCATCTCACAAAAATTGACGTCATTATCACTTTAAAATTTTCTACACATTGATAAAGTGCTAATGTTCTATAACTATAAGATTCAACAGAAAATTTTAAAACATGGTATATGAAAAGTTTTTTTTAATCTTATAATTATTTATAATTTTGTTGTCATTTCGGCGATGACTTGATATGGGTATCGCAAATGCATAAGTAAACATTTTGGCGAGAAAGGTCCGAGCTACTTTAGTGCCAAATTTCAAATTCCGACAAGATCTTTCAATGTCTTCGTACAATTTTTCTCGATTCTATTTTAAATGAGAGTGGAAAAAAAAAAAAAGGAAAAGCATTTTTTTTTTTTTAATTGCTCTAATTATACAAAATATCTCAATGTAAAATATTATGCGTTTTCCGTTTTGTTTATTATCAAAAATAAAATGACTAATGCAGTTTTACCTGTATTATTGACATTACTATAAGTTAAATTAAATTAAATTATCCAGTACCAAGATGTTGCGGTGAAGAAGTCTATGCCGAAGTCAGTGAGAGCCCGAAGCGAAGATTTTAAGCAATTCAATGTACTTTTTTTTTTTTTTTTTTTTTTTTTAAGTTTTAATTTGTAGAGCAGTATAAAAAATATTGATTCATTTTTTTAATTCACTCAAATATAGTGACCAGCGAAGCGGACAAAGCCTGCTAGTGTAAAATAAAACATCCATAGTTTAAAACATAGCAGAAAACAGTAGAAAAAAACTTCATATGCATATCAACATTAATGGCGTTAAAAGCAAATAGGAGATACATAAGTGCAAAAGCGTGATATCGCGAAAACGTCTCTTTTCACTATCTCAGTGTTGTGAAATTAAATTGTTAAGTTTTTGTTTTGAGAAAGGTGGCTTGAAAATGTCAGGACTATGTCATTTTTATATGTGCATATTTAGTGACGTATGCCTAGGACTATGTCATTAAAATATAAGGGAATAAGTGACTTGGCGTATTATCGGGATATTTGAATCCGGCTGAACACAAAGAAGTGTAACGTAAGCTGTTATAGTTCCATGAAGTGTCATTTCAAGGCTGTTCTGGTGATTAAAAAAAATCAGGGAATGTTCGACGTCGAACAGGGAAGGTCGTCAACATGCTACTATTGCATTTGATGACCGATATATCTTCTTACAACTCACTGGGACAAAACAGGCAATGCTACACAACTGAAAAGTCAACTGCTGTCGGCAACAAGACGGTGTCAAGCCAACAGTCCAAAAAGCTTCATCAGGGTGGGCTTTATGCACGTAGGTCAATGGTGTGCATTCAGTTGATCTCAAAACACTGTGCGGACCAAAGAAGGTTGGCTGCTGAACTTCGACATTGGAAGCAATGTTTGGAATCAAGGTCTATTTACTGACTAGCCCTGATTCAGTCTGGAGTGTGACACTCAACGTGTTTTGGTATTTAGGGTAAGGGGTACTCGAAACAATAATAAAAAAATCTGATGTGGGCACCACATGACTTCCTTATACACTTTTAGAAATATACATAATGTTAAAAAACATTGACATTGGACCCGAAACAGTTGGCTAAAAATATTTTTAAAAAATGAATTATCACCGTGTTCTGAGTTTTCTGAAAGTTAGCTAAAAACCGATTGCAAGATTTGTACTGGTAACGCTGACGAAGGCAGCAGGGACCCGAAAAAATTGGCTAAAAGTATTAAAAAAAAGGAATTTTACCATGTTCTGAACTATTCTGAAAGTTTCAAATGTCTACCTAGTCGGGAAGTTAGTTAAATAATTTTTTTGTTGGACCATATAAACGCTGCCGAAGGCAGCAGGGACCTGAAACAGTTGGCTAAAAGTATTAAAAAGATGCATATTCACCGTGTTCTGAACTATTCTGAATGTTTCAAATGTCTAGCTAGTCGGGAAGTTAGTTAAATAAATTTTCTGTTGAACCATGTAAACGCTGCCGAAGGCAGCAGTGACCCGAAACAATTGGCCAAAAATATTTTAAAAATGCACTGTCACCGTATTTTGAGCTTTTCCGGAAGTTTTAAATGTCTAGCTAGTCGGGAAGTTAGTTACAAATCGATTCCAAGATTTGAACTGGTAACGCTGCCGAAGGCAGCAGGGACCCTATACAGTTGGCTAAAAGTATTTAAAAAATGCATTTTCACCGTGTTCTGATCTAATCTGAAAGTTTCAAATGTCTAGCTAGTCGGGAAGTTAGTTAAATAAATTTTCTGTTGAATCGCATAAACGCTGCTGAAGGCAGCAGGTATCGGAAACAGTTGGCTAAAAATATTTAAAAAATGCATTGTCAACGTGTTCTGAGCTTTTCTGAAAGTTTCAAATGTCTAGCTAATCGGAAAGTCACACACACATACAGACGTCACGAAAAATCGTGTAAAATCCCTTATATCTCTAAAACGAGAGCTCGTGTTAAGATGACACTTGCAGGTGTGCAACTAGACATCATGAAAGTCATACGTATAAATTAGCAACATTCAGCGATCATTCGTTTTCGAGCAATGTGAAATACAAAATCCATTTCGCAAATCGGGATTACTATACTTAAAAGCCTATAATTCATTCATGAAAGATCACATTACATACGAGGTGGATTGGTGATATGATCTAGAACTAGTATATATGAACATACGGACTTACATACCATTCGGAATAGCAGTTTGCGGTTGAATGGTATGCAGACGAGATAATGAGATCGCGCATGTCGTACCTTACGCTGCCACCTTCTTTTGTTTCCTTTGATTCCTTTGTTTTAATACATGATAATGTCAGATCTTATACAGCTAATCTTCCAGAGAACATGCTTGAATCTGGAACAATACAGTGTATGGAATAGCCAGCATGTTCTTCTAACCTGTAAATCCCATCAATCATGGTCGGGAAAAACTCAAACGACACATTCCAGAGACTGGGACCTTTTATTGCCTGGAACTTGGATATTGAAACTGTTTAGGAATAGAACACTATTCCCTAAAGCCTTATGGATAACCTCATCGAATCTATGAAAAACAGGTTAGCTGTTGGGGGGGGGGGGGATCACAAGCTACTATAAACAACTTTCATTATTTTTAAGACAATACTTTTTTTGTCATTTACATGTAAACAAACTGTTTTCATGAAGTATATTTTCATATTATTTTCATCGTTTTAAAGAATTAAAACTCTTGTACAATATTATTTGGGTCTCTTTCTCTGTATTGCGTTTTGATACATATGTGTATTCTCCATTTTATGCCCACTCATGGCTGTTTTGAACGGTTTTCTTTGCTTCTTTGCACGCTCCTCTAATTTTCTTAAGGAGACAGTCTACTAAAAATGGAAAAATGAAGAAAATTTCAAAGAACTTTCAGAATTTTTGAAAAAAGAATGAATGCATGTGCAAACATTTTCTTTTTCTTTTCTTTCCTGTTTTTTTTTTTTTTTTTTTTTTTGTGTGTGTGTGTGTGTGTGTGTGTGTGTGTGTGTGTGTTAACTAGTATGGCATTACTCAATTGATTAACGGCCCTCTTCACTTACCGTCGCCGGAAGCCCGAGCCAATGTTATTCTATGGGGAAATTTTCTTTACAAATAACTCATTAACTAATGCATATTTTTAAATTCTGTTACCACATTCTGAAATTTCCCAGCTGTTAAATTGACGGACTTTTTTTAAAAATGAATATTTTGAATTTTTAATATTTTATTTTGAAATTACAAAATGAAAAAAATTCCCATATTGAAAATTCGTATTTTGCAGATTCAAAATAAAATATTAAAAATTAAAAAAATATTAAAAAAAAAAAAAAAGTCCGTCAATTTAACAGTTGGGAATTTTCAGAATGTGAAAACAGAATTTAAAAATATGTATTAGTTAATAAGTTATTTGTAAACAAAAATTTCCCATAGAATAACATTAGCTTCGGCTTCCGGCGGCGGTGAGTGAAGCGGGCCCTTAATCCCTTGCTGGCTCGATTTATTAGCATGGTGGCAAGAGTTTCCGTCTCAGAAAAGAACACTGACACCAGTCTTCTTCATCAATAATTTCTGTCACAATAAATTACTGCAAAAATATGATAGAAATTATTGGGAAAAATGTGCTCCGTCGGTGCTCCGTCTTCAGACAGAAACTCTTGCACCATTGTTTGTTTGCACCTGTGTTTGTTCACCTTCGTTTGCTCAGTTTAAAGTAGAAATTTTTTTTTAATATTATTTTATTGCAGATTATATTCTAGCGAACTTTCTAACTGCGCCTAGGATATCTCAATTACAATTTCCTTTATTGTTATAATTTTTACATTAAATAAACAAAACATTTAAATTAAGAATCAGAACTAAAAAGTGTTAATTAATTTAATAATATAGAGTTTAATTAATAATTAAATTTGAAATGTGAAATTACCATTAAAACTTTTAGAATTTCAAAATCGTATATATATATATTTTTTTTTCTATTGAACAGAACTTCTTATTTTTAATTCATTTTATTCATTATGTCAAAATGTATTATGTCAAAATGATTGAGAAAATTTTTAATTTCATATTTGAAAATACTTTTTTAAATCATGCGTACAGTGAGAAAGCACACTTGAAAATAATCTGCAATAAAATAATATTTAAAAAAAAAATTCTGTTTTAAAGTAAACTAAAATAATATTTTTAATCAATGGAGTAATGTCACACTAGTAAACGAAAAAAAAAAAAAAAAAAAAAAAAAGCAGGGCAGATATTGGGGATTGCTGATAGAAGTGAGAACTAAGTAACTTGTGAATTGTATCGTCGAGCTATTAGATTATTATTTTTGAATTATTTTTGCTTTTTTTTTGAAAATGTATATTGAAAGCAAAAAGAAGAATATAACAGTCTGTATAAAAACACGTGCTTGTACTTTGTGAACTATGTATATACTGTGGAAAAAGTACATACATACATAGAGTATAGTACTAGAAAGAGAGAGATGCCAGTAGCCAGTATACTTCTCGTATTAGTATACATTTTATACATATATATATGAGGCATGCCGCGCCGTGCGCTACATATATGTAGAGAGATATACTCTTTGTATACATATAATGTATACTAATAACGCACGGAGGTATATCTATGTACATATATACACAGTATACATATAGCTCAACGATGACGCGAGTTCCATGATTTTTGTTCACCCAAAAAGTGCTCAACGCGCCTAAAGAAGTTTATAATTCAAAGTGTTCGGTGACGATGACGCGAGTTCCATGATTTTTGTTCACCCCAAAAGTGCTCAACGCGCCTAAAGAAGTTTTCACTTAAAAAAAAAAAAAAAAAAAAAAATTGGTTTGTACATGCGTTTATTCTTTCTTTCTTTTTTTTTACTTTCTTCTATATGTAATATAGAGAAAGTATTGGATTCTCGAAAATGTTCGACCTCCGTTTTTTGACGGATCTACACGTTTTGGGATGTCCTGAACACGAATTGATAGTTTTTAGAAAATGTCTGTCTGTGTGTCTGTCTGTCTGTCTGTCTGTCTGTCTGTGGTTTAGTGTTTTCACCGTATCTCACGAACCAATGAATGAAATTCAAGCAAACTTGGTATATAGTTGGACCCTGGCGGGGCATTGTGCTGATTAGATTTGGGGATCAATAGCCCATCAGGTGGCGCTGTGATCGCATTTTATGTAAATTTTTAACATGGCAGTATAGGACAAATTTTTGTATTTTTCACCGTATCTCACGAACCAATGAATGAAATTCAACCAAACTTGGTATATAGTTGGAACCTGATGGGGCATGGTGCTGATTAGATTTGGGGATCAATCGTCCAGCAGGTGGCGCTGTGATCGCAAAATTTCGTATGTTTCACCGTATCTCACGAACCGATGAATGAAATTGAACCAAACTTGGTGTATAGTTGGACCCTGACATGGAAAGGGTCTGATTAGATTTTGGGATCAATCGCCCAGCAGATGGCGCTGTGATCGCATTTTATGTAAACTTTTAACATGGCAGCATAGGACAAAATTTCGTATAAATGTACATAATGAGCGTTATTTAAACTTGTGATTGTAAAATTAATATGAATTATTGATAATAGTAGTAGTTAACTACGAAAAACATTTTGTGCATGTGGGGGCACCGGTCCCCCCCCCCTGGGGGGGAAGTACCCCCGGGGGGGTGGGGTAAATTTTCAAGATGGGTATCTTTCGAAAGATCTCGTCAATACCTTTAAAACGAATGGTTGAACTATAAATCTGAGATAATTTAAAACAAAGTTATGGATTTTTTTTACTTTTAACAAAAAAAAAAAAAAAAAAAAAAAAACTTAGAAAAAAAAAATCGTATTTTTTTTTTTTTTTAATATTGTTACTGGTTAAATATGTATTACTTTTAACAAAAAAAAAAAAAAAAAAGTTAGAAAAAAATCGTATTTTTTTTTTTTTTTTTTTTTTAAATATTGTTACTGATTGAATATGTATATAGGAATATATAGAAGAAAGTCTTGTGGTGGCCACAACATACTAGTTTTTTTTTAATTCTGAAAGTTGATCGAAAATTTGTTCATTTTCCCATTTTTAAAAAGAGACTGTCCCCTTAAGAGAACAAGGAACAATGAAAAATGTCAAAACCGCAAATAAAAAATATCCAAATAGTTACAGTGGCGTATGCAAGGAGGGGGGGGGGGGGTTGGGGGTTTAACCCCCCCCCCCCCTTGACAAAATGTAAGATAAGAAAAATTAGGCTGTTCCTTACATTTTTTTTTTTTTCACATTTCAGGCGGAAAAAATGTATGGCAAGCGTAGAATATTTTTTTATACGAAGTGGTTTAAAATTATGATTAACTTTTTTTTTCATTACTCTGCTATAAACACTCCTGAAAATAACTAAACCACTTCATTTGCGCAGTGCGAAACATGTTCCCCTGAAAACAATTCTCTGAAAGGATTTCACCTTTATGAGTTCATACTCAAGGACAAGAGGGGTCGACCATACTGGGAAGGGGTGACCATTGAAGTAGTGACCTTGAAGGAGTGACCCAAACAATACCCCAACAGTAGAAGACATTTTAAATGAACTAGCGAAAACTTCTCGTCGATTAGACTTCGCTCTGTAAATAAGAAAATTCAATGAAATAATTTGCGTAAATATGTATTGAATTTTATGTTTTGTGTAGCAGTTTATACAGGCTCTACGTTATTCGTCGCTAATTAAAGATTTTTAGTTTGATCTTCTAATTGGTGAGTTTGTTTTACTATTTTTTATTTTCTTACCCTTATTTTCGGCAAGTAATTATGATATTTTAAAAGATTGTTAAACTTAATTAAAAATAAACTTAATTAAACTTAATTAAAAATTCGAAAAGACGAACCCCCCCCCCCTGCAAAAATCCTGGATATGCCACTGGGTAGTTATTATAAAATGTATAAAACTATACAACACTTTCAAAATAATATCATTCGATAGTCCGTCTCAAACATTATTAAAATCGTTCACAAAATTGTAAACTTTAAATTTGTTTTTCATGAGTTCCAAATTTCAGGAATAATTAATTACTAAAATGGTCTATGCGAATTTGTTTTCATCCAATTCTTTTTTAAAAAATTGTATTACCTAAGAATTTAATTATTGAATTTAATATCAATAATAAAAATACAAAACACACATTTTATTCCAGCTAAACTCTGCTTTATTGCCCAGCTTTGTGATTGTTGTTCATATTTATATATAATAGAAATCTTTCAGAATATTTAAATCAAAACAATCGAAAAATTTTTTTTAGAATTTTATGGAAACACTAACCTTCCCGATGTTTCAATATTCGTTAACCTAGTTTGATTGCTTCGTATAGAATATATAAATAATTCATATGCTCAATGGGTGTATTCAGACGCTGCATACCACTATTGAAATATCTGAATGCATTTGTTTAGACACAGTGGTTCTCAAAGAGTGTGCGCCCCAATAGACTTGTGGGTGTGCCTTGGTATTCCAGAGAAATATGTGTACAGCTATAAAGAAATACATATAATTACTCTATTGTGCCATTTTATTATTAATGTATAGCGTTCTGAGACCATACATCACTATTATGTTAATGATTAACGTTTCTCTTGAAAAATGCAGCTGTTGGGTATGTTATTACTTTCTGAACATACATAAGTAAGAAAAGTATTGTAATCAGGAAAACATTCTACATTGAGATTTTGATATTTCTGAGTGTTTTGAGATCTCTGGAGTTCATTTTAGCTATTTTTACAGTGATGTATGTATATATATATATATATATATATGTTTGTGTGTATGTATGTGAGTGAACATTATAACGTCTAAACGCTTTGTTCGAATGAGCTGAAAGTTGATACGTATGTTATAGCTCATTGTAGTACGAATCTTATTTATTTTGTTTGATGAATCTAATACAGTCGGTAACAAAAGTCTCCGAACACTAGCAAAAATTCCTATGTAAAAAAATACACTTAATACAGTTTTGTTAAATAAATCCTTGTCGAATCATGGTCTTAGCCAGTCTAAGAACATGATTTGACAAGGATTTATTTAACAAAACAGTATTAAGCGTACTTTTTTTATATAGGAATTTTTGCTAGTGTTCGGAGACTTTTGTTACCGACTGTGCTTATAGTTTCTTTACAGAGACATAAAGAAAGATTCTTTATCATTATGGCCTATGGGCTCAAATAATTTAAAGTGCAAAAGCGTCAAAATGCCTTGTTTCAATGAGTTGAAAATTTATAAACATATTATATATTACCGTCATTCGAATTGTGTGAATTTTGGAGAATCTTGTACAATTTTTTTTTTTTTTTTTTTTTTTTTTCGCGGTGCACAACGAAAAATTCTTTACCATAATGGTGTAAGGGCTCAAATTATTTAAAGTAAAATAGCTTCTTCTAAATGTCTAATCCGATTCAGCTGAAAATTTATATAGATGTTGTAGGTCACAGTCGCCCGAACTGTATTATTTTGGTGAATCTAGCACTTATAATTGTTTAGAGGAACACAATGAAAAATTCTTTATCATTATTGTTTATTAGCCCGCTTCGCTGGTCACTATTTTTAAATGAATCACTATAATTACTGAATTCTCAAAATTGCATTAATTTTTATCACGTGAAAAAAAAAAAGCGAAACAAAATCTGATTAGGAAAAATGTCGCACCGGGTTCTCACTGCCTTCCGAAAAAAATCCCAAAATGCTCTAACTCTTATTTCCCCCTTCGACCCCTCCTCCCGTCTATCCTAATAATTTTACAAATTCAAAAATATCCGCAATCGATTTGTAAATATCAAAAACCTCTATGCACCAGTTTTGAACGATCTATCTCTATTTTTATTTTTTTGCCCCACCACTCTCCCCCTTCCCAATAATTTTAAAAATTCGAAAATGTCCGCAATCGATTTGTAAGTATCGAAAACCTCTATGTACCAATTTTGAATGATCTAACTCTATTTTATTTTGTTTGCCCCTCCGCCCCCCCTTCCGTCCGTCCTAATAACGTTACACTTTCGAAAATATCCCCATTCGACTTGCAGGCATCTAAAACCAATCTGTACCAATTTTGAACGGCCTAACTGCATTTCTATTTGTTTTTGCCCATAGCCCCCCCCCTTACCGCCCCTCCTAATAATTTTACAAATTCAAAAATATCCGCATTCGATTTTAAGTATCGAAAACCATTTCTGTACCAATTTTGAACGATCTAACTCTATTTTTATTTTTTTGCCCCCCCCCATCCCATCCCCCCTTCTCACCCCTCCTAATAACTTTACACTTTCGAAAATATCCCCATTCGACTTGCAGGCCTTTAAAACCTATCTGTACCAATTTTGAATGCCCTAACTGTATTTCTATTTGTTTTTGCCCATAGCCCCCCCCTTCCCGCCCCTCCTAATAATTTTACAAATTCGAAATTATCCGCAATCGATTTGTAAGTATCGAAAACCTCTATATACCAAATTTGAACGATCTAACTCTATTTTTATTTTTTTGCCACCCCCCCTCTCCCTTCCCCCCTTCTCTCCCCTCCTAATAACTTTACACTTTCGAAAATATCCCCATTCGACTTGCAGGCTATTGAAACCTATCTGTACCAATTTTGAAAGGCCTAACTGTATTTCTAATTGTTTTTGCCCCCCCCCCCCTTGGGGATCAAATTTCGAAAATTCCAGGAATTGGTTTTTAGACATTTATATTAGCTATATTTTAAAGCAAAAATTTTACGGATATCTGTTTCATTGTTTGAGCTATGAAGGATATTTTGAATTCACGTTTTGCCCCCTCTCCTCCCCCCCCCCTTGGGGGCCGAATTTTTTCAATTTTTTTCTTTCCTAAACCATCCCTGACCTATAAGGAAAAAAACAAAAAAAGAATGATCGAAATCGGTCAAGCCGTTTACAATTTTATAATGGACATACAGACAAACATTCATTTATATATATGTATATATATAGATTATAAGAAAAAAAACTTTTTATAAACTGCGTTTTTAAATTTTCTGTTGAATCATAGAACTAACTACATTAGCACTTTATCAATGCGTATGAAATCTTTAAACCGATAGTGACGTCAATTTTTGTGAGATACATAATTTAATTTTTTACAATTTTTTAAAGCTCCGTTTAATTAAATTATTTATTTAATCACGTTTATTTATTTTTACTAGTATCGCCCAGTGGTCGAAACTCGACCATTTTTTTTGCAAAGCGAGGCAAAGCAAAGTTGTTTCGGTAGCCTAAAGCGTACCGTCATCAGTGCAAAAAAATAATTCTGAATCTGGAGAAGTACTCGTATATATAGGAGAGGGACCGGATTTAGTTCAACCAATAGGATTACGGAAGAGGTGGGGAGTGTGGCCAATAGGAATTAAGGAATGTGTAGCTGTGTAAACAGTAGAAAATTTAAGGAAATGTGGACTGAATGTAAAATTTCCAACAATCAGACAAATAGGGAACAGCGAAATCACAATTTACAAGGTTTTTAAAATTTTTATAAATATGAAAAGCTTCAAAGAAATCGAGTTCATGAATGGATTTAGGTCTGCAAATTATTTTAGCTGAATTAAATTTAAAATTATGATTTTCCTCCCAGCAATGTTTAGAAATAGCCGATTTATTGGTTTCTTGTTTGCGGACGTAATTCATATGTTCTTTTAGACGAAATTTAAGACTGCGTTTAGTTTGGCCAATATATGATAAACCACACTGACAGGACAGGATATACTATAAATGCCCCAAGAATTATGCATATCAATAGGATCTTTTAACTGAGAAAAGGTGAGTTTATTGGAAGGCGAAAATATTATTTTAAAATCATATTGTTTGAGAATTTTAGCTATGGTTTGACTGGTTTTAGAAAAATAGGGTAAAACAATACTGATATTAGAAGTGACTGATTTAGTAGACGAAATACGAGGGAGTTGTAATTTTTGGATAGCTTTGTCTATAATGGAAGGGTCATAACCTCTGTCAATTGCGATGGCTTTCAGGTATTTAATTTCAGATTTCAATAAAATAGGATTTGAACAAATATTAAGGGCACGGTTTACAAAAGTATAGAAAGCAGCCATTTTTTGGTTAGGTGGGTGACATGAACGCGCATGGGGAGGAAGGGAGACTGCAAAATTTTTACGATAGACAGTGGTTGAAAATCCATTTACAGTGCGAGAGACGAGGGTGTCAAGAAATGGAAGGGAGCCATTATTTTCTATTTCATATGTAAACTGGATATTACTGTCAATTGAATTTAAGGTTTCTAAGACATGGTCAATATTGTGAAGAGATATGTCAATAAGCGTGAAGGTGTCGTCAACATAACGGGTCCAAAAAGGAAAAGATATTTTCTTAAAAAGCTTGCTTTCGAAATAGTGCATGTAAATGTCTGCGAGAATTGGGGAGAGAGGGGAACCCATGGCTAAACCTTCAGACTGACGATAGAATTTATTTTGGAAAGAAAAAGTGGTTTGTGATAAACAAATGCGGGTAAGAGAATTTAATTCTTGTATTTCAAAAGAGGTGAAATGAAACTCTTTTAATCTATTTTCGAGACAGTGTAACTATTAGCAGCAAGAAGTGGAGCAAAAATTGTGGTGAGAAATTTAGCTAGATTATAGGAAGCAGTACCGATATTAGAGACTATTGGACGAAATCTCTAATTATCTATTGGATAATTAGAGACTATTGGACTCTAATATCGGTACTGCTTCCTATAATCTAGCTAAATTTCTCACCACAATTTTTGCTCCACTTCTTGCTGCTAATAGTTACACTGTTAAGAATTCCATAAATTTTGCAAAAAATATTCAAAATTGCCCTCACACTAATCTCACTATGGTTTCTTTTGATGTAAAATCTCTTTTCACTAATGTTCCAATAAGTGACGCCCTCTGTTGTCTCGAAAATAGATTAAAAGAGTTTCATTTCACCTCTTTTGAAATACAAGAATTAAATTCTCTTACCCGCATTTTTTTATCACAAACCACTTTTTCTTTCCAAAATAAATTCTATCGTCAGTCTGAAGGTTTAGCCATGGGTTCCCCTCTCTCCCCAATTCTCGCAGACATTTACATGCACTATTTCGAAAGCAAGCTTTTTAAGAAAATATCTTTTCCTTTTTGGACCCGTTATGTTGACGACACCTTCACGCTTATTGACATATCTCTTCACAATATTGACCATGTCTTAGAAACCTTAAATTCAATTGACAGTAATATCCAGTTTACATATGAAATAGAAAATAATGGCTCCCTTCCATTTCTTGACACCCTCGTCTCTCGCACTGTAAATGGATTTTCAACCACTGTCTATCGTAAAAATTTTGCAGTCTCCCTTCCTCCCCATGCGCGTTCATGTCACCCACCTAACCAAAAAATGGCTGCTTTCTATACTTTTGTAAACCGTGCCCTTAATATTTGTTCAAATCCTATTTTATTGAAATCTGAAATTAAATACCTGAAAGCCATCGCAATTGACAGAGGTTATGACCCTTCCATTATAGACAAAGCTATCCAAAAATTACAACTCCCTCGTATTTCGTCTACTAAATCAGTCACTTCTAATATCAGTATTGTTTTACCCTATTTTTCTAAAACCAGTCAAACCATAGCTAAAATTCTCAAACAATATGATTTTAAAATAATATTTTCGCCTTCCAATAAACTCACCTTTTCTCAGTTAAAAGATCCTATTGATATGCATAATTCTTGGGGCATTTATAGTATATCCTGTCAGTGTGGTTTATCATATATTGGCCAAACTAAACGCAGTCTTAAATTTCGTCTAAAAGAACATATGAATTACGTCCGCAAACAAGAAACCAATAAATCGGCTATTTCTAAACATTGCTGGGAGGAAAATCATAATTTTAAATTTAATTCAGCTAAAATAATTTGCAGACCTAAATCCATTCATGAACTCGATTTCTTTGAAGCTTTTCATATTTATAAAAATTTTAAAAACCTTGTAAATTGTGATTTCGCTGTTCCCTATTTGTCTGATTGTTGGAAATTTTACATTCAGTCCACATTTCCTTAAATTTTCTACTGTTTACACAGCTACACATTCCTTAATTCCTATTGGCCACACTCCCCACCTCTTCCGTAATCCTATTGGTTGAACTAAATCCGGTCCCTCTCCTATATATACGAGTACTTCTCCAGAATCAGAATTATTTTTTTGCACTGATGACGGTACGCTTTAGGCTACCGAAACAGCTATATGCACCTCAATAATTTTTCTTTGGCGTTTCTGACGTAGTAGTTTATTCCTGTTTTAATATTCCAACGCCAAGTCTCCTGCTATTATAAAGCAAAGCTATTGCCTTGTTCTAAACGGAATGCAATTGCAACACAGCTGCGGCAATTATTGCCGATATTCACTCTAACTGAATCAGCAGAGTTTTACTTAATATAACTATTTCTCTCTGTAGATGTTAGCCTTTTCTGAAATGAGAGAAAATCGCAACGTGAAAACGCCTCTTGTTGTCTGATACAGCCCAGAAGCTAATAGGTACCATGTCAAGCCAAGGCCCAACCAAGTATCAAATTCTTTTAAATTAATTCGATTGGTTCATAAAGTACAGTGTTTAAACAAAAAAAAAAAAAAAAAAAAAAAATATTTTTCAAAAATGGTCGAATAGAGTTCGGGAAATTTCAAAACGTGTAACTTTCTCGAAAACCGAAAATCTAAAACTTTTCTGAATTTTATATTTTCTACTTATATATGCAGAGGAAAGAATAATAAATCCACTTTTTAAAAAATCAAAATAAGTAGTCAATTTCACTTAATTAAAATGCAAGGAAATCTCTAAACGTGTAAATTCATCGAAAACCGGAAATCAAAAGTTTTTAT
The DNA here is from genome assembly GCA_963930645.1 of Salticus scenicus. Classification (NCBI taxonomy): domain Eukaryota; kingdom Metazoa; phylum Arthropoda; class Arachnida; order Araneae; family Salticidae; genus Salticus; species Salticus scenicus. The sequence continues at coordinate 109,021,074 of OZ005661.1, read as the reverse complement.
GTATCTTCTACTTGCTTCTTCTACCCACAAAAGTTAGCAATAAAGACACTTTTTTAAAAAATAAGTAGCCAATTTCAGTTAATTGAAACGTAAAGAAAGCTCAAAACATGTAAATTCAGCAAAAAACGGAAATCGGAATTTTTTCCGTATCGTCTACTTATACATGCAGCAGTTAGTAACAAATCCATTTTCCTTTTATTTAGTATATTAGTTGAATATTTATTGTTTAAATATCACCCTTTGAAATGAAATGTTTATGTTTACATTCGAAACTGGAAGTTTGCCATTTTTTTTCTGGAGTTTTGTGATTTTAAATTAAAATTTTTTCAATTTTACAGAAAAAATAACTCAATCAAACACATGTAGACAGTAACTTATATATAACTATACCCAAATGTCGGAATTAAAATCGGCAGATAATTTCCGTTATTTTTTAATAATTTTTTACAAAAAATCCAATGGACAATTAACATAGAAAATCTTTTTCATGGCTCCATGGACAGACAGTGACGTCATCACTTCGCTTGCGTATAGTGATGCTACCAACGAGATATATAAAGTAGAGTGATAAATGGTAACCCTTGAGAAGGTCCAAGATGAGTCATGTGACATGCTCTCCTTGCACCTGCGTATTCGGTGGTTCCCTTGGTAACAGCTTATTTTCAGTAAATTTCTATGGCAACGGTTTGGAGATTGTTCTTCGCAGCTAATGTTTTTATTTACGTACGTAGTTTAATATTCTTTTGTTCTAAATCATTTTGATTTTGATTTTACTTCTTTTTTATTTCGTGTAGTTGAACTTTAACCGATAAAATGTTTAAAAATAGGTGAAAAATTATTATTTGTTGTTAAATTTAGCTCTTTAAAAGTTTAAATTTTCTTTTATAAACACATTTAAACTTTGTTGGAAAAGGATGAAAAAAAGGTATTTTACTATTTTTTAAATGTGAAATGTGTGTAAAATTATTTTAAAAACAATTTATTTCGGTCATAGGACTGTCATGTTACCTAATAATAATGATAATTTTTCGAACTGATATTTTAAATGCCAAAACAGCGATAAGGGGCCAAACACAGTAACCTATTGGAGCATGTCATGTGATTCATCTTGAGCCACGGAAAGCTAATCCTTCATCTATAGAGCCGGCGCACGTGACGTCACTGTGACAGATGATTCCGCACGTACTTTAAAATGTAGGCGAAAGGTGGGATAAAGCACCAATGGAAAGGCAGATATTTTGCCTACATGCGCAAAAGTTGCAGAATAGAGTCACTTGTTTATAAACATGCGCCTGCTCTATTGAATCAGCACTCTAATTTATATATCTCGTTGGATGCTACATTATACAAATTACTGTGTCTATGGTTTTATTTGAGCTTTATGAAATTGCCAGATTTAACAACCTTCTACTTTTAGGTATTTTTAAAATGTAAAGGAATACGTGTATAAAAGGGAAAAATGGGGAAAAATGCATAAAAAATAAATGTATTTTTAAATACCTTCTTGACATCGTAAGAAAATAATATTTGTATTCGCACCTTCCGGCTAACCATACCTTTCGAATGATACCATTTTCAACCCTCTACTCCCATAATTAATTTGTTAAAAAGGGACTACAAATTTTATGCTTGCCTATTAATATATAGATGTCGAAAGAAAATGAACTCGTAAATTTTTTTTGGCAACAATTAAATTATAGCTAATATTTTAATGGCTATTTATAAGGTATTAGGAGGTTATTATTTTCATATTTTAATTAATAATAAGAAAACTATTCGAATTTTTTCGAATTTTTTTTTTTCTAAACCATCCCTGACCTATAAGGAAAAAAACAAAAAAAGAATGATCGAAATCCGTTCAGCCGTTCTCGAGTTTTAGTGAGACTAACGAACAGCAATTCATTTATATATATATAGATTGGCTCAAATTATTTAAAGTGCAATAACGTTAAATTAAATAACATATTATATGTAGAAAAATACTTACACCCTATTATAATTTTACCTTTTGCTTATTTCACGAGTTCTCTTACTTTATTTATACCAAATTAATTACTTAATGTTTGGAAAGTCGAGTGGAGTCACTCCAGACTTTTCATTTTAGAAGTCGATGTTATGCGCATAATACTTTACTTTAAGATAAATACAGCCAAATAAATTGCATAAATTTCTCAAAAAGAAGTATTTTATTGAACAATGGCATTGTGAAAATGAACAAGTAAGTGCCAGCAAGAAAACAAAATCGTAGCCTAATCGAAAATATATTATAAATTATATTAAAAGTATAACATTTTGGTATATATTGAAATATATTAAATATTATGAATTCTCTGAAATATATTGAAGTTTATTTTCAATGTTACACTCATGTGATTTGGGTTGAGGGGGTTTTATGTCGCACTGGTGCTACGCTATGGACAATTGGAGACAATCTGGGATTCACCCCTAAAAGTGGTCCAGATATATACTATCACAATTTTAATCCTCCACAGAGGGGGATGGCTCTCTCACTTCACTGACTCCCTAAGCTATAATTTCGGTTGGGAACACGGAGGATATTGCAGCTACGGCCATAGACCTTATATAGATAGACCACGCATCCGCCTCATTATCTGTCCGCGAGATAAGCTAGCTTCCCTAGCTAAATTGTCACGTGATGCGGACCTGGAGAGAGAGGCGAGAATGAATATTATGTGATTTTTCTTTAGGAAAGAAAGTAGGTTTGAGTTTTTTTAATTTCTGTATTGTGCACATACTTTTCATTTAAGCCTTTAGATTTACGCATCGTTGGAAAGCTAAAATATCATAGATTAATTATAAAAAAGTTTTTTTTGGGAAAAACCATTTTGAAGGGGAGAATTTTTTGTTTGATTCTTACAAAAATAAGTGCTTTCTTATAGAAGAGTCTCCCCCAAGTCTATGTCACATGACATACGGAGCTGACCGCAAAGGATGAAGGTATCAGATTACACCCTCATGTTGAAGACATTCACTATAATGGGAAGTCCTATTGGTGGCGTAGTCTATATATATAAGGTCTATGACTGACTCCCTAAGGTATAATTTCGGATGGGAACACGGAGGACATTGCGGCTACGACAGATTTTACGTGCACCAGCCACCATTAAGGTGCACAACGGTCTTTGGCCGGCTCAAGTATCGAACTTGCAACCTTCCAATTACAAACTGGGCACTCTACCGAACAAGCTATGCGAAATGGAATTTTAATTTTATTCGTATAGTATTGACGAATTGACAAGTAAATGAAAGTTTGCCTTTTAAATATTTAACTTAATTATTAAAGCGTGTTTCTCAGATAATTATATAGTGTGTCTACAGTTATTTCTAGAATTTTAAATCCTAGCAAACACATAGCTGTCGTTTTGTGTTATAAAAATATGAATTTCTTCAGATAGCGGAGGACGGAGGTATTATTTCGATGCCCGAGAATTATAACATTTCTGGTTCAAAAGTGTCAAAAAAGAAGGTTCCTTTAGCGATACATGAATTCCATTTCCAATGATATAATCCCCATAACGCAAATTTATGCAGAATACTACCCAATTTCGGCATGTAATGAAAATCCTTAATTTTGATTAGCTTAAGAAGTTTTTTTTTTTAATAGAATGGTTATATTCAATAATATTCACAGCTATATCAAAAATTATATTTTAAAATAACTTATCCGACTTATTAAGAATTAAATTTATAATGCATGTTCATACAAATTTTGTAAAATTCTTTACGATGAAAACAGTCTGCTTAAAACATGTTTATGCGGCATTTTGGCTTATTCATACCCATGTTAAGAAATTCTTGAATTTCGAATAAATTACGAAGTTTTTTAATTAGAATATTGAAAATCAATATAGAGCTCTTGCCGGTATCACATGTGATATTTGAAAAAACAATCCATTCCCATGATCATTTGTTCTTGAAATAATGTCGACATAGACCAATAACTGACATAGACGAATGCCATATCAATTTTGTGATTTTCGTATTCATCAACCTCAAAACATGTAAAAACGTAAAAGAAAAACTGATGTCGAAAATTTTCATGAATACCTAGGTTCCCCAATATGAGCATATACAGGGTGAGTTTGACATAATCTGCCAAACGAAAGGAGGTGATAGAACAGCCCATGAGGAGCATAAAACACAATAGAAACCCTGTCCTATCTCTAACCGTTTCCGAGTTATGGTAGATAGAAGAAAAATCTGTTTTTTTCCATCCCGTCTGAAAAAACCCAAATTTGTGAGCTTTCTGAAAAACTCACACGCAAAATAAGCCCATATTTGGAAAGGGCAGAAAAACTCCTATCGGGTGACACCATTTACATCAAGATACCTTAATTTGTCGACGAGCTACAAGCGCTAAAACATTGGCGAAGTTTAAAATCGAGTTGTAGTCAAATTCTTTAACCGGCAATTCTGCAAACACCGTTCAAGCTACAATCGGTCAAATCTACCAAAAGCTTCTCCATTTCACAAGCTTTAGACTGAATTCACAATAAACCATATCGGTGTTCCAGTTCAGGAGAAATTTAGCCTTTTGTTTGCAATACATCACTGAAAACGGCGTTCGTTGAAATTCGGAAAAAGACGGGTGAACTCCCTTTGTGAAAGACGGGAGAAACGTCATACTTCTTTTGTTTCCATTCCATTGTGTTTGTAAACTTAATACAACTGCTACTTTTCTTGTATGTCTTCTAAAACTTTCTTCTTTGCATCTAAAAAACAGCGGGCCGAAGTGCGGACATGAAAACAGGAACGACCATGGCACCCCGTGAGTCTCCTTCTCGAGAAACGTCGAGTTCAGTGATGAATGTTTTTCAAACAAAAGGCTAAATTTCTCCTGAACTAGAACACCGATATGGTTTATTGTGAGCTCATTCTAAAGCTTGTGGAATGGAGAAGTTTTTGGTAAATTTGATCGATTGTAGCTTGAACGGTGTTTGCAGAATTGCCGGTTAAAGATTTTGGCGACAACTTGATTTTAAACTTCGTCAATATTTTAGCGCTTGTAGCTCGCCGTCAAATTAAGGTATCCTGGTGTAAATGGTGTCACCTGATAGGATTATTTCTGCTCTTTCCAAATATGTGCTTATTTTGCGTGTAAGTCTTTCAGGAAGTTCACAAATGTGGGTTTTTTCAGACGGGATGGAAAAAAACAGATTTTTCTTCTATCTACCATAACTCAGAAACGGTTAGAGATAGGACAGGGTTTCTATTGTGTTTTATGCTCCCCATGGGCTGTTCTATCACCTCCTTTCGTTTGGCAGATTATGTCAAACTCACCCTGTATAATAATGGGAATAATATAATTGGGAACTAAAAAATACAGAGATTAAGTACAACATTTCAAGATAAGAATTTTTCATCAACATATCACGCTGTTTTCGCAGTATCTTCTCACATTTTAAACAGATCCACCTGATCGAATAACGGCATATTGCGAATAGTGAAGCTTTTTTTAAGAGGATGGATGGTTGGGTTTTACGTCGCACTAGTGCTGCGCAGATAGGCAATTGGCGACGGTCTGGGACACACCCGTAGAGGTGGTCCGGAGATATGTCATCACAATTTTGATCCTCCTCGGAAGGGATGGCTCTCCCACTTCGGTGACCCCCAGAGGTATAATTTTTGATGGGAACATGGAGGACATTGCGGCCACGACAGATTTTACGTGCACCAGCCACCATTAGTGTACACGACGGTCTTTGGTCGGCTCGAGTACCGAAACCGCAATCTTCCAATTACGAGGCCGGCGCTTTACCGACTGAGCTACCACGGCACGGCCCGCTTTTTTTAAGAGAATTTGCAACGTCTGATGGTCATTCCAATGAATGACGACCGTCACATTGAGCATTTATATAGTCTTAGTTACGTTGTTGAATGTTCTGCACTACTGTAAAAAATTAATTTTACAATTAAACCGCCACTTGATTAAAAAAATTTAATTAATTTGCTTACAAATTTGTATTACCTAAAAAAAAAAAAAAAAAAAAAAAAAAAAAAAAAACTATGTCTTTCTATGCATTTTAGTGAAAACTGCACAGTGCTGCATGCACAGTGGTCAATACTTTTTGAATAATAATATTTTATTTAACTTTTGCATCATCCTGCATTAGGTTCTGAAATATTATGTCATGCGAGAAAACACTTCACATGTATTATGAATTATTACTTTTTTTTTCTTTTTTTAAATATTTTTTGAAAATGAAATAAATTTATTTTATTTTATTATTTATTTTGCTTAAAAAAAAGCATTTTTATATTATCTTTACGCTATTCATTATATACAATAGTATTATATAAAAAATTCCGTTTTTTATATTCATTTGTAATATTTTGACAATTTTGAATTTTACAAAGAAAATACAAATAATTATAAGATTAAAAAAAAAAAAAAAAACCTTTTTATATACCATGTTTTAAATTTTCTGATCAATCATAGAGCTATTACCAATGTGCATAAAATTTTTAAAGTGATAATGACGTCAATTTTTTTGAGATGCTTAATTTAATTTTTTATAATTTTTTAACGTTCACGTTTAATTAAATGTATTTATTTTTATGTCGAAAGAAAATGAACTTGTAAATCTTTTTTGGCAACAATTAAATTATAGCTAACATTTTAATGGCTATTTTAACGCTATTAGGATGTTATTATTTTCATATTTTAATTAATTATAAGAAAACTAATCAAAAATTTCAAAATCAGGCTTCGAAGTATTGTGTTGTCACCGGGTTCTGAGTTAATATGAAAGTTTCAAATGTCTAACTAGTAGGGAAGTTAGTTAAAATTCGATTGTAAGATTTGTACCGGACAAACAAACAAACAAGAATAGAAGTTAATAAAAACATGGTAATATAAAGCAAACTGAATAGTATAAAATTTCATACGCACCATAGAGTAGATCCCTTTCTTTTTCAATAGCCCCAACCACATTTTGATTACAACCAGGTTGCCTTTTTCCTCCATTAGGATAGAAATCCACATGACCACAATCTTGAATCATTCCTAACCCTAAAAATGTTAAGATAGGTTGACATTTTTAAGACTTGTACTTAGAAATAATCAATGTAAAAATCTAGAAAAGATAAATGAATTTAATACATGACGTATAAATGTTTATAAGGTTGCAACGTTGCAAGCAATATAACAATTCGATCAAAACAGATTGGTGTTTAAATGCTTCAAATAAACCCAAATGAACTGAATAACAAGTGTCAGAGCTGGCTTTGAAGGAAGAAAAGTCGTGTGATCACTGTAGATTTAAAGTATATATATATATATATATATATATATATATACATATACATACTGGGAAGAAAAAGTATACTGTCTTCATCTAGAAAGAATAAGTAGTCATTTTTTGAATCCCTAAACTAGAAATATAAATGTCTGTGTTATATAAGGTAAACAAATAACCTGGATAGACGAAATGATCTAGAATTTTAGTCTATACTTTTCTAGATGATGAAAAAATATTATGAATAATATGAATCCTTTGTATTACGATAAATTCCCGCTTGATTTCCTAAAACTGAATCATTGGATCATATAACAAAACACAAAACTATAGTTACTAAAACTCGCCCCTTATAATCTCATTTATTTGCAGAGATATTTAAATGAGTTTGACAACGCGATAATAAAAAAAAAAAAAAAAAAAAAAAAAAAAAAAACGCTCTAGAATTCTAATAGGGGTTTTTAGAACTCGCTAGCAGAGAATTGGACTGTGGTAATTAAAGCCGATTGACTGCACTAGGATCCTACACTGTAAAAAATATGTTCTATTTGCTGCCAGAAATTCTCTGTAATTTGAGAAAATACGCGTAATTTACGAAAAAATTACGTTGTCAGAACGTATTTTCTCAAATTACAGAGAGAATTTCTGGCAGCAAATAGGACATATTTTTTTACAGTGTAGGCCTGAGGGGGGTCTTTCTAAGGGATCCTAACCCGTATTTATGCAAATTTTGGAGAAAACCACGGAAAACTCCGAACGGCTAAACCGACCTAAGATCGAACCCGGTACCTCACGTCTGCTAGCTTTGAGCGCAGAACTGCTCGGCTGCTAGTGAGCTTCGCTAGCAAAGAGAACTAGAATTTATAAGAATGACATGGAACTATTTTTAGTAAAGCCACAATTTAGTTTCTAGATATCGGTCATAGATTTTTTTTTTCAATGTGTATAAATACGATCGGTAGTATGTCTATTTCTTAATAACATCATTATTATTCATTTATTTATTTATTTATTTATTCATATTTTAATGCAAATATTTTTCTTTTATTTAATAAGGCATCATGCATAACTTGAATAACTTTTATCATAATGTTTTTAAGTGATTTCTCACAAGGAAACATTCAAATGGTGTCATCTTCAAAAGGTATTGAAAAAAATATATGCGATTCTACTCTTCATAAAACACCAGAAAATGAAAAAATTATCGGCTGAAGTTAATTACAGTGACCACAAAAAATTATCAAAATTAAGCATATTTGGCGATTTAGCGCTGTTAGGCGGTAAGTTTGCTCGCACGGAGATTGCCGTGTACGAACAGAACCGTGTTTTGCTTTTCCGCCAAGTATACAAAATCAATCACCTAGCAGTGTGAAATCGCCAAATATGCTTAATTTTGATAATTTTTTGTGGTCGCTGTAATTCATTTCAGCCGATAATTTTTTCGTTTTCTGGTGTTTTATGAAGAGTAGACTCACATATATTTTTTTCAATACTTTTTGAAGATGACACCTTTTGAATGTTTCCTTGTTAATCAGGTTATAATTAATATAACACTGGAATATTTTGTCAAGATTTAAAGTAAAATAAAACATTTGAAGTTAGCTATAATTCAACTTGGATTATTGCTTTATCAACGCAACTGCGGCTGCTTTCGTGAATGTATATTCAATGTTACTCATTATATTTTGGTAGCATATCTCTTCATCAATAAACTGAACTGATGAAGCAAAAATAATATTTTCATCTAAACATTATATCTAAGGAGATCAAGAAACAATACAACAAATTTTTTTATAATTTTCAAAATAACTTATTATTAGTAATATACTTTCACACCAATTAAAATTTTGCACAAAAATTTCAAGATACGTCTTACGTTATTTGCGAAATGCTTTGTTAAAAATATTGCTGTTGCAGATTTATATACCTCCAGTAATAAAACTCCCACCATCTGTATGAATCACATCTACAAATTGTGCATCACTGGGATCTAGTCGAACTTCCTCCGTTGTATACTGGAAATAAGGCTCTGCGGGGTCAAGACCTGAAAGTTTCAAATACATGAGTAAATCATGTTATATAATCATTATTTTAAAATCATTATGTTAAAATCATTACGTTATATAAAAACAGTTTTACACTTTATTTCTGTCACTCAAAGATAACAGGAAAACATTTAGTAAAAGTTAGAAATTTTAATTTTACCAATTTTTATTAACTTGCATTCATTTTTTCACACATAGCAGTTTACAGCTTTACAAATTTCGATAATAACTGATCCTACTGTAATTTTAGAAGTTGGTTGTATTTCAAAATTAATGAATTAAATGCAAAAATAAAAAAAATATTCGTGTTAAGCGACCCATATATTATATATACATCTTTTAATTTGCATAATTGTTTGTGCACTGATATGAACATAAATTTTCTCAGCGCTCAAAAAATGTATTTTCTGTTGCCATTTACGTTCCGAAAAACGGTTGCAAAAATAGTATTAAAATAAATATGTATATTAAGATTGTTAAGCTGTAGTTATTTAATTAGAATTATTTTTTTCCTTTTATTCTCATGGTGCGTTTCAGGTAAAATAGACTGAAGTTATACTTGCTTTACGGCTCTTTACAGAAATCTAATCACCACTGCTTGCGATAAATTATGTTTTATATTTAGAACAATCTAACTTTTAAAAAGAACTTTCAAAAATAAGGAAAGATATCGGCTACATAAAAGAACGCAGAGTTTACATGAAGAAACAAAACTACAACAAATAAAATGTCGAGTTTTTTATCAAATATAGTCATTCAACGTATCTAAATACCTAGATATAAATGTTAATTATAGTTACAGAGCTTCTTTGCTTGTATCTGTAAATCTAATTAATTTTTTAAATGTTCGATGCATATAATTTAAAGTTGGGTACAGACTTAAACCTTAGTCAAGTGTCATTGAATTTCATCTAGCCGTTTTCAAGTGGTACGCGGTGAAATAAAAAAATGTCCTATCTACCTTCACCTCTCCAATGCAAACAGATAAAATATTCTGAAATCACTTTGGGCTTCCTTGATGTCTAAAACGTAAAGACAAAGCTTTTTTTTTTTTTCCATTCAAAGCGTTTTACTGATAAAAGCCTTTTGGTGCATGCGCAGGCGTGTTTTACTTATATCTCTAAATCTAATCAGAATTTTGAAATGTTCGATAGATATAATTTTAAGTTGGTTACAGACCCAAATAAATCCCTGCCAAGTGTCGCTGAATTCCTTTAAGCCGTTCTCACGTGATACCCGAATAAAAGTAGCGTTACATCAGACATGCAGACACAATGACTCGCACACACGTTTTCTGAAGTTATTTTTGGCTTTCACGATGTGTGAAACGTGAAAATATCGCTTTTTAGTTCCCCATCATACTATAGGTATGGGGAACTTAGGTACACGTGAAAATTTTCGACCTCGGTTTTTTGACTTTTCTACACGTTTTCAGGTGTGAGGAATCCGAAAATGACAAAATTTCTATGGTGTCTGTCTGTAGGGTGTCTGTTAGTGTGTTAGTGGGTTAGTGTGTTAGTCTGTTAGTGGGTCAGTCCGTTAGTTTGTTAGTCTGTGTACACGATATCTCAAGAACAAATTGTCGCAGAGAGGTCAGATCAGTTTTAAAATATTACTTTCGACACTGGCAAGAACCCTATTCATTTGCAACATTCGATTTTAAAAACTTCGTAAGTTATTAGAAATTTACGATTTTCTTAACATGGGAGAATAGGACAAAAATTCACTTAAACGTGCATTAAATGAAAACTTTTTACTGTAAAAATGTGAGACCAGTTTTAAAATATCAGTTTTGATGCCGGAATGAACATCAGTAACTATAAATATGCTACTTTGAAAATTTCGCAAGTTACTGGAAATTTACGAATTTCTTAACATGGCAGTATAGGGCAAAATTTCACATAAACGTCAATTTTTAGAGATATTTTCATCGTAAAGATGTCAGACTACTTTTGAAATACTATTTAGGACACTGGTATGAATATTAATGACTATGAATTTTCCAATATAAAGATTTCGTAAGTTATTGGAAATTTACGAATTTCTTAACATGTCAGAATACAGCAAAATTTCACATAAACGTCAATCTTGAGGGATGTTTTCAGCGTAAAGATGTCAAACCACTTTCGAAATATTATTTAGGATACTGGCATGAATATCATAGACTATGATTTTTCCAATTAAAAAAAATTCGTAAGTTATTTGGAATTTACGATTTACTTAACATGTTAGAATAAGGCAAAATTGATCATAAACTTCCATTTTGAGGATCCTAAATACATTAGACAACTTCAAAATTAAGTTTATGATATTTGTTTGAACATGATTGAATACAAATATTCTACTAGGAAATTTTCGTAAATTATTCGTAATTTACGATTTTATCAACATAGCGAAATTGTAAATTTTTCATATAAATATGAATTTTGAGGTTTATTGCATCGGAAATAGTAGCATGAAAACTAAACAACAGAATTGACCCTGATAAAATAAATTAATAAATTAGAATAAGATAATTATATCCAAGTGAACGGTGGATAACCTATCAGGCGGGGATTTCCTTCTGTCACTGTATCAAGCTTTGGTCAAATTCATTTCTTTTAACATGATTATAATATGTCTCGCACTAGAAATTTCTGAGAACATAAATATGATGGGGAACTGAGCAGAGTCCACCTATGCCAACTAGTTTATTATTATATTACTATTATTCTGACAAGTAAACCTTCTCTCCTTTGATACCGGTTATCCAGAAACCTATATATTTTCTGAAAGCTTATGTCACAAGTATAAAAACTGTGAAATCTTAGGGGCAGAGGGACAAGCGTTTAGGAGATATAGGGCAGACAAAGTATCAGTAAAGTGTGTATAGAGGGACATATTCTCATAATGACGTCTCTATTTCTTGTGTATTCCCGTATATTGCTGTCAAGTACTAACGTATTGTATGTCTTTTTCTTACATTGCTTCTTATTACATGGATCTTAAAGTCGTTGTGGCTGCCTCGGTCTCCCAATTCGGAACAAGCAATCGGTCTCCGAACATCCAGGAATCGGAGATGATAAAACGCATAATTACTCTCCTGGAAGAATGATATGGAGATTGTAGAAGGGATCCGGACATTAGGATTTGCTAGAAACGATGGAGAAGAATGGGACGAGGATATGGACTTCGAAAATGATGGTGTCTATAAGGAACAGCAATGCTCTTCGCAACAGTCACAGTCTCCACTTCATTCGTGACGTATTTTGGCCAAGTATGGCTAATGACAGGAAGAAAATTCTGCTTTTAGTGGATTCATGGTGTTCTAACAAAGATCATGCATTGTCTGCTTCCGAAGTACTTGATGGTAAAGTCCTACAAAAAGAATTGGTACCTGAAGGATGTACAGGAAAGATTTAACCTCTGGATATTCATTTTTTCAGACACTACAAATCTTTTGTTCGTTACATAATGGACACAATCATTATCGAGACACATGAGCACATCTGGCACCGCGATAGTTTTCTTGCCCTGCAGTTCTTTTTCCTATATCAGTTCAACGCTCCTCGTTTCAAGAACTTGATTAAGTATGCTTTTTATAAAAGCGGATACTTGGACGACGATCCTGGAATGTGGATTGCGACAATGGATTACTGCTTCGATTCATTGACAAATGATGAGTTTGCAAATGTGCGGCCATCGCTTTTGTAAAATGTGCCCATTGTGAACTGTCTTTCTGCCCGTCTCACTGTTTATTTGATGAATTGCACATTGATTGTCTCTTGTTATCGATTTTGTTTGAAGCCAGTAACAAGTCACATTTTCAGCATCCCAACGTATACTGTTTCTTTTCAACGAGTTGTTTCTTCCTTTATATTGATATCTCCACCTTCTTACCACATTATTATTTCATATAAATACGTGAAACGAACATTTTAGCAACTTTTGGTGTCATGTTTCCAACACTTTATGTCCTATAACTCCATAACGCTTATCCCTCTGCCCCTAAGATTTCACAGTTTTTCTACTTGTGACACAAGCTTTCAGAAAATATATAGGTTTCCGGTAAACCGGTATCAAAGGAGAGAAGGTTTACTTGTGAGGAATTTACAGACAAAAGTCTGATTTTATTAATATAAAATATTAGTAAACTGTTATTACTTTTTTAAGCAGAGTAAAAATAAATGATATGCACTTCTTATACATATGATTGTATAAACAACAATCACTGCTCTACCATTCTTTTTGAGGGTGAACATCAGTGCTGTTTCTCAGATTTAATAGGATAAAAGTGAATTAAATAGATGCCCATTCATTAACAGAAAAAGAAAATTAAGGAAAACTCAACTGTTCTTTTTTATTTAATAAATAGAACTGTAATGAATATAACTATTCTTTTTTAATAAATAGAACTGTAAATAGTTGTTATTAAAACGGGAAAATTATGATTAATGTAAGCTGATTATCATAACTTAAATAATAACGATATACAATTTTATTTTTAATGTATGAAACAACAAAAATAATTCTACCTGTTATTCTTCCAAGACCTTTCAACCTTTCACCTGCGTAACCAGCTACATGAGCACCCAGACTGTGACCTATTAGATGCATGGATGATAGGGGAATCCGGTAGACGTCCTGAAATGGAAAATCAGATTATTCACTTTTTAATATTTTACAAAGGTTTACAAAACAAATGCATATTTTAAATAAATAGTATGTATAATATAGTATGTATAGTATGTCTGATAGAATGTTTATTTTTCCCCTTTGAAAAAATTTGTTACGCAAGGTAAGAAATCAATCATATTAGAAAGATAGATCATAAACACAAATGAACTGGAACGTTCCTGATTTTGACGGCGCATCCAGGCCATGTGTACAGAACATTTACTTGAGAAAAAATGCGAAAAGTTGCAATTAATAAGAAGGAAATTACAAGCCTAACAACCTATTGTGATATATATACAGGGTGTCCCATAAGTCTGTAGACATTTTAAAAATTCATAACTATTGAATGAATTGAACGCGGTTTGCAAAAAAATCATTTTCGTGAAGTTTTTTTTTTTTTTTTTTTTTTTTTTTTGGTAAAGAAAAGTAATAATTAAGCTATTTTTCAATAGAGGCAGCTGTTCAAGACCAGATCACACATTTTCATGAAAAACTGTACTTATTCGCATGCAAATGTTTACAGGCATATAAATCCTATTCTATGTGTCCGTCGTCACCACAAATTACAGTTTGCAAACGAGTTATAACACTGCTACAGTCGAGGCTTCTCCCCCGAGGGAGTACATCTTAACCAATTGCTTCATCCACCAAGCCAGTATCGCAATTAAAACCTCCTGTACGCACAAGTAGGAGGCAAAATAAGAAATAAGCTGTTCTAATCGCAAAATTGTGCAATTTATAGGACTTTCATTTCATATTTTCCTTTCACATCCGTGCGAAAAATTTAACTATTTGTCTAACTATCATCGACAAAAAAAAAAAAAAAACTATTTTTTTTTCTTTAAAAATAAAAAAAATTCTCTTTCACGAGAATGATTTTTTCGCAAACCGCGTTCAATTCTCCCAATTCATTCCATAGTTATGAATTTTTAAAATGTCTACAGACTTATGGGACACCCTGTATTATATATTAAATAAAAAGTAATTGATATATCTGCAGGACCTGATTATAGAAGACACCCACAAGACCTTATCCCAATAATAATAATAATAAATAAATATTAATATATGATAACGATAAATATCTATATAATATTTCTCTAACGTGGACCAGTTACGAATAAATTTTGTCGAAACGATACGATAATGGTGTAATTGATAAAATACGCGAGGAAAAAAAGTAATATTAATAAATGGACAATATTTAAGCATGTGGACTCAGCTTAATTATCTTAATAAGAAAATATGACGACATTTGCCTAATGATATTATTTTATGGAAAAATGTATTTTTAAAAATTGCTTCTTCAGAATCTTTTCGAAACCTTCATTTGAATGATTTTGGATTCACTATTGTACTATATTTGATTCTAATAATAATTTGGCTGCTGATTGATTAAAATTTTAATTAGGTGGTGAAATTGGAGTGATATTTGTGAGTCTCAAATTTTAAAGATAAATAAGAAAAGAAATGAAGTGCGAAAACATCGCACGGAGTTTTTGCGAGTATAAATAGTTAATATGATAATGTTGTTGTTTATTTATAAAATCTGAAATGCAATCTTCCAATGTAGTGCATCCATAGTTCTATCTAATTTAAGTATTACCCTCAGGAAATTCTACGATGACTTTTGCAAATATGTCTTTAAACATTTCATTTTAATATTTTTACTTTCCGAACATACATATGTAAGCAAAGTATTGCAATCAGGTCAAAAATCTGAATTTGAGATTTTGGTGTTTCTACATGTTTTGAAGTCCCCTGAATTCACTTTTGGTATGATGTATGTGTGTCCTACTTTTACGATGATGTATGTGTGTATGTATGTGAGTGAACACGATATCGTCTAAACGCTTTGTTCGAATGAGCTGAAAGTTGGTACGTATGTTATAGTTCAACATAGCACAAAACCTACTGATTTTGGTGAAGCACTTATAGTTTTTTTACAGGGACAAAAAGAAAAATTATTTTTCATTATGGTCTATGGCCCACTTTTTTTAAAGTGTGATAGCATCTAAATGCCTTATTCGACTGAGCTGAAAATTTGTATACATGTTATAGATTACCGTCACACGCACTGTATGAATTTTGGAGAATCTAGTGCTCATAATTTTTTTTTTTTTTTTTTTTTTTTTTACAGGGACACAAACAAAAATTCTTTTATTGTGGCCTACGGGCTCAAATTATTTAAAGTGGGATAGCGTCTAAATGCCTGATCCGATTGATATGAAAATTTACATATATGATGTAGTTCGCCGTCCCACGAACTGTATATTTTGGTGAGTCTATAACTTATAATTTTTTACAGGGACACAACGAAAATTTCTTTATCTTTATGATCTATGGGTTCAAACTATTTGAAAGGCAATAGCGTTAAATTAAACAACATACTATATAGAGAAGAATACTCATATACTCTATTATAAATTCTTCTTTTGTTTACGTAACGACTTCTCTTACTTTACTTTATCTATACAACCGTTAATTACTCAATATTCGGAAAATCGAGTGGAGTCACTCCGGATTTTTTCTTTTAAAGTTATTGCAAAATCCACCCCTGGTATTTTTAAACAGATTCTATCAAACATAAATATATATATATATATATATATATTAAGTCTTTTCAATATCTGTAAATGTTTTAGCATTTTGAAAGTCATGAATTCATGAAAAAAATGCAAACCAAAAAACGCGATTTAAAGATTTCATATCTCTAAAACAATATATGAAAAAACATAAGAATTGTTTTCTGAATATATATTTTATTGAATAAATTTAATATAGTTCAATTCACACATATAAAATGGAAATGAAAGCTCTTATGTGAAATGTTCTTCTGTGGTGCCAAGTTTGCTTAAAGCTTCTTTCAGATTTTAGAAATTAATAAAATTAACACTTTTAGTTAATTACGATAAGAAACGTAACCATTCATTAATAATGTATTTTCATTGTTATTCCGCGACCGTGAGATTGTTTTGCTTAATATTTATATACAGGACACAGGTGTTGAACAAAATAATGTGAACATTTTTTTTTTTTTTTTTTTTTTTTTTTACGTTTTGTCGAATATTTTGAAAAATATTTACCGTGTTGTTCTTCAATTTTGGGAATAAGGAAAACATATCTTTCCTTATATTTTTCATCAAAGGTTTTGCCACAAAGGCCCTTAGGGGACGAACAGTAAGTCCAATAAAAAGTATTTGTGATAACCCTGTGTATGGAAAAGCTTCGATTGATCTGCAAATTTCTGATATGGTTATAAATGTGATATTTTATACGTGTGTGGAGTTTTGTGAGGATATCTTGAATGTTTAAGGAGTTATTAATATTCTATTTAAAAATGCAAAATTTTTTCGCAAGTTTTTACTTTATAATTCCAAAAGTTTTTTTTTTTTTTCAAATTTCATGAAATTTTCGGAAAACATGACAACATATGCCTAAATCATTATACTATAGTTTAAAACAAATATATTTAATATTCAAAGAGATATGAACAGTTGTATAAATAATTTATTACTGCGCATGCGCGGGCAATAGCAAAAAAAACATTGATATTGTTTAATACTCAACTGCATAGAGCACCTTAGAAAAAAAAAAAAAAAAAAAAAAATCCAGTCTAATATCACAAAAATTCATAGAGATATCGGAAATTAAATGAGCTGTTTTTCAGCTGTTTTCTAAAAAGGTCTTTACGATAAGGAGTTATTCACAAATAAAAATTTGTATCAGAAAATAATTTAATTTGTCTTTTCAAACAATTCATTTTTCTTTTTGTTTTAATAAGTATGTAGTATATACATTTAAAAAGGCAGAAAAATTAATCGCAAATATTGTATTAAGTTTCACTGTGTAACATAGTTTTTTCTGATGTAAACTTTCATTTCTGAACGACTCCTTATCGTAAAGACCTTTTAAGAAAATAGCTGAAAAAAAGCTTATTTAATCATCGATACTTCTATGAGTTTTTGTGATAATCAACGGGATGTTTTTTCTAAGGTGCTCTAAACAGTTGGGTATCAAACTATGTCAAAGTTTTTTTGCTATAGTTTGCGCATGCGCAGCAATAAATTATTTACTACAACTGTCCATATCTCTTTGAATATTGAATGTATTTGTTTTAAACTATAGTATAAAAATTTGGGCACATGTTGTCATGTTTTCCGAAAGTTTCATGAAATATGAAGAAAATCCTTTGGCGTTATAAAGTAAAAACTTGCGAAAAATTTTTGCATTTTTTAATAAAATATTAATAACTACTTAAATAGTCAAGATATCCTCACAAAACTCTACACTTGTGTAAAATATCACATTTATAACCATATCTAAAACTTGCAGATAGTCGAAGCTTTTCCATATACAGGGTTATCAAAAATACTTTTTATCTTATTAGATTTGTTATTCGTCCCCTAAGGGCCTTCGTGACAAAACCTTTGCTGAAAAATATGAGGAAAAAGATGTTTTCCTTATTCACAAAATTGAAGAACAACGCGTTAAGTATTTTTCAAGATATTCGTCAAAACGTCAAAAAGCGAAAGTGTTCACATTACTTTGTCCAACACCTGTATAACTTGCAATAAAATGTTTCGAAAACTGCTTTCTGTACAATAAATTAATTGCATAAAATTCTCTTGGAATAAAGTGTGTAAATTTGAAAAATGTAAAAATACATGAAATTTTTAATTATTACCAATAATAAAAATATTTAATTATCTTAAAGAATTTAATTAATTCTACAGAAAGCTATTTTAGGAGCATTTTAATACAAATTATATGTTAATATGTTTATTTTAAATTAAGATCTTAAATTAAGATCTTTGAATTAAGATCTTAAGATCTTAAACAGGGTTTTGAAAGAACTGGAATATTGGTGCCTAGAAAATGGTATGATGGTAAACCAGAACAAGAGTACATGCCAGTTTTTCACTCTGAACAGACAGCCTTTTACCCCTAATCTGACTTTTAGAAAAATAAACATCCATTATAATGATTGAACTAATTATCTGGGCTGCATTTTCGACCCTCGTTTAAATTGGGAAAACCATGTAGAACATTTGAAAAATAAGGCCGTGAAGAGGCTCTCTGTCTTAAAACTTTTATAGCTGGTGCAAGATGGGGATGTGACAGAGAGAATTTAATAACTTCTTATAAATTACATAATGGTTATTTAGTGAAATCTTGATCACGGTTCCAGATTATGTGACTCAAATCCTCGACGTTTTCCAGAATCAGGCGTTGCGTATAATTACTGGAGCGGTGAGAACTACTCCTGTACTTGCAATGCAACTTTTAACTGGTTTGGAACCTGTACATGATCTTATTAAAAAAAAAAAAAGCGATTCTATTATATCAAAAGCTTGTACGTTTACCTGTTAACTCTTTTTGGAGGAATTATAATAATAATACCTCTAGAAATCTTAAGACTCAAATTGGTTTCATTCAGATAGCTTAGAGAAATTCTGACTCTCTGAATTTGAGCAGAGATTATCTTGTCTTGCCTATCCATGTTTGTCCAATGGACTTTCTGGATGTAAATATAAACCTTGATCTTATTCAAAGAGTTGTGAAATATGAAATGAGTGATATGCAATTAAAAATTTTCCATTAGAGACTATAGAGGTTCGTTATCCTGAAAAGGACTGGCTGCGTGTCTACACGGACGGTTCTATGTTAGATAGAATTTGCGGTGCTGGAGCGGGTATTCATTGTGAACTTTTTAATTTTTACTTATCAGTAGGACCTTGTACTACTGCCTTCGATGGTGAAATCGAAGCTATTGCTGTAGCAGTTCAGCAGTTGTCGATTCGCAAACACTCCTTTGAAAGAGCGGTAATATTGTCAGATTCTAAAAGTGCGCTTCTGACCATACAGAACAAACAAAATAATTCCCAAAGAATTTTGGAATACACTAAGTCTTTACTTAAGGTACTGGCACACAGAATTTAATTCCAATGGATTCCAGTCCATTGTGAAATTTTGGGCAATGATAAAGCTGATGCTCTGGTTAAAAAAGGAGCTTTGATAGAGCAATGCATAAACTGTCCGCTCTCATTCCATTCGACTAAATTGTATGTCAACCTGATCCATAGGAAAATTGTTAAACGGAATATGACTCAATGTGCAGGTGACAAGAGATGGAAGATTCTAGGAGATGAGAAAATAATTCTTGGTTTTCCAAGACAGACTGCGGTGGCTCTTTTTAGAGCGTTAACTGGACATGATTGTTTATGGAGCCACCTCTGTAGAATTGGCGTGATAGATTCCCCAGACAGTGCTTTGTGTGACTCTGGTCAATCAATGACTTTTGAACATTTGAATTATTGTAATGTATTGTTTCAGTGTGAGAACATTGTTAAGAAGAATTGGAGAGCCCGTGATGGCTTAAGCGCTAATGTTCGGCATTTGTAAAATAAATAAATAAATATTTTTAATTAAGTAATCTTACAGATCGAGAAATAATGCTAATAAGTTTGTTACATTAATATTTGCTACATTTTTACCATAATTAATTAGTATGATTTTTCGAAAGCTGAAACAAGCCTTAAACATCAAACGATCTTTTTTTGTAATCTTTTTAATAATAAAATTCCAAGTTTCTGGAAAGTACTGATGTTAATGGCTAAAATAATGTATTGAAATAAAGGAAACAAATTTTTATTCTTAGTTTGGAGGAATGAATAAAATAATTGAAAAAAAAAAAAGTTATATAGCAAAGTTATAATAATAATAGTAATAATAAATTGCAATATTGCATTGAATAAAATAAATCAGTAAATTTTGCCGTGATAAAAAAAAAGAAAAAAAAAGAAAAAAAGAAGAAGAAAGAAAGAAAGAAATCTAAACGATAATTTAAAACAATAGATGTAATTCTATTAAGTACCACCAATCGGCGATTAAATGGTTTTCTTTCTCGGTCACCGTTATATACCGCTAAATTATAGTCAAAACATTTAGCTAAATTAGAGGGAAACGAAAAAAGAAAAATAGCTAAAATGATTGTAATAATAAAAAAAAAAATGATTATAATATTAAAAATAACACAGGTTGACATGTAAAATTTTGATTTTATGATTTTGGCTGATGTTTATGTTTTGGTGTGCTGAAACCAAAAATAAAGCTAATTTTTCTCTATCACGTATAGATTTTTGTCAGTACAGGGTGCCTGCCTATACAATTTCTTCCATTACTCTTTCACCTATATAATTTCATGGTAAGATTTATAGTATGTTACCATGATTAATTAATCACAGGAATGGAGCACAGGCGCAGAATTCATACTGGTATTTGTTTAAGAAATTTTTATACCCGTAATATCGTTTATTAAAGAAGTAGAAAGTTTTGTTACATTGATAGTGGTATAAATTCTGCGCCCGTGTTCAATCTCTGCAATCATGGATACCTATTTTGTAATTGCGCAGCACTAGTGCGACGTAAAACCATACCAATCAACCTATTGTTATGATGGTATATGTAAAAAATTGTGTCGGTAAAAACCCTATATTGACAAACATCTATACGTGATAGAGAAAAATGGGCTGCATTTTCGGTTTCAGCACATAAAAAAACATAAAGATCAGTTAAAATCATCAAATCAAATTTTGTCAACTTCATTTTTGTAGGCCTGTGTAATACAATGATAATAAGTTCAAACTGAAAAAAAAAATATGGTACTTTTCTATTATCGGAATCGGATTTAGATTTAAAAAAAAAAAAAAAAAAAAAAAAAAAGAATAGGAATAAATTTGGGATTTTGAGAAATTATCCTTCCGGAACAAATTAACTAGCGACGATTTTGATAAATTTGCGCAGAAGTTAATTTTCAATTGATAATCAAATTTGAATTACATTTCGTTATTCCAATTACATTATTTTGGTTACAGAAAGAAAATATATATATATATATATCTTGTTTCTCTTCTGAAATCTGAAACTGAATTATTATTATTAATATGTATTTCATTTTATTTTAAGAGTAAGACTTACTCCATAATTCACTTTTTAAAGATCAAAGGAATTATCCAAAAAAATATAATGAAATAATAAAATAAAAATAAAAATTCAAACTATATAACAAAATGCAACCAATATCGTTGCTTTCTTTATTCTATTTCTTTATTCTCACGGAGTATTTATTCTATATTTCTTAAAACAATTTTTATAGATGCCACACTCACCACATAAACTTTAATTTTTACATCTATTTTTTAAGATAGCACGCGATCATGTTTTATATAAAAATTAAATCATTAAATTCATTTTTTTACTTATTTTTATTTGATTTTGCACGCGCATTTTTTATTTCCTAATTCAAAATTATTAAAAAAAAAAAAAAACATATTCGATAGTGTTTGTTTCAATACTGATTATTATTATTATTTTTTTTTTTCCTTTAAAAAAAAAAAAAAAAAAAAAATGATGAAATTATGGCAAAAGCAGAATTTAGTTTAGGACGGAGGACTATTAGTTTTTTTTTTTTTTTTTTTTTTTTTTTTTATCAAATTATAACATCGCTTTCAAATTATTCAATTATATTTTCGATAAATTTTAGATTTCGATAAATGTCCAGCTATCGAAAAATGATTTCGATAAATGTCCAGCTATCGAAAAATGACACCGCGAAAATCCCAGATTGAGACTAATTGTCCTCAGTCCTAAAAAACAGTTTAAATTTAAACAATTTATTATTATTATTATTATTAATTTATTAAAATTTGGCAACTGCTTTTGATTTGGCGAATACCGCAAATTAAAAAAAAAAAAAAAAAAGTTTATTCCTAAGTATAAACCGCTAGGCGAGCGAAAACCGAATCGACGAGTTAATTAAGAATATTATTTTTATAATATTTCAAAATCTGAAACATGTATTAGGCATCAGATAAACTTTTTTGTAATTTTTAATAAGAAAAAAAAATGAGTAAATGAAATAGAAATACATTGTTCATATTAGGAAATTTAAAAAACATATGAGACCCATTTAATTAATTATTTATAATTATAATTATATAATTTATAATTACAAACGATTTTCTAATTTATCAAGAATCTCCTCAAATAATAATTTCTACAAAGAATAACGGAACAATTATATATTATTTCAAGATGATATACATATATATATTTACATATTCTTTCAGAAACTAGTATGTTGTGGCCACCAGTCACCACAAGACTTTCTTCTATATTTTTCTATTGAAATTCACTAAATAACAAGGGGGGGGGGGGAAATTGATAACTTTGTTTTAAATTATGACATATTTATAGTTCAACCATTCATTTTAAAGGTATTGACGAGACCTTTCGAAAGATACTGTGGTGTATTTCGTCATTGTATTCCTGATTCAATCTATTGGACCTTTGGTAAGTGACGTCACGTCCAATCAATGATCTGTTCATTCTTTTTTACTTTTATCTCTGCTAGAACAGATCGCAGCAGTGATGCCAGATTGGGGATTTTGTCCCCATTTTGGGGATTTTGGAGGCTTCTGGGGACAATTTTGGGGACCAAATGTTTGTGGGGACTTTTTTGGGGAATTCTAAAATTTTTGGGGACAAATCTGGGGAGTTCTTGAACTTTCTGTCAATGTTGGCAACGTAATGATTTATCCCTACGACTAGGGATTTTCAATAGCTTTATTGTTATTTGGGGATTTTTTTCAAAAATTGCCTTCATTTGGGGAAAAATCTGAGCTTAAATCCGCTTAAATCTGCTTGATATATATATATATACTATATTTAATTTTATTTTCCCTTTTTAGTAAAAATCAAGTTGGGCATTTTTTCGAAAAAACCCCCTGATTTGGGGAAATTTGAAGACCTGTTTGGGGAAATAATTTTCGGCCATCTGGCATCACTGGATCGCAGTCTTAAAAATGTAGTCGTTCATGTTACTTGTATTTTTCATCTGTAATTGTCATAGTCATCTATTAAATTTTATGTGTTTAAAATGAAACGCCTCGTCATGTCCTAGTTATGGCTTATAAATCTTCTCCTGCCTATAAAATACTATAATGGCGACGAAATGAAAAAGAAAAAAGCAAAAAGAAGTTTTGCTCTTCAACATTTTAATAATATCTACTTCAAGATGATTAAAAATGCAATCTGCAGTTCTTCATAAAGAAAATTGATATTTCAAAAGTAACGAAAAGCGATCGGAGACGGGCAGTTGGTGAGTTTTTGTCTACTGTCAGGGCGGAAATGCATAGGCGCCAGAGATAATTACTTGTCTACGATTTTTTATTTTTTCGGGAAAGAGAGAAAAAAAAGGTATTTACACATTTATTTTATTTTTTTTCTTTCTGTTCTTTTATTAGATTGCATGTTTTTATTGTTAGAACTAGTATATTTTCATTAAAAATGTTTCAAAATTTTAAAGAATTCAATGATTCGATTGAATCTTTTGATACCTATATTAGAAGGTTAGAACAGAACTTTATTTTGTTTGCTATTAAGGATGAAAAAAAAGTTAGTGCCTTAATAACTTTTATCGGACCGAAATTATGTAATTTACTTACAAATTTACTGTTCCCAGATCTCCCTGAATCAAAAACTTACACTGAATTAGTAGATGTCTTAACAAAACATCTATGTAAAATTCCAAACAAAATAAGTGAACGCATTAAATTTAGAAAATGTTTTCAAGGAGATAACGAATCTGTGCAGGATTTTAGTGTTCGTTTAAAGAAACTTACAACACATTGCGCGTTTACAGGCGATTCGCTGTCAGAAAATTTGTTAGAACAATTTTTACGCGGATTAAAAAATGAAACAATCCAAAGCAAATTAATGTCTCAGGTTGAAGATTTAACATTTGAAAAAGCAGTAGAACAAAGCGTAACTATGCAAAGTACTGAAAATGACATGATAGAATTACAAAATAAAAATCTGAATTTGAATAAAGTTTCTGTTAGTGTTAGGAAACCAAAACAAAATTATTCTCAAAATAACTTAAGTAAACAAAACGTGAACAAAACTGCGAGTGCAAATAAAAGTAAAACTTATTGTTATCGTTGTGGAAATAGCTCTCATTTAGCAAATGTTTGTAAATTTATTAATGGCGATTTCCGCCGTACC
This sequence comes from Salticus scenicus, assembly GCA_963930645.1. NCBI lineage: Eukaryota > Metazoa > Arthropoda > Arachnida > Araneae > Salticidae > Salticus > Salticus scenicus. The sequence continues at coordinate 108,996,047 of OZ005661.1, read as the reverse complement.
GATAAATCGTTTTCGGAGATTATTTCCAGAACATAAAATGTTTCCTGCCGATGTACAATTAAAGACAGCCACGGGAGAAATTTTCCAGCCCGAGGGATTTGTTAGAGTAAATGTAACTTACGAAAACAAAACTAGGAATGTTAAGTTATATTTAGTTAAAAAAGACAATTTTCCTTTATTGCTAGGTAGGGATTGGATAACTACATTTAATATATTCCCAAACAATTTACAAACTGTTCCGGTAAACAAAGTAGTACAAATCTCGGAAAATTTAAATAATTTACTAAATGAATTTCCGGATTTATTCACAAATAACGTAGGTGAAATTAAAAATGTTAAAGCTGAATTACATTTAGAGAAAGACTCATCACCAATATTTTGTAAATCGCGAACAGTTACGTATGCATTAAGGAATGCGGTAAATGAAGAATTGGAAAGATTAGAAAATGAAGGGATAATAAAAGCTGTTAGTACTAGTAAATGGACAACACCTATTGTTCCGGTGGTAAAACCTAATGGGAAAATTCGTTTATGCGGCGATTTTAAAGTCACGGTAAATAAATTTTTAAAGGTTGACAAATACCCGCTACCAAAAATTGAGGATATATTAGCAACTTTAGGGGGTGGATTACATTTTACAAAGATTGACTTAAATCAAGCATACTTGCATTTACCGGTAGAGGAAAATTCACAAGAATTACTTACTATTAACACTCATAAAGGCTTATTTCAATTTACGCGATTGCCATACGGAATTGCCAGTTCGCCAGCAATATGGCAGAGAACTATAGAACAAATTTTAAAAGTATTTCAGTTTTTATTGACGATATATGTATCTCAGGGGAAACGGATGAAATACATTTAGAGCGATTAAAACAAGTGCTAGAAAGGTTACATGAATATAATCTTAAAATAAATAAATAAAAATCTTTTTTCATGAATGATGAAATTACATACTGCGGTTACAAAATTGATAAAAATGGCATACACAAAACGCAAGAAAAAATTTCTGCTATTTTAAATGCTCCAATACCTAAAAACGTAACTCAGGTAAAAGCATTCTTATAGGCTTAGTATCTTACTATTCTAGATTTGTTTCTAAATTATCTACGATTGCTTATCCTCTAAATGAATTATTACGTAAAAATGTAAATTTTCAGTGGACTAAAAAATGTGAAAATTCATTTAATGCAATTAAACAGGAAATTACTTCCGAAAGGATTCTCACCCACTTTAATCCTAAATTACCCTTAATTTTAGCCACTGATGCTTCTCCTTATGGAATTTCGGCAGTACTTTCGCATACAATGCCAGATAACTCTGAAAAACCCATAGCTTTTGCTTCTAGAACTTTGTCTTCTGCAGAAAAGCGGTATAGTCAGGTAGATAAAGAAGCGTTAGCAATAATTTTTGGTTTAAAAAAATTTTTTCAATTTTTATATGGTAGGAGATTTACTCTGTATACTGATAGTAAACCCCTAGTTTCCATATTTTCACCCGTAAAAAGTATTCCGGTACTTTCGGCAGCTAGAATGCAAAGATACGCATTATACTTACAGACATTTAATTATGATATTAAATATAAAAAATCTGCAGAGTACGGAAATGCCGATGCTCTATCACGTCTTCCATTACGTAGTGAAGACTTACTGCTGCCGTCGTCCGATTCGCTACAACCAGAAAATGTGTCACCAACTTTGTCACCAAATTTATTTGACAACCCTGATGAAACCGATTGTTTATTTATTCATCAAATAACTTCGTTACCGTTAACTACAAAGATATTATGTGCAAGTTCTAAGCGAGATCCAACATTGAAAGAAATGTACCGACATTTAATATCAGGCACATAGATGCCAAATTACTTACTTTTCGGACATAAACAACAAGATTTTTCTATACTAAATAATTGCATACTACAAGGGAATCGTGTTGTAATTCCTACTGTTCATAGACAAAAAGTGTTAGAAGATTTACATTTTGGCCATTTTGGCATAGTTAAAATGAAAGCACTGGCACGTAGTTTTGTATGGTGGCCAGGTATTGATAAAGACATTGAGAATTTAGCAAATAACTGTTCTGTTTGTATTAAATTAAAACATAATCCTCCTAAAATGGAAAATCACCACTGGGAATGGCCTACAACACCTTGGAACAGAATACATGTAGATTTTTTTGGTCCAATGATGGGGAAAATGTTTTTAATCGTAGTAGATGCCCACAGTAAATGGACAGAAGTGTTCATTGTTCCTAATACTACGGCTGAGAACACTATAAACTGTCTTTCTTCGCTTTTTGCCAGATATGGCTATCCTGTGTCCCTTGTGTCTGATAATGGGCCACAATTCATTTCAGAACAATTCGAACATTTTCTACAAAGTAAAGGCATAAAACATAGTTTAACTGCACCATATCATCCCTCTACAAATGGTCAAGCCGAAAGATATGTCCAAATTATTCAAAAAGGATTGAAATCCTTAAGTTCAGAACCCGGAAATCTCCAATTTAAGTTAAACGAATTTTTATTCCAATACCGAATAATGCCTCATATTACAACAGGGGAGAATCCCGCATCATTATTTCTAAAGAGAAATATCAGATCAAAACTGGATTTACTTGTACCAAATGTTAAAAATTATGTTGAAAACAAACAACATAAAAATGTTTTTAGCAAGAAAAAGATAAGAGAATACCAAATAAATGAAAAAGTTGCAGTACGCAATTACACATCAGGAGATAAATGGAAAATAGGTAAAGTAATTGCCAGACTAGGTAAACTACATTACAAAATTCAAGTAGGTTCATGTGTATGGAAAAGACACGTTGATCAACTGCCCCATAGCAGAAAATGCGAGACGCGCGACGTACGTCGCAGATTTTTTTTTAGTCTGCAGATTATTTCCAAATCAGCATTATGCAGAAATTCCCAAATCTCTCGATTTTGGCAGGAAAGATAGCGATTTTCAAACTTTTTGCATCCACAGCATAATTGTCAATATTCATTTTAAACACGCTTTATTAAATTCTAGAACATATAAAGAGAATTCTAGAACTGTTCAATATCTCTCACTCAAGTAATTTTTTGTGACCTCCCCTCTCCCCCCCTTACACCTATTAAAGATCAGCGATCAAACAGATCACGGAATCTTTGCGATTTCAAATTTTTTCCCCATCAGCAACATAAATGTCAGTATTCTTTTTAAACTTACTTAGATTCCAGAACCTATAAAGAAGTAGAATTGTTCAATATTTCACTCCTATTTGTTTTAGTCTCTCCCCCCCCCCCTCTTCTCCCAATAACGATCAGTGATCAAGCGTTGTAATTTTTAATCTTCCTTCATCTGCAGCATAAATGTCAATATTCATTAAAAACACGCTTTATTATATTCTAGAACCTATGAAAAGTAAAATTGTTCATTATCTCTCACTCATGTAATTTTTTGTGCCCCCCCCCCTCCCCTCCCCACCCCTCGCGAAATTCTTTTGATTTCAAATCTTTCTCCATCCCCAACGCCAACATAAATCTCAATGTTCATTTTAAACTTATTTACTTAGATTGCAGAACATATTTTAAAAAGGTAGAATTGTTCAATATCTCTCACTCGTATATTTGTTTTACTCCCTTCTTCCCCACCCCCAACTCCACACTACGCTAATGATCGACAATCAAACTCTTCACAGAAGCATTGTGATTTTCAATCGCTTTCCATCCACAGCATAAATGTCAATTTCATTTTAAACTTACTTTATTAGATTCTAGAATGTATAAAGAAGTAGAGTTGTTCAATATTTCTCATTCATATTATATTTTGGTGCCCCTCCCCCCTCCTCCCCATTACCATTTAGAACCGATCGGTAATGAAACTTCCTGCAGAAGTGTTGTGATTCTCAATCTTTCTCTGTATGCAGCCTAACTGTCAATATTCTGTTTAAACTTGTTTCATTAAATTGCAGAACCTGTTTAGAGGTAGAATTTTTCAATATCACTCACTACTCATGTAATTTTTGTTGTTGCTTCTTTGAATATATACAAGATTTTGTATAAATTTCAAAGTTTGATGATCTTGACACCTTTTTGCTTGAATACCAGTGTTTTTGTAAATGAATCGCTAGTACTATAGAAGAAGGTGGATCTGAAAGGATCTCAGGTTTTTTATGAAATGTCTTTTAGTGAGCTTTCAAAGAAAATACCTGTTTGCTTATTAAGTTACTTAAATTTGCAGTTTCAATTCCAGCATCGAAAGATTTCTGTAAAAGTTGGGGCTCAGACATTTAGATGGTGAGCAAAATGCAATTAAGATGTAGAGATGGCAATGACAAACAAGCTGTAATTGTTAAAAGAAACTTTATACGTCTTAATATCCGTCCATCTGGTTACACAGGAACCAGAAAATTTTAGAAAGCTGCATTAATTACAATGTTTACTAGAGTCTCTTACTACAAGTATTTTACTAGAGTCAGTACGACAAAGTCATAAACAAAGATAGTTTTTATACAAAATGAAGGATAATGTGGCTAATGTCAATTCTTTACCTAGCTCTATGTAATCAAAATTTTATAACTACGAGTACAATGCTTTGACATATCTAACAGATTAATAGCATTAGATAAATGCAAACTTGTGATAAAAATATACTGAATCTAGTAATTTTTTTTCTGTAACTTATTGCGAAATTATGCTGCAGATTATTTTCTAATGTTCAAATAGTTGTCGCAGATTGGCAGAAAAATTTCTGCTATTGGGATCAACTGAAAAGTGTAGGTTCCAGAGTACAAGTGGAGGAAGCTACAAGTCCTGGTGCAAATATTTCCATGGTTCCCGATAGCAAGAGTCCACACCTACAAAGCAATGGAGAATCTAAGTCTGGTAGGAGGCCTGCCATTATACCAGATCCAGTGCCAACCGATCCTTCCACTACACCAGATCCAGGGCCAACCGACAGTAAATCTGTGTCTACAAAGCCTGGAGAAATTGACTGTGATAAAAATATCAACAGTACTCTAAATAAAAATGAACTAAAATCTGAACATTCAAAACTTAAAAATGCTAATTTGTCTTTTTCTGAACAGGTTGTAAGAAGATCATCTAGAGTAAGAAAACCTCCCATCAGGTATGGTATACGGAATTAAGGGGAGGAGAGTTGTGGTGTATTTCGTCATTGTATTCCTGATTCAATCTATTGGACCTTTGGTAAGTGACGTCACGTCCAATCAATGATCTGTTCATTCTTTTTTACTTTTATCTCTGCTAAAACAGATCGCAGTCTTAAAAATGTAGTCGTTCATGTTACTTGTATTTTTCATCTATAATTGTTATAGTCATCTATTAAATTTTATGTGTTTAAAATGAAACGCCTCGTCATATCCTAGTTATGGCTTATAAATCTTCTCCTGCCTATAAAATACTATAGATACCCATCTTGAAAATTTACCCCCTCCCCATCAGGGGTTCTTCCCCACAGGGGGAAGCGATGCCCCCTCATGCACAAATTTTTTTTACTAATTAACTACTACTATTATCAATAATTCATATTAATTTTACAATCACAGGTTAATAATAACTCTCATTATATCCATTTATACGGAATTTTGTCCTATACTACCATGTTAAAAATTTAGAAAAAATACGATCACAGAGCCACCTGTTGAGCTATTGATCCCCAAATGTAATCAGCACCAGTTTATGTCAGGGGCCAACTAAATACCAAGTTTGGTTAAATTTCGATTTAAAAAAAAAAAAAAAAATCTGACTCTTTTTTGTTAAAAGTAAAAAAAAATCGATAACTTTGTTTTAAATTATCACAGATTTATAGTTCAACCATTCGTTTTAAAGACATTGACGAGACCTTTTGAAAGATACCCATCTTGAAAATTTACTCCCCTCGAGGGGGGACTTCCCCCCAAGGGGGGGGGGGGGGCGAGGCTCCTACACATACAAAAAATTTTTCCCAGTTGACTATCTCTATTATAAATAATTCTTGTAAATTTCATAATGATTACTAAAAAATAATTCTCTTTATGCACATTTATACAAAATTTTGTCCTATATCACCATGTTAAAAATTTAGAAAAAGCGGGATGGCAACGCAACCTGTAATACAATTTTTACCAAAAGTTGATAGGCACTAATTTATGTCAAGGTGCAACTACATACCAACTTGTATGAAATTCTGTGCGGTAGTTCCTGAGATACAGTTGCCACAAAATTTTGTCACACACACACACACACAGACGGACAGACAGACATTTTCTAAAAATGGTCAAATCGTGTTCTACAGCTCTCAAAACGTGTAAATCCATCAAAAACCCGAGGTCGAAAATTTTTACGAATCCAATACTTTCTTCTATTGAATATAGAAGAAAGTAAAAATGTATCTGACAAGTTTTTAATGATGCTGCAAAAAAATCTCACACATACGTTATTTTCGGATACATTCAATGAACCGAAAAAATAGCAAGTAAATATAAAGAAAAAGTAAATTTGGAAAACCTTTAATTATCAGAGCATAATATGTGACTATTTCGTTTCCCTGTTAACTAAACTCATTTAAAAGATTACGGAAAGCATTGCTATTCTCTTTATAAGTCTAAAACAATTTTTCTCATTATATGAAAGAAATTAGTAGAAAAAATGTATAAATGCTAGAATGACATTGTAAAAATATAATTTAATAGAGAAAATTACATAGCTTGATTTATTTAAAATTCGACCGCGTGCAATCACATAGTTTATTGCAAAGGAAAATCTGTCATTTCGATGACTTCCAGTTACAAAATGGAAGTAGTTAAGACATAAAAATTTTAATCTGATTGATAAAAAAATTTCTAGTTTTATTCGGTGTCACTTTACAAAATGTTTGTGACCTCAAAATAAAGAATGGCGTACTGCTCGAATGTGTGTGAGAAAGTGCGACAGGGGGAGGTTGTAAATGCACGAAATTTTTATGACATGATTAATAGCTGATCTCCAAGTGTGTTAAACAAATATCGTCATATTATCTTTATTATTTTTGAAAGTACACTCACACTCTAGGACACACACACGCACAAAAAAAAAAAAAAAAAAAAAAAAAAAAGATGCACCGAGAAGAATTAATGCAAATTGGACAAAAATTGGCAAGCATGCAGGTTTCGATGGAAAATGCAAATTTTGAAAGTTTGACGGCCAATGAATACGATACAGCGCATTTTAACTGCGCCACTGGCAGGATATTAAAGAGGAGAATTTTTTATTCCAGGTCATAAATTCTTTGATAATTTTATTCCGTCTACTCAGATAGACAGTAACTATGCCTGGCATACAGGTGCGCAAAAAATATGCGCAGATATCAGCATTTGAGAGAGGAGTGTTGTTGGGCTCAAAAAAGCCGGTACGTCTAACCTGCGAATTCTTTGACATTTGGATAGAAGCGATGCCGCTAGTAGATGATGTTGGCAGGAATGGGTGAACCATGGCCGAACATAGTGTTAAGAAGGATATCGGCCAGCCTAGAGATAGGACAGAATGTAAGAACCGATCAATCGTCAGAGCGGTACTCAAAGCCCCAAATTTGTCGTTATTATCGATCCTACGTGCAACTGGTACTTCCGTGACTTCAAATACCATTAATAGGCGTCTCAGAAAAATGGGGTTCAGCTCACGGAATCCAATTGGAGCCCCTTGTGCCGACTGCTATTAAATTTTGTAAACTGACAAGCCCGTTTGCAGTGATATCAGACACGTTCGACCTGGAATGTTACTGAATAGAATTGTCTTTAGAATTGTCCCACTCTAATTTGAGCCCCGACGACCAGCGAAGACGCGTCTGGAGACGTCCCAAAAAAAGGGGGGATTCCAACCTGACTGTCAGCAGCCATACGGCCCGACAACCAGGAGTGATGGTCTTGGGTGCCATTTTATTTCATAGCAGGATCCCTTTGGTTGCCATCCCCAGCATCTTTAAGCAGAGTGGTACGTCGACGAAATTCTACGTATCGTTTTGTTGTCTTAATAAAACGAAATTTTCACCGTATATTTCAACACGATAATGCCCGCCCACGTACGAAGATAGTTTCTACTGCTTGTTTTCTTCCTTGCCCAACATTATTTTGGCCAGCAAAGTCGCCGAATCTCTCTGTCTCTACCCCTGAGGACGTTTGGAGCATCATGCATCATAAAAAGGGTCCTACAACCAGATCGGAATTTTGCCAATCTAATACACCAGTTGGACAGAATTTGGCACGATATCTCTGTCAACTCTATCAATAAATGCTAAGCCGAATAACTACTTACATAAGGGCCAGAAGAGAGCCAACGTGTTATTGACTTGTTCACTTTGTGAGGCTCTTTCTCTTGATTAAATCCTCCTAAATTTCTGAAACGGTAATAATTTGTTTTTCTCCACATGTACATCACATCTACCAATTTTCGTCCCATTCGAACAACTCCTTCTTGGTACGTCTTTTTTTTTTTTTTTTTTTTTCTTTCTTTCTTTCTTTCTTTTTTTTTCTTAGAGTGTAATAAAAATCCAATTTCAAATACAAATTAGTATGCTGTGGCTATCACAAAACCTTCTTCTATATCATTCTACGTAAACAGCGCCACCTACCGGTTATCAAGCACACAAAATTCAATTAATATAGCTCTTTATAATAAAGATTTTACATATGCAGGTTGATGCACTTTTAACGAATAAGTACTGAGATATAGACATCGGAAAAGTCCCAGAAAGTGATTAATATTAGCATCAGCTGTTGTCCGATATACACCCAAAATGAATCGCCATAAATTTTTATAGCATCGATCTTACATATCAAGTTTAGAGTATATATATGTCATAGAATCCGTGAACGGGAAATAATGCTACATAGCAGTGCCTTCTATCTCTGGTATTGACCCAAATTAAATATGCATCGTTTTTCATATTATCCTTTTTATATACCAAGTTTGGTGCTTTTATATACAGGATCACCGTAAAGAAAAGGAAACGTTTCATATAATTATATTTAATGAAATACTTGACATAAACAAACAATTCTTTTGTTGTAAAGTACAGAATTTAATCAGGAAAAACGACAATTTTTCGAGTGACGCAAGCGGAGGGACAAACGGGACGCTGCGAACTCATATATACGGCTAGTTTGACACCAAAGAGATTTGTAAAAGCCGACACTTAATATCTTAGCAAAAAGGCGATATTTTGTTCTAATCTTTTCAAAATAGTCTTTTATCTTCGGTCTTAATCTATCCTGAAAATCTTACATTTTAACATACAGTATGTTTGGAGATCTGAAGTCTGAATTTAACGTCAAATGGGGAAAAACGGTGGTGTAAGTTTGTAATGGTCTAAAATTATCTCTAAAATGGCACGAAAGATTTTCTTCTAATTGATATATGTTGTTAATGGGATCTTTCTAAATCCAGTAACGTTTTCGGTTTTTTTTTTTTCAGGAAAACTCTTGTTTTTTATATAATTTATTTTAAAAATGGAACTATATTACTCCGCCAATAGCATGCTTTTCCTCGGCGAAAACACCGTGATGCGGTTCTTACATGCAAGGCTTGAGTTGGTCCCGTTGGTTGGTTGACGAACATAAATGCATCAATGAATTATTTAAATTTTCCTTTTTTTTAACGCAAAAATAGTTTATTACATTTTTTAAATATTTATTGTATATATACTAAGTCAAATTCACTTAAATATATTTTCTCTTCTGTTATGAAAAAAATATTTTTGATTTAAAAATTTCATATTTAGTCAAAAAAGTATTTAGATAAGATTTTAAATAAGGAAGTATTTTGTAATTTTAGATTTTCCATTTTATCATAATAATGATGAATTTACAATTTTTTAAAGCGAAAATTTTTAATCATTCATGATCATCGATTTTATCATAGCTCAGTGATTTGCTGTTCCTATTCATGTATCCTTCCGCATCGAGAATGGGAAAAAACAGCAAATAAAGTTTTGGCCCCATATTTAGTTTTTAATTTAAAACATACATTTTCGAATGTATATATATATTCCTTTTTAAAATTTAAAATCTCTTTTTAAAATACAGTTAGAGTTTATTCATTTCTTTACTTTTCAGAATTTAAAATGATACATATTTTAAATATCAACATAATCAAACTATTTATTATTATTATTATTATTTATTTAAAGCAATAACAGCTAGGGGATAAAATACTGTATATTAGAAAAAACATGAAAATAAAATTAAAATTCAGGAAAAATGTGTCAAATAGCAATTATTGAAAAACTCGTCAAAATAAATAAACAACATCTTTACTTTGAAACCCATAATAATTTATTTTAAAAATATAATTCTTCCTTTCTTTCTTCTTTTTTTTTTTTTTTTTTTTTTTTTTTAATTAATTAATTTCTGCATGAGAAATTCTATTTCATAAATATATTTACAATTACAATAAACAAAAAATCCTCCTTTAATTTTAAATAACTATTTCTACCTGTTTCTAAACAATTAAAAGTTTTGTTTCTTTTTGTAAGAAAAAAAAGTTAAATATGTATGTATATGGTTTTAATATAAGCTACTAGATAGCGCCATCTAGTAGCTTATATTAAAACCATAGACATTCCTATATTTGATTTATTTTTCTTAAAAAAAAAAAAAGAAAGAAAAAAAAACTTTTAATTGCTCAGAAAAATTTAGAAACTATTATTTAAAATTAAAGGAGGGTCTTTTGCTTATTATAGTTGTAAATATATTTATGAAATAGAATTTTTATGCAGAAATTTCTTTCTTTTTTTTTTTTTTTTTTTTTTTTTTTTAAAGCTTAATTTGTATTTTCCATAAAATTTTTCTCCAGATGATTTTATCTTATTTTTAAAATTATAGAAATGTGAAGCCTAATTTATATTTTGTCTATTTTTTTCCCCTAAATATTTTTATGAAGTAATTTTCACCTGCACTTTTGAGGAAAATTTAAATTGTGAATATTGGAGCAGTATCAATATTTAGCCTCCAAAGGGGAAAGAAAGTAAATAAATAAATTTCCATTTTTAACATTTACTTGATTTCTTTTAATTGTTTAATTTGCATTAGTAATTCTCTAAAAAGAAACTTGTAAAACGTAAATTACGTAATTCTAACTTAAATTTGAAATTTCCCGCTTTTTTTCTTTCTTTCTTTCTTTTATTTATTTATTTATTTATTTAAGAGTTTGAGAATCCCACTCAACATTTTTTTCTAGTGCAAAGCTTCTCCATTTTGTTTCCAAGTGACAGGCTACTTGAAAATTTGTCAGCATGATAACGTTTGAAATACTGAATTAATTCAAACTAAATTTGTAGTGTAGATTTATCTCAAAAATGTATTTGATATGTTCATTTGCCAACTTAATCCACCCTCTAGTTTCCCTGTGCCAGCCCACTGAAATTTTCAAATTTACATTAGAAAGGTTTTATGAACCGATTTGCTTAAACTCCATATTACATAGCTTTCATTTATAAATCCACCAAGTCCATTAATAAACTGTAGTTGCTCTTTTGAAAAAAAAAAAAAAAAAAAAAAAAATGGTGGCACCTTCACAAGAAAAAGTAAATCAGTTTACCATTCCTAGGAGCCTACCATTCCTAGGAGCCAGATAGACTTGTTTAATTTTTTTGATCAATAACCCCTGAAAAGTAATGGAATCAGTACAAAAAACCCTTAATGGGTTAAAAGTTTGTAACGCCGCTACTTTATGGCTATAAGAATTTCAAATATGAGTCTTAAAAATAATGATATCAAATTTTAAGTAATTATTTGCAATTAGTTAAAATATACATAGATGTCCTTGTTTGATCATTTACTTTTTTCTTTTATTTATATTTATAATGCAAACGTAATATCTTTAACTTCAAGATCAGACAGATATGTAAAATACACTCACTGATGCTTTTTCATTCGCATTTCAAATTCAAAATAACAGTTTTAAAAGGAATGATATAAAAATTCCAGTAGCGCCTCGGTGTTATTTTAAAAGATTTGTTTTTAGATTCCATTAAAATTACTTTTGTTTTTTTTTAATAAAGTATATTTACACATTGAAATAGTGCTTTTAATTTTCAAATATACTGTTAAATAATTTTACTTTCACTGAGTTTGCATTATAAATTAAAATTATTTATTTCAATAAATTGATTTATCTTTAGCGTCACGCTATCCAAAACATAGTATCCAACTAAGTGAAAATTTGCGTAAAGAGGTAGTGTGACGTAAAGAAAACATTCACACAAATTTTAATTGCAGTTTTGGATAGCGTTACGCAAAAGATAAACCATATTCAATTGGCAATAAAATGAACTTCTATGAATTTCTTCAGAAACATAATATTTAAAAAAAAAAAAAAAAAAAAAACATCATCAAAGAAAGAACTGCAGTATTTTTCATATTGCTGCGTGGTTAGTATTAATAACTGGTATTAAACAATATAATAATATTCAAAAATAATCTGATGTGTCACTCACACTGCTTTCTCTTAACCAGAAATTAGATATTATAAATATAGATTGAAGATTAAAGGGTAAAATAACGAGTACTGTTATGCAAACCTGTGTTAAAACAATCCCAATTAGGCTTCGGAACAGCTTTATTTGACAGATAATTCTATGTGAAGGGGGCTACCGCCCCCTTCAACCCCCCGTTTCATTAATGTACCTACATTTATAGAGAATTCAAATCTGTTATTAAATTCACAAGTTCATTTAAAATTATTGAGACAACTTCCAAAGCAACATTCCTTGAAATTTATCAATTTTGATCAAACTTTTCTAGTAACAAACACATAAAGCATTTCGATTTCCTAAAATTATTTGTTTTTAATTTATTCTGACAGACACACGAAAGTACACGTTAGAAACTTGACTTCGGTATTGAGGAAGTCTCAAAACCTCTAAATATACAAAGAACCAAGCGATGAATATTTAGCTTAAAAAAATACATTATTTACCATACGGCTATGAGGAATTAATTTCTTGAGCAGCTTTCCTGGACATGGTAAAATATTACAGTAAAGCACTTCCACTAACAATAAAAAATACTGTTATGGTTAAATACTGGTAGCCCTCGATGTCTAAAAGTTATGTGCACATCACGTGGAGGACATAAATATAATCCTATATTAAAAACACACGACACAACCTGAAGCACACTTCAACAATTTTCAAGTATTGTCGTACTATAATCTAGTTTTTTGTGTAGCCCTGTAAACGAACAGTGAATGATTTATACACCATATTCTACATAAAATGTGTTTTTACGTATATAAAAAATATATATTCGTTTCATTTGGTTTAGTGCAGTCTATAGATGCTGAACTTTATTTACCTGCAATTTTCCCCATAGCCATAATGTATTTGAATTCTCTTGTGTGTCCCTGCACACAGATCATTTGCTTGATCTCATCAAAAAGTTTAGTGTAGCATCCCTATATCATATACATTTAGAATAACAAGTTTGAACTATCTGCTATAATTTGTTTTTGAGATATGCTGATAACAGACAGTCACACACGCACACACACACACACACACACACACAGAGAGAGAGAGAGAGAGAGAGAGAAATACCAACCGCTAAAAACATGATTCTTGGATTCAAGGAACCTCAAAACGTGTAAATATAACAAAAACTCAATTTTGAAAATTTGATCCAAAAACAATACTTTCTCTACCTTATGGGTAAGAGTAGTATTAGAAATTAATAAGAGTAGTATTAGTAATAAGTATTAGAAATCTATTTCAATTTCTTTGTTTTTCAATAATTGAAATTTCTCGTGCTATTTATTTATTTATTTATTTATTTCTAAACAAAACATTAACTTATTTTTAAGAATTTGTAAAACTTAACATCAAATTTTACAGGTTATCTAATTTGGGTTTTGTTTTTATATTAAAAGAAATGGCGATAAAAACAAAATACATGCTATTATCAGGTATTATACAGACGAATTTCTGAAAAATAAAAGTTTTTAAAAAACATTAAATTCCCATATGTATATTTACAATTTTTTAGACACTGAAACACCAGTGGTGCAGGCCAAGCGTAACAGGGTGTAACCAAAGACGTTGAACTTTGCTTGGCGGATGGCTATGCTTCAAAAAATTAATAAACCCCCTTCCGCAACAAGCGAAGCATTTATTGAGGAAACCCCTGAAAACCGCAAAATAACACTGCTCGGCATGAAAATTGCCTCTGACATCATTTCAGCCTATTCTTTTATAAAATGACCTCCTGAATCCGAATAGGACGCCCATTTTGCCCTACCACCCACCATTTTTTAGGACCGATCTCCTATTTTTATCATTTTTCTTTGATTTTATGGCTGTAAATTTGATTTTTAGGAGGGGGGAGGATTATTTTAACCGTTAAATATCTTCTGAGGGGAGAGTTGGAAAATTAAAAAACATAAGCATTTGCGACAAGGGATTTTTTTTTTTTTTTTTTTTTTTTTTTTTTTTGGGGGGGGGGGGGGATTTGCTACTGAAATTATGCATTAAATATCTTATATTTTTTTAATCTCTTATTAATATTATATTTTAAACTTTATTTTTTTTTTGTTTTTTTGTTTTTAGGTGTTAAATTAATTATTTTTCATACTTCAAATGAAATTCATGGTCATAAACTTATCAAACAGGGAAACAAATTAAGGGAAGGGGTGGTGTATCTAGAAAATGGTGGGTGACTGAGCAAAATGCGAGTCATATTCGGATTCAGAAGGCCACTTTACATAAGAATCAGCAAAAATCGTATCAGATCTCGAAAATTTTTTTTTTTTTTTTTCCAGAGCAGTGTAATCAGATTTGGTCTTTTATTTAGCCTTTTTACCATTGTCCATGGTCTTTGTTAATTTAAAGGAAGTAGAAGTTTCGATTTTCTGAAAAATTAAAACTAGTATCACCCAGTGGTCAAAACTCGACAATTTTTTAAGAATAATTATTTAAATAATAGATACAGAAATTCGAAATTTTCCTGTAAACAATATTCTTAGTGTTTACTCTATCCTAGGGAAACGAGTAGATAAAGAAAAGGAAATAAAAAGAAAATCAGCATTTCAATGTATATGACGATGCATATCTGTGTGAACTTCAATATCTATTTGCCTCTTTATCTGGCCAACTAAAGTTCCTCTTATGGCCACTTCAATAGCAAAGAATACTACCTAAATTGAAACAATATATTAACAGTTTGAAAAAAATGTAATTGTACTAAATTCTGTTGCCAGAGAGAAAGTAAATAAGGTGTTGATGTTGGTGTTTGGGAATAAGGCCGATTGACTGCACTAGGGTCCTAGGCCTGAGGGGAAAGTGTCTTCCTTGGAGGTCTTTCTAAGGGGTCCTAGCCCGTATATACGCAAGTTTCGGAGAAAAACCACGGGAAACTCCGAACGAATAGACCGACGAGTGTGACCTGGGATCGAACCTGGCACCTCACGTCTAACAGCTTTAAACGCAGAACCACTCGGCCGTTGGTGGGCGAAAGTAAATAAGGAAAAATAAAATCAGAAAATAAGCTAAACCATAATCCGTTGTATTGCATTTAAAAATATTGTGCATGCAGATTTAATAAATTTCTTTTATGGGAATTTTAAATACAAAAAATTAAAGGTTAAAAAAAAAAAAAAAAAAAAAACTGAAGTCTATCTCTGTTTTCTAAGTAATAGATATAAACTTCTTAATGTAAGATGACAGGACATTAGTCTATTCTTCCACATATTCGTAGTCTATTCTATTAGTCTATTCTTCCGCATTTCCGTATGTACTAACTGTGGTATTTTTCTTAGCAACGGTTACTATATTCATTTCTTTAAAGTATTTTCAGGTGAGTTCTCTTAATTTTATTTTAAATATATTTTTTAACTTGATGCGATATAGAAAATAAATTTTTCTCTAAATACATATTGAAACCAAAAAAAAAAAAAAAAAAAAAAAAAAAAAGAAAGAAAGAAAAGAAAAAATAACCCTTTAAAATAGGAAGTTGCATTCCTTAGCAAATGTTGATATTCATTTCTTAAAATTTCTTTTCCCCGTTTTATCTTAATTTTACTTTTAATATTTGTTTTAACTTGTCGCCAAAGAAAAAACAGAAAAAGGAAAACCATTTTCGAGTGGTGTACTTTGTCATAAATGAAATAGTCCTGTTAATCTAATAAAAGTACTTTCGCCTGCCATCTTGGTTATATGTGAGATTTTTTCTTTCTTTCTTTCTGTAATCAGTATTAACCATACTTTTCGAATGATACCATTTTTAAGTCTTATTAAGAACAATCTAATATAAACTCGTACGATAAATATCAACGTTTGCTAATTATTTATAGATAAACGACTTTAATTTTTAACAATTTAAGGCAACAGTTCTCAGACTAGCAACAGTAAATCAATTATATATTGTAAATAAAATATCCATTTTGTTTGTAATTTAGGAACCAAATAAAATATTTGTAAATTTCACTCTCTCTCCCTCCCTCCCTCCCCCTCCCCCCCCCCCCTCTCTCTCTCTCTCTCTCTTTTTTTTTTTTTCTTTTCTTTTGTCTGTGTAAACAAAATGTAAATTCTCTGCATTTCTTTAATTACTTTCTTTCAATTCTTCTACGTATATTATCGCATATAAATAAAATAGGATTTTGTAAAATTTCGTACACATGATATTTAACATAGAGCAGAATCAATTTAATTACAGCAAAAGAACAGTTATTCTTTAAATGGTTTATTTCACCACAATGATAGCTAAAACTTTCAAGGAACCAAAAGCAAACAATAACACAGTATTGTCAATGAGGAAAACAAAATTGTCAATTATTGTCAACTAGTAAACACCGTAAATTGTAAACAAATTTTGCAAACTAACATCAGAAACTACAAAAATACACAATAATTGTTTCGGATGGTTTAAATAATTAAGAACGACTCTTACAGAAGAAAAAATGCAGAGCATGAAATTCGTGTTAACGTTTAACCTGACGAAGTGTCTACTTAATTATTTAGGCCCGAAACAGTTGTTGTGTATTTCTGAAATTTGTGTCGTTTCTTTATGAAATTCTTGGACTTCAACATGCAATGTTTTGGAGAACTTGATTAGAATCATTATAAACACTCACCCTCAATATTTCAATAAATTCAGCCAGTATGACACCCACCATACGCGCATTTGCTACAGCTTGTGTGTATGGCGGAGTTGCTCCAAATACCCAATCCACAGATATCACATTGAAACTATCTTTTGTCAATAGTTCTCGAATCATATCCTGGAACGATGAAAAAAAATCACAGTTTATAGCATTACAATACATTAAAGTTTGCAAAGTGTCTAATACACACACACACACACACACACATATATATATATATATATATATATATATAGTTTATTATTAAAATCGTTATTAAATTTAAAAAATTATTCAAAATTATTCAAAGCAGCTTTTTCTCAGACTACTCTTTAAAACTTACATGTTTAGTCAAAATTTTCATGTGGTATTTTCATATTATGTATACAGGGAAATTCAAAAAGAAGCTCAATTATAGAAAAACTCACCGCCTAAAATCTAGCCTTCAAAACAATATTTTGTCTACCATATGAATAAGAGAAAATAGTTGTCTTTCCTAAACAATTTCCGTGGAAATGGTATAATTTATTAAAGTACTTCCATCAATTACATCTATTAACAGGAATTTAAGATGTCGTCTATAGAGCATAAAATTGACTTTCTTTGAATAGTTAGTGTTATACTTCTCTAAGATGAAAATCGTCTTCATTCACCAGAGAAGGTAATTTAAATAAACTATTTGTGCTGAGTGTAGATTTGTATAGGAAAATATAGAACAAAATTTTGTGGCGAACACAACATTTTTAAGTTTTTTTTTTTTTTTTTTTTTTAACAACTTCTAAAATTTATACTCTTAGTGTTAACAAAGTAAAGCTTGAATTTAATGTCTGTGAATTATTTTAAACGAAATTTACAGATAAAATTTTACTCAAAAAATAAAATTAAATAAATAACAGATCACAATCTTTATTTCAAACTTGCAAAGAATTCATCTAATAAATTTACAATAGAAGGTTCAATAATTTCATATTGAACTAAAAATAACGAGTAATCGAACCTGAAGACCTAGGATTCACCTTGCTAATACTCATCAGTGTTCAATTACGATACCAGATAATTTCTGCCCGACGTAATTCATTCAAGTCCACACTTTCAGCATTTTAGCAAACATGAATGAAGACATATACTAACCATGAAAAACGCTACTTATTAAGCATTGCGATATGTTAGGAATTAATTTTTTACTTCAACCATATTGATTAAGAAATCCGGAATAGAAGAATAAATAATTTGCATATGGGAACATAACGGTATTGAACCAGTTCAGACATTTCGATCAGAAAATGTCGAAACAGCTCTATGTTTAGTATTGGACATTGCGTTTTAAATACCACGTTCGATCCTCGTCCGGCACATTTTTCGCTCGTTGTAAAATTATTCCACCTTCTATTACAATTTTGTTAACTATTATAGTTGAAGTGAAAGATTAATTTATATATTAAGAGGAATCGACTATTAAAAGTTGATAGTAGTCTAATAATTGATAAAAGGATAATGCAAAATATTTAAAAATTTTTAATAAGATTCATCTCTTCATAAAATATATAATTAGCCTATTTTAGTAATAAAAACCACTTCAGATTTCTTTCAATTGTCGTCATAAATATGCACAATAATATTTATGGATAAAATTTATTTATACAATGAATGTGATAACTTATATATTGATACATTTAAAACATTATAACGTTTTATTGTAATCAGCGGAAACAAATTAAAAAATTTATTTGCTAATTAAAAGAAGAAAAAAAACTTCTTACTTATTTACATTAATACTTAAGAAATCTCGTGTGAAACAACCACACGACTTCCATTACCCACTTATTACACGTAATATAACTTTTTGGAGATAATGTGATCAGAAGACATAAAATTGACCTAACGAATTTGACACCTAACAATTTTTACTTTCCGAACACTATAGTGAGAAAAGTATTGTAAAAATGTCAAATATCCGAATTTGAGATTTTGATGTTTCTATACGTTTCGAAGTCCCCTGAGTCCGTTTTCACTACTTTTACAATGATGTATGTATGTGTGTGTGTGTGTATGTATGTATGTGTGTGTATGTCTGTGAGTGAACACGCTAGCGTCTAAACGCTTTGTTCGAATAAGCTGAAAGTTGGTACGTATATTGTAAATCACCATAGTACGAACCCTATTGATTTTGGTGAATAATGTTATAGTTTTTTTTACAGGAACACCAGGAAAATTTCTTTATCATTATGGCCTATGGGGCGAAATTTTTAAAAATGCGATAGCGTCTAAACGCTTTATTGATCTGAGCAAAAAATTTGTACACATGTTATAGGTCACAGTTGCACCAACTGTATAGAGTTTGGTGAATTTAGCGCTTACAGTTTTTTTACAGGGACACAAAGAAAATTTCTTTATCATTACGGTCTATGGGACCAAATTTTTAAAAGTGCGATAGCATCTAAACGCCTTATTCAATAGTGCTGAAAATTTATATGAATATTATAAATCACTCTTGCACTATCTATAAGCATTTTGGTGAATCTAGCATTTGTAGGGTTTTACAGGGACCCAACGAAAAATTCTTTATCATTATGATCTATGGGCTCAAAGTTAAGTAGCGTTAAATAAAACATTGTGTAATATATGGAGAAAAATACTCAAACACTCTGTTATAGTTTACTCTCTTTTGTTTAGAGTCCTTTTATTTATTTATTTATTTTTATTTTTTTTTTTTTTTACATCTATTTCCGAGATCTATAACTGACCTTCCTAATCAGAATGACTGTTACTTTTCCTGTAATAGCCACATAATACATGCAAAAGGATATTTAACTAGTATGTTGTGGCCACCACAAGACTTTCTTCTATATTTACCTATACATATTCAATCAGTAACAATATTTAAAAAAAAAAAAAAAAAAAAAAGTACGATTTCTGTTTTTTTTTTTTTTTTTTTTTTTTTGTTAAAAGTAAAAAAAATCAATAACTTTGTTTTAAATTATCACAGATTTATAGTTCAACCATTCGTTTTAAAGGTATTGACGAGACCTTTCGAAAGATACCCATCTTGAAAATTTATCCCCCCCCGGGGGGGTACTTCCCCCCCAGGGGGGGAACCGATGCCCCCCATGCAGAAAATTTTTTTCCTAGTTACATACTACTATTATCAATAATTCATATTAATTTTACAATCCCAAGTTTAAAACAACTCTTATTATGCACATTTATACGAATTTTTGTCCTATGCTGCCATGTTAAAAATTTAGATAAAATGCTATCACAGCGCCACCTGTTGAGCTATTGATCCCCAAACACAATCAGCACCAGTTAATGTCGGGGACAAACTAAATACCAAGTTTGGTTAAATTTCGTTTAAAAAAAAAAAAAAAAATTGCGATTTTTTTTCTAAGTTTTGTTTTGTTAAAACTAAAAAAAATCGATAACTTTGGTTCAAAATTATCACAGATTTATCGTTCAACCATTCGTTTTAAAGGTATTGACGAGATCTTTCGAAAGATACCCATCTTGAAACTTTGCCCCCCCCCGCAGGGGGGGGAACCGATGCCCCCACATGCACAAAAATTTTTTCCTAGTTAACTACTACTATTATCAACCTGATCTTTCGAAAGATACCCAATGTGAAAATTTACCCCCCTGGGGGGGTATTTTCCCCCTAGGGGGGGAAGCGATGCCCCCCCATGCAGAAAATTTTTTTTCCTAGTTACATACTACTATTATCAATAATTCATATTAATTTTACAATCACAAGTTTAAAACAACTCTAATTATGCACATTTATACGAATTTTTCTCCTATGCTCCCATGTTAAAAATGTAGATAAAATGCTATCACAGCGCCACCTGTTGAGCTATTGATCCCCAAACATAATCAGCACCAGTTTATGTCGGGGACCAACTAAATACCAAGTTTGGTTAAATTTCGTTAAAAAAAAAAAAAAAAAAAAATGCAATTTTTTTTTTCTGTTTTTTTTTTGTTAAAAGTAAAAAAAATCGATAACTTTGTTTTAAATTATCACAGATTTATGGTTCAACCATTCGTTTTAAAGGTATTGACGAGACCTTTCGAAAGATACCCATCTTGAAACTTTGCCCCCCCGGTGGGGAGGGGAACCGATGCCCCCACATGCACAAAAATTTTTTCCCAGTTAACTATTACTATTATCAACGAGACCTTTCGAAAGATACCCATCTTGAAAATTTACTTCCCCGGGGGGGTACTTCCCCCCCCAGGGGGGGGAACCGATGCCCCCACATGCACAAAATTTTTTTCCTAACTAACTACTACTATTATCAATAATTCATGTTAATTTTACAATCACAAGTGTAAAATAACTCTCTTTATGCCTATTTATACGGAATTTTGTCCTATGCTGCCATGTTAAAAATTTGCATAAAATGCGATCATAACGCCACCTATTGAGCGATTGATCCCAAAATCTAATCAGCACCAGTTTATGTCAGGGTGCAACTAAATACCAAGTTTGGTTAAATTTCATTCATTGGTTCGTGAGATACAGCGTCCACAAAAAAAATGATACAGACAGACAGACAGACATTTTCTAAAAACTATTAATTCGTGTTCTCCACATCCCAAAACATGTAAATCCATCAAAAAGTGGACTTCGAAAATTTTCGCGAATCCAATACTTTCTCTATATTACATATAGAAGAAAGTAAAAAGGGGTTTATGAAGTAATTTTCAATAAAATCGTTAGAGCTCTCTTTAAGATACCGACTTTCACCAAATATTCGCAAACTCAATTGTTGATTGGAAAACAACAATTACATACGAAAGGATATCTAAAAAGGAGTCAATATGGCGAGTTTGAAAAAACTTTGTATAGCCTTTTTTAAAGGAACGCATTTGCAAAACTTCAAATTGACCTACTTATACAAAATGTCTATCAATTTTTCTGAACAAACCAACTGATACATATAAAAGGACCTCTAATAGGGTGTTTATATAGCAACGTTGAAGAAAATCATTAGTGCCGTTTTTGAGATACACACTGGTCACATTTCCGGTTTCGAATATCCCACTTGCGGTTTTCCAATTTTCTCTGCAAGTTGGAAACTTTATCTGTACACCAGAACTGTCTCAATTCTGAAGTTTCAACGTTTTATCTTTATTAGTTTCGGAAATATGATAGTCAGATGATTCCTTCCCTCCGTACACACGCATACACTCTGACCAATTGCTGACAACCACTTTTTTGGATTTAGGAGACCTCAAAACGTGTAAGTTAGGTGAAAATTCAATATCGAATTTTTTTACCAAATACAATATTCCCATTACCTAAGGTAGTTAGGTACAGAAAGTAAAAATTTGTCAATGGACTTAACTGTGTTACGTCATTAAACCCTTCTTGCATGACCACTGTATAGGGAAAAATGCAATATTATAATGTTTATGTTTGTATTATTGGAAAATGTTTGTACTCTGTGGGGGAATTCAGAAGGAAATGGAGAATTTGAAATCACGTGTTAAGAAAAACAATACGTAATTTAGCCTTGAAACCCCCAAAAATTAGTAAGGTTCATTTATAAATAAAAATCCACTTACAATGAATTTATTTATAAGGAATTTCTTACATTTATATTTATAAACAATTCAACATTTATTCTTCGGACACATTTCATGAAACCATGGAAGCATTTGCGTAAGTGTTAACTCAACCAGCCCAATTCTAAAATAGGGGTAACAGTCATCTGACTCAGAGAAAATGAGCAGTAGCAGAGCGCGGTATTACTGGATGTTTTCCAAATTTCAAACTGTCGGTCTATCTGGCATCCCTCCAACATTTTGGACGCGTCCTTACTGCTAGTTTTAGGATATGTGGCTGCACTGTAATTCTTTACCGATGCTTTCGATGTAAAAAATCGATGTTATTGAATCGACCGTTTTTGAAATACTATGGGCCAACGATAATCTGTAATAAATTCTCTGTTCTTCTGAATTAATGTTTTTTTTTTTTTTTTTTTTTTTTAATCAGAGATTTGAAAATATTTCAATTATACTTTTAATTTATCACAAACAGTTATTAAGAAAATAACTTTATGGGGGAAAAAATTCTCATATACAAATTATTTTACAGTGCATTCTGTTCCCCATCAATTCAAAAGGAAGTGTAAAAGCTACATAATGTTCTTAAGATTTTAAAAGAGGAGATATAATATTTTTCAGAAGCTAAAATTGAGTTTTACACTTTTGTGGTCTTGAAAAGCAATTACTTAGTGCCAGGGTTTAAACTGCCATTAGTTTTTTTTAGCATTTTGCTAAAAGGTATCATATTTTGCTAAAACAAGTCGGTCAGAATTTCGCTAAAAAGCTAAAACTGGATAACTGTATAAAATATCTCTATTTAATAATTCAGACTTTTTTTTTTTTTTTTTTTTTTTTTTGTAATATTTGCAGGCAAAAACTACAAAAGCACTGAAATTTTTGGGAATCCTTATTTATATAGTAATTTGGATTTATTTTTAATTTTCAATGATTGAATTTAAATGCAAAAATATTTAAAAGTATGTTAGAATTCAGAATTTGCTTCATAGAAGCATTTTTAGCACTAGTATTTCACGATTATCTACAACTACACTTTACTTGATTTTTAAATTGCTTTTTCATTTTACACATATGATATGAATACCTCTTTTTCTATTGATAAAATCAAAACATAGTTTCCCTGATTCATATTTTTAAAGTCACATATATGGATGCTTGGTTAAAATCATCAATGAACAAAAGGAATAGAAAACAAAACTGAGGATAACAAAGCTAAGTAAAAGAAATCAATGGTATCCAAAGAATTAACTTTCGAAAAAGCTAAAATAGTGCTTGCCTATTTTCGCTAAAATGCTAAAGTAATTTTTTTGCCAGGTTAAACCCTGCTTAGTGCAATATGTAAAGTATATTGTTGTTCTTTTGATGGTTTGATCTTTACAATAAAGAAGAAAAAGACCTTTTCTCTCTCGTTACACTTTCAAAGACAAAATGGCAACTCACCTGAATCCATTTCTGATGTCCATGTTCCAAGTAACCATGGATGATAAATTTCGTTTGTTGCTTTGGGTTAAAGTTCTGTTGCGTGAAGCTGTCATTATTTTCCGGTCTTAACCGCTCGAAGAGGTCAGGATTCTTTCGCGTTTTCAGGTAAAACTTAACATCTAAAACTTCTGGGTGAAGAGGAAACAGATTAACTGGCCTGTAGATTGAAAGGAATGGTTCACCAATGGAAAAACATCCCCATCTTCCGTAACAACGTTGTAAAAGGATATCTGGAAGAATTCAAAGTTTTAATAAATAATTAGTAAAATTAAACAATTTTTATCTGCAATTTTGTGATTAAGTTACAAATTAATTTTATAATTAAGATTATAACTTCGACTTGTAAACTATATATTTCCAATAAAAAAGGCCAAATTAGTTTCAAGGAAAGCGGAAATTGACCAGGCTATGAACTGAACTTGAATCTATAGTATAGGGTAGAGCATTAAGGGGAGATTTCACCTAACATTTATGGTAGCCTTATCACATGTTATTCTATGGAATAATTTGTTTTCGAAATTACTTATTAGTTAAAGTTTTTATTATTATTATTATTATTATTATTATTATTATTATTATTCCGTTTTTGCATTTAGAAGATTCACGACCATTAGATTGATTCCTGTTTTTTTTTTCAAAAATTAATTAATTATTTTTTTAACATTTCATTTTGAGGTCATAAAGTGGAAAAAATGCACTTACAAGGAAACATTCAAAAGGTGTCATCTTCAAAAAGTATTGAAAAAAATATATGTGAGTCTACTCTTCATAAAACACCAAAAAATGAAAAAAATATTGGCTGAAATTAATTACAGCGACCACAAAAAATGATCAAAAAAGCATATTTGGCGATTTAGCGCTGTTAGGCGATACGTTTGCTAGCACCGAGATTGCCGTGTACGAACAGAGCTGTGTTTTGCTTTTCCGCCAAGTACTCAAAATCAATTGCCTAGCAGTGTAAAATCGCCAAATATGCTTAATTTTGAAATTTTTTTTTTTTTTTTTTTTTTTTTTGTCGCTGTAATTAATTTCAGCCGATAATTTTTTTCATTTTCTGGTGTTTTATGAAGAGAAGAACCAGATATATTTTTTTCCAATACTTTTTGAAGATGACACCTTTTAAATGTTTCCTTGTTAGTCAATTTTTTGTACTTTAGAGCTTCAGATTAAAATATTAAAGATTAAAAAAAAAAAAAAAAAAAATGAAAAATGAAAAATTGGAATCAATTTAATTATTGCGAATTTTCCGAATGTGAAAACGGAATTTTAAAAAATACATTAGGTAATGAGTAATTTTGAAAACAAATTTCTATATAGAATATTATGGGACAAGGCTGTCATCCACTTTTGGTGAACCCTTACGCGTTTCTGATTAGTCGTTCGCTCTTATTAAGATCATCAAAAATGTATGGAGTACATATGATCAAAATATATACTCCTAATTACTCACTGCAATTCAACATTAACGAAAAGAAAGATGCTCCAGAAGAATTTTCCTTTTCATGGTAGACTACAAGAGGCTCAACAGAATTTTTCTAAGGAGATTGACACATTATACAATTAATTTTATTGATTAAAAAAAATGCGAATTAATCTTTTATAAATTGTTCTATTTAAGTTGATATTCACACATACTACCAAGTGAAGCTACAGAATTATAAAATAAAGCTAGGCGAGTCTGCGCACACTTCAAAAGAAAATGTTAAGAAGAGATATGTTAAGAAAAAGTTACTGCCAGCGGCGTCAATTTTTTTTGTCTGTGACCGCATCTCCTCGCGAACGGGAGAGTCTTCTGGGTCGTGAGAGGTACCGATGCTTACCGAATAATCCAAGGAAAACATTTCTTTTGGTTAGAAACTTCTATCGCCTTAATTAATGGAAGTTATCAATTAAAAACCTCGCGTTAACAAAGGTACTCTATTTGCCAACTTTCAAATAGCTTCTTTTATTACGTTGGTTTTTCTGTTTCAGACGTCACTTTCCCCAGGAAAATTAAAATGTAATCAATGGTGTAAAAATTAATAAATAAATAAATAAAATAAAATAAATGCCAATGTTCTTATTGGTAACAAAAAAATTATCGCCTGAAAATTAATAAAAAGTCTTATCTTTGTTATCTTAGATAATTTCAATGACAAAATGAATTTAGAATTATCTGCAGATATGTTTTAATCTATTTTTGGAAAATTAAATGTAAAAAATAAATAAATAAATAACTCTTATTTCTATATTTTTTACCCCTTCGCCCCTTTCCCGTCTATCCTAATAATTTTACAAATTCGAAAATATCCGCAATCAATCTGTATGTATAAAAAATCTCTATGAAATCAATTTTGAACGATCTAACTCTATTTTTATTTCTTTGCCTCTCCGCCACCCCCCCTTCCCGCCCCTCCTAATAACTTTACAAATTCGAAAATATCCGCAGTCGATTTGTAGGTACCAAAAACTATGTACCAATTTTGAACGCTCTAACTCTATTTTTATTTTATTTTTTGTATATATATATATATTTAGTTAATATATTTTTATATTTAATATTATGAAAACTACGATGGTTTAAATTACTGCATATCGTCCGACAAGTGGCACTGCTGTGCTGAAATTTAATTCCGTTTTCGAGAAGGCACTATCTCAGCTTCTATGATGTATAAATGCATAAAATTCCGTATGTGTGTTGGATAATATATAAAACAATGTTGATTAAATCTTAGTGGTTGTACTGATATGTTGCAATTTAACTCCATTTACGGGAAGGCTATATCTCAGCTTCTATTCCATACAATCAACAAATACGCTATGCTGTATTTTATGAAAAATTATGCTGATTAAATTTGGGTGCATATCGCCCGACAGATGTTACTTTCTGTGATTTTCCAAATGCTTATGTTTGAGCATCTCTTTGTAAAAACTGCTTTAAATTTCATAAATAGATTGTTCATTGTAAGAAAATTAGTAGTGCCACTTTTTGGCTGATATATACGCAATTTTAATCAGCTCAATTTTTATAATTTATATCCCACATATCAAGTTTGGTGCATTTTCATAACACAGAGCGTAGAATATAGAGTACACATAATATGGATTTAATTTTATCATAGCAGCACCACCTGTCGGTTGATATGGAACCAAACTGAATCAGCAGAGTTTTTCATAAGATACGTCTCATATACCAAGTTTTGGTGCATTTTTACACTATAGAAGCTGAGATATAACCTTCCTTTAAATGGAGGAAATGACAGCATGGGTGCACCACCTGTTGGGCAATATATCTCAAAAGTTAATCAGCATCGATGTTACTTAAAGATATTACCAAAGATTAACTTTTAGTAAAACTCTGTTCATTGTTTCGGTAGATACAGCGTTCACAATATTTTGTTAACACGCACACAGACAGGCATGTTCTAAATATGGTGGAAAATGGTTCATAATGCCTATAAACGTAGACATTCACCGCAAAAGTAAAATAGAAAATTTTCTTTTTTAATGTAACGTACTTTTATTGTTCATCTTTTGGCGACATAAACGAATATGTTTTTTAATTTATGTTTTTTTAACTATTCATATGTTATTTCGATACGGACAGTGTTCTATGTTATTGAAATGTCTAGAAGAAAACTTGGATTGAGAAGCAGATAGATAGAGAAATTAATAGAGATATGCACCGTTATATAAATACAGATCCTGATAGTGATTATTTATTTATTTATTTTATTTTATTTTATTTTGAATTTTTATTTTTCTTATTTAAATGCTTACTTTAAAAAAGTGATTAAGTTTTTCGACCATCGGTCGTTACAGTAATTATTTAATCTCAGAAATTATATAAAAGATTTTTGTTCAAAAAAAAAAAAAAAAAAAAAAAAAAAAAATTCACTCTTTAAAATAATAATGTTTAAACATTATCGAAAATAATAATGTTTAATGAATGTCCTAAAATATTTAAGGCTTAATATTCAAGACATTAAAAAAAAATTTCTAAATATTCGTAAATAATATTACGCATGATAGATCATTGAAAGGAACATGAAAACGCACTTTTATTTTCCTTTAGATGCATAAAATATTTGATAGATGACGGGCTAGAAAATTATAAATATGTAAAAACATTTTATGTTTAAAACTAGATACCAGGCCATATGACCAGAAAATGAACCTGGAAATGAAAGAAAAAGCATTACAATGAAATGTGTGTCAAAATATTTTATGCCTCCTTTATATTCACAAAAAATATTCATAATTATCGCATTGAATGGAACATCATAACTTTTTCCCCCTTTTTCTTTGGCTACAGAATGTCATAGAACGTGATGTAATTTGTGTTATGTTATATATATCGTGTTGATCCCCTTTTGGCAGCATGGCAGCTATTTCAAACATTTGGAATTTGCAAAGCATACCTTGCTTTTACACTTGTATTTGTTCTACTGAAGTTATGGGAGTCCTAAACGATAATAATAATAAATTAAATAGTACAAATCTTTTCTCACTTTAGTCCAAGGTATGTATTAAATGAAATTTTTATCGGATCAAGCTATAATCACGTGTCATGAAAAATCATAGATATAGTAATATATATAGATCTATCATCCCCATGTTATCGAGCAAAAAATTTTGATACCGAAAAAAAGTTCTAAAATCAGCCATTAGAGAGTATTGAAAAAAAGAATAAAAAGAAAAATGAATTTGAAACTGTATCTGGAGTTTTTCATTTACCTTTAGTAAATAAATTATTCATAAATTTTATTTACTAAATTATCCGTGTGTATTCCTGTGTGTGATTTACTCGGAGAAATGCAGCCATTAGAGTGACTTTTCCCGAAAAAAAAAAAAAGGTATCACTTTTTCCCTCTCGCTGATCAATCTATGTCTTATTACTATATCTAATGCGAAAAAAATACAACCAATGGAATCGGTATTTTCGTTTATATGTCAAACTTCGGGAATTCCGTAATTATTATTTGGAATTTTTAGTAATAAATAATTTAACAGAAGAAATATTATCTCTTATTAGCCCAAGGAATGCATTTAAATAAAATTTTTATAATTTAAATAAAATTTTTATTAAATGAAGTTAATATGTCATGAAATATACGACAAGTTTCGAAATCTGTTAGAACTATGAAATCTATATTTTCGCTCAAGGAATATGCGTCGAATTTTGAAGATTCCATAATCATTATTCCTCATTTATAGTAATAAATGACTTAATGGAACGAATGTTTTCCATCATAGTCTAAGGAAGAGGCATCTGGGGACAAATATCCCTCGTATAAGCGCAGCCGGATTGGGCCCCGAATCAAATGTAAAAAGTACTCCAATGCCTTTTTCTGTTGCAAGTTTAAGTGTGTAATGTAAAGGGGCCCATAAAGAAGTGGTTGAACAAAGATTTTTTTTTTTTCTTTTTCTTTTCTTTTCTTTTTTCTCTCGATTAAACTAATTTTATAAGGCTATACGTGGGATAAAATGTGCCAAAAATTGTTCTGCTTTTGTATACAACTCTGTCAAAAACTCAAATTTAAATTTATTGAAGTGAAAACTTCTTTAGGCGCGTTGAGCACTTTTTGGGTGAACAAAAATCATGGAACTCGCGTCATCGTCACCGAACGCTTTGAAGTGAAAACTTCTTTAAGCGCGTTGAGCTTTTTTTAAGTGAACAAAAACCATGGAACTCGCGTCCTCGTCACCGGACGCTTTCCATGAGCTATATGTATACTGTGTATATATGTACATAGATATACCTCCGTGCGTTATTAGTATACATTATATATATACAAAGAGTATATATCTCTCTATATATATCCATATATGTAGCACACGGCGCGGTATGCCTCATACACACACACATATATATATATATATATATAATATGTATAAAATGTATACTAATACGAGTAGTATACTGGCTACTGACATCTGTCTCTTTCTAGTTCTATACTCTATGTATGTATGCACTTTTTCCACAGTATAGAGTTCTAACAACCACGTGACTTTCTTCTTAAAAACCGTACTTTGCTGAAGGACAACGCTAATTTTTCCATGCCTTTGGAAGCGTAGCAGTCGAATTTTTTTATGCTTTTACAAATACATTTACAACACTGTGTTACAATAAATTTTTAACACTATTCCGCAATGATAAAATGGGTCAGTGGGGTCAACTGTCCCTCAGCAAACATGCTCGTGACGTCATCTGTTAGAACTCTATATACATAGTTCACAAAGTACAAGCACGTGTTTTTATACAGACTGTTATATTTTTCTTTTTGCTTTCAATATAAATTTTCAAATAAATAATTAAAAAAAAGAAAATTATTTTAGTCATATTACAATATTTTTACCTAATATAAGGCTTAGTTCATTTAATTTGGGTAGCTACAAATAATATTGTGCGGAATCGTGTAATACAGATCGAGATCATAAACACTTCTTTACAAACCAAAACTAATTCGAAAATAATAATCTAATAACTCGCCGATACAATTCACAAGTTACTTAGTTTTCACTTCTATCGGCAGTCACTAAAGACTGTTTTTCGTTTTTTTTTTTTTTTTTTTTTTTTTAATTCTTCGTTAAAGCATGAGCTATACTTATCTTCTAACAGACAAAAAATTGTTTTTTTTTACTTTCTCTTCTTACCCATAAGGTAGAGAAAGTATTGTTTTGGTGTCAAAATTTCGAATGCGAGATTTTGTTATATTTACACGTTTTGAGGTCCCCTGAATACGAAAATAATGTTTTTAGCAAATGGTCTGTGTGTATGTCTGTGTCTGTGTGTGTGTCTGTGCGTGTGTCTGTGTGTGTGTCTGTCTGTTATCAGCATATCCCAAAAACAAATTATGGCAAAAAGTTCAAACTTGGTATTCTAAATGTGTATCTTATAGGGATGCTACAGTAAGCTTTTCGTTAGATCAAGCAAATTGTTCGTGTACAGGGACAATCAAGAGAATTCTAATACATTACGTCTATGGGGGAAATTGCAGGTAAGTAGAGTTTAACATCTATAGACTGCACTAAACCAAATGAAACTAATATATATTTTTTATAATAGAGATAGTTAACTGGGAAAAGAATTTTGTGTATGTAGGAGCCTCGCCTCCCCTCCTGGGGGGGGGGAAGTCCCCCCTCGAGGGGAGTAAATTTTCATGATGGGTATCTTTCAAAACAGCTCGCCAATACCTTTAAAACGAATGGTTGAACCATTGATCTGCGATAATTTAAAACAAAGTTATTGATTTTTTTTACTTTTAACAAAAAAAAATCTTTTTTTTTTTTTTTTTTTTTTTTATATTGATAATAAAATTAACTTTTTTGGGATATTTGGTGTTATACTACTTCTCTAATATGTAAATCGTCTGCATTGTCATAAAAGATAATTTTTTTAAATAATAATTTTAATAAATTATTTTTTAATAACCGAATTAAATTCTATATAAATGTAGGTGCATTAATGAAACGGGGGGTTGAGGGGGGCTACCGCCCCCCTCACACAGAGTTAATTATCATATAAAACTCTTCAGAAGCCTAATATGAATTGTTTAACGCAGGTTTACATAACAGTACTCGTTATCTTACCTTTTAATCTGCAACCTGTATTTATAGTATTAAATTTCAGGGTAAGAGAAAGTCGTTTGAGTGACACACCAGATTATTTAATTTCAGAAAAAGCTCTCGTGAATTAATCTGACCACCTCAAGGTCACTTATTTCTGAAGGAACTCCGGAAACAAGACCCCATCGGCTGAATTTCTCAAAATTTTTAATGAAAATTTTATGAAATTATGTTAAATGTTGCTTTTTTTTAGGCTTGAAATTTAGAATAAAATGATTTGTTTATTATATAAAAGAAAAAAAAATAGAGAAAATATGCTTTTTTTTTATCCTCCGAAATCCATGTAACCCTAAGAAAACCAACCAAATCGTACAATATATAGATTTTAAAACTTCTTTACACACCATAAATTTTAAGCCAGCACAACTGGTTTCGAAAGGACGTAGCCTTTCTTCATCAGGTGCAAAAGAACATGTGCTACTGCCTTGGAGGCAAAAGCGGCAGTAGCACGTGTTCTTTTGCATATTTGCATATTTTCTTATACATATTTGTACGTAGGAGCCTTGCCTTCCCCCCTCGAGGGGAGTAAAGTTTCATGATAGGTATCTTTCAAAAGAGCTCGCCAATACCTTTAAAACGAATGGTTGAACCATCGATCTGCAATAATTTAAAACAAAGTTATCGATTTTTTTTACTTTTAACAAAAAAAACTTAGAATTTTTTTTTTTTTTTTATTGAGAATAAAATGGACTTTTTTTTGGATATTTAGTGTTATACTACTTCTCTAATATGGAAATCGTCTGCATTATCATAAAAGATAATTTTTTTAAATAAAGTTTTTAATAAATTATTTTTTGAAAACAGAATTATTTTTTAATAACCGAATTAAATTCTATATAAATGTAGGTGCATTAATGAAACGGGGGGTTGAGGGGAGCGGTAGCCCCCCTCACACAGAACTAATTATCATATAAAACTCTTCCGAAGCCTAATTTGAATTGTTTAACACAGGTTTACACAACAGTACTCATTATCTTACCTATTAATCTGCAACCTGTATTTATAGTATTAAATTTCAGGGTAAGAGAAAGTCGTGTGAGTGACACACCAGATTATTTTTTACTATTTTTACGGTGATGCATGTATGTGTGTATATATGTATGTGAATGCCCACGATAACGTCTAAACGCTTCATTTAATTAAGCTCAAGGTTGATAGGTATGTTATAATAGGTCCTTGTCGCAAACATGTAAGAGTTTAAAGAGTGTAGACCTTATAATTCTTTTACATAGACACAAAAATTATTTATCAATTATAGTCTATGGACTGAAATTATTCGAAATGTGCTTGCATTCGATTAACATAAAATGAGGCATATAACTCATTACTGAAAGAACTATATAAACTATTATAAATTTAGGACTTATATATATATATAGTTTTAATGTAAACTTATTTACACACTTTAATTCATGTCTGCATCTTTTGGTACTTAGAAACATCATCATTAACAATTTATTTCGAATTAATAATTTATGCTCTGCAAAGTTTAAAAACAAGAATATTAATAAACTGATCACAGCCACTGCTAAAATGGGTTTTCCTAAAAACTTTGTATTTTCTATTTTATATCCTTAACCATGTCTCTGTCAGTACCAAAAAAAAAAAAAAAAAAAAAAAAGCTGTGTACACTTTTGTGTATATCAACAAAAAAATTACAAAAAAAAAGGTGGCGGTTGGGTGGGCAGATGTTTGATTACGGAGGTGGGGTGGTGTTGTAAGGCTGGATGGTTGGGTGGGTTTGTGAAATTAAATTAAAAAAAAAAAAAAGTAGAAGGCTTGTTGCATTTGCTTTGTATTACTATGCAAACTTTCTTTTTCCAATAAAATTTCAGATTCTTCCTTTTTGAGTTGTCAACTATATTTAATGTTCTAATTATACTGTTAAACACAATGTGATCAATCGGTGAATTTCATTGTTGCTTCGTGGTTTCATTTTTGTTCATCTGCTTTGAAATTTTGCTTTTTTAAATCCATATGGTTCCTGTTCTGGTTGTGGCAGGCTGGGGGAGTGTTGCCGGCGTAAAACTAGTGTAACCCCACAGGCAAGTCACAAGTCTTGCCGCCTGCCTCCTTCTTCCTATCTTGTGTTTCTTGGGTTGTTTTTTCATTAGTTTTGATAAGTTTATGGTTTTAAGTTAAGATTTGTTGTTTTACTTTATTGATTCGTTTGTTTTGCAGGCTGTTAATTAATAGATCTGGTTTCTTTACATTGGTGTATTTCATCCACTGATATATATATATATATATATATATATATATATATTTTTTAAATCTTATTGGTCATTGGTGTTTCAGTGATCTTGTATCTGTTGCTTGGCTTCTACTATGCTTAATAGATCATCTTTATTATATATATATTTTTTTAACATGGATATGAAACAGAATACTTATACATTGCAGACTATGGACTCAAACAAATCGAAGTTAATAGTGTTACACTCCTTAAATCAAGAAAAAAGAAATAATAATAATAATAAAAGTTACATTTCTCTGCTAATGTATGAACATTATGGTAAATTATATGTGTATTGCGAACAGTTCTTTTACAGGGAAGTAAGAAACAATTTGCAAATATTACTTTATGTCTTATTGGGGCTAATTATATAACGTTTATTAAACGATTTAAAAGAGACGCAATATAAGCGGGAGCAGGTGAATGCGACATTTATATAGATCTAGTATACATTTAGAAATTGTAGAGACGGGTAAAAATAAATCTTTTCTGCAATGAAACATTTAGGTATAAAGCTATGGGTGGCTTAGTGGCATCACATGAACATTTAAAATAAAATCCGATGACTTAGCTTGCTGCTTCCCTTAAACTGGAATTAAGTTGAACTTATTATATGAGGCCTGCTGCTATTAGTGAGAAATTCTTCCCATTGACCTCTTTAACAGAAGACGAAATTCTTTCGCTCACTCGAAATTTTTTCATTTATATTTTCATTAAATAAAATTCAGTAATTTGATATATTTAACTATAATTAAGTCTTTGAATAAATAACTGCAGAAAAGCAAAAATGAATTTTTTTATTATATACTTTTAATAGATGATTCACTCCAGGATCGAAACTGGTAAATATTATTAGATATTACATATTTATTATTACTAGTATCGCCCAGTAGTCGAAACTCGACCATTTTTTTTTTTTTTTTGCAAAGCGAGGCAAAGCAAAGTTATTGCCTTGTCCTAAACGAAATGCAATTGCAACACAGCTGCGGCAATTGTTTGCCGATATTCACTCTAACTGAATCAGCAGAGTTTTACTTAATATAACTATTTCTCTCTGTGGATGTTAGCCTTTCCTGAAATGAGAGAAAATCGCAACGTGAAAACGCCCCTTGTTGTGTGATACAGCACAGAAGCTAATAGGTACCATATCAAACCAAGGCCCAACCAAGTATCAAATTCTGTTAAATTAATTCGATTGGTTCATGAAGTACAGTGTTTGAACAAAACAAACAACAACAACAACAACAAAAAAAAAAAAAAAAAAAAAAAAAGATATTTTTCAAAAATGGTCGAATTGAGTTCGGGAAATTTCAAAACGTGTAACTTTATCGAAAACCGAAAATCTAAAACTTTTCTGAATCTTATATTTTCTACTTATATATGCAGAGGAAAGAATAATAAATACACTTTTTAAAAAATAATACAAAAAAATTATACAGACACGGCATTATTTCATTACTTAAAACATGAAAATCTGACATTGACAGATTTTAATTTAAGGCCAGAGGCCTACTGCTAAACTTGTTAATATCGACAAATTCTTCTTTAGTTAATTCGTGACGATCTAAATTCCATGATAAAGTTTTCATTAAATCAAACCAATGTGTTTCAGCTGCAGATATTGTAACAAATAACGTTGGAAGTCCAAACTGTCTTATAGCCGCAAAACAACGTTTTTTCTCTTTTTCCCAATGAGGGGGAGGTGTGCCTTGGGGGGGACTCATGTCAAAGGTGTGCCTTGAGGGGGGGACTCATGTCAAAGTTGTACCTTGGGGGGACTTCATTCAATAAATCCCCATTCAATAAACCGACTGAAATAGGCCCTTAGCACTATTAAGAGTGTATTATAAAAATTCGACAACGCTGTACCGACTGAAATAGGGGTACCTTGGGGGGGGACTCATGTCAAAGTTGGGCCTGGGGGGGGACTCATGTCAAAGTTGTGCCTTGGGGGGACGGACTCATGTCAAAGTTGTACCTTGGGGGGGACTCATGTCAAAGTTGGGCCTTGGGGGGACTCATGTCAAAGTTGGGACTGGGGGGGACTCATGTCAAAGTTGGGCCTTGCGGGGACTCATGTCAAAGTTGTACCTTGGGGGAACTCATGTCAAAGTTGGGCCTGGGGGGGGGACTCACGTCAAAGTTGTGCCTTGGGGGGACTTCATTCAATAAATCCCCATTCAATAAACCGACTGAAATAGGCCCTTAGCATTATAAAGAGTGTATTATAAAAATTCGACAACGCTGTACCGACTGAAATAGGGGTACCTTGGGGGGGACTCATGTCAAAGTTGGGCCTGGGGGGGGACTCATGTCAAAGTTGTACCTTGGGGGGGACTCATGTCAAAGTTGTGCCTTGGGGGGACTTCATTCAATAAATCCCCATTCAATAAACCGACTGAAATAGGCCCTTAGCACTATTAAGAGTGTATTATAAAAATTCGACAACGCTGTACCGACTGAAATAGGGGTACGTTGGGGGGGACTCATGTCAAAGTTGGGCCTGGGGGGGGGACTCATGTCAAAGTTGTACCTTGTGGGGGACTCATGTCAAAGTTGGGCCTTGGGGGGACTCATGTCAAAGTTGGGCCTGGGGGGGGGGGACTCATGTCAAAGTTGGGCCTTGGGGGGACTCATGTCAAAGTTGTACCTTGGGGGGGACTCATGTCAAAGTTGTGCCTTGGGGGAACTTCATTCAATAAATCCCCATTCAATAAACCGACTGAAATAGGCCTCTAGCACTAATTAAGAGTGTATTATAAAAATTCGACAACGCTGTACCGACTGAAATAGGGGTACCTTGGGGGGGGACTCATGTCAAAGTTGTGCCTTGGGGGGACTTCATTCAATAAATCCCCATTCAATAAACCGACTGAAATAGGCCTCTAGCACTAATTAAGTGTGACGTATAAAAATTCGACAACTGTACCGACTGAAATAGGCCTCTAGCACTAAAAATAAGTAGTCAATTTCACTTAATTAAAATGCAAGGAAATCTCAAAACGTGTAAATTCATCGAAAACCGGAAATCAAAAGTTTTTATGTATCTTCTACTTGCTTCTTCTACCCACAAAATCTAGCAATAAAGACACTTTTTTAAAAAATAAGTAGCCAATTTCAGTTAATTGAAACGTAAAGAAAGCTCAAAGCATGTAAATTCAGCAAAAAACGGAAATCGGATTTTTTTCCGTATCGTCTACTTATACATGCAGCAGTTAGTAACAAATCCATTTTCCTTTTATTTAGTATATTAGTTGAATATTTATTGTTTAAATATCATCCTTTGAAATGAAATGTTTATGTTTACATTCGAAGCTGGAAGTTTGCCATTTTTTTTTCTGGAGTTTTGTGATTTTAAATTAAAATTTTATCGATTTTACAGAAAAAATAACTCAATCAAACACATGTAGACAGTAACTTATATATAACTATCCGCGTTTGTAATGATCGATAGATGGCGCTCTCTGAAATGCAGTTGTTAGTAAATATAATAGCCACGTGTATTTATTATTGTTCTTTCTCCGCCATTACATCATGGAAAATCCATTGCATAATATGATGATATGCAGTGGACTGATAATTTCACCTTAGCCCACCAGAGGGCGAGCATTTCATTACAATCGCGGATACCCAAATATCGGAATTAAAATCGGCAGATAATTTCCGTTATTTTTAAATAATTTTTTACAAAAAATCTAGCGGACGATTAACATAGAAAATCTTTTTCATGGCTCCATGGACAGACAGTGAAAGTGACGTCATCACTTCGCTTGCGTATAGTGATGCTACATTATACAAATTACTATGTCTATGGTTTTATTTGAGCTTTATGAAATTGCCGGGATTTAACAACTTTCTACTTTTAGGTATTTTTTAATGTAAAGGAATACGTGTATAAAAGGGAAAAATGGGTGAAAATGCATAAAAAATAAATGTATTTTTAAATATCTTCTTGACATCGTAAGAAAATAATACTTATATTCGCACCTTCCGGCTAACCATACCTTTCGAATGATACCATTTTCAACCCTCTACTCCCATAATTAATATGTTAAAAAGGGACAACAAATTTTATGCTTGCCTATTAATATATAGATTATTATTTTCAATTATTTTCTATTTCTATAAGTCTAACTTTATGACGATTTCACTGTGAAATCTGTTAATATAGCCCTAATATATCCAAAGTCTTCTGTCACCCTGAAAAAAAAAAAAAAAAAAAATGTGAATACTTTAACCCTTTATTAATAGTGCTTATGACTACGGTCTGTCTGTCTGCACTCTAACGTCCGTAAATATTTTCAGAATTTCTGAAAACTGATAAATGGTATTCAAGTTTACTAAGGCATTTTTCTATTGAAAATGGTATAAATAGAATAATGATTAGTGTACATAGACACAAATAATGCCAATGAACTGTTTTCTATGAGAGGCTATTTTATAAGTCATAATATTTAAATAGCTTTGTATTGCATAAATCATAATGAAATCGACATTTATTATCCATATGCACAAAAAATGCTTTCTATGGAATAGTATTACGGTTTGCAGTACCACACAAATATATCCAGATAAATAAAAGATTAGAAAATTTCGTTAACAATGTTTACGAGCGATTGATTTCAGTTAGTCCGTCCGTATGTCCGTCTCTTTGACCCTTTAACTTTATGTCCGGCGCACTCTAAATTCCGTAAACAGTTTGAGAATTTGTTCAAACTGATGTATGTTATTAAAGTTCACTAAAGTATGCCCCTTATTGAAAATAAATTAGCATGGTTGTTTGTGTACTGGGGCACCTAAAGCAATGCCAATGCATTTCGTTCTATGACAGGTATTTTTAAGAATTATATTTAAATACCTTTATACTGTACAAATCATAATAAAATCGACATTTATTATTTGCACACACACAAAAAAAAAAGTTTTTTATATAAAATATGGTATAACTAGCATCAATGTTTACAGAACCAGACAATAATGTTTAGATGCATTAAGGGTTATAAAACTGCTGCAATTGTATTTTCGTTTGTGTTATGCTTTATTAACACTTTCCAACAATGTTTAAAACTTATTATAACTTCAATCAATCTATCTGTCCCTTGTCTGTCTCCGCTCTGATTTTCGTTAATATTCAAAGAACGCCTTAAAAATAATTTATGTCTTTAATGTTTAATATGACATGAATAACACAGCTGGTTTGAGTACCTGAATTCACAAAAGATTTGCGGTGCGTTATGGTCTATGAGAGGCTTTTAAGCATTATTTATTATATTTATACTAAATGCAACATAACGATATTAATATATATTGCTTTTAAGGTACCTAAAACCTTTTTTTTTTTTTTTTTTTTTTTGTAAAATAAGATAGGATTAGCGCAATTTATTGATTTACAAGATCCCATAAAGTTGTTTCGTTTCGATTCATTATGAGATATATGAGGAAATTGTTCAACTTAAATTTTTAGTGTTGCGAAGAATTTTTTAGTACACCATATGGTGAGTATGCACAGTTTATTACGATATATAGAGCTGCATAAAAGCAACCTTTTTATTGCTTTCGCTTTAGAAATATAATGATGTTTTTCTTTAGAAATATATATATGCTTTTGTATCGTAGTGCATAACTGAAACAAAATGTACTTTTGTAGACGTGCTGCTTTCAGACGATGTTCTACAAACGCAACCACCACTTATGGGCTACAA
Source organism: Salticus scenicus (assembly GCA_963930645.1). Classification (NCBI taxonomy): domain Eukaryota; kingdom Metazoa; phylum Arthropoda; class Arachnida; order Araneae; family Salticidae; genus Salticus; species Salticus scenicus. The sequence continues at coordinate 108,956,368 of OZ005661.1, read as the reverse complement.
AAAAAAAAAAAAAAAAGTGTTGCTTTTTTTTTTTTTATAAAGGAAAAGTTATAAAAATATTTTTTTAGAATTTTTTTCCTGCCTAATTAAAAACAGTTTTTTTTTTTTTTTTTTTTTAATGGAAGTGAGAAAAATAGTACAGAAAGTAAAACGGAGCGATCAGAGCTTGTTTACCCAAAAAGTTCGAGAAGTAAGAGTTTTCTCCCTGAAATTTACGAGGAGCCCCAAAATGACTGAAAAATAATACCTTAAATTCCTGATATTAATTTTTCATATTGTCCCTTAAGGGTTTTTTTTTTTTTTTTTTCTTTGAGGGGGGGGGAGTGAAATTCGCCTAAAACAAGAGAAAATACACACTATTTCGGGACAGTTCACTCCACAGCTGATAACCTAGAATTTCGATGCCAGTAAACATATGCAATGAAAAATGTTACTCGCTCACGTGGAATGAAGACGATGAATGAGAACTTTGAAATTAATACCACAAAAAGCACTAAATCTTTTTTTTTTTTTTTTTTTTATAATAAAAAAAAAAAAAAAAAAAAAAAAAAAAAAGTAAGCATGTCTGCAGTGTGAGAGAAAATTATCTCACTGCACTGATGCTTATATATATATATATATATATGTATGTATTAATTAATGAAATCTTTTGCCAAATAATTTCAACCCGAAACAGCTGTTGCCGAATTGTTTGTGCTTTTCATGATTTTAATTTGCAGGTATATAGCCTGCAATATTTTTATACAATAAATAGCAGGTTTATCCGGCGTTGCCCAAGTTGAAATAGTATTTAGAGAATTTTGAAATCAATAAAAAATCTAAACAAAGATGGTGTAAAATGAAAAGAGGGTACAGCTTTAGTATAGGAGTCCCTTTGTGATTTTTAATAATTTTTGCCACTTTGGCGATGAATTGCGTTAGCTATTGCAACTACGCAAGTAAATCAGGACCAAGATTAATAAGTGTGCCAAAGAGGTGGGTTGAACGGTGTAGCTTTGTATAGCGAACTAAAAATCAAGACAGACAATCATTCAGCTTTATATATATATATAGATGTATAGGGGGGAATAAAACTTAAATCAGAATTCTGCTAAGTAGCTTCTGGAAATAAAATTCATAGCATAAATAAGTTTCTTAATCTTGCATATAGAACGGAAGAATTCACGGAAATAGAAGAGTCTCCTGAAATGATACAGAGCTTCCCATAACTTCAGAAATTAATCGGGCCCCGGGTGCAATGGGTACCGTACTGACATATAGAATTAAAAAGTGTTTGTAATCGATCCCCATGATTTTTCTTTCTTGTTTATTCAGATTATATTTTATATCAAGTATGCTCTTTTGCATATAAAAAATAATCTGATGTGGCCACCACATGATTTCCTTATACAACAATAGGAATATACATATTTTTATGAAAACATTGACAGTTTTGTGTGAGGTAACTGATTCGTAAATAAACATGCAGGTTCCAGTCCACAAACATTCCTTTAAAAAAAAAAAAAAAAAAGGAAAGAAAAAGGAAAGAAAAAAAAAAAACTGCTATTCGAACCAAAAAGATCACGATAATACGATTATATATGCCGCCAAGACAAATATACTAGATTTTTCAGGAATAGTAAGTACTCAATGAATTGTTACATAATATATCTTATTGGCAATTGCACAGCTTAGAGTACAATGAAAATCATTTGAGTACAGACGGCCCAGTTTTGTTCTCTTTGGCAAAAATTAGTGTCAGGAGAAGGTAAATTTTACCAAAATAATTAACTCAGTTAAAATTGAGAATGGGATTCTGGCTATCCTAAAACATTTGACGCAAAATTTTATGGCTGATCTCGCCATACTGCAAATTAGTATCCAGCGTAGATTTTTGGTCTTGGCATCGACTTTGGCGACTTGGCGAACGAATTTGGCGAAAATTTTCAGTTTAGGGTTGCCAAAGTTTGGAAGCTCTAACTTCAATAATAACAGAGTTCTGGAATATTCTGGAAAAATTCATTGGTTTATTGCGAAGAACTAAATTCTTCGAAAGTTCTACAAATAACTCACAAAATTATAAAAAAAAAAAAAAGATTGATTGTTGATGATTGTAGACTAAAATATCTTTACGTGTTACTTCCTACACGATATTAACACGTTCAGCGCCATGTTAGCCATCGGTGGCTGACACTGAACTTTCCGTTTAGGCCATGTCAGCCACTCCTGGCTGACAGTGTGAAATATGATATAAAACTAAAAAAACTACATAGTTTTAAGTAGACAATTTAAAATTTATTTAATTTTTATTTACTATAGGATTATATCATTAAGGCATTTTAATGGATTTTATTGAAACACGGTAAACATAACACGCTTTTTGTCGTAAAAGTGTAAGAAAAACTCAAATAATTTGTGTTTTAATATTTCGCTATTAAACAAAGAACTCTTATGCGAATAAACTTTTTAGCCAAGAGAGACGATCTTCATTAATGTACGGGTAGCTAAGAAGAATGTACCACTCCTAACTTTCAAACTGTTTAATCATCGTTTTTCTAAATCTTTCTCTCGCGCGTGAACAACTGTAGTGTATATGTACTCACTTATCAAAATGTAAAAGTAACGATCGGAGCTCTGTTAAACGCTCCGAAATATTCTTTATTATTCATTTATAATTATAGATCATATAACATATTTAATCAAGAATAAAGGTTGTGTCAATAAGAAGCTAATTTAATGATGGATCTAAAATACAAAATAACATTTAACATAGATTAATATTTTCTCCACACACCCAGTTTATTTTCAGATGCCGATCGAAGACGCTCATTACTGTCTCTGGATACAACATTATGGACTGGTGAGAAGGTGAGTACAAATTCTTGCCTTCTTATAAAATCTCTATGATTACTAACTTTTAAAATTATTTATAAATTCTTCAGCTCTCTAATAAATGAGAACATTAAATAAATATTATTTATATAACTGAATTAAAACTAGAGAGAGCGCTATGCGCAATTTAATCTATTAAAAGGAGATTATTTATAAGAGATGTATGAGACTGAATGTCTCAGTTTTATTCAGTAAATAGCTCTATAGGCAATTTGAATTAAAAAAAAAAAAAAGAGAGCTGAATTTTACAATATAAACAAAAAAATATATGGTTACAAAAGAAGAAATGAAAATAAAGAAAGTGTGTGTAGTAATGATATATATATATAATTGGTGTGTTACAATATTATAAAGGTATCATAAAATATATATATAGAAATACAAAAAATATATCTGTTTAACAGTCATCTATAATGATTAAATATATGCACACATATTTTTGAATATAAATAAATAAATTAAACTTCAGTTGTGAAAAGCAAACCAATAGAAATAAAAGTAAAAATGGCATCGTCAATAAAGGACATAACATTAGTTGAAAAACTAAATGCGAACAATTATGATTTATGGTGTTTTAAGATTGAAATGCTCCTTATAAAAGAGGAATTATATAATGTTATCACTGATCAACCCCCAGAACCTCTGACTGCTGAATGGCAGGCAAAAGACAAAAAGGCACGAGCATTAATAAAATTATCGATTGATGACAGCCAGATAATAAACGTGCGTCATTTGACCACCGCTAAAGCAACATGGGAAACACTCCAAAACATTCATCAGAGAGCGAATTTGACAAACAAATTATTCTTGTTACGAAAATTATACTCAGCTAAATTGGCTGAGAATGGGAACCTCATTGACCACATTACCAACATTTATCAAATCAGAGATAAATTATTAGCAATAGGTGAAGAGATAAATGACCAACATTTGGCGGCACTCATGCTATGTTCTCTCCCCCCCTCATACGATACATTCATAACTGCTATTGAAAGCAGAAATGAACAGGAATTGACAGCCGAATTTATACGAAACAAGTTAACAGATGAATACATTAAAAGATCACAAAACAAAAACACTCAGGGAGAAAACGCATACAAAATGCAGGTAAAAAACAAAACACAGACTGGCAAATATTGCACTTACTGCAAAAAATCCTCACATACCCGTAATGAGTGTTGGCACTTAAAACCCAGAGGAGGTAACCCACACCGCAATAACAATAATTTCAATAACAGTAGTGGGAACAGTACTAAATATAGAGGTAAACAAAAAACACAGTTAATTAAAGAAACAGAAAACAAACTGAAGAATTTAACTTTTATTATAGACAAAACTGAAAATGATAGTTTCGTTGTCGATAGTGGAAGCAGTGCGCATGTCTGCAACGATTTACGTAAATTTACATGTTTAAGAAGCGACGAAAAAGTAAATGTGATGTTAGCAAACGGACAGACCGTAGTTTCTCAGGGACATGGGGACATAAATATAGATGTAGTTAACTCCGATAGAGAAACGAACAGTATTACATTAAAGGATGTATTATATATCCCTGACATGGCTACTAATTTGATCTCCATAAAGAAAGCAACTGAGAATGGCTGCGTTGCCATATTCAAAGACAAAAAATATCAAATTAAATACAACAACAAAACATACATTGAGGCTAACCTAACCGATAATTTATATGAGATAAAAACGCATAAAAATTTATCGGAAAGTATAAACATTGCAAAAACATGCAATGATAAAAATTGTATTAGAATATGGCATCAGCGGTTAGGTCACAAAAATTATCAACAGATCCGGGAGCTCACCGAGAAGAACATGGCGACAGGAATAAATTTAAATAAGTGTAAACATAATGAGGAATGCGAAATATGCATAATCTCGAAACTAGAAGATGACTCATATCCAAAAAAGGCTAATTACCGAGCAAACAGACCCCTAGATCTAGTCCATTCGGATATATGCGGACCTTTTCAAACGTCGACCGTAGGTGGTAAAAATTACTTCTTAACTTTCATTGATGATTTTAGTCGATATACGTTTACTTATCTATTGAAATATAAAAGTGAAGCATTCGAAAAATTTAAAGAATATCATGCGTTAACTGCGAATAGGTTTGGAAGGAAAATAAAAATACTCCGCACTGACAATGGTGGGGAATATACAAGTAAAGAATTCGAAGAATTTCTCACCAATGAGGGAATAGAACATCAACTTATTGTACCTCACTGTTCACCTCAAAATGCCGTTGCGGAAAGAAAAAACAGAACTTAGTTGAAATGACTAGGTGTTTACTAAAACAGAGCGGATTACCAAATAAATTTTGGGGCGAAGCAGTCATGACTGCAACTTATCTGCAAAACAGATTACCCACGAGAGCTTGCGACGTAACACCGTATGAAAGATGGATAGGAAACAAACCAGATCTTTCAAATATTAAAACTTTTGGTTGTAAAGCATACACATATACTCATAAAATAAATAGAAGGAAACTAGACAGCAAGGCTAAATTGGGTACATTTGTGGAATATGACCTCAGAAGTAAGGGATATAGAATTTACATAGATGATAATGTAAAAATATGTAGAACGGTCAAATTCATCGAAACAGATCAAATGCGTGAAATAAGCAATAACAATGACGATAATCAGTTACTAATGAATGAAAATGAAAATGAAGCCGGTACTGGTGAAATAAATAGTAAATCATCCTTTCCGGTAGTTTTAACTGAACAGAATCAGGAATTAGATCACATTGAGGAACCAAATTTACAGAATGAGAAAATTTCAGATCAAAATATTCCCAGAAGATCAGAAAGAGCCAACAAAGGCGTTCCACCTGATAGATTCGCTTTGTTAACAGATACCTTAAATGTAGTCGAACCTAAAACCTTTCGTGAAATATTAGAATTGCAAAACCCTGTAGAAAAAGAAAATTGGCTAAAAGCAGCCAAAGATGAGATTAATTCACTCAAAGAGAATAATACATGGATATTAGTAGACCCTCCACCCAACGCACATATAGTAGATTCTAAATGGGCGTTCAAAGCCAAATCATATGGGAGAAATTCAAAAATATAAAGCGAGGTTAGTGGCGAAAGGATTTAGCCAAAAATACGGAGTGGATTACGATGAGACATTTGCCCCAGTGGCGTCTCACACAACTATCAGATCATTTTTAGTCATGGCTCTATACAATAATCTAGAATTAAATCATTTAGATGTAAAAACCGAGTTTTTGCATGGGGAATTGGAAGAAACAATTTACATGTCGCAACCAGAAGGATTTATAAATCCCGGGGATGAGAAAAAGGTCTGTAGATTAAAAAAGGCAATCTATGGTCTCAAGCAGGCAGCCAGAGCCTGGAACTTGAAAATAAATGAGACATTAATTAATCTAAATTTTACACAAAGTCAAGCTGATAAATGTCTATATAAAAGATATATTAACGGTAGAAAAGTCTACGTGCTAGTGTACGTAGATGATATTTTAATCGCTGGAACTAAGAGCGACATAAAAGAAATTACTGAAAAACTCAGCCGCGAATATAAAATTACTAACCTAGGGAATGTAGTTAATTATCTAGGCATAAACATTACTAGACCGGATAACAATACATTGTTATTAGATCAAACCAATAAAATTAAACAATTAATAGACAAGTTTAACTTAACAGATTCAAAACCTACTAATATCCCAATGGATACAAATTATTTAAAAAATAATAATAACGATAATTTTTTGCCAAACAATACAGACTATAGAAAAGCAGTAGGGGCATTATTGTACATTTCCACAACATGTAGACCAGATATAAGTGCGGCTGTCAACTTTCTGTCCAGACATAATGAAAATCCCAGGAAATGCGACTGGGAAGCTGTAAAAAAGGTCATGAAATATCTCAAATCTACGATAAATCTAAAGTTAGCGTATAATAAAAACGCAGCACCAGTTTTAACAGTATATGCGGACTCAGACTATGCAAATGATCCAGGTGACAGAAAATCTGTCACAGGTAATATTTTCTTCATTGGAGAGAACCCAATATACTGGGTTTCCAAAAAACAGAGTAATATAACATTATCTACCGCTGAGGCAGAATACGTTTCTGCCAGCAATGCAGCTCAAGAAACTGTGTGGCTGTTGCGACTGCTAAATGACTTAGACATGAAACAAGAAAAACCAATTGTAATCTTCGAAGACAATCAAGCATGCATCAAACTTATCGAATGCAACAAATACCAATCACGTTCAAAGCATGTGGACTTGAAATACCATTTCATAAAGGAACTGTACGAAAATAAGATAATAAAATTGCAATATGTTGATAGCAGCAACATGACTGCCGACATCATGACGAAACCATTACCAAAGACAAGTCTACTTAAACTCAGAAAGAATCTGAACTTACTAGATTACAGCGAAATATAAAACAAGTAGGGGTGTCGTAAAAGTGTAAGAAAAACTCAAATAATTTGTGTTTTAATATTTCGCTATTAAACAAAGAACTCTTATGCGAATAAACTTTTTAGCCAAGAGAGACGATCTTCATTAATGTACGGGTAGCTAAGAAGAATGTACCACTCCTAACTTTCAAACTGTTTAATCATCGTTTTTCTAAATCTTTCTCTCGCGCGTGAACAACTGTAGTGTATATGTACTCACTTATCAAAATGTAAAAGTAACGATCGGAGCTCTGTTAAACGCTCCGAAATATTCTTTATTATTCATTTATAATTATAGATATATAACATATTTAATCAAGAATAAAGGTTGTGTCAATAAGAAGCTAATTTAATGATGGATCTAAAATACAAAATAACATTTAACATAGATTAATATTTTCTCCACACACCCAGTTTATTTTCAGATGCCGATCGAAGACGCTCATTACTGTCTCTGGATACAACATTATGGACTGGTGAGAAGGTGAGTACAAATTCTTGCCTTCTTATAAAATCTCTATGATTACTAACTTTTAAAATTATTTATAAATTCTTCAGCTCTCTAATAAATGAGAACATTAAATAAATATTATTTATATAACTGAATTAAAACTAGAGAGAGCGCTATGCGCAATTTAATCTATTAAAAGGAGATTATTTATAAGACTTTTAAGCAGCGCGCGTGACCTGAATGGGGTTTCCTTAAGAATTTGCGTGGCGCTCAACGTGTTAAAGTAAAATTGGAATCAGATAAAAGTTTTTTCATTTCCACGCAGGTGGGCTTTGACTTAGCGTCAGATTAGGCATTCAAATGTGACGAAAAATGGTAGTAAGGGAATTACAAAATTTGGAAACTTTACCTCAATAGAAGTGTAATTTCGGAAATTTTGTAATGTTGCATTAGCTTCGCGCGCAGAACTACCTTGAAAATTCCTTAAACCACTCACAATACTTTCCATAAATTCAAATTCCTTTCAGACTTCGAAATATTTGGTTGTTCCTGATTTAGCGAAATTCATGCTCTGCAGTGTATTTAATAAATTTATTTGATTTCTGTAGTAAAAATGACCATTTCATTGGATTGTTTCAAGAATATTCATTTTTGCAGCATGAAAAAGCGATCTATTCAACTATTTACTGAATATTAATTAAATAAAGTGCATTCATCGATAAGAAATTGCTTATTTCTTGAAAAATTTCCTTTTTTTACACTAAAATGTCGACAACGTTTTTTATCAATATCATTACAGGCCCTATCTACGGGCTGAATATTCATTAAATGAAATACATTCATCGACTAAAACCTATTTCTATCTTAAAGAATCACTTTCGACACGCTAAAATATTGACAACTTTCACAACAATAAAATTGCGTGCTCTACCTACGAGCTGAATATTCATTAAATAAAATGCATTCGTCGACAAGAACCTGCTTAATGTCTTTACAAATTACTTTCTACACGCAAAAATATCTTCAACTTTCATACACTGCAAAAAAAAAAAAAAAAAAAAAAAAAGCGTTAAAAGTACAGGAAAAATCTGGCAGCTGGGGTGCCAGTATTTCTCCGTCAAATATGCAGTTTAAAACCGTAAAATTGTTTAACTGACATATTTTACACAGAAATCCCGTAAATCAAACAGGTTTTTTGTTAAAAGTACAGTTTTGTCCTGTATATTTGACGGAAAAATACTGGCACCCCAGCTGCCAGATTTTTCCTGTACTTTTAACATTTTTTTTTTTTTTTTTTTTCAGTGAACAATATCATTACTAGCTCTATCATTAGCTTCTTTTGAAGCCTCTATGATGGTAGGTCATATTTAATGGCCAAAACCTTTGTATTCTTGGTCATTATGAATATAATTTTCCAAAATATCTCCAAAACGGAAAATCTTATGAAGTCCAAAAAGAGAGGTGCACTACTAGATGTTATAAGAAACCTATATACCAATTTTCAACGTTCTACGTCCAACCATTTTTGAGTTATGCGAGATATATTACGGGCTGAATATTTATTAAATAATATGCATTCATGGACAAGAACCTGCATAACTTTAAGCATAACTTTCTACACGCAAAAATGTCTTCAACTTTCACAACACTATCATTACTGGCTCTGTCATTAGCTTTTTTTTTTTTTTTTTTTTTTTTTTAAATCTCTATGATGATAGGTCATATATAATGACCAAAACCTTTGTATTTTTGGTCATTATGAACCTAATTTTCCTAAATATCTCCAAAACGGAAAATCATAGAAAGTCCAAAAAGGGAGGTGCACAATTAGATGTTATAACAAACCTATATACCAATTTGCAATGTTCTACGTCCAACCGTTTTTGAGTTATGCGAGATACACACATACGTACACCCACTTAAATACAGAGCTCACGAAAATTCGTGTAAAATTGTTGATATCTCTGAAACGGGAACTCATATTAAAACCAAAGTTGCAAGTGTACAACTAGGAATTATAACAGTTACACATATAAATTTCCAACATTCGACGCTCATTCATTTTCGAGTTATACGAAATACAAAATTAATTTCGCAAATCGGGATTACTATACTTCCTTATACGTATAAGGAAGTAATATACGTTGATTTAGTTATGTTTACACTAAAAAATAAAAAATTAAGTAAAAATAAAATTAAAAATTAAGTAAAAACAAAATAAAAAATTTTGTGATTGACATTTAGAAAATAAACTGTAGCTCTAATAAAAACAGTTCCGTGTCACTCTTATAAGTTTTAGATCCTTGATAGCGAGCTCTAGGAAAAAAAAAAAAAAAAAAAAATTCTTCTTCTTTCTTTATTTCTTTATTTCTTTATTTATTTATTTTTTTTTTTTTTTGTGATTTACGTCAGCTCTGATTTGAAGACATATTTTTAAGCAAAAACATAATGCATTCCAATTAACTGAAATTAGCTACTTATTTTTTAAAAAATAGATTTATTACTATACGCAAGCGAAGTGATGACTTCACTGACCGTCCGTGGGGGTCAAGCAAAAGATTTCCTATGTTAATCGTCCATTGGATTTTTTTTTTTTAACATTAAGGAAAATTATCTCCCGATTTCAATAACCATACTTAGGTATAGTTATTATATATAAGTTACTGTCTGTGTGTATTATAAGTTACTGTCTGTGGTTATTATACAGTCGGTAACAAAAGTCTCCGAACACTAGCAAAAATTCCTATATGAATAAAGTACACTTAATACAGTTTTGTTAAATAAATCCTTGTCGAATCCTGTTCTTAGTCAGTCTAAAAACAGGATTCGACAAGGATTTATTGAACAAAACTGTATTAAGTGTACTTTTTTTATATAGGAATTTTTGCTATAGTGTTCGGAGACTTTTGTTACCGACTGTATATAGGTTACTGTCTGTGTACTTATATATAAGTTACTGTCTGTGTGTTAGATTGAGTTATTTTTCCTGTAAAATTCACAAAATTTTTATTTTAAATTTCAAAATTCTGGAAAAATAAATTGACAGACTTCCACTTTCGAATATAAACATGAACATTTAATTTCAATGGAATGAGATTCATTTCAAAGGAACAGATTTGATATCTGCCGTCCTTGGCGGAAAAAAAAAATAATAATAAAAGATCGCCAAATTATCTGGCGAACATATTTAATTCTTTTCACAAATCATGGTTATTTTAATAACGAGCAATCAATAATATGAAACAATATTTCGTAGAATATGTATATATGTATTACGAAAATATACATCTGGCACGTATGTTTTCGTATTAAATTTTTGATAGCCAAATACACAAAACACCAAGGACGAACAGATATCAAATCTACGCCCATTTTGTTTCTAGAGTTTTGAAATTTAAAATTAAAATTTTGTCATTTTGACAGCAAAATAACTTAATCTAACACATGTACCCGATGACTAATTTTTAATTATACCCAAATATGGGGATTAAAATCGGGAAATAAATTTCCTCAATTTTTAATAATTTTTTACAAAAAATCCAATGGACGATTAACATAGGAAGTCTTTTACACTTGGCCCCAACGACGGTCAGTGACGTCACACGTCACACTTCGCTTGCGTATATCTTCTGCATATATAAGAAGAAAGTTTAAGATTTGGAAAAACTTTTCATTTCCGGTTTTCGATGAATTTACACATTTGCAGATTTCCTTGCATTTCAATTAACTGAAATTGACTACTTATTTTTTAAAAAGTGGATTTATTACTATCTTCTGCATGTGTAAGAAGAAAGTAGAAGATACGGAAAATTTTTCGATTTCCGGTTTTCGATGAAATTACACGTTTTGAGATTTCCTTGCATTTGAATTAACTTAATTGACTGTAAATTGTTACTGTACAAGTCCATGATCCGTCCCATCTTGACTTACGGGTCCGTGGTGTACGGGTCTGCCTCAAAGACTGTGCTAGAAAAAATTCAAGGATTCCAAAACAAGCAATTGCGTAGGTTTGTTCAAGCTCATCGCTACGTTCGCAATGTTGTCATTCACAAAGACCTGAAAATTAGGCCAATCTATTCGGAAATTAAGAAACTTGCGTTGAAGTTTCACAGGTCTATCCCTAAAGTTCAGAATCCTGTGTTAAATGCCATTAGAAGGTACGATCCTAGGATAGGGAGGGCCAAAAAACGCCCACTTGCCATCCTCTACAGGGAGGACGGGTTCGTCCCGGTCTCCAAGCGTAGAAGGCGAGATCCTTCAGGTGTTACTTAACACAAAATTCTCACTCTAAATTATTTTTCCCGTAGATTGAATAATTCCTATTCTTCTACTTTGGCTATCCCCCTGACAACTGCAACCTACTGTGTCGTTTAACAGTCGCGGATGATCAATCTTCCAGCCAGTTACCTTACGTAGGGTTTTTATTAATTTTAATTATTAAACTTAACTGTAAATATTGTAAATATCTCCTTTGTAAATTGTTACTTAATCTCTTAATTGTATATAGTGTAAATATTCTTCTTTTTTACTCTGACTGCCTAACAGTCTTGCTAGGCTAAATTTCACTTTATTTTTGTATTAATCTAAATTGTATAATTTTATGACTGCTTAACAGTCTGGTTAGGCCTATCATTTTTATTTATTAAAAAAAAAAAATAAATAAATAAATAAATAAAATAAAATAAAAATTGTAGGTTTAGTGCTCCTTGCTCTGTTGCCTCATGTCACACAGCTTCCTGATCGGCTCTGCTCTGCCTCTCTCTTCCGTCATGCTGCAATTCATCAAGTCATCACGCCGGGGTTCTCTCGGAACCCACACAGAACTTGTACCGACACTCTTGATTATGCAAGCCCTCCATATGTATTCTTTCTGCCTTTGGTGAAGGTAAGCGGCTGTCTCGACAGCCGTAGGCACTTCTTAAGAACGTGATGATGATGATGATGATGATGAATTGACTACTTATTTTTAAAAAAGTGGATTTGTTATTCTATCCTCTGCATATATAAGAAAAAAGTATAAGATTGAGAAAAATTTTAGATTTTCGGTTTCTGATGAAGTTACACGTTTTGAGATTTCCCGAATTCAAATCGGCCATTTTTAGAAAATACCTGTCTGATTGAGTTCGAACACTGTACTTTATGAATCAATGGACTTAATTTAACCGAACTTGATATTTGGTTGGACCTTGGTTTGAATTGGTGCCGATTAGCTTTTGGGCTATATCACCGAACAGGGGGCGCTTCCACGTTGCGATTTCCTCTCATTTCAGGAAAGACTCAGCATCTACAGTGTACCAAACATAGAGAAACATACGTATTAAGTAAAACTCTGCTCACCCCAGCAAAGTAATTGCCTTCTCATAAACGGAATTAAATTGCAACACAGATGCGCCTTGTCAATATGCATCCAAAGTGAATGGGGCCGTGCCCTTAGCGACAGTGCTCTTAGCGGAAATCCATAAATCCGTGTCCTTAGCGGAAATGTTATCCCCCCTCGGTGGCATGCTTTGAACATACGTGCCTTTAGTTGAAATGTATAATAAATTTAAAAATAAATTAATAAATAAAAAAATGAACTCTTCAATTTTCCTCCACACTTTATCCACATTTAGCACTGGCTATATTTTGCTTCAGAAGTAACCTGTCGCAAAAATAGGTATGCTTACTGTAGAATATCCGTTATTTAACGGCCCTCTTCACTCACCGTCGCCGGAAGCCCGAGCCAATGTTATTCAATGGGGAAATTTTCTTTACAAATAACTTATTAACTAATACATATTTTTAAATTCTGTTTTCACATTCAGAAAATTCCCAACTGTTAAACTGACGGACCTTTTTTAAAAATGTAATTTTTCAATTTTTAATATTTTATTTCGAAATTGCAAAATGAAAAAAATTCACATATTGAAAATTCGTATTTTGCAGCTTCAAAATAAAATATAAAAAATTAAAAAAATAATATTTTAGAAAAGGTGCGTCAATTTAACAGCTGGGAACTTTCAGAATGTGAAAACAGAATTTAAAAATATGTATTAGTTAATAAGTTATTTGTAAAGAAAAATTTCCCATTGAATAACTTTAGTTTTGGCTTCCGGCGGCAGGGCCCTTAAGGGAATGGTGATCTATAACAATATAAAGTTTAATGAATCACAGTATTCCATACGAAAACGTACATTATTGTCATTTTATAATTTTATTTAAGTTTTTGAAAATCTAATTAAGCTTTACACCTTTTAAAACTAAAACAAAAACTAAAAATCATTAGGTAGATTTTGATTATTAACACTTTCCAACTGTACGTACTCGTTGTATCGTAGAACATTATTATAGTTCTACGTCTAACTATATTATTACACAATGGACAGACAGAAAGACAGACATATTGACTAACTGAATTCATAATCACTCTGAAACTTTGTTGGAAAGTGTTAAAAATGTTTAACACAAACAGAAATGCTGCTCTTAATTTCCTATTTGCTTTCCCTTAAATTGCAGAAATCGCTGTATAGCAGCGCCACCTGTCGGTCCATAAACATTCAAATTGAATCAGCATAATGTCTCACAATGGCCTTCTCTTATACCAAGTTTTAATTGATTATACGTAATAGAACCTGAGATATAGCTTCCCCTTAAATTGTAGAAATCGCTGTATAGTATTGTCACCTGTTGAGCGCTTGGCACCAAAAGTTGAAAGGCACTAATTTAGCTCAAGGTACATCTACATGTAAATTTATATGCAATTCTGAGCAGTAGTTCCGGAGATACAGTTACCACAAAATTTTTGTCATTCACACACACACACAGAGATAGACGGACAGACAGACATTTTCAAATAATAGTTAAATCGTGTTCTGGATCTCTCAGAACGTGTAAATCCGTCGAAAACCGGAAGTCGATATTTTTACGAATTCAATACTTTCATCTATTGAATATAGAAGAAAGTAAAAATAAAACATTCTTAAAATATTTGCGGATGCCGGAGGCGGACAAACGGACAGTAAAGTAGACAACAGTAATTCAAATCATATAATTAAAAAAAAAAAAAAAAAAGGTAGAATTATTCTACCATTTTTTTAAATGTGATTCACGTTTATGAATACGCTTAATGTAAACGAAAATGCAATTCAGCAAATTTCCAATAATAACCCTCAGTGTAACTGAGTATTTTTGTGTGACTCTGTAAATCTAATGCTAATCATACTATACATTCTATAAAGAACAATTTTTTTTGCATATGAATAACATATTTCAATCTGCTACTCGCACACCTTCTTATTTCCGCTAAGGGCACGGCTTCTTCTATTCCTCCTTCTTCCCTTTCATCCTAGGGTGCCTCGATAAGATAATATAGGCACCCTATTTCATCCCATTCCGCTAAGGCACGTTCCGATAAGGGCCCGTCACCACTTTACTTTGCTTTGCAAAAAAAAAGTGGTCGCATTTCGACCACTGGGCGATACTAGTAAATATTACTATGAAAAAAAAAATGAAGTAACACGAGTTTGAAAAATTTTAAAACAATCACTTTTGATAAAATTTCACTTGTGTACAGTTAAATTTGTAAGAATAAAAGTTGCATGTGAAAAGGCTCAATTATAAGTCATTTATACGTCGTTTAACATCATCCCTTGGAAAACAATGCTTACTGTACATGGTCTGTAGTGCTTTATGTACCTGTAGACCACATCCATAAGGGGTAGACGGGTGGTCGAGCTCGTAATGGAAAGTTTGCGGGTTCGATATTCAAACCGGTGAATACTGCCGTGTACATTAATGGTGGCTAGTGTACCTAAAATCTGTCTTGGCTGAAGTGTTCCTCCACGTTTCGGAAAGTAATACCTCGGGGGGGGGGGGGGGGGGAGGTCACCAAAACAAGGGAACTATCACTTCCACGGAAGATCAAAGTTGTGATGCCATGTTTCAGGACTACTCTTAGGCGGTGAATCCCAAACTATCGAAAAATGCCCACTGTGTGGCTCTAGTGTGACGTTAAATCCACTCAACCACTCAATCAACTATAACCAGAGATTCTCTTTTTGTACGTAATAATAAGAAATCCATCTTAACCCATTACCACGCAACACCAGAAATAATTGCATTTAACAGTTAACTAAACTAGATGGCATAGGTGGACTCTGCTCAGTTCCCCATCATATTTATGTTCTCATAAATTTCTAGTGCGAGACATAGTATAATCATGTTAAGAGAAATGAATTTGACCAAAGCTTTGATACAGTGACAGAATGATATCCACGCCTGATAGGCTATCCACCGTTCACATCGATATATTTATCATATTCTAATCTATTAATTTATTTTATCAGGGTCGATTCCATTATTTAGTTTTCATGCTACTATTTACAATGCAATAATCCTCTAAATTCATATTTATATGAAAAGTTCTAGTTGGCATAGGTGGACTCTGCTCAGTTCCCCATCATATTTATGTTCTCATAAATTTCTAGTTTGAGAGATATAATCATGTTAAAAGAAATGAATTTGACAAAAGCTTGATACAGTGACAGAATGAAAACCCCGCCTAATAGGCTATCCACCATTCACTTCGATATATTTATCTTATTCTAATCTATTAATTTATTTTATCAGGGTCAATTCCGTTGTTTAGTTTTCGTGCTACTACAGGGTGGCTAGAAGTCAGGGAAAATCCAAGAATCAGGGAAAAGTCAGGTAATTTAGAAAATCTGGAAAAGTCAGGGAATTTCCTTTAAAGTCAGGGAATTTTATCAAATTTTGAGAAAATAGCTATATTAATCATTAAATTATTAATAATATTTTCAATCGCTAAATTTTTTGCTAATGTCGTGAATTTTTCATCGAAAATAAACAGTGAGAGTCAGGGAAAAATGGAGGAAAATCTCGAAAAATAGTCAGGTAATTTGAAAAGGTTTGAATGCTAGCCACCCTGTACTATTTCCAATGCAATAATCCTCAAAATTCATATTTATATGAAAAATTTACAATTTCGCTATGTTGGTAAAATCGTAAATTACGAATAATTTACGAAATTTTCCTATTAGAATATTTGTATTCAATCATGTTCAAACAAATATCATAAATGTAATTTTGAAGTTGTCTAATGTATTTATGAGCCTCAAAATGAAAGTTTATGCTCAATTTTACCTTATTCTGGCATGTTAAGTAAATCGTAAATTCCAAATAACTTACGAATTTTTTTAAATTGGAAAAATCATAGTCTATGATATTCATGCCAGTATCCTAAATAATATTTCGAAAGTGGTTTGACATCTTTACGATGAAAATATCCCTCAAGATTGACGTTTATGTGAAATTTTGCTCTATGCTGCCATGTTAAGAAATTCGTAAATTTCCAATAACTTGCGAAATTTTCAAAGTAGCATATTTATAGTTACTGATGTTCCTTCCGGCATCGAAACTGATATTTTAAAACTGGTCTGACATTTTTACAGTAAAAAGTTTCCATTTAATGCACGTTTAAGTGAATTTTTGTCCTATTCTCCCATGTTAAGAAAATCGTAAATTTCTAATAACTTACGAAGTTTTTAAATTCGAATGTTGCAAATAAATAGGGTTCTTGCCAGTGTCGAAAGTAATATTTTAAAACTGATCTGACCTCTCTGCGACAATTTGTTCTTGAGATATCGTGTACACAGACTAACAAACTAACGGACTTACATACTAACAGACTAACAGACACCCTACAGACAGACACCATAGAAATTTTGTCATTTTCGGATTCCTCACACCTGAAAACGTGAAAAAAAGTCAAAAAACCGAGGTCGAAAATTTTCACGATTACCTAAGTTCTCCATACCTATAGTATGATGGGGAACTAAAACGAGATTTTATATTAACTATTGTTTTTAAGTAAGAAAATAGTAGATGATTATTTTATTACAAAAAATTTGATCTGAAAAATAATTTTATGTTTAAAAAGGAATTTTAAATTTAAAGCAGTTTTCAAACCAACGCTTTTGAAAATTTTCATATTTGAATGAGCTTATATAACTTGTAAAAAATTTTCTTCATAATAAAATAATTACTTTTGAAGCCATCTGTAGTTTTTGCTGTTTTATGCTCTCACAAGGAAATCTCCTTAAACATTTATTTGTATTCATATTATACTCTTTTTTCACTGAAGTTGTACAAATACAACCCTCTGTTTTTAGTAAGGTAAGACCAATTTGCAGAATTTTACTTTAAATTATTGTTATATATGATCAAAATAATGAGTGTTACTGTTTGTATTTAGAAAAAAAAATCATTATTTTGAGTTTTGGCGGTTAATGGGTTAAACAAGGCCATCATAACGAGAGTTCACTGTATTTAAAGACTTTTAATTAATGGGGAAATTAAATTTAAAAGAAAAATGTACAATACATAATGTGGATTTTTTTTAGACAGTTGTCTTCCAGACATCTACGAAAACTATAAAAACGAATGTTTCAAACTTTAAGTTAAAGGGAGAAAAAAAAAAAAAAAACATTCTATGATAAACATCATGAATTAAAATAAATAATAAGCTTAGTCCATTTATAAAGTAATTATTTTTTAAGTACAAAAGACTACACAATTTAAACTTCGTCTCTTCCGGCGTCTATAAAACAAGCTCCGAGAAATGACCCTTCGTAATAACACCGCATGGCCTTGACCGAGTGATTTCACGGTCATTGAGATCTTGAATCGACCTGCGGCTTGCTTTACATCATTATTTAATCAACAACTTCTAACTACAAAAGAAAAAAAAAACCTCTTACCTGATTCCGGGGCTACCATAAGTGGAGGGGCCCCTACATTCAAAGCAGTTTCGGTGGCATCCTCATCTGTTTTGGCATAGGCATTAGTGGCATGTATAAACAAACTCAGGACAACAACAACCCACGCTATTCGTATGTCCATCGATGTGATGAACTCCGTTTATCCTCCGTAACTACCTCTCTAAACCTCGTTTTTAGCTTAGAGGCATCTCTGGCGAGGTTACCGAAGTAAGTTTTGGTTTTTCTTTTAGATTTTACGCTTCTTTAACAGTCGCCAAGGGAAAATGTGTCGCCAAGAATACTTTAGGTTTTGTTGTAATTATTCACCATTAAAAATAAATATATAAACTCATAATTGTCTTAACAAGACAGTCATATTTCTCCGAAGAGGATGGAGGACATAATAAATAATTTTTGAAAATTATTGTCTTAGAATTATAAAAATTTACATCTATGCTATATCAATATTAAGTATATTAGAATTTCTGGAAAGCTTCTTAAATTTAACAAAACAAAATTCAAAATTTTAGTTACTTTTTACTTTCTTCTATATGTAATATAAAGAAAGTATTGGATTCGTAAAAATTTTCGACCTCGGGTTTTTGATGGATTTACACGTTTTGAGAGCTGTAGAACACGATTTGACCATTTTTAGAAAATGTCTGTCTGTCTGTCTGTCTGTCTGTCTGTCTGTGTGTGTGTGTGTGACAAAATTTTGTGGCAACTGTATCTCAAGAACTACTGAACAGAATTTCATACAAATTGGTATGTAGTTGTACCTTGACATAAATTAGTGCCTATCAACTTTTGGTAAAAATTGTCTTACAGGTTGCGTTGCCATCCCGCTTTTTCTAAATTTTTAACATGGTGATATAGGACAAAATTTTGTATAAATGTGCATAAAGAGAATTATTTTTTAGTAATCATTATGAAATTTACAAGAATTATTTAAAATAGAGATAGTCAACTGGGAAAAAAATTTTGTATGCGTAGGAGCCTCGCCACCCCCCGTGGGGGGGAAGTCCCCCCTCAAGGGGAGTAAATTTTCAAGATGGGTATCTTTCGAAAGGTCTCGTCAATACCTTTAAAACGAATGGTTGAACTATAAATCTGTGATAATTTAAAACAAAGTTATCGATTTTTTTTACTTTTAACAAAAAAAAAAAAAAAAAAAAAAACTGAAAAAAAACCGTTTTTTTTTTTGTTTTTTTTTTTTTTTTTTTTTTTTTTAACGAAATTTAACCAGACTTGGTATTTAGTTGGCCCCTGACATAAACTGAGGCTGATTAGATTTGGGGATCAATCGCTCAACAGGTGGCGCTGTGATCGTATTTTTTCTAAATTTTTAACATGGCAGTATAGGAAAAAAATTCGTATAAATGTACATAATGAGAGTTATTCTTAACCTGTGATTGTGAAATTAATATGAATTATTGATAATAGTAGTAGTTAATTAGGGAAAAAATTTGGGGCATCGCTTCCCCCCCTAGGGGGAAGTACCCCCCCCCCCTCCGGGGGGGGGGGTGTAAATTTTCAAGATCGGTATCTTTCGAAAGGTCTCGTCAATACCTTTAAAACGAATGGTTGAACTATAAATATGTGGTAATTTAAAACAAAGTTATCGATTTTTTTTACTTAAAAAAAAAATAAAAATAATCTTTTTTTTTTTTTTTTTTTTTTTTTTTTTTAATATTGTTACTGCGTGAATTTGTATAGGAAAATATAGAAGAAAGTCTTGTGGTGGCCACAACATACTAGTTAAATATTAGTTTCAGGTAATTTATTTTACAGTATTATTCTAACATACACTATCTTTCCATAAATGACCGGACACTTTCGATTTCAGACGTTTTTTTTTTTTCAAATATCTCAAAAAGTACTTAAAGAATCATCTTTGAAACTTCAGGAGTGGGAATAACATGTTACACCTCACATACTACAGTGAAAATTTTGCTACGAAAATAAAAGAGGGATCAGTAAAAAATTAAATAAAAATGAAAATGTTTGGGATAATTCTGTAAAAAGTAATGCTTGAAATGAAATCTGGATGTAGATGGGCTGTGTGATTATGGGACTTCTTCTTATTCTTTGTACAGTAAAGCATCGTTTATAAGTCTTTCAAGGGACTGATGTAAAAGCACGTATAAATGAAAAGACGTATAATCGAAATTTTAATAATAACACTTTGATTACTACAAATTTAATGACACTTAAGCAAAATTTATATGAAAAGACTAATTAATAAAGTTTCTTAAGTTAGTAAATGTATATTATACTTTCCTTTTAAGACAATAATTAATTTAAAAAAAAAAAAGGTTTATTATTAAAAGTGAGAAAAATCATACTATTAGATCATAACTGGGTACTAATTACATGTATCATATATTGAGTATTATATTGCATTTCTTAAGAGCTATATGAACACATTTTGAATATTAATTATATCTTTAATAATAAGCATACGATCGATTTATGTCCATACAGATAGCTACTTAATAACAATGAAAATCTTTAATATTCGTCTGATTTGCTCCTTGTCTATGAGTATTAAACATTCTACTGTGAATTCTATGGATTCTTTGATCAGTATTCTTCGATATTTCCCGTGTTGATCCATTTAAAATGCTTTCTGGGAAAAATCAGTCTTATTTTGAATGTAAAATAATGACAAGTTGAGAAATTTTGCGAATTTTTGTAAAGTGGAAAAGACGTAGTATAACCGATATTAGCGGCGTATAAATGAAAAAATTTTGCATTAAAATGAATAGAAATGAATAGGGGCTTCACTAGAAGGTAATGTAAATATAAATGTAAATAAAATGTAAAAGACGATGTATATATGTAAATATAAATGTAAAAGTATAAATATAAATATAAATGTAAATATAAATGTAAAAGACGAATAAACGAGAGACGTATAAACGGTGCTTTACTGTATAAGTTTTTATAGGGCTACCACATATATTCATGGAGATATAACAGTTTCTTTAAAAAATCCCCAAAAAAATTGTCACTTTTTAAACTATAAAACGCAAAGGATTAAGTCCAGTGCAAAACCCTTTTCAGAAAACTTGACACGCAATATTAGACACAGCATACAGCAATCAGAATACAAAAATATTAAATATCTAACGAAGTATGAGCTTTAGCGAAATTTCATTTGAATAATATAATAGCCGATAGTATTGGGCTGTATGAAAACCCTAAACAAATATCGTACAAATTCAAAAAGTTATACTCGTTAGAATGAGCTGTATTTCAATTCTTCTCAAAAATAAGAAAAATGATAAGGGGTTTTCTCAATATTTATTTATAATCAACGAACATTGTATAACAATTGACCAAATAAAAATAAAAATATGAGTAAAACTCCTCATAGTTTAGCTGATTTCTTGAGAGGAACTGAAATGCTGTTCATTCTATCGTGTACAAAATGGAAGTATTGTATTCGGTCCAAAAATTCGATAACGAGTTTTCACCTGATTTACACGTTTTAAGGCTTCCTGAGTCCAAAAAAGTAGTTTTTTGGCAATTGGTCAGTGTGTGTGTGTGTGTGTGTGTGTGTGGAATTTTCTGGCTATCATATCTCCGAAACTAATAAAGATTGAACTACGAAACTATACAGCTGATTCAGGTCTGGTGTACAGATGGATTTTCCAAATTTTGGTGAAAATTGGAAAACCGGAAATGGGTCATCGGAAACCGGAAATGGTACCGTAAGTCCGTATCTCAAAAACGGCTCCAACGATTTTCTCCTACGTTGCTATATAAACACTCTGTTAGATACTCCTTTCGAATGATATAGTTGGTTAGGTCAAGAAAATTGATAGGCGTCCTGTATAAATAGCTCAATTTCAGGTCTCGCAAGTGCATTCCTTTAAAAACGGCTGTACGAATTTTTTTTTCAAACTCGCCATATTAACTCTCTTTTAAATATACTTTTGTATGTAATTATTGTTTTCCGGTCAATAATTGAGAACACCAAGTTTTGGTAAAAGTTGGTATCTCAAAAACGTCTGTAACGATTTTCTTGAAAATTGTTTCATTAATCCATTCTAGCTTTCTCATAACTCGCTATGTAAACTCTGTTTTATATGCCTTTATAGGTGTATCAAGTTTCTCTTACTGAAAAATTCCAAAAAATACATATAATACGTGTAATAGTGGGTAATGGAAGTCGTGTTGTTGTTTCACACCAGATTTTTTTAATATACACGATACTTCTTTAGGGGTTTTTATATAGGTAACTCAATACATTTGGCTATTAAATTATGCAAATGATATTCCGCTAAAGCTAGCGCATGCACAGTTAAATATCATTTAGTAAAATGCTCATATTTCGTTAGATATTTAATATTTTTACATTCTGATTGCTATATGCTGTGTCTAATATTGTGTGTCAAGTTTTCTGAAAAGGGTTTTGCACTGGATTTAATCCCTTGCGTGTTATATAGTTAAAAAGTGACAAATTTTTGGGGGATTTTTTAAAGAAACCGTTATATCTCACTGAATATATGTGGTAGCCTCATAAAAATTTATACAGAAAATACAATGGAACATCATAATTACATACTACAGCCAGACTGTATTTCAAGCATTACTTTTAACGCAGTGATCCCAAACATTTTCATTTTTATTTAAGTTTTTACTGCTCCCCTTTTTATTTTCGGGGCAAAACTTTCACTGAAATATATGAGGTGTAGCATGTTATTCCCACTCCTAAAGTTTCAAGATGATTCTTTAAGTACTTTTTGAGATATTTGAAAAAACGTCTGAAATTAAATGTGTCCAAGCATTTATGGAAAGGTAGTGTATTGTTGCGTACTTGGGGGTTCGTGAGTTGTCTGAGAATGAAAGGCCAAACGTACAAAAATTCAGTAATTTATTCACAGAAGATTCCAGAAAAATGCAGGTCTATAAACCAAGTATCAGCTTCAATTCAAACAGTAAACACAGCTTAAACAACAGCTGTCAATAACAAATCCACAGTACAAACTGTATACCAATAACACTTGAAGCAAGTCTCTCTCAAAGAGGCTCAAGAGCAATGCAAGCACTAGCGAAGCTCGCTGAGATCTGAACTGAACTGACTGCCTTTGGCGAGGAAGCGCTCCTTATATGCTGTTCCATGGAGCCCAGATTTTTCGAGAAAACTCTAGAAAGTGGTCAACCAATCAACTTACAGCTTCCATATTTGGTATATCCCATATAAGGATTTTCTCGCCAAGGTCGCCAAAAAAATCGCCAAGGTGGGAAAAAGTCGCCAAATTTGGCGCCAAATCCATTACTTGCATTACTGGGGCTTTTTAAGGCGTTTTTAAGGGAAAATAAGGCTATTTCAACGCTAAAACGACTAGAAATGCACAAAATTAGCACTTTATCAACTTACTAAGCCTCTTTGAAAGAATTTATACAAAAATAAACACAATTATTTACAATTTCGTAACACTGCCCCCCTCCCAAGGACTGCACGTCCCGGGCAGTGCAACCCTTGGTCAAGAGGCGAAACTAAACAAATTTACACAATCTAAAACACAAAAACTAAGTTGCACATAAAGATAACATAGAAATATAAATTAAGTGGGAAATATTTACAAAATTCACAAATATGTACAAATATTTACAGTGCGCATGCGCAAATTTTACCAGTATTTACATTTAAAATTTTAATTTTACCGTTACTTGTGGTACTTGGCTAGCCTATTATAGTGCACCACCTTCGGTTTTGATGAAGGTGTTTTAGTGATCCGCACCACTACATCATTCAGCCTTTTTAAGACTGTGTATGGTCCGTCCCAGTTGCACTGTAACTTGGGAGAGAGTCCTTTGCGTCGAACAGGATTCCACAACCAAACTTTCTCTCCTTCCTGGAACTCATGTTGCGTAGCCTTTAGATCGTACCTTGTCTTCATTTTCTCCGTTGCCATGTTAATCCGCTCCCGAGCAAAGTTGTGTACGTCCTCAAAACGTGCCTGGAGATCTTGGATGTACTCCTCGGGCGATGAAGGCGCATCGGGTGGACAACCAAACAGGAGATCACAAGGGAGACGAAGTTCACGTCCAAACAGCATCTGGGCTGGAGTGTAGCCGGTGGTTTCATGGACAGCACTTCGATAAGCCAGCAGGAACAATGGCAACTTCAAGTCCCAATCTTGCTGGTTCCTTGATACTAGAAGAGAGAGGTTATTCAGGATGGTACGATTGAACCTCTCGACCATGCCGTCCGACTGGGGATGTAAAGGTGTTGTCCGGGTTTTGTCTATGCCAAGTAGTTGACACAGTCCTTTGAAAACATCAGAGGTAAAGTTCCTACCTTGGTCGGTATGAAGTTGTAGGGGCGTGCCGTACCTTGACACCCATTGCTGCACTACGACCTCTGCGACTGTGCATGCCTCTTGATTGGGAATGGGATATGCCTCAGGCCACTTGGTGAAATAGTCCATCACGACGAGGATGTATTTATTTCCACTGGAGGTCCGTGGCAAAGGACCCAAGATGTCGATTGCAATTCGTTCAAATGGTGCTCCCACGTTATACCGTTGCAGTCTCCCTCGACTTCGTTTCTGCGGGCCTTTACGTGCCGCACAAGCATCACAGGATTTACACCATTTCTCCACATCCTCCTTTGCCTTGCACCAGTAGAAGCGTTCCCGAACTTTCTGCAGAGTCTTCATTACCCCAAAATGGCCTCCTGTAGAGCTACTATGCAGTTGTTCTAAAACAGCTGGAATTTTTGATCTTGGTAATAAAATCTGCCATCTGAAGCTTTTCCCATCATCAGATTCCCACTTTCTGCATAATACGCCGTTTCTGATATGAAGAGAGTCCCAAAGTGCCCAATAACTTTTCGTAATGGGACTAAATCTGGAAATGCCCTGCCAGGTAGGTCTGTTGCTGGTCGTCTCCTTCAGCTGTAATATTGGCTTTATGTCAGGATCTTCCAACTGGGATTTTCTAAGTTCTTCGTCACTCCATGGATCGGGATTTTGATCTGATGGTGTTGAGACAGTAACTTGGCAGGCAACCGGATTTATCGGCAGGTATTTCTGTTCGGCTCTAGAGCAATACTTGCAGCTTTCCGAGCAGGGCTTCCGTGACAAGGCATCTGCATTACCATGTAGAGTCCCTTTACGATGACGTATCTCGAAGTCATATTCCTGGAGGCGTTGTATCCACCTGGCAATCTGTCCTTCCGGGTTCTTGAACTGGAGCAACCACGTTAAAGATGCATGGTCAGTCCGGAGCAGGAATCTTCTGCCATAGAGGTAATGATGGAAATGTTCTATGGCTTTTACGATGGCGAGTAGCTCTTTCCTGGTGGTACAGTAATTTCGCTCCGGTTTAGACAGGCATTTACTCCAATAGGCAATGACATGTTCTTGACCATCAATTTCCTGCGACAGAACAGCACCGACACTCTCATGGCTGGCATCTGTATCAAGTATGAACTGTCTGTCGGGCTGTGGATATGTCAAGATAGGCGATGATGTTAAGGCCTCTTTAAGTCGCTTGAACGCTTTTTCACATTCATCTGTCCACAGGAACTTCTGTTTGGCTTCCGTCAGCTTGTGCAGTGGTCTGGCAATATTTGAGAAACCCTTGACAAACTTCCTGTAGTAAGTGCATAACCCCAGGAAACTTCGTAGTTGGTGTACATTTTCAGGGCGACTCCAGTTCTCGACTGCAGAGATCTTCTCAGGATCAGTTCTCACACCTTCGGCAGAGATGATATGGCCGAGGTAGCTCACTTCACGACGGAACAAGTTACACTTGCCTGGATTCAATTTGAGGTTAGCCATTCTGAGTTTCTCCAGCACCTTTCGGATGTTTCGTAGATGGTCTTCAAAGGTGCGCCCCACAATGATAATATCATCCAAATACACCAGACAGGCTTCATAGGAAAGTCCTTTTAGCACTGTCTCCATCAGGCGTTCGAAGGTGGCAGGTGCATTACATAATCCGAATGGCATAACTTTAAATTGCCACAGTCCTTGTCCCGTGGTGAATGCAGTCTTCTCACGATCATCAGGATGTAATTCTACTTGCCAGTAACCGCTCTTCAGATCCAACGTCGAGAACCATTTATTGCCAGCAAGTGTGTCTAATGTGTCGTCAATTCTGGGAAGAGGGTAACTGTCTTTCTTCGTGATGTCATTCAAACGACGATAATCCACACAAAATCTTGTTGAACCATCCTTTTTTCGCACCAGTACTATGGGAGAGGCCCAAGGACTCGTTGATGGCTCGATGACGTCATTGTGCTGCATTTCATTTAGAAGTTCAGTGACCTCTTCCTGTTTAGCAAAAGGAAGTCTTCTTGGATGTTGTTTGATTGGAGGATGATTTCCTGTATCAATTCTGTGCTGGGTGATGTTCGTTCGCCCGACGTCTTCAGGTGTTCGAGAAAAAAGGTCTTTAAATTCTTGGAGTAGCTTCTCCGCAGCGCATCTCTGTTCCTTTCCTAACTCTGCATTCTTGAGTAGTTCCGTTGTTAATTGCTCAGAAGACTTGGATTCGGTTGATTGCATGGGGCGGTTTATGCATGTTACAGGAGTGCAGGCTGCTAACACTTCATCCTTCTTCACTGTTCGGACCTTATCGCTGATGTTTGCGACTCTCACAGGTATAGTACTCTTTGAGAGATCAACTAGAGATGAAGCTACCAGAACTCCTCTTGGGCTATTGTCGGTATTCGGGTATTCAATCAGTCCATAGCGGAAGTATTGCTTTGTAGGTGGTGTTCCTGAAACTATTGTCTCTGTGTGTGGGGGGATGGAGATTTCAGACTTGGCTGTTATCTGGCAGATTGTCTGAATGTCTTGATTTTCAGTGTTGAACACAGCGATGTCTTCCGAACTCGAATGCAGTTCATTATTCTTGAAGTCCAACTGAAAATTAAATTTTCTCAGGAAATCAATTCCAATGATTAAAGGATCTCTTATATCAGCCACATATGCCATATGATGGTAACTGGCATTCCCAAAAGTGATGGCCAAGTTCATTTTTCCATATATTTTGATTTCGTCTCCGGTCACAGTCTGGAGTTTAACGCAGGGCGGAGTCCAGATGATCTTCTCTTTTAGTTCTTGAGCCAAATCCGTTCTAATGATGGTCACGTTGGCTCCCGTGTCCAGAATCATCCGGCAGGTGGCGTTGTTGACTTGGCCATAGACGTGAAGTCCATTATCGCCGCCACTCATCGATGAAACATGAAATACTGTAAATTGGGGCTCTTTAATTTTAGGCAACCTCCGCCCCGCGAGATGGCCTCCTCTTAGTTTCCCTGCAGTGATGGTGAAGCCGGGTGATTTCCTATAGTTGGTCGTACGGGGCAGTTCCTCTTCACATGACCATCCCCTCCACAGCCCCAGCACTTTATCTTCCGATCCTTTTTTTCTATATTATTTTCCAGGCTGCGCAATCTCTTTAAGATCTCTGCGAAACTTCTCTTCATTTCATTCTCATCAGCAGGCGTATCATTTAATGAGACTGCTCTTATGGTATGGCGGTCTTTCCGGGAGGCTTGTTGGGCTGCCTCTATCCTAAGTGCATAGCCTAAAGCTGATTCTACGTCTCTGATGTTGGAGAGTCTCAGCGCTTTTTGAATTTCTGGATCCCGAACAGCATCGATAAAGTACTGAAGAGCTAAGTCGTTTCGAGTGTCAGCTTGACAGTCTGAGAATGCTAGGTGTGACAATCTCTGAATGTCCGCTGCCAGCTCTTGCAAACTTTCGCCCGTTTTCTGGTAACGGGACTTTAGCTGGAGGCGACTATAGTCCTTAGAACACTTCTCTCCGAACCGTAGCTCCAGTGCTCTAGTCAAGGCCTCGAAGTCGTTCCTTTCTTCTTTAGAAACATTTCTCAGGATCTCGGCTGCATCTCCCCGTAATGCTGCTGCTAAGTGGACCGACTTGGCGGTAGAGTCCCAGCCGTTAGCTTCAGCTACGATGGAAAACTGCGTCTTATATACATGCCAGGAGGAACTGCCGTCGTAGGTAGATAGCTTAATAAATTCGTGATTCTGGTTTCTTCTCTCTTTCCTTTCAGTTTCCTGGGGCTTGGATTCTAACTTTTCTTCGAGATTCCGAATCTTGCTCTGCAAATCATTCCCTATTACCTCTCCGCTCCGCGTATCTCCGAAATGTTGGCGCGTACAGAACAGATTGGCGCATTTTCGTAGCTAACGCCAAAATCTCTCTACCGCAAAGCAACCCTTGATTATACTTCGTTCCGCATTCGTGAAAACTTCAATCTTTTTTTTTTTCTTCTTTTCTCCCTGTCAGAAGAATAAACTGCTGAAACTGTGTGTTAATGAGTTTTAGCGTCGTTATTTTTAAATAATATACTTAATGTCTAAATTTAGTAGGAAACCTTCACCCTTTTTTTTTTTTTTTCTAATTATTTATTTAATTTTTACTTTTTCTGATCCATAAAAGGAGTAGAGAAAATATTGTTCTTAGGTCAAATTTTAGAAAAAAAAAAAAACTATTTTTTGTCCAATTATTTAATTTTTACTTTTTTCTTAATACAAAAAACAAGTAAAGAAAAATTACTTTTACTATTTTTACTTTCTCTTACCCATTAGGTAGAGAAAGTATTGTTTTTAGGTCAAATTTCCGAACGCGAGATTTTGTTATATTTACACGTTTTGAGGTCCCCTGAATACGAAAATCATGTTTTTAGCAAATGGTCTGTGTGTGTGTCTGTGAGTGTGTCTGCCTGTTATCAACATATCTCAAAAACAAATTATGGCAGAAAGTTCAAACTTGGTATTCTAAATGTGTATCATATAGGGATGCTACAGTAAGATTTTCGTTAAGATCAAGCAAATGGTTCGCGTACAGGGACAATCAAGAGAATTCTAATACATTACGTCTATGGGGGAAATTGCAGGTAAGTAGAGTTTAACGTCTATAGACTGCACTAAACCAAATGAAACGAATATATATTTTTTGTAATAGAGATAGTTAACTGGGAAAAAAATGTTTGTGTATGTAGGAGCCTCGCCTCCCGCCCCTGGGGGGAAGTCTCCCCTCGAGGGGAGTAAATTTTCATGATAGGTATCATTCAAAAGATCTCGCCAATACCTTTAAAACGAATGTTTGAACTATAAATCTGTGATAATTTAAAACAAAGTTATAGATTTTTTTTTTTTTTTTACTTTTAACGAAAAAAAACTTAGAAAAAAAAATCTATTTTTTTTTTTTTTTTCAATATTTTTTTTTTTTTTTTTTTTTTTTTTTACAATATTTTTGGCAAAATAGGGCAAAATTTCCTTTAAAAATCCATTAAGAGAAATATTTTATCTTTAGGATATCACATCACTTTAAAAATATCATTTATGTTACATCTCATAAAGTATAAACATTTTAATTTGAAAATTTAGCAAGTAATTTAAAATTTAAAAATTCTTTAATATGACAAAATAGGAAAACATTTTACGTAAACTTATGTTTTTGTCTTAGTGCATTGGAAATAGTAATATCATATCGCATTTGAAACTAAAGAACGAAAGCACGCCTAATAAAATTAATCAGCAAATAATAATAAGTTAAATGTATTGGATCGGATTGAGATTAGCCTAGTTAGAGGGGCATTTCAGTCTGCGACTATGTTAGTTTCCTATCATATTCATTACTTTTTAACATGAAGCTTAACAGAATGTTATTATGTTCGCTCTTAATAGCATTTCATCAGAACAAATATATGAGGAGAAATTGAGCAGAATCTATCTATACCGACATGTTTCTTTTAGGAAAAGGTTGTAGATAGATTATGCATATCCTTATTACCTTGTTTTTATAACACATTACGATTAGATTTTTTATGACTACTGAGAAGGAACAAATAGAATAGCACTAACAAAATCTTGAACGTTTCACTTTTTAACTATGTACGTTGGAAGGTGTAAAGATTGAGATGTCTAAGTAGAAAATTATATGTAGAAGGTTTTATGAACTCTAACTGTGGAATTTAAAACAAAATATCGATATTTATTATGATTAAGATATTCTTAGAAAAATACATAATAGTTAAATATATAGTGAAAATTCAAGCTTTGCATCATAAGATAAATATTTTATAAAGTTAAGTCATACATTTAAAATAATAATAATAATACAAAATAATAGTTAAACAGAAATAGGGTAAGTGCACCAGTGATTGACACTTTTAGAGCAATCTCTGATGTTTTTAATGTTCTAGTCATCAGAAAATATGTTTAGAAATCTTAAATTAGTACATATGGCATGAAAGACATTCAAAACCACATACAGTCGGTAACAAAAGTGTCCGAACACTAGCAAAAATTAATATGTAGAAAAAGTACACTTAGTACGGTTTTGTTAAATAAATCCTTATCGAATCATGTTCTTACACTGACTAAGAACAAGATTCGACAAGGATTTATTTCACAAAACCGTATGAAGTGTACTTTTTTTACATAGGAATTTTTGCTAGTGTTCGGACACTTTTGTTACCGACTGTATATGTTAAAATATATACATTTGATAACAATTATATTTTTTATAAGTTTTATTTGACACCCACTCAGTGTTCCAGTAATTGACACTGCCAGTGTTTTATTTTACCAGTTTTATTTTACCTATGCTCCAGTGTTAGACATAAAATGTTAAAATTCTTATATGTAAAATACTATATGATTTTATAATTTTTTAATTATTTCCGGATAGATGTCAATTACTGGAGCACCTACCCTAGTTAAAAAATAATATAACATTTTTAACTTACCGATTTGGACGGTGGAGAACTCTGTATATAATCCAATGAGTATTGGTTATTCGACCAAACACTTTGACAAATTTTTCTGCTTCCTTCTCACATGTTAAATTAGATCTTAAAGTTAATACATTGTCATTATTAGAATGTATTATTATATGCGGAAAACTGCCTTTTAATTTTGAAATAATAGTGTCAGCTTCCATTTTGCGATTTAAAGCTTTAAATATAACATGATTCAACAATAAAAAAACAAAAGCGGCAATGTTTATTTACACAAATTAAGTGCTGCGTAGTTTTTTCTCTTTGAACGTCCACATTTGGCGAAAATCGCACTGTTTGGCGAAAATTTGTCAATCTGTTCTGTACGCGCCAACATTTCGGAGATACGCCTCCGCTCCACTCTTCTCTCATTTTTCTCTCAAGATCTTCCTCCATTCTCTTAAACTTGCTTTCTGTCTCTGAAACCTTTCCTTTCAGCTCTTGATCAAAGTTTTCTTTAAATTTCTCCTCAAAATTCTCTTCTATCTTCATAAATCTCTCTTCAAAATTCTTTTCCACTTTCAAAACTTTCTCTTCAAAATTTTCTTCTATCTTTATAACTTTCTCTTCTATTCCATCCATTCTGTTTTCCATATCCGATAATTTACTTTCAATCACTTCCTTTACTGTCGAAAGTTCTCTCTTCATCTCGTCTTGATTAGATTTAATTTCTTCGGTCAAACTGTCTTTCAACTCTCTTTGCGATGTTTCCATTTTCTCTTGTGCTACCTTCATTTCTTCAGTCAAACCGTCTTTCAACTCTCTTTGCGATGTTTCCATTTTCTCTTGTGCTACCTTCATTTCTTCAGTCAAACCGTCTTTCAACTCTCTTTGTCCAGTTTCCATCCTTTCCTGTCCGGCTTTCATTTCATTTATCTGGGTAGCTAAGGCTTCTAGAAGTTTTTTCATCTCTTGCTCCATAGCCCTCGTTATCACCATTCACAGACAATCCCACTTCTGACACCAGAAATGTTGCGTACTTGGGGGTTCGTGAGTTGTCTGAGAATGAAAGGCCAAACGTACAAAAATTCAGTAATTTATTCACAGAAGATTCCAGAAAAATGCAGGTCTATAAACCAAGTATCAGCTTCAATTCAAACAGTAAACACAGCTTAAACAACAGCTGTCAATAACAAATCCACAGTACAAACTGTATACCAATAACACTTGAAGCAAGTCTCTCTCAAAGAGGCTCAAGAGCAATGCAAGCACTAGCGAAGCTCGCTGAGATCTGAACTGAACTGACTGCCTTTGGCGAGGAAGCGCTCCTTACATGCTGTTCCATGGAGCCCAGATTTTTCGAGAAAACTCTAGAAAGTGGTCAACCAATCAACTTACAGCTTCCATATTTGGTATATCCCATATAAGGATTTTCTCGCCAAGGTCGCCAAAAAAATCGCCAAGGTGGGAAAAAGTCGCCAAATTTGGCGCCAAATCCATTACTTGCATTACTGGGGCTTTTTAAGGCGTTTTTAAGGGAAAATAAGGCTATTTCAACGCTAAAACGACTAGAAATGCACAAAATTAGCACTTTATCAACTTACTAAGCCTCTTTGAAAGAATTTATACAAAAATAAACACAATTATTTACAATTTCGTAACAGTATTTAGCATTACTTTATGGATTCAACTGTAAGTTAATTTCTCAAGCATATCTCAAGTATTTAGCATTACATTATGGATTCAATTGTAAGTTAATTTCTCAGCATATCTCAAGAACAAATAACAGCAGAAAGTTCAAACTTGGTATTCTAAATGTGTATCATATAGGGATGCTACACTAAATTTTTCGTTGAGACAAACAAATGGTTCGTATACACCCAAGATAAGTCAAATGTAGAGTTTAGCATCTATAGACTGCACTGCACTAAACCAAATGAAACGAATATATGTTTTTTATAAGTGTAAAAAGATGTTTCACGTAGAATGTGGTATGGAAATCATTCAGTGTTCGTTTATAGGGCTACACAAAAGAACTGAAGTGCGACAATACTTGAAAATTGATGGAAGTAGACTACAGGTTGCGCCATGTGTTTTTAATTTAGGATTGTACGAGGGTTGCCTTTTATTTATTTTTACAAACGACCAATAGAAGGCACTACTGAAATTTGTCTTCAGGATATTTGTAAAATTCAAAATTTTTTTATCTTGGAATCAGTGGCATCTTCTAGAAATCGTCTGCGTATTTTGTTTACAGTGAGTGTTTAAAAGAAGCAAGTGAGTGAAAATAATCTGGTGTGCCACTCACACGATTTTCTCTCACCCTGAAATTTAATACTATAAATACAGATTGGAGATTAAGGGGTAAGATAACGAGTACTGTTATGCAAACCTATGTTAAAAAAATTCAAATTAGGCTTCGGAACAGCTTTATTTGGCAAGTAGTTCTATGTGAGGGCGGCTACCGCCCCCCTCAACCCCCCGTTTCACTACCGTACCTACATTTATATAAAATTCGAATCTGTTATTGCATTCAAAAGTTCATTTAAAATATTGAGACAACTTTCACAACAACATTCTTTGAAACTTATCTTCCTTCATCAAACATTTCTAATAACAAACACATTCACTTCAAAATACAACATTTGGATGGCCTGAAATTATTTGTTTTTAATTTATTTTAACGGACACAGACAAAGGTCAAACGTTAAAAACTTGACTTCGGTATTCAGGAAGCCTCAAAACGTGTAAATATACAAAAAACCAAGCGATGAATATTTAGCTTAAAAAAAAATACATTATTTACCATATGGCTATGAAGAATTAATTTCAATTCCTGAACAGCTTTCCTAAACATGGTAAAATATTGCAGTAAAGCACTTCCACTAACAATAATAATCTGTGTCACTCACACGACTTTCTCTTACCCTGAAATTTAACACTATAAATACAGGTTGGAGATTAAGAGGTAAGATAACGAGTACTGTTATGTAAACCTATGTTAAACAATTCAAATTAGGCTTCGGAAGAGTTTTATATGATAATTAGTTCTGTGTGAGGGGGGCTACCGCCCCCTCAACCACCCGTTTCATTAATGCACCTACATTTATATAGAATTTAATTCTGTTATTAAAATTAAAAGTTTACTTAAAATTATACAGACAATTTTCAAACGCAACATTCCTTGAAACTTATCAATCTTGATTAAACTTTTCCAGCAACAAACTTATATTAACTTCAAAATACAACATTTGGATCTCCTAAAATTATTCGTTTTTAAGTCACTCTAAGAGACACAGAGAAAGATCAAACGTTAAAAAACTTGACTACGGTAATCAGGAAGCTTCAAAACGTGTAAATATACAAAAAACAAGCGATGAATATTTAGCTTAAAACATACATTATTTACCATATCTCTATGTGAAATTTATTTCAATTCCCGAACAGCTTTCGAGGAAATGGTAAAATATTATTAGTAAAACACATCCACTAACAACAAAAATGAACGTTATCGCTTAAATATTTGCAGCCCTGTATATCTTTCGAAGATTATATACAGACCACATGGTGCATCTAAATATAATCCTATAGTAATCATACATGGCCCAGCCTGAAATATACTTTCATCAATTTGCAACGATTGTCGCACTTTTATCGAGTTCTTTTGTGTAGCCCTGTAAATGAACAGTCAATGATCTCCCTACCCTATTCTACATGAGACATGTTTTTATGCATATAAAAAATATATATTCGTTTCATTTGGTTTAGTGCAGTCTATAGATGTTAAACTCTACTTACATGCAATTTCTCATATACACGTAATGTATTTGAATACTTTTGAGTGTCCCTGTACACGAACCATCTGCTTCATCTCAACAAAAAGCTTAGTGTAGCATCCCTATATGATACACATTTAGAATACCAAGTTTGGAATTTCTGCTGCTATTTGTTCTTGAGATATGCTGATAACACACACACAGACAGATACACAGACACACACACAGACCATTCGCTAAAAACATGATTTTCGTATTCAGGAGACCTCAGAACATGTAAATATAAAAAAAACTCATGTTCGAAAATTTGACCCTAAAACAATACTTTCTTTACCTTATGGGTAAGAGAAAGTAAAAAGTATGTTATGGTTTAAATATTGGCATCCCTGCATAGCTTCTAAAAGTTATGTACATACCACATGGAGGACATAAATATAATCCTATATTAATAACACACGGCACAATCTGAAGTACACTTCCATCAATTTTCATGTATTGTCGAACTATAATCAAGTTCTTTTGTGTAGCCCTGTAAACAAACAGTGAATAATTTCTTTACCATATTCTACATGAAACATATTTTTGCGTATATAATATATATATATATATACATATTAGGGATGTGCCGGATCGTCAAAAACTGTGATCCGCAGATACGGATATGAATACGGATACCAGTTTTTCTATATCCGCGGATACGGATACAGATATGGATCTTTTATTTCACAATCCGAGGATACGGATACGGATACGGATCTTTGAAAAATCTATCATCATTTAGTACATATATAACAATTTTTGCTTCCGTTACCCGTTTACCGTACGTAATGGAAGCAGCGTATTCGGTTTCGATATCGATTTTTCTCCTGATTTGCATGTTTTAAGGTCCAAAAAAGTGGTTTTGGGAAATTATTCATTGTGTATGTATGTATATATGTGTGTAGGGGGTGGGTGTGTACCTTTTGACAACGACTGGTGGATCTTTTAAAGGTAGAACGACAGAACTTCATATTTGAAACTTCATATTTTAACTTTTGGTGAAAAAGAAAAAAAGAAAGAAAGAAACTGGAAATGGGAAAAGAAAAACCGAAAAAAGACAAATTTACATCTTAAACAAAACTGTAATACATTTTTTTTCCCACTGTCGTTATATAAAGCCCCTTTCAAATATCTGTTCGCTTGTGTTAGTCGATTTCTTCAGAAAAATTGACAGGCAGTGTACGTGAACATCGTAAAATATAGCAAAGCATTTTCGTAAATTACGTTCAATAGAAAAGAACGTTCAGCTTAACTTTAAGTAGCCCTATATATTGTCTATAAACTATATGCACATCGCATTGTGTTCTTAAATTTAGTTTTATATGAAAAACACCTAATACAAAAAATAAATTATCAGCATTTTCCAAATATAGTCCCAATATATCCAAATACTTTAAGTAGCCCTGTAAACGAATGATGAATTATTTCCATTCCACGAAGCCATTGTACGAAACATGTATTCATGCATATAAAAAAATATGTTTACTCCATTTTGCTTAGGGCAGCTTATAGATGTTATACCGTATAAAAAAAAATCCTATAAATTACTTTAAATACGAACAATGTAGTCTACTATGACGTAAAGAGCTTATTATGAAGATTTTAATGAAATTTAACTCTTAAGGGGTTGATACAACTAAACAAGGTATATAGTCGGTCTTAGATCTTATATTCTATGAACTGGACCAGGGCGTTAAAGGTATGCGAAGATTTTTAATTTATTATTCGTATCTCTGCAGTTTTTTCCAACGTGTAGTAAAATGACTCCTTTTAGGCACTGATTCAAGTAAAAGAGGAGAATCTTCCAAAATTTTTAATTCTTAATCCTTTTAGGGGCGGTGCTAATTCTAATTCCTAACTTCAAAAACTCATCATGGACATTTTTAACAAAATTTTACTTTATCGATACAGAGGAAAAACTTAATTTATTTTTTTACTTTTAGGTTTGTTCGTAAATTCTGGCAGCAGTTGATTTTAAATGAGTGAAATTACATTGTCCCTTAAACGGTTAAGGATTTGAAAGGGGGTTCTGAAGTTTCTGAGCTTTATCACTATCTCTACAGTAGTCTCCAGTAGAATCTTCAAATTTAGAAAACTGTCTTCTCTTAAGCCTTAATCAAAGTAAAAGAGGATTTTTTTTTCTTTTTTCAAAAGATTTAAACCATTCTCTGTCTTCATCAGAACTTCTCTTGTCGACGGGTCAAATTAATTAGCCTTAATTTTAATTTTTAATTTTTTTCTGCCACATGCGACGAATGGGTAGAACTGATAGTTCTCTATAAATTGTATACACACCATATAGTACAAGTATATTGTATTTTTGTAAATAAAAATATAAAATAAAACAACTGTAAACGTATTTTTAAGCCTTTCTACTGATAGCCTGTAATATTTTTGAGCCATATCTACACAAACTTAGGAGAAAACTGAGAAAATTGAATAGGTAGGACAACGGGCGCGTCCTGGGTTCGACATGTGATAGTAAAAAGAGAGTAACAAATAAACATGTAGTTCTGGCCATCATTTGTGCTTAATTGTACATTAAAATAAACAATACCTTACATAACTATACAATTTATAAGCAATGTACTGTAAAAAATGGAAACCTCACTGTCAAACTTTAGCTGTAAATTTCACGGACGAGCGATATTTTTTGCAACTTCGCCGTAAATTTTATAGTCCACAGTAAAAATTTACAGCTTAAGTTTGGCAGCAAAGTTTCGATGTTTTAGAGTGTATCACTTTCAAAATTGAACTCTTCAATTCAGCCACCTTATAAAAAAAAATAATGTATTCTATATGTGAACCTATACCGCGTTTTGCTTGAAAATACTCTATTTTCTCAGAAAAAAAGAAAAAAATCCAGATTTAGTAGCTTCAATTCCTAGTGAATATCATATTTCAAAGAAAAACAATAATAAAAAAAGACAAAATCATGAACTGTGGCGGTTCGAGACAAAATTTGGAAGGTCAGAATTTGAAACGACCCCACCTGTAAAGTCTATCAACCTCAGAAACAAACTATCAGACAAGCGGATGAAGGAGAAAACCTGACTTTCATGTTCGACACTGAACAAAACGGCGGAAAAGAAGTAACAAATTAAAAGTTCTTCTCTTGAGAGTAAAGTTTAGTGGGTCAAAATCGCAATGGAATCCGTAATCAAGACTGATGCATTTGTATATGAATGGATAACTGATAGTTACGCAACTTTTAAGGAAATTATGCTGTCAGTAGGTAATCGAATAATGCTGATAATTGCATCTAATAAAGGTAAATTTATTGCAACTAATATAATATCTCGAAAATTACTAAATTTGCATCTACAGCAATATATGCGGAAAGCTATATGATAATCAGTACTGTATTAGAACTTTTATAAAGCACATATATATATATTTTTTTAATTTGTTTCATAAACAGTTTTATTTCGTATAAATTATTGTATACGAGGAAGGCTACCCCACCCCCATCAATTTTTATTTGAATCTAGCAAGATACATTTAAAAATATAAGAAATTTCTATTAAATTAAAAAAAAAAAAAAAAAATTCAAATTAGTCAAAGGAATTTTACCCAGACGACTCTTTGACACTTATTCAACTGATTTTTGGGCAGTCCAGTATATTGACTTCGATTTGCATACACATCGGCTTTAAAGTAACACGATTACTTCAAACGTGTACTATTAAAGTACGCGAAAGACATACTTTAAGCACTTTGGATTTTTTTAAATCTCTTAGTTAGGCATTTTTAGAATACAGAAATCAATATAGTATAAGACCATTTGCAGGTTTTAAAGTATAACCGGTAGACGTCAAATGTGTATTATTAAAATGCATAAGAAAAAAAAAACTTTAGACACTTTCATTATTTTGATCTTCTAGTCAAACATTTATAGAATACAGAAATCAAAATCCCAGAACAGTTGATAGGTGTTTGCCGCAGATGTGTATCGTTAGTATACGCAAACAACTTACAGTTACCGACATAAGTGAAGACACTGTTTCAAATATAGAGGTTTTTGTCAAATATCTAAAAAAATAAATACTTCATGGATACTTTTAAAACTTTAGGGGTAAAAAGAACATGTTATACCATATACATTTCAGGGAAAGTTTTGTTCCGAAGGCTAAAAGGGGATCAGTCACAAATGAACCAAAAAATATAATATTTGGAATCACTCTGTAAAACGTAATGCTTGAAATGATAGCTAAAGTATATGATTAAGAATCTTCTTTAAATATAAATTTATATGAGAATTACACTTCTATTAACAAAGATATACAAGATTATTTGTTAATATACAACAAGATATATTAACAAAGATATAATAATGTCGACAATTTTTCATACTTTTTTTTTTATTATTATTATAATATGCAGGGTTTTTAAAACCCTGCATGTTCAAAGCAATGTAATTTTTCGAAAATTTGACATATTACATTAGACACAACATATTGCAATCATAATATAAAAATATCAAATATCTTATGAAGTATAAGGAGTTATACAAAATAATTCTTAATTGCGCATGCGCATGCGCTAGAAAAGTCCTTTTGTCATAATTTAGTAGCCAAATGTATAGACTAACCCTGAAAAAATCCCCAAGCATATATCACTAAAACTCAGAAAATTACCGTCGATAGAAAACTTGATTTTCGAGTACTTTCAAAAAGAAGCAAAACGCTGAGGGGTTTTATCCATATTTACATTTTGATTTGGCGAGTAGTAATGAACATAAGTATACACTATGCATTTCTCAAACTATGCATTTTCTCAAAAAATGGGAAAACATATTTTTAATAGAACATATTATTGCGTACTTGGGGTTCGTGAATTGTCTGTGAATGAAAGGCGAATCTTGCAGTGGCTTGAAAAGTTTATTTACAGAAAATTCCAGAAGATTACAGGTCTATATACATCAAGTATCAAGTTCAGTTTCACCAGTAAACACAGCTTAAATAACAGCTGACAACATTAAATTCACAGCATAAACTGTAACATACCATTAACACACAACGTTAGGCTGTATTCAAACAGTACAAAAGGCTTTAGTTAGGAGCTCTTCGCAGTATGACGATTGGTGTGAAACTAACTGACTTGTCTGCAGTGTGATTCCTAATATCCCGCATAGAAAATTGATAATGTTTTAGTAACTTCTCAACCAGTCAATTTGCGGCTTAGATATTTAAGATGTCGATAATAAGGATTTTCTCACCAAGGTCGTCAAAAAAGTCGCCAAGGAGCGAAGGCTCGCCAAATTTGGCGCCAAAGCCATTACCTGCCTTAATGAAGCTTTTTAACGGTTTTTTAAAGAAAATTAGGTTATTGGTGGTCCAGTAGTGGACCTCTTTAAAATTTTGCTTTAAAATTACGGTGACCAAACGTGCCTATCACTTGGGGACAGACCCGCTTTAGCAGTTTATCCTCATATACATATACAGGAATCCCCGTTGGGGACCACATTTAGGGTTGAAATTTGAGTGGGTTTTACGTCGCACTAGTGCTACACTACGGGTAATTGGTGACGGTCTATGAATCACCAATAAGGCTAGTCAGAAAACATGCCATCACAATTTTCTCTACGCAGGGAATGGCTTCCCTGCTTTAGCGACTTCCAGAGGTATAATTAGGGTGAGAATATGGAGGATATTGCGACTACGATGTATTTTACGTGCACCAGCCAGCAATAGTGTACAGAACGGTCTTCAGTCGGTTCGAATATAAAACTCGCAATCTTCCAATAACTAACTCTAAATAGCGCTCTACCGACCATGTCCAGGCTACCGCAACTCGGACCACATTCAGAAAAATTTGTCCGCAACTCTCCCCATTTTTTCACACTTCTTTAAAGAAGTTAAAATTATTTATATATATATATATATATATTATTAAATTATTGACGAAATCTATGAGATTTTCATTTTAAATATCTCTCTTTACTTTAAATTATCTACTTAGTTGTTCGTATGCAAGTTTGATACATTAATCCTGTATCTATAAATAACATTTTTTACATATCTATGTTTTAAATCATCCATAATTTGTACTGTAAAAACTACAGCTATCTATGATATTCTTTAAATTTACTTGAAAGATTTTTATATAAATTATTTCAGCATTAGTAAAATAAAACGTTTTAAAAACTCTTATATATATTTATTTATGTGAAATATTTTTATGACAAACTTTTGTTCCATCTCTTTTTCTGAAATTGCGAACATCACACAATTTGTCTCCACTTTGCCACTAGGAAATTTGGTCGCTTTAGTATTCGCACACTTATTATTCAAAATCGTGAAGCGATCGTAATTACTGAAACTATGGTAACATATGTAACATCTTAGAGTGTCCATAACTCCAATCTTAGCAATTTAGAGACGTTGAGATACAGGGAGCTTGACGTCGCGCTAAATTTACGTAGTTGTATATTGACGTTAATTTGGGAGTCCTCCCTAAGTGTTTTCCGGTGACAAACCGTCACATTTTGATCCTATACGGAGGGATTGGCTCCCCTTTTTGCCCCACGACGTTTTTCACGCGAAATTAATAACTTGATGGAGAATAACTAATTAACGAGAATACGGTCACGCCAATCACTCGGAAACTATGTTAAACAGTGCAAGAGGGATATATCCCTCTAAATACCAATGCTCTCCGTCTTCTCATCCAAATTAAGCCAAAGAGGGGTCACCAAACGCCTCCGTACTATCCTTAGGGGTTGGTTCCAGACCGTCGTTAACTGCCCATAGTGTAGCACTAGTGCGACATAAAATCCACTCATCCTCAACCTAGAGGTCTGCTCGGGCCCTGGTTTACGGCCTGGCCCTCGGGCTCGAGCTTAAGTTTTTTTGTGTATGCTCGGGCCAGGCCGGGTCTGGATGAACGGTCCGGATTTTTTTCTACTTTCCTCGTTAATTAACGAAAAAAGAAAATGATGAAATATTTCTTCAGTCATTTATTTTACATAATATTATAGGCTAGTATGTCACATAATATTTTATTTTGTTAAAAAATGTTTATTACTTCAACTAAATTGTCCATCAGTCTGTTTCTTCGCGATTTGGTTTTCCGCAAATATTTTTAGGATGTCTCGAAATTGATATATCTTATTTAAAGCAATATAAGATGGTTTCTTATTCAAAATAGTATGCATGTCACTGGTAATTTGCGCATATGTACAAACAAAAAAAAATTACATACGTTACTGTCTATAAGGCTTTGTATCCTAGTGTCTGTAGAATCTAGGTCGCATGAAGGATATAAAAATCCTTCCGCTTTAACTTTTCCTCTACTTTCCAATGTACAGGACGAAATAAGCATCATTTTTACGATGTTCAAAAGCATCTTTTCTATCGAAAATTGTTAGATTAGCATTAAAATTTTGTTTACCGGATCAGATGGAAGGATTCAGATATATTACGGTATATAAGTGGATATGGTTGAAAGTGCATTTTCAGTAGTGTTAACCACTTTTAATACCTTCCTACATTGTTTGAATATTTTCAATTTGACTTTCTGTCTGTCTGTATATTTCTATCTGTCTTCCTTCTGTACGTATATAATAATGAATTTCTGTTTATATTATAATTGCCTTGCAAAAGATCAGTAGTTTTGTTAAAGAACATTCTATTGCTTGGCTATATAAAACATCTGCAAAACACATACTAAAAAAGTTTTTCATGGGAAGGCATGTTTTTTCCTTATTATTATTATTATTTGTTATTTTTAATTTTTTTTTAATCGGGCCAAGTCGAGTCAGGTCTGATTTTATCGTTTTTTGTCCGGACCGGGCCTTACACTTGTAAAAAATAAATGGGACGGGGTGACACTTTAGATTTCCTCGGGAAAGCAATGCTTTCGTACGGCACGGGCCGAAACCGGCCCTCAAAATTTCGGCCTGTGCCAACACATCCTACAAGGATGAAGGGAAAAGATTTTCTAAGTTAATTGCCCATTGGATTTTTTGTAAAAATTTATTAAAAATCGAGGAAAATTATTTCCCGATTTTAATCCTCATATTTGGATATAGATATGTATTAGTTATCACGTGCATGCATTAGATTAAATTGTTTTTGCTGTAAAATTGATAAAATTTGAATTTTAAATTTCAAAACTCTAGAAAAAAGAAATGGCAAACTTCCATATTCAATTGAAAACAAACATTTCATTTCAAAGGAGGATATTCACGCAATAAATATTCAACTAATATACTAATTAAAAGGAAAAGGATAAATATTCTATCATAATTTGAAGTCAAATTTGTTTTCAAATGTCTAAATAAAGTGTCTGATACTCATATGTTGCAGTGGAGTAGA
Source organism: Salticus scenicus (assembly GCA_963930645.1). NCBI lineage: Eukaryota > Metazoa > Arthropoda > Arachnida > Araneae > Salticidae > Salticus > Salticus scenicus. Next base: position 108,912,982 of record OZ005661.1, on the reverse strand, counting down.
TTTCATATCTGTCATCCTTGGCACAAAAAAAAAAAAAAAAAAAAAAAAAAGTCCCGAAATTATCTGGCGAACATATTTAATTCCTTTAAAAAATCATGGTTATTTTAACACCTTATATTAAGAGAGTACTGAAGTGAATAATATGAAACAATATTTCGTGCAATACATATTACGAAAATATGAATGATACGAAATCCGCGATTGTAATGAAATGCTCGCCCTCTGGTGGGCTAAGGTGAAATTACAATAAACATGGTTTAATTCGAATTCCATACAGCCGCCATTGCTTGCCGATATTTAGTTTCACATATATTTATTGAATAAAAATGAATAAATACGGTAAAAAAGATAACGCATACTTTTGTGTGCCACAGTGTAACTCCAAAGGATCAAGAAATCCAGAATTGAGCTTCCATTTATTTCCAAATGACAAATTTAAAATTTCAGTTGCTTCGGCTAATGGAAGTAAAGAATTAATCAGATGATTTGAAATTAATATTTGTTCAACTTCAGTTAAAAATCTACTTCCGATCGAACTTTGAATAAACTGAAGTATTTTTTCCAAAAGCAATCAATTTTCCATAATGTAATGGCGGAGAAATTATAGTACGAAACAAAAAGAACACTAATGGAACACACGTGGCTATAATGTTTACTAACAACTGCAGTGTTCACAAAGCGCCGTCTATCGATCATTACAAACGCGGATACGAATCTGATATGTATATTTTCGTATTATGTTTTTGATCGCGAAATACAAAAACGCCAAGGATGACAAAGTTTTGAAGTTTAAAATTAAAATTTTGTCAATTTGACAGCAAAATAACTCAATCTAACACATGCATACGATAACTAAAATATATCTGTACCCAAATAAAGGGATTAAAATCGGGAAATAATTTTCCTGGATTTTTAATAATTTTTTACAAAAAATCCAATGGAACATAGGAAGTCTTTTTTCTTGCATCCACGGACGGTCTGTGACGTCACACTTCGCTTGCGTATTGTAAGGAAATGACTGACATAAACTCTTTTAGATTTGATTTAGTAATCTGGCAGCAGCTATATGTTATTTTTGATTGTATCAGTTCTCATGCTGGTTTAAAAGAAAAAATTATAATAATTAGTTTAGAATAAAGTTTGTTGTGTTATTAGCTGTCAAAGTTAAAAGACTTATTTTAACTTAAAATATGAAGATTATATCAAGATTTGTGACGATACGAGCTCCGAAAGACATTACAACATTTAATTAAAAAAACCAAACATTAGAACACGGAAATAATAACTAATAGCAACCACAATCGGTGTTGCCACGCACATAGAAACAAAAATAAAATACAACTTCAACACTTTCCCTTATTTTGTTTTTGTTACAGAGTTCTATGTTAGACCTATATTTTTACACAAATTCAAAAGTCTAGGGCTATAAAGTGGTTTCGTTAGAAGGTCTGCCAGCTGAAATTCTGTTGATACACGCTTTACAGTAAGTTCTCCATTTGCTACCATCTCTCTTACAAAGAAATGTCTGATGCGAATGTGTTTAGTTCGTTTATGAAATTCACCTTGATTTTGTGACAATCTGATTGCTGCCTCATTGTCAACTTGTAATTCTGGTATCAATTTCTGATTTATAATCTCACTAATCCGTCTCTTTAACCAGACTAATTCTCTGGCTGCGACTATCTCAGCTTCTGTGGTTGAAAGTGCTACAGAAGATTGTCTTTTACTAAACCATGAAATTGCTCCACCAGCATAAATGCAAACAATGCCTGTAGTTGAACGACCAGTTGTAGTATCTCCTCCATAATCAGCATCACTGTAGCCTTCTTGTATCCTGACTTGTAGATTAGTCCTTTATCTAGAGTTCCTTTCAAATATCGAAATATTCTCTTAACTCTCAGCCAATCTTCTTCATTTGGATTTTCCAGGCATCTAGATACTACACCTATTGCGTATGCTATGTCAGGTCGAGTTCTTGTCATGATATACATTAAGGCTCCAACAGCTTGTCTGTAAGGAAAAGTTCTTTCGGTGCTATCTACTTTCCCTGATTGAGAACCTTCTTTGATAATGGGTGTAGATACAGGTCTGCAATCGTTCATACCAAATTTTTCTAGAACTTTCTTTGTGTAGGCTGTTTGACATAATTTAACGGAATTATCTTCTTGACGATGAATTTGAAATCCTAAATAATACTCAGCGGGTTTTACTGTGACTTTAAATTCTTTCTTTAGGTCTCTGAGAAAACTTTCTAACTGATCTTTATTTGATGATGCAACCAATCCATCATCAACATATAAAACTATCAAAAGCAATTCTGAGTTGTTTCTTCTTATAAACAAACATGGATCTGCTTCACTTCTTACAAAACTAAGTTTCAACAAATATCCTCCAAAATGCTTATTCCAGCACCTTGGTGCTTGTTTTAAACCATAAAGGCTTTTCTTTAGGTGACATACTCTCTCAGTTCCATCTTTGTAGCCTTCCGGTTGACGCATGAAAACATCTTCCTCTAATTTGTCATATACAAATGCTGTTGAAACATCAAATTGCATTAAAGTCATATTTTCACTTGCTGCTATACTAATTAAAGTTCTTATAGTGCTTGTTCTTGCAACAGGGCTGAATGTTTCTTCATAATCGATTCCTTTGCGTTGAACAAAACCTTTTATAACAAGTCTTGCTTCGTACTTATCGATACTGCCATCTGGATTTCTCTTAATTCTATATATCCATTTGCATGGTATGGCCTTGACTCCTACAGGTAATTTTGCGAGTTCCCATGTATGATTTTCTTTTAATGAATTAATTTCATTTTCATGGCTTTTCTCCAATTGTCCTTTTCTCGACTCTCTATAGCTTCTTGATATGTTTCAGGATTCTTTTCATCATAAATGAATGACTCTACTTCCATGATATAGTCATCAAGACATGCAGGTTTCTTCAACTGTGATCGATCTCTCAATCTCATATTGTGAGAAGACTTTGATTCATTCTCTTCATCTTCACTCTCAATTTCAGTTTCAGTTGAAATGATTTTCTTCCTTTCCAATTCTTCTTTTTTCTCTTTATTCCCTTCCTGATTAGGTGAATTAAGTTCATTGTCTGGACTTTGCAATAATACTTTATTGTATTTTTCACACTTCTGAAATTTTTCATGAAAAATTACATCTCTTGAAATAATTACTTTTCTTTCTTCTGCAATCCAAATTCTGTAACGTTCATCACCATTGTAACCAATAAGAAAACCTTTAACAGCTTTTTTATCCATTTTTCTTCTCTTTTGAGATGGTACATGAGCATAACAGAGAGAACCAATTATGCGCTTGTGTCTTATTCTTGGTTTATTTCCAAACCACAGTTCGTGTGGACTAACATGTTCCACTGATAAAATTCCAGTTCTGTTTAAAATGTATATAGCAGTGTTGACAAGTTCTGCCCACAGAAATGCTGGAAATTCTATATCTGGATTGGAATGCTTCAGGGTTCTGGCCATTTCAATAACTGTTCTGTTTTCACGTTCACTAGTTCCATTTTGTTCTGGTGTGTTTGGTGCTGTGAGTCTTTGAGTAATCCCTTTTATTTGAAGAAATTCTCTGACTTTTTCATTATTGAACTCTCCACCATTGTCACTAAGAATCTCTAACTGAATGTCCTAAATTTTCTGCATGAGCTATGAATGATTTAAGAGAATATACGACATCAGACTTTTGTTTCAGAAAGTAAACATAACGGTATTTTGAATAATGATCTTTGAAAACGACAAAATATTTATACTTGCGCTGTGATTCGTCAAAGGGTCCACAAACATCAGTTGACACAAGCTCTCCAACATTTGTAGCTTTAGGTTTGGTGCCAAACTTCAGTCGATGTGCTTTTCCGTATATACATGGTTCACATGGCTCTTTATCCATTTTCACTTTGATATCAAATTCCTCCTTGAGCAGATTTCTTATATGACGCCTGTTTGGTGTCCCCATCTACTGTGATATAATTGCAGTAAAGAACTGTTGCTAGTGTCTACATCAGCAATTTGCACTTCTACTATTTTATTTGCAAGTATTGGTTCTAAAGCTGCCCTGTACAAAGTTCCACTTACTTTACGAGAACCATATAGCTTTACTTCATTGTTGATCTTTAACCAACATTCAGTAGGTGTAGAATAAAATTCACTATTCAGATTCCTATCCTGAGCAGCTAGAACTGAAAACAAATTTCTGTTAATCCCAGGAACATACCAGACATCTCTTAGTTCCATTACTTCTGTTTTTCCTCTAATTACCATTTTGACTCGGATATTTCCTTTTCCTAAAGCTGTCAAAATTTCTTTTCCTGCTGCTTTAATGGTGTGAGAGCCTGAATTTGAAAATTTTTCAAAATGATTAAAGTATACCAAAGTGTTAGTAACATGCTTTGTTGCTCCATTATCTATCCAGAATATGTTTGATTCCCCTTCCGATAGGTAATTTTCTTCAGAAATAGACATCGATGTCATATTAGTTGATGACATATTCCCTTGACCACTCTTTGTCTTCCTTTGAAAAGTCGAATCTGGCTTTGGAGGTTTACCGTCCGCAATCCATTTTTGGCATGATTTCACCCAATGTCCACTTAATTTACAATAGTTACATCTTTTTTCTTTGATTTTTTCTTTATTTCAAATTTTCTTTCTTTTGTTTTATATCCTGACTTGACATTAAGGGCTTCTTCAGCTCTTTCATTGTCATCACATTTTGTGAAATTTCTTTCAAACATACTTAATTGAGCTGTCAAATCCTCAAATGTATTTTCTTTATCCTTTGCAAGAAGCATCCAACTTGATTTGAATGAATCGAAACTACTCGGCAAGATATTCAAAATTTTACAAATTAGTAATAAATCCGGTAATTTGTTTTCTGCTTTTGCTATAAGATCATTATTAAGTTCATTCCATAAACTGCTTAATTTAGCAACATGAGTTGAAACATCATCTCCTACAGACCAGCTGAATGTAAAAAACTCGGAACAAATCTTGAATAACTGATCCTTGATGTTGCTTCAAACAACATTTTCAAAGCTTCCCAAGCTTCATATGCCATTTCTTTATCCATTATTTTCTGATAAACAGAATCTGTTACAGTACTTGCAATCATACTTTTTGCATAAATGTTGGCTTTTCGATACAAATCAGCATTTACTTTATACATCTTTCTTGCTTCTGCATCAGCCGTGTCAGGTAACTCTACTGGTTCCTTTAATTTACTGTCTATTACCTCCAGTGCTCCTTCATGGTAATCTAGTAAATCACGAATCTTTCGTCTCCACATCGGAAAAAATCTGTTTCTCCCGATAAAGGCTTCACTGTTCTTGACAAATCCATTTTAGACTTAAAATGAGCAAGAATACGCACTAAGAAATAGGCTTAGTTTCTCAAATAAGTTTCTCTTAGCTTACGTACTCAAATACGTGGCAAGCGTGTCAAAGCCCATAACCTGTTAACGTTAAAAGACTTACTTTAACTTAAAATATGAAGATTATATCAAGAATTGTGACGATACAAGCTCCGAAAGACATTACAACATTTAATTAAAAAAACCAAACATTAGAACACGGAAATAATAACTAATAGCAGCCAGAATCGGTGTTGCCACGCACATAGAAACAAAAATAAAATACAACTTCAACATTAGCTTCATTATTTTTTGGCGTATTCTTCTTTTTGAGTTATTTTAGTAATGCGTCAATTTATGTTGAATAGAGTTAAAATATTTGAGAGTTAAATAATACGAGTTAAATGTTTAGTTAGATATAAATTATCTATTTTCTTTTGAGTTATTTAAATTCCAAAAAGAGTTTTATTTCGGGATTCAACATCTGGTGTCCATTTGACAAGATATCTGCAAGTAAGCTGATTTAATCTTATTTCTGTGGTATGGATAAATTAAAAGCATCTCGGAAGCAGAATAGACGATTATTTACCATTACGTGCAATGACTTTTATGAAAGTGAAACTACAATACCTAATGATGAGAAAATTTCAAAGCTAAAATTAATAGAATCGAAAGCTAAACTGATGCTAGCATGTGAATATGAATTCAGAGAGGCTTTATTAGGTTCTTATGAAAAAGATGAACAAATCGATAAAGAAATTGATGAATTAGAATGTTATATCGATAAATGGCGAATTTTAGAAAATAAATGTTTTTTTGAATGAGAAATAGGAAATGTTAGTCGCCAATAGTTTTAATAATTCGCCAAAATCTTTATAAACAAAAGCTCCGTGAATCAATCATTGCCACTCTCGAGTGGCAAAAGATCAACATGTATTGGAGGAAATGCTAATGTTTTGTCATTCTACCCATAACTTGACCGTGAGTGATGTCCCGCACCCTTTCTTTATTGGCTAGGTTTTTGGGGACAATTTCAAAAAATAGATAAGGATCCAAATTTGGATAATCATGATAAATTTGCATATTTGGCACAAGCCATGGAAAAAAGCACATCAACTGAAGAGTTAATAAAGAGTTTTCCACCTGGTGGAGAAAGTTACGAGAAAGCTTTGAAGCAGTTACAGGCTCGCTATGGCAGGGATGAATTGCTGATAAAAGTCTATGTGCGAGACCTGCTGTCAATAATGATGTCAAAACAAAAGCCAGAGAGAATTGTTTTGCGCAAGTTGTATGATCAATTAGAATCAAAATTAAAAGCTTCAGAGACTTTGGGACTAACAAAAGATAAGTATGCAGCTATGTTTATCTGCTTGTTGAATCTGCTATCCCTAATGAAACACTGCGTGCATGGGAGAGATTTAGATCTGCTTACCGGCAATCTAAAGAAGAGTTGTCACAGGAAGGGCAATCCGATGGTTCAACAAAGGCCATAAGTAATTTAGACCGTCTTCTTAACTTTTTTCAAGATGAGGCAGAGAATGAAGAGATAATTTTGATAGCAGCACAAAGCTTTAATCGTTCAGTAAAAGTAACAAATTTTGATGATCGACATATGACTCACCAAAGAAAGTGCCAATCCCGTGTTTCTATAGCAACTGAGCTTTTGTACTGTTCACAGAATAACAAGAAATCTTGCATATTTTGTTTTGCTGATCACAAATTGTGGAATTGCAGAAAAGCTCAAAAAATGACCTCGGAAGAGAAACAGACTGCTGTAGAAAATGCACATGTTGTTGTTTCGTTTGCTTGAAAGAAGGACATGCTGTTAAAGTGTTAAGAATTGTAAGTCAAAGTTCAACTGCCAACTATGTGGAAAAATGCACAACTTGCTGTTACGTAAAAGTATTTCCAAGGAACCTACTTCAATGTCTCAAAAGAGCGAAGCAGAAACAAAGATGACACAACAAGATGAAGCTTTGGCAAGTTTGTCTAAAACTCTGAATGTAATTTTACCGACATTTGTGGTAATCATGAGAAGACAAGGAATGAAATGTAAGGTTAAGGCCATCATAGATACTGGATCACAAAGGTCATATGTTTTACGGTCTATTGCTGACGAAATGAAGTATCAGTGTAATGGAAAAGAGTACCTACAACATTTACTGTTTGGAGGTTCTAATACAGCAGTTTGCCCACACGATGTTTTCACAGTGTATTTATCCAATTCGTCCAAAACTTATAACTGATACTTTAATGCTCTGAGTCAACCAGTAATTTGTGAAATAATTTTGGCTGTGACACGGGAACCATACATCCAAGAACTCTCAAAGTATGGTATATGCCTTACAGATGATATTGATAGACCCATTGAGGTACTTATAGGAGCAGATATTGAGGGCAAGCTTATCTACTGGAAACTGCAAACAAAATCTGGAGTCACTGCTCTGGAAACAAAATTCGGTTGGACAATTATTGGCCGTACTAACAACGATAGCTTACCTGTGACAGTTACTTCTATGCTTACTACTACTGTTTGCATTTCTCAATTATGGGCTCTTAATTCAGTGGGTATAACTGACTCATTGGAAAAGAAAACAGCTATTGAATTACAAGAGGCAGCAAAGCAACATTTTTTAAATACAGTTAAAGTTGAGAATTATCGTTTTGTAATACATATATGCCTTGGATAGAATCCCACCTTCCACTTCCTGACAATTTTGAGTCGTGTCCGAAAAGGCTTGACAGAGTCAAGAATAATTTGAGAAAAAAAGGACTTTATGAGCTCTATGAAAACATATTTAAAGACTGGTTAGATGAAGGAATAATCAAGTTGGTACCTCAAAATGAATTGGAGCTATCTGTGCACTATTTACCAAACCGCCCTGTGATAAAGGAACACAGCATCACCAGAATCCGGTCAGTTTTTGATGCTTCAGCAAAGAAGGGCTCTCCTAGTCTCAACGGTTGTTTAGAGAGTGGCATAAACCTCATTGAACTGATACCAACTGTTATATCATTTTTGGCTTGAAAGAATAGGTGTAATAGCCGACATGAGGAAGCCCAAACAGCAAATAATTATTGGCCGAATGTCCACGTTTGACAATTTTTCGTTCAAACAACCTCATTTCCTGACGTCGGCAGGAAGTACTATATGTCCGCCCGGTAAACCACCAATTGATCATCGGACTCTGAGCATTTTTAAAACAAACCTGAAACTTTTTCTCCCTCTTTTCGACCATATGATTGTCTACTGATTACTTATCGACGTTATATGATGTCATGTGGATTATCTTACGATACCATTTCTAGTGTTTTACAATGTATTTTTCTTCCTTATTTTTAACCAAATGGTTGCCTGCCAATTATTTATTGACGTTATATGATGTCATGTGGATTATCCTGCAATATCAAATTTGTTTTGATGTTATATGATATCGTGTGGTTTACTTAGCGATGTTATTTGTAAATGTTTTAATCAAATTTTCATGTATATTCATTGGATTTCATACCTTTTAAAATGTCGTAGCACGAATGAAATATGAGTTTGCTTCTGTTAATCACAAGTTCTTAAACTTCCTAATAAAATTACACAAAAATCTATGCGGTGTTTAAGACTTATTTCAGCTTTTTTGAAAAATTATTAATTTAAGATTCTTAATCAATTACAAAAAACCTGCACAATTATTAATGTAGAAAACAGTTCAATAATTTTTCACGACTCGTAAGATAAATTAAATTTTACTTATTAAAAATAAATTAAAATATTAAAAATAATTAATTAACTGAATTATTTTTGATAATTTACTCATTAATTTTTTAGTTTTTTTTTTTTTTTTTTTTTTTTTTTTTTTTTTAAATTTGCATTTTCATTTTAAAATTTTTATTTGTCTGCTAACTAAAATCACAGAAAAAATTATTTCATGTGGAAAGTCTGTTTTAGCGTTTAAAATTTTTAAAACTAATATTATTAATTACAAAAAAAAAAAAAAAGTAGGATAATTAAAAAGCAAAAGATCAATGTTATTTCTTTAACATAACTTGGTTTAGAATTTACATATTAACATAAAATTTGAATCAGAAATTTCCAAAACAGTATTTTCTAAAATAAATTAAGTATATAAAATTCTCTACTATAAAATAAGTAAAATATTTCAAAAAAAAAAAAATATTATATATATATATAAGAAATTTTGAATACGTCAATAATTGAAAGCAATGAAATTATTAAATTATCTTAAAGATTAACATTTTCATTTTTAGAAAGAAAGAAAAAAAAAATGCGTTATTTTTATTAAAATGCAAATTATGTGTTAAAACATTAAAATTTAGCACATGAAAATTATAAATTACTTTACGAATCTTGAAATAACATTAAAAATTTTCTTTTTTTTTTTTTTTCTTTAAATTTTGCTATTTTTCATTATAACTAATTAAGTGTATTATTTTTAATTTTTACAAAACCTTATACAATCTTTGAATACCACATAGATTTTTGTATAATTTTAAGAAGAATTAAAAAAAAAAAAAAAAAAAAAATGTAAATAACACAAAAAAATATATGAAAGTTTTTATTAATTAATCATTAAAAGTAATGAAGTGATTTAATTATACTAAAGATTTTAATTCATTCTTAATATTTAAACCCTAAATTAAATTATTATATGATCGAGAAATGGCATTGAAAATATTTGCAACATTAATTTACTATGTATTTTTTAAATTAATTAAAAGTATCAAATTTATAATTTTTCAAAAGTTTAAATAAATCTTAAACATTATACATTTTTTGTGTAATTTTAATAAGAATAAAAAGAAATTGGGAGCAGCAGAAACAAACTCACAATTCATACATGCTATGATATTTTAAAAGAAATGAAAAATCACAATGAATTGAAAACAAAAGTTTTTATACCTTAATTATATTCATATCCAATAAATCTCCAATAATATCCAATTTAAAATAATATATGTACCTCCCATTAAACCTTAAAAAAAAAAAAAAAAAAAAAAGAAGTCAAACCATTACTTTAGAATTTCTTATTTTCTAAAGGGAATAAACAAAATATTGCTGCATAGCTAGATGGTTTGTGGGGGACGGGGACTGAGATTCAGACTTTCAATGTCAAGTTAAAGAGGAGTGTGAAAAATATAATGACCTTGGCACAATAATAGTAAGCCAAATTCATTCAAAACTATCCATTTCCTGTTTGATATTCGAGACAGGGGTCATCTTTACGATTCTATCAGTGTTTCTGTGGAAAATAGTATAAAAATGTACATGAAAACTATCAAGTTCTTTTTTTTTCCTTATTCCGAATAATATTTTATGAACGCAATATATTCACAACCATATTATTAATATATATTTTATTCCGAAATACATTATTACATAAAGTTAATAAAGAATTTGGACATTATATATATATATAATTATTATTTAAAAAGATTAACACACACACACACATATATATATTTTATTATGTTATCATATTGATAATGAAAATAAAAATCTTATTACTCTGTTTTAAAGCGAAATTATTACTGATTCCTATCTATGTCTAGTTATTTCGAATAAAACTTGTACACTAATTTATCCTAATTTATTTAGTTTTAGTTGAATAAGGACTGCAAATGATTCTTGACAAAAATTGATATATTTCTTGTATGTGTTTTAAGTACTGAAATTCACTTTATTATACTTTCGCATAAAGAAATTGTCTCTCATTCAGCTGTTCTTTTTATATTATTATTATTAATTCTCATCAGATGAAAAGCCATTAAAAGACACTACAAATATTCATGCTTGAACGGGGTTTGAACCCGGAACATGGCGCTTTAAACATTCGCATAGCAAATAGCTATGCAATATAAAAAGAAATAAGTTGTAAAATGCAAGGAAACAGATGATAAAATGTCAATATAATCAACAAGAACTTGTAGTCTTGCGGATTATTCGATATATGAATACTAGCAGGTGTATATATATATTTAATATACACATATAGCGCTGCTCGGGTTGAAGTAATGCTTAAAAAATTTTTGAATTAAAGAAAAAATAAAGCAAAGAAAGTATCAGAGGAAATGAAATGAAATTAAAACCTTTTAGCTTTATAATATTACGAACTTGGTTATTTCTATAACCGTTGAGTTTTAGTATCAAAATTACTTAAACTTTAAAATTGAGAGAAATATTTAATGGAATAAAATAAAAGCAGTAGAATGAATCCCTACATGTACTATCTCAATAAAATCATAACAATTCGAATTCATTGTGAAAAAAAAAAAAAAAAAAAAAAAAAAAACCTACACATAAACAATTAATTTAAATAAAAAATACAAAAAATGTTTGCATGTTCATTTTTTTTTTCCCGACACACAAAGTAGACATAATATATTCACTTATTTACTTATTTTTGGCATCAATTTATTTTCCTTTTTAATAATTTTAAAGTTAAAATGGAGTTTTTATTTAATATCTTTTGAACTAACTATCTGATTGAACTAAAAAATATGATGTTAGCTAGATTTTTGTCCTTATATTAATAAAAGTACCACTTTTCATAGTTATCAGTTGAATGATGTAGCTTTGTATAGCAAACTAAAAATCGGTACAGACTGATAGATTTTCAGCTTTATATATATAAATATTGTATAATGAACGGGAGGAATGTACCACGCATTCACCATTATGTAATAGCTTAAGAATAAAAAAAGTAAGTAATTTTCGTCAAGAAATTAAATTTTGAGTGCAATAAAAAATGTTATGTTCAGAATTCGCTTTCATTACCAAATGTATAGAGTATTTGATGATGTTCTGTTTTAGAATAAGACAATGATTCATCATATTATTATTTTAAAGCAAAAGGATTTTCTGAAATAATATGAAAGATCAATTTTCTACGATAAGGTTCTAGATTAAGAGGAATGTCTGAGGAGGAGGTCTTTCTAAGGAGTCTTAATCCCTTACATATTTATTGCTTTTAAAACATTGATGCGCCCGGTCTAAGATTTCCTGCACTGACATAATTCAGACATTTTGTGGAAAATTCTACGGAGAAAAAAATATCCTCTATTTTAATGGATTTTTTTGAGTTAGGGTGTAGGTACTTAAGATTCAGGCAGATTATGTATGAGAAGGACGTAGCCCTGGATAAAAAGCCATAAGTGGGATTCTTTCTAAGGAATCCTAGTTCTCATTCACGCAAGTTTCAAAGAAAATTAAAAAAACTCCGGTAGGCCGACGAGCACGACTTTGGATGGAACTCAGGATCTCCTCTTTATCAGTTTGGAGAGCATAGCATCTCGGCCACTGTTTATAAAATAAATCCAAATTGCTTCCTTTGAAGAAAAATCTTTTGTTTGTATTTATACATTTGTATACTCTTGGCACTTTAAATTGAATATTAGAAAATGAAATAAAGTTGTACGAACATTGTATGATTAGATTTTTCGTTTTAAATTTATCTCACTCATTAAGTTGTATATGTGTGTACAAATACAAATTTTAACATGTGTAATCGCATAACGTTTTGTAAAAATTGTAAAATAAATAAGTAATAAATATTTGCAAATGGAAACGCATATATTATATATATAGATATATATATATATAAACGATGACATATATATAAACAATATATAACAATAAAAAAGAGGTTAGATAAATATTTATATGCTTATTCAGCTTTAAAGATCCATATGATTAGACTTAATATCAAACTTATATTACATATATATAGAAATAATTATTTTTAGAGATTTCATTCGAAATAAATCATGCAAATATATTAATCGTAATTGACGCCTCGAACTATTTTTAAATTGCTGTAGACTATTGTTAACCCCCAATAGGAGTTTCAAATGGCTAAAAGCAAACAGCAATTATATCTTTCCCTGTAACCGTAATAGCCAGCCTCCAATTTCTTACGATGTTTCCAATAATCTATGACTTATTGCTTTTGCTATTTTGCCAAGACATGTAAATTATCGCCGAAGTGAAAGCGAGGGTGACATTTGTCCGGAAGTGTAGCAACACGGGGGGGGGGGGGGGGGGGGGGGGGATTCCATGAGCAAGCGGGGTGCTTAAAGCGGGAAAAAATGGTTTGAATTTCACTCTCTCTAGAGTATGGGCCGATATCACGCATGAATTATTTATCGACTAACTGATATGGCACATTATTTGGATACTCTATCGATGATTGCTTTCGAGGCCAGTATAAGAAACCGCTCCAAAAGATCGAAACAAGATCTTGAGAATGTCCCCAAATGATTACCAATCATTTCCCAACGATTCTGATGAGCGGCCAATGTGATTTCGATGTCCATTGCTATCTGGGAGGCCTTTCTACAAATCAGTATCTCACCCTCTGACAAGTATTATTTATGTTTTTTGTGGTTTGGAGAGAATGGCGAGCTGAAGCACTATCAACACTGTTGTATGGTTTTTGGGGTATCGTGCACCCATTTTCTTTTGGGTATTGTGATTCAATATCATCTTCAAAATGTTTTGAAAAGTAATAATGATGAATATCCTGAGAATATGATTAAATTACTTATGAACAGTTTTTATGTAGATAACTGTGATAAAGTGTGCGAAATAAAGATGGATTAGAATTATTCATAAAAGTGGCCACAACCGTTATGGCCCAAAGATAGTTTGATTTGAGAGGATGGGAATACACGGATCTCACAGATAAAACTAGACCTGATACAAATATGCTAAGGATATTATGGAATAAAGAGGCAGATATATTGGGTACCAGTTTAGCTAGCTTAAAAGAGCTAGTTTTAAGAAATTGCCAGATTTAACAACTTTCATTTAAGGCAGCTGATACAGAAAAAATGTGACACATATTAAATCATCCTGATATAATGAATTTATCATGCCACAAAAGGTGTTCAGCGGAGGCATATTGTTATCTGAGGAGCCTGGTAGGGCCACTTTTATGAGACTTGTGTGGATTCTTAAAAACAGTATTAACCCTCGCTTTCCTGAGATGGGGACATTTTGTAGTTAAGCCCACCTCATTCAAAAAGTGCACTAATTCGCGAGAGATAGCAAATGTAACCAATAGAATGTTGTAACTTCTAAATGATACAAAAAGGCGTGGTGTGGTAATTGTTGCCAAACGTGTCAAGCGGCACCTGAAAGCAATTTTTCTGCATTAATGCCTTGATCTTGGGAAAGCGAGGCTTAAAAATGTTCTTGGCCAAACATCACTTGTCAATGATGAGTCAGAAACTAATCTGATGAAAATTTATCGACTTTGACATACATCCAAGATGATTATTCACAAGTTTTGATGGCTGCTTAATTTCTACTAAGAAAAAAGCCAACAAATTTGCCACTTACTAAATATTCTGGTAATGTGAACAGTACTAAAGAAATATTCTCTAAGATACATCACAATATAGTTTAAAACTGTTGAATGTTTGGAAATATTTTTTAAGGATTACTTAATGAATCCAAAATCAACTAATTGTGTGAAAAACCACCTACAAAAAGTGAACATAAAGGTTAATGATGGATGAGGTAATAATACATGATAAACATTTATCATGTAACATGTGGAAACTGGGAAAAGTTTTAAAAACTTTCACAGGTAAAGATGGACTAATTCACAGCTGTGAAGTAAAAACTGAAAAAAGCATTATTAAAAGGTCTATACAATTATCAGTGAAATTAGAGTACTAATTAATATTATTATGTTTATATATAGTTAACATATACTAGAGGTCAAGACTCACGGTTGCCACTTGCCGATTTAATTTGAAAAAGTGGCGATAAAAAAAAATCGTATGGTCGGCACTTTTTTCCGCGAATTTGTGAAAATATTTCTTCCGTTTTAAAAAAAATCGCGGATATCGTTCGTAAAAAAAAAAAAAAAAAAAAAGAAAGAAAGAAATCCCATTAACAATTGGCGATTGTTAATGGGATTTCGATGATGATCACACCTTCCGATTTCCAATCTTTCTCCATCCACAACATAAATGTCAATATTCATTTAAAACTTGCTTTATGAGATTCTAGAACCTAGAAAGAAATAGAATTGTTAAATATTTCTTGTTTGTGTAATTATTTTTTGCCTCTCTCCCCCTTTTTTTTTTATTTCCAACTAGCGATCGCCGATCAAGTGTTCTGCAGTTGTTTCTCAGTCTTTCCTCATCCATAATATAAATGGCAATATTCATTTTAAACTTGCTTTATTAGATTCTAGAAGTAGAATTGAGAATTTAATATTTCTTTTTAATGTAATTATCTTTTTAATCCCCCCCCTGCTATCCCCATTTCTAGATAGCGATAAATGATCAATTCTAGAAACAATAAAGTGACAGAAGTGCTCAATAACTTGATGAATATATTTATTTTTTCTCAATTAAATTATATATTTATACTTCATATCTATACCAAATGTGTAAACAGTGGGGAGGGGGATGAAAAACAGATTTTTAGGTATAAAATAGTTTTCTAAATCAGTTTAAGAAAATTAATGCTCAGTTGATTTCATATGTGTTTAAAACTGATAATAAATACTATATATATATATATATATTAATGTTTGATTAATGTACATACATAAAAATTTTATTCTATATATGTTTGAAAAATTTGTTTTTCTGATGGTATGAAATTTTTGTAAGGTTTTATGTGGATATAAAACTAACTGCAGTTATATGAAAGAATTTTTTTGTGTTAATGAAATAATCTTGAAAATGTTTAAAGTAGATAAAAGCTATATATAACTGTTTAGGTAGTCAATATATTGAAAGTGATGCTAATAATGTCCATTCAACCAATCATGTTTACAGAAAATTTTCAGCAAATTTCTAATTTCAGCAATCAAATGCCAGTTAATAAAATTAAACATCTGATAATAGGCTAGTACAGATTCTTTGCCTCCCCACCCCCTCCTCAGACTCAAAATAATTTTGTTTTCCTCTAATTCTGATCATAATTATTTTCCATTTGCAGATGGAAGTGCCAGACTAGGTGAAATTTATTAAATGAATCAAATTTTTGTATTTCTTTTGCAATGGAACATAAAATAAATATTCTTGTAAAACACAAATTGTGTATGAGAAATCACATTATCAAATCATATCATTATAGCCTGCTGTTTTCCGTAGCAAAATGCATATATTAGCATACTTGCCAACTTTTCCAGGAAGACTTCCTTTTTTTTAACGGATCTTCCTTTCTTCTGGACAGATGATGAAATCTTCCGTTTTTAAAAAAGTCGTGGATATCATTCGTTTAAAAAAAAAACCCAAATGTTCTACGAAAACTCCTGATTCCCAATCTTTCTCCATCCATAACATAAATGTCAATATTAATTTCAAACTTGCTTTATGAGATTCTTGAATATCTAAAGAAATAGAATTGTTAAATATTTCTTGCTGATGTAATTATTTTTTGCCCCCCCCCCTTTCATTTATCTCCCCTTCTTTTTCTTTATTTTTTTATTGGCAGAAATACACGCATGTATTATATATGCACGTTTATTGTATTATTAAATGACTAATAATACAATAGTCTATTAATAATAATGACTATTGTATTATTATTAAAATAATACAATAAAGAGCACTATTTCTTAATTTTACTTTCCAAATATATCATTTGTGTGTTTATGCTTTTATGCACACACACTTATATATCATATAATATATTATGTGTATGAATCCAGTGTATAACGACGACGACTCATGAGTGGCCACTGAGTTCCTCATGTCCAGTGGCCACTGGCCACTTCTAAAAATTTTAAGTCTTGACCTCTAACATATACTACGTAAAATTAATCTAACACTATGTAATTATAACTCATTGTTTATATACCTTAATTATAATATTATAGATTATAGATATTTAAATATCATTTATAAGTTGCATAAATGTACAAATTTAAGGTTATATATTATAATTTTTTTAATGTATATAATTATTTAAAACAAAATTTAGTTTAAAAAATCAAGTTTTGGTAGCAAGACAAATATTAAACTGATTATTGACATGTAAATTGATAATTGATTAACATTTATAAGGTGTTCGATTAATTTTGACGAACCTGTTGCTTGATAATAAAAACTGACAATAATTCATGATGTACTAGCAATCTCATGCAAATTTTACCAACCAATTAAAATTCATCAGAAACCAAATTATTATAACAAGCAAATCAATATTGTGTGATAGTGAAACCAAAATCATTCAATGATTTCAAAGTAAAATTCATGTTTGACACAACCCAGTTTTCATACTTTCAAAAGTCAGTACAACTTCAGTGTAGGAAGTTGTACTTATTTATCCCTTATGTATATTTATCCCTTAAAAAAGTGTATAGACACATGTTAAAAAATAAATAAATAAAAGATGATAAACAAAAAAAAATTTCAGGAAAGATTAAAAAAAAAAAAAAAAAAAAAATCACTAGATGCCTTTAAAACATAAATCTGTTTTATATGCCCATAAGTTTGATATTAAGAGGAGAAAACCCATTGCTAACTAACTAGGACTCTTAAGGTATCAGACTTATATTAAAAATAAGAAAATGAAGAAAATTTTCGATCAACTTTTAGAATTTTTAAAAAAAGAATGAAAGCATATTCAAACAACTTTTTTTTTTTTTTTTTGTGTGTGTTAACTAACCAGGCATTACTCTATTGATTAAAAATATTATTTTGATTTACTTTAAAATGGAAAATTATTATTATTATTTTTTTAATTCAAGAGTGCTTTAACACAGCATGCAGGATATCTCAGTTATCTTTAAAAATTTTACATTAAATGAAACAAAACATTCAAGTAAGGAATCTGAACTAAAAATTTTTTTAATTATTTTAATAATATGGAGTTTAATAATTGAATTCGAAATATGAAATTTCCATTAAAATTTTTATATTTCCACAATCATAACTTTTTTTTCTCTTGAACAGAACTTCTTATTTAAACTTCATTTTACTCATTATGTCAAAATGTAGGGTTGAGAAAAATTTTAAGTTCATATCTCAAATACTTTTTGAAATATCATGCGCACAGTGCAAAAGCACCCGTGAATTTAATAAAAAAAATCTTCAGTTAAAATAATTTTTTATTTTAAAGTAAACCAAAATAATATTTTTTAATCAATAGAGTAATGCCATACTAGTTTTTTTTTTTTTTTTTTTTTTTTTTAATTCTTTGTACATGTATTCATTCTTTTTTTAAAATTCTGAAAGTTGATCGAAAATTTTCTTCATTTTCTTATTTTTAAAAGTAGTCTGCCCCTTAAGAACATTAATATAGATTATAGAGCTCAAATATTAACCTTAAATTGTTAGAAATGATCTTATTTATTGTTTGGAAGAATTTGAGATATTACTTAATAATTTAACCCTTGTTTAAAAAGAAATAATTACAATATGCACAATGAATGTGTAGTATACATAATTGTAATTATTTGTTAATTAAGCAGCAAGATGGAAATAAACAATTTTTATAACCTTCAACATGAACTTAGAATTTATTGCATCAAATGCAACCTCCACTCTTGCCCAAATTTAAAAATGTATTGAAATAAACTTTAAAAAGAGAATATAATTTTCTTGGATAATAAAAATAACAACTAAGCATCACTGCTATAAGAAAATAGCATCTAATATAGAACATAGTCTATAGGAAGTCTAGAATTGTATAAACGTACTCTCCTAACATTACATAGACACACTAATAAAAAAATCAAGCTATTCCATATATTATTATTTTTATACAGTGAAACCCCAATCTATCTTTCCCACATTCATAGTTTTCCTACATTGATCGACTTATTTCTATGGTCCCTGTATAAACTGTATTTAAATAATGTTAACGGAACCCACATGTATCGTTATTTAAAAAGTCATTTTCACGCATCCATCGTTATAAAATTTCTCTTCTGGTCGAAATGAAATTGAAAATCAAGCAATTCCATATGGCATTCAAACTGGAATTACTCCTTTTATCTTAAAATAACCCTTTTCCAACTCCACGGAGGATCAAATTGTAATAGCATGTCTCCGGACCATCCTCAAAGGTGAGTTCCAGACTGTCGCCATTTGCCCATATTGTAGCACTAGTGCAATGTAAAAGCCAACCAACCTCAAATATTCAACCTTATGCTGTTTTAAGTGAAGAACGGGAATTGTGCAAATATTGCAACTTATATCTGTGAATTACTGAATACGGATCGTGTATTGTTGCTTGAAGAATAAGTTATTCTACTTTATGTAAAGAGGAGAATATAAGCATCCAGTATGGTCAGCTACTACATTTTTTCACATTCCCGAGGCTGAGCCTACGTCAGTGCCAACAGTGTTTGACGTAATTACTGCTTTTGAAAATGTACGATTTTTTTATATGCACATGAAATTACAGAAAAGTACCAGAAAATGTTATAAATCTGGAAAAACCACGTTTAATTTATAAAATGAACAAATAATTCACCATAAAATTACAGATTTTTAAAAATAAATATCACTAAGGGCCGTATTCACCAACTTCTTAACACTCGGATTAAACCTCGGATCAGCAGTAATTGCTCGATCATACGAAAATCGGCATTTTCCAACGAAAATCTGCAGTTCACCGGCTACTTTAACACTTCGTTTATGTTCCTCGAATATTGGAGGATTAACAGAGTTAATTCTCGGATCTTTTCGTGATGCATGCACACTCTGCAGCTCAGCTTCGTAAACAAATAACAAACATGGCTGACGTTGACTATCTATTCTCACTAGATGATATTGAAAGCTTAGAACTATTGAAAACATTTGAAAGAAGGAAAAGGACGGTGCATCAAATTAGAGTAAATGATTTGGATTCTTTGGATAATGTGGTATTTCAATATCGCTATCAATTAAATAAAGATTCCGTGGAATTTCTAATACGAATGTTAGATAATAGGCTGTCATCTGCCACAGAAAAGAATAATGCATTAACTTCGGCAGAAAAAAATTTAATAGCTTTAAGATTCTCTTAATCATAACAATCAAAATTTTAAATCGTAGCGTAAACAGTTGTGGTCTGAGTGATTATTCTTTTTAAAAATGTTCTAAAGTAAAACTGATTCTTAATCCGTGCGTAAACAAAAGCGAAGTAAACAAGAGTATCAGTGTTGCCAATTTGCTTTTTACCCTTTCTAATCTTCTAATACGATTGATTAGTTAATTGAAGCTGAATGATGAACAAAGGCTATCTTCGTTCTTGGCCAATCAAAACGAAGCTTTTATTTCTCTTCCGGTTAATCCATGGATCACGTAATCGGCTGATGGCAAAAACTGTAGGAATTTAATCCAGTGTTAGCTTTGATTCTCATATTTGCTGATCCATGGTTTAATCCTCAATCAATGAAATTTGGTGAATACGACCCTTAATGTTCTACAACACTGATTTATTTCCTTGACAGTTTTGGGAGTGACAAATTAGTTTTTGTTAGTAGTATACTACATAGCATGTATTATTTCATAAATATTGTTTTATTTGTGTTTTGACTTTAAACTGCATTCATCATTTTTTTTTTTTTTTTTTCTTCAGGTACCCCATGAAAAACAATGGATTGAGGTTCTACTGTATTAAGAAAAGTGCAAGTTTTTCAAGTATTCAAACAAACCTAACCTTATATACAAGAAAGATTTATAAATATGTTCTGTTAAAAATGTAATTAAATATTTATTACAATTTATTAAATAATAATAATATAATTATAATAAATAATATAATTATATAATTACAATAAATATTTATTACACTTTATATTTATTACTGTTTATTTTAAATTGCCATAACAAAAAATTTCAACTCTACTTCTTATTTTAAACTTTATTTTCATATTGAAATATCTTTTTTTTTTTTTTTTTTTTTGCAAATATATGTGTGTGTATAAGGCAGCTTCTATAATACAGCCACCAGAGGATTAACATACGTTGCCTCATTATTGCATAGCAAAGCTTGAAGTCAAAATTTTTATGAAAAGTATAGCTACAAGCAATTTATCTAACAATAAAATTTAAAATTCAAGTAAGAATACATTATTGTACATTTAACTTCGCCAAGCAAAATATAGCTTTTAAAATGTCAGCAGAGCTGCATAAATGTCTGGACATTAAATAAAAAGTTCAATGAACTTGTAAAAATTCAGTATAAAATTTTTATTAATTTTTTACAGCAAGTGTAAAGAGCAGGAATATTTTAAACATTAAAAAATTTCGCAGTACAAAGTATCTGTAAGCATATGAAATTAAAATATTTCAAATGACCTTCTGGCAACAAATCATTTTAATAATCAATGAAATATAACAAAATACTCTATACTATCAAAACAAATCTAAAATTAAAAAGACTTATTTGCATGCAGATTGGTTGACCCTAACTAGCACACCTGAAAGAAGGAAAATTCATCTGTTCTGCAAATAATAGGATTGTCATATTGGTGAATATATTATTTTTTAAACATCAATAGTGTTGGATGACAATGAATAATTAGAATTTATAACTTCTAACCAAATATAAACCACACATTTTAGATGGGAAAAGCCAAATTAATTTTAACATAAAACAGAAGTGACCAGGTCAGATTTCAACCCTGGGTCCTTGCCATAAAGCATCAAAGTTCTGCCAGTGAGCTAACACAGTACACCTCTGATTGGTAGTATTTCCAGAATTGACAGCTTGAAATATTTATCTATTTTGCAGTAACATTTCAAGTGAACAAATAGTGTGAGAGTTGACAAGGTTAGCTCAGTGACAGATAGGTGCATTGTATCAAAGACCCACAATTAGTTCATGACCTGGTCACTTTTCACTTGTTACAATTTAGTTCCATTAAAATAAATATCTAACTGCCTTGAAGGGCAAAATTGTAACGTTTTTGCTGTATATTTTTTGCAATGTAATAAAGTGGTAGTTATTTCTTCTTGAGATTAAAAATACAGCTAAACTTTTAAACAAACTCATTATATATGACTTGTACACTTAAAAAGCAAACTGTAATTTAATTGCAGTAATGTCATTTATAATTATGAAAGTATTATAAAAAGAACAGCTCAATAAATGCACAAATCTAACAGCAGCAGTCAGAAAATTTTTCTATATCTTACTATCATAGAGATAAATGTTTTAAAGCATTTTTTAAACAATATCTAGCTTTTTTTTTTTTTTTTTTAAGAAATAAAATCATGAAGGAGCTTAGACTAACACTAAAATGACAATTTGAGGAATTCAAATATTACTGCTTAAAAAAAAAAAAAAACTGTTTAGGAACTACAATAATTTTTTTTTTCTAAAGACGCAGCATCATGTTTGCCAAGAGCAGTGGCATAATGTTTTAATAATTTTCTGCACTAAAACAAAAGATTCTGGTCTTTTAAATTTTATTAAACTTATGATTTCATGTTTATTAATTTATTTATACCAACAAAAAGTATGAAGATAAAATGAGCGCAGGGGCCTAACCTGACATATTATCTGCAGGGTGCTAAGATGATTTGTAGAGGCTGATTTTAAATCACAGTATAGAAAAAAAAATATATTTGCTATTGGGGGTTGGCAAGGTGCATGCACAAAGTATCTGTACTTATTTCTTTGTTTTATAATTGCACACTACATACATCAATAATATTTTATATTTAATATGGAAATAAGGTATAAAAATAATGTGCTTTAAATAAATTAAGGGAAGGGGGAATACTGTGCTAAAAGCATGTTTTTTTTTTTTTTAACTGGAGCAGGTCTCTAACACTAAATTAAAATGTACCAAAAACATATTTTTTTTTCTTTGATCTATATATCTAATGTACAGTTACTATTAAATTTCCAATATGAGCAGCATAATGTTGTTAAAATGCATTGCTAATGACTACCAAATTTGGTCTGTGCATGAGATGATAAGCTAAAGGAATTTTCTTTTCCCAAAAAATGTCTATTGCATCTAATGCTATTTTGCATGTGGTAAAATAGCAATTTAATATGTATAATGACTCGCATGGAACCAAAAACTAATCAGTAAATGTTCTTACTGTTTATGCATTCTAGAAGCAGAGATCATTTGACAGAAATTTACAGCAGACGTGACACTATTTAATACCATCCCCCTTCAGAATAATTTAAATATAATAAGCCTTTTTCTCTTGTAGCAGGCCCGGAAATCCCCAACATCATGATACCTGATGTGATTACATCTGTCATGTAGTCCTCTATTCAGCCCTGTCTATGATAGACATTTTCTTTGCCATATTTCAATTTTTTCATACAAAATGGCACCTAATACACATTTCCTACAATACCCCCCCCTTGAAATTCCTTGAGTGCAGCTCAAAAATAGTCTACATACTAAATTTTGTGTCAATTTTCTTGCTTGTTTTAATTGCAAAATGCTCTTTGCAATAGAAATAGAATTATAACTGTGATGTTAAAAACATCACTTCTTTTTAAATTTTAAATAAGATCGTTTTTCTGCACTTAAATGCATTATTTCTCTCAGCTGGCTCAACTCACCCTGTTGTGTTTGCTTTACTGCAATACACACACAGGAGAAAAATTGGTTTTTCTTTCCTAGTGGTGATGTCATATCACACCATTCTGAGAACCAATAGGGTGATGGTTCTGACCCCACCTTCTGTTATCCCAACAGTTTTAAATTCAGTTGGGTTTGAGCAGCTCTCAAGAGAGGAACATGGGGTGAGAAAGATTTGTTTTTCTTCTGTTTTAAAATAATGACCATTTTATCATTTAGAGAGAGAGTGCCTACTTATTAATAATAAATATATATATTAGTTTATATGAATATATATATTCAAATTTTAAAAACCATCAATTTTTTATATCCTACTTAATTTGGATTTACTAGTGTGGATTTGAAAATAAAGAAATTAATTTTGATGCAGCAGTTTAGTTTTATTACAAACATTTTTGTGTTCTGCATTTTTCCTTTTACAGCATTCTACCAATTAAGTAAGTTTGTTCCTCTTTTATCTTAAGTAAATAAAAATATTTGGACATATATATATTTTACCTTTTGACCCAAAGAATAAAAAGGGTTTGTGGCCAAAACGCAATGTACGATCATGTACGCCATGAGGTTTTTGATTCCTCAATAACAAACTTCTTTTGATAATTAAAATTAAAAATATTAATAAAATAAATTAAAATATGAAAACATAAAAGGTAAATGAATTATTTACACCACAATAACCACCTGTATATTACTAAAAGAAAGTGTCACTATCAGTGTTGCCAACACAAAAATTTTTCCCCGCTAAAAGAAAACATGAAAATCTGCTAAAAATTCAATTGCCCATAGTGTAGCAACACTGCAATGTAATATCGAATCAGCTAAACCTTTATTTTTTCCCGTAAATCGTGTCAAAAATCCACTAAATTTAGCGGAAATTCCGCTAAATTGACAACACTGTTCACTATGCATGTATTTATGTGTATAATACTTAGCTATGTTCTGTTCATTGCAGAGTTACTAAATTTGACATGGAAGTTATTTTGACAATCTCCCTCTTGTTGCACTTTGAAGCCAGATATTCAAAATTTTTATAGGTATTTAATGCAAATAGTTCAAACAACCTGTCTTGTATTCAATTACATTTTGTATAATACAAACACCCATCCTTAAGTGATACTAACATCCTTAAAACTTTAATGTTTTTTTTTTTTTTTTTTTTCGCGCCATATATTAAACTACAAACACTAAAATGTTTGTTGCCAGAGTTGATCAAGTTTGTAAGAAACTTAGTAAATATTGCTACATGTGAATTCAATCATCTGTAACAACCAACACACAGTTCACTAAAATTGAAAGACAACAAAAGATAAAATTAACAAGGTACTTCTGAAATTAAGTGAAGCATAGGTACGTGCAGTGCTAGTTGCAAAGTTTGAAACACATCAAGATACAATCAGCTTTTATGTAGTTAATATTTATGTTACTAGTGCTCCAAAATAAAATACAAAAAATATAACACTGTAAATCTAGATCAAAAGTTAAAAAACTAGAGCATATGTACAAGATATTTATATAATATATATATTCATAAAAAAAACAGCAGTTTTGTGGAGAGTTGTACACACAAGCAACATATACCTTCTTAAAAAGTCTCACTAAGTATCATGAAGTCATGACACTTCCTTTTTTTCCATTATGACTTCATGGTACTAAGAGACAATAGAAGATATGAAGAGAAGACCAACATTGCTTTACAAGCTTCTTCTGCACCATTACATTCCAGCAATAGTAAAAGATACATTGGAGAATAAATATATCTACAAGAAGAACTAAATATAAAAATTATGAGAAATATAGAAAAATATTCTATACCTAGCAATCAAGTATTGTGAAAAATCTAGATACTGCTATTTTTAAGCTTCTACAGGGTTCCCACTCTTAAGAAAGAAAAAAATTCAAGGACTTTTCGAGGCCTATTTGAAATTTTTCAAGAACTAGGGGAAAATCGCAGAAGGCTAGGCATATACACAAAACTTTATAAACACTACTTTCATTAGTAATATTTTTTTTATTTTTTTATTAGAATAACTTTGCCTGTTTTCACAATACATTTTTGAGGGACTGACCAAATTAACTTTTACAAGAGTCAAAAAATGATTAGTTCAAGATTTGAAATCATTATGATTATTCCAAAGTTTTTAGGTTTGAGTCCTGGTCTAGTCACTTTCTGCTCAAAATTAATGACCAGTTCATCAAACAGGTATGAGACTGGCAAAAAAAAAAAAAAAAAAAAAAGTTGAAACTATATGCAAAAGCAAGACAATGAAATAAGAATTTTATGACAAAATCATTATATTAGACACTGGCGTGAGCATGTGGAGGTGGAGATAGTTTAGCCTTGACAGAATTCGCACTAAGCCCGTCTATTGGAGTGAAAAATTCAAGGATTTTCAAAGACTTTGCACAAAATTCAAGTACTTTCAAGTGCCCTTGAAAAAGAAAATGAAAATCAAGTACTTCTTAAGGACTTTCAAGGACCGTGGGAGCCCTGTTCTAAAATATATGAATGATAATTTAATCTAGGAGAATATTGCACAATTTTGTGCATTGTAGATAACAAATGGAAAGGATGAACTGTAATTCATTTAATAACAGTGATATTTAAAGATTAAAAGTTTTATCCTTTTAATTATTATTCCAACTTATGTTTTAAAGATCACAGTAACTTGTGCAATTTTACATAGAATTCAGAAAGTAATCTGAAATTCTAATATTTTGATATTGTCAGAAAAATGCAAAACATGGTTGGAAAAAAGAAAGAAAAAGAGCAATGGATCAATTATACTTTTTCTATAGTAATTTTACTTTTAACTGCAAAATATCTGAGAAAACACTGAATATTTGAAAAAAAGGCAAAAAGGTTATTTCAGTCTTAGAATAACAGTTGTTGAAAACTACAACAAAATAATAAAGATACAATCTGAAATAAGAGTTACACGAAGCATATTAAGATTTTAAATTATAATTAACGAATTTAAAATAACTCCCATAGATTTATAAAAAACTGAGAAATGTAGATTAAGATATACACAAAAGGCTAAATGGCAATAAATTATAAAGTACCAAAAATCATTGTGTTCAACATGAAAAACTAAAAGATATTTACAGACAGCTACACATAAGCACAATTCATTATATATCATTAAAAATAGCACTACAATATATTGCACAAGAGTTCTAAATACATATGTGAAGGGGAGAAAATGGTAACAATCAACCAATCCAAGAAATATACATATATAACTAATATTATCTCTCTTGATTAATCATTGAAATAAAAAGTAATTTTAAAATTTTAAAGAGCTAGTTATGATAGGGAAATTGTATACTTCACTTTATCAGGAAAAGTATGCAAACTATGTAGACCTACAGTCTAGATTTTAGAAATTATATTTTGTCTAATGAAGAGAATCTATAAAATTATCATCACTTATTTTTAGAATTTTATGAAATTTCCATAACATAATTTTTTAAAGTTGAAATTCTGTTTATTAACGGCACATGATTATGTTACACGAAATGTTTTAAAGAATTCCTAGGTAAATAAAATAATGACTATTTAAAGGGAAAAAAAATAATTATAACTTTTTACAAATTATTTCACAATTTTTAAAAGTAAAAGCCCCAACTTAATATTTCTCTGTTCAGATAATAGTTAAAGATTAAAAAAGTTAAAAGTTTCTACTTTGAATAGGAATATTATTTATAACTATTGTAATTCCAAATAAATAGCTGAGATATTGATGATAAAGAAAAATAAAGTTGAACAACATCATAAAAGCAAATAAAGGTGTTGGAGAAAAGAATTTGAATATGACTTTGTAGTTAATTTATAGTGATAAATCTTAATTATAAAACCATGCAAATGAATGTTAAAGATTATATACATTTTTGTAATTGTGATAATATAAGGTTAGATTTAAGAGTATTTCCAATAAGATTTACAGCATGTTCAATTTGTATATTTATGACTGCTGTTTCTTAAGGCTGTATCACACGAGAGAATTTCGCTCCAACTTTTTACTAAACACAACATTATAGCCAAAATACTGAGCCTGACCTTGCTCAAGGACAGCACATTTTCGGATGATCAACTTTTTTGATGGGCTTCCAAAAGAGTTCACTATGTTCAGCGTGCTCATAAAAATTGACCAATTGGAGGGAAGAACACGATTTTTTCCTGGAATACTCGGGAACACCTCACGCTATCAGTTTGGGGTGACACTACGGACAGCTTATTGTTTTTCTCGTTCGCTCAGATTACCCAACTTTGAACAATGCTGAGTGAACATATTGAGTATAATATTGTGTTGAGTATATATGCTCCCGTGTAATATGGCCATTACTGGCTATATCAAGAATTAACCTATCTTTTATTATTTTACTCCCATTTATAAATATCAAGAAATTATTTCTAGACTACAGCAACTATATAAAGGATTTAAACCTATATGAATGATTTTTAAAAGTTACTTTATAATATAAAAAACTTTCTAGATGTCTGCAAATTAAATAATGGTTCAAAGAAATTTATCTGTCTTTTTTGAAGGGTTAAGCAAACCAGAACTTAAGTTTTTTTTTTTTTTTTCCCATATAATTAATGCCTATAAGCAAAATCGCCATTATACAGTTATTCCCTCTTACAAAAAAAAAAAAAAAAAAAAAAAAAATATATTAATCAAATTACTAGGGCATAAATATTCTGCCATAGCTGTTATGAAGATTACCAATCTGTAAACTGATATTCCTAAATTAATTAGTTGGTATTCTATCATAATTGCAGAATAAATCTCAAACAGAAAACTACCAGGAAATTTCTGACATTCTAGAAAAATTTTCACTGATATGACACAGATTAACATCATACATATTTAATCATAATCTTTTTTTTAAATAAATTAATTAGACACAAAAAAATACCTGTTTTACAGATATACAGAACACCTTTAACGCTCAACAAGAAATAGTCATCTGCAACAAGAAAGGAGGTGTAAAATATGATTTGAGCAAGTTTTAAGAAATGAAGAATTTAAAATGTAAGACAAGATTTTCATGATTAAACATTTAAGCACTTTTCATAGGTTTTGGAAGACCTTTATTAAGTAAGTAGAGAAGAAGCGAAAGAGGTTGATAAGACAATTAAGGTAAAATTTTAAAAGAAAATACATCAGCTTTTAATTTACATAATTTTAATTATCATTTCTTAAGTTAAATGAAAATATTTATAGAGGCCTAAGAAAAATATACACAACATTCATATATGTATATGTTGTAACAATTTAGAGGTTAAGTATCACAAAAATATGAGAAATCAGAAATATTTTATTAAAAATTAAAAAACATTAACTAATAATGGATAAAAATATACATACACGCAAATTATTTAAAACTTCAATTTTGTAGCAGTTTTGAAAGCTTAATTTACACATAGCATTTAAAAGAAGAAAAAAAGAAAAAAAATTTTAAAAAAAAGTTTTAATTATTTTATATATATATATATATATATATATATATATATATATGTAATACAGAATGTAAAATTTCCTGAGAAAATAAATTCCCATATTTATTAAAGTTTTGTAGTAAATGAAATTATTTAAATGAAAATAAAAGAAAAATACTCATTCACATCCATAAAAAAATAAAATAAAATAATGAAAAAAAGTATAAATAACAAGAATATATATTGCTATTTCTGAACACCGAAAGAGGCTTATTTTGTGTGCAAAATTGAAAAGTACTAGGCAAAGCATTTACATATATAAAATGCTATTTTTTGTTTGGTTATCACAATCCTTGCATTAGACATGTCCAGAAAATGGTTATACATATTTACCTTTAATCACTGATATCTTATCTTAAATACACTTTACATGTCACGCATTTTAGCAAAGAAATGAGAACACACATGTAATGAACAAAAGTAAGCATTTAAGTTCTCATTTTTACCTTAGTTCTGTAATTCATCATAAGAATTTTGTATATAATCAATTCTAAGAATTTTTAAAGGTTAAATCATATCAATGCAATTGTGGAAGACTACTATTATAATAAATATAATATAAAGGAAATTATGATGTCACAATTGGAGGGGGGGGGGGGGATAAAAACAGAATGACACTGAACTCTAAACAAAACTTTTTCTTAAACCAATATTTATCATCCAATAATTTCAGACTTATTCTTCACAATGTACCATAATATTACTGCTGAGCAATTACACATAGACACCCACAAACAATTAATGAGCAATTAAAGCAACTATTTATGAAAAACAGTCACAATTTATAAAATTGCAAAAAGAATACACAATTCATTTAGCCACCATAATAACAACAAACAAAATAGTTGGCAACAATTCAACAATTTTTAAAGATTATAAAATGAAAAACTTAAATCTGAAAAACATGCTAAGTATGATGTTATAAATGAAAATATATAAAATGCATTATTTAGATTATATTAATACTGAGATATTATATATAAAATAAAATATTTTTTTTTTATATATAACTTAGACCACCTCTTATTTGGTAATTTTTCATGGCACATTTCTCAAAAAATAAACTGTAAAGGAATTTAATATAACTTTAAAATTGATACTGCATTAAATTAAAAAAAAAAAAAAAAAAAAAAAATGGATGCCCAATCTTTATACTCTGATCTTTGATTCAAACATCTATACAGAAACAAGAACTTGAGAACTTTTTCTGCAAATTTCATAATGCTGCAAAAGCTAGATCTAATTTTTTAAAGTTTTAAATAGTTTTCCTCAAATACTTTTTATTTTTCTACTGAATTCTACACATTTGTTAACTAACCCTTTCATATCTTTAAGGTTTTATGACTGCAAAATATTTTTGCAATACCAAACAAGTTAAAAATAATTATAATCTGAAAACAATAGCATAAAACAACAGAACAACTTTAAAAGCATTCATGTACGAATAAATATCAACTCACATTTAACTAACTGAAAGATCTAATCAACAAAGATATTCAATATCGCAAATAACTTCATAACATTAACATGTTTAAAATAACAGAAACAGTAAACATGACATAAATTATCGCATTTGTAAAATTCCTATATCTCTTGCTATTATAATGTATAATTAATATTTAAGAATTAATCATAAAAAATATTCAGAGTTCTAGATTATTTCATATCATTAGGCATTCATGTTTTGCTTAAAAATTTAAAATAAATTTCATAGAATAATTTACTTTTCTCACAATTAGCAAACACCAAAATTAATCAGCATATTTAGTAATAATAATAATAATAATAAAAGTATTTGATTAAAAAAATTTCCACCTGTGCAGATATTCACAAAAGGAAAAAAAAAAAAAAAGCTATAAATTTACATGCATTTTCTTTAAAAATATCACAAATACATATAGGCTAAAAGTGTAAATTACTTTATTAAAACATTGGCTAAAGCAACAAAAATTAAACCTAATTTATGGAAGAAGAGAAAAAGAATACTTTGTTTTAACAGTTTGATATTTTGCGCTTACTGTATAGGATTTTTATAGCAATGATAGATGTAATGCAGGTATTGGAATATGAACCAAAACTAAATTCAAAAACTGGCGTACAGTCAATAGAAAGATATTAAAACTTCTTCACCCACCATAAATTTTAATTCAGCACAACCGGTTTTGAAAGGACATAGCCTTTCTTCATCAGTTGCAAACACGTGCTACTGCCTTGGAGGCAAAAGCAAGACGGTCTTGCTTTTGCCTCCAAGGCAGTAGCACGTGTTTGCACCTGATGAAGAAAGGCTACGTCCTTTCAAAACTGGTTGTGCTGACTTAAAATTTATGGTGGGTGAAGAAGTTTTAATATCTTTCTATTGGAATATGAAACTCAGAGCTACTTATTTTAGCAACTAATTATTCAACTCAACAGTCCAAAAGAAAAACTTTTTAGGTAGTCTGAAAAGCAACATTGAATATTAACTCAACTGTCAAATTATTTAAAAATGTATTATGCAATATCCCTAAGAACTGATCAACATAAAGCCTAAACATAATATTCTTTAAATATACAAGAATTTCTTACTGTATTAAAAAAAAAAAAAAAAAAAAAAAAAAAAAATGTTCCAAGATAACTGGTAAAAAAACTAGTTATGTTAAAAAGAAGTTTAATTACTTAATTTTAAATGAATGTATACAAATATTTTTTGAAAAAAAAAAAAAAAAAAAAAAAACCTAATAATAATATAAAATAAAAATGTTTTAAGCAAAATGAAATCTTTGGTAATATATTCCCCCCTAATAGCATTCTCATAAAATTAAGATTTACAGAGGGCACTTAAACAGCTTTATCTAATGAATATGGATTGTACAAAAATAACAGTCTTTAACCACTTAACAAGTTTATGAGGATGGTCTTACTATAAACAAGAAACAAATATGAATACTATAAAAATAAACTGATGAATATAATAATACAATATTATAAATATCAGTTCCATTTGTACCAATAATTCAGTGTGTACAACAGGATAATATACATTTAGGATTGGACTGAGACTGGTGAAATATACAAAATTCTTGCCACTGGTACAGCAGCATATATTGAGTCTGTCCTGAGAATGATATATTCTTTTCACCAATATATATCTTTATATAACAAATGGAATGGTTTTACAGATGATGCTAAGGTACAGTTTCATTATGTATAGTTGTTAGACACAATGTCTGATTCACATAGGTACTTTCCTGAAAGAAAACAATAAAAATAATTTAAAATGTGTGTGTGCATATATATATGTATGAATGAAAGTATAAAAAAAATTAAGATTTTTAATTATTATTTTAAATTAACATTTTATGATAGCCAGTTTTGCAGCATTCCTAAAATTTTACACCCATTTTATTATATTGTCACCACTATTTTAAAACAATATTTTTTTACATAACATTTTAGCATTAAAATTATTCAAGAAAAATTTCACGTCCAGCAGGCCACCTCACCATGGTGAAGGGGAGTTTCTGGGCGGAATGGGAGAAATACGTTGGGAGTTTTACTCCTGGTAGGGTCACTCTAGGCGTGAAAGCCATTCCACTTTGTCCAGCTAAGGCATGCAGGCATTGAAGCTAAGGACCTTTGGTGCTCCAATCTTTGACCACAGAAGCTGCCTATTTTCCCCATCCATGAATAAGTCACCCTATGATTTACATGCTGCATCGGTCATCGCGCAGTCACAAAAGGGCGGCATTCCTGGCTCAGGTAGGGCTTGGTTCGAGAAATAAATTACAGTCTCCGAAAACTTTGTTTAAAGATATTACAGGCTGGTGGCTAGAGAAGCCTTCATGTCTTCTTCACCTCTTACCTTTATGGAGCTTTTTTCAGTGATCAAGAACCAGAATAAATCCTCTTGGCGTGTTCCTCCAGTGCACCAATGGTATCCAAGTCACTGGCCGTGTGGCTCTCTGGCACTTGATTGTAACAGGCAAGATCAAACCATCCTTACTCGATTCCTCAGTGGTCATCTTAAATCTTTGACATTTTTGGGTGGTTCCCAGCATTTTGAAGTCTGTTCCAAGTGTTCTTCCCCTAATCATATTCTTGAGTGCTTAGGCAGGATCTTGCAGACAATCCTCTATTGGTTCTAGACTTCTTTAAAGTACACAGTTTCATGGACCTGATTCAGACCTGCTAGTCTTTGGGGATGAGCAACAACAAAAGAAAAATTTCTTTTTGACAATGCAACTGCAGCAATTTCCAGTTATAGACCTTAATGTGTCAGGAAATTTTTTATATCCCTATAAATCTCAATGCTAATTATACTATATTCAAAAGAAAACATTTTTTTCTGCATATAAATGATAATTATCAATTTCATTATGATATGTGCAAAATAAAAGGTATTAAATATGGTTTACAGCAATATATCTCAGAATTCAATGCTCTGGAATTCTTTCGGGTGTCTCTGTACATAAACCATTAGTGGTAATTACTCCATTTTCAATAGGGAATATCCCATAATGAATTTGAATAACATATCAGTTTCAAAGAATTCTATGAATATTTACAGGAATTAGAGCATGGACAGACTGACAGAAAGACAGGTTGACTAATTCAAATGAAAATACCTCTTAAATATTCTTAGAGTTATGCTTTAGCCTACTCATCTCTCTTTAGTAGATTGTTTGACTGATTATAGAAGAAGTAATTTTCTTATTTGAATGTTTGGAAAAAACATTTAAAATTTTTGTGAAGATTTCATTGTAAGTTTGCTAATTATTGTAAAAAGTCTGTTTCAAGATGTCAAGATTCCTGAAAAATTTTTCCATAGTCAACTGATGAAACGTATGTTTTTTGTAAATTAACGAAAAAAAAAAAAAAAAAAAAGTATTTTCATGGCCAATTGCCGAAAAACAGAACTTCTTTCCCCTCCTATTTAAAACAAACTATGTTTAATACCAAAAAGCAATTATTTTTCTTAAAATATACAAAATTCCCACCTTTAAAGAAGAATTCTGAAATATGTAATTATTTCACCAAAAGTCAAAGGAATTCATATGCAATTGCAAAAATATACGCCTTTTATTTACGGCATTATAGAAATGTGGGATCCTTTTTCAATGTTTCACTGCAGAAATATGCAGCTAATACAGTCAGCCTCAAAATTCATTTATTTTTTTTTTTAACTCATTTCTAAATCATGTGATTATTTTACTACAAATAAGAAAATTCCTGCCTTTATTATGTTCTGGTATCTGAAATTTGCTGTATTTTCACAGGCAATATCGAAAATGCAAAATCATTTTGCTACTCTTTGAATAATTTTCAGCAAAGTATAGTTTAACATCTTTAGACTGCATTAAACAATATAAAATCGATATACATATTTTACGAGCACAAAAGCATGTTTATCATAGAATATGGTATGGAAAGTACCATAAAATACCATTCAAGTGCACCCTCAATCTTGAAGCAAAAGCAAAATATATTGAGCGAGGGGGTGGATAAACGGTAAAACTATGCAAAAATATAGAAATCAACATGCATTTTCCAGTTAAAATTAAGTAGCATAAAAATTATTTTAAAATAAAAATATATATACTTTTTCAGTTGTAATTATTTAAAAAAAAAAAAAAAAAGAAGAAGAAGAAGAATTAAATACAGAAAACACTTGGTTAACCTCACTGCATTAACCAGGAAAATTCGAAAAACTCTTTCCCCCTTTTCAATAAATTGTTTGTCGCTATTTTAGAAAGCTAAAAGTTTCCATTTTCAAATAACCAGTGTCCGATTTAATATGATACAAATCTATGTTCATACAGTCGAGCCTCATTAATGTGAACACATTTAAGATGAATTACTTTTAACATGAACTGTTTCCACAATCCCCATCAAAATGAAGTTTATTTTCTGAGTTACTGATAACATGAACAAATTTTTTATTCCCCTTGAGAATCGCGTTAACAAGGTTAGATTGTATTTACAAAGGTGAATGCAGTGGTTGGAAAAACTACTTTTTTTTTGTAGTGAACTACAACTACAACTACTTTTTCACAAATGTAGTTAACTACAACTACTTTTTTTTTACAAATGTAGTTAACTACAACTACTTTTAAAAAGTAGCGACTACAAACTACTTTTCTTTCCCCCCCCCCAAAAAAAAAAAAATAAAAAATTGAAAATTAACATTTATTGCAGTTTTGGTTATGTTACTACAATATTTTAAATTTTAATTAGTTTTTACCCACCAAATGTAAATAATCACTTCTTTTCAATTTATGTGCTTTATCATGCATTAGTTCAAAATTTAAATGAATTTTGAATACTTTCTCTTAAACGGTTTTATATAGTTTTTCTATATATTTTTATTCATTTTTAATCATATTTTTATTCATTTTTAATAAGAGCTGCATCTCAAAATTTTCATCAGTTAGGCAAGATCTTTTGCAGCTAAGCACTTCAGATGCATGAGAGAAAAGTCTATCAACTGACACTAGCTGACATTTTAAGCGAAGAATAAAACGTATATACGTTATACGATGAACAACTAAATATATTAGTTAAAACAAGAAAAAGAAATCGTGCATGTGTACTAGTTCAATGAATGATTATAACAAACAACGTGGTGGTCAATCGCTACGGAAAGATGAACTCAACTCGATTGAATGCGAATCGAAGAAGGGTTATTTTCGAACACCAGAATCCAGTAACAGGTGATTGTATGGGATACTAGTTAAAAGAGCGTTCGTATGTCATGCGCAGAGCTACGAATTTTGTACAAAGGAAAAAAATATGATCACGTGGTTCACAAATAGCGGCTTGTTGGTAAACAAAAGTAACGTTAAAAGTAGCATTGAAAATCACTAGAAACTACGTTTTTTTGTAACGCGCTACTCGTTACACTACATTTTTTAGGAAGTAGCGCGTTACACTACAAACTACTAAAAAAAGTAGCGACTACTGTAGTTTCGTTACTTGTAGCGCGCTACTTCCGACCACTGGGTGAATGTTATAAAAGAAATAACTAAACACTGTCACCTATTCTGATAGTCTACTGCTGAGCATAAGGGGATGTTTATTTGGTATTTTAAGAACAAATGAAATCATGTGAAAAGCGGAGGGGGTGCTTAATAAAAGGAGGGAGCTTATGTGGTATTTTACGGTATTAATTCTTAATTTAACAGCTACACAAAAGATTTCTCATATTACTACCGTATTTGGTAGTGGATCAAAGTGTATTTTAAGTTTTGTCTTTTTTTTTTTTTTTTCTTCTTTCCCATACATTTACAGATAACATACAGGACTACTCAAAATTACTCAAATAAAATTCAAGGAGTGGTACAAATGGGAATTCTGAGAATATTTTTTATTTTTTTAATAACAGAATTAATTGCTTCATGAATGTTGTTAAAATATTCAAACATGGGGTTAACACAGAATTGTATAAAAATTTTAATTTCTAAAACAATTCCTAAACAAATAGTTATTTAAAGTACTTTATAATTGTTCAAATTTATCTTATCTTTCACCTGAAACTACAGTAATATGCCTATAGCAATGTAGTTTATGAGAAAGTGTGACTGTGCAACCTTATCATTTGTGAAAGGACTTACCAGCAATAATCTGTTTTTTGACTAAGGATAGGCGATATCCTAATCCACATAACTCAAAATCTGCACCAGAAAGTGATGCGTTATTGCAGACAAATTGAGCAGCTAATGCACACGCTGTTGATGGTCCAGAACTCAACTCGAAATGGGCTCTGAGAGATCCTAAACCTCCACCTTCAGATGAATGTGATAATTCTGGAATTTTCCATAAAGCACGACTTGTGTCAGTATTCCTATTCAAAGAAAAATAGAGAAAATTAGAAAAATTTAAGCAATGCTCATGATTTTTTCTAAAAAAAAAAAAAAAAAAAAAACAAGCATTAGAACTCTCTTTTGTTTGGAAAAGTGTTTTAGGCAGGGATGGACTAATGACTAAAGTAATTGGTGCAAAATATTTCTTATTAATTATCCTGCATATTTCCCCGTTTCTCATGTGATACTACATTAAGCCGGTATAAGCCTGATAATGTTAGAATTATTATTTTATATGGTAGTGAAAGAAGAAACTTTTCTTAACTAATAGAACTGTGAGAGTATTAAAAAAATTATTAAAAGTTCTTTTGCAATTGTAACCATATTGTATCATTGAAGTAATTAACAACCAGGCACATTTGATAACTGTGAATGTAACTCAAATGAAAGAAAAACAAGATACAACAAAAATGTTTTTCTTAAAATGAACAAAATTTTTTAAATTTTGACCAACAATTACAGTTGACCTTAAGTTTAAGTCAATGGCAAACTTAATACAAAAAAAAAAAAAAAAAAAAAAAAAAAACAAGTATTTCTTTTAGTTAAATTTTCTAAAACTACTTTTTCATGAAATTTTAATATAGAAAACAACTCTTATTTTTAAGTTGTATCATAAAAAATATAACATACACACATCAATATAATAAAATGAAAGCATTTAATTACAAACTTACAAGCATCTTTTCGTCTTTATAAGTAGCACCTTAAAACTTCTTTTTCACTTAAACAAAAAACACTATTTCAGAGTTTTATTCAGTAACCTTTTCCCCTACTGAGCAATGTTTATTACAAATATAAAGGTTTTCTAATCACATACTTTAGAAAAAAAAAAAAAAAACTTAATTTAGAGTTTTATTATTTTTTGCATTGTACCATTAAGAAAAATGAGGGGGGGGGGGGCTCTAAATGTAGCATATAAATAGATGTTAATATAAGATTATTCATATCAATAAAAGTATTTTACAAACATTTTTAGAACTGAACAAAGAAAGTATAATTAGGATTAAAAGTAAATTACCAAAATACTTTCGGCTTAGATTGCACATCAGTAACACCTCCATTGACAGGAACAATAATGTTCACATTGGATAAAGGTACTAATGATGCCAAAGCGGCAGCATTATATTTGTAATCTATTCTTAAATCTGTAGATGTTCGTTCACACTTCCAATATGCTACTAAATGTAAAGGTGTACTTTTTGCACCAGGCAATGCTTTGATCTATTTAAAAAATATTAAATAAACAAATTAATAAAACAATTATGAAATTCAAATTATATTTTGAATTTCAATAATCAAATACAAGTGAGTTATGCCTGCAAACAGGTCACTATTTTTAAATGAATCACTATTTTGTTATGTCAGAGAAAATAAAAGAAAAAAATTTATTATGATCAGTAAAAACTTCGCTTGAGTCCTCAATGCCTTCAGCAGCACATATCCCCACGGGCAACACAAGCCCATTTGCATTCTTCCCTCACAATGAATCACTATATTTTTATAAGACATAAAACATAAAAAAAAGAAATTCTTTTCTGATTAAAGAAAATCTTGTTCTGGGTCTTTTTGTATTAAGTCAAATTATATTTTTGCCTGTAACAGCACATGTCTGTGAACGTTACATGCAACCCTTTAGTTTTGCACTTCCGAAAGTATCCAAAATCGATCCCCCCCCCCCTCCTCTCTCCAAGCTAATAATATTAATTTTTAAGACCATCTCCATTTTAAAAATTTTGCGATCTGAAACAGTTGACTAAAAGTATTAAAAAAAATATATTGCCACCGTGTTCTGAGCTATCCTGAAAGTTTCAAATATCTAGCTAGTCGGGAAGTTAGTGAAAAATCGATTGCAAGCTTTGTACTGGTAACGCTGCCGAAGGCAGCAGGAACTCGAAACAGTTGGCTATAGGTATTTAAAAAATGCATTTTCACCGTGTTCTGAACTATTCTGAAAATTTTAAATGTCTAGCTAGTCGGGAAGTTAGTTAAATAAATGTTCTGTCGAATTATATAAGCGCTGCCGAAGGCAGCGGGACCTGAAATAGTTGACTAAAATTATTAGAAAAATGTATTGTCACCGTGTTGTGAGCTGTCCTAAAAGTTTCAAATGTCTAGCTAGTCGGAAAGTTAGTGAAAAATCGATTGCAAGCTTTGCACTGATAACGCTGCCGAAGGCAGCAGGAACCCGAAACAGTTGGCTAAAGGTTTTAAGAAAATGCATTTTCACCGTGTTCTGAACTATTCTGAAACTTTCAATCTGAACTATTCTGAAAGTTTCAAATGTCTAGCTAGTCGGGAAGTTGGTTAAATAAATTTTCTGTCGAATCATATAAGCGCTGCCGAAGGCAGCGGGACTTGAAATAGTTGACTAAAATTATTAGAAAAATGTATTGTCACCGTGTTGTGAGCTGTCCTGAAAATTTCAAATGTCTAGCTACTCGGAAAGTTAGTGAAAAATCGATTGCAAGCTTTGTACTGATAACGCTGCCGAAGGCAGCGGGAACCCGAAACAGTTGGAAAAAGGTTTTAAGAAAATGCATTTTCACCCTGTTCTGAACTATTCTGAAAGTTTCAAATGTGTCAATGTCCCTAGTCGGGAAGTTAGTTAAATAAATTTTCTGTCGAATCATATAAGCGCTGCCGAAGGCAGCGGGACTTGAAATAGTTGACTAAAATTATTAGAAAAATGTATTGTCACCGTGTTGTGAGCTGTCCTGAAAATTTCATACATCTAGCTAGTCGGGAAGTTAGTTAAAAATTGATTGCAAAATTTGTCCCTGGCAAACACACAAACCCACAAACACACAAGAATCGAAGTTAATAAAAAAAAACATGGTAAAATACGTGCGACCATTCATGTTCGTATAAGCAGCGCGCCCGCTGGAAGGTTAATAAATAAAATTTATGGATTTTTTCCCTATTCAATAATCTTTCAGTATGATGCATATGGAAAGATGCATTAGACCAATATCTTTTTTATTCTAATTAAAACTAAATTATTAATTGTTTACTATGTAAATGTAATGCAGATCAAGAATCCATTCATTCACCTAGCCATTTTTTTTTTTTTTTTTTTTTAATTTTGAAGGAAAATACAATTTTGTAAAAAATCTGAATAATTTAGTGAAAACATTTAACCTCAATGCTTCTCAAGCTGTGTGCCAGGAGATTGTCAAATGTGCCACAAGAATTTTTGACAAATAATTAAAATTGTATAGCTTTTGTAACTTTGAAATAGTATTAATTTCTAATTATTTTAACATCTTTTTTTTTTTTTTTAATTTAGTTTTTCCACTCACTTGATACTAGCTGTCCTCTGTGATCAGTAGTTTCACAAACCTTGAAAAATCTGACCATAGCAAACTCCTGCTTTGTGGCACATATGGCACCTTCTGCCTGTTTTAGACACCTAGAACAGTCTGTTCGCTCACCATGCAAACAAACCCCACCAGTGCCCAAGAGATTCTGCTCTTAAAGATGGTTGATAGTAAGTTCCAGTTTTGATTCCCAAATTGCACTAATTGACCTGACTTAGTCATTCAGAGTTTTACATAGTTTTCTCCAAAATTTACTTAAAAGCATGCCAGGACATTATCTGGCATTTAAAATACATGATAAGAAAGACTATAAAATACAAATGAAATTACAAAGCCATTTCTCATTTGTCGAGATGAAGGAACAATACAAGTTTTAGATTATTATAACAGCTGCTTAGGCAATATTATATATTAAAAATATTGTAACATTTCTGTCAAACGGTTGATGGATACAACACATTATGACTTAACTACAATTTTATGTTTTCACCAATTGAACTATCGATAAAAGTTGAATAACTGTATACTACAATTAAATTCTTAGAAATAAATATACACAGAACAATAAATACAGCAGTTAATGGAAAATAAACTTACATGATATTTCAAAATATCAATATTGAAATATGAAGCAGTAGGTGTCTGTTCATACTGCTTTCTGAGCAATGCTGTTAGGGCAGGCATATTAAATTCATACACATACTGCTCCTTGGTACTTTGACTAGGATCTCTGAAAATCATCAGAAATAATTTACAAACCCATTTTTTTTTCATTTAAAAATTCTGCAATTCATTATTATTTAAGCTTCCAACTCATTTATAATATTTCATTGAAAAATGATTTAGAAGAAATTATTTTATTTATTATAATAATATTTAAATGTAATAATTTGACAAAAAAGAGTTAATATTTAAAATACATAAAGTTTTAACACATATGTTCATTCTGTTTTATCACCAATTAAAATTTTAAAATGTATCAGTGGTGCCAACTTTTGATGGTGTTGGTGTTAGGGATTAAGGCCGATTGACAACACTGGGGTCCTAGGCCTGAGGGGGAGTGCCTTCCGTGGAGGTCTTTCTAAGGGTTCCTAGCCCGTATTTACGCAAGTTTCGGAGGAAACCACGGAAAACTCCGAACGGCTAGGCCGACGAGCGCGACCGGGGATCGAACCCGGCACCTCACGTCTACCAGCTTTGAGCGCAGAACCGCTCGGCCGCTGGTGGGCGTGCCAACTTTTGAAAAAGATTGGGTGGGCTCAAATATTTTTGGGTAAAAGGAACAATGCTATAAAGATTTTTATTTTTCGAACATATTATGTAAGGAAAGTATTGTAATCATTACAAAAATTTGAATTTGAATTTTTGATGTAGTTATACATTTTGAAGTCCTCTGAGTTCAATTTTGCTATTTTTACGGTGATATATGAATGGGTATGTGTATGTGTGTAAATGAACACGATAGAGTCTAAATGCTTTGTTTCAATGTACTGAAAGTTGGTACATATGCTGTAGGTTTGTAGGTCATCATAGCATAAACCTTATTGTTTTGTCTAATCTAGCACTTATAGTTTTTTACAGGGACACAACAAAAAATTCTTTATCATTATGGTCAATGGGCTCAAATTATTTAAAGTGAGGTAATGTCTAAACACCTTATTCAAATAAACTGAAAATTTATACAAATGTTGGTCACTTTCACATGAACTGTATAGATTTTTGGTGAATCTACCCCTAAAAGATTTTTACAGGCACACAACAAAAAATTCTTTATCATTATGAGCTGAAATTATTTAAAGTGCGTTAGTACCTAAATGACTTACCCAACTGAGCTGAAACTTTATGTACATGTTATAGGTCATCAACGAACAAACTCTATAATTTTGGGGACTTATAGATTTGTACACAATGAAAAATTCTTTATCATATTATGGCCAATGAGTTTCATTTATTCAAAATGAGACAGAGTCTAAACGCCTTATTTAAATAAACTTGAAATTTACACTACATGTTATAGTTCCCCATCACACAAACTGCATAAATTTTAGAGAATATAGCACTTATAGTTTTTTTTTTTTTACAAGTACACAATGAAAAATTTTGTATCATTAGGTTTATGGGCTCAAATTTTCTAAAGTGTGATAGAGTCTTAGACGGTAGTGTTTCATCCAATTCAGCTGAAAGTTTATATATATGTTACAGGTCAATGTTGCACGAAATATGTAGATTTTGGTGAATCTTGGATTTATAGATTTTTACAGGGACAGAACGAAATACTTTACGGTATCAAATTATTTGAAGGGCAATGGTGTTAATTGAAACAACATACTATACAGAGAAAAATAGCGAGACACTATTATAATTTTCTCTTTCATTTATTTAAAGACTTCTCTTACTTTACTTTTTCTATACAATCATTAATTTACTTAATGCTCGGAAAGTCGAGAACAGTCATTCCAGATTTTTTTTTTTTTTTTTCATGGAAGAGGGATGATGGCGAAAAAGAATACATTAATTCAACACTATTTAAAGTATAAAGTTATGATGGAATTAAGAATGAACCTTTGTCTGGTCAAGTTTCACTGCAGGGTAAAGGAGGGTGCTCAATATATTTTCCGTGAAATGTCTGTTGCTGTCACCAAAAATTTCTGATTCTGAAACTTAATACATATTATAAAATTTACAATTTACATGGATCACAATTCATTCGTAAAATATGAAGCTTTTAATTGACATACATTTAAATATGAGTCTGCCGAATTTCCTTTTATGGCTTGTATTCCTAACTTTTTTCAAAGAAAATGCTTTTTTAAGCTTCAAAAATATAAATAAATAATAAATAAGAATAATGAAAATTGGGTAGGCTGGGAGAGCAAATTATGGGGTGAGCTCGTGTCCCACGGGCCCATATAAGTTGGCAGCACTGAAATGTATAAATTTGACAGAAAAGAGCATTATTAAAAAAATTCTTAATGAAGGACATTAAAAATTGAATATTATTTATTTAAAATAATATAAAAAATATGACGAGAGAAAAAAAAAATAATAATACATGTTAAGGAATCTAAATGAGATGAAAATTGGTAGATGCAATATAAATTTGTTGAAAATAAAACCATAACAATATCATAAGAATTGAATGTTTTATTCAGAAAATACAGTTATATATTAAAATAATATAATAAATAAAGTAGATAAAAATAAATATAATAATAATGCAATGCCATTTTCTAGCCCTGATGGAAACTGTTATTCAGCTAGGTATTGACTTATAAAATTGGTGAATGTTCTCCTGTTGGATTACCAGACACTATACAATTTCTAATTAGCAAATTAGTTTGGCACAATACATGGACTGTAAGAAACAGTCACTCATTAGAGACAAATATAATCTTTTGGAGAGCGATTTGGTAATTATGCCAGCAAAAATGTTGGAAAAGTACAAAGACAATTTGTAGAAAGACCTGTCATAGACAACAGGGCATTATCCTACTGCAATTTAAGTCCAGGAGTACATACAAGGAAGAGCACACAACAGGATGTAGAAACTCAATGTACTGTTACAATATAAGGACAACCTAAACAGGGGTCGATCCAGGTTTTAGCTTTTGGGTCCCTTTTTTGTGAGAAACAAATTATTTTTGTGAAATTTTTATTTATTTTTGTGAAAAAATAAAATATTGTGTAAAATCTTCCACTTTTATAATCACTGTATATAATGTTTAATATCAAGTTAATACAGTTTCATTGAGCCAAATTAAGACATTAATTAAAAATAATATTGAAAACATTCAAACATTTAATAAAAGTATCATTTTCATGATACAAAATATTGTGAAGGGTCCCTTTTTATGGATTTGAATTTTGTGAAGGGTCCCTTTTTATGATTTTGAATTTTGTGAAGGGTCCCTTTTTACGATGTGGAATTTTGTGAAGGGGCCGCAAAAGGGACCCAAATTTTGCCTGGATCGACCCCTGCTAAATGACAACAATCAGGAAAATCTGGCTATCAAA
Organism: Salticus scenicus; assembly: GCA_963930645.1. Taxonomy (NCBI): domain Eukaryota; kingdom Metazoa; phylum Arthropoda; class Arachnida; order Araneae; family Salticidae; genus Salticus; species Salticus scenicus. The sequence continues at coordinate 108,868,417 of OZ005661.1, read as the reverse complement.
TGAAGTGGCACCATATACCATAATTAATTGATGAGTTGTGTGGTGGACAATAGTCAAGCAAATATCTCACTACTGTTCTAAATGTCTTCAGATGTGCCTTCACTATAGTTCAATTCAAAATGGGACTCATCACTGAAAATAATTCTGCTCCAGTTGAATGTGCCTAACACCACTTAATATACATGTTTGATAGAAGACAACAGTGAGAGTCAAATAGCCTATGGCCCTGTTACCTCAGCCTATCCTCAACTGAGTTGCTTACCAATGTTTATAGCACTTACTAATTATATATCGGGTAATTGTTAAGGACTCATCAGGTGCTGTGAGCACTGATTTGACAATCACACTGTTCTCGCGTCACTAAAGAGAACAATTAACAAGAAAACAAAATTAAATGAAATTGTAAATATTGCTTCCCTTTTAGAATATTAAGAAAAATATTAAGGTGTTTAAGAAATGTCGCCCAAAATTTTCTGATATGAAAATAGGTGTTTTGGCATTTTAAGCTTATTTTTATATGTCTCAGGCTGTAAATAACTGAAGTTGCTTATGAAATTATAGATTTTAAAAACATTTTTTTTTTTTTTTTTCATATTTAGAAAAGACATGGTATATCAAAAAGAATAGAATGAAAATTCTATAAAAATACATTGCAAAGTACAATTAAGTTTGTTTTCATCAGATTATTTATGTAAATCTGATGCGACATTAACATGACTTTCTCTTACCCTGCATTTCAAGTACAAGTACTGTAAATAAAGCTGCACTGAATTCAATTCAAACTATGTTTAGGAACAGTTTTATTTGACAAATAATTCTGTATATGGGGAAATCGCGCGGGCAGGGCTCCTGCACCAATCATTTAAATATAGAACCTACATTTTTATCGAATTCAAGGCTGTTATTAAATTTAAAAGTATATTCCAAATTATTCAGAAAAAACTTTCACACACACTACTCCTTAAAACTTATCAATCTTAATCAAACTTTTCAAGTAGCAACAAACTTCAAAATACAACATTTGACTTACCTGCAATTACTTGTTTACACTAATAACAAACATACACAAAGATCAACCATTAAAAACCTGACTTTAGTATTCAGGGAACCTCAAAGCGTGTAATTATACAAAAAAAAAAAAAAAGTGTTGAAAATTTAACTTAAAAAAGTATACTTCATTTACTAAGGTAAACGCACCAGTAGTGGACACTTTAAGGACATTTTCCGGCTATTTTTTGTGTAATTTTCTAACTTTTACAGTTTCAAAAAATAATTAATATTTCATACCTTAACTAACTCTTTCTTAACACGACTGCATTATGAAAATTGTAATATATGTAAAAAATCAAAAATCCGGAGAGCTTAAAATGATCCAGTAGTGGACCCCTTTGAAATTTTGCTTTAAAATTAAGGTGACCAAATGTTTCTATGTCTTGAGGACAGACATGTTTTAGCAGTTTGTCCTCACATACATGAACCCCCATTGGGGCCAATATTTAGAGCTGAAAATTGAGTGAATTTTACGTTGCTCTAGTGCTACATTATTGGGTATTGGAGACAGTCCGCTCCTCGTTCCCATCAAAGTTAAACTTCTGAGGGTTATCAAATGTCTCCGAACCATCCTTAGGGGTGAGTATCAGACCGTCGTTAAACTGCCCATAGTGTAGTACTACGCAACATAAAATTCACGTATGCTCAACTCTTTAAATACTGACTGTAGTTATGCTATTTCAATTGGAACCAAACTTAAACCAACTAGTCCAATATTGAACATAAAAAAAGAAAAAGAAATGCGAATAAAAAAATTAAAATGTTTCAAGATTATCTCATGATTCAAGCGAATTTGTTCAGTTTTCTAAATTTGGGAAAGCCTGGGATCCACCTTCTCCTTAGAAGATCAAAATTGTGATAGCATGTCTCCTTACCCTCCAAGGAGCGAGTCCCAGATCGGCGCCAATTGCTAAATGCGTAGCTTTACAGTGATGTTTAAAAACACCGAATTCAACTCTAAAATTGCGAGATTACAGAATTGTGTCCACTACTGGATCTGACCTTAAAAGTCACATGATCCAGTAGTGGACAGGGCTGTCCACTGTTGGTCATGATGACATTTTTTGGTACCAGTAGTAGACACCCATAAAAATACTATGTGTAAATACAAAATTTAAAAAACAGCAAAAGAAAAGAATTCTGCATACTTATTTTAGTCATATGAAAGCAAAAAGTAGAAGAAATCAGTTAAAAATAAGCAGAGAAAGAGCAAATAAAATTTCATTTCCTTGTGATAAGAAGAAAACGGCAAAATCACAAAAAGTGAAATTTTTTTTAATAACTAACATTATTTTAAAACTAATGGCCAGAATTATCAGAATTTTTAGGTAGCTTATTTTCAGAGTTTAAAATTAAAAGTGTCCACTACTGGTACAGGGTCCACTACTGGTGCTTTTACCTTATATGGGTATGAAGAATTAATTTCCATTCCCAAGCAGTTTTCCTCGACATAGTAAAATATATTAAAGCAATTCCACTAATTTCATTCAATAGAAAAGAATATTAATTTTTGGTAGTCCTATGTCTTCTAAAAATTATGTACACAAAGCATTGTGCATTTATACATCCAGCAATTTTCAAGTATAATCCCATTATATAACTACATACTAATTTTTTTGGGTAGCCCTGTAAACGAATGGAGAATGATTTTCATACCATATTCTACACAAAATATGCTTTTATGCATATAGAAAATGTATGTTTTCATTTTGTACAGCCTATATATGTTAAACTGTCCCTACCAAATATTTCACCCATAGTCTTACTGTATTTGAATTCTTTTGGATGTCCCTGTACACGAACCAATGATTTCAATGAAAAGTTCAGTGTATCATCCCTATGTAGCACAGATTTAGAATACCAAGTTTAGACTTCCTACTACATTTGTTCATGAGTTATGCTGATAAAAGGCAGACACAGACACACACCAACTGCTAAAAACTTGTTTTTTGGATTCAGAACACCTCAAAACAGGTAAATAGAGCAAAAACTCAATTTCAAAAATTTTACCCGAAAAGAATACTTTCTCTCTCTCTTAGCCACATATATGTGGCTAAGAGAGAGAGAGAAAAAAAATAATAATAATACACAATATTAACTTAGAAATGAAATTCATTATTTTTTACAAAAATTTATTTGAAAGATTAGGAAAGCAAACAAGTTCTTTTTTTTTTTTTTAATTTAAATTAAATATGCATTCATTAGGCTCATTTTTTATTTAATTAATTTTTACTTTACGATTAGTTTTATTCACTGGTTTATATATACATATGATTAGAAATATAACCAACAGTAAATGCATTTATCATTTTGCTTGATATGAGTAATAAATTTACTTACAAAAATATTAATTGCTTATTTGGCAGTATATTTTCCAGTTTACCAGCTTTTGATATACGGAAAACAAGATGAGCAGGAGAAGGATTGTTAGCTAAAACCTGAACAATTCCAGCAGGAAAAGACACTTTCATATCACCCAATAAACGAACTTGACACCTAAAAAAAATAAATACTCAATTTAAAATAATAAAAACCCAATTTAAAATTATGACGTATTTTTTAAAAATTTTCAATAAAAATTAAGACTGTCAGCAAGTGAAAAATGGAATAGGGATGCGGGGAGAACAGTTAGATTCTTAAATACATTAATAGCAATGTTTGCAAAATTTATCAATTAGTGATTAAAAATAAAGTATTTTTTCATTTTAACTAATACTGATATTTTTATAATAAATATTTTTTTATTAACACGCATACACACACATCCACCTCTCCTGTAAAATTTTGTCAAAGCTTTCAACTAATTATCCAGTATTAAATAAAATTTTCTATTAAATTAAAATACATTTTAAAGAAATATATTTACACACCTTTTTTCATCCCTTATAATAAAGGAGCCTCTAGCACATTAAAAACTGAAGCAGCAGAAACAGGAATAAATATTCTCATAAATTTAAACAAACATATTTCAGAGAATTAGGAACAACAAAGGTAAAATAAATTTTCAAGAAACAGCAGGCAACCACCGACTTAATTTTAAAGATGAAGATAATTAAGGGACATATATAGGAATGACAAAGAGAAAAATAAAAACAAGAATCTAAGAACATTTTAGTGATATCAAGGACAATAAACCCACTATAGTCTGTGTCAAATCTGTCCTCAAGAATCTAAAAATTGCTTTATTTTTTACTAGCAGAAATTTTTTAAAACCTGGGGAAAAATGTTTGATTCTTTTGTTGTAGAATGAGAAAGCTTGGGCAAAGGACATTTGATCATTGATTAGAGAAAGGGAAAATTGGGAAGGGGGGGGGGGGGAGGTGTCAAATGATAATTACATGAGTGTGAACTGTTAAACATTTCTACTTCTTTACAGGCTCTAGAATCTAATAAAGCAAGTTTAAAATGAATATTGACATTTTTTGTTGTGGCTTGTGGATGGAGAAAGAATGGGAAATAAAAGAGTTCCATAGAGCATTTGATCATCGATCGCTAGTTGGAGATAAGAAAATACAGGGTGGGGGGGGGGAGTTAAAAATAATTACATGAGCAAGAAATATTGAAGGGTTCTGTTTCTTTAGAGATTCTAAAATCTCATAAAGTAAGTTTTAAATGAATATTGACATTTATGTTGTGGATGGAGAAAGATTGTGAATTGGAAGGCTTTCGTAAATCTGAAAAGATGGCACTTATGAATTTTCAAAAATTAGCGTTTTTAGTTCGATTTATCGAAAATATTAGAAAAACGGAAGAAATACACATTAAAACGTAAAAGCGGGAGATAGGATTAAAAAACGGAAGTCTCCCATGAAAAACTGGAGAGTTGGCAGCACTGCATTGACTAGGAACCACCAAAATAGCAACATAACTATAGATTTCATAAATTACAAAAAAAAAAAAAAAACCTCACAAATTACTATAACCATCAATATGCACTAAATCATGAAGTGATTGAAATTTTGGCAGAAAAAGTATCTTACAACAATGAGCCTATCCAGATAAACACCGGATGGCGTTCTCTCCTAGTGAAGAGTAGAGACCTTGAATGAAATGGAGTGAAGAGTTCAAGATGAGAGAGTAGCGGAGGAAATTTCCAGATGTTTCTGCCACAGCTGATAATTGTCGCGTGAGCGATTGAAAACATTTTATGATACTCTAGCAAGCAAAAAAATTTGATTGAACTCTTAATGTTTAATATAAAACTTAACTCAAGAATTCAGATTTTTGAAAACATTTACCCATATGTTAGATTATATTATTCAAAGCATTAAAAAAAAATAAAAAAAAATATGGAACAATAAAAGTAAATAATTATTAACAAAAAGTGTTTGTTGCATATCCAACATCATGCAAAATGGTATTTAAGGAAAAAAAGGAGGGGGGGGATTTTAAAACAATTCTTAATTCTATTATAAGTAGTCTTATGCCACACTTCACACAAATTGTCTGAGTAAATCCTTTACATTTTAGATATTCACATATACTTTTTTTCATTGATAAATTAAACTTTGGTAGAAAAACATTACATGGTATCACCATCTGTTGGGAATTAGCTTATATCTTTATACCAGTGATATAAAGTGTTAAGTCTACATGTCTCAAAGAATTAGGAATAACATTTTCACCTGGTCTCATCAGTTCCTTTGAAGCATGCATTCACAACTTCATTAAAAGCAATAGCTAAAGGAATAGTATCACTCATTCCTATAGTGAGTGGAGATGGACCTCTAGATGAACCAACAGGCATAGACGTTGTCTTAAAATCACTAGTAAGGCTACCAACACTTTCTGTTCTGGTCATAGAATATGGAAGTGGAGACATGCGGCCTCGAGTTGATGCCTACAAATAGATATTGAGCAAAATAATAAAGATAGCTTATGAACAAGAAATCACTGTGTCATACTTTAATTAATTTATATATATATTTAAAGAAATAATTAAAAGCTAATTATTAGCAAAACATTTTAAATAATGTAGTAAATACATAAATTAATAAATCACAATATGCTGGAGAGTCTGAAAGTACACTTTACTCAATTACACTTTTATGTATGTTTTACCATTTAAAATTGCTTAGATAATAAATCAGCTTAAAAACATTTAGTAGTAGCACCTAGTCAAATTAGATACATTAACGATAAGCTATTTGCGTAACCTAAATATTTAAAACAGTAGTTTAAAAAAAAAGTGACAACAGTAATCTTACATTAAATAAACTTGATGTAGCTTGCTAAATTAATAAAAACAACAGGTTTAAAACCTTACTTTGAAGCCTCATTCTAAAGTCTTTTCACCAGGAGCCCCCGTCATTTTCAAAGCTGACTTCTTGTGGTGTTTCAAACAAACATCCCAAATGAAAGCATACGAAAATGTGACATATGCTTTCTCATAGGAGACTATTGAAATTAATAACTTTGATTTGTGCAATGGCAACGAGTCTAAGGCTAAAATAGATAGTATGTTGTGCCGCCTAATAAAAAAGGAGCCTGCTAAGAACAATAACACTTGCTTGTCGAAAACACACTAAGAAGTCACCTTTGAAAATGCTGGGGTTCGTGGTGAAAAGACTAATTTGAGGCTTCAAAAAAATGTTTTAAATCTGTTTTTATTAACTGTAATCTTGTTTTAACTGTTAAATATAAGACCCACTAAATTTTTTCTGCATTATTTTTACATGAATAAAGTGCATTTATATTCAATATTTGTTGTAAGTTATTTATTTGGCTCCCTTTCCTGTTGCCGATTTGCTCCAAAGGAAATCTAAGTTTGCCATATTTTAAACACAATGAATTGATTTTTATAACAAACGATCACAATAATAACAATTTAATAAATTATATCCATAAAATTTTTTTTAACTTGAAGTTAAACATAATTATTCTATTTAAAAAAAATTATATGCATTAAGGATTTTCCTCATAATTAAAATATTTAGAAATCTAATTAATATTTAATAAAAATAAGTCTATTTATCTAAAATCAAAGACTTAATACATTTTTATTTGAAACTGAATATCTCATTTTTAATATTTTATAATCAGAAAAAAATCACGCTCTCAATTTGATGGAATTACAAATATGTTGTGTATTTTGAGCAACTTCGAAGCAACAAAACGATTAGCTCAGATGTTTATTGTCAACAACTTATGAAATTGAAGGAAACAAAGAGAAAAGGTCAGAATTGGCAAATAGCAAAAGAATCATGTTCCATGAAGACAATGCAATATTTTTATAAAACATGTACAAAATTATTGAAGCTTGATAGGGAAGTGATGTTGCATCCCCCATATAATAGCCCTAAACTTTTAAAATTGGATTATCTATTTTAAATTTTTTAAGTTTAAAAATTTTTTTTTAAATATTATATAATTTTTTTTTTGGCAAAAGTTTCAGTAATGATGATCTCAAATCCCATTTGGTTGAATTTTTTGTTGATATGGACCAGAAGTACTATGAGTGCAGAATCATGAAGTTACTGAAAACATAGTAAAAGGTCATTAAATAGACTGGAATATTTTACAAAATTTGGAGTGGAAGGATGATTTTTATACCTACTATGTGAAGATTTTCGTGGTCTATTGGAGTTGTGCCACGATTAATTATGTCACTTGATACAGCTGCGTTTGCAGACTCGGTGACTTTGCCAATGAATATTATGCGAGAAATGCCTAGCTGGTTATCACCCAGGGTAGCTCAGTGGTAGAGCATACGCGCGTTAAGCGGAAGGCCCAGGTTCGATTCCCGGCTCTGGTATTTTTCACATAGTTGGTATAAAAATCATTCTTCCACTCCAAATTTTTTAAAATTAATTAGATTGGAATATATTTAGTTAACTAATGTTAATCTTTTGTATAAAAAAAAAATTAAGTTTTAGTTCACATTAAAAAAGCGAAATTACTTTCTCGTTGACCCAATATAAGTTGAAGTTATTCAGAATATGGAAAGAAATTGTATACATATGAAACAAAAATTAGCTGATCAACAAGGTAGTTAAGAAAATAAAACAGTAAAACTTCAATCTTTTTTTAGAGAAACAAATATGAGAGCAAGTGAGTTTATTTTAGCAAAATATTAAATTTCAGGATTCTATTCAGAAAAAATTAGATATAAATTGTATATTTTTTCAGAAAACTATTTTAATTAACAATAAATAATTAATATAAAAGTATTTATCATTTAGGTTCATTAGAAAGTAATCTCAAGATGAAAAGGCACAGAAATTATACCTCCAAAGCTCTTCTAGATGGGGGCCGTGGAAGAACGGGTGGCAGAATTGAACCAGTTGGAGTCCCACCTCTGCTTGTTGGAAGAGTTCTTTGTAACTCACTATTTGCTATTTCAGGTTCTACTTCTGAAGATATTTCACTTATCACTAGAAAAAAAAAATAATAATAATAACAGAATTTGTTATTGCTTAAATAAGGGGGGAAAAACAGTAAATTGATTTCTTTCTTTAAATTAACTTATTGTGTACCAATCAAGTTTGTTCAATAAGAAAACAGCACATGAATGTTTCAAAATAATAACTTTTGTTTATTTTTTGATAGCCTACTGCATACAAGTCAACTTGACCAGTTTTAAAACTAAATCATTTTTACCACAAGCATTAAAAAGTACTTACAAGGGACCATGTACTGTGACACATCGATTGTAACCAAAATTTACAGGTAGTTAAAGGGTATCAAATCAAAATATACACCTCTAGCAATTTATAATTGCAATCATTACTTCAGAACAGAGATATTGGTGTTTGCAATTGGAACTTTTTTCCAGTGAATGAGACATCAATCAATTTTTTTTTTTTTTTTTTTTTCAATTTTTTTTTTTTTTTTTTCCAAGAGTTGCTTTTATTTATTTTATTTTTTTGTTGTTGCTTGCATGAAAAGCATGTGCATATTTTTCTTGGTTTAAAAATTATTTTTTAAAAAGATATGAAAAATTAAGTTGTGTTTTTTAATAAGAAAGATTTTTTTAAATTAGTTATTTAGTTTTTAATTACATTTTTATAAATTTACTTAATTCATATCTTATCAGTTAACATGGAAAAATCACACAGTTTTAAAAATGAATAACATTTTTTATACAGCTGCTGATATTCAACTTTTGCAACACATTTTGGATTTGTTATAAAATGGTGCTGAATATGAATGTTTTGAATTTAGGTCATTGTCACAAGAACTTATATAAATTTTCATACGAATGAAACTTAAGGTTTTTTTTTTCCCTACGGGGATACAAATTAGAAATTTTAGATAATGAGATCTATGGACTCAAATTACTTGAATTTCACTTTTAAAATGTTAATTTGTTTGAAGCTGAAAAATGTGATACTTGTTGCTAATATATAATGTGATAATTCAACTTTTCTAGTTGTGCAAAAAGAAAAATGTAAACCAAATAAAAACAACAGCATCTAAATTTTAATGCTGTTATGTAAATATTATATAGCTGTCTTATATTGAAAATAAGGTTACCAGCATATTTATCAGTGTTTTGTGCTACATCTCCAGTAGACTGAGCATTACTGTTGTTAATACTATTAAGTGGCGGGCTTGGAAATCCCCCAACAGCAGGTCCAGTGGGTGTAGAGGCACTCGATGCACTAGGACTAAATATACTGAAAATATCTGTATCAGTTTTGCTAAAAGAGCAAAAAATAAATAAATAAGTAAGTGGATAAATATATAAATAAAATAAATTGAAACCTTGATATGTACAAGATAAAGAATTATAGACTTATTTACAATATGGATATTATATTACAAAATTAATTAGAAAATTTGTATAAGAGAAAAAATATTAAATATGCTAAAAAAAAAAAATATTTTTTACTAAAGTGGTACAAACAGTATTTGACTAAAATTAGAAAAATATGCTAAAAATTCAGAATTCTACCAAACTAAATAGACATAAAAATTTCCAACATCCTGCAGATTTTAAAACCGGTCAACACAAGAAAGAAAGCTAATTCATGAAATATTTATTGCATTATTTCTTCTGATTATTGTTCTGCTGCATAAATATTTTAGGAAAATTCACCAGAAAGTATCCAAACTGCTCGAGAGCCAGCTAAAATTGAGTACATTTTACAGATTTGTTTTTTATCTGTAAAAAATATGCAATGTTCTTATACATACTTAGAACATTTACTTAGGATGGACATCATAAACTAATTCAGAAAGCGAAACCATTTCACAGCACATATTTATTCAAACAGCAAACACACAACTTTACAACATAACTGAGAACACAAGAACAACTTTGAACTGTTGCCAGATCTATTACATAAAAAAATGGTGTTGCCAATTGTACAAATATCTTCTCTTTAAAGGTATTATAGAATTAAAATAATAAAATAAAAGCTATATACAAAATTTACAAATCAAGACATTCTGGTGGTTGAACAACTCAATCAGAATGGGTGATCATAGTTCGAGAAAGTTTACTAGTCTTATAAGAATTATTTGGGTCTGAATTGATAGACGTTCTCATAGGTTTTGTATCTAATTGAGCCAAAGGACCTGGATCTTTAGAAATTTTATGCTGAGGCGATGGGTGAACCACAATTTCTCTATTTGGAGGAATGTCTGCTTTTGTTTTCCGTATCACTCCTGAATTCAGTCTAAATGTGCTACCATCTGCTCGCTGTTTCTCCCTAACTAACTGAAGGGGTACACATGATGATTCTTGTTGCAAATGTTGATATGGATGTATAGGAATTAAAGTTCTAGTAGGACGCCCAAAAAGTCTTTCTGCAGGTGAGGTCAAGTTATTACAAGGAGTATTTCTCCAATTTACTAATGACAAACTGTAATCAACTTTTCAATATGAGATCTTTTAAGTAGTAATTTAGCTTCTTGCACATAATGTTCTGATAAACCATTAGATTTTGGATAATGTGGGCTTGCAGGGTTGCTAGACAACTCAGGAGAAAAAAATTCCCTGAGTTTTCCCTGTCTTTTTTTGAAGTAAAATAGATAACACACAATAATGCAGCATTAGAATCTAACATGTTTACAAGTCAACTGAACATATTTAGGGCTTATTAATTTTATTAACTTACTATAGTTGGAGGAAAAAACCATAACTGATTCATTATAAAGCACAAAAATTAAAAAAAATATTTGATTATGAAAAACTTTTCCAATGTTTTTCCAAAAAATTTCAAAATTCAATGAATTTTCCCTGTTTTTGCAATAAATTTTTAAATTCCCTGAGTTTTCTCTGTTTTTTAATAGATTTTCAAATTCCCTGAGTTTTCCAGGTTTTCCCGGTACTGTAGCAACCCTGGCTTGATGTTATGTATTAGTTCCCCATCATACTATAGGTATGGGGAACTTAGGTAATTGTGAAAAATTTCGACCTCGGTTTTTTTACTTTTTTATACGTTTTCAGGTGTGAGGAATCCGAAAATGACAAAATTTGTATGGTGTCTGTTAGTGTGTTAGTCTGTTTACACGATATCTCACGAACAAATGATCGCAGAGGGGTCAGATCAGTTTTAAAATATTACTTTCAATACTGGCAACAACCCTATTCATTTGCAACATTCGAATTTAAAAACTTCGTAAGTTATTAGAAATTTACGATTTTCTTAACATGGGAGAATAGGACAAAAATTCACTTAAACGTGCATTAAATGGAAACTTTTTACTGTAAAAATGTCAGACCAGTTTTAAAATATCAGTTTTGATGCCGGAATGAACATCATTTACTATAAATATGCTACTTTGAAAATTTTCCAAGTTATTGGAAATTTACGAATTTCTTAACATGGCAGAATAGAGCAAAATTTCACATAAACGTCAATCTTGAGGAATATTTTCATCGTAAAGATGTCAAACCACTTTTTAAATATTATTTTGGATACTGGCATGAATATCATAGACTATAATTTTTCCAATTTAGAAAATTCGTAAGTTATTTGGAATTTACGATTTACTTAACATGTCAGAATAAGGCAAAATTGAGCATAAACTTCAATTTTGAGGATCATAAATACATTAGACAATTTCAAAATTACATTTATGATATTTGTTTGAACATGATTGAATACAAATATTCTAATAGGAAAATTTCGTAAATTATTCGTAATTTACGATTTTATTATCACAGCAAAATTGTAAATTTTACATATAAATCTGAATTTTGAGGATTATTGCATTGGAAATAGTAGCATGATAACTAAACAACGGAATTGACTCTTATAAAATAAATTAATAGATTAGAATAAGATAAATATATCGAAATGAACGGTGGCTAGCCTATTAGTCGGGGATTTCATTCTGTCACTGTATCAAGCTTTGGCCAAATTCATTTCTTTTAACATGATTATAATATGTCTCCCACTAGAAATTTATGAGAACATAAATATGATGGGGAACTGAGCAGAGTCCACCTATGCCAACTAGTTTGGTTTTCCAGGAACGTGTAAACTGTTGAAAAGCTTCTGAATGGTAAGTAGGTCCATTATCAGACTCCAAAACATCTGGTATACCATGAAATGCAAAACAATCTTTTAAGAATTCAATTACAGCATGCAGACCTGCCAACGTACCAAAGTAAAAAATCCAACTCTCAACAGAAAAAAGCATACTAACAAAACAGCATAAAAAAAAAGCATGATAAAAACAAAATATGTAATCAACAGCATAATACTTAAAATTGTACTTACTTTTTCATAATTTTTATTTATTTTTTTTTTTTTTAATATCCCACAGCAAAATTATAAAACTATTCAGTGTAAATTCTAAAGAAAATTTCCTTATATCAAGTTTTACATTTTGAAAGGATAACGTACATTGTGTAAAAAAAGTAGGACAGTCTATTTTTGTAAATTATTTTCTGTATTTTTATTATGGCTATTAGGTTTTTATACAGATTTTGTTTAACAAAATTTTCTTTTATTTCACGTAAAAATGAAATTTTTACTACTAATGCTAATTTATGTATTATAGGAAAACTAATATTCATGATTTCGAGAGAGTAAAATAAGTAGAAGGACACTTTCCAAAATTTGTTATTTGGCAGACTGTGTACAAATAAAAGAGTAAATACTGAATTTTCTTTAACTGCTTTTGATGAGGAAAACATTTTGTTAAAAATTGCATTGTTATTTTCTTTTCAGACTGCCTAGAAGAATGCCTTTAAATTATTTCCAAAAGGGGCAAATTGTTACCTATAAAATTAATGGTAAAGGTGTTAGACACATTATGCCTGAAAATTTAACTCCTTACGATAGAAAAAAACTTGCTCAAGAGCTTAAAAAAAAGCAGTAGAAATGTTGCAAAGGTCCAAAATCAATCAGGACTTATTCATGTATCAAGGCAAACAGTTTATAACTACATAACAAGATCCAAATAATTAATTTACAAAAAACGGAAGCATCCTCCAAAGTGGAAAAAAACACAGATTGAATACAGTTTATCCCGGGCCAAGTAAAACATGTCATGGACCTCATATGGGACTTCCATAATATTTTTAGATGAGAAGAAATTTAACTTAGACGATTTAGATGGTTCCTAATAACACTGGCATTGTCTGAGTAATGCAGAAGAATTTTATCCAAATCGACAAATGGGAGGGGGGGAAAGATGGATTTTTAAGCAAATGGATATGGAAGAAGAACAAGTCTGGTTTTTTTCAGCGGTAGGCAGAAATATACAGACTATACTGAAGTGCTGAATTCTAAGCTTCTTCCTTATGGTTCTGAATTTCCCAGGAGAAGAGCGGATGTTTCGACAAGATGAAGCCTCCATTCACACCCATAAAGGAGTTAAAAATTGGTTCTCTGCAAATAACGTGCAGGTTTTAGCAAAGCCAGCTAAAATCCCGGATCTTAACAACGTGGAAAACATCTGGCCAATGATTGTTCGTCAAGCAGGGTTTAAACTGCCATTAGTTTTTTTAGCATTTTGCTAAAAAATATTGTATTTTGCTAAACTATGTCAGTAAGAATTTCGCTAAAAAGCTAAAACTAGATTATTTCATAAAATATCTTTACATAACTACCTCTAGTTTTTATGCAAATATTCGTGGACAGAAATTACAAAATCACTGAAAATATTGGGAGTCATTATCTATTTAGTATATTCGGATTTAATTTGGACATTTAATGGTTGAATTTAAATGCAAAAATACAAAAACAGAATTAAGAATTTGCTTCATAGATGCATTCTCAGTGCTAGTATTGTGTTTGTTGAAATCGAAACAAAATTTTGCTGATTCATTTTTCTTAAATCACAATATATGCTTGGTTAAAATCGTCGGTGAAAAAAACAAACAGAAACAAAAAATTGGGTATAACCAAGTTAAGAAAAAGAAATCAATTCTATTCAAAGAATTAATTTTTGAAAAAAATAAAATACTGCTTATACATTTTAGTTAAAAGGCTAAAGAAACTTTTTTGCCAGGTTAAACCCTGTCGTCAAGTATATGTTGGTGGAAAAATGTTTGAATTCCTTGCTGAACTTTGAGAAGCTTTGAAAAGCACATAGACTAATTTTTGCCAAACAGGAATCTAATCTTTGTATGATTCACTACCAAATATAGTATTCAAAGTCAAAAGAGCTTATGGGAAGAGTATTACTTAAGAATATCACTTATTTTATATTTTGTATTACTATCCTTCTACTTTTTTTTACAGAGTTTAAAAACGTAGAAACTATTTTTGTTGCCTTAATAATTTTTGAAAATACTGATAATGATACTGATATTTTTTTGTTAAATGATCTTCAAAATGTTACACATAAAAATAATATATATATATTCAATCGACACTATTATGACTTTTGACTTTCAAGATCTTTTCAATAATATTGAGTTATCAGATCTTAGTAATATCATTTACAATCTTTTTCACGAATATAAAACTCAGATTAATCTTCCTCGCAATTTTAAAGCAGAAAACTTCAAAACACTTCTTAAATTTGTTATCTATAATAATTATATCTTCCACAACAACAATATCTATTTGCAACAGGTAGGAATCCCACAAGGAGGTAGTAGCTCCAGTATTTTGGCAGATCTCTATCTTTATTATTATGAAAAGCAATTTTGTTATAATGATGTCCGGCTTTATCGTTACATAGATGATATTATTGTATTTTATCTTAACAAGAAATCACAAAATGACTTTTCCTTAAATTATCCATCTAACTTAAAGCTAACTCAAAATACTCTAACTAATCAATCAATTAACTTTTTAGATCTAAAAATAATCTTTGATGGTAATAAAATTTACACAGATATCTATGACAAACGGCAAGATTTTAGATTTAAAGTAAACTTATTTACACATTTTAATTCCTATCTACATCTTTCGGTATTTAGAAACATCATCATTAACCATTTATTTCGAATTAATAATTTATGCTCTCCGAAGTATAAAAACAAGAATATTAATAAAGTGATTTCAGCCACTGCTAAAATGGGTTTTCCTAAAAACTTTGTATTTTCTATTTTATATCCATAACCATGTCTCTGTCAGCACATAAAAAAAAAAAAAAAAAAAAAAAAAAAAAAAGTGTACACATTTGTGTAACTCAACAAAAAAATTTTAAAATAAAAGACACAAAAAAAAAGGTAGTGGTTGGGTGGGCAAATGTTTGATTACGGAGAGGATGGGTGGTGTTTGGATGGATGGTTGGGTGGGATTGTGAAATTAAATTAAAAAAAAAAAAAAAAAAAAGGTAGAAGGCTTGTTGCATTTGCTTTGTATTAATTTGCAATCTTTCTTTTTCCATTAAATTTTCAGTTTCTTCATTGTTGAGTTGCCAACTATTCTTAAAAATCTAATCATACTATTAAACACATAGTAATCAATCTATAAATTTCATTGTTGCTTCATAGTTTCATTATTCTTTATCTGCTATGGAATTTTGCTTTTTTTAATCCACATGACTCCTATTCTGGTCTTCGCAGGCTGGGGGAGTGTTGCCGGCATGAAACTAGTTTAACCCCACAGGCAAGTCACAAGTCTTGCCGCCTGCCTCCTTCCTTCCTTTCTTAAATTAATTTAACATAAATTTTGATTTAGTTTAGTTTTTCTGTTAAGATTTTGTTGAGTTGGTTTATTGTTTTGTTTGTTATGCAGGCTGTTAATTAATAAATTTGGTTTCTTTAAATATGTGTATTTCATCCCCTGATAAATTTTTTCACCTTTCTGAGCTTCTTCTACATAAATAAATTTTTCATTCTTATTGGTCTTTGTGGTTTCAGTGATCTTGTATCTGTTGCTTGGCTTCTACTACACTTAATAAATCATTATATATATCTCAATTTAGCTGTTTAATTAAAATATGACTGAATTCTAGAAAATCATTATTTATAATTACTTAAAATTATTCATAATTACAAAAAATTACATGATATTGAACAGTTCTACCTCTTTATAGATTCTAGAATTTAACAAATGCATGTTTAAAATTAAAATAAATATTGATAGTCATGCTGTGGATTTAAAGATTGAAAACCACTATCTTTCCTGCCAAAATCGGGAGATTTGGAATTTCTGCATAATGTCGATTTGGAAATAATCTGCAGACTAAAAAAAAAAAAAAACTTTGACGCGCGTTGCGTATTTTCTGTTATGAGGTGCACAATGCTGCATATTATTTATAAATTTATACATTGTTTTCAAAAATAATTTTAGCATACAGCAAAGAATGCTATAGCAGGTTTTAAATTGTAAACATCCATGAAAAAAAATAAAAAATTCAAGGGTTAATGCATTTAAAAATTGCACAGTTTAAATTTGGAGTAATAGTTGACAAATAACAGAGGCTATCTATAACATCTTTATTAAATAACAGTAAAATATGCAAAAATACTGGAAATTAATGATGAATTTTATTATTATTAATTTAAATCCAGACACCATAAATTACAAACATTTAACAACTGTTGATGAGTGGTTAATCCAATAACTTAGTTCAACAAGAAAATTGAAAATTAGATAAAAGTAGCAAATTCATATAGATTCAATGCTACTCAAAAATAATAATAATGAGGGAAAATTAGATTAAGTAATTTTTTTTTTTTTTTCATTAACACTGATTGTGGAAAATTGCCGCAGAAAGAATCAAAAATTCACACAAGTAAAAGCTAAGTGAAAAAAATTTAATATATAGACGATGTTAAAATTTTATAAGTGAGTAGTATTTACATTTAATTACTCATTATAATTTCTTTTAATTTTGGTGACATCCTTGTTGCCTTGAGTTTGTGTGAATTCTGCTGACAAGTTTTTGTATGTTTGTGAAAAAGAAAACCATCTCCAGTCAGAAATAAGCTATCACACTGACACAACTAACTGAAACAGCATATCATGTTATTTTAGTTTTTGAATCAGAGAACATTATAAATCATGGACATCTTGCACTATTTTCAGCACTTGAACCAGAAATTTGTGAAATTAAATTAATGGTAAAGGTTATTCAATGCCCTTTGCCGAGCCTGTGATTTGTAGAGAACCTTTTAAATTGTTTGGCAGACTTATTTTTGATTGATACCACTATTTCGCAAGGAATTTCTAAAAAGAAAAAAAAAAAAAAAAAAAAAAGACTATAAAGTATACAAATATTTCCTCATCCCATTCGATCTTAATAGTGAAATTCTACCAATTCCAGTTCTTCAAATGATCATGGCTTGTGTGTATTTTATTTAATTTCATTAATCCATATCTCCTATTTTACATATTAGAGCTAACTATTTAGTGATGTGGTAATATTCTGTCCTTTTCAGGTCAAAGAAAAGTAAATACCATCATTTGAATGGATTTCTAAAAACTTCATCAAAACCTGTTGAACACTGCATTTAAGAGCAGTCCTTGATCAAATGAAATAAAGTAAACACAAGTGTAGAGTAAAAGCAACAGCACAGAGATTCAGCTTTCATGCCACATTTGTTTTTTCTTTTAAAGATATTGGTGAAAGACTGTATCAAATTATTTCAAACTAAATAAATTGATGTGTGTTTCTGTTATGTTCCTTTACAAATTTTTTATTTGTCATCTTTATTAAATACAACAGCAGATATTACAAAACTTAAATAATATAGCAAAAAGTAATACTTTAAAGGATTTGACATCGATATTGATCGCTTTAAGGGACCTTCATCAGGTGTTGAAGCAGTGCTGCTAGCAGGCCTATTTGCCTAGAAAGAAAACACAAAATTTTATTTTATTTTTATACTTCCATCTGGCATTTATTTTTCATTTATAATGAACTGATGCAAAATTTGCCCCTTCTCCCCTCAATTAATAAAAACTTTAAACAATTCATAAATTAGAAAAATTTAAAGAGACACTTATTTAAAAATTTACTAAAAACTCCAATTCAGCAAATGTGGATGACAGGAAGTGGTTTATTAAATTTGAAAAGAAATTTTGAACTGGAGTTGGGGATCTATACCGTTTCCCCCCCCCCCCCCCCACAAGTCTGTTATTGCTTACGCATGTATTGTCGTTGGAATTATATACATATATGCAAAATTTCAACTCAATCAGAGAATAAATAATAAAAAAATAATTCGGTTTTTGTACCCAGAGCCCACAATACCCCCCACTCTTAAGTTCGGTTACAACTTGAACATGTATCATCATCAGAGTTTACATGTATGCAAAATTTCATGTTATCAAATGTTATCTACATGTATGCAAAATTTCATCTCAATCAGGTGATAAGAAGTGGGGGAAATTTAATTCTTAGATTTGACCCACACACATAAATAACTTGTTAAATAAAAGACAGTAAACTTAATCTACACATATTCTGTTTCTTTACCTTGCTTCATCAATTTAGTAGTTTCACAGTTTTACATTTGTAGAATTATAAAGTTCTGGTTACAGAATTGATTCAGATCAATTTAATATATATAATAAAAGTAAAAAATTTTCAATTTAAAATATTTTAAGGCAATCTAAATTAATTATAGTCAGTGGATTACAATGGAGAACCAAAATATATCAATCAAGATGAGAAAATATTTTAGGCAGGCAATCAGGAAGCATGCAACATTGTCCAAGTAGAAGACAATGTTTTAGCTCAGATCTGTTCTAATGCACTATTTGTTTTAATTTAGCAGTAAACAGTATTTTATTTGAATTAATTGTCTAGTTATTAAATAACAGTTAATAATGAAAACTATAAATATCTAAATGAACAGGAATAATTTTATTAATAAACTTTGTTGAGATCATAATATGGGTTATTTGCACACCTAGTTTTAAACAAATCTATTCATAAATGTTTGTTTATGTGAATTTTTAAATTTTCAAGTGGCCACCACTTGGAACCAAAATGGCAGATCAAGTTGGCCAACAAACTCATCCAATTTATAAGTGTACCATTCAGTGTTGCCAACACAAACTTTTTTTTTCCCCCGCTAAAAGTACACATGAAAATCTGCTAAAAATTCAATCGCCCATAGTGTAGCACTAGTGCAATGTAAAATCCAATCCGCTAAACCTTTATTTTTTCCTGTAGATTGTGTCAAAAATCCACTAAATTTAGCGGAAATTCCGCTAAATTGGCAACACTCGTACCGTTCAACTTATGCTCAAATTAATTCAGTCAGGGTTTTCTTTAGAGTGTGAGAATTTCATATGTTTTTTTTTTTTATTATTATTATTATCTCACATAAAATTTGTAACATTGAGAACAATTCATGCACTTTTCTGGGGTGAATTTAACATTTTTGGTCCAAAAACAGATAATTCATAAAAATCAGATATTCTTGAAATGGATCCTTCACAAAATCTGCAAATTTAAACAGACCCTTCATGAAAGCTGAATGATTTTAGAAAGTTTCCAAAAAAACTTGAATAATAAGAAAATTGTGTATTTTACTGATCAGCTGCAAAAATGGATTTTATTTCTATAATAAAACACCAGAAAAAAAAAAAAAAAAAAAAAAACTAAATAAATTTTGTATTTTAGGTATAAAAGATAAAAATAAAGTGAGTTACATCAATTAACGGTGCAGTAATAATCTATTTCAATCACTGACAGTAAAAAAAAAAAAAAAAAAAAACGACATATTAAAGCAATGAAATGCAATTAAACTCAAATTTTACCAATGAGTCGTAAAATTAGACATTATTAGCAATTGATAATAATTCACACACACAAAAAAAAAAAGTATATTTCTGTTCTTGAATTTTTTTTTTTTTTTAATCTCACTTTGTTTCTGAGTAAGGGTGAAAAGTTCTCCCCAAATTTTTACCTCTGATAAAAACCCTGTTTGTTTAGTATATTGAAAGTTATTGTGATGACAAACTTTTAAGTGGCTACCATTTTAAAACAAGATGATGGATAAGTTACCAAGCAAACTCATTGAAAATATTTAGTCTACTGCCCAACTTTGGTTCGAATTAATTCAGTATTTTGGACACTATAGTGACAACAAATTTTCCATTATATATACAGTCAAACCTCGCTAATAATAATTCACCTGAATAAGACATCACTATATTAAGTCATGTTTCAGAAATCTGGATCTTTCCAATACCCTTTTTCACATTCTCTATTTATTGCATCACTATTTCTTCAGCCATTCTGCTTAACACATCTCATTTTAGAGTGTAATATATGAAAACTTGGTCCTACTACTTTTTCAAAGCTATCTCCAAAAGCACTGTTTTCATTAAGAATGACTAATGGTATTTTTCTTTACAAAGATTGTTTGCCATTGTTATGATTTGACTGCTCACGCAATTGAGTAATCGCGCATAAGCGGCGCACGCCTCGGCCATGCAGCGCATGTCAAGAGACTATAGCATTTTGTTAGCTGGTGTGAAGTAGATCCAAGGCTAAGTGAATTAGCAGAGGAGCCTACTCTAGACATAAACACCAGCTTAACAACATTTAAAGTTAATTAAATGAATTTGATAAAATGGAAGCTAGAGTAAGTAAATATGCTGAAAGATAAATATGTAGAAATTGTTAAATAAATGACCATAACAAATTTTAATTTAATTTGTGTTTTAATTGAAACAATAAATTCAACGAAAAGTTTATATAAATATAACAATAAGTTTATATGAATAACAATAAGATAATTGAAGTAGACAAATATTTTTATATATAACAAACATACCAAAGCAGATGCTGGATGACAAACAAGGTGAGTACGAAGACAATATTTAACATCTTTTTATTTCCCATATAGGTTGCAGAAAAGACTACTACGTGCCATTAGAAAGAGCTGGTGACACTTATGTAGAAGACGTGACGTTCTTGTTTCCACTTGTTATTGTCGCGATATGAACACCTATAAATTTCATTTAAATTTCGAACTCACAAAAAGGATTAACGTGAGTTATAACTAACTAAAAATGAAAAGATTTTACTTGAATATAAAAAATAAACACCACATATTACGGCGACATCTTATGAAGCCGGCATCGGCGAAAAATGAACAGAGGCAAGGGCAAGAGCACAAGCAAAAGCAAAGGCAACCACGAACACCCACTACCATCGGCGTTCGCTATTTATAGCTTCGCGGGAGAAACGAAGTGATCTTCCGGACGTACGTTGGGGCATGTGCCGGCACGGCGCGTGCGTAGTTTTCGGCTATCGTTCTTAGAGATGTTTTATGCAAATTTTTTAAACTTGGCTCAGTCGGAACTTCCGGAAGGTTAGCTATTGTTTACGTTTCGCGTTTGAAAAAATCAAATGGATGATTTAAATTTGAAAGCTCTTTAATATAGCATTTCATTGAACGATATATTTATTTTCCTGGTAAGTAGAAAATATATTAAAAGGAAATTAGGATTTTTAATAAATGTTTAATTTTTTTCAACTAACGTTTTTTTTTTCTTTAAGCTTTATTTTAAGAGTGATTAATTTTTAATATATTTAATTAGCATAACGATAAGAAAAAAACGGCAAACTATAGGTTTACTATTAACAAGGCCCCCCCTCTTATCGTTTGCACTTTTAAGCTTAAGAAAGTTAATAAAAAAAACATCCAGCAAAACTTTGCACAAATTACATAATCATACGACTGTGACTAATCAGTTTAACAGTTTCTTCAGAACTAAAAAAAACAATTAGGTTTAATCTTCAGCTGCACAGCAACAGAGATCAATATCTGGATAGAGGTGATTTACAAAACAATTTGTTTTTGAAACACAAATAACATATACCTGTTTACTCAAACCTCTCTTCCAGTTTTGAAAAGATTTTTAACATGCTCTTTTAAAAAAAACTGTAGAAAAGAAATTCATACAATGAATTATTTGTATAATAAGTTTAACAACAAATATAACATGAGTATAATCACATTCAATATTATAAATATATGTATAAACACAATTCTTTCTTACAATATAAAAGTATAAATTACATACAAATATTTAACAAAAAGAACAGAATGGATTATTTCGGGAATGGAGAGGAGAGAGAGAGAGAGATTAACAAAAAAATTGCTGTGAGCAATTGAATAAACAAAAATTGACTTACTGTCAAAAGAAGAATGAGAATTAAAATTCTCAAAAAAAAAAACTTCCAGCCTAAACCTGGAAAGATTTTGCTTAACTTGCAAAATTTGAAATTTTTTTTTTCTCTCGAATTCAAGGAAACATTTGAATTCATAGAAAAGTTTAAATTTTTTTGAATTCATAAATTCTGAATTCTTAAAAAAAGTTTGAATTCATTAAGGATTTGAATTCATAAAAAATTTTTTTTTTTAGAAAATTTACATTTTTAAATTTTATAAATTCATAGAAAAATTTGAGATTGATAATTTAAGATTAACTTTTGAAACATTGTCAAAGAAAAGATTTTTCACAAATTTTTGTAATTCAAATTTAGTTTGTGGCTTAGTAAATATGTCAGCCAAATTTAATTTGCTACGAATGAAAACTAATTCAAAAATATTTTTGATAACAAGATCTCTAATAAAATATAGTTTGACCTCTATGTGTTTGCTTCTATTATTCTCTATAGGAGATTTAATAAAGTCTATAGCAGCCATATTGTCAATTAGTAATTTTGAAATTTTCTTATTTTTTATAATCTTCATGTTTTGGCATTCTTCTAGAATTCGATCTAGCCAGACAATTTCTTTTGCTGCTTCTGTAGCGGCAATGAACTCAGATTCCATAGTGGATAAACTAACAGCCTTCTCTTTAAAGGTCCTCCAACTGATGGGGCTACTATCTAGAAATACTATTTGTCCACCTATGGATGTCCGATCATCACGATTTGAAGCAAAGTCGGCGTCTGTGTAGGCTACGATCTGTGAATCAGCACATGAAAGTTTTAATTTTAATTGGCTGGTTTTCTTTACATATCCCAGTAGTTTGATCAACCCATTCCAGTGATGAATTCCTGGATTCGATTGGAATTGGCTATAGATATTGACGGCATATGCTATATCAGGTCTTGTTCTGTTAGATAAATATGATAAACACCCTAGAATATTGCGATATGGATACTTTGTCATTTCTTTGGTTTCTTCTTCGGTTTGAGGACAGCTTGATTTTGAGTAAATACAGCCTTTGCTGATTGGTAAGGATGAAATTGGAGGGTTAAAACTATTAAAACGACTGCATATTTCTTGAATATAGCTTTCTTGATGAATGAATAGCTTTGAGTCAATTTCAACAAATTCTACTCCAAGTAGTTTCTTTGTCCTTCCCAAAATTTTTAATTTGAATTTTTGTTTTAAAACATTAATGGCTTCCTCTAAAAACATTTTACTTTTACCAAATAAAACCATGTCATCAACATATAATAATAGGATAACTTGAAACTTGAATGTATAAACACAGTTGCAAGAAGTAAATTTAATAAAACCGATATTTGATAAAACTCTGTCAATTTCGTAAAACCATGCTCGTCCACTTTGGTGAAGGCCATAGAGAGCTTTGTCGAGCTTGCAAACTAACTTCTCTTCTCCTTGTTTAATAAAACCAGGTGGTTGCTGCATGTATATTTCATCTTCTAGCGGAGCATATAGGTATGCGCCAGTGACATCACATTGTACGTGATTCCACTTGTGCTGCACTACCAAAAGTGAAAAGAAAAAACGAATTAGATCGAAGTTTATAACAGGACTAAAAGTTTCTTCGTAACTCTCGCCTTTTACTTGAGCGTAACCTTGAGCTACAAGCCTTGCCTTGAATTTAGCAATTCGACCTTCTTCATCTCGTTTTATAGCATATACCCAGCGACATCCAATTATTTGCTTATTTTGCGGAGGTTTTACAAGATGCCAAACCTTTCGTTCTTGGATGGTTTTTATTTCGGTTTTCATTGCTTCTAGCCATTCTTGAAATTGGTCTGATTTTTGGGCTTGTTTGAAAGTTCTTGGTATAATTAATTCTAGTCAAGAGGAATTATGACAAAAATTGGCACTTGTGTCTGAGTCAGATTCTTCTATTGGAGTGAATGAAAATTTAGTGGGGTCATACTTGATTTTGTTTTCTTGGCAATATTTTCTAATGTCTCTATGGGATCTTAGTCTTGTTCTTGTATTTTCGGGATAGTAGTATACGTCTGTTCTGGATTTATCACTTCTTAAAACTTGTTTTCTTTCAAACTTTATGTTTTTTAATTGAGATGATTGAACAGGTTTTTCATCATCTGAGGATTCCTCAGTGTCAGATAATTCAGACGGTACGCTGGACTCTATTTCAGGAGTTTCGTCAATAGCCTCTTCATCAGAATCATTGTCACTATCCTTTGGAAATACATCTTGAATTGTGTAATGCTGGTTGATGGTGCCCAGCACTGCTCCACTTGCTTCTGTTTTGAACAAACGATCTTCTTTAAATGTCACATTTAAAGATTCTACTATTTTATTTTGCTCTGGGATCCAAATACGGTATCCTCTTGTATAGTGTGCATATCCAACTAGATAACCTTTCACAGCTTTTGGATCCAGTTTCTGTCTTCTTTGTTTTGCCAGTCCTACATAAGCTACACATCCAAATGGTTTAAGGTGTCTGATTGATGGTTTTCTTCCACCGTACAATTCAAATGGTGATTTTTCAAAATCTTTATGGCATAGTCTGTTCCAGGCATAATTGAAATGTGAAACGGCTTCTGGCCAAAAACAAAAGTCTAAACCACTTTCATATAATGATGTACGGGCTCCATTAATAACAGTTTGGTTATAACGTTCAATAGCACCATTTTGTTCTGGCGTGAACGTGTTTGTTAGTTCATGTTTGATGCCTTTTTCCTGACAAAATGTTGAAAATTCTTTGTTGACAAACTCTGTTCCATTATCTGAGCGGATAGCTATTAAAGGTTTACCTATAAATCTTTCTGCCCTTTTGATGTGATTAATTAAGGTTTCAGCTACTTCAGATTTTTGGACTATAGGATAAATGAATACTTTACGGGAATAATCGTCCATGATTGATAGAAAATAACGTTCTCCATGTTTGCCTCTTACTTGACATGGTCCCCAAACATCTGTATATAACAGTTCTAAGGGTCTCTTGGATCGAACAAAGTTTCTGTATTTAAATGAAGTGCGTTTAAATTTATTCAACCTGCAATCTTCACAAAAAAATTCTGTATGTCCCTTTAAGAATGGTAATCCCTTTGCACCCCTCTTATTATTTGTATGCGTCAAAGTTTGAGGATTTACATGAGCGCATCTCTTATGCCACAGGTTTAGAACTTCCTGTTCTTTTGAAGATGTTGTGGAGGCTTCGAAAGTTACATGTTGTTTTATAGATTTTGGGATTTTTGCTTGGACACGATAAACACCACTTTTTAATTTTGCTCTGAACATTATATTATCATTAGATGTAATTTTGACTAGAGATGCAACAATTATTCGGCCGAAGCCGAATGTTCGGCCTATTCGGCCTGTCAGCCGAATATTCGGCTTCGGCCGAATATCAAGTCCATTATTCGGCCCAGGCCGAATAATTCTTTAAGAAATGTTTTTATTTATATTTACACAATATAAATAAAAACATTATATTACACAATAAATTTTTTTAATTTTAGAATTTATATTTGTCATGTATTGTAGAAATTTTATTTAAAATTAACTAATATCCCCCCCCCCCCCCCCCAAAAAAAAAAAAAAAAAAACTTTCATACCTTGAATGACTTTTATCATACCATTTTAATGTAAGAATCATGTAAAAACTTTTATGCTATATTAATAAGTGCAAAACATATCTGTAGTAAGCTAACATAATCTGTTAAATTAAAAATTAATCTATTCAAAATTGTCCCAACTGACCCATACAAGCAAATTCTGATTTTTTTTCAAAGCATAATGAAAAAATTTAATATTTATCCTTCGTTATTTAATAATAATAAAAAAAAATCCTTCCAGTGATATTTTTAATTATTGGGGGAGGGGGACAAAAAATTAGAAATTGAGTTATGCCGTTCAAAATTGGTATACACATAGGTTTTGGGAGCCTAAAAGTCGAATGAGGATATTTTCGAAAGTGTAAAATTATTAGGGGGGGGGGGGGACAAAAAATTAGAAATTGAGCTAAACCATTCTAAATTGGTATTTATATGTTTTGGTGGCCTATGAGTCGAATAAAGATATTTTAGAAAATGTAAAATTATTAGGGGGAGGGGCAGGAAGGGCAAAAAATTAGAAATTGAATTAGACCGTTCAAAATAAATATGTATAGGTTTTGGGGGCCTAAGAGTCGAATGAGGATATTTTAGAAAGTAAAATTATTATTCTAAAAAAATATTATTAAATTATTATTTTGCCCCCCCCCCCCCCCTGGGGCAAAAACATAGAAATTGAGTTAGACCATTCAAAACTGGTATATATAGGTTTTGGGGCCTACAATTGAAGGAGGATATTTTCGAAAGTGCTACATTATTAACATTAAGGGGAGCGGAAAGAGGGACTAGGGGTACCAAAAAATAGAAATTGAGTTAGACTGTTCAGAAATTGGTATATGTAGGTTAATTAGGAGGGGCAGGAAAGGTGGGGAATAAATATGTGTATCCCTTAATCTGTGCACACACAGTGTGCATGGGTCTACGCTGCCAACGGCAATGGGAACCCGGTGTAAGTTTTTACTCGATCAAAATTTTTTTTTCTATGAGCTAGAATATGGAATTTTGAGAATTCATTCATTATAGTGATTCATTTAAAAATAGTGACCCGCTAGTGGGCGAAGCTCACTAGTATCTATTAAAATATGACTAGACAATACCTCATAAGAAACGTGCAAAGAATTATTATTGAGGCAATTTTTAAGCCGAACATAGCCGAATATTTTTTTCAGAATCAAATAATGGCTTTAAAAATTAAAAATTTGTATAAAAATAACTTTTAAAAAAGAAAATAATACATTTTAGTTATGAAATGTACAAGAATTGTGCATATAGTGCATACTATACTATGTTTTTAGACAAAAATGAGTTCATTATTCGGCGGCCGAATAGGCCGAATATTCGGCTGTAATTTGGCCGATTAATTGGTATTCGGTTATTCGGCCAAACCATTGTTCGTTGCATCTCTAATTTTGACTTCGCCTCTTCCCCCAATAAACTGTAGACCTTCTTTGTCAAGTTGTGGCCCTGATATAAGGTTTCTCCTAAGCTTTGATGAATACATCACTCCCTTTAAAGTAAAATTTCTTTGGCCAAAACGTAATTTAATGTCTCCTTTTCCTTCGATTGGCAAAGTGATGCCTTCCATGGCTACAGCCATTTCTTCATTTTGTTGAGGTTTAAATGATGTGAAAAGTTCACGGTCTTTACTAAAATGATGAGACGCGGCTGAATCGAATATCCAATCTGATTCATTTGTTTGCTGAGCTAAACTGGCCTCAGTAATGTAGTAAGATGAATTTGAATCCCTACTACTATTACGGGTCTTAGAATTTGATCTAGATTGATATGAAGATTTTTTTCGACTCTGTCTACCTCTTGATTGGAAGGATTTCTTAGGATTGAAATTCTGAGAAGGTAAGTTTTGGTTTTGAAAAGAGGGTTTAAAGTCAACATTTCTACTTCTATTGAGAGAAAAACAATTTTGTCTAGCATGGCCATTCTTATGACAAAATGTACAAATTAATTTTTGTTTTAGAAGCTTATTTTTACCTGTATCATTTAGATGAGAAAACTGAGCAGAAATTTTAGCTTTACTTAATTCATTATCTTTATTTCTTAAATTTAGCCTAGTTTCCTCGGCTACCAAGCAAGTTACAATTTCATTGAATGTAAATTTATCATCTTCCCATCTCGGTATGTTTTGAACGATACCGTCGAAATATGATGGGAGATAACGTAACAATTGATAAGATGCAAAAATTTCCGTCAGTCCCCCCTTAGAATTTTCTATTTGTTTAAATATCCTCATGACCCGGGACGCAAAGACATTTACACCCTCACCAGGCAATATTTTGCAATCACACAGCTCAGAAAATAAACTCATGTGCTGTGCACGAGTATCTGGAACAAAACTTTTGTTAATTAAATTCCATGCCTTTACGGGGTCATCCTCGTTTTCTACAATTTTCCTATACTCAGTTTCTATATTTAAGTATAAGGCAGCTAAAGCAGCATTCGCTCTAGACTTAAATTTATTAACAGCAGAAGCATTGCTTCTGTCATCAGCCAAAACTGGGGCTGTTTCCGTACCAACAACTATGTCCCAGAGTCCCCGGTCAAGAAGAACAAATTTAATGTCACTCCTCCATTCCTCGAAATTAATCGCATTCAGTTTGGGAATAGAATGTAAATTGTTGACAGCCATTTTTGAGTAAAAAAAATTGTATAATTATGGTTCAAACAATTTAAAAATATAATATATCAAAAATATCACAATTTTTTTATAAAAACCTTTGCCCCCCCAAATTAAACATTCGGTAAATTCATTTATTACTTCAAAATTTATTCAAATATATATATATGAAATTTCAAAAAGTTTTTTTTTCTACTTTACTGAAAAAAATTTTACAATATTCCCTCAACAATATGCAAAAAAATGGTCATCATTACTTAAATTAAACAAAACATTCAAGATTTTCATTTATTAACATTAAACAACTTTTAATCTAAATTCAAACAATTTCTTGTTTCAAAAATTATAAATGCAAAAAAATTTAACTTTCAATTTATTTTTCAAACAAAAACAGAAAAACATTAATTTATGAAAGGGCCGGCATATTTACATGCTGAAAAAGGAAAAGCCCATAACCACTTTTTATTTCTCTTGTTAGCTGGTGTGAAGTAGATCCAAGGCTAAGTGAATTAGCAGAGGAGCCTACTCTAGACATAAACACCAGCTTAACAACATTTAAAGTTAATTAAATGAATTTGATAAAATGGAAGCTAGAGTAAGTAAATATGCTGAAAGATAAATATGTAGAAATTGTTAAATAAATGACCATAACAAATTTTAATTTAATTTGTGTTTTAATTGAAACAATAAATTCAACGAAAAGTTTATATAAATATAACAATAAGTTTATATGAATAACAATAAGATAATTGAAGTAGACAAATATTTTTATATATAACAAACATACCAAAGCAGATGCTGGATGACAAACAAGGTGAGTACGAAGACAATATTTAACATCTTTTTATTTCCCATATAGGTTGCAGAAAAGACTACTACGTGCCATTAGAAAGAGCTGGTGACACTTATGTAGAAGACGTGACGTTCTTGTTTCCACTTGTTATTGTCGCGATATGAACACCTATAAATTTCATTTAAATTTCGAACTCACAAAAAGGATTAACGTGAGTTATAACTAACTAAAAATGAAAAGATTTTACTTGAATATAAAAAATAAACGCCACATATTATGGCGACATCTTATGAAGCCGGCATCGGCGAAAAATGAACAGAGGCAAGGGCAAGAGCACAAGCAAAAGCAAAGGCAACCACGAACACCCACTACCATCGGCGTTCGCTATTTATAGCTTCGCGGGAGAAACGAAGTGATCTTCCGGACGTACGTTGGGGCATGTGCCGGCACGGCGCGTGCGTAGTTTTCGGCTATCGTTCTTAGAGATGTTTTATGCAAATTTTTGAAACTTGGCTCAGTCGGAACTTCCGGAAGGTTAGCTATTGTTTACGTTTCGCGTTTGAAAAAATCAAATGGATGATTTAAATTTGAAAGCTCTTTAATATAGCATTTCATTGAACGATATATTTATTTTCCTGGTAAGTAGAAAATATATTAAAAGGAAATTAGGATTTTTAATAAATGTTTAATTTTTTTCAACTAACGTTTTTTTTTCTTTAAGCTTTATTTTAAGAGTGATTAATTTTTAATATATTTAATTAGCATAACGATAAAAAAAAAACGGCAAACTATAGGTTTACTATTAACATATTTTCATCTAGGACTCTGACATCAGCTGAGCGTAATTACGCTCAGATTGATAAGGAGGCG
Organism: Salticus scenicus; assembly: GCA_963930645.1. Taxonomy (NCBI): domain Eukaryota; kingdom Metazoa; phylum Arthropoda; class Arachnida; order Araneae; family Salticidae; genus Salticus; species Salticus scenicus. Next base: position 108,838,004 of record OZ005661.1, on the reverse strand, counting down.
CTTGCCATAGTTTCGGCTATTAAGAAATTTCACCATTTTCTTTATGGGCATGTTTTTACAGTCATTACTGACCATCAGCCGTTATTGGGGTTATTTAACCGAACTAAAGCGACTCCTGAAATTATTTCCCCCCGTATGCTACGCTGGTCTCTCATGTTAAATGCATATAATTTTTCCCTTGAGCATAGACCAGGGAAGAAAATAGGGAATGCAGATGCTTTAAGTAGAATTCCAAAACCGGTGCCTGATTCTGAGGTTCCTCCCCCATATGAAGTTCTTTTTATGGAAGATCTGGAATCTCCTCCCTTAAGTGCAAAGGAAATTGCTAAATTTACATGTAGGGATCCTGTATTATCGAGAGTTCTAAATTTTGTGTTAAAGGGATGGCCGGAACAAGAGCTGGGTTCAGAATTTCATACGTATTATGTTAAACGAAATGAGTTGTCGGCTCATAAAAATTGTCTCCTTTGGGGTAATAGGGTAGTCATACCTGAAAGAGGACGTCAGCTCGTGTTGCAGGAGCTGCATCTGGCTCATCCAGGAATTGAGCGCATGAAAGCTCTAGCTCGAAGCTATGTGTGGTGGCCACGTATGGACACTGATATCCAAAGTTATGTAGCAGGTTGTATGTCATGCCAAGAAACTAGGCATGCACCACCACGAGCTCCCATACACCCATGGGAGATAACTACAATTCCATGGTCCCGGCTCCATGTTGATTTTGCTGGTCCGTTCCACGGACACAAGTTCCTGATAATTGTGGATTCTTTTTCAAAGTATGTTGAGGTGAAGGAAATGTCCTCAACAACTGCAACATCCACCATTGATGTTCTAAGAGACATTTTTGCAACTCACGGAATTCCAGACGTTGTGGTCTCTGATAATGGTCCACCATTTCAATCAAAAGAGTATGAAAAATTCCTAGAGGGAAATGTCATTCGTAGGGTGTTGATTGCTCCTCGACGGCCAGCTGGAAATGGTCAGGCAGAAAGAGTTGTCCAGAGTGTTAAAGACTCTTTGAAACGTATTGTGAAGGGAACATGGTGGAAACGTCTTTCTCAGTTCCTTTTACATCAACATATTACACCTTCTACAGTCACAGGCCTTAGCCCAGGTGAGCTGTTGATGGGAAGACGACTACGAAGTTGCCTAGACCGTTTACACCCAGATTTTCTTAAAGACCAAAGAGAGAAGCAAGAGCTAACTTTTGAAAAAGACACCAGACCACTGCGACAATTCAAGGTGGATGATCCTGTGATGATTCGGAACTTTTCTCCTGGGGCAGAGTGGATTCCAGCTGTGGTTACTGAATCGACGGGTCCTGTGTCGTATCGAGCCACTACTGCGTCTGGGGAAGTGCTGCGTCGTCATGTTGATCAGATGATTAAACGTGCACCACCTTCTGTTAGTCCACCGTCCAGTGAGTCATTGCAGGAGTCTGAACCTGTTGAGCCAGCGATGGTTCAGGAGCAGCTTCATGAAAGACTTCCAGTTTCCACAACACAACAGGCTCCAGGTGTTCCATCTGAGAGTGCTGTGCCTTTACCAATACCTGAAGATCTACCATCCCGTCCAAGACGAGTAATTAGGAAACCAGAAAGATACAGAGATTTTGTGCCACATTAACTAGGAGGGAGGAGTGTTATGATTTGACTGCTCACGCAATTGAGTAATCGTGCATAAGCGGCGCGCGCCTCGGCCATGCAGCGCATGTAAAGAGACTATAAAAAGGGAACGTTATATATTTCATGTCACGGCAGTTGTGTGTCATTATGTTTTGCTTTTACCCTTCCTGAGTTGTTATATATGTTTTTCTTATATTACGTTATGTGTTCTTTTACCTTTTATCATGTTTCATTAAAGTGCTGTTTCCGGAAATAAAAGCATGTTTCCAGTAGCTAAAGTTTCTAGCATTAATTGACATTAACCACCTTCCATTCATATCGGCCATTACAATAGCCATATGAACCAAATTCCAAATTGTCACATCAACATTACTTCTGAATTTTTCCTGAACTATTCTTTGGACACAAAAACTAAATTTCTGAGAAGTGAAGTGTAGGGATAGCGTGTTGTTCGACCACATATAAGTCTGACATTGGGTTGGAAGCAGTGGCAGACATACAACTCTCGAGGCCCGGGGAAAAAATCTTATTGGAGGCCCTCTAACTGGAATCCCTACTACATTCAGCCCCCTCGCACTTCTTTACAAATTTATTACAATAAAAAAGCAATGAAGTTAATTAGTTTTACGATTTATTCAGAAGCCAAACCAACAAAAATACCAGGGGATTCCATTCAGATTAAAATAATGTCAACTCCACCAGATAAATATACTTAAAGATTAAGTTCCTTCAGAGGCCCCCTCAGTACCAGAGGCCCAGGGCGGACCACCCCCTCCACTCCACCCTTGGTACGCCAGTGGTTGGAAGTCATTCTCTGTCAATCTGTAGAGTGTTATTTGTCATGCGAAGGAAACTGGATTATTGGAAAATTACACAAAGTCACTATGAGTATGAGTGATTGAAGAAAGAATGACATAAGTTGGCCTTTATAAACTTCCTGACAGTGGAATTTTGTTTGTTATTGCCTGATATTCTCACATTCAGTTTTTAATTTGTGTCTGTTTGCACCAGATAGTTAGTTTGTTATTTCTGTGAATTTCATCTTACAATAAACAAACTCTGCTTAGGAAGTCACTCCAATTAGTCATTTTTAAGTGAGCGACAATAAGTGATGTACTTATTGTTGCTCTCATGACAAACCAACATGACTCAAAATTACTAAATTTTCAGATACGAATTACACATCTCTTACAACTTGGCAACCAATAGGAATTCAGTTATGCCACTTTGACGTGTCATAGATTTTATCTTGGGCCTTAAAAAAAAAAAAAAAAAAAAAAACTCAAATGCAAGATATTTTAAGTCATGCCTCTTATCATGAGAACGAGGTAATGAGGTTTGACTGAATATTATAGAGAAAAAGATAAACTAAGTGACCTTTTAGAACATTTTGGATGAAAATAATTTTATTTTGAAAAATGAAAAAGGTGTTCTGTTTTGTGCAATCAGAACAGAAATACCTTCAACTTTTAAGCACTTATGAAGTTTGATTTCAACATTTGGAATTTTTATAATTGAGCATAGTTACACCTACCACCTGAAAGGTTTCACACTAAGTTACTCTAATAAGTAATTTTTAATTTAGATATATTTTTTCAGAGTTGGAAATATAGTAAACGCAAATGAGTTTTTAAAATATACATTATTAAATTTATGATGAAAATATACATATTCAAATTAAATTTCCTTTTTATACAAGGTGTTTCAAAAGAATTTTTACAAAATAAGAGAATCATTGTATTCATCAAAACACTTTCTATGAAACCTAAAGTCGCATTCTACTCTGAGTAGTAGAAATGTGCTAAGTTGAAATTTTTATATTGAACTGTAAACAGTGAAAAGGCTGAGAATTAATGAAATCTTAAGCTGCAAAAACCCATTTATTGGCATCAGAAAAAGACACACTACACCCTACAATTCCTACTGGCAAATGCATGACTGACGCATTCTTGCAATTTTCTAATGTTATGTTTATCATGACTGCTACAACAACAACAACTCTTGTTAGGAGATCTTCCATGCTGTCAACAGGTGATTTGTATACCAATGTTTTCATAACCTCATTCTGGCATAAAAGGATTAAATACATTAATAGATTTAATCAGTCTTCACAATTTTGCGCGATTATTTCTCTTTAAAAGGTAATAACTATCCATGGGTGATATGACATTCTATAATAGCTAAAAATAAAATAGTGTGGGGTTTTGATAACAAATTTTAAGCTTTCCTTTGTGCCATGCAGTTTCAATTTATTTTTTGAAATTAAATAAAAATAAGAATTATTATATTTGGAGGCTACTCACATAGGGAGAAAAGTATTAAATAAGTTTATTTTTAAACAGAGTAAACATTATATAATTTATTTAATTAAAAGCACTTTTTATTAAAAAGCAATATGTACTCACATTAATTCTTAAGACGCTTTAATTTTTTCACCTTTATTAGAGAAGTATCTTGCTTTTTTTATCTTTATTAAAGAAGTATCTTTCTTTAAATTTTTCATCAATGTCTAACACTTATTTACAGTAGCAGCTTGTTTACATTTAGAAAGGACAATTTTCAGCTAATTGGGAGTAGGCCAATGTAGTGACAGGAAACTAGGTCATTGGTCTACCAGGTTGTTCCTTAATGACGTTATGTGCCAAGTTTTGCTGGCTGTGGTGTCTGCTACTTATCTAGACAGATGTCTAGATAAGTAGCTAGATATCTAGTAGCTAGACATATAAGTAGTTAGTGTCTAGATCAGTCATTGGTTGTTATATGATCTGGTGATTAATATAAATAAGGAGGAGGAACATTGACAGTTCTCTTATGATTTTGCTTTGAAATGAGCTTGTAGATTGTTTTTTTAGCTCTCAGGTTTCAGAACTAATTATGTTGCTTTAGTTTACATATTATTTAAGTTGAAGTTGTGCCTACACAAGTTACCTTTTTATCTTCGATGAAGCTGATGGTTAAATAATGGATGTTTCTTGAAAGAATGGTGTTTTTTTTCCTGCCAGCCTTGGATGTCAGAGTAGTTATTTTTTGTTTACTTAATACTAATCAGTATTTGCTTCATAAGCTTAAAGTTGTTTTACATAATGTTTATTTTTATTCTCCAGGTAGTGCTCCAGTACTTTTAATATAAATTATAAGTCCCAAGTTTTAAGCACTTTAATCAATTAAATGTTTAGATAAAACAGTTGTTATTCAATATTTATTCTTGTTATGTTTTAAAATGTTATATGATAATCTTCTACAAATGTTAAGTTTTTCTGTTAATAAATGTTAAGTTTGTTCTTTTAAAACTTAGTCTGTCTTTAATTAAATATAACTCTAAATTGCATGCTTGATTAAAATGAATTAAAACAGGTTTCTTCTGTGCATTTACAAATCTCTGCTAAGTTTAAAATGAAATCAAGTTTTCTAAGAGGTTTTTACATATCATTTCTCTTTACACAGATATAAAATGTTAACTCTTAAGAAATGTATTATATCATAATCATCAATCAACACTTCATTTAATTAAGACTTACAAAAACTGAACTCATATTTCAAGTTATCTATGAGCTATATAAATTAGTCCATAAAATCTGAATTACATTTCCTTCTTTGTTCATGATTATCTGTTGATAGACACTAATAATTATTACCCTTCGTTCCTGAGTTTTCAAGGACATTTACTATAAATACATATTGACTGTTTACACAAACTATGAACTAATATAAACTTTTTTATTATTCTATTTCAGATAAATATTAATCTTGTAATTTAAAACGTCATAAGCAATTTAGATAAATGTGGTTTATAGCATTAATTTTCAATGTCAAAACTAAAAATATATTTTTCACATTAAAAAACATTTGAAAATATCTCAAAATCCTTTAATTGAGCAGCATTACTATATATTTCGACTCGCTAATTGTGGTCATCATCAGGCTGAAAAGCTGCTGCTCTACTGACCATCTTGTCACTGGCTTCTTCATTTTCCCCTTTCGGTTGTTTGTTATTAATTAGCTGTTGCCATTTCTTTGGTATTGTGCTGTGCTCTCTCTCGTTAATAGCAGTGTTAGATATAAAAATTTCAAGTGCTTCACGCTTTAAGGCATAATTATGGGAATTATAATGGGCAATTTTAGTGGTGGTTATGGTATTAGGATTTATTGGGTTACTGATATGAGTACGGGATAAAGAGGTGGAGGTTCTATTATGTTTTAAATCATTAATATGTTCACCGATATAGCAAGCATTAGTGTTGTTATTTTCAAAGTTGAAGTTGATTTTATAGATGACTGATGTTTCTTTGTGGTCAATTAAGTCTTTTTCATTGCGTATACGTTGAAATATATTTCTATTAGGTTTGATGGGAATGTTTATACCATGGTGGGAGCCTTCATGTTTTACTTTATTTACAATACTGTTGCAGAATGGAATGGAGGGAGTATTATTTAGATTTTACTTTTTGGGCGTTGTTAATTGTATTTAGGGATTTTAAGCATTTTTTAAAGAGTTTTTGAATAAGTGAAGCACTATAACCGGCACGTTGAGTGATGTTTTTTATAAATTTAATTTCAAGGTTTAAGAGTTTTTTGTTGGAACATATTAATATAGCGCGATTTATATATGAACGTAGAGCGACAATTTTATATTGGAAGGGGGTTTTACATTTATTATTGATTATTTCGTTATTGTTGGTTGGTTTGCGATAAACGGTAGTGTTGAAAGTGTTCTTTATTTTTAATGATTTTAAGGTCTAAGAATTTTATGCTATTGTTAGATTCTAATTCTAAGGTAAATTTAATATTTTGGTCAAGTTATTTAATTCATTTAGGAGGTTTTGAGGGTTGATGTGAGCAGGGATGATGGCAAAAACAACAACAATCAACATATTGGAGCCAGATTTTACAGTCTTTTATTAAGTCGTGTGCAGAATTCTCGAGGTGACTAAGTTTAATTCCGGCAATAACACCCGATATGGGAGAGCTCATCGGCACACCCCTAGTCTTAATATATATAAATCTCGTGTCACAATGTTTGTCCTCAATGGACTCCTAAACCACTTAACCGATTATAATAAAATTCGCACACCATGTGCAGTTCGATCCAACTTGAGAGATAGGATAGTTTAAATCTCAAATTATAGTCGCAATTTTAATTTATTGCTAATTATTTGTCTGTTATTATTTGACAGTCACAATTATCTGTTAACTCCAAATGATTCTAACAGATGTCGATACCTTTCGACTGGGTTGAAATGAAAGCTGAAATATATTTGGTGCTGCCATCTACACAAAGAATCTTCAACTTTTTAACCTATTAATAAATTTCGTATAATTCAATTATTTCCACTTAACAGATGTCGATACCTTTCGACTGGGTTGAAATGAAAGCTGAAATATATTTGGTGCTGCCATCTACACAAAGAATCTTCAACTTTTTAACCTATTAATAAATTTCGTATAATTCAATTATTTCCACTTTTTAAATTTTTGGTGTTAGCATAGTCGGCCACGTGTTACTTAGACTGAAGTGTAAATTGAATTCATATTATAATGAAGATAATACAGTGAAATTAATCCTGTTTTTTACTTATTTGTGCTTCATTGATCAAAACTTTATAATTTAATATAATATATATATATATATATCTTTATATATAAAATTTATTATGTTTGTCCGCGATGAACTCCTAAACTAATGAGCCGATTTTAATGAAATTTGGACACTGTGTGCAATTTGGTCCAACTTGAGAGATAGGATAGTTTTTATTGCAAAATTCGCCTCCCAAAAGGGGGGGGGGGAGGGGCCAAAACGTGATTTCACAAACAAACAAACAAACAACAACAACAACAACAACAACAAAAAAAAAAAAAAAAAAAAAAAAAAATAGAAATGCAGATAGACTGTTCAAAATTGGTATAGAGAGGTTTTAGAGGCCTGCAAATCGAATGAGGATATTTTCGAAAGTGTAAAGTTATTAGGAGGGGCGGGTAAGGGGGCGGAGGGGCAAAAAAATAAAAATAGAGTTACATCGCTAAAAATTGGTACATAGAAGTTTTTGATACGTACAAATCGATTGCAGATATTTTTGAATTTGTAAAATTATTAAGAGGAGCGGGAAAGGGGGGGGGGGGGCAGAGGAGCAAAATATAAAAATGGAGTTAGATCATTCAAAATTGGTGCATAGAATTTTTGATACCAACAAATCGATTGCGGATATTTTCGAATTTGTAAATTTATTAGGAGGGGCGGGAAGGGGGGCAGAGGGGCAAAAAATAAAAATATAGTTAGATCGTTCAAATTGGTGCATACAGGTTTTTGACACCTACAAATAAACTGTAGATATTTTCGAATTTGTAAAATTATTTAGAATAGTGGGAGGGGGGAGGGCAAAGGGGCAAAATAATAGAAATAAGAGTTAGAACTTTGAAAATTAGTATTATTAAGTTTTAAGGCCCGATAAATCAATTGCGGATATTTTCGAAAGTATAGAGTTATTAAGAAGGGCGGGAACGGTGGATGAAGAAACGGTGCGCATGGCTTGCGCAGGTATACACTGCCGCAGGCAGTGGGGGTCCGAACAGATTATTCCACCAATGAGAGAAGATTTTTTTGTATTTTATATCATTTTCCTTTCGATAATATATGGATTCATTATGAGTGTCGAACATTTTTCCCGATCAGATTTTTTTTTTCTCTTTTTTTTTCACATGTTAAAAATTAATGCAATTTTGAGAATTCTTTAATTATAGTGAATCATTTAAAAATAGGGACCAGCGAAGCGGGCTAAGTCTGCTAAGATCAAGGATGTTATCAAGGATGGTCTTTATTCGTAAATAATAATTTTAATATATTGAATATTTTACTACATTATAATTCAACGTATAACATAGCCACAGCAACGCGTGGCCGGGTCTGCTAGTTTGTCTATAAATGCTATTATTGAATGTAAAATATGAATTATTTAATAGAAGGTTATTGGCTCTGATTAACATTTCGCTTATTTTGTTATTACCATAAGTTTCAATCATTTTATTTTCGATAATAATAGTAATTTTATTTAAGTCTATGGAGGGATATAAGTCTTTGACATCAAAGCTAACGAGGATGTCACTAAAATCAATATTCATGTTATGGACGAATTTAAATTTACCATTTAATCTTAATCCCTTAAAATAACGGAATAATTAGAAGCAAAGAGGCAATTTAAATTAACATTCTTAAAGCTTTTAGGAGGACCACAAGTTATTAAGATCTCATACACTACCTTTCAATAATTGACTAGACACTTTCAATTTCTGACATTTTGTCAAATATTTCAAAAAGTACTATACAATACCTTGAAACCTCAGGAGTATGCAGAACATGTTATATCTCGTATTTCAAAGAAAGTTTTGCCCTGAAAGCGAAAGGATAACCAGTAAAAAAAAAAAAAGACGAAAAATGAAAATGTTTGTGATACCCTTGTCTAAAGTATTACTTGCTTGAAATGCATTCCAACTGTGGCATGTGATTACAAGGCTTCTTCTTATTATCTGTATATATTTTTATGACGCTACATTATATATTCATAGAGATAACAATTTCATTAAAAATTATATTTTAAATTTTTGCTATAATTTTTTGTATTTTAAACTTACAGTGCGTTGAGGATCAGGCGATAAAGAAAATGTTCCCACAGTAGCAATAAGCTCATCTATACTGGCACTCATACCAGTGGTGGCGTTTACAGGCTTAATTTCAATATGTATTTTTCGTTCTTTTTCTTCTTCATCTATATGGGGGGGAAAAAATTAATTAAATAAATATAAATAAATAATGATAAATAAATATAAATAAATACACAGAAAACTTGAAGTAGTCATGTTAGCATCTACATACACAGTTATGCATTATCAAGGTGTCTGAATCAAATATCCCTAATTTTGACAGTTTGAAAAAAAAAAATCTATTAGTGATACAATGTTGTTGCTAGGCGAAATTGGTTGCTCAATGATCAGATTTTGATGACAATTTTTAATATGTGCGTACAACGCACGTGCTAGCTGCAACCAAATGATGGGTCCTCTGCAGGTTGCATGTTATATTGCATCGAAAATGAACATGATTTTTTAAACAGTTTTTTTTTGGGTCATTTTTTTTAAAACCTTTTTTGACTTCTGACAATATCAATAAACAATTTAAAATAACACGCTTTTAATAACAGTTTATTTCTGCAAAATTTTGTTAAAATTCCTTGATTTTTCCAGATTTATCAAATTTCTTAACTTTTCTCCAACCACTAGCCACGTTGTTTATATTAAGTTTTTTACTTACATAAAGTTTTATGTTAGGATTAAAAACTGAGCAAATTTAGCCTCATCAAACAAAATAGAAATACACGACGGTTTCAAAATATTTTGTATAAGTATTTCTCAAGCAAAATAAAGAATTCAGTTTATATTTTTAATAACAACATACAGAATAAATTGAGAATTACATTTTAAAGCAATATTTTTAAACTGATAGATGTCTTAATATAAGGAAATAGATATCAAAGAAATGCAGAAACTTACCTGAATCATTATCAGAACTGGAATAAAAAGTGTCTTTATCTTGAAAAATTAAGGAAATAATGCAAAAAATAAATTTCTATATAAACTGTATTACTATTAAATGTTTGTCAGATTATAAACTTAAAATAATCATTTAGTTTTGATATTTTCTTGTGACATATTTCTCAATAAGCAATAATTAAGATATATATCGGCATTCATGAAATGATTGTAATGATTTAGCAGTGAGTAATGGATTATAAATTTTTTGGTCTGTGATAGAGGCAACAATGAAACAAAGAGAAATTTGTGAAAATTAATACAGCAGGGTTCCCAGCATGAAAGATACTCAAAAATAGTTGCTTTAGTAGCCTTTGGCGTAGAAAATAGTAGCCTTTAAAGTAAAAAATAGTAGTCAAAATAGTATCCTTTATAGTACAAAATAGTAGCCTTTAGAGCACCCAGGGTTCCCAGTATCAAAGATGATCAAAAATAGTTGCTTTATTAATGTTTAAAGTGCAGTTGCTTTAGTCACCTTTAATGTAAAAAAAAAAAAAAAAGGCATCAAAATAGTAGTCACTATGATCTAAATCAGGCCTGTCCAACCCAAAACACTTGGCGGGCTGCATCGAAAATCTATTTTATTCATTCGGGCCGCACCGTATATACAGTCATAAAAAAAGCCCCCCCCCCTCCTCCCCTTCTTTCCCGATTGATTTTGCCGTAAATTAGTACAGTAGCATGCGGTTGGTGCCGATTGCTTAGTAATAAGTCCTAGTTTAGAACGGTTTAGTTAGATTTTGTTTAAGGGGGTGCCTACATATTAAAACTGGCATTAACTTCATTTTTTTAAAAGGCAATCCCCTAATTTCGACAAGCTTTTTGGATTATTTAGATCAAATCACCCCAGAAAATGGTATAGTTCATATGTTTCTCTCAATTTTTCACATAATTTGTTAAAATATGGAGATGCTAATGTTAAATTAATGTAATAAACATTCATTCATGTCTTCCCAAAAAATTAAAATAGTGTTAACTATAATGTTAGAATGAAGTAACAGAAATATATTCCATGTATATTTCTGATTGAAGACATTTTTTGTATCATGAAAATTATTAGTAATTTCATGTTTAAAAAAAAAAAAAATGTGTTATGACCTACATTAATTTTTGCACGAATAGAATGGGCATTCTATGGGTTTCTAAATTTACAGTTCATTCCTATCATCATTTTTCGAATTATAGTGATATTTCAATTTTTATAGCTCTTAGGAGGCTGTCACTTGTGTCTTGTGTCATACATTACTTTGCTTGCGCATGATTTAAAATAGTTATTCAGGTAAGCTTAGACGTACACATCATTTCATAATTAGCATTACTTTACTTTAGTTAAAATTGTAATACTTCTTTTCTGATTATTATCTGAATAGATATAAATACTTTTCTCTGTGATATCTTAACTTAATTTTTTAAATATAAAGATTTACCCCTTATCAATTTTTGCTTGTAACTCTATGAAAACTTGATGTAAGGAATATAAACTATACCTTTTTCCAAACCGCCTTGACTCCGAAATTCGAATATAATGGGTGTTACTATTAAAGAAAAGAAAAGAAAAAAAAAGGATAAGAAGTTTTTGCAAGTTTTAATATGTATAGATGACACCTTAAAGAAAATTTAACAATTGAATTAAATACTAGATGTTATTATCAATCGTTAGGCATCAGCTGCTGGTTTCTATGATAATTTACGGTGAAATTAGTCGGGCAAGGAAATTATTATTATTATTATTTTATAACTGTACATATGCATATGTGCATATATGTTTGTGAGTATATGATTTATGTATGTATATACATTTTTCGGGGAAGGGAAGAGGGAAAATTCGGAGCAGAATACATAAATTTATTTTCATTCATAAATTGACAATAGAATCGTGAACATTTTATGACTATATATTAAAATTATAATACAAAGAATGAATAATGGATATAATAATATTTCATCACAACTGTTCTTTAGTTGCCATAATCGTTGAAAGGTATTTTCACTTCGAAAAGTCAGAACGGATTTATTAATTTTTGATCCCTTAACCAAGGTTGTCAAACTTTAAATATTGTTCGTCTCCTTGCGGGCCGCAAGAATCCACGCGGTGGGCCGCGGGCCGCAGGTTGGCCACCCCTGATCTAAATAGTGGTCTTGGATTTAAAAATAAATAAATAAATATATATAAGTATTTAAGCAGTTTTTGGAGATAATGTGGTCAGAAGATATAAAACTGAACTAAAAAATTAGATACCTAATAATTTTCTTTTAAAAGAAAACTGACACATGTGTAAGGACATAAAACAGAGTTTACTAAGCAAGATCAGTAGAGTCGTTTTCTGAGGCTTCAATATTTCAAGATTTAAAAGTGATATTTCTAATCAGGATAATTGTTAATTTTCCTGTAATATCCACATAATATATACAAAAAGATATCTAAAAAGGCATTTACAAAGCAATTTTTAAGAAAATCATTAGAGCCATTTTAGAGATACCGACTATCACCAAAACGTGGCAAACTCAATTGTTGACCGGAAAACAATTACATACGAAAGGATATATATGAAACAGAGTTAATATAGTGAATTTGAAAAAAAAAGAAAAAATCATACAGCTGTTTTTAAAGGAATGCACTTGCGAGACCTCAAATTGACCTATTTATACAGGATGATTATCAATTTTTTCCTGAACTAACCAATTAATACATGCAAAAGGACATTTAATAGGGTGTTTATTTTCGATCATATGGTCCCACATTCAATTTCCTATGTACCACTTCTGATTTTTCAATTTTCATCAAAAATTGGAAAAATCATCTGTACATCATCTCCTGTGACAATTCTTGAAGTTTCCTCTTTATTAGATTCAGAGATATGATAATCAGAAGATTCCCCACACACAAACACACATGTACACACACACACTGATCAGTTGGCAAAATCCAAATTTTTGGGCACAGACCTTAATACATGTAAATCAGATGAAAAGTTGATATTGAATTTTTTTGACTAAATACAATAAATACTCCCATTATCTACAGTAGATGGGTAATGGAAGTAAAATGCAGTGAGGGAGCAGGAAAAAAAAGGAAATTTTTTTTTTTTTGTTCGAAAGTGTCTCCATTTTCCTGAAAATAGTGTTGGATAACATGAAAATAGTAGCTTTTAAGCCAGTTTTACATAAAAATAGTTGCCATAGTAGCCTGGGGTTGATTTTAGTAGCAAATAGTTGCTTTTTAGTCGCTGCTGGAAACCCTGGCAGTTGTGTAAAGTCACTTCTACATACTTGGTAACATTTATAATTTATTGCAGAATACTGTTAATATCCGTCCTTTTTTCACACTTTTTTGCTTCTAAAGTTTTTTTTCCCCCAATATGTAATTATGATGAAATAAGAAAAATCTTTAAAAATAGTGTTGTGAAAAAAAGGGCAGCAGGCATTAAAAATACTCCAGAGTAAATTATAATTGTTACCAGGTATGTTTTATTATTATTATTTACATGACACCTTTTGGCATTCAGTGCCTTATAGCAGGGTTGCCACTCAAATAGGAGAAAAAATTTGTTTGTGTAATATTTGAAGCGTGTCTGACACAGTGTTAAAAAAAAAAAAAAAAAAAATGGCAGAAGCTCATCAAAAAACAGGGAAAATGAGACTACATTGGTGGATCTCTTTTTTTTTTTTTTTTTTTTTTTTTGACAATCATGAAATTCCCTGACTTTTATGGTCAATTTTCAAATTCCCTGACTATTCCAGGTTTTCCCAGGTACTGTGGCAACCCTGTTATAGTTAAATGAGAAAGTTACAATAAATATTGGCTTTCTCAAAAATAGCTCTAAAGATTTTTGTTTTTAAATATACAATCGATTTTTCAAGAAATTATATTAAAGGTCAAAGTGTAATTAAAACTGTTAATGAAATTTTTAAGGTTAAAAAAAGTTAGATATTAACGTAATAAATATAGTTTAACATGTGCTGTTTTGAATACAGGGGAAGGTGGGGCACTTTGGGACACTTTAGGTAATGATTTTTAGTAAATTTATTTTTTTATTCAGTTTTCCTCAAACTCAGTCTGACATAAAGTTTAAGCATTTCTGTTTCACTTAAAATTTATTCCAATGCATTATTCCATCAAATTTAATTTCAGTTAAAAATTTTAAAAATCTTAACAATGTCCTAACCTGCCCCACTGGGTGGGGCAGCTTGAGACACTGACAATAAAACTTTAAAGCATAAAAAATACTAAGCCTAGTTGATTAACAAATTTTTATTTAAAGACTTGGAGCCCAATAAATGACAATGTGTAGTATGCAAGTATATTACATTAACAAATATTGTATTTTACATTTGAAATTTTTTTAATAATAACTATTTTCCTAATTTTAGCACATTTAAAGTTTCAATAAATTTATATAGTACATGAAAGTATTGCTTTCTTTGCACTGCATGGTGGTGCCGCAGGTAGAGAGAATGGATCATTATCATAATGTAACTCTAAAAAAGTTAGGGTCAGCAGTACAACGCATTTTTTAACATTAAAATTAATAAGAAAGTCCATATTTTAATTCCCACATGCTCAGATTTAAATTATTTCATTTCTTGCACAAGAGATTAGTTTATGAAATCACCCATTAATGTAACTTTGAATCTTTCAAAACAAAGAAAATTGGATTAATCTACACCTGCTAATGTGCAACATTCCAAATTACACTGAAGAGTAGACTAGGCTGCCCACTATGATGTCCTAAGAAAACTAATTCCTATTTACAAAATCAGAGCTGAAATTTAAGGTGTCCCAATGTAGGCCAAGTCCCAAGGTGCCCCACTCCCCCCTACAACTTTTCAGTAACAAATTATAAGTCAATTGTAAAAGAAGAACAAAGAAATGACACTTAGAAAATTCACATAAAAAGAACGGAAAAAAGTATATACAATTGACTCGCGTTATAACGACCCAACACGATATAACGACCTTTTGAAAAGTCCCGATTGACTTCATATTAAGATAATGTTATTTCATATTTGATATAACGACCAGGAAAAGACAAGACTCTTAATATAACGACCCACAAAAAAACTGTACTTCCTGCAATTTATAGTTTAAAGTGTGATCTTTAGTTAAATGAAACAACAACAAAAAAAAAAAAAAAAAAAAGAGAGAGAGCTGGCAAATTTCATTTCATCGGGAAAATTAAATGCAGTTTGATGTTAGCCTTTTAATTGTAGTCCAAACCACATAAGCTGTTTGACAAGAAATTCCCCAAAAAAACCACCAGAAATGACTTCAAACAGATTTTCTCAAATTCAGGGAGTGTGAAGAAAATTCATCAAATGTTCCTTGTAAAGATTATTGACAGTAGAAAGGCCAAAATGATATTATCTGTAGATGATAATAAGGGCATCAATTTTATTCTGATAATTAGTAATCCTCCTACAATCATAAAGAAGCTGCAGAAACACATCACAAACTTCCGAATGTTTTTAAAATTCAAGATAATGGAAATGAATAATTCAAAAACACCAGACGTTTTAAAAATGCTTTTTTGCAATTTCAAAATTATATAAAAGCTCGATTATTGCTTTCTTCAGAAAATATTAAACATGTAATTTAATGTTCGTAAATCTATGGGAGAAATTGATTTTTGTATAGTATATACACAGTTCAGATTCCTTCTTTTTTATTACGTAAATCTTATGAATATAAAATTATTCTTTCATTTAAAATTCCTTCTAGTACCACTTGTACTTTACGGTTCATATATACTGTGCAAATAATAAAAATGGTTATCTCAAATCATTATTTTCATTTTCATCAAACTTGAGAAAAATATACTGTTTCTCATTGGTTAATATTTTTAATTGATTTTAATTTTAAAATTTCATTTCACTTATAAATTCTTATACAACTCATATTTTACATGCAGTATGCCATTTGCAACCATTATCAAACCAAATTTAATGATAAAGGCATTATTTGAACGATTATTTTCAATCTATTTGATATAGCGACCATTTGATATAACAACCCAAACTGAGTCGTCTCGATGGGGGTCATTGTAACACAAGTCGACTGTATATGAAAAATACTGTTTTTTTCCCCAGATATGGGATGTTATTCTTGGAACTAAGTGGCCTTAGATGGTATTATTCACATCTCAAGAAGAAATTACATTGAAACTCTTAATAGCTAGGCTGCCAATCAAGACCTGGGTTTGAACCTATCAGATAGTCATGATTCAGGCATGATATTAAAATGCAGCATAAAATTATTTTAGCAAAAGATCATCAGCATATTAATTCACTCTGAAGGAAATGTGTATGCAGTCACAGTATTTCTTAGTACCTAAAGAAATAATTTCTTACACAAAGAAGGCTGTTTTTCTAGAACTACACAGCATGCACTTCTAAAAAGTCTTTGAATATTTTCATTGATTTTTCTAATATTGAAAAGCAAGGGAAAAAAAAATTAGTACTGCTTTTACTGGACAAAACCTTGATATGATTGCAGTTATAGGCAAGAAATTAAATTACAAATTAATAGCACATTACAAAAGAATACGCTTCAAAATAATTAAAAGTTGAATCAGATATTTTATTTAAAAAAAAAAAAAAAAAAAAAATCTGATGTGGACATCACATGACTTTCTTATACAGTCATTGGAATATACATATTGTTATGAAACATTGTGTGAGGTAACCAATTCGTAAATAAACAAACAGGTAAACAAACAGGGGGGAAGCCAACGCTAATTTTAGTCTTGGCATTGATTTTAGAAAAAATATGCAGTTTAGGGTTGCCAAAGTTTAGAAGCTAACTTCAATAAGAACAGAATTCTGGAATTTTCCGGAAAGATTCATTGGTTTCTTTTATTTATTAACACTACCATGTAATAATAAATTTACACTATTTAAAAAACTAACATTATTCCTTTTCACCATGTTTTATTAACTTCTATTATTGTTTGTTCGGTACAAATCTTGCAATCAAATTTCAACTAACTTCCCTACTAGCTAGACATTTGAAACTTTTACAATAGCTCAGAACCCGATGACAACAATACTTTGAAATGCAATTTTTGAATTTTTGATTAGTTTTCTTATAATTAAAATATGAAAATAATAACATCCTAATAGTGTTAAAATAGCCATTAAAATATTAGCTATAATCTAATTGTTGCCAAAAAAATGTACGAGTTCATTTTCTTTCGACATAAAAATAAAAACATTTATTTAAAAGTGAACATTAAAAAATTATAAAAAGTTAAATTACGCATCTCACAAAAATTGACATCATTATCACTTTAAAATTTTTATGCACATTGATAAGAGCTCTATGATTCACTAGAAAATTTAAAACATAGTATATAAAAAGTTTTTTTTTTTTTTATCTTATAATTATTATGCATAAAACTGCATTTGTATTCAAGTTAAATTTGTAAGAAGTAAAGTTATTTATTTAAAATGTATTTATGTCATCTTACTTACATGCCATTTAAAGTTAATGCCTTGAAAAGTGTATAAAAAGGTGCTTTTCTGTATTATTAAAATAATAAATAAATATATGTTATTTAAAGAGAAATAATAAAATAAAATAGCAATATATATATTGAGTTAGTTCATTATTTCATTTGTTTTGCAGGCTGTTTATTAATAAATTTGGTTTCTTTAAATATGTATATTTCATACCCTGATGAATTTATCATTCTTATTGGTCTTTGTGGTTTAAGGTGATCTTGTATATGTTGCTTGGCTTTTCTATGCTTAATGATTCATTATAATTCTGTATCTAAGTCTATCTCTTTTACTAACACTGTAACATGTAAATGCAATGATCCTTCTTTCTCAAAATATATTGACAGAGACCATGGACACATTATCACTGGTAATCTCAATATTATTGATAATTATCAATTAAAAAAATTCATGGAATTTGGCACCAAATTTAGACTTCCAGTTAAAACTAGCATTCCACAAATCTTTCAACAGTTTTCTACTTCACTCAATGGAAAGTTTTAGTGTTACAAAAATTAAAATGCATTATTTCTCAATTCTTCAAATCTGGTGTTCTTTAAAAAATCTGCACTTCTTAACTCTATCAAATCACTACAGGATGACTTTGTGATCACTTATGTTGACAAATCACCTAATAATTATGCCATTATTTGTAAGTCCTACTATCTCTCTACTTTAAACTCTTCGGTCACTAATAGTAACATCTTCAGTTTAACTAATAATAACCTTATTATTAATAACTGAAAAATACATAATTACTATAAACTACTTCAACTTCTCTTCAATAACTTTAATTATCCTTATATAGTTCTCATACCTAAGTTTCACGAATCTCCAATTAAATTTCGCACTGACACTGTTGGGTGTAACACTTATAACAACAATGCTAATAAAGCTCTACTGGATATTCTAAAACAAATTTACAATTGTACTTGCAAAGTTGATAATTTACACTGTCTTAAAAATAGCTTTCAATTAATTCAATACATCAAATCGCTCGATTCAATAGACAATATTATGACTTTTGACTTTCAAGATCTTTTCAATAATATTGAGTTATCAGATCTTAGTAATATCATTTACAGTCTTTTTCTAGAATATAAAGCTCAAATTAATCTTCCTTACAATTTTAAAGCAGAAAAATTTAAAACACTTCTTAACTTTGTTATCCATAATAATTATATCTTCCACAACAACGATATCTATTTGCAACAATTAGGCATCCCACAAGGAGGTTGTAGCTCCAGTATTTTGGCAGATCTCTATCTTTATTATTATGAAAAGCAAATTTGCAATGATGATGTTCGATTTTATCGTTACATCGATGATATTATTGTATTTTATCTCAACAAGAACTCACAAAATGGCTTTTCCTTCAATTATCCACCTAATTTAAAGCTAACTCAAAATACTCTGACTAATCAATCTATTAACTTTTTAGATCTCAAAATAATCATCGATGGTAATAAAATTTACACAGATATCTATGAGAAACGGCAAGATTTTTGTTTTAAAGTAAACTTATTTACACATTTTAATTCATGTCTGCATCTTCGGTATTTAGAAACATCATCATTAACCATTTATTTCGAATAAATAATTTATGCTCTGCGAAGTTCAAAAACAAGAATATTAATAAACTGATCACAGCCACTGCTAAAATGGGTTTTCCTAAAAACTTTGTATTTTCTATTTTTTATCCTTAACCATGTCTCTGTCAGTACAATTAAAAAAAAAAAAAAAGCTGTGTACACTTTTGTGTACATCAACAAAAAAATTATAAAATAATAAAAGACAATTAAAAAGGTGGCGGTTGGGTGGGCAGATGTTTGATTACGGAGGTGGGGTGGTGTTGTAAGGCTGGATGGTTGGGTGGGTTTGTGAAATTTAAAAAAAAAAAAAAAAAAAAAGAATAGCAGAAGGCTTGTTGCATTTACTTTGTATTACTATGCAAACTTTCTTTTACCAATAAAATTTCAGTTTCTTCCTTTGTGAGTTGTCAACTATTTTTAAAATTCTAACTATACTAATAAACACAATGAATTTCATTGTTGCTTCATGGTTTCATTGTTATTCATCTGCTTTGAAATTTTGCTTTTTACATCCATATGACTCCTATTCTGGTCGTGGCAAGCTGGGTGAGTGTTGCCGGCGTGAAACTCGTTTAACCCCACAGGCAAGTCACAAGTCTTGCTGCCTGCCTCCTTCCTTCCTATCTTAAGTTTCTTAAATTATTTTTTCATAAATTTTGATAAAGTTTATGATTTTAAGTTAAGATTTGTTGTGTTACTTTATTGATTTGTTTGTTTTGCAGGCTGTCAATTAATAAATCTGGTTTCTTTACATTAGTGTATTTCATCCACTGATAATTTTTTTTTTTTAAATCTTATTGGTCATTGGTTTTTCAGTGATCTTGTATCTGTTGCTTGGCTTCTACTATGCTTAATAGATCATCTTTATTTTAATAAATATATATATATATAGCCCAGAATATGTTATCAGATTTTGTACGGTGTCTTGCTTGCACATGATAAAATTTTCTAGCATAAATAAGAAATAAGGTTAATATATAAGATAAAATAAAATGATCCAGCAGTCTGTCCAGACTTTTCAGACAGGGTCCTGTTTGTGAAATGTGAAGAATCTACACATAATTTTGTGAATCTAAATTTAATGTGAAAATCAGCTTTGTGAAATTGTGGAAAATGTAATTTTGCAAAATAAAATTACAATTACGGTTTCACTTTAGTTCTATAAAAGTGAATTGTCATTGTTTAAACTCACATATGCACAGAAAGCTTTTATAAATCAGAAATTGAATATCAGCTTTTCAGGGAAATATAGCAAAGCATGTCCAATTATTCAGGTGGCCTGTTGGTTCTATAGAAGATTAGTTTTTGAAATGAAACAAGATTTATTAAAAAGGTTTGTTTTTAAGGGGGGAAATTTTGTGAAGGGTCCTTTTTAAAGATATAAAATTTTGTGAAGGAACCTTTAACGCACTCAGGTCTTCCTCTGGACAGACCCTTGTGAACATTATAGAAACTAGTTATTTCTATTAATTTTATTCTAGTTTGTGTGCAATAGTTCTGAAATCTAATTTTGTTTGGCTAAGCTAAATGATTAACAATATGCATTATTAATATTATTATTTTCAATATTTGATTTAACAAGAAAAGTAAAAAGGATACATTCTTGACTTCGCTCTTGAGGTCTTATCGTAAAACCTTCAGCATCAATTTGAGGACTAGTCTAAAATTTAAATATGACTGATTAGCAATATAACAATTTTAAACTCTAAAACTTATAAATTACAAATTTTAAGAAATGTACCTGAACATCTTGAGAATCACTGAAAAAGAAAAGAGAAAAAAAAAATTGTTAAAAAATTTTAATTCAAAGTAAAAGAAACTAAAACAAAATAAAAATTGAAAACGATGTTGAGATAAGAAGAATGAAATTATCTCTATATCATAATTAAGATTCAATAATAATAACAGCTACAGACTAGGGAATATTTTTTATAGGGCTTTATGCTTTATGATTAATTAACAAACGAGAAAGGTTGATGTTCATTATTATTAATTTGACTAATTTGGTAAGTTCTAATTTTTAAATAACGAATAAGAGTGACAGAAATAACTATTTTAGTTATAAAGTGATATAAAAAAATAATGATTTAATTGTTTTGTAAGTTCATTTAAATACAATGACCAGCAAAGTAGGCAAAGGGTCTTATCATATTAAATATAAATAAAATATTCACATCATGTATTATAAAAGCAAGATATATTTTTAAAAGGAAAGTATTTTTTATGAAAAATAAAAATAGAATAAAGAAAGACATTTAAGTATGTAAGGCACAGTATTAGAAATTTATTAGATATAGAGTATATTTATAATAATTTGACTTAGTATCAAGTTATTTTTATACTTAATGCAAAAAAAAATGACAGATTTTTATACAGTATAAACAAACATCAATAACTGAAAGTAAAACAGAAATAATTACTTTTCTCCAGTATTAGCAGACGTATCTTTCATTCCATTCATTTTCTTCTTCTTTTTTTCTTTTCTTTTCTCACGTTTACTTTTTAAAAACCCTAATATGAGCATAAAATTATCATATGAATGCATTTTATACAGAAACACGAAAGGAATATTAATATGTTTCATAGAGGGGAAAAAAAAAAAAAAAAACACTATATCACAATAAAAATTATTACACTAGAATAATCTAAATCATAATTAGAAGCTAATTAATAATGTTAAATGTCAGTTTAAAACTATTAAATATTTTTATTCTAAAAATTAATTTTAACTATGAGTCACATGTAAAAGCACAAAACAAAACTTTACAAGAAAAAAAAAAAAAAAAAAAAAAGGATTAATAAAAAATATTGCATTTTAGAAATGTTAATGTATAGTAGATAAGTTTAATGTTAGTAAAGCAAATTCACATTAAAATCAAAAATAAAAATAGACTGTAGCCACCTGAACTCCAGGAGTTCCAATACGACTGCCAGTCTGTTTTCCCCAATAGGTACCAAAGCATAAGAAAAGAATAATGTTAGTAATATGAAAGTAAAAAGTACAAGAAAGTATGAAAAATATACATTAAAGCACAAGAAGCAATTAAAAGATATAGAAAACTTAATACTCTAAGAATTCCATAATTTTTCATTTATAATAATAATAAAAAGAAGGATTCCCTCAGAATATATTATATATTAAAAGAACATAAGACGCTTGCTTGCAATTTTTCAACTTATAAATGAATAGATTTCATATGTAAATCACATTTTAAAAATTAGGTATGATCTATAAAATAATTTAATCATTTGCAAACATTGGTAATTGGCTATCAAACATAGAAAAGTAAAGAATTTAAAACTAATTTTGAATAAAACTACAACAAGAGGAAAAGCTTAAAAATAATTATCTTTTTTTCTTTTTGTGATTTTGGAAATTCCTCACAAGATGCCTTATTGCTCAAGTCCTGTATGTTTTAGAATGATATATATTAAAGGCAGCATCAGACAGAGTAGACAGTTTTTATTAACAAAAATTTATGTTTCATATCTGAAACAAATGATATACAATTTTTCATACATTTTTATATTTTTAAAGATAATTCACTCGTTTATGGATTTCAGTGTTTTTAATGAATTATATTTGAAGATTGAAGAAAATCACAAGAAACTCTGAATTGCTAGGTTGAGAAGCACTACTTGGGATCAAACCCAACACTCCCCCATCGACTAGCTTTGAAAGCAGAGCCGCTCAGTCAATGGAAGGCTTATAGTAAACGAATAGCGGGAGTTTCCTCAAGGTTTTTCACTTTTCTTCTCTAAAGAGAAGTTTTGAATTTTATATAATAAAAACTGATTTTTTTTTTTTTTTTTTTTTTTTTTAAAGCAATAATTTATATATATATATATATAAATTTTGCTTTCAAAGTTTTTTTTCCAATAATAAATAATATACTTCTATTTATTTTCAGCAGTGATATATAATTTATTTTTATACTAAGTGGGCTGGTATTTAAAACAATTCACCAGGATTAGTTTACTAGTCAAGAATTTTGAACAATTGGATTTTTTTTATAAGATGTGAATAAACTGTTGGCGTCCACCACAGGAGAAAGGTGCATCAAGAGCCATCAAGCAAAAATTTATTGTAGTTAAGATTTTAATGAGTTACAAGCAGCATGGTGGTTTTTGTCATGGTCAAAATTATTTAAAGCAATATAATAGGTTGAGAGCACAACTGACTGGAGTTTGTTACTGTCAAAGTTTTTAGGGGTAAACCAGCTGGTTGCTGAAGCCAACTAATAATAAATAATAATGACAATTAGTTTTCTGTAAAAATTTTACTTCTGGAATCAGATATTGTTTTTAAAATTTTTTGACAAAAAAACTCATTTTTTAACACTACCAAAATTATTGTACAATTCACGTATTTCTGGATTAAAATAAATAAGTAAAAAGAAAAAAAAAAAAAAAATGGACCAGTTCTAAAAATTAGCAAAAATTAAAATTTCTTTACATATAAAACAGTTCTAACAAATCATATTTATATTAAAAACATTAAAACCACTAAAAGTTACCCTGCACTAGCACTTTCAGATGCTATCTGCAGCCTTCACCAGGCACGCTATTTTCGTGAACTAAATAGCATTCATGAAAATAGTGTACACGATGAAGGCCACAGATAGAGGCTGAAAGTGCTAGTGCAAGGTAACTTTTAGTGGTTTTAATATGTTTTTAGAGTTTACCTTTTAAGACATATTTAGCCAAAGGTATTAAATTATAGCGGTATAATTTTATTTTCAAATGTATATTAATTTTATTTGCATTTTTAAAACTAAGAACTTTTTTTTCTACTTTAATATTAAGAACTATCAGAGTAAATAACTGATAAATTACACTGAGAAAATGAGAGCAAACAAGCATCTTTATTAATACACTTAAATAATAAAACAGATTTAAAAAAAAAAAAAAAAAAAAGAAAGAAAGAAAAAAAGAAATCTAGCTATATATATATAGATAGATAGCAAAATCATAAATAATACTTAAATATTTTGCTAAAAATCAAAATTATCAATCGTTATTAATCAACAAAAGTGTTTTTTTTTTTTTTTAATTAAGTTCCACATACCAGTTTCCTGTATAATCCATCAAGAAACGTTCACAGATTAATAAAAAATATTACCTACATTTAATTGTAGTGGAACAAAAACTGACAGGATAATTCCCTGTAAGCAACACTTTGGTTAATGCAATAAATATCACAGAATAAGCATACAAAGAGGATAAACAAGTATGAAATAGAAACGAGGCATTTTACAATACAGCAGTACAAAAATTTTTTATACATACATGCACATTTATGAACAAGCAAACCATCACCGCCGAGGACATTGAAGTTAGAAGAGAAAGACATAAGTGTTAAGAAGTGACAGTAAAAGGGAAGATGAAAAACACAGACTGGTGACATGACAGAAGGAATGATGAAAACATTCAAATTTTTTTTTTTCTTCACATTTAAACGATGGCATAAAAATTTCATATATTAGTGTTTTTATATAAGAAAAAAAAATTCTGTCCACAGATAAGAATAGACTATAATATTATACATCTATTTCCCTTAATCTAATAAAGAAAAATTCTTTCAAAAATAACTTAGTAATCATTAATTATTTTATATATATTTATAGATGTATACATACAGTCAAACCTCGTTAAAGTGAATCTAAAGGAGGGGGGAATTGTTCATGTTATCAGTAGTTCATGCTATCAGTAACTAATGTTCATATAACTAACTAATCTTCAACTGTTACCTCAATCCCCATCAAAATGACGTTAAAAGTAATTCACGTTAAGCGTGTTCATGTTAATGAGGTTCAACTGTATGTATGAAAAAAATATATATTTTACAGATCTGTTTTGTTGTTGGACAGATATAATGAAAAGTAATTTAAGGGGTCAGCCACCTTTAGCTATGAAACTATCAGTAAAAAAAAAATGACTACTTTTATTTACAATATCTGAGAAAATTACTTTTAAAAGTTGAAAATTTTAACATTTTCTAAAAAGATTTTATATATTACAGCTTTTAGAATAATGTCACTCTTTTTATATTTTTTTTCTTATCTTATTTATTTATTCTTTTTTTTTTTTTGGGGGGGGGGGGGGGGATAAAACATTTGTTCACTGTATCTCTGTGATGGTTGGCCATAATTTTATGAGGATTTAGCAGCTTTTAGATAATATATTAGATACATGAAATGATGAACTGTTAATCTCAACATTAAAATATTTGTTTATAAGCAAAATTATGAAAAGATAAATATTGTTGATGATAAATATTGTTTTACTGCTCATAAATATTGTTTACCAGACCTAAGAATTTATTTTTAACTTAATTTAAATTAAACACTGAACTGATTATTTTTTACTCCTCATTGATTTCTGATATCTATTATTTAAAAGTAAATTTTAAAAACAGTTTTTTTTTTTTTTTTTTTTTTTTAATTAGAAAAGAAAAGTAATTTAGATGATCATTTATTTACTTACTATTGCTATATATTTTTAACTTACCAAATAAGGTAGCTAAGATTAATATTCATTTACAGAAAGCAATAGAAAAAGGTAATTTTGGAAAGCAGAAGAAAGTATATAATTCTATAAACTGGATAATTTCAATCAATATTTAATGGAATTTTGTTTATTCTTAGAAGACACAGAAAAAAAAGTGTCTTTTGTTGGATGAATTTGTTTAAAATTAAAATTGCAACATATACCATAGAAAATAACTTAATGTTGAAAAACTTTATGTAAATATTTTTTTCAGCTAGGGAAATATATATATATATAATATATATCAAGGTAAATTAAAAAAAAAAAAAAAAAAAATCAAATTAATTGGTAAAAATAATTACAGCAGTACTAATCGTATCAATGAATACAGTTACTAACTAGAGCATTTTATGAACTATCACCTATTCAGGGGTTGATCCAGGTTTTAATTTTTGGGGCTCATTTTTATGAAAAACAAATTATTTTTGTGAAATTTTTATTTATTTTTGTGAAAAAAGAATTGTCGCTAGAAACCTTTCATTCAAGTTAATAGCATTTTATTAAACAAGTATATACACTCATTAAAAATAACACTGTAAACATGGAAATATTTTACAAAAGTATTACTTTTATAAAATAGAATTTTGTGAAAGGGCTGTTTTTATAAATCTGAATTTTGTGAAGGGACCCATTTTAAGAATTTGAATTTTGTGAAGAGACCGATTTTAGGGATTTGAATTTTGTGAAGGGACAGCAAAAGGATCCCAATTTTTGCCTGGATTGACCCCTGCTATTAGACATATTAATCTACATTACATGCATAACTATATAAATTTTACAACTACTTCAACAGTATTTATATATATAAGAAACTAAAATGAAACAGAGGCAAATGCATGAAAAAATGAACTTAAAAATTTTTATTAAATTTAAAAGAAACTAACATACATAATTAAATATTAAAACATTTTAAAAGCTCTCTTGCCTGTAAATTAACTAATATTTATCTAGCAATAAATTAACAAGCAGGGAAAATATTAAATGTCAATGAAACAAGCATTGTGTCGACAATTTAAATTTAGTAATAAAAATTAGTTAGAATATTTTATAGATACATATCTTTAAATTTTGAAAGCAGAATATGTTTTCCCATTAGTCATAGTTTAAAAATCCCCCCCCCCCCTCTTAACTAAAACACAATGAAAAAAAGTAAAAAATCTGGAGAATAAATTTAGCATTTAAAAAATAATAAATAAATAACAATTTCATCAGGCATGACATAGCTGAATTGGAAAATATCTCCATCATTTAAAAAGTCAACCAGAAGAAATCTAACAGGTTGATTTTAATCGTTAGTATTTTAAATCTAACAGAACAAATTTCAGACTGAGGAAATTATTACTGTTTGGTTCAGGTTTGCTTAATTTCTGAGATTGGGTAATTATATCGATCATATTGCTAAAACATTAAAACACTTTAAAAATTCTATCCAAAATTACTGATGAAAAATAATTTTCAATTCGTTGCTGTATAACAACTTTTTTAACATAGCACTAACACAGAAGTTATAGAAATGATCCCAGGAATCAATCAAACTAATTAGCCAATAAAAATATGTAAGTTGTATTGAACCTCTGATGGCGAGTTAGAAAATTACACTATTGAACAGACATTAACTAGCTAAAGAGTGAGTTTGACAAGTAAGGATTGTTTAAATAAAGTTTTTATTGTTGGGGTCTGGGCCCATCAATATAGAGCAATCAAGGTACTTACTGAATGGCTGGTAAACTCTAATAAAAAATTTTTTCATCACATAAAAAATTTCACTGATATTCAAAGAAGCCTGGCAATACACTACATATATATCTATAAAATTTTGCTATTATCCATCACACTTCAATTTTTTTTTTCTTTCTTTTGAATTTTAGTCATTTAATTTTCTACAATGCTGGATTTTGGTTTTAACAGTTACTGCTACTTAGTATTAAAAAAAAAAAAAAAAAATTAAACAGTGATATTTATTTGTAATTATTTTAATTAGGGGCAAAACAAGATGAATTAAAAAAATTGTTTTTAAAAGTACAATTTAATTGAATACTGGAAATTACATTTTTTTGGCAGGTAATAGAAAATATGGGAGAAAAAATACAGCCTTCTTAATCAAAAAAGCCTAGCATATATTTATAAAAACATTTATTAATTGATAATATCAGCAAAATTTTCACATTAAAGAATCTCTGAAAAATATAAAGAAATAAAACAAGCTTTCTCTACTTATTCAATTTATTTTGCTTATTTCCTCCAATTCCTGATAATCTCGAATTTCCAAGAAATAAATGAAGTATTAAAAGTCAAATTTGATTATACAATAGATTTAAACTGCAAGTGTTTTAATACTGGATAAGATCACTAACACAAGATTTTTTAAATATGCTTTATTATTATCTGATTTATTAAATATGACTATCATTATCTGATAACGCAGAACAATCAAACATAAGAAATTTAATAACTTTTTTCACTAGTTTATAATTGCTTTTGATGAGTCATATACAAGCGAAATTAAGAAGTGTGAAATCATAAGAAAGCATTTAAAAAAGATTTACGAAGCATCAAAAGTTGTCTAATTTTCATTACACAGTTTTTTTTTTTTTTTTTTTTTTGTCTCATAAAAAGATAGAGCTTTTTCATTGAATAGCTTCTAAAAATGATATAAACATATTGTTGAATTACAGCTTTATTTCAATTACATTTTTGGAAAGAAATTATTTTCCCACTGTATGCAGTTACATTAGATTTTCATTGAACCTAGTCTTGCTATATTTTCAAATAGTATTTTTTAAACCCATATAAAGTATTTAAAATGACATGTTCAAAAAAGAAATAAACCATTAATTTTAAAACTTTTTCTCAAAAAGAGAAAGAATTTTAGGGTAAAATTTTGATGATTTTAATTTAAAATCATACACCAGATTAAAAATTTAGCAAACTAAAATGAAGTTAATTTATTGCTTGATAAAGCTAAAAACTTTTACATCATCAGATTTATTATTATTATTTTTTTTTTCCTTCTTTAAACTCTGATGACAAAATAGAAATATAAAATTTACTGCATTTCAATAACACTAATTTTTAGTAATAAATTTAATTGTAACTATTATTAATTTAGAGAAACAATTTAAAATAAAACCATTAATAGAAAAAAATGATTACATTTTGATGCCCTGAAGTTTGTCCTATTCAGAGCATTACTGTTAGGGGGTGAGGGCTTAGTAGCACTATCATTGGTAGCATTCTGAGAATTTCTAGTCGGTGAATTAGATTCTCCACCAGTCTCAGAGTTACCTAAAAAATTTGTATGCAAAAAACAACCTACAAAAACACACTAAGTGAAGCACTAATTGGAGTAGTTTTGAAGTTCACTTTGAAAGCATCAGCAAGCCATGCTAGGACAGAAGTGCAAAAGAAAATTATATCTTTCAATTTTTCATTTATTTTGTTTTAAAAAAATAGTAACTTTTACTTATGATATTGCATTTAATAAAATAATTGTTCCAATTTATAATGATCTAATGTATTATTTGTGGGAAAAAAAAAAAAAAAAAACACTTAAGTAAAATAGTTAAAAAAAAAAAAAAAGAATAATAATAATAATAATAATAATTAATAATGTGGATTTTTTTTTTTTTTTTTTTTTTTTTCTTTAAATAGAGATCAACATAATACATTTAAAATATAAAGAAATTTTCAAATCAAACCCTTCTTTCCAATACCATTTTTTTTTTTTTTTTTTAACCTTATGGACATGTATTTAGAATAACAAATAAAACACATTTGAAGATTTTTATATTGCACATTTTGAAATTAAAAGTCATGGGAATAAAAATTTTGTATAGTATATATTATCTCATATTGTTAAGTTTATCTTGTAAACAAGGGCTAAATATATTTGGAACATTATCACTATATTAACATTTTAAAATGATTTTATTATACAAATAGTCTTAAATGTTAAAGTGTGCAATTTAATCACACAAATAAATCTTACTTCAATATATTTAGCAACAAGTACATTAGAACCAGGGATGCAGCATAAGCTTGGACAAGGTTCTGAGGAAATTTAGAATACTTTTTAGATGAAAATAAAAATGAAAGTTGAAATAAAAATCTGCTAGAAAAAATCAACTTTCTAATTCTTATAAAATAAGCTAACGGTTGTATTCTTTTTAAGTAGTTTGAAGTGTATGATTGATTTTTTGATATCAACTATGTGAAAAATGCAAACCCAAGCCCTCTGCTTAACATGTAGATGCTCTTCCACTGAGTGCACATTAAGCGAAGAGCTCAGGTTCGATTCCCGGCTCTGGCATTTTTCACACAGTTGGTATAAAAAATCAACCTTACACTCCAAACTATTTTGAATTTTCATAATTGATGAGTTTATCAATACAATTTCTACGTTGTATTCTTGTTACAGTATGTATTTACTCTCTTCAACACTTATTACATATAATAAATGGTTTTGTATAAAACAAAAAGATTCTTACAAACAAATAGAACATAGAGAAAAACTCAGAATATGTTCGGACGAAATTTTGAGTATGAACATTTTCTACACTCTTGCCTAGAACTATATTTTAAAATTTGCAAAAGCTGTCACACTTTATCAGTTTTACTTTTAATTTATATATACATATATATTTAAAATTCAAAATCACATAAAATTACTAAAGAAAACAAATTAAATTTACCATTTAAAAGATGTGCTTAAAATGGTTGAATTCTCTATAAGCATGTAGATTTTACTTTTAAAAAATATTATCGATATTCATGAAACAAGATTGAAAAATTTTTTTTAGCTTAGTACTATACTCACGCATACCAATTCCCCTTTTAGATTAATTTCCCATAATCACATCCACCAACAAATTTCACTTAAAACCATACTGAGAAAAATAATTCCTTTTTCAAGTCTGGTTCGATGGTGGACACTAATACAAAAGAATGATCTTTTATCTATGCTCTAAAATGTTTACTTGCCCTTTTTCCTTACAGAGTTGCATTTTAAATTGTTACTCAAAATAATTTTTCTGCAGTAAGCCATGTGTTTACATTTACAGGCAAGGTTGCCAGCATCACTGAAGTTCCATGTTACGATTGTCTCAATATTAAAACTATCGGCTGCAAGAATGGTTACTTCTCTCTGAATATAGAAAAAGGGAATTTTTTTTTTTTAATCACACTTCATATAACTAATGACTTAAAATTTCTTATTCCGTTGCTAAACACTTAAATATTCTTTCATCACGACATTTTTAGACATTGCTTGAGTACTACAGTTTTAACTATTGGTAAAAATGATTTTTAATACATTAAATTTTTGGTAATAGAAAGCTAATGACTATACAAAACAAAATAAAGAATTAGTTAAATGCAAAAAAATAACTAACATCTAAGTTGTAATATCATAAACAGATAATTACATTTATAGATGTGCAATATACAAATTTTCTACTGTATTATACAGTTCCCCCTAAAAATTTTTTCTTTTGACTAGGGCTGAATATTGCTGACATAAAAATTTCTTGAAAATAACTCAAACTAAGTATAGAAAACAATGTGCGAAAAAAATCATTTAACTCTTTCACTGTTGGAAAATTCCAGGCTTGCAGGTGGCCCTTTAGACTTCTTAGACATCTCTTAATATACCAACCACTGTGCAATATCAAGCCTTTCATTTATGTGTAATATGCCATTTTTTATTCAGCTATTTTTTTTTTTTTTTTTTTTTTTTATATTTGGTCCAATGATGGAAAAAAGGGTTGCCTATGCTTACTTTTCATAATATAATACCAACCAAAGTAAATCAAATTTTAATAAAAAAAAAAAAATCCTCACAATCATCATCAATAGTGCAAGGGGGGGGAGGGGAAATATTCCTCCCCCCAAATTTTTTACACAACATATTCTCAAAAGCAAACAAGCAAAGCATTTTCTAATCATATTCTGAACAAACAGATAGTATTATGAATTTTGAATATACAATCACGTTCCTTTTTAGCAGAGAAAAAGAGTGAAATGAGAAACAGCCCTTCACTAAAACAAAGATTCAAGTTTTTTTTTTTTTTTTTTTAATTTTGTATTAACATATGCAAATCTCCACCCCCACTCCTACTTAAAAGAAAAAAAAAAAAAAAGCTTTTATGATATGTACTGTACATATCATAAAAGTATTGTATATTTCAAACAGCAACATAAAATATGCATGTTTTAATTAGCTGCAATATAATATACAACATGTAGATTTCAGATAAAACTAAATGATTATATAACAGTAGATAAAACGAATGAAATAATTGTGCTTTATTTGGTACTTTTTTTTTTGTTAAATTATAAATTTACTACTCATTCTTTGATATGAATCAAAAAAAGATTATTCTACTCTGAAAAGGAGTGACAGCTAAAACAGCAATAAGCAGGTAACAGAACAATTTTCTCCTTTCTATTTGTATTCTTTAACGTAAGAAAGTAACAAACGATTTTTTTAACATATAAAATTTATTAAAACTGAAGAAATGAACTAACAAAATAATCATTTAGATAGATTGGAGTGTAAGGTTGATTTTTATATCAACTATGTGAAAAATGTCAGAGCCGAGAATCAAACCCAGGCGCTCTGCTTAACGTGCAAATACTCTACCCACCCTGAGATACTACCATTGATTGATACACTACCCTTTCTGCTTAGAAAATTTCTAAGTTGAAATTTCGTGGTCTATTGGAGTTGTGCCACAATTAATATTCTCACCTGTTATAACTGATTTCACATACACTGTGATTTCGCCAACAGATATTATGTGAAAAATGCTGTTGGTTATCAGCCAGGGTAACTCAGTGGTAGAATATCTACACGTTAAGCGAAACACATGGGTTCAATCTTAACTCGGGCATTTTTCACACAGTTGTATAACTCCAATCTATCTAAAGGAATATTCATGGTTGATGAATTTATGAACAAAAATTTCTAAGTTAAAAAAATAATATTTCAATAAAAAATATACCCCTAATAATATTTAAATAGTTCTTAAAAATTAAACCTAGAAATGCATATGTCATCAATATCCAGGCCCTGTGAATAATGTTTCATACTTATTATTAAAATATTTTTTAATTTCAAGTTTGTTATAAAATTATATACTGAAAACTTTTTAACATGTTGAGTGCCACGCAAATTCTTAAAATCCATTAAAATTCCATAATGATTCCTCCTGTAATAAATAAAAATTAAGCAAATTTTAATAAATTTTCAATCATTAAATGTAATATTTTTAGTTTTATATCCTGTTTAATATCCTATTTTATATTTGCCACTGATGGTTGATGTGGTTTTATATCATATTTGACACTGTCAGCCACCGATGGCTGACAGGGCGTGCAACATTTTAATTTTTTATTGGTACTGCTTTTACTTTTGGGGTAAAACTTTCACTGAAATGTTTGAAGTTATAACATGTTCTGCACACTGCTAAAATTTCAAGATGATTCCTTCAGTACTTAGAGATATATGACAAAATGTCTAGAATCTAGAGTGGCTGACATGGCGCTCAACGTGTTAATTGCAAGCCTTTGGCACTTAATTTTACTTATTATTATTTTCACATTTTAGTATTAGGTCTCTTGTACACATGTAATGAATGACACTAATAAAAATTTAAGTCGTTTGAAAAATGAATTGAAAAAAAAAAAAAAAAAAAATCTTCTGAATTGTAAGAATAAATTACTTAATATTTTAATATTACTCTAAAATAACAAAACAAATAATTTTGAAATGAAAAAAAGGATTACATGTATGAATGTAGATATAATGAAAGATATCAAAACAGTACATGCTTTTGGTTCGAAACAAGCAAATCTTAAATTCAGACATTCGCAAACATGCATGAAATAAGAAAATGATAAACTTAGATGAAATAGAATGTTCAAGGTATATGAAGATTTCCTGAAGAATAAAGGAAGAGTAAGAAAAAAAACAGGAGATTGGTTTCTTTAAAAGGCAGGAGGAGTGCTGACAACAAAACATACCAAGGGATGATGAAAAAAACAAATCCAGTAAGGAGGTAGTTCGGCGGGATGGTTTGCTTTTGCGATGAAGAGACATTTTTTTACCTTCTTTCTTGTATGGCTTGTCTTCAGTATGGATCTCAGAGGAGTCAGGAGACTGGTTCAAGCCCAATGGCGACAGATCCGCCTCCTCAAAGATCACATAGCCTGAATAAAAATTCATTAATTATAAACAAACTTGTTAATAGCAACAGGAAACAGCAAAAACTTAAAAAAAAAAAAAAATAGAATTAAGAGACTCTCCTTCCCATGATATTTTATATTAATACATGCAATATCATCAAAATTATACATTTTTTAAATTACTGAAGCCATTTATAAAGTAGAATAGAAACAATGACTACTAATAAATAGAAATACTATAAAGGTTATACATATCCTTTTTACTTTCTCATACACATATGTGATTGGGATAGTATTGTTTTTGGGTCAAATTTTTGAAACTGAGTGTTTGCTATATTTGCATGTTTTGTGATACCTAAATCTGAAAATTTCAAACTGTTGGCCTGTTTGTGTCTTATTAGTATAACTCAATGACACACACCAATAGAAAGTTCAAACTTTGTATTCTAAATCTGTATCATATGGGGATGTTACTTAAATTTTTTTATTGAAATTGCAGACTTGCCAACCAATTTTAATGAAAAAAGGGAAGATTTTTGTTGAAAAACCAGAAGATTTCATAAAAAAAAAAAAGGAAAGATTTTCTTTTTTTACTCCCCCTCCCCCCTCTTTGACATAATAAACAATACAGTTTTACAATTTTAATATTGAGAAGCAATCTATAAAAATGTTTTATTATATAAAAGTTTTAAATGAAGTTATTCCTCTTCAACATAAAAATATCTGCAAAACAGAATCTGTAAGAAATTTATTTAACAATAAACAAAAATCTTAGTTAAGAAAAAGTCTAACTAATTTTTTAAATAAATAGAATATGATTTTTGTTTATGCACATTAATCATACATATCAGTTTCAAATGTGCATAAAACCAACTGAGTATTAATTTTCTTAAATTGATTTGGGAAAAATTTTCCTACCTGAAAAAATTATTCTTCATTTTTTTCCCCATGTTTACACATTTGGTATAAAATATGACATACAAATATTTAATTTAATTGAGGAAAAATAAACATATTTATAAAATTCAGCAATAAAGATATAAAAATAATTACATACTTGAGAAATATTGAGCACTTCCATTGCTTTACTGTTTCTAGAACTGATCATTGATCATAATTCGGGGAAGGAGGGAGGGGAATACAAAAATAATTACAGAGTAAGAAATATTAAACTCTTTCAACTCTACTTCTAGAATCTAATGAAAGAAGTTTAAAATTAATATTATCATTTATGTTGCAGATGGATAAAGATTAAGAAACAAAAGACTTCTGCAGAACATTTGATTGCTGATCACTAGTTGGAGATAAATGAAAGGGGGGTTTGGAGGGGGGAGGGGCAAAAAATAATTACATCAGCAAGAAATATTTAACAATTCTATTTCTTTACATGTTCTAGAATCTCATAAAGCAAATTTGAAATGAATATTGACATTTATGTTATGGATGGAGAAAGATTGGGAATCAGGAGTTTTCGTAGAACATTTGGGTTTTCTTTTTAAAACGAACGATATCCGCGACTTTTTTAAAAATGGAAGATTTCATCATCTGACCGGAAGATACGTTAAAAAACCGGAAAAGTTGGCAAGTATGAAATTGGACAAATTGCTCACATAAATTCTGTTTATGAATGAAATTGTTTTGTATGTACATTTTAACATCTTTAGACTACAATAAACATAATGAAGTTAACATTTTTTATAAGCAGAAAAATAGATTTCACATAGAATATGGTATAGAAAGCATTTACCCTTTGTTTACAGGGTCATACAAAAGAATTCAGACATATTAAGTAGAGATGGGCAATCTATTTGCAAGTTAATAAAAAGAGTAGTTCTTGTCAACAAAGACCAATCTCTGGATCCTAATAAAAAACTGTATATTTTGCTCTTTTCCACTCATCTGCTTTTCAGAGTTTAAGCTGTGATTTCTTATGCATTTTCTGCCTGCATTAATAATTTATGTGATTTTGTTCAATGAGATAAAATTTATTGCAGCTCTGACTCATTTAACTCTTGTTTTTTTTTTCAAAACTTTAGTCATCAGATTATTTATCTGCACTTATATCAACAACACTTTTAATCAACTCTGATTCTGATCCCTATCCCAAGTATGTGATTTTTAAACTGTGCTTGCGTCTCAAACACAGATGAATAGAAAATCACAATCAGAGGAATTGTGATTGGATTTTATCGTGTGGTGAAATTACGGAATTTAATAAAGAAAAGATCAGGGCTTGAGAGATTTTTTTTGTATTGTTACTCTGCTGATCATAGGAATTGGTTAGGTATTAAAAATGATTTATATTTTGCTGTCTTTTCAACAATAATGATCAGTTAATTACATCTGTTTCTAAATTTTTTGATCTGTCTTGCAAGCAGATATTGATATTCTTTTACTTACTTAGTTTATTTATTTACTTCTCTACAATTTTAATTAAAAATAATTTAAAGTTTTAACTTACATTCATTGATTATAAATGTTTACATTTTTATGTTTTAAAGTTTTTTTTATTAATTTGGATTTTATGTATCAGTTTTCAAATTGATACCTCTTTTATTAACTTTTTTTTTCCATAACTGGCTAACAAAAATAGGGAAAAAGAAAAAAAGGTAAATGATTTTTGCAGCAACTTTGCAACACCTTTATAACTTATAGCCATGTACAGGGTTTCCCAAAACCAGTTCAATAAGTTTCAAAGAGTAGTATGGGTGAAATTTCTCTGAATAATGTGAAATCAATATTTAAATTAAATAATAATCCTTAATCTTTAAGAATGTAGCTACTATATTCAAACATGAGGTTGTGTGGGGCTATAATGCCACTGTGTTATAATAAAATTATTGAGTTCTTACTTACATTAATATATTGTTATTGTTAAATGTTTAATAATAGCTAATGCTTACATAATAATAATATATTATTATTATATAGGATAATGTTTTATCCTATCAATAAAAATTGTTAAACTAAATTTCTTTTGCATTTACATATGGGTCAAATTTTACAAGTTAAAATTAAACTTTAAAGATTCCAGTGTGTTAATCTGCCTAATATAATCAGACATTAATCTTTTGTCAAAAAGGTCTCAATTTTCAAACAGGCTCGGCTAGTAAAAACAACCTTTTTATTTTCAAGTTTGTGAAAGGACATTTTTTCCCCCAAAAAGTAAAGGTTTAGAATTTTGTGCATAATTTTAAAATTTTCATTAAGTTGGAAAATTATAGAACTATTGCTAGCAATTAGTGTACTTCATTTCATATATATATATATATATATATCATATATTTCCGAATATAAGCCGATCCTTATATAAACCGAGAGTACGTTTTTCCCTTCAGAAATTTGCTAAAAATTGCAAACCCATGTATAAGCCAAATTGAAAAAATACTCTTTTAAAGTTCAAGTATATCGCCAGAACGGCGAAAATATTGCCAATCTATAAAACTTTCAGGATAATCTGTTCAATGAAATTGCGATAAATCAGGGCTGCCAACCTCTGGGAGTGCTAAAGTGTAGTTAAAAAGCAAAAAAAGTGTAGTTTTAAGCTACAAAGTGTAGTCGCTAAAAAATTAGAAAATATTTAAAATATAAATAAGCATAAAATCTTTTGTTTAAATTATGACTTACTTTCTGAAATTTATTGATTTTTAATAATCAAACATTCAAAAATAATAGAAATTTTATCCAAATTTACCTTTTATATTAACATGGATACATGAAAATACACTAATTCTAATATAATACACTAATATGCAGGG
This sequence comes from Salticus scenicus, assembly GCA_963930645.1. Taxonomy (NCBI): domain Eukaryota; kingdom Metazoa; phylum Arthropoda; class Arachnida; order Araneae; family Salticidae; genus Salticus; species Salticus scenicus. Next base: position 108,800,222 of record OZ005661.1, on the reverse strand, counting down.
TTGCCAACTTTTCAAAAACAGTTTGAGGAGTATTCAGAGAAATTTTGAGGAGCATTTCGGCTACTTTGAGGAGCAATTTTAAAAATTAAAAAAGAAAAAGAAAGAAACTACTAACAAAAATAAATTAGCAATAATCCTATGAAATTAAGTGAAGAAAAAAAAAAAAAAAAAAAAGGTAAGATGTAGGTATGCATCAAATTTTTAGTTATTCAGTATACTGAATATTCATTATTCAGTAATAATCAAACATTTAGTGCATGCCTATTCAAAAGAAACTTGCTTAATTACAAGAACAAGACAATTGATGTCAAAATAATTTCAATCCTATACTTCAAACAGATACAAAAATTGGATTTTTTTAAACAAAATCTTAAATTTTTGGAGTAACAAAAGTCAAAATAAAGAACAATTTTAATAGTTTAGATATTAGAAAATGTAATAAAACTGAATCTACAATAAAATAATCATTGTTATTAAGGATGGAAGAGGATTGAAATTGTACAACATTAAATTCAATTTCAGTGCAAACTGACAGCCATCAACTTTTCTGAAACTTTTTCCCCCCCTTAAGATTATTGCTAACTATACCTAAAAAATCGAGTTTCCGTAGAGGGGGGGGGGGGGGGGGGAGGTAGAATTACGTTTTTATCATTAATTAAATAAATATGCTATTTTTCTCATATTTGACAGAATTCGCAATATTTTTACGACCGATTGCCGAAATTCGTAATTATTTCACTGCAAATTTACAAAATCTACGTTTAATAGCAAATAATTGCTAATATATACTATAATTTTGCTCTAATTGATAAAATTCACTCTTCTTTAAAGGTAAATCCTAAAATATGCAATTATTATGCGGCCGATTGCCGAAACACGCTATTATTTAGCTACTAATCTATGCAAAATATGTTCATCTAAAAGCTGAATCTTAAATACTCAACTATTTTGCCACTAATCAGTGAAATTTCCTTTTTTTTTTTTTTTTTTTCTTTTTCAAAGTGTAATCTCGGAAATCGGGAATAATTTTGAAGTAGTTTTCGCTAATACGGGATCGCTTACCCAATAATCAAAAATTTACGTTTTATATTCTATCATTTGGCTGCTAGCCAATAAAGGTTTTTTTTTTCCCCAGTTGATTTCAGTAAATCGCGATATTTTTGTAGCCGATGACGGAAATACGCAATCATTTCACCGCTAATTAACAAAATTTATGTTTAATCGCTGAAAAAGGCTTTATTTTGATGCTAATCGATGAATTTCTTGCTTTTTTCAAACATGATTTACATTATAAGTATACAGGGCATTTAGCACAACTCCCTCAAAAATAAAGGGACTTTAGGGACCAAAATTGAAAAAAAAAGGGACTTTAGGGACCTATTTATTTTATGCTTAAATATCAGTAATATATATACGCATTCTTTTATGATCCCCTACCATATATAAGCCAAGTGTAATGTCCAAAATCAAATAATTTAAAAATATACACAGCCAGTGTCAAAAGAATTCATACTCTTTGTTAAATTTTGTTTGGTTTTGTTGAATACTCTTTGTTACTCTTTGGTTTTGTTGAATACTTTAAGATACAGGCATTGAGTTATATGAGCCATGAGACTCTTGGTCCTCCAATAATTTCTATGATGAGCGCTCACTTTTACTGCTCTTTATGATGCAAAATGAAAAGTTTCAGATTTTACATTTAAAGCTATGTTTGGCAAATAGAATATACATATTTTCTAGAGCTGTACCGAGTACTCGTTATATACTCGGTACTCAGCCTACTCGGCCAGTTTGCCGAGTACTCGGTACTCGGCCAAATATGGACTAAGTATTCGGCCAATACCGAGTAGTTGTAAGAATTTCATTATTTTTATATATTATTGAAAGAAATGTATTCATAAGAGTTGTTTTTTAATAACTAAACTAAAAAAATATGAAAATATAAACATAGTCATTAAACTTTTGCTGCAAACAGCTTTCTGCAGTTAAAACGGGCAAGTAGATTGCCACTAAACTTGATATAGAGACGATTCATGATTTGAGCTTATCTATTTTAGTTACAAGAATTTAAGTATAACCATCTTGTATGTGTGTAATATGCAATTTTTTTTTTTTTTTTTTTTTTTTTTTTTTTACAAAAACTTTGTACGTAAAATTGTATCTAAAAAAACAGACAAAAATAAAATATTTTAGAAAAAAAGAACCCCTTATATAATACTACTATAGTAGATAAAACTTTAGTTACATATTTGTGCAAATAAAAGTAAGACACCTTTAAAACTGTAAAAAAAAAAAGATTGATTTTTAATTTAAAAAATAATAATTATGAAAAAGGTAAATACACTAAAATGTTATTAAAAATATATTATCAAATTTGTTGTTCTGCAAATTATGGCCCGAAACCACCTATCTTTTTACTCTTCTAGAATTTGAAGATTAATGAAGTCTATCATATTTGAAATGATAAAATATTTATTTTAATGCTCTCATTTCATATGTAAATTTCATGCATTTTAAATTAAGCCTGAGTGTATAGGAACTTTTATATTCTCTAAAAATTATCTGAGAATGATTCGCATCTGAGAAAGACTATATAATAAAGAATGAAGTTATCAGTTATTATGGTTTTATTAATCCACTAAGCTGGAAGTATCAAATATAACAATGAACCTAGTTGTGTATATCAGGGGTCGATCCAGGTTTTAATTTTTGGGTCCCTTTTTTGTGAAAAACAAAATATTTTTGTGAAATTTTTATTTATTTTTGTGAAATATAAAATATTTTTGTGAAAAAGTAAAACATTGTGTAAAATTTTTCGTTTTTACAATCACTTTATGTAATGTTTAATATCAAGTTAATAGTTTCGTTGAGCCAAATTAAGGCATTAATTAAAAATAATACTGAAAACATTTAATAAAAGGATCATTAAAAAAAAAAAAATCTTGTAAAGGGACTCATTTTATGAATTTGAATTTTGTGAAGGGTCCCTTTTCATGGATTTGAATTTTGTGAAGGGTCCCTTTTCATGGATTTGAATTTTGTGAAGGGTCCCTTTTTATGAATTTGAATTTTGTGAAGGGTCCCTTTTTACTATGGGGAATTTTGTGATGGGGCCGCAAAAGGGACCCAAATTTTGCCTGGATCGACCCCTGTATATACACTACAAAAGTTCTGAAACGTTTCATGTAAACATGCTGTTTGCTCTTTAACTAAATTTTGTGTTCAAAAAGCCTTTTTTAAATTTCAAGATGTGCAAAATTCTTCATATATACGTCAATTTCAATTATTCTTTCTTACAAGTACTCTGTACTCGGCCAAAGTGCTACTCGGTGCAGCACTAATATTTTCCCATCAATTTATTGTCCTAAGTGTGTGGGAGGGTCAACAAGAGGAACAGTCTATTACCTACTCAAGGCACCTAGAGTGTTTTGCCCTCCATGGGGATCCATTTAAAGGTTTTTTGCCTGTAATAGCTAGGCAAGGCCCACAAGTGTAACCCAAATCTGGCATTTTTCAACAACTAGGTTTCAGAAGAGAACCTTTCAGCCACTGGCGTGGTTTGTTGTTTCAAAAATCTTTTTTGTAACCAACCTAAGCAAAACCATACTAACTATTAAAAGAATTTAGCTCTAAGGTCATTTTTTGCACAATAGGGCAAATTGAACTAAGATGTGCAAAGAAAAAATTGCACAATATGCTGCAGGTGCAGTCTGAGTTTTGCAGTAACTATGCTATATGCAACTGTCATGAACTGCTGCAAATAACAGAAAAAAGTATATGTCTATAAAAGTTTGAACGGCAAACAAAACATGTAATGTATTTCATGATGTGACAAGAAATAATAATAATAATAATAATGACATTTTGATTAAAAGGTACAAGCCCACTTCATTCTGTGTCGCTAACAAAGTTGGATATTATCCAAATAAATAATGCAATTCAAAGTCACAAATGAAAATAAGGATCATACCAACATCGGCTGCCACTACAAGGTTTAACCTGAGTTCATAATTTTTTTTACTGAAAAAGCTAAAATCAAAAACCGTCTTAAGCAAAATGCTACAATACTATTAGGCTTATGATACCTGTTTGTATGCTATTATAAATGTCTCTTTATGTTACATTTTTCTTTTCCAAACTAAGTTTTAAATTTTATAATGACATCTTTAAAAAAAATCTGAAGTGGCTTCCATGGACATTTTGAACATTTAGTATAGTTACTGGATGTTTTAACAAATTTGAACCGCTGAATATTTTAGTAAATAAATAAAAGTGAACATGATGTCAGTATGTTTTTATTCCCAAATTCATATATCCATCAATGAACATACAAGTAATATATCTGAAATTTTTAGGCATCCCTGTGTGTAAAAGAAAATAAATAGTAAACATGCAATTTCGGTAATTCTGTAGGAATATTCTGAAATATATATTAGTTTCACTTCATACTTTCAAATAACTTAATTTGTTTTAAGAAAATTAGTCCCCATAGGATATGATATAAATAAAATTTTTTATACTTCTCGATAAAAGAACTATGCATAATACGCCCATCATTTCATACAATGATCATACATCAGTAAAACAATGTAAAGTATATCAGTGTTTTTTAACACTTTCCAATAAGATTGAAAAATGTTTATGACTTCAGTTTGTCTGTCTGTCCGTGTTCTATTTCCCGTAAATATTCATGGAATTTCTTGAAACTGATATGTGTAATTCAAGTTCACTATCCCATATTCCCTATTAAAAATGGAGTAAATATCTCTACTGGTTTGTGTACAGGGACACTCAAAAGTATTCCAAAGCATTGCATTCTTTGAAAGGTATTACAATAAACCTAATTTTAATACACTTTACACAAATCTTAATGAAATTAAAATGTGTTATTCATGTTCACTATCAGATGTTTCCCATTGAAAATAGAGTAAATACCACCAATGATTTGTGTACAAGAACACTTGAAAATATGCCAAAGCATTCATTCTATGAGAAGTATTTCTATAAACCATACAGGCACACACTACCACTTGGCACAAATCTTAATGAAATTGAAATATGTTATATGTACAAAAGAATGTTTTCTACAGAATGTAGCAATAAAATTTAAAGGGACTATAAAAATATTCAGTTACATTAAGGACTATTTTTGAAAATTTGCTGCAATTACATTTTTGTTTACCTCAAGCATTTTTAACACTTTCTAAAAATTTTTAAGTATAAATAAGATTTGAAATAATGTATTTGTCAGCCCAGCTGTCTGTCTGTCTATGTCTATCTGCTCGACTCCACTGTTTGTCAATATTTTCAGATTTTCTTAAAAATGATATATGCTATTCAAGTTCATTAGGTAATGTTCTCTATTTAAATAACATTAATGAGTCCTGTACAACTTGGTTTGTATACAGGAACATCTCCCCCCAAAAAGGCCAATACATTGCTTTTTAGGATAGCCATTTTCATAAATCACATTTTATAACTATCTACTGCAAAAATCATAAAGAATTTGACATTTATGTGAATATGATAAAATAATGTTTTGTATAGAATAATATGTTTAATCTTCAGATTTACAGGCCTACAATAAAATATTTAAATACATTAAGAGCTGCAATTAGAAATTAATGGCTACATTTCCATTTGTATTAAGCATTTTTAACACATTCTATCAATGTTTAAGAGTGATATAGTTTACCTGTCTGCCTTTTCATTGTGTGATAATGTAGATAAAGAATACTGAAGGTTATAATGACACAACAAGTATGTACAATTGGAAAATGCTAATAATCAATGCATACCACATGATTTTTTGTTCTTGTTTCTTTTTATTCTGTGTTAAAAATTTAACATTTTTTTAATTTTTTTTTTTTTTTTAATAACAGCTTAATAAAATGCTTCAGCAAAAAAAACCAAAAAATTCTTGTTTAATTTTCGCATTCTGTATACATGTTATGCATTTTGTGGAAAATGCGACCGTAGTGGAAATCCTATGCCATTAACACTTTATGGGGCCCACCCCTCCCCTGGCTTTGATGACTGCACAACAATTGGGCATTCAGATAATTTTTGGATATGTTCATTTAGTATCAAGAAGTATTTCATTGTACCAAATTTTGATACGTGCTCCCTTAACTGCGTTAAAGGTACCAGATTTCCATTCAGACTTAAATCTAAACTATTTATTACCAGGCCAAAGCAAAGTAGTAATGTTACGGTACCAGGGGTCGACACAGGTTTTAATTTTTTGGGCCCATTTTTGTGAAAAACAAATAATTTTTGTGAAATTTTTATTTATTTTTGTGAAATTTTGATTATTTTTGCGAAAAAAATTATTACTGTATGAAACCTTTCATTTTAGCAGTTACTCTATCTGATGTTTAATATCAAGTTAATATCATTTCACTGAACCAAGTATAGATACTCATTAAAATTAACACTGGAAACATGGAAAAATTTTACAAAATTATCATTTTTACAAAACAAAATCTTATGAAAGGGATTTTTTATAAATCTAAATTTTGTGAAGAGGTCTATTTTATTGATTTGAATTTTGTAAAGGGACTCATTTTAGAAATTTGAAAAGGGGCAGCAAAAGGGTCCCAATTTTTCCTTGGATCGATCCCTGGGTACTGCAATTTTTTTTTTTTTTTTTTTAACCTAAAGATATACATATCTTTGCTAATCATCAGAGTTGAATTTGTAACTGGGCTCATTACTGAACTGAAAATAATCGAGCTTCTGACCTAATGCATGCAGTACAACTAACTGTGGTATCGCGCTATGCAATGGCAAGAGGACAGTTAGAACAATGACCTCTTTAATCTTAGCCTTTTCTTCTCCCATGGCCCATTTGCTGAATTATCTATGAATATTAGTGTTCCTTTTACACAACTGGCTGCCAAAAGTTAGTCCTTTCAGTATTCTGTAGATAATATAAAGTATGTGCCTAAGCAATTTCATCGCATTTGAATGTTTTTTTTTTTTTTTTTTTTTTTTTTTTTCCTGGCATACCTAAAAAATCTTAAAATTTTTGATAGGCAAAGAAAAAAAAGGGACTTAGGGACCATTTTGCCAGAAAAAGGGACTTTTAGGGACCTAAAATAAATTAAGGGACTTTTAGGGACTTTAGGGACCACACTAAATGCCCTGAGTATAATTTTGTGGCTTTTTATAGAAATACGGAATTATTTTACAGCTAATTTTTAAAATTACGTAATCGTAAACTAATTGCTAAAATAGATGTTATTTTTCTAAAAATGTCTAATTATTTAGTCATAAATCAGCTTTTTTTTTTTATTACTGAAATGTCATTTTTTGCGGCTGATTTATAAAATACGCAATTTTCTTGTGCTATTTTTGTGATGAATCCATTTTAAAACCGACGATTTTTGTGAAAGTCCCATTTTCAGATATGAAAATTTCTTAGAATCACCCACGCACTATAAAAACTAAGTTATCGCGTATTCAGTTATCCTAAGAAAAAGCACAGGAAATATTCTTTTTCTTTCTCCAACGGTAGATACTTGGTACGATAAAGTTCGAAATTTTCCACGATTTTTTCAGAAACTTGTATATTAAAACACTTAAGAAAGTTTCCTATTACAGAGGACAATTCCTCCGTTAAAGTCCGACTTTATACTGTTTTCTCCAAAACTCGCGTGATTAAGGCTTCAGACACTTTAGAAAGTCTCCCACGGAAGAATAGCTCTTCCTGGTCTTAGTTTCCTTGCGTTGTCAATCGTACTTAAAGTTCAGTAACTTTGAATCAATTATTTTTATCGATAAATAATTAAAATAAACAATTTTTTTCGTTAGAAAGTATTATTTTTTAGCGACTTATTAAGCACTAAGATAACTGAAACATTGATAGAGTTTAAATGAAAATCAAAATGCAGCATAATCATAGCCATGAAGATAATCATAGCATTCGGTTTCTTTCTCCCCCTCTTTCAGCTTGCGGTGTCCGTGCTTGCGGTTTTAATTAAGCACACTCTCAGCTAATGTAAACAAATACTTGTTCCGGTTCTGAGTCAGCAATATTTCGATTACGCAATGCCTAGCAGTAGAATGTTTTTTTTTTTTTCTTTACTATTTATTTATGAGTATTTACGATGAAGCATGTGGTTCTTCAACTAGATTGTAAAAGTTAGATTTGTTATTTTTATATTTTCAAGAAGCACTTTCATACATAAAAAATAAAATTCAAAGAATAATGTTTTATGCGGCAACTGTTGGAAATGCAAAATTAAAAGTTGATAAGGATTGGATTGCGATGGAAAAAAAAAAAAAAAGAAAAGAAAAAAGAAAAGAAAGAAAGAAAAAAGATAGTTTTTTTTTTTTTTTTCCCAGTGTCTGCCACTATTCAGTTTTATATTATACTTTTTTAATCCGTGGTGAAATCGGAGTTAGCTCATTGTAAACAAGATGACGATGGGGAAAGGAAAAGCGTAGCTTTAAGTATACGATGCGTAGAGTGTAGTAGAAGCAGACTAAAGCGTAGTTACTACGCCAATAGCGTAGTTGTTGGCAGCCCTGGATAAATGCATGATTATCCAATAGAATTCCTTACCTTGCTTAGCTATGACGTGAAACGATTGCCGTGTGTTTGCCAACGGCAATAGTTTTAACTCTGGCAACCCTATCAGAAGGGAGGCTAGCACAGGCATTGAACAGACGCTCTTGCACACGCAGTGAAGGACAAGCGCTGGCAGCTGAAAACGATAGTCGCCGTAATACCAGGAGGCCTAACGTCGATGCTGCAGCCGCTGGATGTTTGCATAAATAAGCAGTTTAAAGACCGATTGTGTCAATTTTTTTAAATGGCGTATCTAAATTATTTTGTATATTTCTACTTTTGAGTATTTTTATCAGTGCCTCAAGGCAATCTTCAACACACACACACACACACACACAAAAAAATACTTCTATTAAAAAAAAAAAAAAAAAAAAAAAAAAATGAAGATTTGCCACTTCTTTTGATAGTGTAAGCCTAGAAACATTTTAAACAGAGATGATTTAATTGTATAAATTAAAAATATGATCGGGATACTTGTTTTTTCAAGTTTCTCTTATACTATTTCCGAATCAGACAGAGAAGTTACTCCGTTTGTGCAATCTGCCGATGACGTCAGCTATCAGCAGGTCAAAAAAAAAGAAATGTAAACACACGTGACTACACCGAGCTGCTCTAGAAATAAATTTAAAATTGCTAATTTAAGAGTTTTATGTGTGATAATTATTTAAAAATAAGGTTTAATATCACTATTTTACTTTATGTATAGTTTTTAAGCTTAACCACTTCACCGGCGACTGTAGTATGTGGAAGGCTACATTTCCCCCGAGTTATCTCGGGATGGTCGGAAATCTGGTTAAAATATATGCATTCAATCATTGTTTATAATGTACGTTTTTTGCTAGAAATGTGGACTTGCATATAAGCCGACCCCCGTACTTCAGCTTCCGAAATTTTTTCAAAAATTCTTGGCTTATATGCGGAAATATATGGTATATATATATTTTTTTTTTCAAATCTACTAAAAATTAAGCTTTTTTATCTATGATTATCATGTTAAAGTAATTATAAAAGAGTTAAACAGTTAATATGTTTGTGATGTGTAAACAGCTGAATGCAGTAGGTAAGCCTGTCTTGAAATTACTTAAACTTATAAAAACAAACTTTTGCCTAATTTTTTATTTTATTTTTTGTTGGACCAGCCTAAGCCTGTATTTTGCCCCACAAAGGTTATTACTTTTAATCTGTGATAAAAGCATTGTCCCCCTCAACCTAAAATAAATTATAAAATACTTCCCTATAGTATAAAACACACTTGTATTTCAATGTTGATACACACGATAATGCACACATACCACAAACATGCACACATGCCGTAAAATTTTGCAGCACTTGCACCCATAAATTACAAGAAACTTCTTAGATTTATCAGAAAAGAGATATTATAATGCAAAAATTCTTAAGCAAATGGATTTTGAAAGCCAATTATTTGCTTTAATTTTTATTTTTACATCAAGCCAGGCAAAGATTGTTACCATTATAAAATCAGGCACAAGCCCAAAATTTCAGGCCTGAACAGACCTGTATTTAGAGTAAGACTTACTTTAAAAATATACAAAATAATGGCTGGAAAAAAAAAATCTGAATATATTTTGAGTTTGAAACTGTCAAATTTTTTAGTAATAATAAGGTAAAGACACCAATGCTCATCACCCTTAAAATTTGCACTAGTGTTCGTCACCCTCACAAAAAACATGTTAAAATAAGCGTTTAGTAACATCTATGTATTTGAAACCACCGCAAGGCTGCCAACCTCTGGGAGTGCTAAAGTGTAGTTAAAAAACAAGAAAAAGTGTAGTTTTAAGCTACAAAGTGTAGTCGCTAAAAAATAAGAAAATGCTTAAAATATAAATAAGCATAAAATCTTTTGTTTACATTAAAATTTACTTTCTGAAATTTATTGACTTTTAATAATCTAACATACAAAAATAATACATTGGCTTGTTGCAATATAACATGAACAATCATAAAGTCCACCATGATTTATGCGAAAATTGCTGTTAGATATTGTTCAATAATACGCCTGATGGGGTGATGAATCAACAGATCGCAAACATGGTCATTTAGCAGAATACTCCGATAGAAATTTTTGATCAGGAACTTTTTTCTTCTTTGGATTATCACCATAATCGCTCATTTTAACTTAAAATACTATTAAATAAAAAACTAAACAAATTTGTCCACTTTTAAATAAAAAAATAAATGCAGAAATACGAGTCCAGCTGATAACATACGATACCGAAAAACAAAAGTAAACAGATTAGCATTAGACCTCTAGCGATAGAAAAGAACTTCTCCACACATCCAATCACCGCGCGTACACAGTCATGCTATTGTCATAGTTTATGAGAAGGAAATAAAACAACCTACCAACCTCCGGAGTTTTCAAGCTACTTCATTCGTAACTGCAATTTTCAGATATGGTGCAAAATTGGAGTTCGCTTGTTGTAAACAAGATAACGATGAGGAAAGGAAAAGCGTAGCTTTAAATATGTGATGCGTAGAGTATAGCAGAAGCAGGCTAAAGCATAGTTACTACGCCAATTGCATAGTTGTTGGCGGCCCTGCTACCGGCACTAGATTCCCTAGAAACAGAGACTCTAGTGGTTTCAGATCTACAGATAATAATTAACAGTTATTTTAACATGTCTTTTGTGAAAAAGACGAATACTGGTACAGATTTTAAGGGTGACGAGCACTGGTGTTTTCACCTTAAATGCATAACAAGACTGATTTTAGCATTTTCTGGAAGGAGACAGTTTTCAAAAGTTACGCCAAGTAATAACCTGTTGCAGATAAAAAATAAAATGGTAAAATATAAAACAAATGAGTAAATTAAATATAACCTGGCTTCTCTTGTCCAGTTCCTCTTTCATTAACTAGGTGTTCGAGAAGCTTCTCTACATCCATTTCATTACACTGTTGTACAAACTCCACATGTACCTAAAATGTTTTTTTTTTTTTTAATTTAAACATTATATTAACTTAAATATTTTAATCAATAAAAAGTTATGGTAGACATAATCCAAGCTAAAAGTTTAGTATTCAGAAGACCTCAAACATTTAAATAGAATAATAAGTTGGGTCTGTCCAACCAAATACACTCGAAGGGCCAGACTGGAAATCCCTTTTATTCAGATGTGCCACATTCTCTCTCTCTCTCTCTCTCTATATATATATATACAAAAATCATATATGTTTCTTGTATGACATATTTGAATAATTTATATAATATGTAAAACAACAATAGAGCAATCCAAAATTTAGAACTATACTTTAATAATTATAAGAAAGAAAGAATATATAACTGATATGATAATACTTTATTAAAAATATTCAGTGCAATATTTGTTTCTTTCTCTAGCTACTATATAACAGATATTTTTGAAGAGTAAGAACGCATTTATTAATTATTGATGTGTTAATCAAATATGACAAATTCATACCTGCCAACCTGCAAGAATTCCAAGGAGTAAAACAGCGCACAAACAAAAAAATTTGCAGACCTCCCGCTAGTTTTTTTTTTCGTTAAAAGTAAAAAAAAAAAATCGATAACTTTGTTTTAAATTATCACAGATTTATAGTTCAACCATTCGTTTTAAAGGTATTGATGAGACCTTTCGAAAGATGCCCATCTTGAAATGATGCCCCCACATGCACAAAAATTTTTTTCTAGTTAACTACTACTGTTATCAATGAAACCTTTCGAAAGATACCCATCTTGAAAATTTACTCCCCCCCCAGGGGGGGGGGGGGCAACCAATGCCCCCACACGCACAAAATATTTTCCTAGTTAACTACTACTATTATCAATAATTCATATTAATTTTACAATCACAATTTTAAAATAACTCTCATTATGCACATTTATACGAAATTTTGTCCTATACTGCCATGTTAAAAGTTTGCATAAAATGCAATCACAGTGCCACCTGCTGAGCGATTGATCCCCAAATCTATTCAGCACCAGTTTATGTCAGGGTGCAACTAAATACCAAGTTTGGTTAAATTTCATTCATTGGTTCGTGAGATACAGTGTCCACAAAAAAGTGATACAGACATTTTCTAAAAACTATCAATTCATGTTCTGGACATCCCAAAACGTGTAAATCCATCAAAAAACGGAGGTCGAAAATTTTCATAAATCCAATACTTTCTCTATATACATATAGAAGAAAGTAAAAATCGGTAGAAAAATGTTGAAATAGTAGAAAAAGAGTAAAAATAGTGATCTAGGAGTAAAAGTGTAAAAAATGTCAAAAAAGAGTAAATTTTACTCCCGGGGAGTAAAACGTGGCAGCTATGCAAATTATAAATTTTGTGGATTTTGTCGCAGGTCACATGCGGGCTATCCCTGCATGAATGAATAATAAACAAAATTAATAAAAAATTAAATATATCCAATGCCTCATCAAATGCTACTACAATTTTTCATTTTTCATCACCTAAGTAGCTCTTTAATATAATTTTCTACAACTAGTTTTTTCTCTCAGTAATATGCTTCAGTAAAAGCAGATAAACTTTAGGCTGAAACATCTTTTTTAACTTAGAATTTTTATGAATGATTTAACTCAGGGTGCGAAATTTCCGCTCGCCAGCTTGCCATTGGCGAGTGGAAATTTTACTGTGGCGAGTAAAATTTCGGTCTAAATGTAGATAGAATCTGTAGAGTATAGGGTGCTACAATATATATATCGATTTGAAAACCTAAAATCATTCTAATCTTAGGTAAGGTGACCAAACATCCTCCTTTTAAGAGGAGAGTCTTCTTTTTCAACACTCTGCCCTCTTAAAAGAAAAAAACATTACAGGACTAAAAAGTTTTCTTTTTTATGTTTTTCGTCCTCTGTACTTTTTTTCAAATGAAAAGGATTTAGTCCTTAATTTCAAAAAAGTGGGAAACTCAATTGCCTATTGGCTGTATCCAATGGTGAACACTTACTTTTTTCTGCATTAGGTTCGCAAAAGAACAACTATCTAATAAACTTGCCAAAAAATATTATGGTTTATGTCTATTCAGATTCTTCGAATCACAAAGAAATAAAAGTATTCCCTATACTTGTACGGTTCTTTGATCCAAAACGAGGAATCACTATTGAAATTGTCATGAAATCATTAAGAGGTGGTGCTCCGGTTGATATGCGGTGGGTTGACGTGTTTTCTCACTTTTGCATGAATAATATTCCTCATAAAAATAGGCCCTCCAGTGACCGAGAGGTTCTGTCCTCGAAGCTGGTATACGCTCGTTGACTTAACCGTTAGGAGTTTTCCATGGTTTCCTCCGAAACTAGCGTAAATATGGGCTAGGACCTCTTAGAAATACCCCACAAAGGGTTCTCTTACAAAAAAAAATAAATAAATAAATAAAATAAATAAAAAATTGTCTATAGCAAAAATTAATAATAATAATAATAAAATCTATTTTTTTTGTGACACCTATAAAAATTAGGGATTTTTCCTCTTGTATCCGTATATTATTGATTTAAATTAAAGTGTACTGATCATATTCATCATTTGAGATAAAAATGTTTCCACCACTTGTGTAAAGTAGCTTTTGAATCTGTTTTTATAATTTTTTTTCATTCAATTTTATGTTCTCTAAAATTACCTCTTTTTCAAAATTAAATGTCTTCTATTTTCTTATAAAATAAAAGCTATTACGCAATTCCTTCTCACCTTATACGTAAAATATAGAGTTTTTAATCTTATTTTGCAGCGAATAACTTTTTTTTTTTTTTTTTTCCCCAGCGAGTGTAATCTAAGTTGAAATTTCAAGCCCTGATTTAACTTACAGTGCCAAAAGACATTTCTAGTTCAAAGAAATAAAACATTGAATTGGTAGATTTTCTTTGAGAATCAGACTTCACTTTTTTTTATGTTTATCTGCATTCGAGCAATCTTAAGGTAAGATTTTATAGTTTTTTTTTTTACTTTCAAATTTAATATTATAAGTAACATTTCTGAAATGCAATAAATTATAAAGATGTGTTAAAAACAAAGGTTTTTTATTTTTTACACATCTTTATAATTTGTTGGTATAAATATTTTTCCTTGGAAAGTGCTGTTATGCAACCTTCAAGCCAAATATCTATGAAATTTAGGAGCTAATTCAAAATAAATCTTTTACTCTATATTTTGGATCAAAATAAAATAGTAACAAACAATTAGTCTAAACTTGACAAACTTATATCACAAAATACAAACAAGAAAAATAAATATGAAATTATACAATGTCAATGACTTCTTTATCTATTTTATAATTATTAAAAATTAAAAATCAAATACTTTTTTTTTTTTTTTTTTTTTTTAATTCCAGGTATCTTATAGTAAAGTAAATGTAATTTAAATTGATTATTTATATTTACCTGACCAATGAGAGCATGACCACTTTGCAATACATGGGCATAATTAGAAAGAAAAATTTTAATCTGTTTTATGTGAGCTTCTTCAATATTTTGGAAATGCTAAAAAAGAAAAATATATACATAATGAGACAGTAATGTAAAATTTATACCAGTCAGTTTTCACAAAGCTTGAAACTAAAATTTTAACGAATTATAAGCATACATTTCAATAATTGATCACAAAGTTGTGTATATCAGCTATTAAACATAAATTTTAAGTAACACAGTGATGAAATGATCAGACATTTTGAAAATCAATTGTAAATATGTAGTATATTATACTGAAAAAAACTGGAATGCTGCCATTTAGCAGTGAAATAGTTGCCCATTTCAACTGCTGAACAAGACAATGAAGAAATTATTTCAGCAATTACTGAGATTAAACACATCTATTATATTGTTATTTTTTTCAACAACAAAATAGATCTACATTTCAATCAGCTACAAAAATATCAGGCTTTATTTGTCAATTGGTCAGAAAAAAAATGCAAATTTCATCAACTGACAATGGGGGAAAAAAAAAAAAATTTAAGAGTGCATACAAGAAACAAAAAAAAAAAAAGTCCAAACACAGACTTTTTATAAAAGTTGGCTAACTTAAAATTGCTTCTAAACAAAATCAGAGAAATTAAAATAATCCTTTCACATACATTAAGAGATTTTTTAAGGTTTCTTCAAAAATTAGTCCAAAAAAATTATTTCACTAATCAGTCAAAATAATATGAGCAACAATGCAGTGAGTGGCCAATGGCCAGTAGCTTATGCATAAATTTTCTAGAAAATCAATTGGGTTGTTGCTCTATGGTCATTTTTTACCCATTAAGTTTCATTAACACAAGGACTTATGGCTTAAAATGGATTTTGAACCACTATGAACATATATGCCTGAATCTGACACCTAAAGGTCATATTGCTAACCATTTGATCACCATAGGAACAACAAGAATTGGAAGTTGGAAGATTGCAATCTTCTTTTAAAATTTGCAGACTTTCTAAGTAGAGTTAAAAACACATTCTAATTTCAAAATAATTACAAAATAAAAAGAACTTTTTATATACCATGTTTTTAAATTTTCTGTTGAATCATAAAAATTACTGACGGCCGCAGAGACCCGAAATAATTGGCTAAAAGTATTTTTAAAATGCACTTTCACCGTGTTCTGAGCTATTCCGAAATTTTCAAATGTCTAGCTAGCTGGGAAGTTATATGATTGTTGAATATAAACGCTACTGAAGGCAGTGGGGACCCAAAACAATTGGCTAAAAGTATTTTTAAAAATGCATTGTCACTGTGTTCTGATTTATTCTAAAAGTTTCAAATGTCTAGCTAGTCAAGAAGTTAGTTAAATAAATTTTCTCTTGAATCATATAAACGCTACCGAAGGCAGCGGAGACCCAAAACAGTTGGCTAAAAGTATTTAAAAAATGCATTGCCACAGTGTTCTGAGCTATTCTGAAAGTTTCAAATGTCTAGCTAGTCGGGAAGTTAGTTAAAAATTGATTGCAAGATTTTTACTGGACAAACAAACAAGAATTGAAGTTAATAAAAACATGGTAAAATCTATATAAATCTCTAATTTTTAACCAAATTTGGAGATTTTTGGACTGTAAATTGATTATCATGCAGACAATTGCTCACACTCACTTGAACTAAAAATGAATCAATCTGAAGAAAACCATTAATCTGCCTTTAAAAAACTTTTCAGGTAATAATCATGGTACGTTTACAAATAAGAAAATAACCAATTTTGACTATAATTGACATATAATATAATTAGAGAAATTTTAGTTTTGTTGCTTGTAGATTTTTGCAAATTACGGCTAATTAGACCAGGCCTTTGTTACATGCAGGCTTAATCCCATAGACACCTTAAACAATGAAAGATGATAGGAAACCTTACATGGGATTGCATGACAGCTTCAAAACATGGTCAGTTTTGAGTATTGTTCCATGGTTATTTTTTGCACATAGAAACTTATGTCATTAGACCAGACATACAATTTAAAATAGAATCCGAACCGAACCATTACAAACATCCATGCTTGAATCGGGGTTCAAACTTTTCACCTAGAAACATACGGCCAGAGCACTAACCAAATAAGTACTTTAAAACAAAATAATTTTGGTGTTTATTGATAGCATAATGGATCCTTCTGCTCATTTAAATATTTTAATCATATTTAAAACAATCAGCTGAAAATCTAGATAATGGAAACAATTTTGGCTTTTATCAAAATACTGATTCTAAGCAATCTATTTTCAATGTTTACTTCTGGCACATACATAACTTCATCAGTAACTGAACATATTTGAAAAAATAAGAGAGAAAAAAATATATATATATATATATTTATTTATTTATTTAACCATTTTATTATCAAATTATTTTTTAGTCATTTAAGAATCTAAATAGATGTCTGTTGACAAAACTTTGAGACATACTGCATTTTTTTTTCTAGAAAATAAGATAGCTATAGTATTCTAAAATGATTTTTCATAGAACTTCTACTTTGCATAGTATTTATTTTATCAATTATTAAACACATATGCGGAAAAACTACTAAACATTTAAAGGACATTTGATGATACTCAAATAAGTAAAAACAGTCCACTGTCATGAGTTAAAGTATAATTTTAAAGATTTTTTAATAAATCAAGTAATATTTATTGAATTTAAATGTTATAAGTTCAGTTACTATAAAAACTTCCCAGTGTGACAAATCACTTAACTAAAACCAGTGCCATATTGAAAAAAAAAAAAAAAGAGGGGGTACAGGATGAAAATCCTAAAGAATGATTTAGAAAAAAAAATTGTTTCAAAGAATACATTCTTTGACAATTATTATCTTCTTTGTTACTTTACATTCAAAATTGAAATTTGTCTTTCAAAGATTTGCAATACAGATAAATTGATTAGCATTCTCAGGGTTCGCGCTAAGGAAAAAAAATGAGTGGGATTCTCCCACTCTAACAAAAAAATTAAGTGGGATTTTCAAAATTTAAGTGAGATTTTTGAAATTTAAGTCAGTAAGTAATTACATTTTACAGAAAAAAAGTATTTTCAAGAAATATGCAAATTACAGACATGTGATTGCTAAAATTAGAAATTAGCTGAAAAATTTTCGCTAATATGATTGGTTGGATGATTAGTTGAATATTGATAAAGTCACTTTCAATAAACTGATGACAATTATAAATATAGTTTTTGTCTACATTAAGCATTTTCAGAATTTTCTCATTAGCATAAAAAAAAATTCTTCAATATATCTGCAATAACTTTTATATCCACATAAAATCTTATTAAAATTTTACACCAAGAGAAAAAACAAAATTTTTAAACAAATATAGAATATGATTTTTATGTATGTACATTAATCATTCATATAAAAGAAGCAGTAGCTAATTATTAGTTTCAAACGTACATAAAACCAACTGAGTATTAATTTTCTTATATTGATTTGGAAAAAAATTTCTTAATCTATTCTTCATTTCCCCCTTGTTTACAAATTTGGTATAGATATGACAACCCATAAAGATTTAATTTAATTGGGAAAAAATAAATAGATTCATTAAGTTCAGCACTAAAGGTCTAAAAATAATTACATATGTCAGAAATATTGAGCACTTCCATTGCTTTATAGTTTCTAGAATTGATCATCGATCACATTCTGGATTCTGGAGATAGGGAAAGAGGGGGGGTTAAAAATAATTACAGAGTAAGAAATATTAAACTCTTTCAATTCTACTTCTAGAATCTAATAAAGCAAGTTTAAAATGAATATTATAAATATAATTTATGTTGAAGATGGGTAAAGATTGGGAAACAAGACTTCTGCAGAACATTGATTGCTGATCACTAGATGGAGATAAATAAAAGGGGAGGTGGGAAAAAAATAATTACATGAGCAAGAAATATTTAACAATTGTATTTCTTTACAGGTTCTAGAATCTCATAAAGCAAGTTTGAAATGGATATTAACATTTATGTTGTGGATGGAGAAAGATTAGGAATCGGAAGCTTTTGTAGAATATTTGATTGCCGATTGTTCCCTTTTTATTTATTTATTACGAACGATATCCGCGATTTTTTTAAAAACGGAAAAAATAAATTCGCGGAGTTCATTGAATTCGATAAAAAAAAAAAAAAAAAAAAAATCGCGGGAAAATAAGTGCGGGAAAAGCGCGCATATGAAATTTTTTTAAGTGGGATTTCTTTTAATATTGCGCGATTCCCGCGATCCCGCGCGAACCCTGATTCTGAAATGTACAATACCTGACATGAAACCATCATTTTCTTTTCAAAATCCTCGCGGACCGTAGTATACTTTTCTATGTACATTTTGTAATCTTCACCTAAAAAAAAAAAAAAAAAAATTACAAAGTTACTATAAATAAGAATACGTAAATAATACAGACTAAACCATACAGCAGATAGAAATACTGAAATATTTTCCAGTATTGTGAGAAAACTGTCAAAATCACATAGAATTTTAAACTGGTTCATACTTTACACTCTATTTTATTTATTATTTTTCAATTTTGTTGTTCAGAGTGTTGTAGCTAATAAATTTGCTTTTACTGCAAATGTAGTACTTTAGTACTTTAACTTTAATAAGAATCATTCTTAATATTTTGTAAATTTAATCAATTTTATTCAATTCAGAAATCTTTAAAAAAAAAAAAAGTTCAAAAGAATTTTGATTCATATCGTACTCAAATTATTTCATATACATATATATACAGTCAAACCCCGATTCAGTGCCATCATCGGTACGCATAATAATATAGCGCTATATCGAATTATAATCCTAACTGTATAAATGAAATAAAATTAAATATTCACTTACCTCATTACATTATAAGCATCATAAAAATTGAGGATCATGACATTGAATATGTGATAACTAGTATTTTATTTCGATTTACATAGTAATTATATATATGCAGGAGAAAAATATTTTAAAATATTAGCTTTTTTTTTTTTTTTTTGGTAAGGAAATGTTTTTAATATAAGATTATTAATAATCTTTTTATCAGTTGAATTTTTTTCTAAATATATCCTTAGTTTGTTAATACTGTTTTTTTTTTTCATCAGATTTAATTTCTTCTTCTTCAATTTCGTCTTCAGATGAATACGAATTCATGTTGTTATTTGTTCTTAGTCCAGCAATTTTCTCTTGACTCATTTCTTCAAATGCTGGAACATTTTTGTCTACATTAATATATTCATCTGCTATGAGAGGATGCTGCATGCAAGTTAATTCTTTTATATCATGCTGTAAATCTAATTTATGCAGTTTTATTTCATCCTTAGATTTTTCACTATTTTTTAAGTCAGTTCAGCTCCAGCAGTTAACTATAGTCTCCGTAGAAACTTCATCCCATGCTCTTTTCATCATCCGAATCCCATCTTTTAGGAACAAAGCAGAAAAATCATTTTTACTGATAAGGTCAATAATATGTCTGATATGATATTTTCGGAAATACACTTTGAAAGAATTTATGATTCTGAAATCTAAAAGGTTGTAAAACACCAGTGAAATCAAGAGGTAAACATTTTATTTGGATATCGCTGACTGGAGTTTCTTTATGACAGAGGGCATCTAATATCAATAATACCCGACGCTTTTTCTTCCTCATTTCAGCATTAAAATTCACTAGTCAGTTTTGAAATAAAATTACAGTCATCCATGCTTTATTGTTATTCACATAATCCACATACAAAGCAGGATTGAAATTTTTTAAAGCATCTTGGTTTAGTGAATTTTCCAATAACAATTAGTTGTCGTTTGTTAGATCCATCAACATTCGTGCAAAACACAAACGATACACGGTCTTTAATTTTCTTACACCCTTTAACAGATCCATTGGATATTGTTTTGTCGGGTTGCAAACGATAAAATAAGCATCTTTCATCCATATTATAGACATGAGCCGGTTCATATTCTGAAATAATAGCATTTACTTTTTTCCGATCTCTTACCACAAGATCTTCATTGATATTAGTTATTTCGCCACATCGTATATACTGAGAGAGTCCCCATCCTTTCTTATTTCTTAAATCTATTAAGACAGCCATTGCTATATTCAAAGTCTGTGATATTCATTTGTTTACCAAAAGTTTTTGCACATTACTTGATAACGTCTCCAGTTATAGTAGCACTTTTCACACTCATCTGCAATATCCACATGTAAAGAGCATCTTCTAATATTTCCTGTTTAGCTGATTTCAGTTTTTTAAATATTTTACTGAGGATTGTTAGCATTAAACCATTTTTCCCATTGATATAATATGTCGCCAATACAACATCTACTAATAGGCTTTTTCCACAAGACAGCAAAATGACTAGATGGGCTCTGTTGAGATGCATTTGGATTCATCTCTTTATAATCACAAATTCGCTGTTTTTCAGAAACTGAAAGAATAAATCATTTTGACATTTTGAAATAAAAGAATTAAAAAAAAAAAAAAAAAAATGAAATGTGGAGGAAATGTTTTCGCCAATGTAACAGTTTGTCTTGTCTCTATGAATATGTTATTCCTCCTCATTTGAATCTATCACAGCAAGGACGTTTGCATGGTGTAATCGACTGCAGGAACAGTGCAGCACAAAGATTTCTTCTCTGTTTTATCAGCCCATGATACAATGAGTTACAATGCGTCAAAAAAACGTCAATAAGCATAGCACTTGACTGAAAAAAAAAAAAAAAATGCAAATTTTAACAAAAAGTTAAATTTTTTTGGAAAATGTAGGTTGACGCTACATCGAGTTGGAGTAATAACGGATGCTTTACATTATAGTTTCTATTCGGAAGATTTGTTTACCCATACATGCGGCGGTTAAACAGGTTTGGTGGTATTTCTGAGGGCGTTATATCGGTGTTTGACTGTATATATATTTAATCAATAGAAAATTAAGATAAAGTATTTAGCATTATTTTTATTTATGGGGGGTGGGGCAAGCAAATAACTAAATATGATGAAAAAAAAATACAAGCCTATAAATGTCATTAGACTTGTAGTATGAACTCCCATCTATGATAGACTTTAATCTCTATTTCCAAATTTGCATCAAGCTAATGAGGCTTTGGATTTTACTTTACAATGTTACAATAATATTGAATCTAAATTTTGAGTATAGCCTTGAAAAGAATATAAATGCTAAACAGAGCATTTTTAAAAGCCAACCATCTGAAGGAAATCATTGTAATGTACAGTGTTTTTTTGAAAAAGGGGGGGGGGGGGGGGTTAAGTTTTTTTTTTTTTTTGAAGATATTAATCTTTGACATTAATATAAATTGCAAAACTGCAGTTAAACAAATAAAATAAAACAGAATTTTATACAAACTAAAAATTTTAGGAGATTCGATTTTAAAAGTTACAAAATTAAAATAGGCCCTTCAATATAAAGAAAACTTCTAATACATTTAAAAAAAAAAAAAAAAAGTACCCTTTACTCTAATTAGGAGACATTAAAAATTTTCAGCACTGTATCATAAAAACTTTCAAAGATATGTAAAGACGAAAAACCTGATTTAAACCATTTTTCAATGCTTTGACAAAAGTTCTCTGATTGAAAATTATACCATTAGATTGCATTTCATGAATTATGCACAAATTACAAATGAAAAATGGATAACAAAAATACATACATTTTAATTTTTGACAACATCTTTGTTTAAATTTATCATTAGAACTTTTATGATAGAATGCTGAAAAATCACTTAATTTGTTTGATTAAAAAAAAAAAAAAAAATGTACAACACCTAATTAGGATATTGGATATATTTTATTCATCAAAAATATTTTTGTACAGTGTATGATTCAACAAAATTTCTTACGTGTTACACTTACTTTTAAAAAATCCACTGTTTTGAATATTTACAGTGTTTAAAAAAAAAATGTAAAAAGGAGGAAGTAAATATAATTGGAAGGCAAATAATACTCATATAAAGTTTTAAACGACAAGTGTTAATATTTATGCATTTCTTCTTTTTGAATTAAATTTATGTTAGGAGTCATGTTGCTTTAAACTGCTATGAAGGAAGAGAATGTCATCCAATCTCTGCATTCAAAAGATTATATTAATAAAAAAGCAACAGAAAAATATTTTGCAGGTCAAAATTTATTACCCGACCCGATGCAGTACTCCAGTCCTCACTTCTGCAAGTCAATCAGTCGATTATGTGTATAAAGATGGAACAAAAAAACATTTAATTTAATGATTCATATTTCACATTTAAGATGTCAGACTATTAAAAAAGTAAAATAAACTGATAAAGATTTTTATTAGAAACATGATCATCAATTTGAATAAATAAGTTTTAGAAATAAATGAAAATAGCTTAATATTCGAAATGATAGATGCATCCCTTAAACATATTTCTAAAATCATATTTAAACAATTTAACAAATACAAATCATAAAGCAAATTCTGCATGTTATGGCAATGGAATGGAATAGAATTCTTACATGTGCTCTTTCTTGAATCTAGAAAAGTTATTTAGTAAGTAGTAAGAAGGGAAAAGAGAAGGAAAATAAACTTACATGCTTTTTTACATTTCTGTTCAGCCTGAAAAGAAAATGTAAAGACAGTGAATTATGATCCAATCATATATATATGTATATATAGAGGAGAGGAGGGTATTATGGAAGAGTCGGGAAATATGGAAAACCGAGGTTTCGGCTCTGACTGATGCTCCTTTCTCGCCAAAATACCATGAATTACTTAAGAATTCCCATGAAGCAATACAGTAAGAATCGACCGCTTGTTGTTGTCGTACCATTCTCTATAGAACAAAGTATGTTTTGTGATTTTCAAGAGCTTTTGCAGGTATGTTTTCAAATATTTAAACTTACTAGTACACATGAGATTTGAACATTGATATTAAGCATAATGTATGCTCAAAGAATGGTATTTTGTTATACGTTGGTCGTTTTTTAGCTGAAAATATTTTGTCTATCAATTTAAAAGTTTATTTTTAAAAATGGCGTGTCGGGTATTATAGAATACTAGGTATTTCATACTATCATCTGAAATTGACTTCATGTATTAAACTAAAGAAACATAAAATAAAGATGCCGAATGTATCTTCTGTCACAGAAAATTCTCTGAAGATGATTTTATGAAGTCTAATTAGTTTTTCTATGGTTTAAGCAGTTTAAACCACCTATTCCATATTACCCGACTATTTCATATTAACCTCCATTTGTAATTTTTTTTTAAAGTAAACTTTTTATAACAACAAACATTTTTTTCTTTTCTTTTTTTTAAGTTACAATTCATTACAAATAATTACACTATTTGTACTCATCATGATTTTGGAGATTTTTATTAAAAACAAGTAAAGTTATTTTAAGAAATATAAATGGTATTCCACAATACCCTCCTCTCATTTATATATGCACAAAATAATAAACACTAATTTCAGAAATTCTAACAAGAATAAGAAAAACCAAAATCTAAATTTATTTAACACACTTTGATATTCAGAATACTGGCACTGACACTTTAAGCATTAGACCGCCTTTTGTCTGTTTCATGTAGTCAAAATAAATAGATCGTGTGAGCCAGGGTTCAGGATATATATCAATCGATATATATCATGGATATATATCATGATATATATCAGATATTTATTTTTAAAATATCAGGATTTTCGATATTTTTGATATTTTCATTTATGTGACGTATTTTGAAAATAGCATATTTATATTTTTTGTCTAAAAATTAGAACTTTAAATTTTCAATTGTTATTGAAAATCTTATTTTAAACAAAAGCAGAGAGCATTTGATTTTTTGTGTTCTACAGACAAAGAACTTTTGCCTCTAGTAATGACCTTTTTTAGCAAAAAAATCCCCCTTTCCGAACTTTATGTTTGAATAATTTCTTAGCTGTAGAGCCATTTGAACAGCCACTAAAAGAAAAAATTTCTAAGTTATTTAATCAATTGTTTACTGCTTCACCAACAACAGCATCCTTAGAGAGAATTTTCTCTAGCTTTGGTTTTGTTCATTCTAAATTGGGCAACAGGCTAGGAACTGAAAAAGCAGAAAAACTTACATTTTTGTTTAAAATTTTGAACAAGAATAAATTTCATTTTGTACTTAGTTTTGTAACAGAAATAAAACATTCTTGAGATTTGAGATAGTTTTATAATTTGTGTTTTGAAAGAGAAATTGTTTAACTTAAAATTTTGTTAGTGTTTAAAAAAAACAGAAAAAAATATATATTATTTATAATTATATTATATAAAGTACTATTTTATATTAGAATAATGTTTTATATTAGTTTTTACATAATGTGCAATATGTATAGGTGTTTAAGTTGCATTCAATCGGAAAATATTTATCATAAGTTGACAATTTTAAAAATATCGGATATATATCAAAATATCGGATATTTTTGATATTTTCGAAAGTATCATGATATTTATGAACCCTGGGTGCGACTTAATTTTAAAATATATATTGCTTTTTTCTAGATAATAAGTTTTAATAATTAATTATATGTAGCATACAGTGGCAAAATTTCATACATATACTACGTAAAGTATTAATTTTATGAACCTTTAAACATATATGTTGAAAAACTGCTAATGCTTAAAGGGTTAATGGGTGTAATAATATTTATTATTAATATCAACGTAAATGTGTTTCAAAACTAAATATTTTTAATTTGAATGAGACTGTGTGCTTAAATACATTATATACATGTTTTGTAAAAATGCTTTAAACTGACAGAACAAAATACAAAAAATATTACTATGATTAATAAAAGACAGATGTTGGCAAATTTATACATACACTAGCAGGCTTTGCCCGTTTTGCTGGGCACTATTTAAATGAGTTGTCAAAATCTCATACCATTATTAATAATCTAAGTTGTTATTCTATGTTAAAAGTTACCGCTGTGTTCGGTAGAGGTTTTTCCCGCTCGCAACGTGAGGAATACGGGTCCCCACTGCCTTCAGCAGAAACTTACCCACTTCTAACTTCCCCTTCCCTAGCGGTTAAGTTCAAAGTTTTACAAAATCCTGCAAATCTTATTGATTTCCCGAGACAAATTTCAGCGCTAAAAGGAGGTCTGGAATTTGCTCCTTCGTTACTACCTTTTGTATGTACTAGTTGGTAACGTCAGGAAAATAGATAAACCTGGTATTCTGTAAATAGGTCAATTTTCTAATTTTTCGATTTATGGAATATCTTATTCCACTAATATAATGAAGTTAAATATATCGTTTATCAGAAGAATATCGTTATACTCATTAATGATTTTTAATAAAAATTCAAATTTTATTATAATTAAATATGTATTTTTATTCTGTAATCTGTACTTTAAAATAAAATTTAAGAATATATCTAAATACACATATCTTCAATTAAAAAAATAATAATAAAATAAAATTAATAATTATTTAAAAAATAAATAAGTCAAATATTTCTTATGAATGAAATTTATTTGTTTATATTCTGTAAAGTTTCTCAAATTATAGATATTCGCAAATTACAAGCTCATGGATTAACAGTATTCAAATTTATTAATAGAAACAAAATCATCATTTGATAAAATTAACCCATTTGCAATTAGATAAAATTCAAAAATGTACCTTTTCCAGTTCTCTCAAAGAAGCATTTTCTCTTTTCAGTTTTTCATATTCAATAGATCTTGCATTAAAAGCTTCTTTTGCCTATAAATCAAAGACATTATTAAATTACAGATTGCAGTTTATTTGGTTGTTTACAAACAAAGCAAAATAACTATAAAATAGTAAAATTTTGAAGCATATAAAATTTTAACATTCCAAACACTTGACAAACATGCTGAGTGCTCTTTATGTATAATCTATAAAAATAAAGCTGATTGTTTGTCTGTCCGGATTTTTGGTTCGCTATACAAAGCTACACTGTTGAATCGACCACTACGAAAAGTGGTATACTAAATAAGAACAAAATCTACCTAACGCCATACTTTTTAATTCAATTGGATAATTGGATCAAAAGATATTAAATAAAAACCCCATTTTAACTTTAAAACGATCAAAAATAAATATTTGATGCCAAAATAAACAAATAAAATAATTTTTTTTTTTTTCTTTCCAGAAATAAAATTTTTAATTTTGCGTGAATATTCTTAAAAATAAGTAAAAAAAAAAAAAAAAAAAATAGCATAACTAGTAGCATAACTAATTTTTTTTTTTCCCTTATTTTTAAGAATATTCACGCAAAATTTAAAAATACTTTATTTCTGGAAAGGAAAAAAAAAAAAAATTAGTTATGCTACAAAATTTGGTACATATTTTATCAGGAATTGTAGAAAAATAAATGCTTTCATAGAGATATTTAGCATTAGCTTGAAATTTTTATTTAATTAAGCACTTTTCTTTTCTACAGTAATTTTTTTTGTTTTTCTTTTTATTGATAATTTACGTATAACTTGTCGGGTTTTTTTATGTCCTCATTTTAATTTTAAATAGTTGTAATTTGGATTTTATTAAGATTTATTTTTTTTAATTTTGTGAATATCAAAAAACTATACATATATATATATATATATATATATATATATATATATTATTTTATGGAACAGCTTTAGTATCAGACCTCCTTGGAAAAATTTGAAATTTGGCACCTAAGTAGCTCGGATGTTCCTCTCCAAGATCTTTAGTTATGTAATTTCGACAGTCATTTTAATTCATTGCAAAAATGGCCAAAAAAATATTTAAAGTCACCAAGGGTATCCCATACTAAAGCTTTATATTTTATATTTATTTGTTATATTTTCAATTAAAGATTTCGCGAAATGTTTCATGAATTTCTCTTTCCCTTTTACACATTTGTTCAGTTCTTTCCATTGATTTCAAAATTCTGTAAACACTACTTCAACCTTGGCAATGCCGGTCAGACCTGCTAGTTCTAGTTACATAATATTTTTACTTTCTCCAAAATATCTATATAGCCATTAAAAAAAAAATTTTTTTATTTTTTGGGTGGTGGTGGGGGGGGGGGGGTTGTTAAATTGAAATTTTGCTAAATTTACACATTTTGAAGTCCTTTGATTTTAAAAATTACATTTTTAAAAAGGTTGGTTTGTGTATCTGTCTGAGTCTTATCAGCATAACTAAAGAACAAATATCAACATTAAATCCAAAGTCGGTGTTCTACATCTGTAACACATGGTGATGTCACTTGAAAAATTTTATAGAAATCAGACAAATGATTTGTGTACAGAGACATTCAAAAATATTCAAATACATTACATCTATAGATGGGATTTCTTGTTGGTTTATTTTATCGTCTTTAACTTTTTAAGAGTTAGAGTAGTTTTTCAACCAATCTGTTTAATGATTTATAAAATTAATACTATGCACAGTACAAGTGTGAAAATTTGATACTGTATACTACAGGTATTAATTTATTCTCTACAATAAAACAATACATATTTCAAAATTTAGTAACACCAGCTATTTTCTTTGATTGTGCAAAATGGAAAAAATTCAGTTGAAATGCTTAAAGGGTTAAACTATACTAAACACAATAAATTAACCCTTTATCTACTGCATTATGATACAGACAAAAATTGTGTTTGAAACATATTTTTAGTTACTAAAGTGCATTATTTAAAGATATATATGTTAAAATTTATGCATATCACCTCATCATAATAATTAATGAGAATTTTGTGAGGTTGTACTTTAGTGTACCACTGGTACACAGAGGTAAAAAAATTATTTCGACATCAGAAAAGTGTAGAGAAATATTTACTCTTTATGTTCCTCATATTTTTTTCTAAGATTAGTGGGATATTCTTGAAATACTATAGGAATTAATTATAACACACATGAAGATCGTGAAAAATATCAAGCAAAAACAGCAAGTGCACTCAATAAAATCCCTTATGGAATAATAATGGCAATATGTATCGTTTAATGCTTTGTAGTGAGATTAAAGGGAGGTACATCTGTTCTCTTCTTATAAATATCTTTGACATTTTTTCTATAAATTCGATTTCACACTCTTTTTAAAGTAATGGTACTTTAAAGTACCATCAGTAGATAAAGGATTAAAGATATTTCTCATAAACACAAAAGCACGTTTCACATAGAATGTAATATGAAAAGTATTTACCATTCCTTTACAGGGCCACACAAAAGAATTCCAATGCAATAGTACTGTGTGGAAATGGCTTGAAGTTTATTTCAAGTTGTGTCATGCTCCCCCCCCCCCTCTTATGTGCTGTGCTAAGTTTATATTGTTTAGTATGTAAATTTATAAATATTATACAAGGCAAGCAACAATTCATTGATTTTTTTTCTTTCTAAAAATCTTTAAAAAAAAAAAAGCAGAAATTTGCCAAAAAGTGAAAAATTTCAGGAAAATTAGACTTTTAAAAGATTTTTTTTTTTTTTCAATATTTATTGAAGACAAATTCCAAAACGTCCATTCATAAATTTTATATAATGTACACAACAATAATTACAACTCACCCATAAATCTTCGTGAGCATACATTAAAAACAGGATTTTAAAAAATATTTATCAACATAAATGGGCTCTTAATTTGTCATTTTATTTAACATTTGCTGATAGAAAATAAATTAGCACATGTTTATAGAGGATATTACTTTTATGATAACCCCAGTGGTAGAAAGTTTTGTAGCTGTCTGCGACAGGCTTTTAAAATTTCATAATTTGTCTGCAAAATTTGCATGTAATCAGGGGTGAAAATGGCTTACACTCAAAAAGCCTGAAAGCAGATTGGGGGAGGGGGGGGACTTAACATCAGTGGTGATCTCATGCAACAGTACACAAATACAATTTTACTGCAAAACAATATAGTATAAACAATTGTGTGTATTCATTCAACTCATTCAATTAAATATTTTATAGCAATGTTTGACACAACACAAAATAAATAATTATAAATAATAAAAGTATTAGTTTTAGTTTTGATACAGAACATTTTTTTAAAGTGAATTGTTATTCGAAAGTTGCAGACAAATTTTTTTTTTTATCAGTGCAGACAAAAACTGTCCGCAAGCCGTTTTTCTGTGTCCGCGACTATGTCGCCGTGTTTCTGCCACTGGGATGATAACTGACATTCAATATTTCTTTATTCAGATTTTTATTTTTTTTACCACTTGATTCTAAACAAACATATTCGAACATAATTATTAAAACTCTTACCTTCATAATAACCATACTAATTTTGGTTATGGAGATTTCAAATAGAAGACTATTAATAAATAAATGCAAATAAATATTACATCATGATTTCATATTTTATGAAAAACTCAATAATCTGCAGATTTTTATTCAAAAGTTGTTGAATGGTAATTCAGACTATTGACATACTTTTATTCAAACAGACAACATGAGATTAAATATACATATTTCAATCAATTGAGGATTAATATCAGATTTGACTTGCAATTTCGATTATCTGCTATCTTATATCATGCACTCGTAATCCCCAGTGAAGTGCAAAGCCTTGATCAAGGAAACGGAGTACCAATAGGGATTCATTGATCATAATGAATTAGGGATGGATAAATTATCACAAATATGCTGATTTAGAACATTGTATTGCAAAAAAAAGATGATGTAAAAATATTCATCTTATGTAGTAGGACAACTTACTTTTACTGGAAAAATAATTTAAAAAAAAATTCTAAACTTAAATAGCTATTTAATTTTAAAGAATACGAATGTCATAAATAATACACCAACTTACAAAATAAACTATTTTGAGATCAAATAAAATTTAGTAATGATGGTGGTGTCAGGGTTAATGCTAATTGACTATGTAAGAGTCCCATGCCTTTCCAGGTGTGTGTGTGTGGGGGGGGGGGGGGGAGGGGGAGTCTTTCCAGGGTTGCTACACAAATCAGGAGAAAAATTCCCTGTCTCCTTTCCCTGCCTCCTTTTCCCTGTCTCCTTTAGAAGTAAAATAGATGGCACGCAATCGAATCTAACAGCATTATAATCTAACATGTTTACCAGTCAATTTAAGATATTTAGGGTATATTAATTTTATTAACTTACTATAGTAGGGGGAGAAAATCATAATTGATTCGTTATAAAGCACTAAAATATTTTAAAATATTTTTATAAAAAAGTTTCCAATGTTCTTCCAAAAAATTTAAAAATTCCCTGAATTTTCCCTGTTTTTGCAATAAATTTTGAAAATTCACTGAGTTTTCCCTGTTCAATACATTTTCAAATTCTCTGAGTTTTCCAGATTTTCCCTGTACCATAACAATCCTGCTTTCTTAAGAGTTATGTGTGTTTCAGAGAAAAATTTGGAGTGTCGCTCTATGGATATTTTATGCAAATGTAGACTTTATTAGACTGAGACCTACAACTTAAAGTGAATTTGAACCTTGCATCTGCCACATGAAATCCAGGAGGGAGAAAATCTTGGAAAACTGCAAGCAGCTAGATTGAAGAATAAGACCTAGGTAACCACACACCTCCAATCAACCAGTTTCAACAGCAAAAAATTAGTAAGTAAAGGAAATAATGATATAAAAACACAACTATAAATATATTGCACAATATTACATTTAAATTTAATAAAATTACTTATTTAGAAAAAATCATTTTAGCAAAATAAACTTCAAATATAAAAAATACTGGTTTACCTTTTGTAATAAAATAGTTATTTGTTGAATGTTTTGCACTACATCAGATGTTCCAGACTCTTCTTCTTTACACTATATCAAAACAAATTTTTTATTACATAAATAGGAGAAACAAACTAAATTCTAAATTTAAAATGAAAAATTATCAAAAATTGAAGTATAAATGTTTAATCATACTCAGATTTTTCTTTTTTTGGTACTCTTTATTCCAGTTTAATTATTGTAAGGACAGACATCAAATGAAGAATAATATTCAGTACACAGAAGTACATCAAAACTTACACAAAAAATGAATAAAAACAGGGGAGAAAAGGAAATCTAATATGATAAGATGAAGGTTCAAAAGTAATTTTGGTGTTTCATAAGTCTGAGTACACCAAAATATCTCGAAAGGAAAGCAAATTCACTGAAAACATTGATTTCAAAAGTTTCATGGATTTAAATAATCTATCAATTGAGGAATCACAAGTGGATCCCAGGGGCCCCGTGTGACACAAACTCCATTTTTTAAAATAGAAACCGTACTTTTTCTTTGTATAGAATCTGGTTAAGCAAAAAAAAAATCTGTTTAAAATCATGTATTGCCTTTTTATTTTGCAGCATAGTGGGCCCCGGGGCCCCTATTTTTTTTGTTGTAATAAAAAAAAACAGAAATACCAAAATATTTCAATAAAAAAGCAATTTCACTGAATACATTGATATCAAAAGTTTCGTGCATTCAAATGATCTATCAAATGAGGCATCACGAGTGGGCTCTGGGGACCCCACGTGACACAAATTCAATTTTTTCAAATAGAAATCATACTTTTTTCTTCACGATATTGTGTTAAGCAGAAAAAAACTTTTAAATTGTGTATTTATTTATTTATTTATTTTTTTTTTTTTAAGCATCGTTTGGTTTTGGGTCCTGAGGCCTGAATCTTATGCTGTAATAAAAAAACTGATATCTCAAACTATCTCACAAGGAAACATTCAAAAG
The DNA here is from genome assembly GCA_963930645.1 of Salticus scenicus. Classification (NCBI taxonomy): domain Eukaryota; kingdom Metazoa; phylum Arthropoda; class Arachnida; order Araneae; family Salticidae; genus Salticus; species Salticus scenicus. The sequence continues at coordinate 108,767,622 of OZ005661.1, read as the reverse complement.
GTGTCTTCAAAAAATATTTAAAAAAATATGCGATTCTACTCTTTATAAAATACCAGAAAGTGAAAAAATTATCGGCTGAAATGAATTACAGCGACCACAAAAAATTATCAAAATTAAGCATATTTCGCGATTTCACACTCTTTCATAATTCCTGAACTAACAAATTACAGACGCAAATGGTCCAGTATCTGACTATAGGGTAGGCTTTTGTTATAACGATCAGCACATTAGCGCTTTATGGACGCAAAATAAGAAGGGCCACTTATAGACATTGCGATACTATGAATGTATAGAGTACAACAGCTAAACGTTCAGTAAAAACTTCGACGACAGTGCTCGGCCAATTTATAAATATAAGATGTAAAAATGAAAGGAGAGTTTATCAGAGTTTGCGCCCACATTATAATAATCACTGGGGGAATAATTTAAAGCTATGATGCACCTAAAAATGTTTTCATTTTCATCAAGAAACCTAAGGTTTGCCAGAGGTAAATTTTAAAAAGGTCTAATAAAATTGTAAAAATTCAGAAATTTATCACAATGATCATATTTAGTTTTTTAGAAAAACAGTATTTGGCACCCCCTAAAATTTCGCGCCACTGCGAGGTCCTACTGTATAATGTATCAGACTAAAAGCTCACTCCAGTACAACAAAAATATGGTTAAAAATGGAAGTGCATGCTGTTGTGTGCTAATGTTTCAGATACCCATCGATATCTACACAGCGTTCATGAAGATGACAAAGTTCAATGCAAAAGTTGGGTGCTGGAGAATTAGGTGTTAATGTTAGGGTTAAGGACAATTCAAAACAAGAGGGTTCTACACCTCGGTGGTATGCCCTCTATGGGAATTATCCAGTGGAGGAAGGCAGAGTACGGAAGATGAAGACCAATTTACAGTCTGTTCGCGGAGAACTGATAGCAAAAGTAAACATAAAGGGTTGCTATTTTATCACCAAAGTTTGCCAGATTTACATTTTCTCACTAAATGGGCAATTCTGTTTATATTGACCGATGATTAGTTTTCTCTGCCTTGTGAGTATAGTTTGTGATAGCTGGATAGAACCTATTCTCTGGGTTCACTGCATTTATCTTTCCCTCCGAGGACTTTATTCCATGCTTTCATTTTCTATAATTCTAATTAAACACCTGAAGAAAGAAAAACACTGCTATGAAATAAACAAACGAAAAAAAAAGTTGTTCGCTTGTCAGAGAGATGCCATTTGTCTTCAATCCAACGCCAGTCATTCAACAGTATCGCCAAGAAACACGCTGCTTTATTTACTTTCGCTATCAGTTCTTGATGAACAGAGTATAGATGCCTATCTACATCTACAACAAACATCAACAGAGAACAGGAAATGGTGTAAACAAATAAGAATGTAACTATGTCTGATATCAACATATCGATTTGCCCTGCAATGAGCTTGGACGCGGCTTTCTGCTGCTTCTCTCTCTTTAACATTCAGCACATGCATCATTTGTACTTATGCTGTCATTTCTTCTGCCATGGATTTTAGAGTTTGATTTTTTGTTATACTAATGAACCTTTTTCACTTTGTATTATATCTCTGGAAGAAAAAAAGAAAAAAAAAAATGAAACTTACTTTTGGAACATTTTGTATAAGTTTCATTTTGATCCCTTATTATTGTAAATTTAAATAGAACATTAATAAAGAGTTTGTAACAAAGTATGAGAAATTTTATTCAGCAAACTGATAAAATTAATAAAAATTCTGATAACTTAGTTAAGACAATCAATACAGTAAGACATTTTACAGAAGTTCTTTCACACTTTATGGAAATGATTTTAGCAGTTGAGTTTTATGTATAAATGACGTATTTTTTACATCAATTTGCGTCTACCTGATAGGCAGAAGCAATATGTACATATCTTTATTCTTATATGTACATATAAGTATAAAGAAATCAATGTTATTAGTAGCCTGTTGAAGAATTCTTAAATATAAGACATGAGGTTCTATTTTCTACTGAAATTTAAGAATCTCATTTTTATAGGCAAATCTTTCTGCAAGTGACAATTTCTTTTCTGCAACAATGTCGCTATGTCATCTAAATTCTGAAACAAGGGTCAGTAATTTAATGGAGTGTAATTAAATTATACTTACCCTGAAGGTATCTGGTAATGTCTGAAATATCATATGTAACATACCTGCTTATGTTTCTTATGTTGATCTTCAGAATACTTAATAATGTCTTTAATAAGTTCTTGAAACCTCTGTACCATCTGCAAATGCAGAGTAGCAAGTTTTTCGGTAGAAGTCTTTAAAATATTCCATAATGGAGCAAAACTCCTAAGAAATATATATTTATTTTCAAACTAAATATGCAAAAAACAATCTTTCAAATATATATATACATATATATATACATTTTTTTAGGGACTCCTTTAATTTGTTTAAATATTCTGTTGTTGAATTTAAAATAACTTTCTTTTAATATTAGATTACTAGTGGCTTCAAGTGTTTGGGCTACGGGTGGGATGTATTTTTCGTCTAGTTTACTATTTATAATTTTGGTGATTTCGTCGATATCTATTGAAGGATAAAGGTTAATAATACCGAAGCTAATGAATTTATAGTCTTTATGGATTTCGAAGTTTTTAATTCTTTTTATGAAATCTTCGTTGGAATTTAAACTGTTTTGGGAGGATGATAAAATTTCACAGTAAATATTGATAATGAATTTTTGACTCCACCTGGCACCACTTCTGGAGAAGAAAACTGGAGGAAGTGAAGGATCACAAGTGCCAAACACCACTAAGTGGATAGGTATTGATTATGAGGGGGATCCCCCTAAACAGAAAGTACAGAGTGTCCTAAAAGTTCCAGTACTGACGCTGATGTATTTTTTATTTAAAAACAACAAACCTTAAAACGATTATTTTTATGCTAATTATAAAAGGCACATTTAAAATAATGGAGGAAAAAATACAGAACTTACATTTATAATAAATGTTCAAAATGTCCACCCTTTTCTAGGAGGCAAAGCTGAACTCGTTTGCGCATGTGTTTAGAAACTCGTTTTAACATGCTGGGAGTGACTTCTTGTACAGAAACGTGTACACACCTGCACAGAACCTGTATTACGAAATTGTCGAACGAGCTGATATAGCATATTTTTACTCAGTATTGCATCATCTGGATATTTATATCGCCAAACATCTTTCATACGACTTGCATTCAAAATAAGCTTCAAACAGTGTAATTCTCTGAATGCGTGATAAACTAATTTCACTATGAAGAACAAAATAACATAAAACTTTATTCTCACACAACTTGAGTGAGAAAAGAATCAAACGATAAAAATTAAAGAATTGATGCAATATTAAGCAGATGATAAAATTTAATATTTAAAAAAAAAATCATGGACACAATGAGTTCTTTAAGTTGGAGTACTGGAACTTTTAGGACACACTGTACTTCACTGCAGAAATTCCACTTCCTGAAGTTGAAAGTAAGGTGAATTAGTAATATATTAAATGTATTTAATAGCTTCAATTTTAAATTAAAATATTTAAATGTTTAAGTTTCATTTGAAAATTTAACAGAAAAATACATTAAAAGTGACACATGAAATGTAATATGTTATCCTAATAGTTAGACCATTTTGAAATAGGATTTATTAATATTAGTATAGTAAAGGGGTGGGATAAACATATTAATTATTAAAATACTCAAAATCTATTAAGAATGCTTGAATTTATTATAATTAAAGTATTAAAGTATGCTAATATAATAATATGAAGTGATAAAGCACATGAAGCAATAAAACACATCATTAATTATTTCATATTTATAGTATATAAACCAAAATTATTGAAGCTTTTAGAACCAAAATTTATTTCTCTAAGAGAAAAACAACACTTTTATCTGTTCGAGCCAACAACATAACAATGTGTAACATAGAAATAAAAGCATTTAATATATTATTTTATAAAAAACATGTACTATATTATTTTGCAATAAAAAAAAAAATGCATTTTTTTTTGTAACTGTAAAGTAATGGTAGCGTTATTGGACATATGTCCAAAAACACAACGAAATGAACTACTATATGATTATTTTGCCTTTCTCTTTCATAATGAAAGCAGGTGGGAATTTCGTACGAAAAAAATAAAGATATTTGAATCTTCTGTAACTTAGTTACTCCAATCAGGGAATGACCTTCAATTGCCTCTCTTAAGGAAAAAGATTATAGTATGGAAGTAATCCCATAATGTTACTTGAAGATAAACAATCAATCATGCAATATCTAGACACATTGGCAGATCAAGTGCATCCTGCAATGTTACATTTTTACTCTGAAGGCGACGGATGTTTCACGGACATTAATGCAACTACACATCGTGCAAAAATTATTTGAGATTGGATAAATGAGCATAAATATGAAAATGCAGCAAAAATACAAATGTGGCAGATTGACCATTTCTAGTTCGTTGACATTAAAAAAGATAATAAATCTAATGCAGAAACATCTACTTCAAACATTTTCTTCCTTTTGTCTTTGTAGTTTTTTATCGTTTCGAATACCTTAATGCTTTAGATAAACTCTGAATATTTATGTTTAGATTGAATATACCCTCACATCCAATTATGTGTTGTTTTTAATTTAATTTTTTGTATGTGTAAAAATAAATAAAAGAAAGCCTGCATAAATTTTTCATTACAGAATTTGAAACAAAAATCAAACACTTTTTCTATTACTTTTTATATATTTATTCTAAATTTTTACTTTCCGAACATACATATGTAAGGAAAGTATTGTAATCATGTCAAAAATTCGAATTCAAGATTTTGGTGTTTCTAATGTTTTGAGGTCCCCTGATTATGTTTTCACTATTTTTACGATGATGTATGCATGTGTGTGTGTATGTGAGTGAACACGCTAGCGTCTAAACACTTTGTTCAAATGAGCTGTAAGTTGGTACGCATGTTACAAGTCACCATAGCACGAACCCTATTGATTTTGATGAATCTGGCACTTATAGTTTTTTTACAGGGACACAAAGAAAAATTCTTTATCATTATGGCCTATGGGACCAAAATCTTAAAAGTGTGACATTAAACGCCTTATTCAATTGAGCAAAAAATTTATACACATATTATAGGTCACAGTTACTCAATCTGTGTAGAGTTTGGAAAATCTGGCACTTAGTTTTTTTACAGGGACACGAAAAACTCCTTATAATTATGGCCTATGGGACCAAATTTTAAAAAGTGCGATAGTGTCAAAACGCCTTATTAAACTGAGAAAATAATTTATGCACATATTATAGGTAATAGTTGCATGAACTGCATAGAGTTTGGTGAATCTAGCTCTTATAGTTTTTTTACAGGGACACAAAGAAAAATTCTTTATCATTATGGCCTATGGGACCAAATTTTAAAACGTGTGATAGCGTCTAAACGCCTTATTCAATTGCACAAAAAATTTACACACATATTATAGGTCAGTTTCACGATCTATATAGGTTTTGGTGAATCTAGCACTTCTAGTTTTTTTACAGGGACGCAACAAATAATTCTGTATCATTATGGCCTATGGGGTGAACTTATTTAAAGTATGATAGCTTCTAAATGCCTTATCCGTTTGAGTGGAAAATTTATATACGTGTTATAGGTCACCATCACACAAACTGTATGGATTTTGGTGACTCTAGTACTTAACGAGTTCTACGGGGACACAATTAAAAATTGTTCATCATTAAGACTTATAGGCTTAAATTATTTAAAGTGTGAGAGCGACTAAACTCCTTATTCAAATTAACCGAAATTTTATACACATGTTATACATCACTGTCACACAAACTTTATGAACTTTAGAGAATCTAGCACTTATGGTTCTTTTTACAGTGACAAAATGCAAATTTCTTTATAATTGTGGCATACGGGTTCAAACTTTAAAGTGCGATAGCGTCTAAATGCCTTATCTGATGGAGCTGAAAATTTATATAAATATTATAAGTCACTGTTGCACTAACTATAAGCATTTTGGTGAATCTAACATTTGTAGGTTTTTACAGGTACACAATGAATTATTCTTTATCATTATGATCTACATGTTTGGCAAAATAGCGTTAAATTAAACATCGTGTACTATATAAAGAAACATACCAAACACCCTATTATAATTTTCTCTTTTGTTTATTTAACAACTCCTCTTACTTTACTTTATCTACAAAACCGTTAGTTACTCAATGTTCGGAAAGTCAAGTGGAGTCACTCCAGATTTTTATTTTTTACTTTGGGCTAGGCCAGGTCAATGCAGACCTGTAGGTACAACCCATTTCTATGGTACAGCATTTGCTATGAAACCTCATATGACCAGCAGTTAATGTGTTAATCTTAAAAATTAAATTTTTTTGACTAACAAGATAAATAAAGAAAGATGAAGATGGAAGCATTATGTTATAAAAAAACTTCTTTAAAAAAATATTAATTTTTTTTCAAATTTGTGTTTGTTAAGCAACAGAGAAAAAATATTGAAAGTTAAAAAATTAAGAGAAAAACAATCTTACCCTTGTGAACAACAATTGCTAGCATGTTTCGCTAGTTTTACTAGCAACTTTGAGTTGGTTTCTTCAATAACAGACCTACAATTAAGATAAAAACATTTTTGTAATAAGCATAAGTTTAGAGTTGTAAAATTCTCAAGAATAATCTTTCTGAAAATATTCTTGAGAATATTCTCCTCGAAGAGAATAATCTTTCTGAAAATATTCTTGTGAATATTCTCCTCAAACAGAATAATCGAGATTTTTCGGATAGAAGATATGATGATTGGTAATTTAGAAATGTGTGCTCCTTATAAGAATTAATTTATGTGAAAGTTTAGAAAATTATGAAATTTTGCTTTTAATAAAATAATAAGATTAATTAAATAAATACTTAGTTGTAGGTATTTAAAAAAAAAAAAATCTCTTTGAAGCTAAAAGATAAAATCTTATATTATTGAATATAAAATTTAGTGATAACCCAAATAATAAAGTGACAAAGCATTGAAAGAGATTTTATTATTATTTTATTAAAGACACCTTTTTTTAAAAGGTGTCATTTAAAGAAAAATATTACTGACTACTGGTTTTTGCTTTAAAGAGCTTTACACTTATCTGTATGAGATGAAAATTAATTTATTAAACATCTACTTAAACAGTAAACATATGGGATTGTTCACCATCACCATTGAAAAAAAAATTGTCTGTGTAAAGAAGTGGCAAACTGACATATAGAGTTCAAAACATTAAAATTTTAAAAGCCAAAGAAAAAACAGAAACAATTTAGCTTAAACAAAGAAATGTTGATGATAAAGAACTGGATGAGTTGTCTGCACTTAAGCTTAAATGACCTATCATCGGAAAATGAAGCTGACAGTTAATTTTGATTCTAAATTTTGTGTAACAAGTAACCAATTACAAAACAAAATTTCATTTTTAAGTTATTTGTTACTTTGGTTTTTAATCTGAATAAAACATATTTGCTTATTTAGTATAAAATATTGTATAATTTAAATTTGCTAACTTTCTAGCGCAATTTATAATTTCATTTTTAAACTACAGATTTTTTTAATTCAGAGATTTTCAAGTAAATTGATTTTCATGCAAATTGATTTTATGCACTGCACACATTATCAAGTTGGTGATTAATTAAAAATCGTAAATATAATAAATAATAAAAATATGCTAAATTAAAAAACTGGTGTACAATCAATGTTAAACAATGATTTAATTAAGTTAAGTTAAAAAAGAGCACTGACATTTATGTTATGTATGAAGAGAGATTGGAAATCGTAAGGATTTAATGAGGTATTTGATCGCCGATTGTTAGCGAGAGAGTGGGAGGGATCATTAAAAATTGATATTGAACAATTCTACTTCTTTATAGGTTCTAGAAGCTAATAAAGTGTGTTTAAAATGAACATTACATTTATGCTGTGGATGGAAAAAGAATAGAAAAAAATTTTTTTTTTTTTTTTGGACAAAATAGAGTGACCTGAAATTTCTGCACTATACTGTTTTTAAAAAAATCTGTGACATATGTCTCATGTCTTGCATTTTCTGCCATGGGGATTACACAGATCTACAAAATTAATGTTGGCAAAATTTGATTTGATAATTTTAGTTGCTACAAATGTTTTTTGGTATGCTGAAACTGAAAATGAACTCAGTTCTTCTCTATCATGCATTTGTCAAAGCAGAGTGTCTACAGACACAATTTCATGTTGGTACACATGAAATTGTATGTTTCCATGATAAATTATGAAAATATACTATAAAAGTTATCACAAAATTATGTTGGTGGAAGAGTCATGTAAATAATCTGGTGTGCCACTCACATGGCGGCACAACTTGAAATACACTTCCATCAATTTTCATGTACTGTCACACTATAATCTAGTTCTTTTGTGTAGCCCTATAAATGAACAATGATTTCCATACTATATTCTACATGAAACATGTTTTTATGCATATTAAAAATAATATATTTTTGTTTCATTTGGTTTAATGCAGTCTATAGATGTTTAAACTCTACTTACCAGTAATTTCCCCAGACGTAATGTATATTTGAATTCTCTTAGGTGTCCCTGTACATAAACCATTTGCTTGATCTCAACGAAAAGTTTTGTGTAGCATCTATATATGATATACATTTAGAATACCAAGTTTGGACTTTCTGCTAATATTTTATTTGTTCTTGAGATATTCTGATAACAGACACACAGACCAACTGCTAAAAACATTTTTGGATACAGGGGACCTCAAAAAACGTAAAAATATAACGTAAACTCAATTTTGAAAATTTGGCCCCAAAACAATACTTTCTCTCTACCATATATATGGGTAAGAAAAAGTAAAAATTGTCTTGGCAGACATCCTGTATTGACAAAAATCTATATGTGATAGAGAAAAACTGGCTTAATTTTTGGTCAGCACACCAAAAAACAAAGATCTGCCAGAATTATCAAATCAAAATTTTAGATGTAGACCCGTGTTATTCATTATTTGCTTTTAAATGCTTTTTATCTTAAATATATGAATATTTAGAAAAATTGCTTTATGGAACTTATCTTAGAATATTCTCCAATTGAAAATTATGAATTGTAAAGAGAATATAGTGAAATAAGGTTTGTTTATTCTAGTTATGCATGTCAAACTGAATAATTATGAATAAATATTATAATTCAAGTCATAAACATGAAAAATTTTTATGTATTTAAAAAAAAGAATATTCTCCATTATTCTCTGATTTTGAAGCTTCTCAGAATATTCTCATTCTCGGAGAATATTTTCACCTCACATTTCTACACAGGTTCATAAAACAAATAATATGAATAAAACTTAACAGAAGAATAGAAGCAAATTAAATATTTACCTTTCTTTGAAAAATTCTGCTAAATCTTTTGTAACAACATAGCCATATTTCATGTTCCGATACAAAACTTCAAACCCATTGTTTCCTTCACCCTAAATAAAACAAAACATACTTGCTTTTACACAACTTCAAACAAAATTATTAAAACTAAGTAAAAATTTTTGGTTTAAAGGTTAATAATTTTTTTTATGATGACTAAAGAAATACAATAGAATTTTGAAAATTTTCATAATACTCTAATTTGGTCATACATTCATTTTTTGATATATATATATATATATATATATTATTTTTTTTTCTTTTACTTTCAATAACATTTACAATTTATTATTGCCTGAAATTGTTCATGAGACTACTAATTAATATAACAAATATTCAATTTCATATTAGATTTAGTTAAATTGCCTTTGGATAAACATGTATGCAGATTAGAAAAATATAAAATATCAGCATATAGGGACAAATGGGGCAAACAAATTGAGGTCTAATGGGACAGCTGGATTGATGATGTATAGGCACTTATGATAAGCATGACTAATTAAAAACTTGATAAAAACACCTAAAGTAGATAATAAAATATTAAAGAAAAAATTCTCAAAAATACCTAAATTAATATCTAAGCATATTTCTGTTTCAGAAAGTTCTAAAAGTACTTTTGTACTAAATGATTTTTCAAATAATGAAGATTTTCTAGGAAGTATTTATGTCACAGAAAATATTCTTTTAGAGCAAATATCTGTACATTATTTTGTCTTAGTAAAATTTGAAGGGAAATGTATCATTATGTGGTGATGACTGTTGAAATAAACCACGGAATTCATGGAAGACCTTTTTCTGAATTACCTTACAAAAATATGTTATTTGGTGAACTCCGAGAAAAGGTGTCACATGACATTTACATTTTAAAATTACTTTTATTGATTCATGTTACACATTATGGTTGACGATTGCTTGATAGGTCCACATGTGTTCCAAGGTCATCTGACAAGCAATACATATTTGGAGTTTCTGGAACATCATCTTCCAGGATTACTTGATGTCATTCCTGTACCCCAACGAGCGGAAATCATTTTCCAACATGATGAGTCCCCTGACATTCGTTCAATGCCATTCGGGACTTCTTGACTCAGCAGTATCCGCGATGGATTGGTCATAATGAACCAGTTTCTTGTCCACCTACATCGCCATTGGACTTCTATGGTTGGTTGGGGTTTCCTGAAGCAAGAAGTTTACTGCACAGAAGTTGCCAATTTGCAAAATTTAAGAAGCCGGCTCGATGATGCAATAATAAAACTGAGGGATGAGCTTTCACTAAGCGCTACTGTGGTTTCCATTCGTAAGAGGGCAAGGGCATGTATCAGGTGTGGGGGTGACCAATTTCAGCAGCGGCACTAAATTTTACACATCCTTTCGAATGAATATGTACTTTAATCATAATCATGAGATATGTCTTTTTTTTTTTTTCTTCTTCTTTTTGCATTTTCCTTTGTGAAAGATGTGAAAAACGTCATACTTCTTTTGTTTCCATTCCATTGTGTTTGTAAACTTAATACAACTGCTACTTGTTTGCTTTTAAAACTTTCTTTTTTGCATCTGACAAAACAGCGGGCTGAAGGCGGACATGAAATCAGGAACGACCATGGCACACTGTGAGTATCCTTCTAGACGAATGTCGAGTTCAGTGATGAATGTTTTTCAAACAAAAAGGCTAAATTTCTTCTGAACCAGAACACCGATATGGTTCATTTTGAGCTCATTCTAAAGCTTGTGGAATAAAGAAGTTTTTGGTAAATTTGACCGATTGTAGCTTGAACGGTGTTTGCAGAATTGCCGGTTAAAGAATTTGGCGACAACTCTATTTTAAACTTCGCCAATGTTTTAGCGCTTGTAGCTCGCCGTCAGATTAAGGTATCCTGATGTAAATGGTATCACCCGATAGGATTTTTTCTGCTTTTTCCAAATATGTGCATATTTCACGTGTAAGCCTTTCAGGAAGCTCACAAATTTGGTTTTTTTCAGACGGGAGGGAAATAAACAGACTTTTCTTCTATCTACCATAACTCTAAAATGGTTAGAGATAGGACAGGGTTTCTATGGTGTTTTATGCTCCCCATGGGCTGTTCTATCACCTCTTTTCGTTTAGCAGATTATGTCAAACTCACCCTGTATATATATATAAACATTGAAATCCGTCAAAATCTAAGTTTAAGTTCCTAGTACTTCCTGTAGCTGTATTCTAGCTCGCCACAGTCAAGTCTGGAGCCCCAATGCCTTCAGCAATCTCTTACCTGCTTTTTACTCCCCCTTCCTTGCGGTTAAAGTTGAAAGTTTTGCAAAATCTCATCAAAATGCATATTGCGTACATTTAATCAACACCCACACACCAAAATTTGCCATCCGTAGGTAATTTGGATGGATTTGAGCTTCAAAATCTGTTTTTTGTCCTGCCCGCCCCAAGGGGAAGGGGACAAACTTACTTTATATTGCATGCTGCATATACATACCTAACCGACACATGAAAAAATAGAGATCCTGAAATTATTTAAAACAGAGCTATGCTTTAAAACTTTTTTCTTTTTTAAATCTCCCCCCATTAAAGGAGGGAATTTCATAAAATCTCTTCATACTATGAGTTAGATACATATAATCATCCCTCACATCAAAAAACTTCCAACCTAAGATAATTTAGTGCAGCATTACGCATGAATACATGTTTTTGCCCCCATTCTTCAAAGGGCAGTAGGTAGGAATTTCCCAAAATCCTTTGTAGTGTGTGTTGAGTTTGATTTTCTCGTGTGTTGAGTACCATTCTTCGAAAATCTTTTCCCTCCCCTCCCCCCTTAAAAATCCAAAATCACAGAATTTTTTTTTTTTTTTTTGCACACAATCTGGTCTTTCCATCTGCAATTTCTTCACCGTGAAGTAATTTGAAGCTGAGTTATGCTTATAAAGGAGTTTGTGCCTTCTGCCCCAAAGGGGACAGGGGAGTACTTTGCAAAATCCCGTCTTAGTGGAGGGGTCAGGCTCCAAAAACCAACCTGGTCACTAAAATTTGTGACTCTATTTCCCATAGAATCATCATGGCAGTCCTGAGTCAGCGAATCAGTGAGTTTACTCTTTTATATGTACAGATTTGTTTATTTTTTTTTTTATGAACTACTTGGCTTAAGGTGGCTGTCACAAAAATACAGTCCTTAGCGAAGAATGTCCTATCTACTTCAGCATTAAAATTAAAAATATACCCAGGATTATAAATAAATAAAGCTCTTTAATACAGATTTGAATTAGCTTTCATTTTCTTATTATTTAATTTTGATAATGACGTCATGTTGTCATGTGCCTAAGCAAATTTAATATATTTTTTATTATTATTCACATGAAAATACATTTTATTATATGTCGAAAAATAAATCTACTCGTAAACTTCTTTGGCAACAATTAAAAATTAAAATAAATTGTTTTAAAGTTTTAGTATAGAAAAAATATTTATATTTTATATCAGATTAATTAAAAATTTACATTTTCCCAGTATAAATAGTAGCCTATGATTTATCCAGACTATTATCTATCTCTGTACCAAATTTCATCCAGATCCGTTTAGCTGTTGTGGTGTGATTGAGTAACAAACATCCACCATCCATCCAAAATTTCGCATTTATAATATTAGTATAGATTAGAACATGAACAAATAATTTTCAGAAATATTGGAGATGCTCAAACTGCTGCTGTATAGAAAAAAATTCTGAAAAATTCCCCACAATATATATAATTATCTTATTAAAAACAGAATAAAAAAATATTTAAAAAATAAAAGCAAGAAAAAACAGTTATTTTTCAATATAAAGAAAACTGTAGGACTCGAGGAATGTAAATTATAAATAAATAAAATTACGGTTGGAATGTGCTTTACGGTCCTTCTTGGCGACTCGCGGATAAAGATGCCAACCTTAGTAACCACGGTGTTTTTGTGCCGCTGAACGATCGATGTTTGAAATGTGGTAACCTCCCCATGATGTTTTGAAACTATGATTTTCGCGTACGTTATTGTTGCCAAATGAATTTTGTGCATTTTAAAGACTCGTGGAGTTTGTGCGAGATGTATTTAGTAATATTTTTTTTTTGGTTTTTATATATGGGTTACTGATCGATGCGAAACGAAATTTCCTACGTTTTAAAGATTCATGGAGTTTGTGTGAGACGTATTTAGTGATATTTCTTTGGTTTTTATGTACGCTTTACTGATCAATGCGAAACGAAAATTCGTATGTTTAAGAGATTCATGCAGAATGCGGGTGAGGTATAGAGTGATGTTTTGTTTGTGGTTTTCATGTACGCTCCGCGTACATACGTGCATATTACTGGTCGCTGCAAAACGACATTTCGTCCGGAGGACATCATTTGGATAAAATGTGCTTTTAAGGCAGTGATTTTTTTTTTGTGTGTGTGGGGGGAGGGGAGGCAGTGATTTATTTTTTCTTTTCTGGAGGGGGGAGTGAATTTTTTTTTTTTTTTGGGGGGGGGGGGAGGGGGGAGTGATTTTTTTTGGGGGGGGAGGAGTGATTTTTTTTTGTGTGTGTGGGGGGGGCAGTGATTTTTTTTTTAGGGGGGGCAGTGATATTTTTTTGGGGGAGGGGGGGGCAAAGTGTTTTTTTTTGGGGGGGCAGTGTTTTTTTGGGGGAGGGGGGGCACAGTGACTTTTTTTGGGGGACAGTGATTTTTTGGAAGGGGGCAATGTTTTTTTTGGGGGGGGTAGTGCTTTTTTGGGGGGGGAGGGGGTTCATGTACACGGAGCGTACAGACGTGCATATTACTGTTCCCTGCAAAACGAATGCTTCGCGTCCACTGCAAGCGGGAGGCACCGAGGACGCGGAGGGCCCTCCGGCGAAAAAGCTTTATGACATGAGTAACGAAACGCATCCACTGCAAGCGGGAGGCACCAAGGACGCGGAAGGCCCTCCGGCAAAAATGCTTTATGACATGAGTAACGAAGCAAAATAAAGGGATTTTTTTAATTTTACTGATCGATGCGAAACGAAATTTTGTATGTTTTATACATTCATGCACAATGTGGGTGTGGTATCCAGTGTTTTTATTATTATTATTGTTGGAAATATTCCAGCTCCCAACTTTTCCAACGCCATTACTTTGGCAGATAACTTTGAAGTCATACTTAAAAAGGAAATTTAACCTTTATTAATTGCTTAAGTTTTATTAAAAATATTGATCAACTTAATTGTTAAAAAGTTTATTCATTACTTATTAAAAGGTTTATTTTTATTAATTATATAAATGAAATAGTTAATACCTCTTTTATTCACTTTAAAAACACTTACCTGTTTAACGCCGGTGTTCGTTTTGTTTTCGGCGTGTTCCGTGAATGAATCATTTGATTCATTCACGTTTCTGGCGACATGCCGCTATTTTTGCAACGGCCTCAGTTAGCGGTTGCAGGTAACGTTGTTGCATCGTGTAGTCGTTCAACGGCACATGCCGATTCACCGCGAATATGCAAATCTTCATAAAATGAAACCTATAAATAGGGAGGAATGACAGTATATGCTCTCGGCGGCTGTCAAGCATAGTCGCGATGTTTTTGTTGCAGACGCAGGTCGTCTTGCCGTTTTTCCAGTTAAATTATAATTTCATTTCGTTTAATTCTTTTTAATTTAAACTGTTAAAGGAACAGTTCATTTTTAGTATAATAATAGTAATGATGAATGATTAATAGTTGAATTAATAGTTTAAAAATGAATATCAGGTGTTAAATTTTTCTTGATCAATTTAATGATTAGTTTAAAAAATGCTTAAAGCTAAAATAGCGATAGTTTTTTTGGAAACGCTATTAATAAATTAAATTGTGTTTTTCCTTCAAATATATTCAGTGTGATCTATGCTCATCATCAGCTGCATCTTGCATTATGATCTAATATTTCTTGGAAATGTTTCTCTTCAATATGTTTGTTTAAAGTCTTCAAATAATCCAATGATTTTGTAAGTACTGTTTTATTAATCTTTAAAGAGCGGCAGTTTTAGACACCACCTATAATAGGATGGTGTATGATGTTCACTTACCTGGATACTATGTTTGAAGCAGCAGATACTATGGATGTTTTGACTTGTGTTTTTTGTATAAATCTTCCATAATTTGCATTTAAATAGATTTATTCATATATATATTTAATAATTCTTCTTTTTCTGTTTATATATATATATATATATATTTATTTAAAGCTATAAATAAAATTGAAATTTATTTTAAAACTTGTGTCTTTCCTGTGCCACACACACATTGTTAGGATCAGGTAACGTTTTTCCACTGTGTATAATATAACTCTTCTTTAATTTTTCTTTATGTTTGTATGTTGAACTTTTCAACATTTACAACATATTTAGGGTTATGGGCTTCAGAAACCGGTCCATACCATGTGTGAGTGGTCTTTAATTTTGGCACAGTGTTTCTAGCAGCTTTAATATCTAAATTGTTTTGAGGGGTTTTTTTTTCTTGCTAAACATGGCCTTGACCTTGAGTCCTTCAATTGAAAAACTTACTTATAAAAATTACTCAAGTTGGTCTCGTGATATTAAATTTTTACTTAAGGAGAAAAATGCATGGGAAATAGTTACAGGTACTGAAAAACCTCCTAGTGATGAAGATTTAAAATTAAAAGAAAGTTTTGAAAATCGGTCACGTGTGGCTTTGACCACAACTTATTTAAATTTAGATTCAGAATTAAAATGCTTAATTGAAAATTGTGAAAGTCCAAGCGATGCTTGGCAAGTTTTGAAATCTAACTTGGTCCCTGACAGTCGGGTTGAACATTTTTCATTATTTCATAAATTTTTGGACTGTTTTATGAAAGATAATGAATCTATACGTACTTACTCGGCGAGGCTCTCAGAGATTATTGAACAACTCCGAAATATGGGTAAGCCAGTAGCAGACATTTATGCCTGTTATCAAATTCTTCGTCGCTTACCAGATAGATTTCAGCCAGTTATACAATTTTTGCTTAGGCTAGATGATAAAATTTTTTCATTTAAGGAAGTTGTTTCTCATTTAATCGCTGAAGAGACCCGCCTAGAATTACGTGATCTTGAATTTAATAACTCTAAATCTAATATTGAAGTTCAGAATGTTACATGTCCCTCTAATTCTGGTAATAAATTTTTTAAGAAAAATGTTAAATGTTTTAGATGTGGCCGAAATGGTCACTATAGTACAAATTGTTTTGCTGCATTACCTAAAAGGTCTTTTTCTAAACCTAAAAATGTGCCTTCTAGAAATTTTAATGTTGGTAAAAAACCTTTCGGAAGGGGAGCAGAAACTCGTCCACAAGTCAGTTTCACTAATTCAGTTTCTCCTCAAAATTTCTTTGTGACTGAATCCTTACTAAACTTTAATTTGGATGGCAGAAACAGCTGGGTCTTCGATTCGGCTGCTTCGCACCATTTTTGTAAAGTCAAAGAATATTTTTGGAATTTTCAAAAGGTTGATAATGAAAGCATGTCTGTTGCGGTGGACGAGGTCAGCTTCCCGATCGAAGGTAGAGGTATGGTAAAAATGCTGTTTAATAATGTTGTGTATCAGTTTAATAATGTATTGTATTCTAGTAAATTGAGGAAGAACCTCATGTCGGGACCATGTATAGATAGTATGGGAGGAAGTTATATTGGAAAAGGGGGAAAAATTTCAGTGTTTAATAGAGATGGTAATTTTGTTTTTAATGCTAAACTTAAAGAAGGTATATATTATGTTTTTCCTAGAATTTTAAAGAATCCTGAATTTGAAATTAATGGGGGGCTAGGAAATAAAAATTTAAATGTTTTTTCTCACATGCCTGTTGCTGCTGTGGTTGATCTCAATTTGGTAGATACTTGGCACTCTCGTTTCGCCCATGTTGGTAAAGATCTTGTGGTCCATACCAGTAAGCAGAATTGTGTTCATGGATTGCCAAGATTAAAACATACTAAAAATTTTTGTGAACCTTGCCGTCTTGGAAAACAGAGATGCAGGTCATTTAAACCTATTCAAGGTGGGCAATCTAGAGAACCACTTGAAAGACTGCATTTAGATGTTTGGGGACCAATTAGTATTTTAGGGCGAAACGGTGAGAGGTTTTTTTTGACAATTACAGATGAGTTTTCCAGGAAAATTGCTATCTACCCAATGGTAGAGAAAAGTCAGGTTTTTTATATATTTTTTAAACATGTAACTAGAGCTGAACTGTTCCTCAATAAAAAACTTAAAGCCATTCGTAGTGACAACGGTACAGAATTCTGCAATGCCAACTTTCAGGACTTTTGTGAAAAAAGGGGTGTTAAACACGAATTAACAAACGTGTACACGCCTGAGCAGAATGGTATTAGCGAGAGGGCTAACCAAACTATTTTAAACTGTGTACGTGCCATACTAATTGAAAGCGGCATGCCTTTTAAGTTTTGGCCTGATGCCGTCATTTATTTTGGCTACACTTGGAACAGAGTCTGTCACCGGGGTCAATCAAAGACACCATTTGAACTATATCAGAACACTAAACCTTCAGTTAAACATCTGAGAGCTTTTGGTTCAGTGGCATATGTTGGTATACCAAAACAACTAAGAAGTCATAAATTACAGCAAAAATCAAAAAAGGGATATGTAATTGGATATTCATTAAAAACTAAAGGATTCCATATATGGGTAGAGGAAGAAGACAAAATTTATGAAACTTTAAATGTAACTTTTGATCCAGAGGATCGTGTGTACAGAAGTGGAGCAGTGCTGGGCCCTTCACCTGACCTTGAGGTATCTAGAAAGGAAAGAGATTGTGCGAGCTCCGACCCACCGCCCACGATTACGATAATGCCGGAAAGTGAGGCAGAGGAGGTGCGTCCACAAGTTCCGCCAAAGGTAACCAGTTGGAACAGGTGTCTAGTGAAGAGAAGGACTGGCACACGCACTGATGTGTACTACTATCCTGTAGGAACTAATTCTAGATTAAAGTCTATAAAAGAAATAGAAAAATATTGTAAAAGCCATAATATCCTTTTTGATGCAAATTTATTTAATTTTTCACCCATTGATACTTATGAAGGGGTTATACCAAAACAGACTTCAGAATCTTCCTCGGAATCTTCAGAACATTCAGAGTCTAATTCGCCTCAACCTTCTAGTTCCGCTGTTTTATGACTAGATGTCAACATTCCAAGAACCTTCAACCAAGCTCAAAAATCTGCCCAATACCATGAATGGAAGAAATCTATGGATGAAGAAATTGGGGTTATGTCTGAAAGAAATGTCTGGCACCTAGTTAAACCACCGCCTGGTAAAACCGTAATTGGTAACCGGTGGGTCTATACTATAAAACGTGATGAAAGTGGAAGAATTGCACGCTATAAATCACGTCTGGTTGCCCAGGGCTTCAAGCAAGTGAAAGGCGAGTCATATGATGAAACCTTCTCCCCAGTCGTCAATTTTTCTATCATCAGATTTTTTTTCAGTTTGTTGGTTTCAAATTTAGGCTGGTATAACATCCAGTGTGATGTGAAGGCAGCATATTTATATGCACCCCTTACTGAAGAAATTTACATGAAGCAACCTCCTGGATACATCGTAAAAGGGAAGGAAGAATTCGTATGTAAACTAGACCGTGCCCTCTATGGACTACACCAGAGTGGCAGGCTGTGGTTTTACGAACTGAATGGTGTGCTTCTTGAGATAGGTTTTTCGAAGTTTCAGTGGTGCAATTGTGCCTATAAATATGAAAATTATATTATTTTACTAGTCTATGTGGACGACATAGTGGTTTTTGGAAAAAGTAAAGAAAAAATAGATAAAATTATTAAAGTTTTAGAGTCTAAATTTGATTTAAAAATGTTGGGACAAACAAAGAATCTTTTAGGAGTAAAATTTAATTATAAACAAAACAGTGTAGAAATTAATCAAACCAACTACATTAAAGAAGTTTTTGAAAGATTTAAACAGTTTCATCCCCCAATTACTTCATTACCAATAGTTAAAGGTGTTAAATTTTCAAAATTGGATTGTCCATCAAATAATACAGCTCAATTAGAAATGGCTAAGTTTCCCTATCGTAATGTTCTTGGTTGTCTGTCTTTTATTGCCAGCAGAAGCCGACCTGATATAACATATGCTGTGAACATTTTCAGTCAGTTCCAAGCAAATCCTGGATTGACGCATTGGACGGGTTTATTGAAATTATTAGGATATATTAAATATACAGAAAATTTAAAATTAAGTTTGAAATGTAATAAAATTGAACTTGTTGCTTTTTCGGATGCAGATTTCGCATCCAACAGGGATGATTTTGTGTCTGTAGGTGGACAGATTGTTTTGTTAGGCCAGAGCCCAATTTCATGGCGTACCTTTAAACAACGTGGAGTTTCTCTATCTACGATGGAAAGTGAGTTTATCGCCATGACAGAATGTGTTAAAGAGCTGATGTGGTTCAGCAATGTTATTGATGATTGTTTTGAATCCAATATAATTTATAAAAAGCCTTCTTTACCTATTCTTTATGCTGACAATCAGTCAGCAATTGATTTTTCTAAATCTCCAATTGAGAACAGCCGCAGCAAGCATATAAATGTAAAGTTGTTTTTTATTAGAGAATGGTTCTACGAGGGAAAATTTGACTTAAAGCATATTCCTTCTAAACTTAATTTAGCAGATCCATTCACTAAAGGTTTAACAAAATGTGATTTATATAAATTTACCTCACAAATTTTTGTTGAGGATGAGCAATCCGATTAAATTAAGACAGTAATCTTTGGTTAAAAAATATATATATATATATGTATAGTTTTTTTAAATTAATTTTTTTTTCAAATGATTAAAAGTTTTTTTAAGGAACTGGGAATATAAATAAATTATAATGTGTAAATGTATAAATAAGTAATATTGGTATTGAATTTGTATTGTATATATTAAATTTGTAGTATATTTATAGTAGAATATTTGTAGTAAATTATATTATATTGTTGTAGTATTAATATTATAGTAATTGCATTTGTAGTGTTGTCTAAGTCATGCATCTTTCATCGGTATGAGTGATACTAGGCCTAGTATAAGTGTGTAATCATCTATCACTCATTAAATTTGTGTCCGTCTAAATGTTATTAGTAAATTTTTTTTGAATTTGTATAATGTATGAGTGTTCCCAGTATCAAATTAATACAATTATTTTTAAATTTGTTTATTGCATTACATGAATGTTGAATATAGAGATATTAATGAATTTGAATAATATAATGAACTTTTAATATACGTCTAAATGTTTAAATAATTTTTGATTACTATAAAAGGATTGAAATTTAAATTGGAATCTAAAAATTTACTATTGTATGTTTATATATATATTTAATGAGCTTGAATTAGTCTATTTAAAAAAAAAAAAAAAAAAAAAAAAAAAGAGAAAAATGATTTAACTGTTTCATATAATTTTTTTTACGACTGTAGTAATGTCGTTGTGGGGGGCAATGTTGGAAATATTCCAGCTCCCAACTTTTCCAACGCCATTACTTTGGCAGATAACTTTGAAGTCATACTTAAAAAGGAAATTTAACCTTTATTAATTGCTTAAGTTTTATTAAAAATATTGATCAACTTAATTGTTAAAAAGTTTATTCATTACTTATTAAAAGGTTTATTTTTATTAATTATATAAATGAAATAGTTAATACCTCTTTTATTCACTTTAAAAACACTTACCTGTTTAACACCGGTGTTCGTTTTGTTTTCGGCGTGTTCCGTGAATGAATCATTTGATTCATTCACGTTTCCGGCGACATGCCGCTATTTTTGCAACGGCCTCAGTTAGCGGTTGCAGGTAACGTTGTTGCATCGTGTAGTCGTTCAACGGCACATGCCGATTCACCGCGAATATGCAAATCTTCATAAAATGAAACCTATAAATAGGGAGGAATGACAGTATATGCTCTCGGCGGCTGTCAAGCATAGTCGCGATGTTTTTGTTGCAGACGCAGGTCGTCTTGCCGTTTTTACAGTTAAATTATAATTTCATTTCGTTTAATTCTTTTTAATTTAAACTGTTAAAGGAACAGTTCATTTTTAGTATAATAATAGTAATGATGAATGATTAATAGTTGAATTAATAGTTTAAAAATGAATATCAGGTGTTAAATTTTTCTCGATCAATTTAATGATTAGTTTAAAAAATGCTTAAAGCTAAAATAGCAATAGTTTTTTTGGAAACGCTATTAATAAATTAAATTGTGTTTTTCCTTCAAATATATTCAGTGTGATCTATGCTCATCATTAGCTGCATCTTGCATTATGATCTAATATTTCTTGGAAATGTTCCTCTTCAATATATGTTTGTTTAAAGTCTTCAAATAATCCAATGATTTTGTAAGTACTGTTTTATTAATCTTTAAAGAGCGGCAGTTTTAGACACCACCTATAATAGGATGGTGTATGATGTTCACTTACCTGGATACTATGTTTGAAGCAGCAGATACTATGGATGTTTTGACTTGTGTTTTTTGTATAAATCTTCCATAATTTGCATTTAAATAGATTTATTCATATATATATTTAATAATTCTTCTTTTTCTGTTTATATATATATATATATATTTAAAGCTATAAATAAAATTGAAATTTATTTTAAAACTTGTGTCTTTCCTGTGCCACTCACACACATTGTTAGGATCAGGTAACGTTTTTCCACTGTGTATAATATAACTCTTCTTTAATTTTTCTTTATGTTTGTATGTTGAACTTTTCAACATTTACAACAATTATTATTTTTGGTTTTCATATACGCGGACCGTACAAACGTGCATATTACTGTTCCCTGCAAAACGAAATTTCCTGCTTAATTAAATAAATCTCTTTATTTTGCTTCGTTACTCATGGCAGAAAGCTTTTTCGCCGGAGGGCCCTCCGCGTCCTCGGTGCCCATGGGTGAAAGTAAAAAATTTTCGCTGGACTGAAGTAAATATATATATTTTTTATAATATTGGGTAAAATATAATAAACTCATACATAATGTATATAGATATTCAAAACATACATTTTCAAAGGTTACATTAAAAAGCATAAGTATGAAAACTTAGAATTATTTATTAATATATAATTGAATTAACATTAATAGGGATTATAACACATAAAAAAAGACTGAATTCAGTCAATAGACGGCACCGAGGACGTGGAGGACCCTCCGGCGAAAAAGTTTTCTGCCATGAGTAACGAAGCAAAATAAAGGGATTTATTTAATTAAGTATGAGATTTGCTTCGTGTTTTTAAAAGCAAAATAAAGGTATTTATTATTTAAGTATGAGATATGCTTCGTGTTTTTAAGAAGTTTTGAAATTTTATGCATTTTAAATATTCATGCAGAATGCGGGTGAGTACAGTCGGCAGCAAAAGTATCCGAGCACTAGCAAAAATTCCTACGTAAAAGATGTACACTTAATATTGTTTTGTTAAATGAATCATTGTCGAATCATATTCTTAGACTGACTAACAACATGATTCGATAAGGATTTATTTAACAAAACTCTATTAAGTGTACTTTTTTTACGTAGGAATTTTTGCTAGTGCTCGGATACTTTTGCTGTCGACTGTATTCTGTGATGTTTTTTTACATTGTTTTCATGTGCGCGGAGCGTGCACACGCCGAAGCGCAGTGCTAGTGCGATGTTAAATGTAACCTCACTTGCGTCTCTCCGAGAATGTCACCCAATCGCAATGCTAATGCGATGTTAAATGCAACCTTACTTGTGTCTCTCCGAGATTGTCGCCGAAGCGCAGTTCTAGTGCGATGTTAATTGCAATCTTACTTGCGTATCTGTATATTACTAATTTCTACATAAAGTTGCCGAAGTGCAGTGCTACTGCGATGTTAATTGCAACCTTACTTGCATATCTCCGAGATTGTCGCCGAAGCGCAGTGCCAGTGCGATGTTAATTGCAAACTTACTTTCGTATCTCCGAGATTGTCGCCGAAGCGCAGTGGTAGTGCGATGTTATTTGCAACCCTACTTGCGTACCTCCGAGATTGTCGCGCATAACGCTGTAGTAGTGGGACGTTTAATCCACTCTGCTTATACTACAGTCAGCAACAAAAGTATCCGAACACTAGAAACAATTCCTATGTAAGAAAAAGTACACTTCATACGGTTTTGTGAAATAAATCCTTGTCGAATCCTGTTCTTAGTCAGTGTAGGAACATAATTCGACAAGGATTTATTTAACAAAACCGTACGAAGTGTACTTTTTTAACATAGGATTTTTTGCTAGTGTTCGAACACTTTTGCTGCCGACATCTTTCGTATGTTTTACTTTTCCAATTTTGGCAACAGTAGGGTAACTTCATTTGAAAAACATACTTGTATGGTAAAGGTAGTGGTGAATTTTTGTTTGTTAATTTATGATATATCTTATAGAAATGTGTCTAAGTAGAATATAAACTAAAAATATGTTTGGCGTATTCTTTTAAATTTTGAAATTTCGTAACTATATGCATTTTCGAAATTTGTAGCGAGGATTAAAGTTTTGTTTCTTCAAGGATTATGTATGTTGCAGGATTGATTATAAAATTTTGAAATGGGTAAGTAACAAAAATCTTGTTTTTTATTTATATATTTATCTTTTGTATCTGTTGGGTAAATTAGGGTGTTTTTGTTTTGTAATGTTTAATATTTGTTAGGGTAAAAATGTGTTTTACGGTCCTTCGGTATTTAGCTGATAACAATTGTGAAAAATTTGTATTTTTCTTTACTCAAGTATTTGTAAGATATTTCTGACGCTTTATGTTTACATACTTGCTTTAAAGCACGTAAATCGGCCCTTTTCGAAAAAATGGGTATGAAAACCGTGCTTCCAGTCCGCCATTTTGGAAAGGACGGGAGAGAAAACCGCGACACCGCGCAGACTCGGCGAGTTCGGAAAAACTCGCCAAGAAGGACCGTAAAGCACATTTTTACCAAAACTACAATTTTAAAAAACTTCTGAAAACTTTAACAGTGCAATACTTCTGTAATGTAGAGGGACAATAATTAAGAATGTTTTATGAAAATCTATTGACTGAAAAGTTCAATAAGGCAACATGAGATAATTATTAAAACCTAATTTTTTGTTGTAAAGGGCAGATAAAAAGAATTTTAGAATATTTAAAGTTCAATTATTTCAAAATTTCTTTATAACTTAATCATAAGAAGACTTTCAAAATTTCAATTTTAATGAATAAATAACTTAATTTTTTTAATTATCTTATTATGAATGATATATAATGTTTGAAAAAAGGAAGAATGAAAATATTTCTGAAAACTCCGAGAAAAAAGAAAAATACTATGAAAAAACCATGATAAAACTGGGTTTTTTCCAACCCTGATTTAAAAATGTCCCATTAGCATCCAATCTCCCCTATGCTTTCTGTATGATGTACTTTTTGTCAAGTGGTGCATTACAAGCTCTTTCTACCTGATCAAACCATGACTCTGTTGTTGCTCATCTCCAAAGACTAGCAGGGCTAAATCAGGTCCATGAAATTGTGTACCCTAAACTAAAGAAATCTAGAACAAATAGTAATAGAGCATTGTCAGTAAAACCCTGCTTTGAAAGCCTGCCAGCACACAAAAATATGATCAGGGAAAACCTGCTCAATAGAACACTTGGCACAGACTTCAAAATGCTTGGAACCACCCAAAAATGTCAACGATCTAAGAGTCTAAGGTGACTACTGAGGAAGCAAGTGATGGTGGTTTGATCTGGTCTGTTATAATGAAGTGCTAGAGAGCCACCTGGCTGGTGACTCAGATATCATTATCAATGGTGCACTGGTGGAACACGCCAAGACGATTTATTCTTGTTCTTGACCAATGAAAACAAGTATGTTGTGGCCACCATATGACTTTCTTCTATATTTTCCTATACAAATTCACTCAGTAAAAATAATTTATTAAAATTATTTTAAAAAATTATCTTCCATGATAATGCAGACGATTTCCATATTAGAGGAGTAGTCAGTAGTATAACACTAAATATCCAAAAAAGTCAATTTTATTCTCAATATTACATTTAATATATTTTTTTTTATGAAAAAAAATCGATAACTTTATAAGTTATCGCAGATAGATGGTTCAACCATTCGTTTTAAAGGTATTGGCGAGCTCTTTTGAAAGATACCCATCATAAAAATTTACTCCACCTGATAAGGCTCTCCCGACCCCCCCCCCCCCCAGGGGGAGGCGAGGCTCCTACTTACACATTTTTTTTTTCTCAGTTGACTATTTCTATTACAAATAATTCTAATTTCATAATGATTATTAAAAAATAATTCACTTTATGCACATTTATACAAAATTTTTTCCTATACCACCCCATTAAAAATTTAGAAAATGCGGGATGGCAACGCAAGCTGTTGGACAATTTTTACCAAAAGCTGATAGCCACTAATTAATGTCAATGTTTAACTACATACCAATTTGTATGAAATTCTGTGCAGTAGTACCTAAGATATAGTCGCCACAAAATTTTGTCACACACACGCACACAGACAAACATTTTCTAAAATTGATCAAATCATGTTCTACAGCTCTCAAAACAAAGTAAATCTATCAAAAAGAGGGAAGCCAATGTAGGTGAATTTGATGAGACAAGGAAAGGCACTTCAACTTTTTAAGAATATTAACTTCAATATCATCTCTCACACTATGCCAATTGGCCAAGTAAATGTTGGACAGAGCTTCTGCTGTCTGAGAGAATCCAGATGTCGGAAAGAATCTGACCTCTACTCACAGCAGTTGCAAAGCATACACATTGCACATTATGGCATGAGGAATAAGCATTAGTGTAGGGGTGCACAACCTTTTTCTCTGGAGGGCCACTCTCACTGTTGAGTCGGACAGGAAGGGCCATAAACGAGACAATATAAAAAGAACTATTTGCTGTATATATCAGGGTTGAGGTTTAGGATGTCTGAAACTGGTTTCGGACAGGACAGGTGGTTTTTACCGTCCAAAAGTGTCCTAAACTGTCTAAAACTGTACAAAACTGTCTGAAAGTGTCCAAAACCTAAAATTATGAGAAATTCTATTCCCTACATTCTTAGTAGCAATTATAATTAATAATTAAAAGTATTTTATACTGAAAATTTAGATTTTTTTAAGTTAAAAGAAATTTACAATTTGTAAATAGCTATAAAAAATTTAATTTTAATGACTCAAAAAATTTTCTTACAATAAAAAATGTATGATAGGATATTCAAAATGAATAATTTGTTTTTTATTTTTAATTGCAAAATACTTACATATCCAATATTTTACAGAAATTATTTTTAAAAATTCTTCCATAAATTACATATATTAAAAGATACCAAACATAAAATATAAAAGTTATAATTAGGCAATAAAGTATATGCAGGGGTTAATCCAGCTTTTTAAAAATGGTACCTCATTTGTGAATTTATAAAATAATTTGTGAAAACATCAAGTAAGTTTTTAAAAATTAATGATACTTCAGGACCGAAATACGCAAAGCAGTTTTTAAAATTTTTTAAATACATTTAAAAAATAAAATGAAACAGTTGTAAAATATATATATATATATATATATATATATGGACGAGTTAAGCTGTTTCTTATATGTAAGATAAGAAGGTGTTTACTTATATATTTATCATTATCTCCAGTAAATATTCGAATTGAGGGTATTTTTATGTGTTTGATGCAGTGAAGCTTATAAAATTTTTTAGTGCGCAGCTACATTGCTGAGAATTGACTTTGTGAAGGTACCTCTTTGCTAAAAGTTGAATTTGTGAAGGTACCTCACTGCTAAAAATTGACTTTGTGAAAGTGCCTCAATGCGGCACTAAATTTGTTCTGGATTAACCTCTGATATGCATTTTCAAAAAACAGTTAATATGCCCCCCCCCCCCCCAAAAAAAAAAAAAATCTTAAGTGTGTATCATTTAATATTTTTACATATATATATTCTTGTTTATTCAAAAATAAAATATGTTTGTGTAGCTGCACATTTTTAATATTTATTTCAAGATGATTTATTGTAAATCTTATATATATATATACAATAATTATATATTAATTTGTTCTCTTGATATATTTATTCACGTTGCTTCTGTGTATGTGTGTGTAAATATTATCAATATCAATATTTGAGGCACAATTATCTACATTTTTCCATTAAAGCTTCAGTAATAAATTTTTGCTTTTGAATATTATAAATGTTAATATATGTATACTTCACTAAACATTATGGAATATACTACTGGAAAATGATACAAAACAACAATAATTATAATAATTTTGTAAATGTTTCAAATATTTGCATAATTTTAATAAAATATAATTCTACTAAAATATATAGTTTTGGACAGTGTAGGACACCAAGGTTTTGGACAGTACGGTAAAAAAAACCATGGTTTATACCGTGGTTTTTACCACAGTGTCCGAAACCTTGCCAACCCTGGTATATATACATATACAGGAGCATACTATCGTTGTCAGGTGCCTGCGTGCAGAACTTCAGGTTGCATCATATGTTACTTGTCTTTAACCAATCATTTAATAAAATATTTTCAGTCAGTGAGTCAAGTGAATCTCTATGCATAAAAAGGGGGCGAGAGGGAGCTTTTGCTTACTGATTGTTGCATTTTTCAGTTTTTAATCTCAGATAGATAAAGATATAACTACTTACCAATAGATTATTCCATAATTTTTCCAACAAAAAATTAAGGAACATACTGTGCGTTATATAATTAAGAAATAAAATGGAAAACTTAGCTCTCAGACAGAAATATGTTTAAAAACCAACATTTTTATCCCTCCCTTCCCGAAAAATTTTTTGTGAATGCAACAAATAATAAAAATTTTCTTTCTCTTTTCTTTTTCTCTCTTACTGATGATTAATACAGCTTAAAATGTCAGACCTTCTGAGGGTCGCAGGTTGTGCACCTCTACATTAATGAATCACAAAAGTGTAGTGCACAATGCCAAGCCACATTTAGCAAAGAGACCCAGGAGACCCTTTATCAACTTGGCTGTGCCATGCACCATTCTAACAGACATCACACTAACAGTTTACTACCTATTTCATACATGTGACAACCATTTCTGTAAGAGATTTTTCGCCAATGAGAGAGGCCTATGCAATGCATTTACGGATTTCTTTGCCTTGAAGGCCACTGACTTTTATCACCACAGTATTCTGCAGCTGCAGGAACATTGGCAAAAAGTATTGGATACTGATAAAAATTGTTTCAAAACCTTAAGGTAAGTACTGTGCACTATATTGATTTTTTTTTAATCTCTGCTCTAAATTGGCAAGAACTTTATATTGATTATTAATGGACTACAGGTACTTGTATTAATGGATTACAGGAAGGTAATTCTATTTTTAAATTTTGGTTTAAAAATAGTTTTATAAAATTTTGCAGCATCAATCTACAATCATTGAAATGTCAGAAACTTTTAAAAAGAGGGATATAAAATTTTTTTTAACATTATTTTCGAGTTTGCAATGAAGACAAATTTCCTAAAATCTAAATTATTAACAGAGCAGATTCTAAAAAGCAATATTTTCTACACTAATATGATCTAAATTTCCACACTTACCTATTAATTTCTATCACAGTAAATCATAACTGTTTTTATTTAAAATAAATAAAAACAAATAGAAAACTATTTTGAGAATAAAATTATGTATCAGTAAATAAAACTATAATGAAGATAAAGTAGATAGCACAACATTGAGTAAAGTATGAAGATAAAACAAATAAAGAGATTTTCATAATTATTTATTAAGTATTAATAACAAACAAAAATTTAGTAATTATATATTTTTAAGAGCTTTTAAAGTGACTTCTTTTGAGCTATAATTTCTTTTGAAAGTAAAAGAAAATCATAAACACAGCTGATATAATAAACAAATTTAACTTTTCCATTGTATGTAAAGAAATAACATATTATTTAGCATTTTATACGTACCCAAAAACAATCCCGAAAATCCACTGGCATTTTAAAGACATCTGTGCAGGTTTACTAACTATTCATAATTATTTTTTTTTTAAATAGAAATTCACAAAACACTTAAAAGTTAAAAGACCACTTACAACAAGACAGAACGAGTTAAAAAATGAAGTTGTACACGGAACCAACCATAAATTATGTAACGCCTACTCAGTCAAATAAATAAATCAAACTTTTCATAATTAATAAAATTATCGTTAAAAACAAGAACTTCCTATTTATTTATTTTATAATTCATTCATCTTTTTTTCGAATAATGTTTGATTTCTAAAGCTAAAGTAGCTCGAATAATTTTGTGGTTTTTATAAGCTTTCCATTTAAATTACTACAATAAAAAAAATAACAAATATATTCGTTAGTTTTCATAACATTTTAATTTTAAAAATGTCTTTTTTTTAAATTTTCCTTGATAAAAAATATTTATTAATAATAATATAAAAATCAATTTAATTCGAGTAAATCGATTTAACTTAATCGACAAATCTTGTGGAATGACTGGTGAATTTGTTTTGTGTATAAACAAAATTCGATTACTTCTATTTACGTACTGTGATGTATATTATTGAATTTCGGATCGATTATTAACGAGACCTGCATTCTTATGATTAGTAATTTTAATAAGGTATTCTGCGTTTTCTTTTATTAACATTAATTGATTAACAACTGATAGTTGTTTCCACTTCCCATCCTATTATGATGGTAGATTTTCATGAACATGTTTACTGGCTTAGTCCAGATACAGAAGACTGCGAAGTGAGAAATCGACACCTTGAACGGAAAAAAAATAAAGCTACTTTTGAAAATTACTGCTTGATTTTGGTATGATTTTTTACTATATTTTCATTCATTTATTTTAGTCTGTTACAATTCATATTTTGCTATCAGTGTTGCTACATTAAGACCGGTACATATTGTGCCGTTGCTTTTAAATTCTGTTCATGCTTTTTTTTTTTTTTTTTGACTGGTAAATATATCTATTGTAAGCAATTGGTGTGTTTTCATAATTTTTTATGTTTACTTTTTTTTTTTAATCAGCTTTTCAGTTCATATTCTACTGCAAATAGTTTAAGCTGCACATGAGCCAGATTCCCCTTTTCTTCTCATGCTGTTCTATGATATTTCTGTTGCTTCGTAGTATAAAGTTCCGTATAAATATGTCCCATTCAATTCTTTTTCGAATTCTGTGTTTTGAAATTTACTTTTTGAACATGTTGCCTTTTAGCTTATTAAGCAATTTTTTTAAAGAATAAAATATTTTATTTCATTCAGTAAACATAGAATTAGGGCTCTAATATTCAATCTCTAAAAGAAATGTTTATTATTATTATTTTTTTTTTTTTTTTTTTTTGTTCATTAAGCTAAAAGGTGATATGTTCAAAGAGTTATACTCAAAAACTCAAATTTTTTAATGACATATCTTTTTAAAACAAAGCAAAAAAAAAAAAAAAAAAAATACAGTGAGTAGGATAGCATGGGAATGAAGGAAGGGGAAATCTGACTGGTGTGCAACTTCAAGGCCGTTAAAAACTGGTATAATTTATATTTTTGTTTTGTGCTGAAATTAAACTTTCAATCTTCGTTGACTTAGCAAATAAAACAAAAATATATAGGCAGTGTGTGCTTAGAATAAATTTTTTGGTAAAACAAAAAAGAATGGGACAGGGGTGTTGAAAATAGTCAGACCTCTGAATTTTCCTTCAGAATAACGCAAGAACCTATCAGGGTTTGAAATAAGATTGGGGAGCGTGGAATGTTCTTTTATATAAAATATTAAAGGGGATTTTTAAAAGATTTATCACTAATATACAAGGCTTGAAATTAACAGTGGTCTATTGGTCCAGGACCACAAAAATATTGAACAGACCAGCGAACTACAAATTTTATTGGTCCACCAGACCAGTGAAGCTTTTCAATTGTATTATTTTTTAATTCCTTTAAGGGCCACGGTAGCCCAGTCGGTAGAGCGCCTGCTTCGTAATTGGAAGATTGCGGGTTCGGTAATCGAGCCGGCCAAAGACCGTCGTGTACACTAATGGCGGCTGGTGCGCGTAAAATCTGTCGTGACCACAATGTCCTCTATGTTCCCATCAAAAATTATACCTCTGGGGGTCACTGAAGCGGGAGAGCCATCCCTTCTGTGGAGGATCAAAATTGTGATGGCATGTCTCCGGACCACCTCTAGGGGTGTGTCCCAGACCGTCGCCAATTGCCCATCTGCACAGATGAATGTTAGAATTGTAATACAATAATGATTTCTTTTCAAAATAAAAATATTTAACCATTTAAATTAAAAAAAAAAAAAAAAGTTTTATTAACAGCTTATACTGCTATTACTATTTTTTAAAAAAAATTTATGCACCAATTTTTAATTCGCTAAAGAAATATTAAATTAGACAATTCAGAAGCATTTTTTAAGAAATACTTCAAATAATTAAAACTGCTTTAATAATTTTTAAAACGCATGAAAATTAAAATGACTGTTTTCCAATGCTCTATTAAACTATACAGGGTAAGTCGAAATGAATATAGCGATTACAAACGGCTATAACTATTTAATGGAAAAGAATTTATCGATAAGATTAACATAGAATGTAGACGGAACTCCAAAATTTTATATACATAAGTCATAGATGTTCTTTGTGACTTCCCTTGGTCACACGGACAACATCTAGACAGTTGTCCCTTTCACGCCATACATTCTGAAGCATGTCTGTAGTCACCAACACAAGCGCATTACAAATGCGTACTTTGAGACCTGCAATTTTTATCTATGGGTTTATGTGAAAGACAGGGTGTATGTGCTTCCCATGCCCAAAACAATTGAAGAACTCAAAGTACGCATTTGTAATGCGCTTGCGTCGGTGTCTGAACAAATGCTTCAGAATGTATGGCGTGAAATGGACTACCGCCTAGATGTTGTCCGTGTGACCAAGGGAAGTCACATAGAACATCTATGATGTATGTATGCAAAATTTTGAAGTTCCATCTACATTCTGTGTTAATCTTATCGATAAATTATTTTCCATTAAATAGTTATAGACGTTTGTAATCGCTATATTCATTTTGACTTACCCTGTATTTTGCAGCATACATATATCTGTACAAGTTTAGCAAATATATTAATTTTACAATTAAAAAAAACTTTATTAACACATTTTATGTGATAAACTACAATGAAATTATCTGAAAAGTGAACAAAATAAAAAAAATATATATAATCATGATATATAAAATATATAAAGGAAACTTGAAATTGAAAGAAACAACAACAACAAAAAAAAAAAAAATGTAATGAAATGCTTAAAAAAAATGCATAAAAATTTCATATTAAGTATTTATTAAAGAAAGCCATAATATTGAATGCCATATTTTTCAGAGTTAAAAATTAATACCTTTTTTTTTTTTTCCAGTAAGTAATAGTAATTTAAATCAATTTTTAAATAAATTAGTTTTAAAAAGTTGTGTTTTAATAGTTTTATTTCGGGAGGAAATAATTTCTGTTTTGTAAATTTTAACATTCATAATTCAAAATGAAGTTTCACAATATAGAGCGATTAATTAAGATTAGATTTCAGTAATAAAATGCAGTGAAGACCCTTATCAAACTTATATTGACAGAATTAAAAAAGAGAAGAAATAAAATCAAAATTAAAACAATTATAACTTACTTGTTACTTTAAGTTTTGTGTTGGCCATAATAAGAAACCTATAATAATCATGTCTTTGTGGCTCCACGTTTTGTGTTTACTAACCAATTATCATAGTGGAAGCAGAGCGGAAAGGATAAAAGTTTTAGTTTGTGTTTGAAGGTCATTCGCGTATCTGTATCACATGACTATTTGACGCCATAGTGAATGTAAAAAAACTAAGGCTCGAAACAAACATTTGAACTTTAATGACACAGAAGTTAAAATGCAGAAAACTCTTGATTCCGCACTTTAATGGGTCATTTTAGTTAATCTGCAGATTAGCTAGGTAATCTGCACATTAATGGATTTCGAGCTTTAACGGTTACATATATAAAAAATATTATTTTCTTTTTTACTTTCAATTGTTTTTGTGCTGTCCTGCATGCCTTATGTTCCAATAGTTTCAACTTCATCAACTATTCTTCTTTTTTTTCCTTTAACATTTGAACTATACATTAAAAATAATATATGTTTTCAACTTTACTGAATTACACAACACTCCAAAATCATCTGGTGAGAAACTGAAAAATTTATTATTATTATTATTATTATTTATGAATTAAAAAAGATTGTTTCTCAATTTTCCTTTTTGAATTTGTATTTAAACTTATGAAATTTTATTTTATGTTCTGTTAGACTGTAATGCTAGTTGACAGTGCTCCTTTCCCTCTCTCTCTATATATAGGAACATTGTAGGGAAAAGATTATGTATATATATATATATATATGAATACATAATGTATAAATTGTTATTTTACATAGTCCTTAAAAAATCTTCTGGAGGGCCTTAAAAAGTCCTTAATAACTCCTTACTTTTCTTTATCATAAATGTGTACGAACCATGTACTATCTTTTAGCCAGCCTGGGTGACTGCCTGGTTTGCCCCCCCCCCCTTTTCCTAAGCACATCTCTGATACCCCTTACATATATCATGAAAAAACAGCATCCAAATGTTGAAGGACAGCATCAACAGCTGATTAAGCCATTTATTGATAGATATAAAAAAGCACTGGTGTAAATTGAAAGGCATGGCTTTACTTGTGATAGAGGACCACTTTTTGCATGACATCACCAATTGTATGAGAGAAAAATGTACTTAGACCAGTTGTCTGTCCAGAGGTAAATCTGGGTCCATTAAAGGACCCTTCGCAAAATTTTATATCCTAAAAAAAGATGCTTCACAAAATTTTTCTTTTTCATTTCAAAAACTAATCTTCCATGGATCAAACAGGCCGCCTGAGTAATCGGATGTGCTTTGCAGTATTTCCCCGAGAAGCTGATATTCAATTTCTAATTCATAAAAGGTTTCCATGCATATGTGCGAGTTCAGTTCTATAAAAATGACCTGTCATTGTCTAAAATGAAACCTTAATTGTAATTCTATTTTGCAAAATCAAATTTTCACAATTTCACAAAAGAAGGACCCTAGCCAAAAAGTTCAGAAGAACTTAATTTTTACGTTGAATTTAGATTCATAAAATTATGTGTAGAATTTTTCACAATTTCGAAAAAAAACAGGACCCTGTCTGAAAAGTCTGGACACACCCCTGTAGACATCTCTGAAAGATGTTTATACAAAATTTAGACTTTTGTATACTCAACTCCTCAGAGAATTTTTCAATGTTATATTATAATGAAGACTGGGGAAAGTATGAACTCATATTTGGGAAGATTGACAGAGTTACATTGCAAAATATCATCATATTGTCATGGTTTTAGTTCTAGAGAAGTCACCCTTGTCATGTTAATGAGCCTACCTAAATAGTATGAGGGTCTCATTTTGAACTTAGAATAGAATGAAGAAAATTTATTTACAATTGATCATAGGAGAAAACAAATTGATATGCAGTTTCGAATCTCAACCTGAATTTTTAGGAAGGCAAGCATTGAAAGTGAAAAAAAGAAAAAAACATTCAAAATCCAGAAGCATATAGAAGAACAACAAAACTGAATAACTTGTGGGGGCACACACATTTCCTGACTTTGTCCTGCTAAAAATACACGACAGGTTAAAATAGCTTCAAGTGAAAGTTATCAAGCATTATCTATGGACAATTTCAAAGGTACAGCTGCGAGTTTCTGGTATTTAGTTAGCACTTCAACTAAGCACATGTACTCATTCAAAGAAAGATTTTCAATTTTAATGCCTTCAAAATCAAAGATTGAAGTAGCAAATTAAAAAAAAA
The DNA here is from genome assembly GCA_963930645.1 of Salticus scenicus. NCBI lineage: Eukaryota > Metazoa > Arthropoda > Arachnida > Araneae > Salticidae > Salticus > Salticus scenicus. The sequence goes on along the minus strand of OZ005661.1, from coordinate 108,732,343 downwards.
AAAAAAAAAAAAAAAAAAAAATGAAGTACTTGGTACTTACTGGTGGTAACATAGGTGGCAAAAAAATTCTAGAGGGGGCACATAATATTTGTATGTTACACACTGTATTTTGTTAAAATCTCTCATTTTAGGTATATGTATATATTTACTTTTTCATTTATATCGTCTAGTTGTAAAACCAACCAACTCCTTAAATTTGGAAAATGCATTTTTTCCGTTTTTTCAGTTCATAAATGATTTACCATCTGGAAACAAGAAGCTATTCCAAAGCCAATCCATCCCTGTATTATTTGCGTTTGAAAATCACCATGCACTGCAAAATCAGTCAAATCCTAAAGCTGGTGAGTTTGAAAACCAGTCATCTCTATATCTGTAAGATTGGGATTCTGCTTTATTCGACTAAAGCAGCTTGCCTGGTGATTAGATTAATGTTATCACATTTTCTCTTGTCTGTATGTGACCACTCTTTCTTGGTTCACACAAAGTTTTTAATAATTGAATTTCATATTTTCTTCGATAATGGAGAAGTTTGTAGAAGAAGTATGTTCTAACAAATCAAGGAAGAAGAAAAGTGACCCTACGAAGTGGAAAAGGAACAAAGCCAATGTACGTAGGTAATCTACAATCACTTTGTAATAACATATTAATTGATAACATAACAGCATCTTAGTTAGCATATTATCGCAGGGATCACTCTAGAACTTAAGACAGGGTGCACATTATAGAATAAGGGCAATTTTTATGAAAAGGGCATATCATATTCAAAAAAGGGCAACTTTTGTAAAGATTGTTTAAACACATATGTGTTAATTTTTACAAAAACTTTTATGCCAACAATCTGTTTTCTTCATAACACTATTTTTTGTTGAGTAAATGATTAAGTAAATTTTGAAATTTCCTATTAGTTAGTTATTTATTTCATTTTTATTTTCTTCTATATGTATATATAGAAAAAGTATTGGATTTGTGAAGTTTTTCGATCTCCAGTTTTTGATGGATTTACCCTTTTTGGGATGTCCTGAACACGATTTGACTGTTTTTAGAAAATGTCTGTCTGTGTGTGTGTATCACAAATTTTATGGATGGTGTATCTCACGAACCGATGTACGAAGTTTAACCAAACTTGGTATTTAGTTGGACAATGACAGAAACTGGCACTGATTAGGTTTGTAGAACAATTGCTCAACAGGTGGCGCTGTTATTGCATTTTTTTCTAAATTTTTAACATGGCAGTATAGGACAAAATTTCGTATTAATATACATAATGAGAGTTATTTTAATTGGACGTGTAATTGTAAAATTCATATGAATTATTGGTAATAGTAGTAGCAGTGCTGCCAACTCTCCCGTTTTTCACGGGAGACTCCCGTTTTTTAACCCTATCTCCCGTTTTTACGTTTTAATGTGTATTTCTCCCGTTTTTCTAATATTTTCGAAAAATCGAACTAAAAACGCTAATTTTTGACAATTCGTGGGTGCCATCTTTCCAGATTTACGAAGGCCTTCCAATTCACAATCTTTCTGCATCCACAACATAAATGTCAGTATTCATTTAAAACTTACTTTATGAGATATTAGAATCTCTAAAGAAACGGAATCCTTCAATATTTCTCACTTACGTAATTATTTTTAACTCCCCCTCCCCCCCATATTTTCCTATCTCCAACTAGTGATCGGAGATCAAATGCTCTTTTGAACTCTTTTGTTTCTCATTCTTTCTCCATCTACAAGCCACAACAAAAATGTCAATATTCATTTTAAACTTGCTTTATTAGATTCTAGAGCCTATAAAGTAGGGCTGTGCCGATTAATCGATTAATCGGTTCGGTTAATCGATCAATGCTTAGTTTCGATCAATTTTTTTAATCGAGTTAATCGGATCGATTAATTCGATTAAAATTTTTCAAAATCCGATTAAAATTTTCAAACTACGTATTAAAGTAAAAATGCTGTTCTGCCTACAAAAACATTTTCTCACATATTTTGCTAACAAACATTCTAAGAAACATCCATCAAATAATGAAAAAGCAAAATAAAATAAAGTAATAGTAATAATAATAATAAATAAATAAAAATAAATCCTCTCTAAAGAAGTTGTTGCACTTTTGTTAATAGAGAAAAGGGGGAGGACAGTTATGAAACAAAATGCAGCTTCATGTGCATGCTGGAGAAACACCGCATGTCTATAGTCTTCTACAGAAAGTGTTGGCTACGGTAATAGTATTTTCAGAAACAAGAAGCTTTCAAAAAATGGAAATGCTAAAGATAAAAAAAGAAGAAGAAGAAGGTATTGAGATTTCCACTATCCCTCTCATGGGGGAAATGTCAACAGAGTTTCACAGTATCTTCAAGCGTTTATTGTCTGTTCAGAATTGCTGATAGTAACTATTGAAGTAGAAACAGAAAATAATATTATGTGTTCTAGTCCGAAGTGACAAAGAAGATCTAAAATATAAGAATTTGAGATTTTTTTTGATAATGATATGGAATTTTGAGAATTCATTTAAAAATAGTGACAAGCGAGATGAACAAGGCCTGCAAATATAAAACTAAAATATGTGTAAATTCATTTAATGTTTTTTTTCAAAATGAATCGAAAATTAATTTATTAAAAAAAAATGAATAAGTGAAAATATTTATATAAAATTAACACTTAAAGTCACCAATTATTACTCTGAAAATTCATTTAAATTTCAGTTATGAAACAAATATTTGAAAACAGATTTAGACAAAAAAAAATTCTTTTCAGTCAAGCTTATGAATAATATATATATATACACTCACAATATGAGAGTTTTATTCATCATTGAAATAAAATTATAAAAAGAAAAATGAAAACCGATTAGAAATCCGATTAATCGACCGATTAATCGACTAATGAACTATGATTAACCCAGTTAAAACTCTTAATCGATTCCCCCCCCCCCCCCCCCCAAAAAAAAAAAAAAAATCCCTTTCTCCTATTAGCTTTCTCATTCTACAACAAAAGAATCAAACATTTTCCCCCTGGTTTAAAAAAATGTAGGGTACTGCTAGTTAAAAAAAAAAAATAAATAAATAAATAAATTTTTGAGGGCGATTTGAATTTTTAAGGACACATTTGGCATTTAAAATCCAAACACTTAATAAATTTAGTTATAAATATGCATACAAAAAGAAAAGAGTCTGTTTTAAAACTTTTCTGTACTTTTATTTGTTGTTAATGTGCTGATTGTCACAAACAATAGTTTTATTTATATTTACAGCATTTAGGTTATTTTCTACAAATGCAGTAATGGGGGGGGGGCAGAAAATAGATTGGGCCAAAGTGTTTCTTTTTTTTTTTTCTTCCAAACAAAGATCAGGCGAGGTGCAGCACCCTCCTTAAATTATCTGGGAAAAACTCTGAATCAATGTTCATAAAAACATCGATCCAGTTGTTTTATTAGATTTTAGAACCAACTGAAGCGATATAGGGGTTGAAAATTCTTTACATATGTAGCTATTTTTAGACTTTGTTAATGAACTTGTTAACTATTTGTTTTTCCCCAATAAGTTTAAAATATAAATTATCAAACAAAAGTTATATTAGGTCTTTTTAGTTAAAAAAGTATCATGTATTGAATAAAATAATTTTGTTTTGTTTTTCTCCACGAAACCGTAAATCACCTTTTTTCTCCCTTGAAATTATGTAAAATCTCCCTTTTTCTCCCTTGAAATTATGTAAAATCTCCTGTTTTTTTTCCCACCAAGGTTGGCAGCTCTGTAGTAGTTAACTAGAAAAAAAAATTTGTGCATGTGGGAGCATCGCTTTCCCCCCCCCCCCCTTCGTGAACTCATAAAAAATGGAAATTGGTCTAATAATCACTCCCCTAATGTTAAAAATCATGCTTCTAACCTCTTCCTAACACTCGCATAGTCAAATAGGCTTTAACGCCTACACTAGCCTTACACTTTTTCTTTATTTAATTGGACCGCAATTCTTGTTCAAAGTAAGTTAACTAACAAAGTAATGTGACTAGGTCCTTAGCTTAGAAATATCATTCCAAAAAATTTCATCTTTATCAATTTATGTAGCATTCTTTTACTAAAAATTTTCTGGATGGGGGGAGGGGGAAGAAGAACGTAATTTTTTACCAACTTATTATTGGTTTTTGCCTAGTTTTTAATTATTATTTTTTTAACTTTTTCAAAAAAAAAAAAAGAAGAAATCGAGTTTCAGAAGTTAATCACAACTAGATTTGCAATTTCACCAAGTCAGAGGAATTTTTTGCGGGATTAGAAGGAGGTGCCTTTCCTGTCTTCCCTAGCAAAGTTCCTATAACTAATACTACAAAAAAGAATATTAATTTCTTATTTTGCATATATCCAAAACAAATAACTAACCATTTCATTCTTTGGTTTCTTATTAAAATAATATAATATATGGAATTATGCTCCTTTTTAGGCTTATTTTCATCGATGTCATCTATAGTATCTTGATTTAACACCTTATTAACAATGGATTTTTTTTTTTTTTTTTTTGTAGGATTGTATGTGTGTATGTTCAAGCCAGTTGTCTATAAGAGGACCTAGGAGGGATAGAATGTCTTTGTGGGGTTAAAACTTTAAACACTTATTTCTCAAAACTATGTTTTTAAAAAGGGCATATTCGTAGAGCCTTCAGTTTTGAACCGATCAACTTGAAATTTTGTCTGTAGCTTCATTATCACAAATTCTAGAAAAGTACATAGGATTTTTTCGATAACTTAAAATTTACCGATCTTACAACCAAAAATTGACCTATTTTTTCGGTTAAAAAAAAAAAAAAAAAAAAAAAACACTTTTCCTTAATATTGTCGCCATTTATTTTTTAAATTAATATTTTTCAAAAATCCTACGTACTTTTTTAGTTTTTTATATCTAATTTCAAAATCTTTTTTGTTTTTTGTCCTAGGTGGAAAATTGTGACCTGTGCAAATACGCCCGTGGTGGACTAGGTCGAAAAAGGAGTTTCCATCTGTCAGCCACAAAACCGCCATTTTGTTTCAAAATCTTAAAAAAAAAAAAAAAATCTCAAGATATGTATTAACATGTATAAAAAAAATAATTTAAAAATATTGTCCAGTTTTTCGTAAATAAATTGTCAAAAATTACCCTTCATTTTGGCCTCACAAACATATATTCCCCCTTTAACTAGATGCAATTTAAATTCCTGTTTATTAATAATACATACACCTACATATATATATACATTTTTTTTCTTTAATAGTGCTATTGAAAGTGATTATCCTATAGATTTTTTACATGGTTATATTATAGAAAAATATTTAAAACGTTTGAAATATAAATGATTTTTTATTTTCCTTTTTCTATATTCCTTATTTTTCGATTATATTTAGCTATATTAAATTTTTTTATTGTTTTTATTTCTTTAATTTAATATAGATGGCGATGTAATATTTTTTGGATTGTTTCGTATTCTGGTTAGCTGTCTTTCTGGAGTTCTTATGCAATACATGCTACTGTTTATGTAAATGTTTGATCAATTTTCTGCCTAATCCATATAAGTTTTTGTCTTTTCCATATTATTTTATTCATTTTATTTTATCGATCTTTTACTTAGCCATATATGTGCTTTTTTATTAAACTGTCTGCCTAGGGGGAGAGTTTGATCAATTAAAAGCATGCTTTAAACCCACACATATGTCTCAAGTCATATGGGGCGTTTTTGACAGTTTAAATCATTTATTTTATGTTTTTGCAGTAAGTTTTACTTATGAATTGTTTCACATTAATTAATTTTCTCGTAAGTTTTTCTTTCGTTATTTTTGTTACTTATTTACAACTATTATGACTGAAAACATATATTATAATTTCATATATATATATATGTATGTATAATATATATATAATATATATATACATTTTTTTTTCAGCCAGATATTTCTATAGGTAATGTTGGACAACTTGCTGTAGATCTTTTGCTGAATAATCTGGAAGTCAAATGTATTGGACGTATACTCCATCCTTGCTTTCAACCTTTTGTTGGAGGTGATCCATTTCATCCTGAGAATAAAAATATACAATCATCTTGTCAAAGTAAGTTAACTTTAACTTTTAACTATACTTTATTTTAAAAATCTGTTTTTTTATTTTATTAGTTTAATGATTATTATTGTTTTAATTAGACAGGGTTGCTACAGTACCTAGAATTCAAGAAGAACTCAGGAAATTGGAAAATGTTTTCATAATTAAATCCTTTTTAACATTTTAGTGCTTTATAATAGAGAAGAAAAAGTCAATTGTGTTTTTTTTTTTTTTTTTTTTCCCTCAACTATACTAAGTTTATAAAATTAATGTACCCTAAATATGTTTGGACTGTATCGCTGGATTTTGTTAATATAATAGTACACTTGAATAATTTTCCTCATAACATATTTTGATATAATCACTGAATTAAGAAAAAACTCTGTTTTTTTTTATGTTGATTAAAAGAACACAAGCACACATGGCCTCACTTCACGGATATCTTTATTTACTCTCCGGCAATCGCCGATCAAAACATAAACTCTTTTTCTCTTGCGTGCTAGTAGCGCCATCTATTGAATACAAAGATAGTTACATGTACAGTCGGTAACAAAAGTCTCCGAACACTAGCAATATTTCCTATATAAAAAAAGCACACTTAATACAGTTTTGTTAAATAAATCCTTGTAAAATCCTGTTTTTAGACTGAATAAGAACAGGATTCGGCAAGGATTTATTTAACAAAACTGTATTAAGTGTACATTTTTTACATAGGAATATTTGCTAGTGTTTGGAGACTTTTGTTACCGACTGTACGCCGAAACATACTCCCGGCCTTGAAACCTCAAGGGTTTCAGCATAAATCTTGACTCACTAAAACATAGCACATATACAACTTAATATAATAGAAAACAGCATTATTAAACATTAAATACAGATTTGAATTTATATCCACATTGTTGAGAGTCAAATTTTCAAAAAAAAATAGGAACTCTAATTAGCCTTTGCAGGAAGAACACATATATCTCTAACATTTCTTTTAAGTATTTTCTTATTTGGCAGCATGACATTAATAACCCTAACTCTTTCATCCTGTCCCAAAATTATTTCTGAAATTCTACCAGTCAACCATTTTGTACTAGGCATATTATCATCTTTAATCAACACGAGTGAACCCACATTTACATTTTTTGGGGGGATCTCCATTTTGTACGTTGCTGGAGATTGTTTAGATAGTCTCTTTTCCACAACATCCAAATTTGTTGACTATACCTGGTAATTTTTTTTCCATTTGTTGAGTCGATTTTCAGGAATTTCTACAATCTGGGGTTCGGGAATTGAGTAAGGGGTCTTCCTATCAGAAAGTGACCAGGTGATAAGGTTTCGAAGTTATCAAAATCAGATGAAAGGGGGGTGAGGGGTCTGGAATTCAAAACACTCTCTATCTCTAATATTATAGTTAGAAATTCTTCTAAAGACAAATGAGCATTCCCTATGACACGTTTCAAATGGTGTTTAAAGGATTTAACACCGGATTCCCAAAGACCTCCAAAGTTAGGTGATTTTGGAGGGATAAATTTCCAATCAATATTTTCTTCTGAAAAAAAAACCAGCCAATGCTCCATCTGGATGTTTGACTAATTTATGTAGTTTTCTCAGTTCAATGCTAGCGCCTAAAAAATTCTTTGCATTGTCACTGAATATTTTTGAACACCTTCCCCTACGATTGAAGAAACGCCTTAAACAAGCAATAAACGCATCCGAAGTAAGATCAGTTACAAAATCTAAATGTATGGCCTTTGTGCTCAGACACACAAATATACATACATATACCTTATTTAATGTTCCTTTCCGTTGACCCTTGAACTTGATATAAAAGGGGCCACAAAAGTCAGTACCAACATTTGTAAAGGGAAAAGAAGGGGCAACCCTTTCTCTGGGCAAATCACCCATTATTTGATTTTCCAATACAGGTTTGTTTTTGAAGCATGTAATGCATTCAAATACAACTTTTCGACAGACATTCCGACCATTTATAATCCAAAATTTACGTCTTATAAGGTATAATAATGTATGGGATCCCACATGCAAATACTTCAAATGATAATATCTTACAATAATTATGGTGAATGGGTGTTTATCAGGCAAAACAATTGGGTTTTTCTTATACGCACCAAGGTCAGAATTCTTCAACCTACCACCTACCCGGAGAATATTATTTTCATCTAAGAAACAATTTAAAAATTTCAACTTACTATTATTTGGAACAATGTTACCTCTCTTAATACTGCAAATCTCAGAGTCAAACTCACCATGTTGTATAGTTTTAATCAAGAATACCTCGGCCCTCTTTATTTCTTCCCAGGTAAGGTGACCCACAATTTTCTCCTTATTCTTGATGTTGTTTAGAAATCTAAAAATATAGCACATAATATGAATAACTGTCATATAATTATTACTTAATTTAAGAATTTCATTAATTAAGGAAGCATGGTGGTTAAAAAGAGGAAAAGCAAGGGGAGAAAAGTCTTTTTTGAGTTCTTGTGAAACTTCCTCGAGTGATACTGAAGTTTCATTATAATCTTGAAAAATGTTAATTTTCTTTCTAAGGAACTGAGGACCCTTAAACCATATGTCACTGCTTCGAAGAATGTCAACACTGGCTCCTCGACTAAGGAGATCTGCAGGGTTAAGAGACCCGGGACAATGAGCCAAAGCACTACTATCACAAAGACTTTGGATCTCTTCCACTCGGTTAGCTACGAAAGATTTCCAACGCTTACTTGATCCCTTTATCCAATATAATGTGATTTTAGAATCTGTCCAGAAGAATGCTTTTGAAGGTTTTTTGTGATCAACTATCGCCTTAACTTTGCTGGCAAGTCGTGCGGCAAGCAAGGCACCAAGAAGTTCCAGACGAGGTAAGGTAATTTTCTTCAGGGGAGCAACTCGACCTTTCGATGCCAGGAGATTTACTTCAATTTTATCATCTTTCACAACTCTGAGATATATAGCAACACCATAAGCCTTTTGGCTTGCATCACAAAAACAGTGAAGCTCTATGATGTCGGTGGATTCTTCCTTCGAAAAATTAAGTATGTTTCTAGGAACTTGAAGCTCGAAAAGCTCAGTAATCTCAGAACACCACTTTAACCACACATTTCTAATATCTGAAGGTAATTGCTCGTTCCATGAAATCCTCTTCATCCACAAAGTTTGAAGAATGCATTTTACACAAATTGTAAATGGGGTGAGCATTCCAAGAGGATCAAAAATGTTTCTTATTGCTTTCAGAAGAAAGCGTTTGGTATTTCCATTTTTCTTTAATACATCTGCTAGGTTCTGCAATCCCATTATGAAACAATCTTCCTTAGTATTCCATAACATGCCAAGTACCTTAGTTGTATGGGATTTTGAGTTGGCATGATTTTCCTGTATCTGAGTGTCGAACTCTTCACCTCTCCACAATCACATTAAATCTTTATCGTTAGTTATCCACTTCCTTAACACCATACTAGCTTGACTCATAATAGATAAGGCTTCCTCAGAAATTCTTAATGCTTCTTGTAATTCATCTGCTCCAGATATAAAGTCGTCGACATAGAGGCCTCGAAGTAAGCAATCTGTTGTGTTCGGGTATTTATCTTGGAATTTTTCCAGATGTTTTTTTATAGTGGCAGAAAGAAGAAATAGGCTGCAAGTAACACCAAAAAGAACTCTTGTAAACCTATAAATTTTAAGGTTGCCATTATCTTTCCAAAGAAATCGCACAGCATCTCTGTCCTTCTCAGCCAATAATATTTGAAGAAAAGCTTTCTCTATGTCAGCCACAAATGCAATCTTGTTGAGCCTGAAATTTACGAGTATATCAAATATATTTAAATTTAGATTTTGTCCTGACCAAAGACAGTCATTCAGACTTAAATGATGAAAATCATAACTTGAAATCGCATCGAACACAATTCTCATTTTAGTAGTCAAACTGTGGTCTCTAAACACTGGTTGGTGGGGCATGTAATAAACAGGGTTCTCTACAGATTTTTGGGAATTATTTACTTTTTCTATAATACCCCTTTTTTCATAGTCACACAAGGTTTCACAATATTGTAAGTGGAGAATTGGATCTTTTTCAAATCTTCTTGTAAGTGAATTTAATCTCTTTATTGCAACTGTATAATTATCACTGAGCTCTCTCCAATCTCTCTTCCATGGCAGTTCTACTTCATAACGGTTACCTTTAAAACACACAGTTTTCTCGAAATGTTCCAAGGATTGATCCGTTTTGTGTAAATAAGGATCATCTTCAATCCCTATAGCCTCAAGTTGCCAAAAGTTTTTTATGTCATTCTCTAAGTCCCTACAATCATAAACCACCACTCCACAATGTATTTTTTGCTGATTCTCACTCATTGAATTTGAAACACTACCATAGGCTATAAAACCAAATACAGAATTTTGAAATTTTTATTCTGAATTAGGCATCTCAATTTGACCAAATTTTAAGAGTTTGTAGAATATTTCGGCCCCTAGTAAAACATTTATCTTTTTTGGTTTATCGAAAAGGGGGTCTGCAAGCTTGATATTTTGGGGTAAATTATTAACTGGAATGTGAATACGATTCATAGGAATAGTGTCTGCTATATTAGAAACACATAAAAATTCTAAAGGCATCTCAAAGTCAACCCCATTCGAATTTACAGCACGCAGCTTTGATTTTACATTTACCTTAGCATTACTTAATCCAGACACTGCTACAGATATTTTTTCTTTTTTAATTTTTAATAAATCTGCAAATTCAGTGGTCATAAACGACGACATTGAGCCTACATCGAGCAATGCACTGGCTCGTCTCAGCACTCCGCAATTATCTCTAATAAAAATATTTGCAGTTGAAAGAATGACAGTTTTTTCATTATTTATTCCGCTGATAGATGTACCGGTAAACGTGTTTACATTACTAGACAATTCGAAACTCTCAGCATGGGGATTGAGGCTTACTGTTGGTGCAGTTTCTGGAAATAAGGAATCATCATTTTGTTTATTCTCGCACCTGTTCATTTTTTCATTTTCAAAGTGAAGCAATGTAGAATGTTTCTTGGAACATTTTTGACAGCGGTAAGTGGAAGTACAGTTTTTGACAGCGTGATTTTTTAAGCAATTAAAACATAGTTTATTTCTTTTTACAAATTCACACCTATCATTTATGGAAAGATTTATAAATTCTGGACATTTATATAATCCATGAAATTCTTCTCTGGGACATTTTAAACACTTAAAGTTTGTACTTTTTGAATTGGATGTTGACATCATACTCGCCACTTTATGTGGAAAATTACGATTAATTTTTATTTCTTTCACCTTACTATTCTGGAGCATTCTTGCTTTACTTTGCAGAAAAGAAAGTAATTGTTCAAGAGAACCAAAATCCTCAGAATTTTTTAGTTCCTTTTCCCACCAATAACGTGTAGATTTGTCTAATTTTTCAACAATTATATATACTAACATAGTTTCGGATAAATTCTCTACTTTGTAATTTAAATTAGACAGTGACCTAATGCATTCATTAGTAACATCAATCAAACTCAAAATTGAACTAGAAGACTCATTCACATTAGGTTGATTCAATAATTTTTTTATTATAGAGTTAACAAGCTCTCGCTTATTTTCAAAACGATCCAATAAAAGATTCCATGCAATTTCAAAATTTGCATCTGAGATGGATATGGAATTTATTATTCTCAAGGCCTCATCTTTGCAACTTGCCTTGAGATATTGAAGTTTCATTGCTTCTGAAATAGTTTTATTTTCGATTATGGTAGCTCTGAAAATATCTTTAAACATAATCCAATTATCAATTTTTCCGTTAAACGACGGTACCGATAAAGTCGGTAATTTAACATCAGGAGTAACAATTTTTTCATTAGTATCTGTAACAGAAGCTATAGGATTTTTCGTTTCGGTTTTCATTGCAATTAACTTACGATTTATAATTATTCTCAATTCATCTATTACATCTTCAATCTTATCCTTTTCCTTTATATATTCGTCCAGCTCCATTTCTTTGCACGTTTCAAAGATTGAATTAAATAAAAGTTTGATGTCAGTTGATATCTCATTAGTTTTGGTTTCTATCAGGCCTAGCTGGACGAAATCGAAATCGTTGATTTCATTCGATATTTTGTCTTTATGCCGCGTTAATGCAGCTTTTAGGACCTTTTTTCTTATTTTTAATTGTTCCATCTCAGATACAATTATGTTAAAACAATTATCGCCGATCGTTAAGGGGGGGGGGGCAAAATGTTACGGGAGTGAGAGCTATTGAACAATTCTACCTGCTTATAGGTTCTAGAATCTAATAAAGCATGTTTAAAATGAATATTGACATTTATATTGTGGATGGAGAAAGATTGAAAACCACTATCTTTCCTGCCAAAATCGGGACGCTTGGAATCTTTGCAGAATACTGTTTTAGAAATAATCTGCAGACCAAAGAAAAAATCTGTGACATACGTCTTGCATTTTCTGCTATGGGGTGTGTCATCTACTTTATTTTTGAAAGAGACAGGGCATTTTTTCTCCCAATTTGTGTAACATCCCTGTTAGAGCTGCACTGAATATTCAGTTAAATTCAATATTTGGCAGGTGATGCCAAATATTTTGTTAGACTGAATTTAAAAATGAAAAGCTATATTAAATGAGAACATTGAAGTATAATAAAAATTATTATATTTCATCAAAAATATACCAGCTTAATTCTAGCAGAAAACCTGTTTAAGAGATAAAATTCAATTATTAAATTTACTGTAAGTTTAAATTTTTGTTATATTTTATAAATATAATAGTTTAGGTTTTAAAGTTTCAAACATTTAGTTAATTTTTTGTTTACTTCTTTAGTTTATGAATGTAAAGAAAAAAAGCTTCTCATTCTCCAGATACGATCTTGTATGTTTCGAGTAAGTTTATTCTGTTATTAATTTTACATTAAGTTTATTTGCATATAATTATTTTCTGAATTATTATATAGATAAAAATGTTTTACATTATTAATTTCATATTGATTTAATGCAAATGTGCGAAAATTTATTAATAGCTTATGCATGTAAAACTTTATAAATACTGGAATTTTGTATTTATACTTTATAAATACATTTATTTGTTATGTTTCACCATGTGTATATAGGACTAAATTTTATATCAAAATTGCAGTATGGATAAATGGCATACATACAGTATGCATATACAGATTAAAATGGAATGTCAATATCATACTTGTCAACATACTAATTACTATTGTGTAGTGTTATTAGTCCCACCCTTTTTTTCATACCAGTAAATTTTTAAGTTATATTCTCCAAATTCAATTATGATTAAATAAGAAGAAACATACTCTAAAAAAATATTGGTGTGAAAAAGAAAGTGGGGCTATTAATACTATGGAATATTAATTAGTATTTTGGCAAGTATGCAATATAATACTCAGTGGTAAAACTTTTCAGGGGCTACCACTGAATTCAGGGTTTTTGAAAAAATTTCTGTGTCTGAATTTAACGTTAAATTATTTTGTTTTTAAAGAAATTTCTTATTTTCGAATTTTAATTTACCACATAATGTATTAAAAACTCTCTAAATATCATTTATTATATGTATAAATAAATATTTTTTATATTAGCCATATGTCTCATTAATAAAGTTTCTCGGGCTTCCTTCTACATGGAAGTCGCAGTTTTTAAGGTTTTTGCATGTTGGGTAGATTCATCCCTGAATATTATAATTTACTAGGGGGCTCTGCCCCCTGCTCGCTCCGCTCACCAACCCCGCAGGAGGCTTCGCCTCTCCCCCGACTCACTTTACTTATTAACACATGCAGAGCTCTTCCCGCCTATTCGCTGGTTTCTTTCACTGAAAAGGAATATTAATAGAGCATATTACAAGACTTATATATTAATAGTGCATATTAGAAATTATGGAAATTCTCATATTCAATGTCAAATTGAAATATATAACATTTATACTTTTTTTTTAATAGAAAGAAATTCATAATATCTAGATCATTTTACATTACAACCTTAGTATATGACCCTTTTTATTTCTTTTTTACAACCTTAGATCCGGACTGCGATACTCCAGTCGGTAGAGCGCCAAGCTCGTAATTGGAAGATTGCGGGTTCGGTTCTCGAGCTGGCCAAAGACTGCCGTGTACACTAATGGTGGCTGGTGCAAGTAAAATATGTTGTGGCTGCGATATCCTCCATGTTCCCATCAAAATTATACCTCTGGTGACCACCGAAGTGGGAGAGCCATCCCCTTCATGTAAGACCAAAACTGTGGTGGCATGTCTCCGGAACATCCTTAGGGGTGTGTCCCAGACCGTCGGCAATTATCCATAGCGCAGTATTGGTGCGACGTGAAACACAATCAACCTAATTATCTACCTACCTACAATCATGGATCATATTTTAATTTTCCCATGTAAGAAAATTAATTTTCTAAAAGTAGAGAAAAAAAGTTTATATTTATTTTCGTTCTTTTTTACATCCATGGTTTTGGGTAGCAGTACCCTAGTCGGTAAAGCGCTGAGTACGTAATTGGAAGATTATCCATTCGATATTTGAGCCGGCCAAAGACCGTCGTGTACGAATGGTGGCTGGTGCACATAAAATCTGTCATGGCCGTGAAGTGCTCCATGTTCCCATCCAGACTATACCTCTGGGGATCACCAAAGTAGGGGGGGGAGCATCTCCTCCATGTAGGATCAAAATTGTGATGGCCTGTCTCCGGAACATCTCTAGGGGTGCATCCCAGACCGTCACCAAGTATAGCGCAGATGACCTATAGCGCAGTACTGGTACGACGTTAAATTCAACCTACCTACGTACAACCATGGATCATATTTTAATTTTTCTGTGTAAAAGGACTTCATGACAGAAGAACAACGTCACTGGCAGAAGCTTTTTTCAAAATGGCAAATAGAGTACCTTCATAAACTTGTCGTTTTTAGCTAATAACTTCTATAGTTAAAATGATAGAAATTTCTAAGCAGCTGAAATGTCTTCCTTGGACTATTCAGAACGCATTTATACTACTTCTCATGACGCAAAGGACCCTGCCCTCCACCAGAAGAGGCTGTCGCAGACAAAAACAATTTTGACGTTAGTGACAGTAACTTTTTTTTAATATATAGAGAAAAAGTTTTACAAAATAATTTTAAACATGTATAATGATTTGTGACACTTTCTTTTATTGATATAGATTAATAATTGTAAATTATAACTTTTTTTTTTTTTTTTTTTTTTTTTAAGCATGTTTAATTTTTTTATTGCAACTGTTTGTCAAATAACAGTTCAAAATAAACAGCTTATATAATAATAATAATAAATTATATATAAATCTAAGTAATAATAATTCATCAAACTTTTAAAACAATTCTTAATTTCTATTAAAGTAACATGAAATCATTTAAAGATATTTATTTTTATCTTCCCATTAGAAAAACTTAAAATTCAAACTTTTCAATCAGAAATCGAAAGCTAATCTTGTATGAAATCTGCCTGTTGCTGCACTTAGTAATTTTTGTTGGACATTCTTCATAAAAGATGTTCTTTTGAGTGCTTTGTATCCATTAATTGAAATTACAGCTTATATTTCTAAATCAGAATATTAAATTTTGTCTTAGGTAACTCACACTTATATTATTGCACATTTATATTTGTTACTAGCAGGCTTCGCTGGGCAGTATATTTAAAAGGATTTCTTTTTAATTGAATAATTGAAACGTTTAAATAAATAATTTCGACTATTTCCTTCACAGTTTTAGTATGGGATCTCCTTGACAATATCAAATATTTTTTGAGCTTCTCGAATCTATGCAACAAAACTATTATTAAAATGAATATTCTCGAAAACAGTCAAATAGAAATGTTAATTCTTCGAATAGTCTGGAAACAGTTGAAGTTGTTACTTGTACAGTAAAAGTCACTATTCGATGAATGGTCGAATCAGAGAACGCACATAAGTCGTTTTTGCAGTAATCACTATAACGCATGTATGTACGCTTCACGCACAGGAAAACAAAAACAAAAAAAATCACTGGGTAGCTCTACATGCTGTGCATGAATCTGAGAACACACGAAACTCAGCTCCGCAGCAATCACTATCACGCATGTTAAAACAAAAAAAACATCAATGGACACCCTACCACGCTGTGCAAGAATCTAGAAATGCACAAAACACGGTTCTGCGGCAATCACTATCATGCATGTTAAAACCAAAACAACATCACTGGACACCCCTACCTCGCTGTGCATGAATTTGAAATTGCACGTAACTCTGTTCCGCGGCAATCACTAACACGGATGTTAAAACCAAAAAAACATCATTGGATGCCTCTACCATGCTGTGCATGAGTCTGAAAATGCACAAAACTCGTTTTCGCAGTAATAACTGTCAAGCATGTTTAAAAAAAAAAAAACACTAGCCACCCCTACCTCAAATCAATGAAAATCAAATATCTTGTAATTCCTCATAATGTAGCTCTAGTTCAACATAAAATACACTCAAATCAATGAATATCAAATAAACCAATCAAATCTCTTGTAATTCCTCATAACGTAGCTGTAGTTCAATGTAAAATACACTCAAATCAATGAAAATCAAATAAACTAATCAAATCTCTCCTAATTCCTCATAACGTAGCTCTAGTTCAACGTAAAATACACTCAAATCAATGGGAATCAAATAAACCAATCAAATCTCTTGTAATTCCTCATAACGTAGCTGTAGTTCAATGTAAAATACACTCAAATGAATGAAAATCAAATAAACCAATAAAATCTCGACTAAGATTCTCCATTCTGCTTCATTATAGAAATGGGAAGTTTTATTTTCATATTTTTATTAATTAAAAGAAAACTAATCAAAAATTCGAAAATCTGACTTCGATGTGCACAATGACCCTTCGGGGACACCTTTGTGTTAAATCACGTGCCTGTCCGAGCTACCGTTTTCGAGAACAGTGAAATACACACATATATATATACAAATATTGCTCACTTAGTAGTATAAGATAAAGGTTCAGAACATCTGATTTTGATTTACAGTCGAATAAGTAAACAAATTTTCAGTTTTTGTGAATATCTTTATAAATTATAATGAAAAGTCATCCAAAATCGAAGGTGTACAATTATAGCCATATGGTACGAGAGATTTTCACATAACATTTTACCCACTAAAACACAGTAGTGTATAGGGGAAGATTCAAGATCAGCAGGTAATCAACTTTTTTGACCATCACTCGGAAAATTCCATCATGTTGTGCTTAGTAAAAAGGTTAAGCAAAAGCTCTCATGTGATACAATCATTAAATGTTATAACATTTTTCAATAATATAAGTTTTGAATGTTCTTTGACCAACTGTTTAAGTTTCACAACACTTCCTTATACTTTATAGCAGGGCCCGAAATTTCAACCCATCTTACACTCGCCGAAACAAAAGTTTTACTCGCCACAAAATGGGGTTGTATTTTTTATTTATTTATTTATTTTTACGCATTTCGGGTTTTTTATTTTTCCTAACTATTTGAAATGCTTTTACAAATGTGCCTAAAAAAATATATATTAAAAGTGTGTCATCATCTATAATCAAAAATCATTATCATTTGAGATTTGAAAACTATTAAAATACCTATAAATGCCAAGAATAATTATTTATTTCACTTTTTACATCAGAAATGTCCTTTTCGTCCATTTTATTTTTGTAATCAGACGAAATGTCATTGAGTATATCTTGTTCATTGTTGTCATTTGAAATAGCCATTTCGGAATTACTATTTCGATAAAATCATTGATTACAAATTATAACAGTGGGCTCGTCTATCCTCGCTCTGCTTGAAGAAATCACAGTGGAATAAACGAAACTGCCGAAGAGATTAAAACTTTTATGCATGCACTAAGCATTTTTTCTTTTCCAGGCTGGGGCGATCGTGGGGCAGCGCGCACACAGACTCGGCACTACGAGAAGAGCAAAAGAGAGGTTAAATATGAGGTTATAAGATGGCAAGATTTTGCCATATATAAATCTATAAAAAGAACATTTCTGTCACCTTGTCGTGTAAGAATTCTATCTATAACTAGACCAAATTTTTACTCGCCATAGTAAAAATTTCACTCGCCAATGGCGAGCTGGCGAGTGGAAATTTCGCGCCCTGCTTTATAGAAAGAAGTAAAAAGAAAGATGAAAAAATTGTATGCTAGTTCATTTTGTCTAGTTTTATTGTCAAATCCAGTTTATTTGAGCATGTATTTCTCTAATGTACAATAAGATGCATTGAAAAACTGGTATTCAATTCAAAGTAATAGATAAGTTTTACAAAGTAATAGTAATAAATAACTTTGTAAGTAAATGTCATAAAAGAAAAAAATTCTCAACAACTACTTTGTGATGAAATAACAAACTTCATCAGGCGAAACATTGGGCAGCAGAACTGCATCAAATTGAAAATATACAAAACCAAGGCAAAAGAACAGAATAAAGTAGTGTTTTATAGTGGGAGTGTAAATTTTAATAAATGTTATTGTGAATCGTATTTAAATACAGTTGAATGAAATGACTAAAAATAAATATAAATAAAAATTATTACTAGTAAAATAAATAGTGTAAAATAAAAAAAGATAAAAGTAAAAACAATGAATGAGAGAAGGTTATGTGAGTAACTTCCAAGCATTGGATATAAATAGCATTAAAGAAAGATCGTTAACAAGATTTGTAGTTTTTAAAAAATGTAAAGAATTTCTTGGAAATCCAAATGAAAAGAAGAAATTAAACTCTATGGAGGTGAAGCCCCTGTACTCTAAATGACCATAAATAAAATAAAAAATAACCATGTAAGAAAAAATTCACACTGAAAGGCTATATCACAACTATAGTTTCTATTTGGCTATAGCTATTTTATTATTTAATGACTTAAATGTTACTGTATATGCATATGTGGTATCGCAAAATAATATTTAATATCAAGAACAACAAAGATAAGTGTATATATTTACGATACTTTTGTCTGCATTATGCTTTTAATAAGAACATATAACATTAATAAAAACTTATAACATTATTTCCACTTACTATAACATGGTAAATTTGTAAATAAACAGCATAATTACAAAAAAATAGATGTATTATTTTACAATGTAATCTAATAAACAAAATAAAATTAGCAAAATGAAAGTTGGTTTCTGAATTCAGTTGCAAATGTGATAAGCAAATTTCTTATGTACATACAACCATGATTTCCATTTTGACAGCTTTACGGGCTGCAATACAAAAAACTTCAATACCTCCCCATATGCTAAAAAATTACAAATAAAGTCTATGCTAAAAATAGAAACATTAGAGTAAAAAAGAAAGGAAAAAGAAATTTCTCTTCACTTAAAAAGTAATTCAGTTCAGTAAAACAAAAATTTTTATATAAAATCACCAAATGGATATATTTTGATAAAATAGGCCTTAAATTAAAATGAAATATCTTTGTCTGTGTTGTATGAAAGTTTTAAAGTATTATTTCGTGTAATTTTTGAGGTCTTTGAATTTAAAAGCAAAAGTAATCTAGACACTAACTATATGTGCTTCAAAAATAAATAAATTTTAAAAATTTCTCAAAATCAAAAAAATAGTTATATATATACTGCACACCACAATCAACTGATATTTATCTTAGCAAAATATGATAAGGTTACCATGAATACTTCTTGATTCTATAAAACTTTTATAACTGAAATGTTTTACCATACTTCAAAATTAAGTATCACCTAAAATAATGCTTTGACATATAAATGTTTTTTTTTTTTTTTTTTTTTTTTTTTCCAGCATGTTTATTATACATTTCTGTACAAAATTACCTTGTTTGTATATAAAAGTTTTTACTGTATAAGCCAATAAAGCGAAAAAGACAAGATAAATTGAAACATGACAGTGGTGGTGCTTCTTTTTTTTAGAATAGAGAGATTATTATTATTATTTTATTTGTCTGATTGTGTTGTGTTTTTACAAAATATTTTAAATGTGTAATTTTTGTGAGTTTTTTTTTTTTTTTTTTTTTTTTTTTTTTAAATGTATTCTTGTTCTGAACTGTTTATTATTTAAAAAATTTAATGTTATACAGGGTGTCTACTAGGTCATTAAAATCATGAAAAGGTCATGAAAGTCATGAAAAGGTCATGAAAGTCATGAAAAGGTCATGAAATTCAGCAATAGGTCATGAAAGTTAAGAACAGGTTATGAAATGTGACCGTCGGTTTGAGTCACGTATTGGTTCAGGTAACCCAATTTTACTGGTTGATTTGAACAATTTTTTTTCTCTTGCAGTTTGGATTGAGTTGATTGAATTTTTTTTTTCGACGAGTCGGGTCGACTTGAGAATATCTTTCAAAATAATTTCATTAACGGGCAAAAACATAATTAGGCAATGCATCATTTGGTGCATTGTCGCTTTGCTTGTAGCACTCATGCCAACTTTGTTCGCCTGATGAATGGTCATGTTTTTTTTTCAACCCGAAACAATTGTTGCAAGTTTATTGCATTTTATGGTGTTTATTCATAGTTGTGTACTTATTACTAAACTTAAAGCACATTTTGTAGCACTTGAAGTACAGAACACACCAAAAAGGTTAAAAATTATTGTTTATCCATTTTTCAGATTTTAAAACTTTTAACTTGGTGCATTAGTAATTACATTTTAAATTATTTTTAAATTATTTACCAGTTTTATAGCAATAAAAATTTTCTTTATAACTTAAATTTCAAGATTTTTAGATGAATTATTAATTTTCATTTTAGGTTTTGAGTCAGGTGTGGGTCATTAAAATTCTCTATTATGAGTTCATGTTGATTTTCAGATTACTATTATTTAGTAGCGTAAATATATAAATATGATTATAAACCTAGTATAGTCATTTGTATCTTTAAAAAACAAAATTATCTTCTATGAAAATCTACAGGCGTTCTAACTTTTGTTGCCCCCCCCCCCCAAAAAAAAAAAAAAAAAAAATGTTAATTTAAAAAGAAGGGTTGGATATGTCGATAAAAAAGGGTCATGAAAATTTTTTTGAGTTCATGATTTTTTTTTTTTTTTCTGTCAAGTCAGTAGACACCCTGTTATATATATGCACCTCATTATTTATAGCATACCAATTTTTATCTATCAATCATAATTATTTAACATTACTTTCACTTTTATTTGCTTTTATTTATTGTTTACTTCCTTTCTTTCTTTTTTTTTTTTTTTTCTTTTTAGAGCAAATATTCAGAATTCAAAGATTTGTTATTGAGTTTCATAAAACATTATTCTTTCAAGCAGACAGTTATAGTTGCAAGCAGTTCTTCTGAATACTTTCCAGCAGAACAGTTGCAAGAGTAGGTATAATAATAAAAATAATGTACCACGTCTTTTATATATATATATATATATATATATATAAAGCTCAAATTAATCTTCCTTACAATTTTAAAGCAGAAAAATTTAAAACTCTTCTTAACTTTGTTATCCATAATAATTATATCTTCCACAACAACGCTATCTATTTGCAACGATTAGGCATCCCACAAGGAGGTTGTAGCTCCAGTATTTTGGCAGATCTCTATCTTTATTATTATGAAAAGCAAATTTGCAATGATGATGTTCGATTTTATCGTTACATCGATGATATTATTGTATTTTATCTCAACAAGAACTCACAAAATGGCTTTTCCTTCAATTATCCACCTAATTTAAAGCTAACTCAAAATACTCTGACTAATCAATCAATTAACTTTTTAGATCTCAAAATAATCATCGATGGTAATAAACTTTACACAGATATCTATGACAAACGGCAAGATTTTTGTTTTAATGTCAACTTATTTACACATTTTAATTCATGTCTGCATCTTTCGGTATTTAGAAACATCATCATTAACCATTTATTTCGAATTAATAATTTATGCTCTGCAAAGTTTAAAAACAAGAATATTAATAAACTGATCACAGCCACTGCTAAAATGGGTTTTTCTAAAAACTTTGTATTTTCTATTTTATATCCTTAACCATGTCTCTGTCAGTAAAAAAAAAAAAAAAAAAAAAAAAAAAGAAAAGAAAAGCTGTGTACACTCTTGTGTATATCAACAAAAAAATTATAAAATAATAAAAGACAATAAAAAATGTGGCGGTTGGGTGGGCAGATGTTTGATTACGGAGGTGGGGTGGTGTTGTAAGGCTGGATGGTTGGGTGGGTTTGTGAAATTAAATTAAAAAAAAAAAAAAAAAAAAAAAAAAAGTAGAAGGCTTGTTGCATTTGCTTTGTATTACTATGCAAACTTTCATTTTCCAATAAAATTTCAGATTTTTCCTTTTTGAGTTGTCAACTATATTTAATGTTCTAATTATACTGTTAAACACAATGTGATCAATCGGTGAATTTCATTGTGGCTTCGTGGTTTCATTGTTGTTCATCTGCTTTGAAATTTTGCATTTTTAAATCCATATGGTTCCTGTTATGGTTGTGGCAGGCTGGGGGAGTGTTGCCGGCGTAAAACTAGTGTAACCCCACAGGCAAGTCACAAGTCTTGCCGCCTGCCTCCTTCTTCCTATCTTGTGTTTCTTGGGTTGTTTTTTCATTAATTTTGATAAGTTTATGGTTTTAAGTTAAGATTTGTTGTTTTACTTTATTGATTCGTTTGTTTTGCAGACTGTTAATTAATAGATCTGGTTTCTTTACATTAACGTATTTCATGCATTGATGATTTTTTTTTTTTTTTTTTTTTTTTATCTTATTGGTCATTGGTGTTTCAGTGATCTTGTATCTGTTGCTTGGCTTCTACTATGCTTAATAGATCATCTTTATTATATATATATATATATATATATATATATTTTTTTTTTTTTTTTTTTTTTTTCCCTTAGAAAAAAATTATATTTAATGTTGTTTAATTTTTATTTAGTCCTTTTTTACTGAAAAAAATGTTTTATTATTTCAGTTATTTTTTTATATTATGATAAAAATAAATAAATAAATAAAATCCCTCAAATGTTAAGCAATGGTTGTTAATCAGAAAAAATTATTATCCTATTTGGTTTGCTTATTGAATCTCTCTCTCTCTCTCTTTCTCTCTCTCACACACACACACATACACACACACACACAACAAGACAACAACAAAGAAGAGAAAGAGAGAGAGAGAGAGAAAAGAAAAGCCTTGTGCTCTTGGAATATTTTTTTGTCACAATAATTTGACAAGCATCAATAATTAATAATAGAAATTAGTGTAAATGCAACTATTTAATGAAGGAAAATTCTCAAATCAATCATTTTCTTTTTTCATTCTTTCTTTCTTTATTTTTTAAATACTTTTCTGTAGATGCTTGAGAGTTATTACTTTATTTAGTTTATTTTTTTTCCATAGAGTAAATACTTTTTGTTAATAAATTTATCCTATGTAGTGTATTGTTAACAAATCAATTCAAGATAACTACTGTAACAATAAGATAACAATTGCCACAAATTCGATATAGAGCAAGAAGCAGCATATTGTTGCATATTATTTTCTCCTATTAATAGTAACTAGCGATTAACTATTTTTAAATGAATCACTGTAAGTCAGAAAAAAAAAAAAAAAACTGTTCTGTGTTCAAAGCTGTAGATGAGAAGTGCTGGGTTCGATCCCAGGTTGTGCTCATTCACCTAACCGTTTAGAGTTTCCTGTGGTTTTCTCTGAAACTTGTATAAATATGGGCTTAGGACCCTTTAGAAGACCCCCATGGGTGGCATAACATTTATAATAGGACTAGGACCCTAGCACAGTCATTCACCCTTAAATCCTACAACCAACCAATTTTCAAGGCCATAGCTCTATTTTATAATCAAGGTGGCCACTGGTGTGGAATTTCATTAAGTCAGGGAATTTTGACAAATTTTGTGCAAATAAGGCATATTTGAAAATTTGTTATTATAAATTGCTAAATTGTTCAATAATGTTGTGAGATTTTCAAGGAAATAAACAGCATAAGTCAGGGAATTTGGAAAAGTTCTAATACTACCCACTATGGTATAGAATGCCACATGTCCTCTAAAATAAAGTCAAACAATAGACATTTAGAAATAAATCTCCATAAATTATTTTAAAACTGTGACGATTTTATTGATAGTTAAAAACATAAAAGAGAGGACAACCCAGATCAGGTCCATAATTGATGAATATGCTTTAACAAAAGGTGGTGGAGGAGAGAGAGCAATTATACATATAGTTTGCTGGTCGGTGATTTTATTAGTCAAAGTGTCGAATCGAACCAAGTTCGCTGCCTTATTTTGTTCGCCAGATCTGGCAGTCCTACGAAATTATCAGTTAAAATTGCCAAACAAAAGTTTCTTTGTCTTAATGCATAACCAATTAGAATTTTTGAATTTAGGAGTGATGGTTAAAATTGTAACCCCAAATTTGGCATAACTTATATACTAAAACCCAAATAAACTACTACGTCAGAAAAGCCAAAAGAAAAATATTTGCAATGCATACAGCTGTTTCGGTAGCCTTAAGCGTACCGTCTTCACTGCAAAAAGAAAAACGCAAATATTTTTCTTTTGGCGTTTCTGACATAGTAGTTTATTCGGGTTTTAATATTCCAACGCCAAGTCTCCTGTTATTATAACTTATATACATCGAAACGACGGTTAGAGCAGGTGGAAGTAATTATCATTTATTGCGACATAAAGTTTGAAAAATGAGACATTTAGATTATATTTAACCATTATTGATTTCCTTATATGGTTTTTGGAGTTAAACAAAATAAAAATCAATTATAACGGAAATCAATTAATGTATTTTAATAGCTAGAGATATAAATAGATTTGTTCTGAATTGCTATGAAATAAAAATGATTCTTTTTGGGTAATAAAATTAAATTGCATTCTTGATCCCTCATATAAAAATTGCATTAGGTTAAAAAGAGATCAATGAATTTATTATTGAATTCTTTCTTAATCTTAATAAAGGTTATTTATTTTAATTTCTAATTGGGGATTTAATAATTTTGAAATAAATCTGATATATTTAGAGGATTAATAAAAGTTAATTATTTTAATTTGTAACTAATTAGATATTTAATAATATTGAAATAAATTTGGTGTAATTAAAGCATATGGGAGCAACTCGCTCACACCCACCCCATATAAGTTTTTTTTTTTTTCTTTCTTTTAGCCTGACGTCTGTCCTCCCCTTCCCTTATAATTTTATAATTTCGAAGGTATGTGCAATTGATAGGTTCAAGGGTGTAGTTTTATTTTATATTTATTTATCCCCCCCCCCCCTTCCTGCTCCAATCTGTCAGCTAATAACTTTACACTTTCAAAAGTATGCACAATCAATTTTTCACCCTCAAAAACTTTAAAACTACTACATAAATATGCTTAAGTCTTTATTTGGAGTGAAATACCACAGTGGAAATTTATTTGATACAGTTTCATTATACTATAAGTTAAATTAAACTTATGTGTGTTTGTGGCAATTTATAAAATACAAAGTTTGTTTTAAAATTAAACTAACGTTTATTTATGACTTAAGTTAACAGTAAACAAACAAATTTATGAAGCATGTATAAATATGTAACAATATGCAACAAATGTTAAAATTAATATATACAATATAGTAAGGCAACATAAAAAACAAATTTTAATTTCCATACTTACCAGCATTAAAAGAATTACAATGTGCTTTAACAAAAATGGAAATTTAAACACTATGTTTACCTAAAACTGTTACACCAAGGAAATAAGTAACATATTCTATAAGTGCATCTTACTAAATAACTTATTCAACTTAAAATAAATACCCACTAAAACAGAGGTGTCATGTAGGAAGGGCAGGGGAGGGCAACTGCCCACTCCTGAGAACTAGAGTTTCAGTTTTTTTTTTTCTATTTCATTATTTTCTTTTAGCTCATACTTTCATAAAAGAAAATTGTGATGCACATATGCAGAAGACTTTGTTAGAAATGTTTTATTATTATTTAAAATTGTGGCAAAATCTAAGTTAGGTAGATAAAAGAAAAAAAAAAGAAAGAAAGAAAGCAGATTATAAAATTACAACTCTATTTTCTTTTGCACAAAATCATCAGATAACAGACTTGCTGCTCTTACAATGTTAGCAGTAAAGAGTCAAGAGGTTAAAAAAATTTCACTCAATGATCTATCTTGTCAATGACTTTTTGAAAATGAAGCATAGGAGATTTTCATTAGCATATCAGTCAGATAATGTGTATGTAATATATATGATGATATCAATTAAAATTTCTTATTTCCTTATCATAACTGAATTTTTTTACTTGTTTTATCAACGCATATTTAATTGTGTGTCAGTAAATTACAACAGCAAAATTGTTTTGAAATTATACATCAACAAAGATTTTAAGAAAAATTTCTGTTTTTAAATTCTGGATTTAATACGTCCCAATCTTCACCCCCTCCACCCTAAAAAGAAAACTTTGTCCCCCTGAAACAAAATTTGAAATGACACTTCTGCACTAAACCGAACAGAACAAAACTTATCAGAACAAACTGATAATGGCTCATCGTCATGACTCCTTTCAAAAACAATGAGACTTTCAGAGCCAGCAGATGATAAATGAAACTAAGCAGCTCTGTTCTTTTTAACTTCCCATAATGGCAACAGAATGAAATTAGGAGAGAATAGACATTTGTTCATTTTACTATTTATCTTCTCAGACAGATTTTAAAATATCCAATCAATTGCTAGACAACTTCCGGACAATCTGACTGGCTGTTATCACAACCAACATATTGAAGAGACACAACACCGCATGCTGTCACTGAAAATAGGTCATTGAACATCAGAACTGGAAATTCTGTAATTGTGTACATCAAAATATCGATGACATTGTGCGATGAAAACAAACACAATCATCAGTAATGTCTTATTAATATTCATTTTATCTGCCGTCATAATATTTTTATGTGTTTATTTGCCATTCTCATTAAAAAATAAGTAAATAAGGAACTATTTTTAAGCTTTTAAATTAGTTTTTTATGCCATTTTATGCTTAAAAATAAACATATACAAAAAATAGCATAGGTTGTTAACAATTCATCAGGTCATTTTTATTTTTGATTGTTAAAAATCATGTTATAATTTTTATCCATGTTTTTTTTTTTTTTTATCTATTTAAAATTGTAATACTTAATTTGTTAAATTGAACGAATTAAAAAAAAAGTAAAAGGGAATTAATGGTATTTTATGTCAACAGGTGAACGTTTATATATTGCTTATTTAGTGCAAGGTTAACTTGAATTAAAACTTATAATTATGGTATATCATATTTATTTATTATATGGCTTAAAGTTTTATTGAAACATTTCTTATTAGAGTGAAATTTTTTTACTTACGTTTTTGGTCAGAAACTATATTTTTAATAAGTTTCGTTTCTGTTCATCCAGAAAAACTTTAGCTATTGACGACTGGTTAAAAGCTCACTGGCATCATAACATCTTTTAAAGATCTATTTTTTTAACTGCGTAGTTCAGTGGCGGATCCAGAACTTGACTTTTGGGGGGGGCTAAGATTTTTCAAAGTGCTATTTTAGACCAATAAAAAATTTGCAATTGCAATATTCAATTATGAATATCAGTGTTTTGGGGGGGGCTTCAGCCCCCTAGCCCCCCCCTTAAATCCGCCACTGGCGTAGTTGACGATTGCTGCTATTAGATGGGAGTGCAGTCACTAGTTTCAGCGGCCTGCCATTGGTTGTAAGCTCTGATCCACTGGACAGTATTCAAGGACTTGCTTGTGAAGGATTCAGGGCAGTGCAGTTCTTCAATATTTTGTTTTGTGGAGTGATCTAGTAGGTCGACTTCAAGATGTCTGTATGGGGTGTTTGTTTTAAAGGTCTATCAAGTGATGCTTAGGAATAAATGAAATAGTTTTTTTCATGTTTAAGTTTCCTTCTCCTATCATCGTGGCTTCGGTTATGAGTTTTTCAGTAACGGCAAGTGTTTGTTGAAAAGTTGTAAGTTGTTTACACTTGTTTTTTTTTTTTTTTTTTTTTTTGTAGTAAAGGTTTTGGAAATTGAAATGTTTAGTACTTCAATTAAAGAGATGTCTAGTATCTCATTTAAAAGGTTGTTGGCTTTAATGGTACAGTGAGTCGTAGTTCGTTAGGCATTGGGCTAACGTCGTATTTTTTTTTGTTCGACTCTGTTGTTTGTCAACCTAGGGCTGACATCGTTTTTTAGGCTATATGATATGTTAATTTATTAAAAGATATATCGTTGTTGAAACCGTTGACTTTGAAATATTTATTGCTGTTGAAGTTTAATTTAAATTCTATTTTGTTGAAGTTATTAAACATTTATTACAGTTGAAATTTGTCAAGTTTAGTTAAAGTTATATAAAATTTATCACTGTTAAAATTTAACGATAGATTTTTGTTTTTAAAGTTTTAAAATTAAAATTGTTGAGTTTAGTTAGTTGTTTAAAGTTTATCTCAGTTGAAATTAAACGTTGAAGTTTTATAAAGTTGCTGGTCAACGTTTGTTAGCCTTGTTAATCGTTATGTTAGTTGCCTTGGGTGATATACTGTTGTTATTTGTTGGAAGTTAAAGCTAATGATTAATATATTGTTATTGAAAACTATTTTTACATTTGTTAAGTTTTACTATTTAATAAACTTTGTTTCTTAAAACTTGTTCTCATTATTTATAGGTTGCATTTCTCTATGCATACACTTATACATTTGTAGCTGCTAATGCATTTATACTCTGCATAGTTTAATCCTAGAATGGCCAAATCGGCTATCAAATCATATTGTATGCCAGCAAGAAAGTGGAAGATGCAGCATTTTAGAAAAGTCAACTTAAATAATACTATAAAGCGCAAAGTAGCCTACTTTAATTCAGACACAATTGCCTCTCAGATGGATAGATTGTGATATGTAGATATTATGCTTTTTGAGCACTTTGCGATACTTCATACACATTTTGTGACATTTGTATTTGACACATAACCAGAGACTGACAAAAGTTCCAATATCTTAGGAGCCAGGAAAAATGTCTAGGAGTCAAAGACAGTGAACTATTGCTTGCTATGACAGCACCCAGTGGCGTAGCGAGGGAGGGGCGGAGGGGGCAGCATTTTGGTAATTTCCATCAAACGTATACCTGAAAGAAAATAAAACTTCAACAATGTCTCAAATATATAATTTGAATTTGAAAAATATTTTCTATACAATTATACAGATTCTATAAAAAATTTCGATAAATTTTTATAGAAAATATTTTCTATAAAAAGTATTTTTTATTATCTTATTATCTCACAAAACTTTGATTTGAATTTTCTTTTCTAAAAGCGTATTGCAGAGTTTGCTAGAGAAAACTTATTGAAACATGTATTAGATGGTCTATATCCGATATAACTGAAACTCCATGGAACCGACTTTTGGGAGGGAGGGGGGGGGGTTTAATTCAGGCGTTTACCTACTCCTTGACTTGTTAATTATCAGTTAAAAAAGCGTAATCTGACCAGAAAACAAGAGAAAATTTTTAAAAACTTCATGATCACAAATACAAGGTCTGTAAGTGATAATATTAATTCTTCTCTTACGTAGTCTTATAAAAATAATTATTTTTATTGGAATAACAAAGCGATCAGATGTACATATACAATGCATATTCATCGAACGTTTGCAATATTTTTACTTCTGGTTTTGGCCGTTTTCGGATTACATAGATCTGTATTTTAATAATACATGGAACATTTTGTATTTAAATTTAGTTTTTAAAGAATTGATAATTTTTGCTAACACATAACTTTAAAATCCTGGTTTAATAGATGCCTTTTCTTGATTGAGAATATTAATTTTTCCTGTGACTAGTAGACAATATGCTAGTCAATAGTAAGAAAAAGAGAGCACTGAAAAATGTCTCTTCGGGGTGAAAAAATTTTCATGATTATCAAATGATTAAAGAACATTCTTCATGAATGGCAAACTGAGTGACTTTTCAGGGAGCATCTAAAGCTTAAAATATTTAACATTTGCAGTATTTTCACCTATATTAGCTACTATATATGAGTTGACATTGCAGTCGAAAATATGCTATTAGAAGATCCAAAATGTAACTTTGTCTTGAAAATTGAGGCCTAAGCTGAAGTGTTCCTGGCTCCAAAAATGCAGTTCTCTCGTTCTATTGGCTTCATATATCAATAATGATGTATCAACAAAAAACTTGAAGAAATAATAAAATAGATTCGATTGCTGGTGTACCCTGAAGTGGATGGGAAGGGGGAGAGGTTCAAGATCACTATCACCCTGAAATTACATTACCACATCAATTAAAAGTTAAATTTTAAAAAGTTATTTTTATTATTTGTATAAATTCTTCGCAAAATAAAAGTTTAAAAAAACATTTTTTTTTTTTCCCGCGGGGTTTCGACAATCGAAATTTTTTCACTGATTCTTCACCAGTATATGTATATAATAATTTTTTACTCATTCGATCGTGCAAACTTACTACTAAAATTTCCAAAAGAAAAATACTGGTGGAAGAATCAGGGAAAAAATTTCGATTGTCGAAACCCTGTTTCAGAACTTTTCTAAATTTAAAATTTTATTATTAATTTAAAACTTTAGCATATTTAATATTTTTTGTTTTAAAATTTGAATATCTAAACATGTTACGATTGCAGAAATAATAGATTTTATACACTTTGCTGTTAAAATCAAATTTAAGACAGCAGGAGAGAAATAATGTTAGCTTTCTCTCAATAAATAAATGAATGAGTGTAGTGTCGGATCTAAGGAGGGGGGGGGGGAAGTACTAACATTTACAATTGAATATTACAATTGTAAATTTTTCATTAATCTGGAATAACATCTTTAAAAAAATATATATTTGCCCCTCTTCCCCCCCCCCCCCTCAAAAAAAAAAAAAAAAAAAAAAAAAAATTCTGGATTTACCACTGAATGAGTGTATGATTTTCCCAGAGGAGAAAATCAAATGCAATGAAGACTTGATAATTGAATGTGGGATGTAGTCAGCTGGGCATATTTATTTATTAAATTAAATCATCTTCATGGATTTAAACATACTACAAACAAAGTACTTTACTAATACGAAGTCTGTCCAATAAATATGTGAACTAAGGCCATAAAAAGTTTATTTTGCAAAATTTAGTCTACATCGATTTTGTCCCCTTCAAAGTACTCTCCATACGTTGCTATGCACTTATTCCATCTTCTTGTCCACTGTTCAATGCACCCTTGGAATAGTGGCGGATTTAGGGGGGGGGGGGGGTCTAGGGGCTGAAGCCCCCTCCCCCCCCAAAAGAAAAAAAACACTGACATTCACAATTGAATATTGCAGTTGTAAATTTTTTATTGGTCTGGAATAACACTTTGAAAAATCTTAGCCCCCCCCCCTCCCAAAAGTCAAGTTCTGGATCTGCCACTGTTTTGGAAGTTCTCGGCAGTCAGGCCTTTTAGTTTTCTCATCGTTTCTTGCTTATTGTGTCCACATCTTCCCAGTGATCTCCCCTCATCACATTTTTGCATTTTGGGAATAAAAAAAGTTGCATCGGGCGAGATCTGGCGAATAAGGAGGATGATCAAGGATGGTGATTGAATTTTTTGCCAGAAACTGCCGAACAATCAATGCTGAATGTGCAGGTGCATTGTCATGGTGAAGGATCCATCCATCGCCTTGAGTCAAATTTCGTCGCACACGACGCACGCAATCTCTCAAACGCTTGAGAACTGTAAGAAAAATAATTTATTATTTTCGTCAATTTCCATCTTCGACACACAGTAAAAACAAGGGCAATAGAAACTAGCCCAACTAGCAAAATACGCACAGCTCGACGATCTGCCATGCACTTGTTGTGATATTTAATCTCAGACATCCTTTTATTAACTTTCGTTTTTCTTGTTCCGGACTTTCTCTTTTTGTTTTTTATTTCCCGCCAACTGATTGTTTTTGTGCACCTGCCGTATCACGTGACGATATGTCGCGTCTCTCTACAAGTACATTGTAATACTTTTTTCAATCATGTAATTTTCGTTATTCGGAACTGACGTTCCATTTTCTTATTCTATTTAATCATAATTTTTTCTTTTTGTCTAAGATGAATAAATTAAAGTAAAAAACATCTAGGCATTCTTTCATTACGCAGCAACGAGTGAATTATCCTAAATAATAATTGATATACATATTATGTAAGAATTTCTCAGTCTAATCAAGATTCATTATAGGAAAAGTAGTTGCTGGTCTTTAATACAGAAGTCATATTAAGGAAATTTACTTACTCTTCACCAATGGAATATTCGATTACCTGTGACAACCCAGGTAAGCTAAACTTTATTTAATTATATGACTGTTATTTTAGCAAAGAATTATTAGTAAGAAATATTTGTTATAAATATATTTAAATAACTAATTTGAGGAAACTCCGAACTCATGCACTTATTTATAAAGTATTCTTCCTACAGATTATGAGACTGATATTTTGAATTGAAAATTTAGATTTATTCTTGACAAAGTTCAAAAGTTTTTTTTTTCATTGCACATTGGAAGAAATTGCTACATTTAAAATAATAAAAAAAAAAAAAAAAAAAAATGAAAATGTAAGCGAAAATATTTGTTTTTGTTTCTTCAAAACTGAAGTGACACTAAATCGAAAGTATTGAAAAGTACTTATTTTATGAAAACTATTTAATTTTATTTTCTTCTTCAAGTACTATTTATCCTAACTGTGTTGATTTAAAATATTAAATGAATATTTACGTAATGAACAAATATTAACAAAACTATTACAAAAAATTTTGTTTAAGTATGTCAGTAACAAAAGATATACAAATTGAACCGCTGAACTCCACAAATTATAATGTGTGGAAGTTTCGTATTGAGATGTACTTGCAAAAAGAGGATCTTTTTACAGTCATTACTGACGATCCTCCCAACCCAATAACCGATCAGTGGCGTTCAAAAAATAGAAAGGCCAGAGCCATTATAAATCTACTTATTGATAACGAACAGATAGTGTACGTTATGAATCTAGATACAGCACGAGAGTGCTGGAATGCTCTGCGCCAAGTCCACGAAAGATCATCCCTTACCAGTAAGCTTTTCTTACTTAGGAAACTTTATTCCATAAAATTAATGGAAGGTGGTGATGTAAACCAACATATAGCTGATATATATGAAACACGCGACAGACTCACTGCTATAGGTGAAGTCATAGACGAATTGCACCTAGCTGCATTAATGCTATGCTCACTCCCTCCTTCGTATGACGTTCTCATAACAAGTCTCGAATCGAAAGACGAAGCGCAATTGACACCTGAGTATATACGAAACAAATTAGCTGATGAATATGCCAAAAGGCTTGAAAACAAAAGTATTCAAAATACAGCGTTAAAAGTCCAATACCATAACAAATCGGAGAAATTCTGCAAATACTGTAAGAAAAGTAACCACAATATAGAAGAATGTTATAAGTTAAAAAATAAAAATAATCCTGCTGTTAAAAGTCACAGTAAAAATTTCAACAAAAAACCCAACTTCAGATCCAACATATGCTCTCAGAACAATGAGAAGCCAGATAGCGCTCAAATTGCAGAGGGGAGCAATAAACCAAAAGCTGATAAATTGTATTCTTTTTATGTTGGAGATAAAACTGTAAATTGGGTGGTTGATTCAGGGTCGTCTTCACATATCTGCAATGATAAACTAAAATTTCGCGATCTTAAAAATAACGTTTCTAACGTCACTATCGCGAACGGCACGCAGCTAAAATCTTTGGGTTCCGGTACTGTGGATTTGTATACCGTAAATTCGGAAAACACACAGAACAAAATAACACTTAAAAATGTTCTTTATGTCCCTGAAATAGAAACTAATTTAATTTCTATAAAAAGAGCAACAGAGAATGGCTGTATCGCTGTATTTGATGATAAAACCTGTAAAATTGTAAATCAGGGTAATACATGCATTGAGGGATATGTGAAAAATAACTTATATGAATGTCAATTAAATTATTCTGAAAACAAACACACAGCGAACATTGTAATACAAACTTGTGATAACGAAAATTGCATAAACAAGTGGCATGTGAAACTTGGCCACAGAAATACTAACCACATTAAAGATTTAGTTAACAAGGACATGGCTGTGGGTATAAAATTAAATGATTGCAAACATAATACTGAATGTAAAACATGCATAATCTCAAAATTAACTGATTCACCTTACCCCAAAGCTGCACAATTTAGAGCCTCCGTACCACTCGAACTGGTCCACACAGACTTATGTGGCCCTATGAAAACCCCCACTGTAGGTGGAAAATATTACTTTCTTACATTCATAGACGACTACAGTCGTTATACTATTATATATTTGCTAAGAAATAAGTTTGAGGTATTTTCTAAGTTAAAGGAATATGTGGCTATGACCGCAAACAAATTTGGCCGAAAAGTGCAAGCAATTCGCTCCGATAATGGGGGTGAATACACTAGTATGGAAGTAAATGAATTTTTGAATAAAGAAGGAATTGAGCATCAGTTTACCGTTCCTTACTCTAGTGCTCAGAACGGCGTGGCAGAACGTAAAAATCGTACGCTGACCGAAATGGCTCGCTGTCTGCTTAAAGACAGTAATTTACCGAATTCCTTTTGGGGGGAAGCCGTAAATACTGCAAATTACATACAAAATAGGCTCCCGACCTCCTCATGCGACTCAACTCCTTACGAAAAATGGACCGGCCGTAAACCCGATTTATCAAATATAAAAACATTCGGATGTCGCGCATACGCATATGTACATAAAATACATAGGGGAAAACTGGATAGCACCGCTCAAGAAGGAATTTTTGTGGGATATGATAATCGTAGCAAAGGCTACAGAATTTGCACAAATAATAAAAATGTAATAATTAGCAGAACAGTAAAATTTTTGGAGGATGAAAATAGAGAATCCCACAATAATGAAACATCACTAATCAAGAATGAAAATTCAAATGATGAAATTCCGGTGTCCAAATTACCAATATTAGATACTGATATAAATATAGATATAGTGGGCGATAACGATAGTCCGGATGACACGCAAACTCTGCCGCGACGATCACAACGATTAAATAAAGGTGTTCCGCCCGACAGATTTGCATTTGCAGTAAATGACAAAAGAATTGATGAGCCTAAGTGTTTTGATGATATACTAAAAATTCAAAACCCAGCTGAAAAAGAAAATTGGCTGAATGCCACACTCGATGAAATGAATTCACTCAGACAAAACAATACTTGGGAACTTGTTGACGCTCAACCAGGGACCAAAGTAGTAGGGTGTAAGTGGGCGTTCAAGGCCAAATACAATAGCCAAGGACAAGTCGAGAAATATAAAGCCAGGCTTGTTGCCAAGGGTTTTTCTCAAAAATACGGGGTGGACTATGACGAAACTTTTGCACCAGTTGCATCGCATACCACTCTAAGAAGTTTCTTGACCATGTCACTATATAAAAATTTGAATCTAAGGCATGTAGATATAAAAACTGCTTTCCTACATGGAAATTTGCAAGAAGATGTATACATGCATCAACCCGAGGGTTATGTTGTCCAGGGCGAAGAAAATAAAATATGTAAGTTAAAGAAAGCGATATATGGCTTGAAACAAGCCGCTAGAGCGTGGAATTTGAAAATTAATGAAACATTGTGTAAATTAGGATTTAAACAAAGTCAACACGACAAGTGTTTATATATACGTAACAAAGATAACACAGAAACTTACATTCTTGTGTATGTTGATGATCTACTTATAGCTGGTAAAAATCACAATATTGACATACTAATTAATCAACTTAGGGAAGAATATCCATTAACCGACCTTGGGGAAGCCAAATATTACCTCGGAATAAATATAGAAAGACCTTGTAAAGGGGTAATTACGCTTGATCAAAATAATAAAATACGAGACATTGTAACCAAATTTGGGCTAGATAACGCACGGCCCTCTGACACACCGATGGAACCAGGGTATATAAAATTAACTGATAATGACAATCTCTTACCAAACAACACAATGTACAGACAGGCTATAGGCGCGTTACTTTATATTTCTACAGTATCGCGACCTGATATAAGTGTTGCCGTTGGCATCTTAAGCCGTAGAAACGAAAATCCTAGAGCGAAAGACTGGGAGGCAGTTAAAAGGGTTATTAGATATTTGAAAAATACCCAAGATATTAAATTAAAACTTTGTAACTCTGGTGAACCTGTTCTTAGAGCATATTCGGATTCGGATTGGGCCAATGATCCAAGTGATAGAAAGTCTATATCTGGAAATTTATTTAAGATAGGAAAAAATCCAATATTTTGGACTTCGAAGAAACAGTCCTGTGTGTCCATGTCTTCAGCAGAGGCTGAGTACGTCGCAGCTGCGAGTGCTGCACTTGAAATACAGTGGCTCAACAAACTACTGGATGATTTAAATTTGCCGCAACAATGTCCTATAGTGTTGTACCAGGACAACCAATCTACCATCAAGATTGCTGAAAATGAAAAATTCCAGTCCAAAACAAAACACTTACAGCTGAGATATCATCTTCTGCGAAACCTAATACAAGAAGGCCTAATCAAGCTTCAATACAAACCTACCAAAGAAATGAGCGCCGATACCCTCACAAAAGCTCTGCCAAAAACTGATTTTAATAGACATAGAAATGCATTAATGAACAATTGAAAAATTTCTGAGCTTAAGAGGGGGTGTTGTGATATTTAATCTCAGACATCCTTTTATTAACTTTCGTTTTTCTTGTTCCGGACTTTCTCTTTTTGTTTTTTATTTCCCGCCAACTGATTGTTTTTGTGCACCTGCCATATCACGTGACGATATGTCGCGTCTCTCTACAAGTACATTGTAATACTTTTTTCAATCATGTAATTTTCATTATTCGGAACTGACGTTCCATTTTCTTATTCTATTTAATCATAATTTTTTCTTTTTGTCTAAGATGAATAAATTAAAGTAAAAAACATCTAGGCATTCTTTCATTACGCAGCAACGAGTGAATTATCCTAAATAATAATTGATATACATATTATGTAAGAATTTCTCAGTCTAATCAAGATTCATTATAGGAAAAGTAGTTGCTGGTCTTTAATACAGAAGTCATATTAAGGAAATTTACTTACTCTTCACCAATGGAATATTCGATTACCTGTGACAACCCAGGTAAGCTAAACTTTATTTAATTATATGACTGTTATTTTAGCAAAGAATTATTAGTAAGAAATATTTGTTATAAATATATTTAAATAACTAATTTGAGGAAACTCCGAACTCATGCACTTATTTATAAAGTATTCTTCCTACAGCACTGATGGTTCATTGGGTCTCAGGCAACTAGCACCGCTAGTGAGCAAGGCTATAGTCTGCGTCATGGCTGACAGATGGCACCAGTTCGCATATTTATTAGACAGACCTCATATTATTTATGTTCTGCATTAT
This sequence comes from Salticus scenicus, assembly GCA_963930645.1. Taxonomy (NCBI): domain Eukaryota; kingdom Metazoa; phylum Arthropoda; class Arachnida; order Araneae; family Salticidae; genus Salticus; species Salticus scenicus. Next base: position 108,694,831 of record OZ005661.1, on the reverse strand, counting down.
ACATATGCAATTTCTGTTTATATGGCTAATGGAGTGTCATTGTACAAAAGTACCGCCAATTTTTTAAATGAGAAAATTCACAAAATCTTTATCATTCAGTCCTTTGCATTTTCTTTTGCCGTACATGTAAAAAAACGCTATAGTGAGATGAAATTAACATCACTTTTTACAATATATCTGTACTGATAAGTATAAAGGATTTAAGTCCATATTCTTGATTTTTCAGGAGACGAAAAATAAAGTTTAACTAGCTAAAAACAAATCAGAAGAATCGATTAGGAAAAAGGTATTTCGTTGATTTATACCCTTTATACCATTCAGTGGTTGTCAACCTTCATTTAATAACGGGAAAAATTGAATTAAATATTTTATACCATACATGAATGGTAAATTTCTGAATTGGTCCTTTTTTTACCAATGGATTTTCTCAAAGACTAAATGACATAGAATTAAATCCTTTATGCCAATCGATAGAGAATTGTTTTCTGAGTCTGACTATGTACTTAACTCAAAATCGACATTTTTGGACTTGAATCCTTTATACTTATCAATACAGATATATATTTGCTTAGGCAACAGTAAAAGGACAAAATAGTAGATGATGCATTGATTTATTTAACCAAAATTTATTTTAATGTAATAATCAATACTGAGTGTTATATTTGCAAAAAGAAAAGGTAAGAGCAATGAAGATTTGTTGATGCCTCTTTATCTTACAAGGTTGAGCTAAGAAGATAAAAGGATTCAATGACAGATTGACTGGTTGAAAAATTCGAATCTAGATTCTAAAGACATTTAGATAACTTTAAAGAACACACACACTTTTCTAATTTAGTCCAATTTGTCAGAGGAAGACTATAATTGTTGATGTAGATGTTTTTGATGAAAGTATTAAGAACGAGTGATTCAAAATTATTTAATTGTTGATGATGCTGAAGATATAAAAAGGCCTTTTCAAGTTCTTCAGTTTATCCAGCACTTTAGTTTTACTGATTCATTGTCGAATATTGTAATGCTTTTAAAAGTCTTCATAGCTCATGTAATTAGTGTTGATTGATTGAACAGTCCTTTTCAAAATTAAAGCTCATCAAAAACTACCTGTGGTCTAGATGTGGAATTAGCTGAACAAGGTTTACTGGTGTATTTATATTATCTATAGAGCAATATTTTCTACCTTATGGATAAAACTGATTTTGGTCTATTGATTCAAGAGTTTGTGAAAAGAAAAGGCACGTAAAATCCAGATGTAAAAAGTTTGTTTTACATACATCTTTGTTTACACGTATTACTATTGTAAAATAAATCTAGGCAAATGAATTGTTCCCACATTTTATATTCTTTTGCACTAACCGCTTTCTATGATTATCTCGTTCACAGCGCCTGAAAATTCTGACTGTAGCAAATCTCCATTCAGTTTAAACAGCTTCACTTTCAATTCGATGTTTTTCTTTGAACAATTCCGTCTGTAGTAAACATTACCATTATGTTAGTGATCCTTCAAAATTTTGACCGTGGCAAATTCCCACTTGCAATCGCCTGTGGTGTTTTCGATGTGAGCAAACATTTCGAAATTATTCATTCACCCACCATACAAACACCCATTTATTGGCATCCTAAACTCATTACATTAAACACCATCTTTATATACTACAAGAAAAAAAGAAGTTGTATCAATAAAATTATTTACTACAGATAAAAACAAAAGTAAAAGCTTCAAATGCTCTAAACAGTTCTGATCATGGCAAAAATTGCTTTCTATGATTATCTCGTTCACAGCGCCTGAAAATTCTGACTGTAGCAAATCTCCATTCAGTTTAAACAGCTTCACTTTCAATTCGATGTTTTTCTTTGAACAATTCCGTCTGTAGTAAACATTACCATTATGTTAGTGATCCTTCAAAATTTTGACCGTGGCAAATTCCCACTTGCAATCGCCTGTGGTGTTTTCGATGTGAGCAAACATTTCGAAATTATTCATTCACCCACCATACAAACACCCATTTATTGGCATCCTAAACTCATTACATTAAACACCATCTTTATATACTACAAGAAAAAAAAAAGTTGTATCAATAAAATTATTTACTACAGATAAAAACAAAAGTAAAAGCTTCAAATGCTCTAATCATGGCAAAAATTATCAGGCTATTCGTTACCTCTAAAATTTCTAAAAGTGGAAAACTCCCATTCACAGAAACCTGCAGAACTTTTTACCCAAGGCAGACACATATACAAACTGTTCGCTGGCAGAGCAGACACCTGTTTACTGGTGAGCCCAGCTGACCATGTTGCAATAAACACCAGCCCTAATGTAATGTATCGAATACATTAAAAGTTTTTGCCAATGCTTTGATGAAAATATTTTAAAATGTATTTCGTTAAAAATCTGTAATACGTGAATGAGAGAGTTGCATTTAAAAATATTTTAGATATAATAGAAGTTTCTGAGATTTGAAACATGTCGTATTGAAGTCTAGCAAAAAGGTATCAAATGGGAAAATTACAAAGTTTGCATTAAACATTTAACAGAGTTATATTTTTTCTTTTCATGTTGCATTCCCCCACTATTCTCTGATATGCCTGATTGCCAGATTTTGATGTTCTGTGATGTGTGGATGCTTACATACACTATAGTTGCACAGGGAAATAGTTGCACAAATGTAAAGACATATTCTTTTATTAGTATTAGTATAAGTACTTATATATATATATATACCTGCATTATCCAGTTTTTTGGTATTTTAAAGTCTTTTTAGACATTTAAGGGCACGGGCGTGCTTGGCGGGGGACAGGGGGGACATGTCCCCCCTAAAAATTTCATCTGCGTGGATGGTCCCCTCCAAAAATATTTCTAAACCCTCTAATTTTAAACTTAAAAGAAAGTTAAAAAAAATCTTTAAAGTGTGAGACTATTTTCTTAAATCCCTCTACATTTTGTGTTTGTGTGTGTGAGGGGGGAGGGGGTGATTGGAAAAAGATTTTTGTCAGCATCGCATAGGAAAAGGAAATCAGCAATAAGTTTTTTAACTAGATATGTGTATTGTCAGTCGATCTTATTTTTATTAAAACGTTTCTGGAATACACCATTCCACTATGTGTTTTTTAAGGGTTTAAAAGGCATCGCGAATTTAAAGTACCTTTCTTTAAATGAAAACACAAAATAACCTTTTGCCTGGTACAAGGAAAACCTATTACGCAATTACCGTGAATTGTCATCGTTCGCAGAGATAATGGTTATAATTCTTTGTGCTTTTCTTGGATATCTACAAGCTACAAGGGGTGAAGAAGAGAAGAACAAGTGTAGTCTTCAAAAGCCAGGGTATTTTAGCCTGAGGGTCTTCTTTATCCTATTCTTTCCTTATAATGAATGTTTGCTACGGTCTCAGATAGCTTAAAAAAAGCAATCAACGAAAGCACCTTGCTTTGAATTCAATGACAAACTACTGATAGAATGCAAAAATCTGGGAGGTCTTTATCTCCTAATGATTACAGATAGGTTTTTAAGTTGTCTGGATATTTTAATCACGGCAACTTTGACAGAAATATTGAAATAAATTGACTTAAATGGATTTGTGTTTGGTTTGGTTTGGTTTTGACGCGCTATAGTCATTTTTTTCACATTAATGTTAATTAGACAAGGACTTGGAAACGCTTTACTTTTCGGAAATCCAACTGTGTGTGTTAGCGGTTTAGTTTAAAGGAATTTTTTTTTTTTAACGCCAAAATTGTTGTATATGGTGTATCCTTCCCCCCCCCCCCCCCCTCCCTGCATTTTAAAGAAAAGAAGCAATGAAAAAGTAAGTGGTCTAATTAGGCTAATGTTCACCGCAGGCGACTGTTTGGTGTTTCGTAGCATTAGCACTTCTCAATGTGTAGTTTTCTATTTTTGTTTTGAAGCGAAGGAATTCCTGAATTTTATGGAGATATATATATATATATTTTTATAATTAATTCGTAATATTAAATTAAAGGGTTTACTGAAATGGATAAAATTGTCATAAAAGCTAAACGGGGAAATATTTAAAACCCATTGTCAGCTTGATAGTGTTTTGAAAAATGATGAACAAAGAAAAAAATAAGAAAAGAAAAGAAAAATAAATTGAAAATGTTGCATCAATTACAGCTAGTGCGGATTTAGGAAATGCTAATCAAGATCCAGGGCGAAAATGCAAGGTATTTATTTTGTGAACCAATTATATGGTTCACAAAAATGTTTTTTTTTGTGAACCAATTATTTATTATGTGAACTATGTTGCCTGCAACCAGCCAACATAGAAGAAAAGAATAAACGAGAAAAGAAAAAAAAAGGAAGAAATTGCAAGTCTGCTGATCCGAAAGCCACATAAAATATTAAAATAGTCAAAATTTTATTGTTTTTTCTTCACTTAAATTTTTTTTAGGCATTTGAAAACGTAAATTAATTCCAAAAATTTAAAAAAAAGAAAAAAAAAAAAATCTCAAAATGGTAAATCTTTCACCTTCCCCCAATCATTTTTCGTGTTCGATGTGAAATAACGCTAGAATTTTAAATGTTCTGCATTGTTACAATTAGTGATGTGGATTGGGTAAATACCCAGTGGGTAGGTAAATATTTTTTGGTTAATTACCCAGGTATTTACCCGAGGCCTGGATAAATACCCAAAAACTGGGTATTTTGGAAAAAAAAAATTATATATACTTTATTGCATACAATAATTTGACTGTGCATGAAGAATATTAATTACTGCTTTAATTATATTTTCTGGATTTTGTATATTTTTTATTTTTTTAATTTCATAAAGGGACTTTTACTTATTAAATGTAAATATATTTGATCAATTTTAAGTGGGGCAAAAAAGGGAAAGAAAAAGGACCTGCTTTGAACTTTACGCGACTGCTTTGACTGTTAGGCAACTCTCTACTTATTCTCACCAGAAGCTAAAGCCAATATTGGGGGCTTGAATGGGGGAATTTTGCCCTATTAAAAATCATTAGCCAATACATATTTTTAAATTCTGTTTTGACATTCGGGAAATTCCCAACTGTTAAATTGATTATTATTATCTAAAAATCGATTTTTAAAAATTTTTAAGTATTGTATTTTGAAGCTGTAAAATTCAGAATATCACTTAATCAAAATTTGCAGCATGCTTGGAATATACAGTACCCGCTGCTTATTAAAATCACATTCGTCCTTACTCCTGAGCCAAAGTGATTTTATTAAGCAGCTGATTTTTATATCCGGCGAAAGATTCTGCAGCTGCACTCAAGAGAGAGGTATTACTTTCCTGAATATGGAAAGAAATTTCAAAAGGTAACGAATAATGTAATTAATAAGCAATATTAATTAAATTTTGATAGATAATTAATTGATTGTTCATTCAAAATAAATAAATTAAATACATCCCAAGTTTCGATGCTCTTTCCTTTGAAGAAAATCATTATTACTTTCCCAAAAGTTCATGCATTTTTTATTTATTTATTTAAAATCTTTATGTTTAAATCTCTTGTTTCCTAGTTATTTCAAAATAAGAATTAGAAATTATCTTTTAATAATTCAAAATTTAAAAAGAAAAAAAAATCACTTGCTAACCAAATCAAGTTTGTAACTTATTACCGCAAGAAAACGTACCTTGAAATTGTCACTGAGACAAGTGATTCAGCGTGTTTAATTTGTAACTATGCTGCAAGTGTAAAATTTTTGACAAAATGAGAACAGTGAGATTGCTTTCCTTTTTAGTTCAAAAATAAAAAACCGCAGAATAAATAAAAAAAAAAAAAAAAATTAATTCGCATGAGTTACATTTTTTGCTGCTGAAGAGATTTTTTTTTTTTTTTAAGTCTATCAACCGACGATGCTGATTTTACTAAGCGGTGGTTTAAAAAGTAGTTTGTATTGATTTGATTAAGATTCTGGTAATTTGATCAGATTAACCAGCTGATTTTATTAACCAATGAATTTATTAAGTGGCGGTTACTGTATTTTATTTTTGATCTTATTACAGAACTTAAAAAGTCTATAGTTATATATATTTCAAGTTTAAACCCCGCTCTCTCTCTCTCAATCTCTCGGGGTTTTTTTTTTAATGTCATTTTAGGATCATTTTAATATGGTTGCAAAAAACCCTGCAATAATTCTCAGGACTTTTTAAAATAGTATCACAATTCCCCTTGCAATTGTATCTAGTTATCTTTTTTTTTTTCTTCTTCTTCTTCTTTCTTTCCATTACCAGTTTCCTTTTTCATTTAAAACCAAACTCAACAGTTTTTTTTAAGTTTAAATTAATTAACATTGCTATTAAAAATCTGAAAATACTTTATAACTAAAAAAAAGCTAATATTTAAATCAAATATTTTATACAAAATGCATGATGTCATATTGCATTTGTTTTACTAGTTAATTTTTTTTTAGTTTTATAAAATTAAAAAATTTATATGTCTCAAATGTTTCTAACTTTTCTTTACACACTCTGTCTCTTTTCCTTTCTCTCTCTATATATAAATGCCATATTATACATAAATACAGACATTTTATTCGAATAAAGTTCATTGAAAAATAAATACCCATTTTGGGTATTTATCCTTAAAAATAAATACCCGGGTATTTTACATCATTAATCACAATATATTTCATAAATTACTTTTTAAAAATTATACAAAGTTTGATTGAAAAAAAAAAAAACTTTATCTTTTTACCCCCTCCCCCCCCCCTTACTCCTCAAATATATTATAATCCTACTGTGTTTTCTCTCAGTTAATAATTATATAACTTACAAAATTTCTTTAAAATCATTAATAAGACATATGAAAGTCCCCACCCTCTTTACTTTTTTTTACATATGCCCTCCCAAACACAGATATATAAAACTGATACTATACTTTTTCTTTATTTTGAAACATTTTTTAAAAATCGAAAATAGGTAGTGAACTCTGAGAAAGGAATCTTTTTACACTATGTTTATGGGAAAGAAATATCATCAAAAGAGAAAGACTATGTAAAAATACATCCCCTTGAATCGTTAAATTATTTTTGTTTCCTGTCATTTTCTGTCATTATTTACAATTGTTCTCGTCACTAGTTACAATTATTGTTTTCTGCGTATGAAATATCCCGAAATATTGAATTTTTCTCAGTGCCGTTTTCTCATCTTACATTTTTCGGATTTGGAAGTTGGAATGTTACCGAAATTCAGAAAATTCCTGAATTTTCTGAATATGAAAGCGAAACTTAAAATTATGTATTATTTCATGAGTAATGATAGGGATTTTTCGGGTCTGGATGACGTAAAATAACTTTGAAATTGTAAAATTTTTGTCCTAATTTCTGACTTCATGAAAACTAAAATTAGTCACTTAATTTAAAGGTATTTTTGTTGAAACTTAATTTTCTATTAGAGTCGAACTGCAGAAAATTAAGCTATTACATTTTCTTTATGTTATTTCGAATTGGTGTTTACATAATTATTTTATTTTATTTATTTATCTTTCAAATTGATATTTTCATATTTTTTATATCTTAATTCATATTTATTAAAGATCTTTTTTTTTTTTTTTTTTAATTATATTATTTTTATTTGCTTTGATGAAATTTGTGTTGCGTTGTTTAAAAAAAATTATATAAGATTTACTTATCTATTTTAATTGTAAACTGTTTAATTTATTCGGCGAATTTCGTGCTTTTATTTTTTTACCAGACTATTAATTTCATATTTATTTATTTTGCAGTTTCTAAATTTAGTTTATTCATATGTTTCTTCTAGTACATTATGTGTAATTAGTCTATTTGCTAAAATTTCATTGTTTATAGAAATAAGACATTATAAATTTTATTTTGAAAATTTGAAGGTCGGGAGATATGGATGAAAAATCAATTAAATTTTTTGTATTCATTGCCAGCAAGATACGCCTGCTTCGCTGGCCGCTATATTAAAATGAATCTCAAAAACATTGAATCACTATTTATTTATTTATTTGTTTGTTTGTTTTTTCTTTTCAATCACCCTACAAAAAAAAAAAAAAAAAAAAAATTGTATTGAAACCGCAGTGAATTTTGCTTCAGGTGCATGCTGCCGACGGCAATTCCTTTCGCGCCCGTGCTGCATAGGGTTCTCACTGCTTGTAGCATCGTTCTTCCTCGGCACTTTAATTTGGCTCAATTTCAACTCGCTCTTTTTTCTATATTTCCATTTGGTTCCAAACATTACAATAAATAAATATGTATATATATATATATATATATATATATATATATATATATTTTTTTTTTTTTTCCAATACGCAATGCAAAAGTGTTTTAAATGGAAACTTATTTTGATTTTCTAATTAAAAATACAATTAAAAATTGAAAATAAATAAACAAAAAGTGAAAATAATTATTTAAATTTTAATTCTTTCTACAATATTACCATTTTTCTGGTAAATGCAATATATAATAATAATAATAATAATATTAAAAGTTTTCCCTTCCAATGGAATTAAGTAAACTACTAAAAAAATTGAATAACACCTGTTGCTAAGTGGCACAGATGATTGAAATGTATGTAAAAATTTAACAAAAATGGAACAACGGAAAAATCTGTGCATAAAATTGAAAAAAATAAATAAATACAATTTCAAAAATAGAAAATTTTTCGATGACGTGCACCCCGGCAGGGTTCATGGTAACCGTTTGTCAAGCTTTGTATATCTGTGGCCAGTAGTCTGAGCTCCAGAGCACAGAGACAGTCACTTCTCTTTATGTACAGTCGGCAGCAAAATTATTTGAGTGCTTATAAACATTACTATATAAAAAAAGTACACTTAATACTGTTTTGTTAAATAAATCCTTGTTGAATCACGCTCTCAGACTAAGAATATGATTTGACAAGGTTTATTTAACAAAACAGTATCAGGTGTACTTTTTTTATATAGGAATTTTTGCTAGCGCTCGAATAATTTTGCTGCCGACTGTACACAATATCTATGTGTGTGTGCATTCAGTTAATTATCAACAGTATGTACATAGGTTAAAAAAAAAAAAAAAAAAAAAAAGTCACTCGGTGAAATTTGTATGTAGAAATAATAATATGTAACTAGCGTGTTAATACTGTTATTTAATTAACGCCCATGCTATTGTGATACATGTACATGGACATTATTATGTCTGCTTAAATTTATTTTAAGAAAAGGTGTTCCTCCTCTTTGCATATTATCTCAGACAGGACCCGATTAACTTCATGTGAGGCCCGGGACACACATACTTCCGTGGACCCTTTCGTCACACTTTTCAACAATCAGCAAAAGTGCATATATAACTGTATATGGGACTAACATGACAGAATTTTACTTTATATGATGCTACTTTTTGTCATTTCCAGGGGCAAAAAAGACAAAAGAGCATTTTCATGTCCTGTTTTAGGGCCCCTTCTATTCAAAGCCTGGGGCACATGCCCCAACGTTAATTAGGCCCTGACCTCAGATGTCCCCCTCAATATTTTGAAGTCAGGCACGCCTATGTTTAAGGGGCTGTAAAATAAACATCTGCCCCGGGTGGCACTTCGGCTAGGTACGCCACTGTTAGCACCTATGGCAAAACACAAAAAGACTACAAGGGGCAATATTTCCTTATTCTATAATGAATGTGAATCATTCGTGTCTTATTTTACATTAAAGAAATAAACTATTAAATCATAAATATTCGAAGTGTTTTCTCAGTCTGCAATAACTTGGTCACCAATGGGATACTTTTAAGTCGCTCTGGCACCCGTGATTTGTTGGACCCTGCACACAACATTTGTATGAAATGTCACATTTTGCAACATTTCCTAACCTGATATAACCTGTACCAATGACATAACCAAAAAAAAATTGTTGTTTTTTGACTTGTCACCTTTCTTGCCAGATCATGTTATGTTCAAACATTTGTTAAATTATGTGTTTGATGTTCTTGTTCTTGCTGGCAAGTTTTTTTCTGAAATGTATGTAAATTTTATGATAATAAAACAAACCTTACAATATATTACTTAACTCAAACACAAATTTTTTTAAGACAGGAACTCATTAAATACATGAATAGGTTTGACAGTTAAGTTTAATAAGCTGTTTGTAATTTTTGAAATATTTATGAATGTATTCAATGCATTTATAGTATTTGTTTTGTATTTTGTAAAGTAAATTTTGTTAATTTTTTGAATATTTATTGGTAAGTAACATTCAAATTTGTAAATTTTCACTTATAGTATTCCACTTCATTATCTAAGCACTTCGAAGTTTTCAAACGACGAATTAAAACAATTAAAGTGGAAGGAATTTTCATTACCAAATGCAGTTGCTATCGATGATCTTATTCCTGGAAGTTTTTTATCTTCAGGTTTGATGGAGGCAGGGTGAGTATGACCTGCTTTTCTTTTTAATAAATACTTTGCATTATTGTTTGACTGAAAATATCTAAACAGTTTTAAAAATTCTTCATGTAAATAATTCTGTCTGCAAGCCACATAGCTTTGTAAATATTTATGTTTCTAGCTGTTTTTTTTTTTTTTTTTTTTTTTTTAATAATATTGAACGGTTATTTCTACAGTGCTGGCAAAATATAATCTTTACACTTCTGCAGCAAATTAAAAAAAATAAATAAATAAATCTTGTGCACAAAAAAAAAAAAAAAATCATTTGCCATTCCTATCACAAAAATGTGGTAAATCACTAGTGATGACACGTGGTGTTAGTCAGTCACAAACGACCTTTCCCTATCCTATCAACATGCAGTTTGCCTTGTGCACTTTTACAGTGAGGTTGTACACTCATTGCTCCCATCGGCCAGTATTCTGTTCATTTGTTAAAAGTTTGAGAACCTACATCATTATTCCCACTCCATACAATGGGTTGGAAGAAGCTTAAAATGGAAGAGAAATCCTGTGCCTTGGCTCTGCTAGATAAGGGGACTCTGTGATTGATGTAGTCAGAGATCCATGCCTGAACGGCTGCAGATGGTAATAAAATGTATAGGTGAGGTGACAAAATACTAACTGCAATGTAATGGTCACAGTAAAGAACTTGAATGTTATGATTTTTACTTAAATGTTTACATTTTATTGAACTTGTAATGATTTTTTACACACGGCTCTATCTAGAATGATATGCCAGATCGCTGGCTTCATCAATCACAGAGTCTCCCTTCACTAGCAGAGTCAAGACACATGATTTTTCTTCCATATTAAGCTTTTTCCAATCTATTTTGTGGAGTGAGTATACCAATGTCAGTTTTCAAACTTTTAACAAATGAACGAAATACTGGCTGGCCAGAGCAAAGAAAGTACAACCTCACTGTAAAAGTCAATAAGGCAAACTGAGTGTTGGCAGGGTAGGGAAAGGTTGTCTGTGACCAACTAATGTCATGTGTAATCACTAGGCTTAGCCACATTTTCATAGTGGGAAGGAAAAACGACATGTAAAGTTTTTTATGTCGCACAAATGTAATTTTTTTTTTTTGGCACTATATGTGACAGAAGTATTAAGAAATAATTCATTGCATAATTAGAAAATTATATATATATATATATGGAAGAGGGGAAGAATTTGAATTTTAAAAGTATTTTCTGTAGGCGGGGGAGAGGAGGGCTATGAGGATTAAAGTCCTACATGGGTCGTGTTGACAGAATTTTTTCCTGTGGGTCAGGTTGAATTTTCTCACAATTTCACAAGTTGGGTTAACTTGAGAACATCTTTTTAAAAAAAAATTACCATACTAAACATAAATTTATTTGATACAATTATAGCTGTAAAACTGATATAAACATGCAATGTATACATGTGATTAAATATATGTGCACTCATATTATTATAGTAAATGTTTATACCAGATAGAAGCAATAAGCAAATAAACATCAAATATATATTCAGGGATCAAAATTAACAGTGGTCCATTAGTCCAGGACCATGGAAATATTCAATGGACCAACAAAATATAAATTCTAGTGGTCCATTGGACCAGTGAAGCTTTTAAATTTTTTGGAATTTTTTACTTTTCTGTAAAATTACCCATAAATCTGTCACCGAATAGTATAGTATAACAATAGTAAGTGTACTTCTTTATCAATGTCACCTATTCTCTGTAATTTTTCATTTAATTTCACTTTCATAACCTTTTTTTACTTTCCGAATATACATATGTAAGGAAAGTATTATAATCATGTCAAAAAATATGATTTTGATGTTTCTACACATTTTGAGGTTCCCTGAGTTCAATTTTGCTATTTTTATCTTGATGTGTGTAGGTATGTGAGTGAACATGATAGCGTCTAAACGCTTTGTTCAAATGAGTTGAAAGTTGGTACATATGTTATAGGTCACCGTAGCGCAAACCCTATTGATCTCGGTGAATCTAGCACTTATAGTTTTTTTACAGGAACAGAAAGAAAAATTCTTTATCATTATAACCTATCTGCCCAAATTTTTTAAAGTGCGATAGCATCTAAATGGCTTATTTGATTGAGATGAAAATTTATACACATGTTATAAGTCATTGTCACAAGAACTGTATAGATTTTGAGGAATCTAGCATTTATAGTTTTTTTTTTTTTTTTTTTTTTTTTACAGGGACACAAAGAAAAATTCTTTATCATTATGGAATATAGGCTCAAATTAAATGTGATAGCATCTAAATGCCTTATCTGATTCAGCTAAAAGGTTCCATACACAATACACAAGCTCTAGAAATTTCAAAAAACTGGTCGACAGGAAAAATTTTTAGTAGCTAGTAAAAAATAATCCTCCACTTTTATTTATTTTTCAATTTTGAAACTTACTTGAACATAGAAATTAAAATTCTGTGTATAAAAATCAAATACTTACTAGGACTGGATTATAAAACAGGAAACACGTGTTTAAATTTAACATTCTCAAACCAGTTTTATTATTTTCTCTAAAGTGATACATCGTTGGCATCAGCACATCATTACACTGGTGCAATGATTCAGCATCAGGTCGCAAATCAAGTCAATGAGAGCAGTGTAAGCTACATCAACACGGGGTTGTTAAACATGCACATGGAACACAGTGTAAATTCCCTAAGTGTATTGATTCAACACTGTGCCTCAGATCCACATGACAGTGTACAAAACACGCAGATAGCCATGCGTCACTATTTTCCTTCTGCTTGTTCCTTGCGCGAATTGATTTGAACTACATTGCAGTTTAGCGTAGGTTTTGGCATACAATTTTAGGCCCAATTTTTTCAAAAAATATTAAAATTCTTTTTTAATGTTGAGTTTTCATTGAAAACATAGTCGCCAGTTAAGATATATTGTTCGCCAATGGCGACCAGGCAACCATATTTCACGAGCCCTGTCCATATATGTTAAAGATCACCATCACACAAACTGTATGAATTTTGGAGAATCTAGCAGTTATAGTATTTTTGCAGGGACACAATGGAAAATTCTTTATCATTGTGACTTATGGGCCAAATCATTTTAGGTGTAATAACATCTAAACAACTCACCCAGTTGAGCTGAAAATTTATATACTTGTTAAAGGTCATTGTCGCATGAACTGCCAGTCTTGCTTTTATAGATTTTTACAGGGACACAACGAAAATTTCTTTGTCATTATGATCTATGGGCTCAAATTTTTTTAAGAGCAATAGCGTTAAGTTAAACAACATGCTATCTAGAGAAAAATAATCAAACACCCTATTATAATTTTCTCTCTTGTTTATTTAATGACTTCTCTAACTTTAATTTATTTATACAACCGTTAATTACTTAATGTTTAGAAGGTCAAGTCGAATCCCTCCAAAGTTTTACATTTAATTCTTAATAGTAAATATGTGACATTAAGCTCGTTCATTAAAGCATAAATTTTTTATTTATATAAGACTTCATTTATATTAATTAATTTGCAAAAAATTACAAAATTTTTAATTTATGAACAAAGTCTTAGTAAAACAATCAGTTTACAATTTTTTAAATAACTTTAAAAATATAATAGAATGGAAGAATGGACCAGCCAAAGTATGCACGGACCAGTGAAATCTTTAAAATACTGGTCCTATGGGCCAGTAACTTTATTTCCTTAATTTTTACCTCTGTGTATATATTATATTAGAATATAATCATTAAACAATAAGCTACAAACACTAAACTTGAAGCACATTTTTGTACACTTGAAGTGCACAGCACACATAAATGGTTAAAAGTTATTATTAATCCATTTTTCAGATTTTTAACTTTGTGTATAGAGTCCTGCACGGGTTGAGTAAACTTGACCCTTGCCTGACCTGCAAGAAGACTTTCCACCAGAACCCGCAACCCGATCAGCAATCCGCAAAAAAATATTATTCAATTTACATTATATAAGAAACTGAATTAAAATTATGTTTCACAAAATACAATTATATTATTGAACATATCTTTCAATTCAAAGAATTAATTACAGTATGAAGCCGAAAATCCGGACAATTTCGGCGGCGTTAATCATCATCATGAACAGCAATTTTTTTTTTTTTTTAGTATAAATATATCTAAATAAAGAACCGAAAAAGTATTTTATTGCTTATTAATCTTCAAAACCAGCATTTGCAAAGTCTGAAAGAGGAGGGAGAAGAAGATTATAATAATAGTAACAATTCTTAAAGATTTATCTAATTAAGAACTAAATTCTATATTCTATTTCAAATTATGCTTAAACTTTTAGTTGAAAACCTAAAGTGCTAAAATTAAAAAAAAAAAATCACGAAATGTTTTAAAAGTGGTATGTTTTTCTTATTTTTTTTTCTCTATTATACCTTGTACTAATTTTTGTATGCAAATATTTCAATAAATCTGTTTTGTTTTTCAAGTTTAATTTTTTATTTTATTTATTTACTGCTAAAGTTGACAGAAAAAATATTACAGAATACATTTAAAAATCGTAATATATTACAGGGTTCGCACTAAGGAAAAAAAATGAGTGGGATTCTCCCACTCTAACAAAAAATTTAAGTGGGATTTTGAAAATTTAAGTGAGATTTTTGAAATTTAAGTCAGTAATTACATTTTACAGAAAAAAATAAGTATTTTCAAGAAATATGCAAATTACAGACAGGTGATTGCTGAAATTAGAAATTAGCTGAAAATTTTTCGCTAATGATTGATTGGATGATTAGTTGAATATTGATAACATCACTTTCAATAAACTGATGACATAAACATTTATATATATAGTTTTTATCTACATTAAGCATTTTCAGGATTTTTTCATTAGCGTAAAAAAAAAAATCTTCAATATACCTGCAATAAATTTTATATCCACATGAAATCTTATTGAAATTTCACACCAAGAGTAAAACAAATTTTTCACACAAATATAGAATGTGATTTTTATGTATGTACATTAATCATTCATATAAAAGCAGCAGTAGCTAATTATTAGTTCCAAACGTGCATAAAACCAACTGAGTATTAATTTTCTTAAATTGATTTGGAAAAAAATTTCTTACCTGAAAAATCTATTCTTCATTTCCCCCATGTTTACAAATTTGGTATAGATATGACACCCCCATAAACATTTAATTTAATTGAGAAAAAATAAATAGATTCATTAATTTTAGCACTAAAGGTCTAAAAATAATTACGTATGTCAGAAATATTGAGCACTTCTATTGCTTTATTGTTTCTAGAATTGATCATTGACCACAATCCGTATTCCGGAGATGGGACAGGGGGGGGGGGGAGGAATAAAATAAATAATTACAGAGTAAGAAATATTAAACTCTTTCAATTCTACTTCTAGAATCTAATAAAGCAAGTTTAAAATGAATATTATAAATATAATTTATGTTGCAGATGGGTAAAGATTGGGAAACAAGACTTCTGCAGAACATTTCATTGCTGATCGCTAGATGGAGATAAATAAAGTGGGAGGTGGGCAAAAAATAATTACATGAGAAAGAAATATTTAACAATTGTATTTCTTTACAGGTTCTAGAATCTCATAAAGCAAGTTTGAAATGGATATTGATATTTATGTTGTGGATGGAGAAAGATTAGGAATCAGAAGCTTCTGTAGAATATTTGATCGCCCATTGTTCCATTTTTATTTATTTATTTATTTTTTAACGAACGATATCCGCGATTTTTTTTAAAAACGGAAAAAATAAATTCGCGGAGTTCAGTGAATTAAAAAAAAAAAAAAAAAAAAAAGATCGCGGGAAAATAAGTGCGGGAAAATCGCGCATATGAAATTTTTTTAAGTGGGATTTATTTTAATATTGCGCGATTCCCGCGATCCCGCGCTCTAGCGCGAACCCTGTATTATTTTTTACTTGAATTTGTGTATTATTTAAATACTTAAACCAAAATATTATATTTGCTAGGCATGACCAAAAATCTGGAAAATTCGAAAATCCGGAATCGCCACGGTCCCGACGATTCCGGATTTTCAGCTTTGTACTGTATTACATAAATATTACAAGCATATGATTATGTTAAAATTACTGTATAATTAAAATTATATTAAAGATAACTAGTGTAGTTTAAACAAAACTTCAGTGCATAATATAAAAAAATTTCTTGTATATTACACTTACTTTTAAAAAATCCACTGTTTTAAATGTTCACAGCATATAAATAAAAGCAAAATAAGTAAGCAAATATACATTGGAAGCGAAAATTTTTCTCTTATAGTGTTTTAAACGTCAAGTATTAATATTTATGCATTTCTTTTTTGTGAATTAAATTTTTGTTGTGAGGCTTTAAACTGCTATGAAGGAAGAGAATGTCGTCCAATCTCTGCATACAAAAGATTATATTCATAAAAATGCAACATAAAAAATTCTCCAAAGAAAAATATTTTGTGGGTAGACCTGCGGTTTTACTTGCAAATAAAAACTTTATGCTAACTCAACCCACAAAATGATTAACCCACAGGTGCCCGACCCATTGCAGAACTCCGTTAATGTATGAGTAATTACATTTTCAATTATTTAAAATTATTTACCAACTGTGTGACAATTAAAAGTTTACTCTATTTTATAGCTTAAAAAATTCTACATGATTTTCAGGCATTATTAATTTTCGTTTAGATTTCAGTCGAGTCAGTTTTGGGTAAAAAGAAATCTGATTTTGGGTCAGATGCAGGTTGTGAAAATTTTCTGTTGCAGGTTTGGGTCGATGAAAAAGATTTTCTCGGATTCAGGTCAGGTAAAACCCAACCCATGCAGGACTCTTATAGGGATCCAACCTGCCCCAGATATAATTTTGAAATTTATTAAAATTTTCATTTTTTGACCATTGAAATAAACTAGGAAGTCAGTCTCAGCCCCACACAACCTCCCTGCAGGTAATGTTTCTGGTTATGTAACTAACATTAATAAGAGCCATATGACTAGACTTTCTGAATTCCAGGTTCCTAAGATGCATTCATCGCTAAAACCTGGGTTTTTATTTAATTGCCAAAATGAACTCAGCGGAAACGGTTCTTCTAAAGTGATTAGTTGAAGCAATTGATTCTTTTGTTTATTCATTTCAATTTAAATGTTGGAAAACTTTTAATTATCAGTAGTTTTTCCTTGGAAACTATTGCATTATAAGTTCAGGAAATTTTCTTTTTATATTCGGAATCATTAACTTAATTAACTGGTGAAAATGTCTATAATAAAAGATTAGATAGAAGTAAACCATATAAAATAAACTTTATTGTATAAAAATAATTAAAATTAGCAAAATGAGCTTAAAAAGTTTCTAAACATCTTTCTTTCACTTTAATGCAGGCTCTTTAGTCAAGTCAAAATAGACATTCAACTTCAGAAAAATTCATACAGAGCTGAAAATCGGTACAGACATTAAATGCATCACTTTAAATGACACGTCAAAAATCTCCCATCGATCCCAACTTGTGCTAAAAATTTTATGCAAAGTCAAAAATCAAAAAATTGATTTTTCACAGATATCTTCCTTGATGGCACTTTAAAGTATTTATTTATTATTGAATTTTAGCATTATCATTTATTAATGAATTAGCATTTATTTATTAATGAATTAGGTAATAATTCAACATTAAATGTATAAGAGAAATATATATTTTTTTCTATTGTTGCTCTGTTTTTTCTGTTTTATTTATTTTGTATATATATTTATATGGATATGAAAATAAGTTTATTAGCTTGAGTACATGTATATAAAATTTGAAATTGCCTTAAAGTACTTTAATTCGCAATTTTCATGATTTTATTTATTCCTTTTTAGTTCCCCATCATACTACACATATGGGGAACTTAGGTAATCGTGAAATTTTTCGACCTCGGTTTTTTGACTTTATTACACGTTTTCAGGTGTGAGGTATCCGAAAATGACAAAATTTGTATGGTGTCTGTTAGTGTGTTAGTCCGTTAGTTTGTTTGTCTGTTTACATGATATCTCACGAACAAATGATCGCAGAGAGGTCAGATGAGTTTTAAAATATTACTTTCGGTACTGGCAAGAACCCTATTCATTTGCAACATTCGAATTAAAAAACTTCATAAATTATTAGAAATTTACAATTTTTTTAACATGGGAGAATAGGACAAAAATTCACTTAAACGTGCATTAAATGGAAACTTTTTACTGTAAAAATATCAGACCAGTTTTAAAATATCAGTTTTGATGCCGGAATGAACAGTAACTATAAATATGCTACTTTGAAAATTTCGCAAGTTATTGGAAATTTACGAATTTCTTAACATGGCAGTATAGGGCAAAGTTTCACATAAACGTCAATTTTGAGAAACATTTTCATCGTAAAGATGTCAGACTACTTTTGAAATATTATTTAGGACACTGGCATGAATATTAACGACTATGAATTTTCCAATATAAAAATTTCGTAAGTTATTGGAAATTTACGAATTTCTTAACATGGCAGAATAGAGCAAAATTTCACATAAACGTCAATCTTGAGGGATATTTTCATCGTAAAGATGTCAAACCACTTTCGAAATATGATTTAGGATACTGGCATGAATATCATAGACTATGATTTTTCCAATTTAAAAAATTCATATGTTATTTGGAATTTACGATTTACTTAACATGTCAGAATAAGGCAAAATTGAGCATTAACTTCCATTTTGAGGATCATAAATACATTAGACAATTTCAAAATTACATTTATGATATTTGTTTGAACATGATTGAATACAAATATTCTAATAGGAAAATTTCGTAAATTATTCGTAATTTACGATTTTATGAACATAGCGAAATTGTAAATTTTTCATATAAATATGAATTTTGAAGATTATTGCATTGGAAATAGTAGCATGAAAACTAAACAACGAAATCGACCCTGATAAAATAAATTAATAGATTAGAATAAGATAAATATATCGAAGTGAACGGGGATTTCATTCTGTCACTGTATCAAGCTTTGGTCAAATTCATTTCGTTTAACATGATTATAATATGTCTTGCACTAGAAATTTGAGACCATAAATGATGGGGAACTGAGCTGAGTCCACCTATTCCAACTAATTTCTTTATAAAGTTGTCTTCATAAGTTAAAAAACACTAATGAATAGTTGAAAAAGTAAAGTGCAATATATATTATAAAAATTATTTATGAATTATAATCTTTTAAATAATCAGTTTAAGAAAAATTTAAATATTTTCTTAAATTAGTTATTTCAAAACGTATTTATTTTTCTTTGCAGTGAAAAAGAAAGTCTGCCCTTGATTACTTTGATATGTGTTTGTTCTGAAGGAGATAATTCCCCTGAAGCTTTTCAGATGGTTAATTGCATAAATTCATGGTTAAAACTAAAAGAGGTATGTTTCTATAACGCAGAGCTCCAAACTGCTATGAAAAAGTTTTGTTGCTATGAATTAAATAATTACAATATACCAAAAGTATGTCCAAATTCTATAATTTCTTGTCACATTAATTTTACCAGCTGTTGCTTACTGTCTTAAATAGTTGTACAGTAACCGCCGCTTAATAAAATTACTGGTTAATAAAATCAGCCGCTTAATCTGATCAAATCGCCAGGACCGGAATCAAATCAATACAAACTACGTTTAAAGCCACCGGTTAATAAACTCAAAAATATCTTCTCAGCAGCCAAAAAATATCATTTATGCACACTAAAAATTTTTTTAATTTACATTGTGATTTTTTTAATAGAAAAAGAAATTAAAGCACAACAAACCCTCCGTTATCGCTCATTCTTCAATATTTTATACTTGCAGCACAGTTACAAATTAAACATGCCGCAACTTATCTCCGCAACAATTTCAAGGAACGTATTTTTCAAAGCGCAGTAATAAAATACAAATTTGATTTGAAATGATTTTTTATTTTTTTTCTAATTATTAGAAGGCAATTTCTAGTTCTTATTTTGAAATTACTTTAATTCATGAGGTTTAAATGGAAAGATTTGAAATTTATAAGAACAGTGTGAACTTTTTGTAAAGTAATGATGATTTTCCTCTAACGATAGTGCATGGGAACTTACAATGCGTTTAATTTACTTATATCGAAGGAACAATTAGTTAATTATCCACCAAAAATTAACTAATATTGTTTACTAATTATATTATTCGTTACCTTTTGAAGTTTCTTTCGAAATTCAGGGAAGTAATACCTTTTCCTTAAGGGCAGGAAAATTTGCTTTATATAAAAATCAGCCGCTTAATAAAATCACTTTGGCTCAGAACGAATGTGATTTTAATAAGCAGCGGGAACTGTATATGGAAACTTAAATATAAATAAAGCACATGTTTTGTCAGTAGTCTGTCTCAAAAACATTTCACCCTGAAAATGAACAATTTACAAAAATTGATTTTAAAATGAGTCCTTCACAAAAATCGACAGTCTTAAAATGTGTCCTTTGTTGAAATCAGGTGATTATAAAAAGTTTATGGTTAAAAAAGTTGATTACCTGCTGATTTTGAATCTTTCCCAAACACTGCTGTGTTGTGCTGAGTAAAATGTTGCACAAAAATCTCGTATGTGATACAGCCATTACCACTGTTTTATTACCATTGGGACAAACAATAGAATAAATCAGGCATTTAGTTTATAAAGTTTCTGAAAAACACCAAATCAAGATCTAAGTAAATTAATGTTGTAAACAGTTGATTAATTTTGAGTAGATGTGGCCAATTTGCATTGGGACAATTTCAGAAAAAAAAAAAAAAATAATAATAATAATTTTTGTATATTTTGAAGAATGAATTATTGAGTATGTTCATAATAAATTGAAAGAAGTTAGTTTTCATCAAACGATGCTAATTGAAATGTTAAAAATTATTTCATTCATGAAGAAATAAGTGTAGGAAAGATTAAATATTAATTTGCATATATGGGGCTGCAGAAAAATTGTATGCTGCCTTGCAGTCATTGAAGAAGAAAACAAGAGGGGAAGAAAAAAAGAGGGGGTGGGTGTTTTATAGAGTAACTTTTATATTAAAGAAAAATTTACTGTTTAAATGACATTTTAAAAATAGAATAACAATTTAAATCCATATTAATATTTATAATATATATTCAGATATTTGAAAAATAATGAACTAAGACTTAGTATTTATTCAAAAACCCTATTAATTATTATAGTTATATATATATATATCTTATACTATTAAGTGAGCAATATTTGTATATATATTTCACTGTTCTCGAAAACGGTAGCTCGGACAGTCACGAGATTTAACACAAAGGTGCCCCCCGAAGGATCATTGTGCACATCGAAGTCAGAATTTCGAATTTCTGTTTAGTTTTCTTTTAATTAATAAAAATATGAAAATAATAAGCTAATAATGGCAAAAAATTAGCCATTTAAATTTAATCCATAATTTAATTGTTGCCAAAAAAAAAAAAAAAAAACGAGTTTATTTTTTTTCAACAGGAAAATAAATACATTTATCTAAACCTGAACAATACTACACACTACTGATCGTAGAGCTTCCAAATTTGGCATATAGGTACCTGGGATCCTGCAGGTGTGAACCTCATCGAGATTTTTTCGAATTTCAAATTTGAATTTTTTAAATTAATGTTTTTTCGATTTTAAACATTGGCTTTTATGTTTCATTTTTCATGAATTTATTCTTCGATTGTAATCGTCTGCGTATCTTAGCAACGGCTATATTATGCAATTTATTTTTTATTTAATACATTTATTTGAGGGCGAATCTTTTTTCTCTTTTTAATTTATTATATTTATTGAAAATAAAATGGTAATGCAGTAGAAAAAATTACATATATTAAATTTAAAAACGTATTTATAACAGTTATATTTATGTATAATTTTTGTAGTATAACAACAATTATTTTTCATTTGTTAATTTAATTTCTTTAAAAGTTTTTTTTTTTTCTAATTTATAGTATTTGTCAGGAAATAATGGTAGTATATAGTAGAAAGGATTAAACTGATTGGAATTTATTTGTTTTTTATGTATTTAATTCCTTCTAAAAGAAAATCTACTTTTTATTTTATTTCAATACATTGGTCGGAATCAAATTGTAATACAGTGTAAATAGCATGAGCAATAAAATACTTGGTTCAAAAACTAAAATATGTAATAGACGCTGAGATACAGTTATCTTTAAAATCGTAGTTCTTAAATAATCACAGACCCACCTATCGTCAATAAATACCCATATTGAAATACATAGGAAAGAGATTTCTACAGGCAGTGGGAACCTGCTCCCCGATACAGTGCGGGCAGAGAAAGAGCTGCCGTAGTCAGCGTGTACCCGATGCGAGGTCTAGAGCGATTCCAATGTAATTATTTTAGTTTTTATTTATAATGTGATGTGAAAAATAAATAATGATCCAATTCTTTTGGAGATTCATTTAAATATAGTGGCCAGCGAAGCGGGCGTAGCCTGCTAGTATATGTATTAACAAATGTTAATCAAGTCCTATATAGTCTAAATCTATAATGACATACTTCCATTAAATCTATAATGACATACTTCCTGGCAGAGGAGAATGACATACCTTCAGAACTTTTTGCTAACAATTCATCAGTCTTCACCTTTATAAGAATTTAAAATCAAAGAATTAAAGAAAACTAAAATAAATCTATGATTTAAAACAGGAAATTGATCGTTGTCATAAATAAACCAATTATAATTATCTATATCATTAATATTTTCTGTCAGCAATAATTCCTAATGTTTTTTTGTGAAAAAAAAAAAAATAAATAAATAAATAAAGCAATATGTTACTAAAATAGAATTAGTAATACAAAAATAAATATTTCAAACTATCAGCTTTGAAAGTACATTGAGCATGCACTTACAAAGTTTTCCAATGTGTAAAAAATGATGGTAGTAGAATCAAATTGATGCCTTATTGGCTCTCTTCACTTACCGTCGCCGGAAGCCTGAGCCAGTGTTATTCTATGGGGAAATTTTCTTTACTAATAACTTATTAACTAATACATATTTTTAAATTCTGTTTTCACATTCTGAAAATTCCCAACTGTTAAATTGATGGACCTTTTTTAAAAATATTTTTTTTTTTTTTTTTTTTTTTGAAATTGCACAATGAAAAAAATTCACATATTGAAAATTCATATTTTGCAGCTTCAAAATCAAATATAAAAAAATAAAAAATATATTTTTTTAAAAAAAGGTCTGTCAATTTAACAGCTGGGAATTTTCAGAATGTGAAAACAGAATTTAAAAATATGTATTAATAAGATATTTGTAAAGAAAAATTTCCCATAGAATAACATTAGCTTCGGCTTCTGGAGGCGGTGAGTGAAGAGGGCCCTTATGTTGCCTTTCACTAACATTAGAGAATTTTTGTTTAAATCTGGATTAGGAAAAGGATGAATTAGGAAAAAGAAATCTTCTTCACAGAAAAATCGGACCTTATCAACAAAGCTAATGAGTACAATGACAGTAAAGTTGACTTCACTAAAATAATCACAATTTCATATTCCATTTTGCAAATGATTATAAAACAAGCTGATAATATTGATAAAAAGGTAAAAAAAAAAGATAGGTAAAATGGCTAAAACCTGAAAGTTATGAAACTATGTGAGAATTCTTTAAATTCTCAAGTAAATGGTAACGAATTATTATTTAAAATAGGACCACATGCGGCCTGTCTGGTAGAGCTTTGTGGCCCATAGCATGGTTAACACTCTTCTTGCGGGTCATATAAAATTATGCTTTTCAGGAAAAACAAGCCCCACCTTGAGGCATTCCTCTAAGAAAATACTTTGCTTTAAAAAAACAATTTTATGTGTTTGTGTTTAACACTTTATATGCTGCTGGTATATCTATATGCCAGTGACATTGACAGAATCAATTACAAAGAATAAAATTTGAATAATTTAATCATGAATACATAAAATCATTTTAATAAATAGTATAACGTTTTAGAGGCATGTCAAAAGGCGGGGCTTACTGTTCAAAATAGAAAAATACTCTAACGACACTGTGTTGACACAGCAAATATTTAGAGATCCATTCTGAGTGAAAACAATACAGATGGTCATGATAGCTTTCAACAGAATCATGGTAAAGCTGAAACTTTACGGCTTCTGATTCAGTGATGTAAATATACTGTTGAATCACCAGTATGCAGAAGGAAACAAACAAGCACCAAAAATCGAAAATTGAGTTTGTATTTATTTATTTATTTATTTTCAGTTCCTCGTCATACTATAGGTATGGGGAACTTAGGTAATCGTCAAAATTTTTTACCTCGGTTTTTTTACTTTTTTACACATTTTCAGGTGTGAGGAATCTAAAAATGACAAAATTAGTATGTTGTCTTTCTGTAGGGTGTCTGTTAGTTTGTTAGTCCATTAGTGAGTTTGTTAGACTGTGTACATGATATCTCAAGGACAAATAGTTGCAGAGAAGTCAGATCAATTTTAAAATATTATTTTTGACACTGGCAAGAACCCTATTCGTTTGCAACATTCGAATTAAAAAACTTCGTAAGTTATTATAAATTTACGATTTTCTTAACATGGGAGAATAGGGCAAAATTTCACTTAAACATCCATTAAGTACAAAATTTTTACTGTAAAGATGTCAGGACTGTTTTAAAATATCAGTTTTGAATTTGGAATGAACATCATTAACAACATGCTACTTTGAAAGTTTTGCAAGTTATTTGGAATTTATGAATTTCTTAACATGGCAGAATAAGGCAAAATTTCACATAAACGTCAATTTTGACTTATATTTTCATCGTAAAGATGTCAGACCACTTTTGAAATATTATTTAGGACACTGGCAGGAATATTATTGACTATGAATTTTCCAATATAAAAATTTCGTAAGTTATTGAAAATTTATGAATTTCATAACATGGCTGAATAGGGCAAAATTTCACATTAACGTCAATCTTGAGGAAAATTTTCATCGTAAAGATGTCAAACCACTTTTGAAATATTATTTAGGATACTGGCATGAATATCATAGACTATGATTTTTCCAATTTAAAAAATTCTTAAGCTACTTGGAATTTACGTTTTAAGAATAGGACAAAATTGAGCATAAACTTCTATTTTGAGGATCATAAATATATCAGACAACTTCAAAATAACATTTATGATACTTGTTTGAACATGATTGACTACAAGTATTCTAAAAATGAAAAAACGTCTAACAAATGTGAGACTGCAATAAAATTAATAGAAATATAAATATTTCTAAAAATATTGCACAGAATAAAACAGTCAGTCAGTATCTTTTTTTTTTTTTTTTTTTTTTTTAAGTTCTTTTTTCAAATATGGACCAGAAAGAAATGCACATTTTTACATAGTTTTATGTTGAAACTGAACAAATTTGTTAATTAATAAAAGTTATTATTCTTCGTATGGTGCATTTAAAAAATATTGTAAAGGGAATAAGCAATTTCATTTCCAGTTTTCTGATTAAATTGATATGTGCATTCAGTTAAGGAGGATTTTTTCATTCAGCCATGACAGCAAACATTCAAAAAATTTTTCCCTCCTTGTATTCCAACCATTTAAATTTTAATTTCCAGTTTCCTTTAAAATCATGTATTTTCAGCTTTTTCCAAATGCCATTAATCAAATTTAATATGCGAGTAATTCGTATAGCATGAGAAAGGAAAAAAAGTACTATTAAAACTTAGCTGGGTCATGTATCAAAGTTAAGCATAGGATTAGAGGTTATAGAGTGCTTTGTTTGCCTGAAAAAGAGTATTTTTTTTCTTTTTTTACTGAAAACAATTGTTGTGAGTTCTTGCATTTTATGATGTTTATTCAAAATTTTTTACTTATTACTAATAAACGGCAGTTCTGTGGTGCTTTTTTACAAATTGATACCTCTTTTTTTTCACGTGTGTCAAAGGCCACCTGTTATTTATTGATTATTCAGAACCTATGGTAAGCATTAGCCACTTCTTCAAATGCAAATAAATATGAAAATTGGAAATAAAAACTCAATTTTTATGAAATTGTTGGCAAACAAATAGTTTTGCTCAGATCATCTCCAAATAACACAAATGTTTTAATGATAATAATAATAATAATAGGCTTACTTCTAACACTTTTCATGGAAAAAATGAAGCACAAATGCTGATTGCCAATGTAGTCTTAACTCGTGACTGCAACTCTGATTTCTATTGCAGGCTTAACTTGCCACCATTGTTTCTGTTCTCTGTGTAAGCTTAACTTAGTACCAGTTTTGAAAGAATGAAAATGTGTATTGGAAAAATTAAGCAGGTTACTATTGCCAGTTCATGAAAATAATAAATTCCATTATGGTCATACTTTTAAGAAATTTATAAAGGAAATATCAAGGGAAAAGTAGCACGTCCTTGGATTGCATTGTATTTCAATTATTGTGTTCTTTTGCATATGGCACCCCTGATTTATATACACATGTATAGTATTTCATCATTATAATGTTTGGAAACTAGGAAGCAAAACCGCCATAATAATATTTAGAGTTTTAAAAAACAACATAAATAACAGAAGATTATGTATCGAAAAAAGATATCCTAAAAATTACTCAACTTGTAAATAGTCTCAAATCTCATTTTGAACTAAATACCGATTTCTCTATCTTATAGTCATATGAATACTATCTCACTTGATTAAATCTTTTATAGTTTTCTCATAAGTTTTAATTTTTTTTTTCTCTCTTTTTGCAGTAATTTGCAGTAATCCTCATTTTTACTTTCCGAACACTATAGTGAGGAAAGTATTGTAATCATGTCAAAAATCCGAATTCGAGATTTTGATGTTTCTATACGTTTCGAGGTCCAATGAGTCCGTTTTCACTATTTTTGCGATGATGTATGTATGTGTGTGTGTATGTATGTGTGTATGTATGTGTGTATGTCTGTGAGTGAACACGCTAGCGTCTAAACGCTTCGTTCGAATAAGCTGAAATTTGGTACGTATATTGTAAGTCACCATAGTACGAACCCTATAGATTTTGGTGAATCTAGCACTAATAGTTTTTTTACAGGGACACAAAGAAAAATTCTTTATTATTATGGCCTATGGGACCAAAATCTTAAAAGTGCGATAGTATCTAAACGCCTTATTCAATTGAGCAAAAAATTTATACACATATTACAGGTTACAAATACTCAATCTGTATAGATTTTGGAGAATCTAGCACTTATAGTTTTTTTACAGGGACACAAAGAAAAATTCTTTATCATTATGGCCTATGGGACCAAATTTTTAAAGCTGCGATAGCATCTAAACGCCTTATTCAATTGAGCTGAAAATTTATATGAATATTATAAATCACTGTTGCACTAACTATAAGCATTTTGGTGAATCTAGCATTTATAGGTTTTTTACAGGGACACAACGAAAAATTCTTTATCATTATGATCTATGGGCTCAAAGTTCGGTAGCGTTAAGTAAAACATCGTGTAGTATATGGAGAAAAATACTCAAACACTCTATTATGGTTTTCTCTCTTTTGTTTGTTTAACGACTCCTCTTTCTTTACTTTATCTAAAAAACTGTTAATTACTCAATGTTCGGAAAGTCGAGTGGAGTCACTCCAGATTTTTTACAATGTTACCATATGATATTGCAGTGATCATATTTGCTATATATGATATCATCCACCAGTGTTTCAAAAATAATTCATATTAACCTGTTAAATATCTGTTGCCTTGTATAAGGCTTCATTTCCTTCTTTGTTCATTCATTCACGTATTCGTTTCTGATGTTTGATCATTGTAATGAAAAATTAATATTATTATTATTATATATATACAGGGGGTGTTGCTGATTACTCAAAACAGTGGGTCCCAGAGATTCGCTATGTTTTAAAAATTGGGTCCTTTTTGAAAATTATGGGTCCTCCTAAAAATATCTTTTTTGGCAGCATTAATAATTTTCAGTGTAGGTATCCGCAATAAAGATGCACCCGAGGACACAATGTTTAAAAGTAATAAGTAAAAATCTTTGAATAAACACCATAAAATGATGTTTATGGTGCAAGGATTTTTATTTATTACAGGTACAAATAACAACAATAATTATATGATCAAATAACACACTTTTGCTGATTTATAATCCAATTTAAAGTTTATCAAAAATAAATATAAAAAATGATAAATTAAAATTTTGTAGCAAATGTGACTGCAATAAAAATGTAAATATTTCTAGAAACACCAGCACAAAGAATAATATCATCAGACAGTATCAAATTTTTGTAGCACTTTTTTGTCAAATATAGATCAGTAAAAATGTGTAATTTAACATAATATTACACAAAAACTGAGCGAATGTGTTAGTAAAAGTTCTTATTCTTTATACGGTACATATAAAAATTATTGTAAGAGCAAATTCACCCCCGAATTTTTTGATTAAATTGTCTAAAATATGAATTTATTAAACTGAATATCTGAAATTGTAAAATTATTATCAGATGGATTATATAGAAAAGAGAAAGATTTTTTGTAAATTTTATTAGTATTCAAACATATAATTTAAAAAGAAAAAATATTTTAAAGTACTGATAATATAATAGTTAGTGTTATAAACTAGGAAAAATTTGTTTTTAGCACTTAAGGGCCCGCTTCACTCACCGCCGCCGGAAGCCGAAGCTAATGTTATTCTATGGGAAATTTTCTTTACAAATAACTTATTAACTAATACATATTTTTAAATTCTGTTTTCACATTCTGAAAATTCCCAACTGTTAAATTGATGGCCTTTTTTTTTTTTTTTTTTTTTTTTTTTAAGTACTTTTTTAATTTTTTATATTTTATTTTGAAGCTGCAAAATACGAATTTTCAGTATGTGAAATTTTTCATTTTGCAATTTAAAAATAAAATATTAAAAATTTAAAAAATACATTTTTAAAAATGATCTGTCAATTTAACAGTTGGGAATTTTCTGAATGTGAAAACAGAATTTAAAAATATGTATTAGTTAATAAGTTATTTGTAAAGAAAATTTCCCATAAAATAACACTGGCTCGGGATTCCGGCGACGGTAAGTGAAGAGGGCCGTTAAGGCTAAAATTAAAATAGAAAATTGAGTCTTAATCTGAAATCTAAAATTTAAATCCACCACAATGGTTTTTAAAAAATAACAAAGCACAGGTGCTATTTCCCCACATAGGTTTAACTCAATTGTCACTTTCGCTCCGATTCCTGTTGTAGACTTAACTTGTCCGTCATTTTCGCTTCGATTCCGGATGTAGGCTTAATGTGCCATTGCTGCTTTAATTAACAGCAAAATAAGGAATATCACAGATTTATCGCTGGGTACATTGAAATAGAAAGCAAAATATAATTATGTCTGCTCATACATTTAAGAAATTTATTAAGGAAAATCAAGCAGAAAATAGCACGTTCCTTGGGACATGTTATGGTTCGAATATTGGGTCCTTTTTGTGTATTCTGTATCTTTTACATGCTATAGCGCATTAGCTGCACCCCTGTATATATGTTATGTAGCTCACCAGACTGAAATATATTTTCAAATCTTTTAGGTTAGACAGGCTTGATTTAGAACATTAGCTAACAAAAAAAAAAGAACTGTAATTAGATTCTTTGGCACTTTAGTGAACTAATAAGTATCTAAAATCAACTAATTTTTTTTTTTTTTTTTTTTGTAATAGGGAATTTCTTGCCAAAGTTAAGTAAATAAAATATTAAAATAAGCACTTATTTTTTTAAGTAGTCCAGTATTTGAATAAAAATCTTCAGTTAAGATGCACTGCAAAAAATGGTAAGGAATTTCAAGTTTATTTCTTTGGATGAAGCATATAAATTATTTTCTAAAAGTAAACTTCATTAATAACTTCTGAAGATATGACCAAGAAAAAAAAGGGATACTCAGAGTTTAATTTAAAAATTCTTGTTTTCTTTAATATTCAGCCATATGTTGAGCTACTAATTTGTAACTGTTATTGTCATAAATATTAACACAAGGTCTCAAATACTGTCTCAAGAATATGAGAACTCAGCATTATATTTAAGTACAAAACATTAAATAGACATACAAAAATGCATGCTTCACGTTCAAAGCTTTGTCTCTGACAGTTTTTCGGTGGTGTGTAAGAAAATTTTGTCATAGATTATAGAGGAGACAACCAGTTACAAAATATTATTTTGTTGCATTTTGCTAAACAAAACCCTTGCTATAAATAACTTTTTAAGAGTGAAGCTACTAATAACTGAAATTGTGTAAGTAATATTTTATAATTCTAGTAAGTTAAATTAATATTTATAATATTAATTATTTAATATGTAGCAACTTTGATATAATAATCTTGTACTTCAGGGCTTTACTCCAGTATTTTTAATACTTTCTTCTATATTCAATAGAAGAAAGTATTGTATTCATAAAAATATTTGACCTCGGGTTTTTGATGGATTTACACGTTTTGAGAGCTGTAGAACACAATTTGACCATTTTTAGAAAATGTCTGTTTGTCCGTCTGTCCACCGTCTGTGTGTGTGTGTGACAAAATTTTGTGGTGACTGTATCTCAGGAACTACTGCACAGAATTTCATACAAATTGGTATGTGGTTACACATTGACCTTAATTAGTGCCTATCAACTTTTGGTAAAAATTGTCTTACAGGTTGCAATGCCATCCCGCTTTTTCTAAATTTTTAACATGGTGGTATAGGACAAAATTTTGTATAAATGTGCATAAAGAATTATTTTTTGATAATCATTATGAAATCTACAAGAATTATTTATAATAGAGATAGTCTACTAGGGAAAAAAATTGTATATGTAGGAGCATCACCTGCCCCCTGGGGGAGAAGTCTCCCATCGAGGGGAATAAATTTTCATGATGGGTATCTTTCAAAAGAGCTCGCCAATGAATGGTTGAACCATCAATCTGCGATAATTTAAAATAAATTTATCTATTTTTTTTTCCCTCATTTTCAAAAAAAAAAAAAAATTAATGTAATATCAAGAATAAAATAATTTTTTTTTCTTGATATTTAGTGTTATATTACTTCTCTAATATGGAAATTGTACTGCATTATCATGGAAGATAATTTTAATAAATAACGATTTTAATAAATTATTTTTACTGAGTGAATATGCATAAGAAAATATAGAAGAAAGTCATGTGGTGGCCACAACATTCTAGTTTTTATTGTTGTTATTATTATTTTTTAAGATGTTTGGCTTGTGTCTATTAGGTATTGCATTCAAACCCAGTATGGTACACTTAACATTTTTATTTCAATTGAAAATATGCTAATTTTCTATATACTGAATTATATAATGTAAAATTAATTTTATATTACATTTGATTAAATTTTGATGTTTATTTTTGTTATAACTTTATATAATTTTTTATTATTTTTTTATGTTAATGCCACTAATAGGAAGTGTTGATTGGCTGTTTTTAATTGTGTTATTCAAAGTATATATATATATATATATTCATTTAACAAACAGCAGTTGTTACTCAGTATTTTTTCATTTTGTTTCTTGTTATTATCATTATATCAAGTACAAATTTTAAAAGTATTTTATTCATTTAATTTAATGAAAAAAAAAAAAAGAAAAGAAATTAAACGTTCTTTTCAGTTGAAATAAAATTTTAAGAATGCACCTGATTGAGTTTCCAGCGTAATACCTTACAGAGGTGAGTCAGACACCGTACCACTGCATTACACATATCTACTCATGTCACAAGGTTCCTACTGAAGTGCAGGTTCATGAGAATCTCACTTTTTTTTTTTTTTTTTTTTTTTTTTCTCACATACAATTTTTATTATTGAGAAAAATTCGTGCACTCTTCTGGGACCAATTTACTAAAAAAATCTATTCAAAAATAGGTCATTCATAAAAATTAACAATCTTGAAATGAAAGGCCTTTTATCTTTTGCAAAGATCAGCAAATTTAAAGAGACCCTCCAGAAAAGTTGAATGATTTTAAAAAGTTTTCAAAAACTTGAATAATAAAATTGTGTATTTTAGTGATTAGCTGCAAAAATGCTTTATATTTCTACAATGAAACACCCGAAAAATTAGAATTAGATGAATAATCTTGTATTGAAAGTTTAAAAAAGCTTAAGTTTCATCAATTTCTCATGCAATAGCTGCCTATTTCCGATTGACAAATTTAAGCAAAAGTATTTTTTCTGTTTTTACATTTTTCTGTTTCTGTAAGTGAAGATGAAAAATTCTCACCCAGTTTTTACCTCTGATGAGAACTGTGACATGTGTATTTCCATAGATAAAAACAGATAAAAGTTCTAGGGCATATCTTGTCCCAGGAGGTGGTGTTAAGCAAAATATTGTACCCTTCCCTATGATTTCAACTATGCTCCTTGATTTAAATTTGGTTTAGTTTCAATAGAAATTATACTGATTCATATTTCCTTTATTAGTGTGATTTAAAAATATGTTAAACATGAATAAAATGATTTCCACCACGCTTTATATATATTTTTTAATGCTTCTAGTAAATAGTTGTTTTTCATTATTGTTTAGGTACAAGATGGAGAAGAAACCTGGAAAATACCTACCTCTTGGGATTTCCTCTATGGAAGTTCTGCTCCTCCTGAAATATATTAGTTTAATATTCAATTTTGGACTATTTTGAAAACATTACATTTTCAGATCAAATGTCTTTTATGTATATAAATTACATTTTGGAAAAAAAAAAGTTGTAAATTCTGAGCACAATTTTGTATTGTATGATACATTTATTACATTTCATATTTTCTTATTTCTTACTAAAAAGCTTATCTATTCTTCAAATTTTGGTTACATGTATAATTTTTAATAATTTCATTTGATAAATAAAAAATACTATATCTTTTTGAGAAGTGCATTCAATTAATTTTTTTATTACTATATTTTTTTAGAACTATTTCAAATCTATTAAAAACATATTAAAATTACCTTACTAAATAATCCTTATGAGTGGCGATATATTTCAGTCCTCATTCGAGGCCATCTTCAAAGCCAGATGATATAAACAATGATCGTCGGTTGCTCCTTCTTTTGTAATTTTGCCGCTCTTCTCCTTTTCACTTCTCTTCTTTTATCAGGGTCGGTTTCCATTCAGGTGGTATTATGCTATGCTCAATGTCGTTAATTGTGTTTTGCGTTGATATGATCTCTATGGCCTCTCTTTTCAGTGCGTACTTGTGCGAGTTGAAGGATGAAATTTTTTGAAAGTTAATAGAGTTAGTATCGATAGGATTATTGATGTTATGTCTAGAGAATGCTGTGGATGGTTTGTTAAATTTAATGTCGTTGAGGTGTTCGTTAATTCTATCTTTAATTTTTCTCTTGGTCATCCCAATGTAGCTTGCTTTGTTATGGTCGTGGTCTTGAAAATTAATTTTGTATATTCCGGCAGTTTGATTAAAGTGGATGGGATCTTTTTCGTTTCGGATTCGTTGGAAAATGTTTTTGTCTGGTTTGATAGGGATGTTGACGTTGTATTTTTTAGCTTCATTATGGATTTTGACAGATGCACCGTTACAGTAGGGAATAGAGGTGGTGAAGGAAGGGTTTGTTTTTTGTGCATTTGTGATCTGGTTGAGTTGTTTAATTCGTTTTTTATAGAGTTGATCGACAAGTTTTGGGTTGTAGTTAGCTTTTTTGGCGATATTTTTGATAAATTTTAATTCGGTATTTAGAAGTGATTTATTAGAACATATGAGGATGGCACGGTTTATATAGGATCTTAGGGCTGCGTATTTATATGGAAGGGGGGTGTTACATTTATTGTTTATGATTTCATTATTATTAGTAGCTTTGCGGAAAACGGTGGTGTCGATTGTGTGGTTTTGATTTTTGGTGATGTATACGTCTAGGAAATTTAGGCTATTGTTTATTTCGGTTTCATTTGTGAATTTAATGAGGGGATCAAGTTTGTTAAGGTCTGAGAGAATAAGTTCAGGGTTGGTATTTTGGGGGGTGATGGTGAATACGTCGTCTACATATCGTACCCAGAGTTTGCAATTTTTAATAATATTATTTGCGTTTTGTTCAAAAAGTCTTAATTTTAGTTCGGCAATAATCCCTGAGATCGGAGACCCCATGGGCACTCCCTGAGTTTGCTTGTAAATGTTACCATTAAAAAAGAAAAAGGAGTTGTTTAGAATGAGATTGCTTGTACGGATTAGAGTATCACTGATTTTGTTATCGCCAAATTGGTTAATAATTCTTTCGTTGATAATTTTACTAATTTCGGTTATGTCTATGGATGGATATAGGTCTTTTACATCGAAACTATTGAGGGTATCATGAAAGTGTACAGTGGTCCCGTGAATTTTTTGAATAAACATTTCTGTGGAGTTAATTGAAAAATTTGAGGGGGGAAGTAGAGACTTATAAATTTCTTTCATATATACTTCCAAACAATAGGTTGGTCCTTCTGATTTATTGACGATCGGTCGAAGTGAGGGGGGATCCTTATGGTCTTTATATTTACCAAATAAGCGAGGAATAATAGAGGCGTGGTTATTAAAGACGGGAGGGGTATTGTTAGGCCAGTTTCCAGTTTTTATCAATGATTTGGTTTTCTCAATAAGGTTATTAAGTGGGGATTTTGAAAGTTTTATAGCGTTAAGTTTTAAGATTGTATCTTGCATCATTTTGTTATATTGTTCTCTATCCATAATCGTTAGTAAATTTGTTTTGTCGGACATCAAGCAGGTTATGTTACTATTGTTTTTAAGTTCGCGAATACTTTTAATGTCACTGTAGTCATATTTAGGTTTCGTATTGTTAAGAGCGTTGATAGCAGTTTGTCTTAAAGCGGGTCGTTTTTTAGGGTGGATAGATTCGAGGGCGGTTTCAATATGAGCAATTGTGTCTTTTGTGTTAGAAGTATCATTAAGTATGAATTTAGGTCCGAGTTTTAAAATAGAATCCTGATGTGTATTAAGTTTAGTACTGGAGAGATTTAAATATGGATAAGAAATGGGTGGTTGAATGTTTTTAAGAGAAGGTTTCCTTCTAGAGATCCAAAATTTTAGTTTATTTTTATGTCGCTGCGTTAGTTGTTGTGATGTTAAAAACATCACTTCTTTTTAAATGTTAAATAAGATCGTTTTCTGCACTTAAATGCATTGTTTCTCTCAGCTGGCTCAACTCACCCTGTTGTGTTTGCTTTACTGCGACACACACACAGGAGAAAAATTGGTTCTTCTTTCCTAGTGGTGATGTCATATCACACCATGCTGAGAACCAATAGGGTGATGGTTCTGACTCCACCTTCTGTTATTCCGGCAGTTTTAAATTCAGTTGGGTTTCAGCTGCTCTCAAGAGAAGAACATGGGGTGAGAAAGATTTGTTTTGCTTCTGTTTTAAAATAATGACCATTTTATCATTTGGAGAGAGAGTGCCTACTTATTAATAATAAATATATATATATTGGTTTGTATGAATACTTATTCAAAATTTAAAAATCATTAATTTTTATATCCTACTTAATTTGGAATTACTAGTGTGGTTTGGAAAATAAAATTGATTAATTTTGATGCAGCAGATTAGTTTTCTTACAAACATTATTTTTGTATGCATTTTTCTTTTTACAGCATTCTAGCCAATAAGTAAATTGATTCCTCTTTTCTCTTATGTAAATAAAATTATTTGGATATATATATTTGACCTATTGACCCAAAGAATAAAAAGGGTTAGTGGCCAGAACGCAATGTACGCCATGAGGTTCTTTGATCCTCACTAAGTAACTTCTGTTGCTATGAAAATTAAAAATATTAATAAAATTAATTTAAAATATGGAAACATAAAAGGTAAATGAATTATTTACATC
The DNA here is from genome assembly GCA_963930645.1 of Salticus scenicus. Classification (NCBI taxonomy): domain Eukaryota; kingdom Metazoa; phylum Arthropoda; class Arachnida; order Araneae; family Salticidae; genus Salticus; species Salticus scenicus. The sequence continues at coordinate 108,658,666 of OZ005661.1, read as the reverse complement.
ACATTTGGTGCCGGAAAGGAATACTTGATTATTGTTCTTAAGAATAAATGGTACTGTAGAGATTGTTTATTTTGAATAAGTTATTTTATTTTTATTGCTAGAATTGCTGAAATTATTTTTTTAAAGTCATACATTACCAATTACATTTTTTTGGTGATTGAATATGATTGATACCAAGTGACCTATAAGACAATTCCCTGTTTCAAAAATTGTGATATGCTGGAACTTTGTACAAATGAAAATTTTTTTTTTTTTTTTGGTTCAATATATTTTGAATAACTGATTAAATAAATAATAACCAACAGAACTATGTATTGTTGGCTTTAAAAAAAAAAAGGGAAAAATTGTAGGTATCTCTCTCTCTCCTCAACTACGTGAATTTATTATATACAAATAGCCATCAACACATGTAAAAATCAAGAAATTTAAATAACAAGCTTCATACATCTGTGTTGTTTTTTTAAACCAATATAATAGTTTCATATATATACAAAAAATAATGGCTTCTAACAAAGGATTGACAAGAGGTTTACCATTCAAAACTTTAGTAACACCATTTTCTGGAGACCCTCATTTATTGGATTTTTTTATTGAACAAGTGAAATTTAAAATTGAGAACAGCAAATGGGAAGAATCCCATGCTTTGGCTTTTGTGAAATCAAAATTGGCAGATACTGCTCTTAAGTTTTATGTCTCCTCCCCAGCTTGCCAAAAAGCCAAAAATACAAAAGAGTTATTTAATATATTTAAGAAATACTTTAAGGTAGAGTCGGCAACTGCAATAGCACAACAATTTAACGAATTTAAGTTTGAGTCCGATGTCAATATTAATATTTTTGCTAATAAGCTTGAAAATTTAGTGAGAAAACGTTTTCCTGATATGGAAGAAAAAGCCCTTGAACAATTACTAATCGCAAAATTCAATGATCTCATTCCGCCCCACTTTAGAATTCATCTACTATCACAAAAAGCCACAACCTTTTATCAGATGGTGGAATGTCTCGAAAAATTCCAGGAAATTTATAACTTGCAAGTAAACCCTGTCTTACCAGGAACATCTTTTGCTACTATTCAGAACTTCAATCATAAAATAGATAGTGAAGTGATAGGTACAAACTCAGAAAACAATTTGACTAAGATTAACAATTCATCTTATAGCAAGCGGCCATACAATAAATTTCCACAAAATAAAGGTTCGCACACGATTCAATGCCAATGGTGTGAAAGACCTGGACATTCTGCTCAGAGGTGCTTTGCACTCAGAAAATTACAAAATAATAAGTTTTCTCACAGATATCGTAATGGGCAAACTTTCTCTAGACCTTATAGAGACATGTCACGGAGAGCCAGGGCCCCTAAAACATTTAAATCCAACTCCCCTCAAACCAAAAGTAGTCATTCACAATGACTAGAAGTGGAGAATGGTAGAAGTGACACTAAACTCCTAAATACAAAGAGTTCCTCATATAGGTCAGGTTTGAATAAAGTCAATTACCATAACAACTTTTCACAGACTAACTCAACATATTCTAATCTACCTAATAATTTTTTTGTAAATAACAATGAAATCATTCTGAGATCTCCAGAAACACAGGCAAAGTTCCCTTTGTCATTAGAACGCAAAGTCAAATCTGTTGCGATACAGACAACATCTCCTGTACTGGTAACGTCCCCGAGTGTGGAGGAAAATGGAGACTGCATATTAGTTAATTCACTGGAATTCTTGTTACACACAGACAATGATCTGCCCAATCTCCCCATCATACAATTACTGTTAAATAAAACATTAGAGAATTTTCTTCTCGACTCAGGAGCTTCTGTGTCATTACTCTCAAAACATTACTTCTTACAAAATCAAAACAAATTATATTACAAAAGAATTGCTTCAAGAGTCAAGATATCTACAGTAAACTCTATAGTCCAATGTGACGGATGTGTTTGCATTTCCTTTAAAATAGGGAAAACTTTTTACAAACACACCTTTTTTCTTATTGAAATACCAACTGAATCTAAATTTATTGGTATACTTGGCTTTGATTTTTTAAAGTCCCATCACGTAGTTATCAATTTACACAATAACAAAATACAAATTAATGAAAATGCTTTAGATATTCTAGACACTGTACCCTCTTGCAGTCTTCTATCATCTGAATCTGATATGAATCGGGCATCACATAAGATAGCTACTCATATGGATTTTCCCCAAACTGGATATAAAAAATCTAAAATTGATGTTCATAAAGAGAACTTACCCTCTTATCAAAAATGTTGGCTTACCCAGAAGATTATGATTGATCCTCAGGATACTATATATGTGCCTGTGCGGTCCACGCTTATTCCAGAAAATCAGTTAGTAATGTTTACATCGTCTAACAAGCACTGTCCACTTGCGTCCTATCCTTCTCTTGTGGAGGTACAACATATCAAGGAAAATTCTACTAAACAAGAATTAATTCAATTTTTTATTCCTATGTATAACAATTCGAGCAAGAAACTGCATATAAATAAAAATACCGTTTGCGGATACATTTCAGAGATAGATAAAATAGAAGAAAATTCCTTGGATCTTGCAACAAATACACCTGATCACATGTGTAATCTAATTAAGGCTACACCAGAAGTTTTATCCTTAAGACAGAAAGAATTTAATGTAAATAATTTTTCTATTCAGCATTTAAAACCTACAGAAAGGGTAATAATGCAAGATATTCTTCAGAAATTTAACTCTGTATTTTCATGTTCACTAAAGTCGATTGGACACACTGATCATATCACTCCACATATAAAATTCATTTCAGATATTCCCTTAAAAACTTACCCTTTTCCTATTCCACAAGCTATTCAAGAAGAGGCAAAAGATCAACTTGACAAATTACTGGATGCAGGGATCATTGAGAGAAATATCTCTGAATGGGCATGCCCAATGCTCATGGTTAAAAAGAAAGCTGTGTCTAAGGAGGATAAACCTTCCTTTAGATTGGCCCTAGATTTAAGGTTAATCAACTCTATGATTCGATGCTCCACTTATCCTCTTCCAAGAATTGATACGATAATAAATAACATCTCAAAATTTAAATATTTTACAACATTAGACTTTCCCTCAGCGTATCATCAAATTTCATTACCTAAAGAATACAGACGACGTCTCTCATTTACTACACAATGGGGAACTTATTCATTTAAAAGATTAATGTTTGGGCTGAGATCAGCCGCATCAACATTCCAAATGCTTATTGACACAATTATACAAGAGTGCAATTGTTCAGGTATATATGCTTACCAGGATGACATTATTATAGGAAGTGACTCTTTCCAGGAAACAACAGAAAAATTACAAACACTTTTAGCTACTCTACAAAAGTACAATCTGACATTGTCTCCAAAGAAATGTAAATTCCATCAGTCATCTATTGAATATCTCGGTTTCAGCATCCAAAATCAGAAAATACATCCTATTTCTTCCAACATTACAAAAATTACTCAATTTCCTATCCCAGCAACCAGAAAACAACTAAAAAGATTTATAGGATTGTGTGGATTCTACAGAAAACTCATTCCCTGCTACTCGCGATTAATTGATCCTTTGATAAAATTAACATCTCCGAAAACTACATTTAAATGGACAGAGGAACATGCTGAAGTCTTTAAACAAATACAGAAAGTTTTTTTCTCTAAACCTTTTCTTTCTTTACCCGATTGGTCAAAACAATTTTTTCTTAATACAGATGCTAGCAAAATTGCTATTTCAGGGGTTCTTCTACAAGAAAAGGAAGGCATTCTGCTTCCGGTTAGTTACTTTAGTAAAACACTATCTAAATCAGAACAGCGATATTCAGCCATCAAGCTTGAGCTGATGGCCATAGCTAAGTCAGTCAGTGCATTTAAATTTTTCCTTTTCAACCGACCTTTCGCCATTCTCAGCGATAGCAGACCACTCGAACACTATAAGAAAATTTCCTCTCCTGCTGATCTAACTACTAAATGGCTAATTGAATTATCAAACTATCAATACACATTCAGATATGTAAAAGGTAAAACAAATGTTTTGGCAGACTATTTTTCAAGAGAAGACTTTTCTGCATACACTCAAGATCTTAACTCAAACCCAGAATTAATTAAAGAGGCTAACAATTTACCCATTTCTTCAGCTTCTCCAACAATTGAACTCCATCATTTCAATGTCACACAAAAATCTGATAAGTCACTCACCTCATCAGAGCCTCATCGTTCTTCCTTACCTCAGTTGTTAAGCAACGATGCTGCTCCACTCAGTCGTTCCTTAAACAGCTCTGACGCAGATAATCTTATGATGGAAATCTCGGAAGAATGTTTTTTTAAAGAGCAAAGAGAAGATGACTTTCTGCTAAAAATTATTGTCGATATCACTTCGGAGAAACCTTCTCCTAAATATAAAAATTATTTTGTCCATCCGGACACAGGTCTGTTAATGATCAAACGAAAGTTTCACCAGCCTGAAAACTCTCCAAAAACAAAAATTGTAGTACCACAAAAGTTAAAACCTAAAGTATTAAAAATTTGTCACATGCCTCACTTTGGAATTAGAAATACATACAGAAGAATACTTAAACACTTTTATTGGACAGGATTATTTGAAGATGTAAAAAACTTTGTTCTGTCCTGTACATTATGTATTCAATATAAACCGCACAGAATTCCACCTGCTCCACTACAGGAAATGTTTGTTCCTTCTGCGCCGAGTATGTTAGTTTCCATGGACTTTTTGGGTCCTTTCTCCAATGGCTTCCATGTGTTAACATTCCTCGATCATTTTTCTAAACATATTGAATTGGTACCAGTAAAAAATGCAACAGCACAAGCTGTAGTTAAAGCCATTACGGGATACATTACTACCTTTGGTCGACCCTCTGCGATACTCTCAGACTTAGGCCCACAGTTCACAGCAAACATCTTTAACAACTTGGCACAGACATTGAAAATTACAATCTCCCATTCATCATCAGGACACCCGCAAACACAAGGCTCATCAGAAAGAATTAATACCAGCATTAAATCCTCAATTTCCACTCTTACCAAGGAAGGATTTGATTTTCATCAGGCTTTGATGATACACAAGAACCTGTATAACACCACCGTTCATTCTTCAACTGGATATTCTCCAGCCTTTCTGCATTTTGGCAGGTCACTAACAAGCATCTTTGACTTGTTTGAAGCTCCTCAGTTAGAAACACTGGAATTTCCATATGAATACCATAGGTACATGGAATCAATGAAACAGATCTTTAGGCAAGTGCATCATAACATGAAGTTTTACCAAAACCAACGTAATACTAGACAACATAAAAAAGCAGTTCTCCGGAAATTCAAAGAAAATGATATGGTCTTTATAAAAACCAAAGATACATTTAAACCAAGATTTATAGGCCCATATTCAGTTCAAAAAGTAATATCTGACGTGTTACTCTCCGTCAGAGAATTCGAAAATGAAGGGGCTGAACCATTCACTATTAACATAGACCGTGTCATCCTAGCGCATAAAAGAAAGCAACATCTCATTCCACAAACAATTCTGACAGGTCAACCAGCTGGGATTGTTCAACCGCAGTCTCATTATGATCTCAGACCAAGATGCAAAACTTAATTTTTGTTTTTTTGTTTCCATTTTCACAAATGTTCTTTTAACATGTTTTTTTTTTTTAAGTTTTTTTTTTAGGGGACTTGATAAGCAATTCATTCACCAAAGTTGCCTGTTGTAAACAAGTATGAGTTGGTACAGGTATATTTGATAAGTTGTATTTTGTATATTGTCCTATTATATATTGTGTAGTTATATATATATATATTTTTTTTTTCTCCTGTGGCAAATGTTGAATATCTACAAAAACTTAGTGAAGTGTGTATTGTAGTTAATATGAATATAAATCTTCTGTTATGCTGATTTATTTTATATATTGTCTTATTTGTTAAATTTGATAACTATACTATAATTATTTACTGCTCAAAATGTACAGTATGTGTATGTTATATGTATCGGAAACTTGCATATTTATATGTGCATACATAATTTTTCTTCTTTCTTTTCATATATTAATTAATACACATTGTCATGTTTATGGATATATTGGGTTATTAAATACAATTTCTGGAAGCTTCCACACCATTTTCACAGACACAGACATCACTTATACAACACAAGTATACACTACATCCACACTATTACACAATCAAATTAATACACAATCCACACATGATATGTATATAAATGTGTATAATGTTTGATAAAATTTTTTGTTTATTGTGATTATTGACATTGCAGTTTTGTTTTGGTTATATCTGATAGTATGTTTATTTGAGTATTATTTGACGTTTATATTAAGTGCATTTTTGATTTTGTTTAGTAATCTAACTTGGTGGCCTCAGTAGCCACTCACATTTATTATTTCCATTTATAATATGTATATTCTTTAAATAATATTAATAATAATGGTAATGATTAAATTTAAAATTTTTAAAAAAAATCTTATTCGAATATTATACTCGAGTACTTGGAATGCCTTTTCCGTAATGTAATATTTATCTATGAGATTATTTTGACATTTGTATTGATACTTATTTTGATTTTTTTTTCTCCTTCATAATAATGCTTCAAGAGGTCATCTGTAAATATTTTATACTGAAATATAACTGATTTTGTTTTATCAGTTGTTAACAAGATTTCTTTGACATTTATTTAGTATAGTTGTTCTTTCATGTGTATTCTTTCATGTGTTCACATTGATTAATCAGTAGATGGTATTTAATATCAAGATTATTGGTTAAATATTTTTGTTGATATTGCACATCCACTGAAATTCTTTTGTCATGTCATACATTTTTTTATTCTCGTTAACTAATTATTTTTACAAATTTATAAGAAAGCAGGTTTTACAGCAATTAACATGCTTTTCAATATTTCTGTTATAATACTATTTTCTTTAAAAGGTATCAATGTTTTTTTACTCATGTCACTTGTTGATAAAAGCTGTGTCTGTTTGCATTTATAGATATATTTTATTAGTTGTCAATATCCTAATAAATATTGTTAGATATGTCACTGACCACTTTTGTATCAATAAAATCTTTTATTTGAGAATGTCTGTAACCACAGTGCTGAAATAGTATTGTTTTTGATGAAATGGTGTATTCCTCGCCTATTTTGGTGGAATTGATCACCTACCACGGTAGGCGTTGATATTAGGTTGTTTGTCGGAATTTTATTGTTTCAGCTTTACTTATCGATTTTGTATTATGTTTGGTTCAGATTTTGTGTCACATGTACATTGTTCTCAAAATTTCCAGATTTTTTTAACAAGTGCATGTTATTATGAGTATTGTAAGACCTTTCAGTTGCTTAAAAATTTGCTTTGTTACATTCATGCCTTTAATGGCCGTTCCTACAATATTATGTAGAAAACATGGATATTTTTTTTTTCACATGTAAGTAAAAAAAAAAAAAAAAAAAAAAAAAAAAAAAATTTGTAATCCTTCATGTAAATGTAGGTATGCACTCTCCATTCACATTTTTAGTCTTCCAAATTTTTTTAATGGTCGTTAGGGGTAATGTGATGTTAAAAACATCACTTCTTTTTAAATGTTAAATAAGATCGTTTTCTGCACTTAAATGCATTGTTTCTCTCAGCTGGCTCAACTCACCCTGTTGTGTTTGCTTTACTGCGACACACACACAGGAGAAAAATTGGTTCTTCTTTCCTAGTGGTGATGTCATATCACACCATGCTGAGAACCAATAGGGTGATGGTTCTGACTCCACCTTCTGTTATTCCGGCAGTTTTAAATTCAGTTGGGTTTCAGCTGCTCTCAAGAGAAGAACATGGGGTGAGAAAGATTTGTTTTGCTTCTGTTTTAAAATAATGACCATTTTATCATTTGGAGAGAGAGTGCCTACTTATTAATAATAAATATATATATATTGGTTTGTATGAATACTTATTCAAAATTTAAAAATCATTAATTTTTATATCCTACTTAATTTGGAATTACTAGTGTGGTTTGGAAAATAAAATTGATTAATTTTGATGCAGCAGATTAGTTTTCTTACAAACATTATTTTTGTATGCATTTTTCTTTTTACAGCATTCTAGCCAATAAGTAAATTGATTCCTCTTTTCTCTTATGTAAATAAAATTATTTGGATATATATATTTGACCTATTGACCCAAAGAATAAAAAGGGTTAGTGGCCAGAACGCAATGTACGCCATGAGGTTCTTTGATCCTCACTAAGTAACTTCTGTTGCTATGAAAATTAAAAATATTAATAAAATTAATTTAAAATATGGAAACATAAAAGGTAAATGAATTATTTACATCACAGTTGTTTAGAGTTAATATCGATAAAGTGATTGATTTTATTTAAAAATGTTTTAACATCTGTTTGAGGGTAATGGGTTTCTAAATAATTAAGAGAGGTTTTATACTTTTGTTTTAATTTAAAAATTTTAATGTTCTTCTGTTTTATGCTTTTCTTTAATATGGACATTTCGAGTTGTTTAGCATCATGTTTATAATATTGATTGATGTATGGAGTTTTTATTCTAAGGAAGTTGGGAGTAATTTTAAATTGTAAACAATCCTCCAGAAAATCTTTATGATGCGTTTCACGATTTAATTTAAGAGCGGTTTTCTTGAAATTACGGTAGTCTTCGTTTCTATTCATGACAAATGAAAGAGAGTAAATTAAGTAGAGAGAAGAGCGATAGGTAAATTTACGGAAGGCGTACTCAACAAGTAAACGACAAAGAAACTCGATAGAAAAAACAAAGTTTCAAAGATGATAAAAGCAAAAGTTACAAATTAAAAGCTTTAAAAGCACTAAAGAGGTTAAAATTTATGTAAATAGTTAAATGTTATTCGCACATGTTATACACTTAAAGATAAAAATCGAATAAAAAATCCGGAGCTATACCAAGTCCATGTTTATGAACGTCATCAATAAAATATCCATTAATGGATTCATTGTCCGGTACCGACTTATATATTTACATTTATAAAAGGATTTTAAACTTATTAAAAACATATTAAAATTACCTTACTAAATAATCCTTATGAGTGGCGATATATTTCGGTCCTCATCCGAGGCCATCTTCAAAGCCAGATGATATAAACAATGATCGTCGGTTGCTCCTTCTTTTGTAATTTTGCCGCTCTTCTCCTTTTCACTTCTCTTCTTTTATCAGGGTCGGTTTCCATTCAGGTGGTATTATGCTATGCTCAATGTCGTTAATTGCGTTTTGCGTTGATATGATCTCTATGGCCTCTCTTTTCAGTGCGTACTTGTGCGAGTTGAAGGATGAGATTTTTTGAAAGTTAATAGAGTTAGTATCGATAGGATTATTGATGTTATGTCTAGAGAATGCTGTGGATGGTTTGTTAAATTTAATGTCGTTGAGGTGTTCATTAATTCTATCTTTAATTTTTCTCTTTGAGCATAGCATAATACCACCTGAATGGAAACCGACCCTGATAAAAGAAGAGAAGTGAAAAGGAGAAGAGCGGCAAAATTACAAAAGAAGGAGCAACCGACGATCATTGTTTATATCATCTGGCTTTGAAGATGGCCTCGGATGAGGACCGAAATATATCGCCACTCATAAGGATTATTTAGTAAGGTAATTTTAATATGTTTTTAATAAGTTTAAAATCCTTTTATAAATGTAAATATATAAGTCGGTACCGGACAATGAATCCATTAATGGATATTTTATTGATGACGTTCATAAACATGGACTTGGTATAGCTCCGGATTTTTTATTCGATTTTTATCTTTAAGTGTATAACATGTGCGAATAACATTTAACTATTTACATAAATTTTAACCTCTTTAGTGCTTTTAAAGCTTTTAATTTGTAACTTTTGCTTTTATCATCTTTGAAACTTTGTTTTTTCTATCGAGTTTCTTTGTCGTTTACTTGTTGAGTACGCCTTCTGTAAATTTACCTATCGCTCTTCTCTCTACTTAATTTACTCTCTTTCATTTGTCATGAATAGAAACGAAGACTACCGTAATTTCAAGAAAACCACTCTTAAATTAAATCGTGAAACGCATCATAAAGATTTTCTGGAGGATTGTTTACAATTTAAAATTACTCCCAACTTCCTTAGAATAAAAACTCCATACATCAATCAATATTATAAACATGATGCTAAACAACTCGAAATGTCCATATTAAAGAAAAGCATAAAACAGAAGAACATTAAAATTTTTAAATTAAAACAAAAGTATAAAACCTCTCTTAATTATTTAGAAACCCATTACCCTCAAACAGATGTTAAAACATTTTTAAATAAAATCAATCACTTTATCGATATTAACTCTAAACAACTAACGCAGCGACATAAAAATAAACTAAAATTTTGGATCTCTAGAAGGAAACCTTCTCTTAAAAACATTCAACCACCCATTTCTTATCCATATTTAAATCTCTCCAGTACTAAACTTAATACACATCAGGATTCTATTTTAAAACTCGGACCTAAATTCATACTTAATGATACTTCTAACACAAAAGACACAATTGCTCATATTGAAACCGCCCTCGAATCTATCCACCCTCAAAAATGGCCCGCTTTAAGACAAACTGCTATCAACGCTCTTAACAATACGAAACCTAAATATGACTACAGTGACATTAAAAGTATTCGCGAACTTAAAAACAATAGTAACATAACCTGCTTGATGTCCGACAAAACAAATTTACTAACGATTATGGATAGAGAACAATATAACAAAATGATGCAAGATACAATCCTAAAACTTAACGCTATAAAACTTTCAAAATCCCCACTTAATAACCTTATTGAGAAAACCAAATCATTGATAAAAACTGGAAACTTGCCTAACAATACCCCTCCCGTCTTTAATAACCATGCCTCTATTATTCCTCGCTTATTTGGTAAATATAAAGACCATAAGGATCCCCCCTCACTTCGACCGATCGTCAATAAATCAGAAGGACCAGCCTATTGTTTGGAAGTATATATGAAAGAAATTTATAAGTCTCTACTTCCCCCCTCAAATTTTTCAATTAACTCCACAGAAATGTTTATTCAAAAAATTCGCGGGACCACTGTACACTTTCATGATACCCTCAATAGTTTCGATGTAAAAGACCTATATCCATCCATAGACATAACCGAAATTAGTAAAATTATCAACGAAAGAATTATTAACCAATTTGGCGATAACAAAATCAGTGATACTCTAATCCGTACAAGCAATCTCATTCTAAACAACTCCTTTTTCTTTTTTAATGGTAACATTTACAAGCAAACTCAGGGAGTGCCCATGGGGTCTCCGATCTCAGGGATTATTGCCGAACTAAAATTAAGACTTTTTGAACAAAACGCAAATAATATTATTAAAAATTGCAAACTCTGGGTACGATATGTAGACGACGTATTCACCATCACCCCCCAAAATACCAACCCTGAACTTATTCTCTCAGACCTTAACAAACTTGATCCCCTCATTAAATTCACAAATGAAACCGAAATAAACAATAGCCTAAATTTCCTGGACGTATACATCACCAAAAATCAAAACCACACAATCGACACCACCGTTTTCCGCAAAGCTACTAATAATAATGAAATCATAAACAATAAATGTAACACCCCCCTTCCATATAAATACGCAGCCCTAAGATCCTATATAAACCGTGCCATCCTCATATGTTCTAATAAATCACTTCTAAATACCGAATTAAAATTTATCAAAAATATCGCCAAAAAAGCTAACTACAACCCAAAACTTGTCGATCAACTCTATAAAAAACAAATTAAACAACTCAACCAGATCACAAACGCACAAAAAACAAACCCTTCCTTCACCACCTCTATTCCCTACTGTAACGGTGCATCTGTCAAAATCCATAATGAAGCTAAAAAATACAACGTCAACATCCCTATCAAACCAGACAAAAACATTTTCCAACGAATCCGAAACGAAAAAGATCCCATCCACTTTAATCAAACTGCCGGAATATACAAAATTAATTTTCAAGACCACGACCATAACAAAGCAAGCTACATTGGGATGACCAAGAGAAAAATTAAAGATAGAATTAACGAACACCTCAACGACATTAAATTTAACAAACCATCCACAGCATTCTCTAGACATAACATCAATAATCCTATCGATACTAACTCTATTAACTTTCAAAAAATTTCATCCTTCAACTCGCACAAGTACGCACTAAAAAGAGAGGCCATAGAGATCATATCAACGCAAAACGCAATTAATGACATTGAGCATAGCATAATACCACCTGAATGGAAACCGACCCTAATAAAAGAAGAGAAGTGAAAAGGAGAAGAGCGGCAAAATTACAAAAGAAGGAGCAACCGACGATCATTGTTTATATCATCTGGCTTTGAAGATGGCCTCGGATGAGGACCGAAATATATCGCCACTCATAAGGATTATTTAGTAAGGTAATTTTAATATGTTTTTAATAAGTTTAAAATCCTTTTATAAATGTAAATATTTCAAATCTATTTTGAGAAATGAAATTTCATTAAAAGAGTTACATAAGTTTCAAAATTTATATATATATATTATATTATATTTAAATGATGATAAGTGATGACATGAAAGTGAAATGTAATAAACAACAAGAAAAATTATTAAACAATGTTAATAAACAAGAAAATTAGTTAAAGATAAACTCTATTTAAGCTAGAAAATTAAATTATGCTGTGCCAATCTCCTCCTATGTATATATATAGATATTTATTTAAGTATAATAAATAAAAATTTTTATTCAAAATTTTGGACTTATAAAAGATCAACATATATAAACAACATTTTATAAAATTTTCATTAAAATTTTTGGAAAATTCAGCTAGTGAAGCCTGGTTTCCAAAGAATCTTCAAAAGAAAAGTGTTCTTATGGTAGTCAAGATAACCAGATGTGGATTTAAGTTACGATTGCACCCTAGACTTATTTTGCTATGACCGCTCCACCTCTCTCCCTGATATTTTGAAATACTTTGTATATATATATTAAAATTGTAATAATAAATGCAAGGAAAACTATTCTTTAATACTCCAATCACTGTACAACCATATAATAATAAGGGGCAAGGTGTGGTTCAAAAAACTGTGGAAGTGCCGAAGAGACACGCTTCCAGAAGCAGAGGAAGAATCAATTCCGTCTTTCGACCACACGCTGTTACTTGATTATTTTTTAAAGATCTTAAATAGGGGAAGTGCCACTTCCATCACTTCCATGGATGATTCGCCATTGATAATAATCAACTAAAATAAATTAGTCTAATTTATCAGTTTTGATTTCCAATTGCTTTTTATATTTAAATTTGAGTTTAAATTAATTTTTTTTTTCCAAATTTTAATAGGCTTATGAATTTTGCCTCCATTCTCACTGGCCTAGCAGGTCTAAGCATAAATCCAATTCTAGGTATTCAATCTCTGTATGAAAGTAGGAGCATCTCGTAGTTGCATACCAAAGTCCGTCTGATCAGTTGTACAAATACAGTTTATATTCATGTGCTACAAACCAGGACGGAAAATTCATAATGGTTAAAGTGGTTTAGAAAGTGCTCTTAAGTCAATGAAAAGATTAATCAATTTTCAGTTTTAATTATCTTTTAAATCGGAGTTACTTTTCAAATTTTAGTCATTTTTCAAATTTAAATCACCTCCACCAATTAAATATTAACCACTTGTAAAAATTTGGTGCTCCTAAAACACCTAGGCCTGGGCCTCGCAATCGCAGGCCGAAGCTTAAATCCATCAATGAGGATAACTCATGATAACTTTATCTGAAATTAAAAAAAAAAAAAAAAAAAAAAAAAAAATTCTGTTTGTAGATAAATAAGTATGGCTTGTGCTTGAAGGAAGGATTTAAAAAAAAAAAAGGAATTTTGAATTTTTGGCAGAGTTGTATACAAAAACAGTATAATTTTCAGTATATTTTAGCCAAGGGATCAGTTATTTTATTCGAATTAAAATTTATATAAATTCACTTTCAACATTTGATTACCGAAAATTATCCATATTTTTGTGACTGATAAAGGAAAACACAATTTTCTCGTCAGAATTATTTGAAGAAACTTTTTTAAATCATCCAATTTTTGTGACTGATTCATTTTAATGTTCCTGATTTTGTCTTTTCTGATGCAATTTTTTCTTAAATAGATCCTTGGTAAGCATTTCATTAAATCAATGTATTTTTTGATACTGCTATTTTTTTTTTTTTTTTTTTTTTTTGGAATAATGGACTAATACAAAACTGTTCTGAAAAAAATCAAAATCCTTCACAAGGATTTTCCTCTTTGCAAACTATTACCGTAAAATCCCGAAAGTAACCCCCCCCCCCTTTTTGAAAAGCAAAACAGATAAATTTCAGGTGAAGGGGGGGGGGGTTATAATCAAGATTCTTTAAAAAAAATTATTAAAAAAAATGAAGAAAAGGGAGGGGATGTTATATTTGATGGAGGGGGTATTTTCGGGATTTTACAGTACTTACTTAAAAGGAAATATTAAAGGCTGTCATTTCTTACATTAAAGGTAAAAAAAAAAAAAAAAAAATGCATAATGATTCCATTGATAATGTGCATCCGACACTTTATGAAAAATTAGTTAAATTAGAAAAGGGGGGGGGGGATACTTTCAGGATAGTGGAGACATTTCACTTTCAGTGAGAAAAGGGGGGGGGGAGTTATATTTGATGGGGGGTTACTTTCGGGATTTTACGGTAATTAATGTCATTATTGACAATTTTCTCTTTACTGACCAAGAATGATGGCCTTTTTTTTTCTGATTATTTTCTTTTTTTCTTTTTTTTTTTTAGTTGTCATTCTATATGGAAACATGTAAATAAACAAATGCCACTGTAATAATAACAAAAGCAATGGCCTACACATTTGCCAAGCTCTTAACTGAAATGTCGAGGATCAGCAAACAGTTGTGTTGCGTTTACACATGTCCTTGAAGCGGAGATGATTCAAGAATGTAAGCTCCTCATTCAGTTTGTTTTCTACCAAGTCGTTTTCTTACAATCTAAAAATGGATTTCTTCCCTGCTCTTTTGTGGTATCATTTAATTAAAAAAAAAAAAAAGGGAGGAAGGTTACATATTATCATTTTTTGTTCATTGATAAATTACAACAGGAGTAAAATCTATAATTGGGAATATAAAACATATTGCTATATTGAAATAAAAATTGGCAATTGTAGTATGTTCTTTTTAACTCGCCATTTTCCTAAACTAGATCACAGCATTGCAAGCGGCAACATTAATCTTGACCTTCACTTCTTTTAATATCAGAGTTTCCAGAATTTTTGGATCACAAAAAATTTTGTTTTACTGCAGAGAGATGCAGAAAATTATACTATTGGAAGAATATCAGATATTTAAAAAAAAAAAAATCCACATTTACTACATTTAAAAAAAAATATCTTAAATTTTGATTTCTCATAAATAAGGAATATTCCAGATTATGTTATGTAAAAACACCTTTCACTTTGCTTTTTGTTTTATTTTTTATATTTGAAAATTTTATGTTGAATTCAAATTTAAATTTAAAAGTTTGGGAGTCCAATAACCATGCTTCAGCATCATACTCTTCATATCTATAATAATAAAAGAAGATGTCTGTCTGTCTCTCTGTTTGTCTGATCATCTATACATTCAGCCCCTATTGAACGCAGAAGTACAAGAATTGACATACGGATGCTCAGGAGCCTTTCCGAGGAGCTCCTGAAAACAGATTTTAAAATTTTTAATTGGTTGTGGAGATATTAATTAAAATGTCGACCTATGTCTAATCAAAAAACAATCTCAATGACTGAGAATTCACCATGATTGCATAAAAATAGATATTTTAACGGAGTTAAAAGCAGAAAAGTGAAAAATAAATTAGAAATATTAGTCCGATCATGACGAATTCAGTACCAAATGAAAGGGGCAATTTTTCTGAATCTAAGAGTGCAAGCAGCTTATCATTACAACAATTAGATTTTTTTAAATTAACTAAAGTACAAAATTTAGATGGCAACATCATTTCAACTGCCAGACGACTGTCTGCGATGAAAAACAAAATGATTGTAACCAATTAAGATGTCACGTGTTTTGTAGTGGGGGAAAAATTGCAATTTCCAAACTTTTTCAAATTTTCATTCATGTTACATTTAAATTAATATTCAACCTAGACAGCATACTACAGTTCAGTTTTTATGAAAATATGTGAATAAATGAAAGTATTACATTTTTATTAAGATTAAGTTGTCTTTTATATTTTGCAGTATTTTAAATTGAGATATGGCATTGAAATTTAGTAATATTTAGTTTTAATGCCCGATAATTTGATTGTGAATATTTTAGAAAGTGTAGAATTATTAAGAAGGACATGAGGGGGGGGGGTTAAAAAAAAAAAAGAGTTACTGCATTTGAAACAGGGTTCATTCTCCTCAGGGAAAACCTGGAAAATAGGGAATACTCAGGGAATTTGGAATTTGTTAAAAAAAGTCAGGGAAAATATAAATTTTCATTAAAAGTCAGGGAAAATCAGTTATAAAACCTGGAAAAACAAATGTTTTTTTTCTCTCAAGTTATGTTTTTCTTGTTTGGCTTCGTATCAAAATTTAAATGATCAAGTATTATGAAAATACGCATGTAAATAATGATTTCTACATGAATTTCTATCATGATCGGCAGTAATATGACATCATACAGTGAAAGTAGCTGTATTTTGTTCTGTCCAGAGGAGCGTTTCTTATAATATGTCGCTAATATTTTCTTGAAAATTGTCTGGGAACTCAGGGAATTTTTTTTCAATATTTGAGTATGAACCCTGTTGAAATTGGTATTATTATGTTTTAAGGCAAGATAAATCGATTGCAGATATTTTCGAGTGTAAAATGATTAGGAGGGACAGAAAGGGGGGGGGGGGCAAAGGGGCAAAAATGTAGAAAAGGAACAGAAGTTTCAGAGAAAACAATGGAAAACCCAGAACACTTTTATTTTTTTATATTTTCCAGAGTTCCGAATACCAATTTCCGCTCACATTTTGTACTAAGGATTTTTAATGTTATATAGCCCGGAATTACAAAAGTTACAGAGAGACCATATAGGCCACACCGGGTTGTGGATTTGCCACAATCAGAATTTTCATAGGTCCTTTACTTTGTGAGCGAACAGACTGTTTCAAATCATGAAACGTAAAGTGGTGCCTTAGTCGCCACAGAGCGGAAATTTGCAGCAGTTAAAATTTTCAAAGCTATTTGCGCTATGAGCAAGCAAGCTGTTGTAAGTTCTAAAACGGGGATAAGGCATCGTGGGCACCACCGAGCGGGACTTTGCTAAATTCAAATTTTTTAAAGATCATAACACGGTGAGCGAACAGGCTGTTTCAGATATTAAAATGGGAAGATGTCACCACAGGCACTAGAGAGCGGGAATTTACTGTGGTTAAATTTTTTGATAAAGCTATTTTCACTATATGTCAATAAGCTGTTGTAGGACCTGGAACGGGAAAAAGGTGGCACCAAGCGGGAGTTTCGTAAAGTCAGATTTTTCAAGGATCACGAACCAGAAGGTCGCCGAAGGCAGCTAGTTAGTATATAAAATCTACATTTTCTTTATTTTCACTTACCATTTCCATAGCTTTGTGTATCCCAATTTCTTATTGGCTAATACCTCCAGAATACCACAATTCTATTGACTGTTAATCTAGCTCAGAGTCTGATTTCTTGTTCATATATAGGGGCAGTAATCCAGCTTGCTATTCCACACTGACGACTGTGTACTTAACACTACTGAAACTGCAGTATCTGTACTTTGTATATTTTTAAAAATAATAGTAAATGTAAATTTTTGTAAATGTTGTGCTTGTATGTTTGACACTGAGGAGGGCTAGTGTTCTAGCCAAAACGTCTGTCGTGTATTTTAATGTTTTTAATTAAAATGTATTTTAAAGTTTTAAAAATTTTTGTATTCAGTATCTCATTTTAAATGTTACATTGGTTTTAATAGTAAATGTCTTTTATTGCACCAAGAAATTGTATAATAACTTTTTAATGTTTAGTGTAATATAAAAAATATTGAAATGTTCTTAAAAAATATATTTCTCTTAAACTGTAAAGTATTTGAATTATTTTGTGTTCCTACACATAAAGAAATTTTGCTACATCTACAACTTTCAACAGACAACATTTTACTGTAAAGCTCAAAAAATTAAAGCACATTTCCTATGGAAATGATGATTAAAATTAATGAATCTTTTACAGACCTTTACAAAAATTATCATACTAGCAGGCTAAGCCTGCTTTGCTGGTCCCTATTTTTAAATTAATCACTATAATTAATGAATTCTCAAAATTGCATTAATTTTTATCATGTGAAAAAAAGAAAAAAAAATTCTGATCGGGAAAAATGTCTCACCGGGTCCCCACTGCCTTCGGCAGTGTAGACCCGTGCACAATGCACACACGAATGCATATATATGAGTGCTGCACGCGCATATTCCTTCACCACCCTTATGATTTCTCAAAATTCCATATTATTACTCATAAACTTTTATTCTTAAGAAAAGGAATTTAAAAAAAAAAAAAAATCATTTCTGATCGAGTAAAAACTTACACCGGGTCCCCTCTGCCCTCGGCAGCGTATACCCATGTGCGTGCAGTGTGCATGAATTCATATATACGCTCGCATATTCCTTGGATTTTGTTGTTGTGATTGTTTGTTTGTTGTTGTGAAAGTTGGATTTTGTTTTTTGTGCATCCAACTTTACTACCTCCATCCCCTTCTGTAACGGTGCTAGCACAAAAATAAAAAATGAAGCTAAAAACCTTAACATAAATATACCAACCAAACCAAACAAAAATATTTTCCAACATATACGTAACGAAAAAGATATCATCCCCCAAAATTCCACTGCAGGTATATATAAAATAGATTTTGAACACGTTAATAGGGAAAAAGCTTGCTACATAAGTATGACGAAACGCCGAATAAATGAACGCGAAAAAGAACACAGAGCCGATCTAAAATATGGAAAATCCCCTACTGCCTTCTCCTCCACCCACAACAATAACCCAATTAACATTGATTCAATTAATATTAATAAAATAGCCCCATATAACAATTATAACTATGCACTAAAAAGGGAGGCCATAGAAATAATGTCTAATTTTCAAACTGTCAACGACCGGGAGCACTACACAATTCCACCTGAATGGCATCAACTACTGCAAGAATTAAACCGACCTGGAAAATTGAAGTGAAGTGAAAGCATGAAGCTGCCACGCCAAAAATACGATGTTTCAACAACTGAGAACGACGTGTCATTGCACTTAGCACTGATGATGGGTGTGATCTGTGATTGCACCCGAAATTAATTTGTTGAGTCTTGTGAAAAGATGTTTTTAAGGTATTTTTTAAGTAAAACATAATATATAATTTTTTTTTTTAAATAATTTAATTTAAAATTCATGATTGACAACCTAGTTTTCACACTTTCGCAGCAGTACAGTTTCAGTATAGGACCCCCATGATGACTTTTAAATTTATCTCGCCATGTTGGCGATAACTTTTTAATTATTTATTTTGGCACAGTTTTTTGCTTAAAAAAAAAAAACTAATTCTTCTTTTGATTACACTTTTCATTATTGTGTTCTTTAAGTCAATTTATGATAATAATTCATATTCTGTCTTTAAAGTATTGTTATGTTTAAAAGGGCACTTGCAAAGGTTCTGAAGATGCAACTTTTAAAAATACATTTTTTCATAAAATAATCTCATCAGACAAATGTCGTCATTTTTTTTCTTATTAGATCATTCAGCTGAGTTCACATGCTTAAATATTATCCATTTATTAATATTATTTTTTATCCTTGCATATTTTATTAATTATATCACTATCGTATCATTTTAACAAAATACAATCGGAACTAGTCCATGTTAGAGAAATATTATACAACAGATTATTCAGATTTGCAAAAGCTTGTTTCCTAAAGAAAATAGTATTATCAGCATCAATTTATGAGCAACATAGAAATTATGTTTTGTAATTAAAAATTGCATGAAGCTAATTTTTAAATTTGTGATTTTTTTTTTTTTTTAAATATACTAAACTTTTTGCACAAATATATAATGTGCAAGAAATTTTCAGACAATATGCAGGTCTACACAAAAACCATCTCTTTTGTACTTCTTAAAAGTAAAAGGACAGTTTTTGTGTGATTTCTTCCTCCATTATTTAAAACGATATCTATTTTAATGTGCCATCACAGAGACACAGCACATTGAAGGTTAAATTGTATTAATGGGTGAATACAGTAGTAAAGTTTTTCATAATGTATAAGATTTGCATGATTTTTCACTCTTGTTTGATTAAAAAAAAAAAAATATTTCTAAGCAGTTCTCATAATATAATAATACATTTTATCATTTTTGTTTGCAAAGACCATTTTACTTTCTCTTAGCACATATGGTGAAAAAAGATATTGCTATTCCATATAAAATCCTCTTTGATCAGTTCTCAACACACATTTCAAATGTTGTAATACTTTAAATTAATTTTATTCATGATCTAAATTTTCTGGATTTATTTCACAGCACATTTAATCACAAGGAAAGCACAGACGAACATTTTATATTAAAAAAATGAAACTATATTAAAGCGGTCAAGCACGCCCATACTTTCCTGTGTCACATTTTTAACTGAACTAAAAGTTATCTCATGGAGTGAGTGGAATGACAGTGTGCCACCTTTGGGGATGAGCAGTTATGGCAATTCAACTTGCAACAATTGCTTTGGGGGAAATTTTGACTCTATATTTGCATGTTTTGAGACATCTGAATCTTAAATCAAGTTTTTTAGTGGTTGGTCTGTTATCAGCGTAACTCAAGAACATACTTGGTATCCCATAAGTTTGTATATATTTTAAAATTTGATAAAAAATGAGGGAATTGATAGAACTGAACACAGTTTGCGAAAAGTTGTCCTGGATTTCTTCTGTAAAAAAAAAAATAATAATAATAGTTAAAATTGTCGTTGATAGAAGGCACTGTATGAGATTAAAATACACAACTATATTTGTGTGCATGTAAATATTTACAAGCATGTCATTCCTATTCTATGTGATTACCATCATTACCAGGGTTGCTACGGCACCTGGGAAACAGGGAAAACCTGGAAAACTTGGGGAATTTGAAAATCTATTAAAAAACAGGGAAAACTCAGGGATTTTTCAAAATTTATTGCAAAAACAGGGAAAATTCAGGGAATTTTGAAATTTTTTGGAAAAACATAGGAAAATTTTTTCATAATCAAATATTTTTAAAAATTTTAGTGCTTTATAATGAATAAATTAGGATTTTTTCCCAACTAAGTAAATAAAATTAATATACCCCAAATATGTTCAATTAACTTGTAAATATGTTAGATTCTAATGCTGCATGATTGCGTGTCATCTATTTTACTTCTAAAAGGGACAGGGAAAACTCAGGGAATTTTTTCTCCTGATTTGTGTAGCAACCCTGATTACAAATTATAGTCTGCAAACGAGTTTCAACATCACTAACTGCAGCTTCAATCAATGATTCTTGGCACTGAACAAAGACAACTTCACCAAATATGCTTTATCCACCAATGTCAACATTGCTAATAAAACTTTATGTATAAACAAATAGGTGTGAAAATCAGAAATAAGCTGATCATAAATCCATGTGTTTTATAGGACTATGATTTACCTATTTGTTATACATTTGTGCAGCGACATGTATTGACAAAAATTGTAACTTTTTTTTTTCCTGTACCAAAAAAAAACTAGTATGTTGTGGCCACCACAAGACGTTCTTCTATATTTTCCTTACATATTCATTCAGTAACAATATTTAAAAATATATATATATCTTTTTTTTTCTTTTTTTGTTAAAAGTAGAAAAAATCGATAACTTTGTTTTAAATTATCACAGATTTATAGTTCAACCATTCGTTTTATAGGTATTGACGAGATCTTTCGAAAGATACCCATCTTCAAAATTTACCCCCCCCCCCAGGGGGGAAAGCGATGCCCCCACATGCACCGAAATTTTTTCCTAGTTAACTACTACTATTATCAATAATTTATATTAATTTTACAATCACAAGTTAAAAATAACTCTCATTATGTACATTTACACGAAATTTTGTCCTATACTGCCATGTTAAAAATTTAGAAAAAATGCGATCACAGCGCCACCTGTTGAGCATTTGATCCCCAAATCTAATCAGCACCAGTTTATGCCAGGGTGCAACTAAATACCAAGTTTGGTTAAATTTCATTCATTGGTTCGTGAGATACAGCGTCCACAAAAAAGTGATACAGACAGACAGACATTTTCTAAAAACTATTAATTCATGTTCTGGACATCCCAAAATGTGTAAATCCATCAAAAAACAGAGGTCAAAAATTTTCACGAATCCAATACTTTCTCTATATTACATATAGAAGAAAGTAAAAAAAAAAAAAATCACTTTCATGAGAAAAACTTTTTTGCAGCTTTCATTTCTACTTCTTTCTTCATTTTTTATGAATTTTAAAAATATTTACAGACTTAGTGACACCTGGTATATTAGCAGAAAGTCCACACTCAGTATTTAAAATCTGTATCGCATGCAGATGCTACTTGAAATTTTTTATTGAACAAATGTTTGTCTTAGAAAAGTATACAAGTTTGAAATTTCATGTAAGTGCAATTTAACATCCATATACTTCACTAAACAAAATGAAACTGACATATATTTTTTATCTGCGCAAAACACAAAATCATATTTCACATCGAATACGGTAAAAAAAGATATTTATCCCTTCGTTTACAGAGCCACACAAAAGGTTCCTGATATATTAGTGCTCTGTTTTGAGGTAGCTCGAAGCACATTTCATGTTATGTCATCATTTTTTTCCATGTCATATTTAAATGCACTATTTGGTATGTGTATAATTTACAGAGAATATATAGGATTACTCAAAATTAGTTGAAAAGGTTCAAAGATTGGTGTCGGCAATAATTCGCAGAATGTTTTGATTTTTTTTTTTTTTAATACTGATTTAATTTAAACTAGAACTGGACAATGAACTTATCATACAAATGTATTGGATGATTTCTCTGGGCAAGTTGTTTCGCCATTTTGTTTCCAAGTCGCAGCCACTTATACTGCCACTTGAAAAGTTGCCATAATGATAACTTTTGAAACACGGCACTAATTTGAACCACAGTTGGACTGTGAACCTATGCTTCAAATATCTTGGATGTATTTGCTAGGCAACTTGTTCAACTGTATTGTTTCCAAGTGGCGACCACTTGAAAATTTGTTATCACGGTAACTTTTGAAATACTTAATCAATTCAAATTAAAGTTGAAAAATGGATTTATCATTCAAACAACAAAAATCTAGAAATTCACGTAACTCATGAACCAATCTAGTTCGTCTTTAGTATATTGATAATAAGTATTTTCTCGCGAAAAGTCGCCAAATCCATTACCTGCCTTATTGGACCTTTTTAATGCATTTTTAAGGAAAAATTATGCTTTTTTAATACTAAAACAAACTAGAAATGCAGAAAACTAACATTTTATCAACTGACTAAGCTTCTTTGAAAGATTTTCTACAAAAAAAAAAAAAAAAAAAATTCAAATTTGCAACGATATCTTAGACGAGCAACTTTCTCTGCCATTTTGTTCCAAGTGGCAGCTACTTAATTTTTCAACACTGTGATTTTTGAGATTTTGAAGTAATTCGAACTATATGTGTACAGTAGACTTATCTCACAAATGCATTGATTTGCTATATTTGTAAACATAACCCACCATTTTGTTTCCAAGTGCCGGCCGCTTGAAAATTTAATATTCACATAAAAAGGTATTTATGAACCGATTTGCTTAAAAGTCCATATGTGCATAGCCTACATCAATATTTCTACCAAGTCCGTTAATAATTTGTAGTCGACATTTTGAAACAAAATGACGGCTACTTGATAAGAAAAAAGAAACCAACCTACCCTTCCAAATAAGCCGGAAGGACTTGTTTTTATTGTAGAATATACAGTATTCAAATGGGGAGTTGAGAGAGGGATCTTACACCATAAGTTGTAATAATATCCATAATAATATATGGTGAGATTACCATTTTCAAATGAAATAGTTTCTGGAAATTAGACCACAGGCAGACAGACAAATTGAAGTTGACATAGTAATTGATATCATTAATGACTCTTAAATATTGTTGGCAGGGGCGTGCCAGCATTGTCAGACGCCTGTGTGCAGAGTTTCAGTTGGCGCCCTATATTACCCCCCACCCCCCCTTTTTTTTAAAATCATTTTATAAAATGTTATTATTTAGCAAGTCAATTGAATCTCGAACCTTAATAGTAATAAGTTTATTGAATGGCTAGTAAAAAGAGAAATGTATAAAAATAAAATGACATTTGAAAAGAAACAAGTAAAAAGTGCATCTTGCACAAAGAGAAAAACTCCCTTATACAAGAAGTTGCAAAAATTCGAGGTACAATTGTGAAGGTAAACAGAGGAAATTAAAATAGGCAGATTTAGTGTTAATGTGGGTGCAGAAATGCGTTGAGGCATTACAGTAGATGGCTTAGATAAAAGCTGTAAGTGTAAACGTTTCTATTTGTTTGGGTCTAATTTTTAAGTAAATATTTAAACACACTCACACACACCAAAAAATCTTAGTGAACTAAATCTTCCTTCACTTCATTGCAACTTTTCGAAGTATTGCGCATATTATACTGATCCAATATATCCGTCTCTATCCATATTTTTACCAAAATATCGATTTTCTTATATGAAAAAAGTAATTGTAAAGAAACGGACAGTTTCTTGTCGAAAGATACATTTTATTCAACTGTTCTCGAAAAAAACCAGTAAATTATCATACTCAAATACATACCTCAAAAAGGTCGTAAAACAACGTTAAAAACACCACAGAGTAGAATTTCGCTGATTTAAGAATAAATATAAACCATTTAAACGGAAACGAACGTTCAGAACAGATGTCCGAATGCAATTGATCTTTGGATGTGTCTCTTCTGTTTGAATAATTTCTTTTGTGATTTGGCGAACTTTCGAGATTATTCTGCGCCAGAAGCCAGTTGACGAACCCAGAAAATTCCAGAAATCGGCTCTTATTGAAGGTAGAGCTTCTAAACTTCGGAAACACTAAACTATTACTTTTCACCAAGTTTGGTCGCCATGTCGCAAAATTCATCGCTAATTTGCCAAGTCTGTATCCAAGGCTGGCAATCACCTCCTATTCCACTCCCGTTAAAATTGAATGAACTGCTCTTTATTTGCACTTCAATTGTAAATCTGCTTTTATTGCAACAACACTTTTCATTTAGGAAAGTGGTTTAATTCTTTGCAATACTATAATGAACAAAATTTTTGATTAGTCGTACTGTTGCAGTACGTTTGCACATATAAATGAGTTTAACATTTTGCACTAGTACAGATAAAGGGAATTTGTATATAAAATTAGAATCTAAGTATATAAAATTAGAACTCATTATAATAATAATAATAATCCCGTAGTGAGTTCTATTTTTCTCAATTTCGTTGTTTAAAACTCTCAAAATACTCTTAACATCAAGTTAATATATAACTATCGATATAACGACAAGATTTGACGGTTAATTATGGAAGTTTTTTTTTTTTTTTTAAGGAACAAATAAATTTATAAAAAAATAAAATAAGAGTATATAATAAATATTACTTGGTAAATATAGAAAAAAAATACTTAATAGGGAAAGAAAACATCTACTGAAAGGAATTTTGCCCATTTTCATTATCTAAACTTTTTATGTAATATGTATGTAAATTTATATGTGTTTTTCCATATAGTAGTAAGATACAAAAATCTGTTTTAAACTATTTTTCCGCCACGTTTGTACGTTGCATAGATATAAATAATAGGTACATTTATAAGTAAATAAAATAAGAATATATAATAAAAATTATTAAGTTTTAAAGTAGATTATATGAACATTTAAACAGATAATATTATTTAGTGAAATGTAGTTCATTTGATTAAATTTTTTTAAATTCTGGAATAACATATATCCAAAGTATCTTATGCTATCGATGTAATTACAAAATTTAAAAATCTGTCTGATGCCGTTGTAGAGCGTAAGTATTTTTTGATCATTTTAAATTTAGAAAAAGATTGTTCCACTGATGCTACTGGTAATTATGACAGAATAATCTCCAAAATATTTAATGATAGGATAAATTAATAATAATAATCGAAAATTACAAAAAAAAAAAAAAAAAAGAATGGGTTTTGGGAAAAATCCTAAAGACGACGCATACCTGTTTTCAACATTTCAACATCCCTGTGCCATTTTTAGTAGAATTCTTTCGATAGAATCCGGAATTTGCAAATTCCCTCCTTTCCCCTTAAAAATAAAAAATTCTAAAATTGCAATTTTTTTTTTTTTTTTTTTTTTTTTTTTTGTACTCAAGTCTAGTCATCCCATATACAATTTAACCACCGTGAAGTAACTTGGAGTCGAGTTATGCTTATAAGCGTGTTTTTTGCTTCCTTTCTTTGGAAAAGGTGAAAGGGAATTTCTTAAAATCCCGTCAGTATAGGCATCGAATGCATCTAAACAATGCACGCACCAAAATTCGTGACTGGAACTCCCATAAATTTTCCTGGACCAATTTAGCGCTAAAAGAGTGGTCTCGAATTTGCTCTCTCGTAAACTCCCCCCCCCTTCCCCCACACACACACTCCCCAAGATCGAATATCATAAACACCAAAAATGGATTTATGGAAATATCCTTAAAGCTGTTTTCAACATTTTTGTTCCATTTTTGGTGTATTTCCACTCAAAAATCCGAAATTTACAAATATCCCCCCGAAAATTGATTTTCTTTTTCACTTCTTAAAAATCAAAAATTCCAAAATCGTAGACAATGATTATTATATTTATTTATTTATTTGTACTCAAATCTAGACTTATATGCAATTTCTTCACTGTGAAATAATTTGAAGCCTAGTTATGCATATAAACGTGTTTTTGTCTCCTGATTGGGGGGGGGGGGGGTTACGAAAGTTCATAGATATAATTTTAAGTTGGGTAATTCCTGCCAAGTGTTGTTGTATTCTGTCCAGCTGTTCTCACGTGATACCCAGATAAAAATGTTTTAAACATGCAGACACAACGACCGCATACGCACGCACATACAGAGAAAATTTTCTGAAATCGGATTTGGCTTTCACGATGTGTGAAACATGAAGATATCGTAATGTTTTTCGAATTTGAGACATTTACTGACAAAAATCTGATTATAGATGTTACATCGATATTGCAAAAGGTAAAAACTACTCTGAATAAAATCTCCGGTTCTATTAATTTTCACTTTTGCAAACCAGTTATGTTGTCTTTTTACTAATCTAAGTAGCCTTTTTCCGACAGAAGAGGGGGGGGGGGATTAAGGCGCTCTTTTAAATTTTAATAGAATGCTTTGATATGTTAAAAAAGTCAAAGAAAATTTTGCTGAAGGTAGGCGCACCTTTAAAAAGTTATTCCACTTTTAGTGTGTCCTTTCACAAAAAACACCTAAACTGTTGAGAACCACAAGTTTTGCCAGTATATATTTCAAGGCGCCTCATTTAGCCACACTAGTCGCATGACTTCAGACCGGCATTATAAAATCAGATTTAATAAAGAAATACATATATATATTTTTTTCTTTTCTTTCTTTTTTTTTCAAATAATTTATTCTCGGCTGGCGCCTTTCTTTACCTGGCGCCTGTGTGCGCCGCACACTTCGCACACCGGGTCGGCGCGCCACTGATTGTTGGAAAGGGTTAATAAAGCCTAACACAATTGAAAATGCAATTGCAGCAATATTCAATAATAACCTTTAATGTATTTGAATATTTCTGTGTAGCCCTATAAATCTTAATGCTAATCATACTGTATTCTATAATTCTATAGTAAACATTTTTTTTTTCTTTTTTTTCTTTTTGTGCCTGTATGAATAAATGTCGATTTCATTAAGATTTGTGCAGAACAAATTTATTGAAATATGACTTATAAAAAAGCCTCTTATAAGCAATGCATTGACATTATTTTGGGTGTCCCTGTACACAAACCAGTCATGATATTTATACCATTTTCAAAAAGGGCATGCCACAGTTAACTTGAATAACATATATTAGTTTGAAGAAATTTTGAAAATATTTACAGATGTTTGAATGGGGACAGACAGACAGACGAATGAATTGATGTCCTAAACTCTTTTCAACTTTACTGAAAAGTATTAAAAAGCAAAATGATAAATGAAGTAATACAAAAAATTAATTATAAAATATATTAAATAATGAAGCAATAAAAAATATTTTCACATTTTAATCTTTCTCAGAATTTACATAACTATGAAACATAGTGATAGGTTTAACAAAAAAGCTGTCACTGTGAAGTATTTTAGTTATTTTTTTGGAGCTTGATATTTGTCGTTGTTTGGATTAAGTTGTTGACCATGGTTGTCAAGATCTGGTTTTGTTCCTGTACCATGGTACCCGGCAACACGTCCAGGACCTGAAGGTGTATGGTTTGGATTACACTGGTCTGTTCGATTATCTTGGGTAGACTTATCCATCTAGGAAAAAACAAAATTTAAAACATATAACAGTCAAATTAGGCACAAATAAGGGTATATATATATACATAAGCATTTATTTGTAGAAGATTACATAATCAAAACAATTATTATTATTAAAAAGAAAAAAAAAAAAATGGGTTCACTACTTATTTTCTATGTCACTATATAAGAAGGCTATTTTTACTTGACTTGATTTTAAAATTTTCACTAATTTGTAATGGTCTAGTAGAGGGTGCCATTACTCAGTTTATTTTCTACTCCAAATAAGCCTTAAAATATGAACTCTTATTCAAATGTAATTGCGAATTCAAACTAATTTAATTTACAAAACTAATAATTTTGTTTGACTGTGAAATTTTAAATTAAAATTTAATTAAATTCAATTTTAATGGTTTCGTTGTTAAATTAATTATTAGTTAAATTTTATTTTAAATTTTAAAGTATAAAATTTAATTAAAATTCCACATCAAACTGCAAGATTACCTGTATTTAGCCTCATGTCTATAGTGAAAGTTTGAGGCACAATTTAATGGTTGCGATTGTTATATAAGTAATAATTTTAGTTTTATTATTTTTCTTACGTATTTTTAATTTTTTTTAGAGGATTTTAGTGATTGAAGTTTTTAAAAGTATGTTTAATTTTACTTTTCCTTTTTTTATCTTGAGTTTGCTATTATTTATACATCCTTTTAGGTGTTATCGGGCTCTGCATACTTTACATTTTTAGCAAATTGCATACGTTATGACAGAAATAACACCTATATTGTATGCAACATTCAATGAGAACCCTTGTAAAAGTATTATATGTTGCATGCCTTCATTAAAAGGATTCTTAATGTTTTTTTTTTCAGAAATCTTTATTCATGTTCTTTCTAGTTTTTCATGATATACTTGGTTTCATCTTGTGCTATGTTTGAAAAGGTTTTCATAATATATCTATTATACACAATATATATATATATATGTGTGTGTACCTGATGGATGTGCCATGTAGATATTTTAAAAATTCATAAAAATAAAGGGATTGGTAGAATTGAACATAGTTTGTAAGAAAGCTATTCTCGTGAAGTGTTTTTTTTTTTTTTTTTTTTTTTTTGGCTAAAGAAAAGAATAATAGTTAAAATTTTCATCAATACCTTTCTCGCTGTACTTGAGCAAATCATATATTTCCATGAAAAACTATATTTATTTGCATGCAAACATTTAAAAGCATATAACCCCTATTCTATTTATCTGTCATCACCACAAATTATAGTTTGCAAAGAAGTTACAGCACCGCTAACTGCAATGTTAGGTGGCTGTTAATTGAGGTAAAACATCTTTATCACCAATAATGCTACATCCACCAAGTCAGCATCAAAACTTCAGGCATGCAATAGTAAGAGAAATGTGTAGTGCCCTCTATCGACGAAAATTTGAACTTTTGTTTTTTTCGTTAAAAAAAAAAAAAAAGGAGAAGAAAAGAACTTTCACGAGAATAACTTTTTCGCAAATCCATATTCAATTCCATCAATTCCTTCAGTCTTTATGAATTTTTAAAATGTCTACAGAGGGGGAAAAAATATATATAATATATATTTATATCTATCTATATCTATCTCCATGATTTTAATTGGCTAAATATGTATGGATGAAAATCAAACTCAGAGTATATCTCAATTGCGAAAAATTTATTATTTTTAATTATCATTTTGAAATGGCCGGTTTCAAGATGTAGTACATTATTCAGATAAATCAACTTTTGTAAAAGAAGAAATGTTTAAAGAATAATAATGATTTTTAGGTTGTAGATAAGAGGTACAGACAATAATAAATAAATAATGTGTAATTAATTTTCATTCATGAAAAAGGGAACCAAAGATACTTTAATCCATAAAAGGTAAGGGGAATACAGTTTTAATGAGTAAAAATGGGAATTGGTGCAGAAACTTTTAATAACGAAGAGCACAAGATGAGATAATGCATCAAAAAATCAATCGATCAATTTAAGTAAATTACGTTTCAATACGATGAAATATTTAACAACAAACAACACACATTTTTACTGTCTCTTACTCATGCATGATAGAAGAAATATTGCTTTAAGGTCAATTTTTTTAAATTAAGTTTTTAACCTATGATTAAAAGTTTTTTTAGGTCTCCTGAATCCGAAATTCAGGTTTTTGGTGATTGATCTGTGTCTGTATGTGTATCAGGGCTTGCCTAAGATACTTTTGTGCCCAAGGCACAAGCCCCTCCCCCACCCTTCATGGAAATTTATAATGTTACTCATATAAAAATTATAACATTGTATTAGAAAATAGATTTTAAATTTAAATTCATAAAAATTAATAACTATTTAAAAATTAAATTATATTTTATCTTTGAAAAAGATGTCACATTTGTTATACACAAACATAAGTGCCTTTTAGAATAATAATTATGGTGAATGATTTTTGAATTCATGTAAAAAAGGTGGATGGATAAAAATAACATTTTTTTAAATATCAAATATATCGCTTTAATAAAACAACTTTATTCATTAGATGATTTTTATAAATTATTTCTGTTTTGTAATTATCCATGCTCTGCAACACAAAGACGTAAGTAGCTTCCCATGACAATGGAGTAGTTTATTGCCCACATTTTATTTCAATAAAATAAGAATACCATTTTCAAGACCTTCTCATATTAATTAAAAACGAATTGTGTAAAATTTTATGCCCCTAAAATTTTTGTTCCCAGGACAAGTGCCCCGAGTGCCTGTGCGATAATCAAGCCTTGATGGTGTTTATTTGTGTATGAGTCAGTTATCAGCATAACCTAAAAACAAATATCATCAAGAAGTCCAAATTTGGTGTTCTAAAAACGTATAATTGATATGGGTATGTTATGTAAAGTGTATATTGTGATCTGGCAGATAATTCATGTACGCTTAAAAAACAAACAAAAAAAAAACACCTGGATATGTTTTTCTTTTCAAAAACTGCCCTTTTTTTAAAAAATAGGGATGATACTAATAGTGATTTGGCCGAATATCAGATATCCATATCTGGCAGACAAATGAGCTCAAACTATTCGATCTGGCAGAATCACTGTCCGCTTCATCCCGATATTTAAATTATAAAATTCACTATTTTTCAAAGGAAATGTGGAAATATCCAAGTGCAACATGTTTTTGTCTCTTAAGTGTACAAGGGCATACAAAATAATTTAAATGCATTATCTTTCCATGGGCTAAATCTTTCATCGATATATTTTAATATCTTTAGATTGCACTAAACAATATGAAATTAACACGTATTTTATTATCTACATAAAAGCATATTTCACATATAAAATAGTATGAAAAGCATTCATCATTCTCTTTATAGGGTGATACCAAAAAATATAGATATGAATATGAAGGAACTACACTGAGAAAAAAAAAATATGCCACCTTCATCTAGAATGAATAAGTGGTCATTTTCTAAATCCCTAAACTATAGATATAATTTCCGAACTATGCGTATAAGGACGCCACTAAGCTGAATAGATGAAATAATCAAAAATTTTTAGTCTATACATTTATAGATGGGGAAACAATATTTGGAATATTATGAATCCTTTGTATTGTGAGAAATTCTCGCTTGATTTTCTAGAATCTGGTCATAAACCAAGATTATAGTTCCTAAAACTCGTTCCTAATTCTTGTATTCGCATTTATTTGCAGAGATTTTTAAATAAGTTTTACCTTGATAATATTGGCAAACGCTCTAGAATTCTAATAGGGGTTTGGGTTTCTAGAACTTGCTTTCAAAGAGGATTAGAATTTATAAGAATCACATAAACTATTTTTACTAGTTTAGAGCCACAATTTAGATATCAGTTACAGAATTTTTTCTTAGCGTATGGTTGAAAATGGCTCAAAGTCCCATTCAAACTGCATAATGCAAATTTTTTCTGCTACATTTTAAGTACATTGTTTCTGTTTGGTTCTTATGCAATGTAAAATAGTGTGCAAATTATTACACTCAACACACAAATGACAGTTCTCCTTAACTATGCCTTTACTTTTTATGACTTGTGTGATGTAGATTATCCCATACAGTAAAGCACCGTTTATACGTCTCTCATTTATACGTCTTTTACATTTATATTTATACATCCTTTTAATGAAGTTCCGAATCATCCCTATTCATTTTAATGCAAAAATTTTTCGTTTATACGCCACTAATATCGGTTATGCGTCTTTTCCACTTTCTTAAAATTTGCAAAATTTCTCGATCTGTCATTATTTTCCATTCTAATTAATACGGATTTTTCCTAGAAAGCATCTTAAGTGTAGGAACACAGTAAAGATCAAAGAATCAAAGAGTCAATTGAATTCACTGTAGAATTTTTAATACTCATAGACAAGCAGCAAATCAGATGAACATTAAACATTTTTAATGTTGTTAAATAACTATCTGTATGGACGTAAATAATATGCTTATTATTAAAGATACGCAATATGTATAATTAATACTCAAAATGTTTTCATGTAATTCTTAAGAAATGTAATATAATACTCAATAAATGATATATGTAATTAGTACCCCAGTCATGCATTAATAGCATGAATTTTCTCACTTTTTGTAATATATTTTTTTTTAATTAATTATTGTCTTAAAAAAAGTATGATATACATTTACTAACTTCAGAAACATTATTAATTAGTATTTTCATATGAATTTTGCTTAAGCGCCATTAAATTTGTAGTAATCAAAGTGTTATTATTAAAATTTCGATTATACATCTTTTCGTTTATACGTCCTTTTAAGTTAGTCCCTTGAAAGACATATAAACGGTGCTTTAATGTATTATAAAATTTATTTCCTCTTCAAAAGATAGGTAAATTCTCTAAATAAATAAAATTATTTAATCTTAAGCAACTATTTTAAATATAACAGTATAACTTTTTTTAACCTATAAATAATAATAATTTTTCAATATACTTTTCCTAATTTTTATATGTACCCCATTCATATTTTTTTAAGGCAACTGAAACAAAACCCTTTTATCCTTTCCCAGTATTCATTTAATAATTCTAACATAATGAAAATTCTTTTCGCTTTGGAAAGATATGTTTTGACATATTTCTTCCTTTTGTTGTGTGAATGCAGCTAATAATTAATTCGGCTTCCTTTAATCTTACATCGAAATATAATGCAAGTGCCCTCTTGTTGCCTAATTTCCATCATCATCTAAACAAAATATTTTCCCAGGAACTAAAAACTTGGCGAAACCATGCCAATATTCTCTAACAACTGCTGATGAAATACTGGTTGATTTTTTTTTTTTTTTTTTTTTTTTTTTTAAGAATGTTCATAACGAACACCACAACAATGCTCTTTCTGGAACTTTGAACTTGGCATATTTAAAAGTAAACTCCAAAAGAAAATTCATTCTGCCTAAAGGTTGTCTGAGTGAGTAATGTCCACCGGTTGTTGGCCTGGATAGCTCAATTGGTAGAGGTACCTTGTAGGTCAAAGATCTGGGTTTTGACTCCCGGTCCAGGCATTATTTTCACTCAGTCGTAAAAATAAATTTCAATAAATAAAATTCCTTTTGTCTGTACGACGGCCAATTCAATTCCGTCATATACTGGTGCAGTGACCAGTATGTATATGACAGAGTTGAATTGGCTATTGTATAGAGAATATTCTTATCGTTGATGATGGCTGAAAAATACAAACATTATTAAAACTTAAATTTTAAAGATAAATTAAAAAGTCTAAGCTCTTAATAACCAGACACACATTTTGTTCCTTTGCTAGTTCCTTTAATAAAAAGAAATATTTTCCAAGGAGTGTGACCACAGTCCATCAAAAATTTAATAAATGTTAACATTGACAATATGGAGTGAGAGAACAGTACCAGGACATCAGTCCCTAAACCTTCTTGTGCTAAGTCATGATAGTAAGTGCCATCCAAAGCTGGAGCGACAAAATGAATTTTCTTTTGGCATTTGCTTTTAAATACGCCAAGTTCAAAGTTTCAGAAAGATAATTATTGCAGTATTCGTTATGAACATTCTTATGTAATTTTTTGAAAAGTTGACCAGTATTTCATTGGCAGTTGTTAGTGAATATTGGCATGATTTCATCAAGTTTTTAGTTCCTGGGAAATAACCAGCTAAGCAAATATTTTGTCTAGATGATGATGGAAATTAGACAACAAGAGGGTACTTGCGTTATATTTTGATGTAAGATTAAAATAAGCCAAATTAATTATTATCTGGATTCACAAAACAAAAGGAAGAAATGAGCCAAAACATATCCTTTCCAAAGCAAAAAAGAATTTTCATTACATTAGAATGGACTCTTCCCAGCTTCATCTGCTCAGTCATCTGATAGAGGAAAACGAATAATCGAATTCTGAAAATCGAATTCAATTAAATATTGTTCTTAAGAACAAAAATGTTAATATTTAATATAAAATAAAATAAAAGTAATATTGTGCATTTGTAAACAGTAGAATAATTGTATTTGTAAATTTAAGAATTTTTAAAAACACTTTATGTGTTTATTTATTTTCAACTGTAAGAATCGATTTTTAAATGTTCCAGTGTAACTGTCTAGCAATAAATAATAGCTTGTTCTTGTGGAGTTTATGGATAATAATTTGAAATTTTTAAATGTTTTAATTTAATTTAATTGCATAAAGGTGTTACAACAAGTTAATTAACTTAGTTACTGGTCTAAATGGATTTACGCAGTACAATATTGCACTGTCACTGATTTAAGTACCAAAAATCAGAGTATTTAACATGTTCTTCATGAACATCAATAACAAATATAAACTAAACAATGATTGTAAATGTATACAGCAAACAAAAGATGATGAATAATGATATAAAATGGATTAAAAATGATGATGTATAAAAAAAATGACACAGATTAAATATGATTGATCAAAAATAAGAATAGAAAATATGTTATTTCAGCAATCGCTATAGATAAACAAGACTTTGTCTGCTATTTGTTTTTCCTCTATCATGTGACCTCTGACGTCAGGTGGGAAGAGTCCATTATTAAATGAATACTGGGAAAGGATAAAAGATTTTGTTTCAGTTGCCTTGAAAAAAAAAAAAATAATAATAATAAAATAAATAAATGGGGTTCATATAAAAATTAAGAAAAATATATTGAAAACTTATTTATAGGTTAAAAACATTTATACTGTTATATTTAAAATTGTTGTTTAAGATTAAATAATTTTACTTATTTAGAGAATTTACCAATCTTTTGGAGAGAAAATAAATTTTATAATAATCTAATAACCTACATCACAACTTGAGAATCCAAACTTGTGGGATGTAAAGAACATGAATAACTTATACAGTTCAGATAAAGTTTTCTTCCTAATTTAAAAAGAAAAACTGTAACAAATTAAACATAAAAACCCAGAAAGTTTAGGTTTTAGGTCACATAAAAAGTAATCCTTGAAATTTGTTCTCGCTGTAGCTGATGATATTATATATTTTTTTAAATGATTATTTGTATTAATTTTTAGGTAAATAGCACATGCATTCAAAGAGATTTAAAGGTTTCTTAAACAACAACATGAAAATTTCGAACTTTTTTTAATTTATAATATGTAGAGTTTTTAAACGAAGGCAATTCATATCTAATAATATTACAGTTTTAAAAAATTAAAGAACACGCTTTTATAGAAATGTGAACTAAAAAGCACAAAATATCTATCTTAGTATTAAAATGCAGGGTAAGAGAAAATCGTGTGAGTGACACACCATTTATATTTACATACATTTAAATCTTTAATTAAAATAACTTAGAATTAAACAAAAACCATTTTTAAAAAATCTCCCCTGACTGGGCTCGAATGCCAGACCTTTAGGTTCGTAGCGCGGAGCTTTACCTCATAGCCACAGCATTCACGTAGGGAAAGTCTTTTTTTAACACGCTTTTATTAGCTTCACCTGTATGTATGTTTGTATGTAGAATGTATGTTTGTAACTGCTCTGGGAGCAAACAAAAAATCTATATTGTAAAACAAGTCTTTCCCATACGTGAACGCCGTGACTCTGAGGTAAAGCTCCGCGCTACGAACCTAAAGGTTCGTAGATTTTTTAAAAATGGTTTTTGTTTAATTCTAAATTATTTTAATTAAAGATTTAAATGTATGTAAATATTATGGTGTGTCACTCACACGATTTTCTCTTACCCTGCATTTTAATGCTAAAATAGATATTTTGTGCTTTTTTGTTCACATTTCTATAAAAGCGTGTTCTTTAATTTTTTAAAACTATAATATTATTACAATATAGATTTTTTGTTTGCTCCCAGAGCGGTTACAAACATACATTATACATACAAACATACATACAGGTGAAGCTAATAAAAGCGTGTTAAAAAACTTGGCATATTATAGTAGACACAATATAATATGTACGGTATTTAAACGAATGCGATTCATGTATAAAAAACTTGACATACTATAGTAGACACAATCTACTGCAGTCAGAATAAGAAAATATTATATAATTAATGAAATATGAACATTTTTACAAAACAATTTTTACAGCGCATACGCAAGCATTAAGAAAATTTATTTTGCATAATTTATTAGCTAAATGTGCGGAAATATACGAAGAATTTTCGTTGTTATTAAAGAAACTTATATATCTAGCGCCAACGAATTTCAAGCTTTTTTTCTATAACATATTCTTTACGCTGTACAAATCTGGAAACTAAATTGGTGAAAGTGAAGTCATAAGCTAACAAGCTGTATATTTTCTGAGTTGAGTCTCGTAATTTGCATACCACTGTATGTATAAACCATATCCAGGACTACTCAAAATTACTCGTATAAGTTTCAAAGAAATAGCAAGAGGGAAAATTCTCGGAATAATTTGAAATATATATACAGGGTGTCCCGTAAGTCTGTAGCCATTTTAAAAGTTCATAACTATTGAATGAATTGATAGAAATGAACGCGGTTTGCGGAAAAATCATTCTCGGGAAGGAAGATTTTTTTTTGCTAAAGAAAAAATGATAATTAAGCTATTTGTTGATAGAGGACTGCATGAAAAACTGTACTTATTCGCATGCAAATGGTTACAGGCATATAAATCCTATTCTATGTGTCCGTCGTCACCACAAATTACAGCTTGCAAACGAGTAATAACACTGCTAACTGCAGCTTCAATCGGCAGTGCTTAGCTGAGGGAAAACTTCTTTACCAATAACGCTTTATCACCAAGTCAGCATTGCCATTCATTCAATAGTTATGAATTTTTTAAGTTCTACAGACTTATGGGACACCCTGCATATATATATATATTTAAAGTTATTAACAGCCCTTTTCACTTACCGTCGCCGGAAGCCCGAGCCAATGTTATTCTATGGGGAAATTTTCTTTACAAATAGCTTATTAACTAATACATATTTTTAAATTCTGTTTTCACATTCTGAAAATTCCCAGCTAATAAACTGACGGACCTTTTTTTAAAAATTATTTTTTTAATTCTTTATATTTTATTTTGAAATTGCAAAATGAAAAAAATTCACATATTGAAAATTCGTATTTTGCAGCTTCAAAATAAAATTTAAAAAATAATTTTTTGAAAAAGGTCCGTCAGTTTATGAGCTGGGACTTTTCAGAATGTGAAAACAGAATTTAAAAATATGTATTAGTTAATAAGTTATTTGTAAAGAAAAATTTCCCATAGAATAACACTAGCTTCGGTTTCCGGTGGCGGTGAGTGAAGAGGGCCCTTAAATAAAGAAATAATTCCTATATACACACACACATATATATATATATATATATATATATATATATATATATATATATATAAGACACTGTTGCTTATTTTGCATTTCTATAGATATATTATTACAGTTTAAAGTGTAAATAGGTATTTACATTCGAATATTTGTTAAATAGTTTTAGAAACAGTTTTATTTAAGATATGTTTCTGAGTGAGGAGTCTTCTATCCTCTTTAACGTACGCACCTCTCATTTGATGATAATTATTATTATTATTACTATTATTTTACTTACCACTTAAGTATAAATCGACTATTAACTTTTACAGAAAATGATGATTCTTATATCATCAAACACTCTGGACTGAATTCTGAAAAAAAAAAAAAAATCCATAAA
Source organism: Salticus scenicus (assembly GCA_963930645.1). Taxonomy (NCBI): domain Eukaryota; kingdom Metazoa; phylum Arthropoda; class Arachnida; order Araneae; family Salticidae; genus Salticus; species Salticus scenicus. The sequence continues at coordinate 108,619,855 of OZ005661.1, read as the reverse complement.
AATGCTGCATAAGATTAAATTGAAGGATTATGTATTAAAAATAATACCTAATTCGCACATACATATACAAACAAAACAGAAAAAGTAGACAAAATAATAAATTCCGCGCCATGCAACGTTTTAAAAATATTTTTCAATATTGGACGAAATTTCTATGATGTCTTCCCCAAAAGTTCTAAATAGTCACTAATGTGACTTTGACCAACGCATTTACAGAGGAGTGAAAATTATTAGAATAATTGTAAATTTTCATTTTTATTACTACTATTCTTTTTTAGTGTACGCAAAAGTTCAATAAAAATAATTTCATTTATCGATTTAATTCACTTCTTTCGTTATTTAAAAATTGTCTGAGAGATATTTTTAACAAAAGACTTATCATCTGACATAGTTGGAAGTTATAAAATTAGAAACTAGCAAACTTTAAATATCAGTGCAAAGTTGCCTTAAAACAATAGTAATAATAACATTTTAATTAACTTTTTAAAAATCTCAATAAAATTTCTAATTTTCGACCGAATTTAGATATTTTTGCACTGGGAACTCATAATCACTATTTATAGCCAATTTCTAAATTTTGCAATGTCAGCCTTAAAATCGTGAAATTAAAAAAAAAATAATAAAAATTATGCACCAATCAAAATAATAATAATAAAGACACTTGATTTATTATCTAGTATATGATTTGTAAACTGAAGGATTGCCTAGAAGCTCGTAACTTTTATTTTATCCAACATGATTTTGAAGTTTGAAAACTGCCAGCTCACAATTTTTAAAATGTCACTACAAAATGGTCTAAATAAAAACACATTTCAGGTTATTTAAATTATCTATAAAACAGATTTTCACCAAACATACCTAAATACCAATCCGCGATTGTAATGAAATGCTTGCCCTCTGGTGGGCTAAGGTGAAATTACAATTAAGGCTGTTCACTCCCTCTTACAATTTTCCCGTCTCAAGTCACCAAATCCCATGTAAGTCTATGGCGAAATTTGTTTATAGAATTGCTCGTTGAATAATTGGTATTTTTTAATTCCGTTTTCACATTCAGAAAATTCATAACCGTTAAATGAGTATTAATATTTCATTTTACAGATCAAAAATGAGAAAAATGCATTTAGTGAAAATTCGTATTTTCAAACTCAAAATTCAAATCAAAAAATTAAAATAAATAAATTTGTAGAAAACGAGTACTCATTTAACGATTGCATATTTTCAGAATATGAAAACGGAATTTCAAAATAACAATTAGGTAATGTGTAATTCTATAAACAAATTTCGCCATAGAATAACATGGGCTTTGGATGACCTTGACGATTCGGGATGCACTCCCTTAACATGAATAGTTTTCGGCGATACGCCATTGCTTGCCGATGTTTAGTTTCATATATATTTATTGAATAAAAATGAATAAATCCGGTAAAAAAGATAATACTTACTGTTGTGTGCCACAGTGTAACTCCAAAGGATCAAGAAATCCAGAATTAAGCTACCATTTATTTCCAGATGACAAATTTAAAATTTCAGTTGCTTCGGCTAATGGAAGTAAAGAATTAATCAGATGATTTGAAACTAATATTTGTTCCGCTTCAGTTAAATATCTACTTCCGATCGAACTTTGAATAAACTGAAATATTTTCTTCCAAAAGCAATCAATTTTCCATGATGTAATGGCGGAGATATTATATCACGAATACTAAGTAGTAACACACATAGAACAATAATAAATACACGTGGCTATTATATTTACTAACAACAAAAGCTGAAAAAAACGCCATCTATCGATCATTACAAACGCGGATAATAAATTAAAGAACTGGTGTACAATAAATAATTAAAAAATTCTTCTCACACCATAAAATTAAAGTAAGCACTACCGGTTTTGAAAGGACGTGGCTTTTCTTCTTCAGGTGCAAAAAGCAGACTTTATGTCGTTGGAGGATAAAGCAAGAGTCGAAACCAGTAGCGCTTACATTAATTTTATGGTGTGTAAAGAAGTTTTAAGTTTAATTATACTTAAATACCATCCCGGTCAAATAAAAATTATAATAAAAATAAATGAAGAAATAAAACTGCATTGAAATCTGTCTTCGTTTGGAAGCTGCAGTATCACAAACTCACAGATTTAATAATTATTGAATTGCTCAAAAGAAAATGAAATAATTCAGTTCAATCAGTTATTTCGGATCTAACTTCAGTAATGATGATGTTTAGTAAACTAGTTGGCATAGGTGGACTCTGCTCAGTTCCCCATCATATTTATGTTCTCATAAATTTCTAGTGCGAGACATATTATAATCATGTTAAAAGAAATGAATTTGACCAAAGCTTGATATTATGACAGAATGAAATCCCCGCCTAATAGGCTATCCACCGTTCACTTCGATATATATATAATCTTATTCTAATCTATTAATTTATTTTATCAGGGTCAATTCCATTGTTTAGTTTTCATCCTACTATTTCCAATGCAATAATCCTCAAAATTCATATTTATATGAAAAATTTACAATTTTGCTATGTTGATAAAATCGTAAATTACGAATGATTCACGAAATTTTCCTATTAGAATATTTGTATTCAATCATGTTCAAACAAATATCATAAATGTAATTTTGAAGTTGTCTAATGTATTTACGATCCTCAAAATGGAAATTTATGCTCAATTTTGCCTTTTTCTGACATGTTAAGTAAATCGTAAATTCCAAATAACTTACGAATTTTTTAAATTGGAAAAATCGTAGTCTATGATATTCATGCCAGTATCCTAAATAATATTTCGAAAGTGGTTTGACATCTTTACGATGAAAATATCCCTCAAGATTGACGTTTATGTGAAATTTTGCTCTATTCAGCCATGTTAAGAAATTCGTAAATTTCCAATAACTTACGAAATCTTTATATTGGAAAATTCATAGTCATTAATAATCATGCCAGTGTCCTAAATAATATTTCAAAAGTAGTCTGACATCTTTACGATGAAAATATCTCTCAAAATTGACGTTTATGTGAAATTTTGCTCTATACTGCCGGGATCAGGTCGATTTCCCGACACTCAGTTTCCCGACAAGTCAGTTTCCCGACGCCACTTTCCCGACAGGTACGGTTTCCCGACAGCTCACTTTCCCGACAGGTACGGTTTCCCGACAGCTCACTTTCCCGACAGGTACGGTTTCCCGACAACTCACTTTCCCGACAGGTACAGTTTCCCGACAACTCACTTTCCCGACAGGTACGTTTTCCCGACAGCTCACTTTCCCGACAGGTACGGTTTCCCGACAACTCACTTTCCCGACAGGTACAGTTTCCCGACAACTCACTTTCCCGACAGGTACGTTTTCCCGACAGCTCACTTTCCCGACAGGTACGGTTTCCCGACAACTCACTTTCCCGACAGGTACAGTTTCCCGACAACTCACTTTCCCGACAGGTACGTTTTCCCGACAGCTCACTTTCCCGACAACTCACTTTCCCGACAGCTCGTTTTCCCGACAGCTCGTTTTCCCGACAGCTCACTTTCCCGACAACTCACTTTCCCGACAACTCACTTTCCCGACAGATTCGTTTTCCAGAGAGTTTTCTCTCCCGACTGCTGCTTCCTGACAGCTTACTTTCCTGACAACTCATTTGCCGGAAACTCACTTTTTCATTATTATTTTTTTTTTTTTTTACTCTTTTCAACTATGAATTCTACTACAATGTAATATATATTAGTATATTAAGAAACTTTAGTCTGTAGTATGCGTGTGTGTGAGTGTGTTTGTATCTCACATAAGTCAAAAACGGTTGGACGTAGAACGTTGAAAATTGGTATATAGGTTTGTTATAGCATCTAGTTGTGCACCTCTCTTTTTGGTCTTTCTGTGATTATCCGTTTTGGAGATATTTACGAAAATTATATTCATAATGGAAAATATACAAAGGTTTTGGCCATTATATATGACCTACCAACATAGAGATTTCAAAATAAGCTAATGATAGAGCCAGTAATGCCCGTAATGATATTATTATGAAAGTTGTCGACACGTATGCGTGTAGAAAGTAATTTGTAAAGACATAAGCAGGTTCTAGTCGACGAATGCTTTTTATTTTTAATAGTTTTGTGACTCATTTATAGAACTTTCGAAGAATTTAGTTCTGTGCAATAAACCAATTGGTTTTTCCAAAATATTCCAGAACTCTCTTATTATTGCAGTTAGAGCTTCCAAACTTTGGCAAACCTAAGCTACAAGTTTTCGTCAAATTTCTTCGTCAACTCGCCAAATTCTATGCCAAGACCAAAAATCTACGCTGGATACTAATTTGCAATATGGCGAGATTAGCCATAAAATTTTGCGGCAGATTTGTTTTAGAATAGCCAGAAACCCTTTCTCTATTTTAACTGAGTTATTATTATTATTATTATTTTTTTTTTGGTAAAGTTTATCTTTTCTTGATACTAATTTTTGCCAGAGAACAAAACTGGGCCGTCTATACTCGAACGATTTTCGTTGAACTCCAAGTTGCGCATTTGCTAGTGAGAGATTCTGTAACAAGCCGTGGAGTACTGTTCCTGAAAAAACTCTTATATTTGTCTCGGTGGTATATGTAATCGTATTATCGTGCCTTTTTTGATTGGAGTAACAGTTTTTTTTCTTGTTTTGTTTTTATTTTAAAGAATGTTCGTGGACTGGAACCTGCCACCTGCCTGTTTATTTATGAATCAGTTACCTCACACAAAACTGTGAATGTTTTCATAAAAATATGTATATTCCTATTATAAGGGAGTCATGTGGTGGCTACATCAGAATTTTTTCTACTGCATTACCGTTTTATTGTCAATAAATATAACAATAATAAAAAAATAAATAAAAAATAAAAAGATTTCGCCTTCAAATGAATGTGTTAAATAAAAAATAAATAGCATAACAGCCGTTGCTAAGATTCGCAGACGATTGCAATGGAAAAATAAATTTATGAAAAATTAAACATAGAAGCCAACATTTAAAATCGAAAAAATAAATAAATAAATAAATAAATAAAAATTCTTATTTGAAATTCGAAAAAATCTCGATAAGATGCACACCTGCAGGGTCCCAGGTACCCACATGCCAAGTTTTGTAGCTCTGCGATCGGTAGTGTGTGTACCAGAGCGCAACTTAATTTTAATATATATATATTTTTTAACTTGTTACCAAAAGCAAAACCGCTTTCTTTTAATCTATTTTTTCTTAAAGCAATAATCTCATCGTCCTTAAAACAAATAAATAAATCTCATAAAAAAACAATACTATTGTAAAAGTCACCCCGCCCAGCAAAAACTCTTATCTTTCTTAAGCAGCCAGAAAAAGGATTGATTTCAAATTTCGCCGCCGCTATTGAATCCCGGGTACTCAATGCCTAGCTTAAAGAAGATCTGCCAATAACACTGCATGTATCTTTCTAATAAATCCTAATCTCTTTCAACATTCTGTGTTATCTGTTTTAGTTTTTTCGCTGCATTATAAAGTTATAATTTAAAGTATTTTTACGGCGGGGTGCGTAATAATATTTTAATCTTTACTAACTAAATTTTTTATTAATTAAAACTTCTACATAGAGGACGCACCCCGCCGTAAAAATACTTTAAATTATAACTTTATAATGAAAAAAAAAAAAAAAAAAAAAAAAAGTTGGTTTTAAAAATAAAATATTACTTTTTTTAGAACAACGTATAGCATCATGACAAAAGCGACATTAGCACTTACCATTGTGTATAAAATTTTTAAAGTGATAATGACGTCAATTTTTGTCAGATCCATAATTTAACTTTTTATAATCATTTAACGTTCACGTTGAATTAAATGTATTTTTTTTTATATCGAAAGAAAATGAACTCGTATATATATATATATTTTTTTTTGGCAGCAATTACATTATAGCTAATATTTTAGTGGCTATTTTATTACTATTAAGAGCTTATTATTTTCATATTATAATTAAAGAAAAGAAAACTACTCAAAAATTTGAAAATCTGACTTCGACTCCGTTGTCTCCAGGTTTTGAGCTACTGTGAAAGTTCCAAATATCTAGGTAGTAGGAAAGTTAGTTAAAAATAGATTGCAAGATTTGTACCGGACAAACAAACAAACAAGAATGGAAGTTAATAAAAACATGGAAATAATAAATCACACATTTAGCACCATTTTTCTGAACAAATAAATAATTAAATAAAAATAAAACACCTTTCAAATTTTCATATTTGACTACGAAAATCTCTTAATTTGATGCATTCAGAAATATGTTACAAAAGTACCCACTTTTGATTCAAATACGGAAACTAATGTTTCTTTTTTTCTTTAGAAAAACTCATTTTCATATGTCAGACATATATTAAAGAGTGGAAGTTTTGTTTTAAAAAGCAAGAAATTGGAAGAGTAATATTTTTATTTATTTATTTTTATTTACTTTTTGCATTTTGAATAAAAAAGTAAAGCATTATTTAAAATTCATTTTAAATAATAATCAAATAGAATTACGTATTCAGCATTATTATTATTATTTTTTTAATCAGTCTTATTTCTTATTAAGAAAAATCTGTTAACTAGCGAAATACCGAGAAATGTCATTGGAGAAAGTCAGCTGTTGGGAAAGTGAGCTGTGGGGAAACCGTACCTGTCGGGAAAGTGTGTTGTCGGGAAAACGTACCTGTCGGGAAAGTGAGCTGTCGGGAAAGTGAGCTGTCGGGAAAGTGAGTTGTCGGGAAAGTGAGCTGTCGGGAAAGTGAGTTGTCGGGAAAGTGAGCTGTCGGGAAAGTGAGCTGTCGGGAAAGTGAGTTGTCCGGAAAACGTACCTGTCGGGAAAGTGAGTTGTCGGGAAAACGTACCTGTCGGGAAAGTGAGTTGTCGGGAAAACGTACCTGTCGGGAAAGTGAGTTGTCGGGAAAACGTACCTGTCGGGAAAGTGAGTTGTCGGGAAAACGTACCTGTCGGGAAAGTGAGTTGTCGGGAAACCGTACCTGTCGGGAAAGTGAGCTGTCGGGAAAACGTACCTGTCGGGAAACTGAGTTGTCGGGAATGTGAGCTGTCGGGAAAACGTACCTGTCGGGAAAGTGGCGTCGGGAAACTGAGTTGTCGGGAAACTGGGTGTCGGGAAATCGTACCAGACCCATACTGCCATGTTAAAAAATTCGTAAATTTCCAATAACTTGCGAAATTTCCAAAGTAGCATATTTATAGTTACTGATGTTCATTCCGGCATGAAAACTGATATTTTAAAACTGGTCTGACATTTTTACAGTAAAAAGTTTCCATTAAATGCACGTTTAAGTGAATTTTTGTCCTATTCTCCCATGTTAAGAAAATCGTAAATTTCTAATAACTTACGAAGTTTTTAAATTCGAATGTTGCAAATGAATAGGGCTCTTGCCAGTGTCGAAAGTAATATTTTAAAACTGATCTGACCTCTCTGCGATCATTTGTTCGTGAGATATCGTGTTAACAGACTAACAAACTAACGGACTAACACACTAACGGACTGACACACTGACACACTAACAGACACCCTACAGACAGACATCATAAAAATTTTGTCATTTTCGGATTCCTCACACCTGAAAACGTGTAGAAAAGTCAAAAAACCGAGGTCGAAAATTTTCACGATTACCTAAGTTCCCCATACCTATAGTATGATAGGGAACTAAAAGTAATGTTGTTATTTTTAATAGTTTTATTCCTTGATTATAAAAAAAAAAAATCTGGAGTGACTCCACTCGACTTTTCGAACATTGAGTAATTAACAGTTTTGTAGATAAAGTAAAGAAAGAGGAGTTGTTAAACAAACAAAAAAGAGAAAACCATAATAGAGTGTTTGAGTATTTTTCTCCATATATTACACGATGTTTTATTTAACGCTACTGAACTTTGAGCCCATAGATCATAATGACAAAGAATGTTTCGCTGTGTCCCTGTAAAAACCTATAAATGCTAGATTCACCAAAATGCTTATAGTTAGTGCAACAGTGATTTATAATACTCATATAAATTTCCAGCCCAATTGAATCAGGGGTTTAGATGCTATCGTACTTTTAAAAATTTGGTCCCATAGGCCATAATGATAATGAATTTTTCTTTGTGTCCCTGTAAAAAAACTGTAAGTGCTAGTTTCACCAAAATCTATACAGTTGGTGCAACTGTGACCTATAATACGTGTACAAATTTTTTACTCAGATTAATGAGGCGTTTAGACGCTATCACACTTTTAAAAATTTGGCCCTATAGGCATAATGATAAAGAATTTTTCTTTGTGTCCCTGTAAAAAAACTATAAGTGATAGATTCTCCAAAATCTATACAGATTGAGTATTTGTGACCTATAATATGTGTATAAATGTTTTGCTCAATTGAATAAGGCGTTTAGATGCTACCGCACTTTTAAGATTTTGCTCCCATAGGCCATAATGATAAAGAATTTTTCTTTGTGTCCCTGTAAAAAAACTATAAGTGCTAGATTCACCAAAATCTATAGGGTTCGTACTATGGTGACTTACAATATACGCACCAACTTTCAGCTTATTCTAACAAAGCGTTTAGACGCTAGCGTGTTCACTCACAGACATACACACACACATACATACACACATACACACACACATACATACATCATCGCAAAAATAGTGAAAACGGACTCATTGGACCTCGAAACGTATAGAAACATCAAAATCTCCAATTCGGATTTTTGACATGATTACAATACTTTCCTCACTATAGTGTTCGGAAAGTAAAAAAAAAAAAATATGCTTAATAATAATAAAACGGTCTATTTACAAAATATTAGTATAAATTTAAGTTTAATAATAATCAAATAAAGTGAAATTTAATTTACATTTTTTTTCCTTTATAAAATAACTGAAAAAGCACTTATAAAAATGTGAAAATAGTATTAAAAATCTGGAGTGACTCCACTCGACTTTCCGAACATTGAGTCATTAACAGTTTTGTAGATAAAGTAAAGAAAGAGGAGTTGTTAAACAAACAAAAGAGAGAAAACCATAATACAGTGTTTGAGTATTTTTCTCCATATATTACACGATGTTTTGTTTAAAGCTACTGAACTTTGAGCCCATAGATCATAATGATAAAGAATTTTTCGTTGTGTCCCTGTAAAAACCTATAAATGTAATATATTCACCAAAATGCTTATAGTTAGTGCAACAGTGATTTATAATATTCATATAAATTTTCAGCTCAATTGAATAAGGCGTTTAGATGCTATCGCCCTTTTAAAAATTTGGTCCCATAGGCCACAATGATAAAGAATTTTTCTTTGTGTCTCTGTAAAAAAACTGTAAGTGCTAAATTCACCAAAATCTATACAGTTGGTGCAAGTGTGACCTATAACATGTGTACAATTTTTTTGTTCAGATTAAATAAGCGTTTAGACGCTATCGCACTTTTAAAAATTTGGCCCCATAGGCCATAATGATAAAGAATTTTTCTTTGTGTCCCTGTAAAAAAACTATAAGTGCTAGATTCACCAAAATCTATAGGGTTCGTACTATGGTGACTTACAATATACGCACCAACTTTCAGCTTATTCTAACAAAGCGTTTAGACGCTAACGTGTTCCTTCACAGACATACACACACACATACATACATACACACACACATACATACACACACACATACATACATCATCTTAAAAATAGTGGAAACGGACTCAGGGGACCTCGAAACGTATAGAAACATCAAAATCTCGAATTCGGATTTTTGACATGATTACAATACTTTCCTCGGAAAGTAAAAATTTTCAGGATTCCTGTTATGACCTATTTTATCATGAACGGGCACTTCACTCAATTTTTTATAAAATCATTTTTAATTAATGAAAATATTTTTTTCTGGCCATTGACTTCTAAAATTATAAACACTACAGGTACAGCTACATATTTCTTTTTCGTGTATTTGGTAAATTACTAGTTGGCATAGGCTGATTTTACTCAATTCTCCCTTACACATTTTTTCTTATAAATTTCTACTATAAGGTGTACAATATTCATATTAAAAGAAATGAACTCCACTGATCATTCGACACGGTTCCAGACTAAAATTCTCCACCTAATAGACTAATATTTTCCAATTCAATATATTCACCTGATCCTATTTTCTGATGAATTTTATTAGGGTTAGTTTCGTATTTTAGTTTTCACGCAATTTCGTACTATTTTTAATATTTTGCCCAATTCTGCCATGCTAAGAAAATCTTAAATTTCGGATAATTTACGAAGTTTCAAATTAAAATATTCACAGTCAATGATATTCATGCTAGTATCACAAATGATATTTTAAAACTGCTGTGGGTATGCTGTATGCATTAATCCTGTAGCAAGTTTAAGTGAAATATTGCCCTATTATGCCATGCTAAGAAAATCTTAAATTTGGAACAATTTATGAAGTTTTAAAATTAAAATATTCTCAGTCAACACTATTCATGCTAGTATATAAATGATATTTCAAAACTGCTCTGACATCTTTATCATATATAATCATATCTAATATTTATCATATTTCGCCCTATTTCTCCATATTAAGTTTCGGAGTTTTTCGTGGCTTTCTCAGAAACTTGCGTAAATACGGGTAGGACCCCTTAGAACCCCCCTCCCCCATCCACGGAGGGCACTCACCCTCAGACCTCAGACCTAAGTCCCATGTGCAGTCAATCGGCCTTACTCCCAAAACACCAAATCCCCCATATTAAGAAACTCATACATTTGAATAACTTACGAAGTTTCCAAATCAAAATGACGGAGATCAATACCGTTATTGCCAGTGTCACAATGTTTTAAAACTGATCCGAACTCTTTATGATGCTAACGCCGACCTCATATGATACTTGTCGATACATGGTAGTTTAGGGTTGCCAACCGAATCCTTAACTTCAGTAGATGTCCGAACTCTTTATGTCGCTAACACCTACTTCAGTCTTCTCGATAAATGGTAGTTTAGGGTTGCTAAACTTTTGAATCTTTAACTTTAATAGAAACTAACCATTTGTTCTTGAGATAATATTTACACAGACAAACAAACTAATTAACAAACTGACTAACCTAGGCAGTAGGACACCATATCAATTTTGTGAATTTTTGATTCTTCAAGCAGTCAAGCTTCAAAGTATGTAAAGGTGTCAAAAAACCAAGGTCGGAAATTTTGACGAATACCTGAGTTCCTCATATCTGTAGTATGATAGGAAACTAGAATACTAAAAAGCCAATGTAACCAATAAAAAAAAAAAAAAAAAAATTTATTGGAATATACATATTTTTACGAAAACATTGACATTTTCGTTTGTGGTAAGTGGTTCGTAAATAACCAGGCAAGACCCAGTCCAAGTATATTGTTAAAACAAGCCAAGAAAACTATTACTCGAACTACAAAAGTCACGATAATGGGCACACCGCAGAGTACAATTATCGCTTGTTCGGGAATAGTAGTCCGCAGCTTATTACAAGATATCTCATGAGCAAATGCACAATTTGGAGTTCAATGGAATTCACTCGAGTGTAGATAGTCCCTTTGTACACTTTGGCAAAAATAAGCAGCAAGGAACAATATATTATTAAAGAAAAATACGTTTTAAATTCAGAAAGGTCTTATTGATTCTGGCAACTTTGAACTACTATTTTCTTCTAAATTCGGTCGTCAAACTTGTCGGTAACGCCGATCTCAATCTTGTTGAGTTTTGAAGTTCTAATTTCAACAAAAGCCAAGTTTTGGATTTTTCCGGAATGATTCTTTGGTTTTTAGTTCAGAACTATTTACCTCGAAAATTTTTACATAGTATTACAGTTGAAGTGGAAACAGATGGCAGTTTTTTCCATTTCCACGAAGGTCGGAAAAACTGCCATCGGCCCTGGTGACTTGGCGTCCAATTTGACAACATGGCGAGAAAATTTTGCCGAAAATTGTAGTTCAGGTTTTCCAGAGACAAAAGATGATTATTGACCTCTCTGGTACTAGTAACAGTTTTATTGGACTACACTAGTGCTACGTTTAGTTGGTTGGTTGGGTTTTACGTCGCACTAGCGCTGCGCAGATAGGCAATTGGCGACGGTCTGGGACTCACCCCTAGAGGTAGTCCGGAGGCATGCCATCGCAATTTTGATCCTCCACGGAAGGGATGGCTCTCCCGCTTCGGTGACCCCCAGAGGTATAATTTTTGATGGAAATATGGAAGACATTACGGCCACGACAGATTTTGCGTGCACCAGCCACCATTAGTGTACACGACGGTCTTTGGCCGGCTCGAGTACCGAACCCGCAATCTTCCAATTACGAGGCCGGCGCTCTACCGGCTGGGCTACCGCGGCCCAGTGCTACGTTTAGAAGTGGCTCGAAGTGCATTTCTGGTTATTTCATGATTTTTAATATCTGTGATACGAATAGCAGTTTTATTGGACTGTTTCGAGAATATATATTAAATAAAGAGCATTTGTCGACTAGAACCTGCTTGTTTCTTCACGAACTATTTTCTATATTATAGTTAAAGTAGGAACACATGACAGTTTTTCCACTTACACAAAGGTCAGCATTGGTGATACTCTTGGTGACTTGGTTACCAAATTTCGTGAAAAATTGTTGTTTAGGGTTGCCAAAGTTTTGAAACTAATTGTAATAGGAGCCGAGTTCTGTAATTTTTTGGAATGATTCATTGATTTCTAGTGCAGAACTACCAAAAACTCTATGACTAAGAAGATTCTAGAAGAGCTCAGTTTGTACTTCGAGCTGAGCGGTCGCTTTTGAGAGACTACGCTTTAAATGATTGATTATTGTTCCTGAATAAGCAAAATTCCGGTTCCGTGATGTATTTATCGCTGTTTACATGGCTTTTGTGTTACGAATGACTCTTTTATTGGACTGCTTCGAAAAATATTCGTCGATTATTAACTTCTGTGTGTGGGACGAGTAGCAGTTTCAATCGACTGTTTCGAAACAATTTGTTAAATAATGTGCATTCGTCAATTATAACCTGCCTACGTATTTACGAACTACTTTCTACAGGCAAGAAAATCGACAATTTTCAGTTTATTTTGGTGATTATGCATATAATTTTCATGAATAACTTCCAATCGGAAAATCGTATAAAGACTAAAAATCTGGAGTGACTCCACTCGACTTTCCGAACATTGAGTCATTAACAGTTTTGTAGATAAAGTAAAGAAAGAGGAGTTGTTAAGCAATCAAAACAGAGAAAATCATAATAGAGTGCTTGAGTATTTTTTTCCATATATTACACGATGTTTTTTTTAAAGCTACTGAACTCTGAGCCCATAAGATCATAATGATAAAGAATTTTTCGTTGTGTCCCTGTAAAAACCTATAAATGCTAGATTCACCAAAATGCTTATAGTTAGTGCAACAGTAATTTATAATATTCATATAAATTTCCAGCTCAATTGAATAAAGCGTTTAGACGCTATCGCACTTTTAAAAATTTGGCCCCATAGGCCATAATAATAAAGAATTTTTCCTGGTGTCCCTGTAAAAAAACTATAAGTGCTAGATTCACCAAAATCTACAGGGTTCGTACTATGATGACTTACAATATACGTACCAACTTTCAGATTATTCTAACAAAGCGTTTAGACGCTAGCGTGTTCACTCACAGACATACACACACACATACATACATACACACACACATACATACACACACACATACATACACACGCACATACATACACACACACATACATACATCATCTTAAAAATAGTGAAAACGGACTCGAGGGACCTCGAAACGTATAGAAACATCAAAATCTCAAATTAGGAATTTTGACATGATTACAATACTTTCCTCACTAATAGTGTTCTGAAACTAAAAAGGGACGTGCACGATTAGATGTTATAACAAACCTTATACACAGATTTGCAATATTCTAGTAAGAATTTTAGTACGATTCTAATTCAATTTTTAGCCTATTTCAAAGCAATCTTTTTTTTCTTCTTATACATGAATAATATCCTTCTTTTTATGGAAGGCGACAAAAATCTATCTAAATGTCTATGTAAAGGCGATAAATGTCTAGTGATACCAACTACAAATTTCTCCATGGCGGATATGACCGTTTACTGACTATTGACTGGACATTTCCTTTCGACGAAAAAAGTTTCGCCTGACTGTAGGATGTGGAAGTTAAGGAGAATGTTAATTTCTACAAAATATAAGACAGTCTTACATTCTGTATTATTGCATAATTAGTAGTAATAAATGGTCTTTTTCTGGAACCGTTAGAATTATCTTTTGTATCTTTATTATCACCATGTTATTTATGTTAATATTAGCATAAATATTATTAACAATTAATTAATATAAATACTAATGGAATTAAATGATATAAATGCAATACTGTCTCCATACGCTGTCTTTTTATTATTATTATTATTATTATTATTAAGATGGACATAACATGAAATTCAGTCTCATATTAATCGGTGTCAAAATGATTACAACAAATACTAATAATACAAAAAGAAGCCTTGTCACTTTTATGCTGCGCTCATGCCTATTTTTTTTTTCGCCTGATGAACGGTCATGCTATTATTTCGACCCAAAACGAAAATGCCGTGAAGTTTATTATTATTATCTTTTAAACTAATTTTTTAGTGTATTTTCATGCAACATGCCAGGTTCATTGTTTTTTAATAATTCAAAATTTTGCAACACGAGTTTAATTGATCATAATGTATTTTTATTTTTTATGTAAATAAAAAAAAAACATAGATAGTATGAAATAGTGATGACTTTTATATTAAATTAACTCCCCGCCAAGGAAAAAGAAAAAATAATAAACAGTATATTGTGTCTATCACAAAACATTCATCTATATTTTGCTATGTGAATTCGCTTAGAGCAAGTTATTTATTAAAATTATTTTCTAAGATAAATGCAAACAATTTTCATCTATAACACTAAAACAAAATGTCGAAGAAAAGTCAATTTTGTGACCTACAGATAGCATTTGAAAAAAAAATAACTTCTTTTTTTTTTTTTTTTTTTTTTGGGGGGGGGGGTGATGGTGGTAGTTAATATATATATATATATATATATATAACTCTGTTTCAATCTATGATAGATGTAAGTTTTAACCACTCTTAAAGATATTGACGTGTTCTTTTGGAAAAATACTTATAAGGAAAATTCGCCTTCAGGGGTTTTCCCCCCAAAGGAAAAGCGATCCTCCAACATATGCAAGGAAAAAAAATAATCTTGTTTGACTGTTAGTTTGATAAATAACTTTTTTTGATTCTACAATAATAAAAATAGTTCTCATTGTGTACATTTATTCGGAATTTTACCCTTTACCGCTATATAAAAAATGATATGTATAAATATATAAATGAAATGACAACGTCATCTGATGGACGATTTGCACCAAAAATTGATAGGCGCTAGTCTGTGCATTATTTCTCGAGTTAGAGTTGGCAAAAAAAAAAAAAAAGGTCACATACCGACAGACATTTTCTGAAAAAGGTCAAATAATGTTATGCACTTCTCAAAATGTGTAAATCCATCGAAAACCAGGAGTTGAAAATTTTTACGAATCCAATACTTTATTCTATTGAATATAGAAGAAAGTAAATGGAGAGATAGAGAGCACGATTGCTCGTTCCTTCACTTTTGCCCAAAGAAGTTTAACTATTTTGACCCGAAACGATTGTTGTGTATTTGTGAATTTTACGGTATTTCCTCAAAATGTTTTGTTCTTCATCATTCAAAATCATTTTTTCGGAAAAATTTTCTGATACATAACAAATTTTACAACAAGCCACTATATTAAAGGATAAATCTAACCTAAAAATATAAAATGAAAATATTTTCTATTAAACCAATTTCGTTAGCTGTCAAAGATCGTTCGATAAATTTTGCAAGACATTGAAAGAAAAAAAAAAATCCTGACTTATTACGGGAAACTTTCGTGGTGCTAAGAAAAATTAACAGCAATGATGACCACTTGCAAATAGCGTGTCGATTATAATAAGACCTACTAAATTAAATTATGTTTTGTACAGAATTTTTTTTATGTATTATTTAGAAAACAAAAATAGGTTTAGAGGTTTTTTTTTTTTTTTTTATCTACTTCTCTTGTAAGTGAATTTCTTTCCACGGCGACTGCAGGAACGAAAAAATTTTCTTCGCTTAAAATTATTATTATTTTATAAATTCGATAAACTATATTATTTTGATAAAAAAAAAAAAAAAAAAAAAAAAAAAAAAACACTCTAACTAAATTAAGTCAAAACCAGAAACTGATTAAACATTGTACTGCGTAGTATATTGAAGTACATGCTATCAAAATTTAATTAACTTATTGTGTGCAGTTTTTGATTGTATTAAACTTTTGCAACTGAAATATTTTAACTATATTTAACACTAAATACCAGCTAATATAATTTAGAAACTTATAAACGGTTCGGTTTCTTTTACTATGTTTACAGTACACTAACAGGTTTACTCGGCTCTGTTCGTGTAGCTGGTTCTTATAAAATTTCCGAATCAAAGAAAGAACAAAGCAAAGAATGTGTAAGATAAAATAAAAATAAAATGAAATTTAATTAAAATAAATAATCTGGTGTGGCACTCACACGACATTCTTTTACCCTGAAATTTGATACTATAAATATAAGTTGGAGATTAAGAGGTAAGATAACGTGTACTGTTATGTAAACCTATGTTAAAACAATTCAAATTAGGCTTCGGAAGAGTTTTATATGATTAGTTCTGTATTAAAGGGGCTACCGCCCCCCCCCCAACCCCCCGTTTCATTACTGCACCTACATTTATATAGAATTTAAATTTGTTATTAAAATTAAAATTTCACTTAAAATTATTTAGACAAATTTCACACGCAACATTCCTTGGAACTTATCAGTCTTGATCAAACTTTTCCAGCAACAAACTTATATTAACTTCAAAATACAACTTTTAGATATCCTGAAATTATTCGTTTTTAAGTTACTCTAAGAGACGCAGACAAACACTAAACAACTTGACTTCGGTAACCAGGAAGCCTCAAAACGTGTAAATATGCAAAAAAACAAGCGATGAATATTTAGCTTAAAAACATACATTATTTATCATATGTCTATGAGGAATTCATTTCAATTCCTGAGCAGCTTTCCTAGACATGGTAAATATTATAGTAAAACACTTCCACTAACAATAAAAAAGAATGTTATTGCTTAAATATTCGCAGCCCTGTATATCTTTTGAAGATTATGTACAAACCACATGGTGCACCTAAACATATCCCTATAGTAATAATACACGGCACAACCTGAAATACACTTCTATACTAATTTTCAACTATTGTCGCACAATAATCTGGTTCTTTTGTGTAGCCCTGTAAACGAACAGTGAATGATATCCCTACCATATTCTGCATGAGACATGTTTTTACGTATATAAAAATATATATTAATTTCATTTGGTTTAGTGCAGTCTATAGACGTTAAACTCCACTTACCTGCAATTTCCCCCATAGACGTAATGTATATGAATTCTCTTGGGTGTCCCTGTACACGAACCATTTTCTTGATCTCAACGAAAAGTTTAGTGTAGCATCCCTATATGATACATATTTAGAATACCAAGTTTGTCATAGAAAAATACTTTCTGAATATGTGCATGAGTTCGGAGTTTCCTCAAATTAGTTACTTAAATATATTTATAACAAATATTTCTTACTAATAATTCTTTGCTAAAATAACAGTGATATAATTAAATAAAGTTTGGCTTACCTGGGTTATCACAGGTAATGATGTATGCCATTTCTTGAAGAAAATCTCGTAACGCAATCATCAGATTGTACGCTTAAAAATGCAGTATGAATAACTTCTGGTTTAAAAACATAACAACTTGTTTTGCTGTAATTAAAGGGGATTAATATTTGTTTAATAATTTAAATATTAACTGCATGAAAAAGGACTGCCTAGAATTTCACCTTTTACAATTTATTTAATATTATTATTATAGATTTCTTAGGCACAAAATACGATTAAAATGGAACGTCAGTTCCGAATAACAAAAATTACATGATTAAAAAAAAAAAGAATTACAATGTACTTGTAGAGAGACGCGACACATCGTCACGTGATAAGGCAGGTGCACCGAACAATCTTTTGGCGGGAAGTAAAAAACAAAAAAGAAAGTTCGGAACAAGAAAAATGAAAGTTAATAAAAGAATGTCTGAGATTAAATATCACAACACCCCCTCTTAAGCTCAGAAATTTTTTTAATTGTTCATTAATGCATTTCTATGTCTATTAAAATCAGTTTTTGGTAGAGCTTTTGTGAGGGCATCGGCGCTCATTTCTTTGGTAGGTTTGTATTGAAGCTTTATTAGGCCTTCTTGTATTAAGTTTCGCAGAAGATGATATCTCAGCTGTAAGTGTTTTGTTTTGGACTGGAATTTTTCATTTTCAGCAATCTTGATGGTAGATTGGTTGTCCTGGTACAACACTATAGGACATTCTTGCGGCAAATTTAAATCATCCAGTAGTTTGTTGAGCCACTGTATTTCAAGTGCAGCACTCGCAGCTGCGACGTACTCAGCCTCTGCTGAAGACATGGACACACAGGACTGTTTCTTCGAAGTCCAAAATATTGGATTTTTTCCTATCTTAAATAAATTTCCAGATATAGACTTTCTATCACTTGGGTCATTGGCCCAATCCGAATCCGAATATGCTCTAAGAACAGGTTCACCAGAGTTACAAAGTTTTAATTTAATATCTTGGGTATTTTTCAAATATCTAATAACCCTTTTAACTGCCTCCCAGTCTTTCGCTCTAGGATTTTCGTTTCTACGGCTTAAGATGCCAACGGCAACACTTATATCAGGTCGCGATACTGTAGAAATGTAAAGTAACGCGCCTATAGCCTGTCTGTACATTGTGTTGTTTGGTAAGAGATTGTCATTATCAGTTAATTTTATATACCCTGGTTCCATTGGTGTGTCAGAGGGCCGTGCGTTATCTAGCCCAAATTTGGTTACAATGTCTCGTATTTTATTATTTTGATCAAGCGTAATTACCCCTTTACAAGGTCTTTCTATATTTATGCCGAGGTAATGTTTGGCTTCCCCAAGGTCGGTTAATGGATATTCTTCCCTAAGTTGATTAATTAGTATGTCAATATCGTGATTTTTACCAGCTACAAGTAGATCATCAACATACACAAGAATGTAAGTTTCTGTGTTATCTTTGTTACGTATATATAAACACTTGTCATGTTGACTTTGTTTAAATCCTAATTTACACAATGTTTCATTAATTTTCAAATTCCACGCTCTAGCGGCTTGTTTCAAGCCATATATCGCTTTCTTTAACTTACATATTTTATTTTCTTCGCCCTGGACAACATAACCCTCGGGTTGATGCATGTATACATCTTCTTGCAAATTTCCATGTAGGAAAGCAGTTTTTATATCTACATGCCTTAGATTCAAATTTTTATATAGTGACATGGTCAAGAAACTTCTTAGAGTGGTATGCGATGCAACTGGTGCAAAAGTTTCGTCATAGTCCACCCCGTATTTTTGAGAAAAACCCTTGGCAACAAGCCTGGCTTTATATTTCTCGACTTGTCCTTGGCTATTGTATTTGGCCTTGAACGCCCACTTACACCCTACTACTTTGGTCCCTGGTTGAGCGTCAACAAGTTCCCAAGTATTGTTTTGTCTGAGTGAATTCATTTCGTCGAGTGTGGCATTCAGCCAATTTTCTTTTTCAGCTGGGTTTTGAATTTTTAGTATATCATCAAAACACTTAGGCTCATCAATTCTTTTGTCATTTACTGCAAATGCAAATCTGTCGGGCGGAACACCTTTATTTAATCGTTGTGATCGTCGCGGCAGAGTTTGCGTGTCATCCGGACTATCGTTATCGCCCACTATATCTATATTTATATCAGTATCTAATATTGGTAATTTGGACACCGGAATTTCATGATTTGAATTTTCATTCTTGATTTGTGATGTTTCATTATTGTGGGATTCTCTATTCTCATCTTCCAAAAATTTTACTGTTCTGCTAATTATTACATTTTTATTATTTGTGCAAATTCTGTAGCCTTTGCTACGATTATCATATCCCACAAAAATTCCTTCTTGAGCGGTGCTATCCAGTTTTCCCCTATGTATTTTTTGTACATATGCATATGCGCGACATCCGAATGTTTTTATATTTGATAAATCGGGTTTACGGCCGGTCCATTTTTCGTAAGGAGTTGAGTCGCATGAGGAGGTCGGGAGCCTATTTTGTATGTAATTTGCAGTATTTACGGCTTCCCCCCAAAAGGAATTCGGTAAATTACTGTCTTTAAGCAGACAGCGAGCCATTTCGGTCAGCGTACGATTTTTACGTTCTGCCACGCCGTTCTGAGCACTAGAGTAAGGAACGGTAAACTGGTGCTCAATTCCTTCTTTATTCAAAAATTCATTCACTTCCATACTAGTGTATTCACCCCCGTTATCGGAGCGAATTGCTTGCACTTTTCGGCCAAATTTGTTTGCGGTCATAGCCACATATTCCTTTAACTTAGAAAATACCTCAAACTTATTTCTTAGCAAATATATAATAGTATAACGACTGTAGTCGTCTATAAATGTAAGAAAGTAATATTTTCCACCTACAGTGGGGGTTTTCATAGGGCCACATAAGTCTGTGTGGACCAGTTCGAGTGGTACGGAGGCTCTAAATTGTGCAGCTTTGGGGTAAGGTGAATCAGTTAATTTTGACATTATGCATGTTTTACATTCAGTATTATGTTTGCAATCATTTAATTTTATACCCACAGCCATGTCCTTGTTAACTAAATCTTTAATGTGGTTAGTATTTCTGTGGCCAAGTTTCACATGCCACTTGTTTATGCAATTTTCGTTATCACAAGTTTGTATTACAATGTTCGCTGTGTGTTTGTTTTCAGAATAATTTAATTGACATTCATATAAGTTATTTTTCACATATCCCTCAATGCATGTATTTCTCTGATTTACAATTTTACAGGTTTTATCATCAAATACAGCGATACAGCCATTCTCTGTTGCTCTTTTTATAGAAATTAAATTAGTTTCTATTTCAGGGACATAAAGAACATTTTTAAGTGTTATTTTGTTCTGTGTGTTTTCCGAATTTACGGTATACAAATCCACAGTACCGGAACCCAAAGATTTTAGCTGCGTGCCGTTCGCGATAGTGACGTTAGAAACGTTATTTTTAAGATCGCGAAATTTTAGTTTATCATTGCAGATATGTGAAGACGACCCTGAATCAACCACCCAATTTACAGTTTTATCTCCAACATAAAAAGAATACAATTTATCAGCTTTTGGTTTATTGCTCCCCTCTGCAATTTGAGCGCTATCTGGCTTCTCATTGTTCTGAGAGCATATGTTGGATCTGAAGTTGGGTTTTTTGTTGAAATTTTTACTGTGACTTTTAACAGCAGAATTATTTTTGTTTTTTAACTTATAACATTCTTCTATATTATGATTACTTTTCTTACAGTATTTGCAGAATTTCTCCGATTTGTTATGGTATTGGACTTTTAACGCTGAATTTTGATAAGTTTTGTTTTCAAGCCTTTTGGCATATTCATCAGCTAATTTGTTTCGTATATACTCAGGTGTCAATTGCGCTTCGTCTTTCGATTCGAGACTTGTTATGAGAACGTCATACGAAGGAGGGAGTGAGCATAGCATTAATGCAGCTAGGTGCGATTCGTCTATGACTTCACCTATAGCAGTGAGTCTGTCGCGTGTTTTATATATATCAGCTATATGTTGGTTTACATCACCACCTTCCATTAATTTTATGGAATAAAGTTTCCTAAGTAAGAAAAGCTTACTCGTAAGCGATGATCTTTCGTGGACTTGGCGCAGAGCATTCCAGCACTCTCGTGCTGTATCTAGATTCATAACATACACGATTTGTTCGTTATCAATAAGTAAATTAATTAAAGCTCTCGCTTTTCTATTTTTTGAACGCCACTGATCGGTTATTGGGTTGGGAGGATCGTCAGTAATGACTGTAAAAAGATCCTCTTTTTGCAAGTACATCTCAATACGAAACTTCCACACATTATAATTTGTAGAGTTCAGCGGTTCAATTTGTATATCTTTAGTCGCTGACATACTTAAACAAAATTTTTGTAATAGTTTTGTTAATATTTGTTCAATTCGTAAATATTCATTTAATATTTTAAATCAACACAGTTAGGATAAATAGTACTTGAAGAAGAAAATGAAATTAAATAGTTTTCATAAAAATAAGCACTTTTCAATACTTTCGATTTAGTGTCACTTCGGTTTTGAAGAAACAAAAACAAATATTTTCGCTTACATTTTCATTTCTTATTTATTTTATTATTTAAATGTAGCAATCTCTTCCAATGTGCAATGAAAAAAAAAACTTTTGAACTTTTGTCAAGAATAAATCTAAATTTTCAATTCAAAATATCAGAATCATAATCTCATAGAAAAATACTTTCTGAATATGTGCATGAGTTCGGAGTTTCCTCAAATTAGTTACTTAAATATATTTATAACAAATATTTCTTACTAATAATTCTTTGCTAAAATAACAGTGATATAATTAAATAAAGTTTGGCTTACCTGGGTTATCACAGGTAATGATGTATGCCATTTCTTGAAGAAAATCTCGTAACGCAATCATCAGATTGTACGCTTAAAAATGCAGTATGAATAACTTCTGGTTTAAAAACATAACAACTTGTTTTGCTGTAATTAAAGGGGATTAATATTTGTTTAATAATTTAAATATTAACTGCATGAAAAAGGACTGCCTAGAATTTCACCTTTTACAATTTATTTAATATTATTATTATAGATTTCTTAGGCACAAAATACGATTAAAATGGAACGTCAGTTCCGAATAACAAAAATTACATGATTAAAAAAAAAAAGAATTACAATGTACTTGTAGAGAGACGCGACACATCGTCACGTGATAAGGCAGGTGCACCGAACAATCTTTTGGCGGGAAGTAAAAAACAAAAAAGAAAGTTCGGAACAAGAAAAATGAAAGTTAATAAAAGAATGTCTGAGATTAAATATCACAACAGTTTGGACTTTCTGCTATTATTTGTTCTTGAGATATGCTGATAACAGACAGACAGACACACACACAGACCAACTGCTAAAAACATTATTTTCGGATTCAGGGGACCTCAAAACGTGTAATTATAACAAAAACTCACTTTTGAAAATTTGACCCAAAAACAGTACTTTCTCTGCCGTATGGGTAAGAGAAAGTAAAAATCTACCGGATTTATGATATTGTGACTGAAAGTTTTGAATAAAAGGATTTTGAAATCAATCCAGGAGGTCAATGAAACATGCTTACGTACGGATATATCGAGCTTCAAAACTTCTGTGCAAGCAATAAATTTCTACTGAAGGAGCATAAAGATTTTGCCGTACAAAAAAAGAAAATGAAAAAGACACAATATTTTAACAAACGGCAGTGGCAGTGATTATATATATAATTGAGAATTGTAAATAATTACAAAATTTAGCATTCAAGATATGCATTGTTAATTCCAACAACTTTCAAATTACACTGTATAACAAGAAAAAAAAAAAAAAAAAAGACGCACCAAGAAGGAGTAATGCAAACTGGACACAAATTGACATGCATACAGGTTTCCATGGAAAATGTAAAATTTTAAAGTTTGGCTGCCGTCGAATGAGTATGTGACGCTTCAGCACATCTTACCTGCGCAATCGGCAGAATATAAAAAAAATGAGAAATTTTGATTCCATGTCATATATTCTGCGAGAATTTTATTCCGTCTACTCAGATAGACAGTAACTATGCCTCGCATACAGGTACGCAAACAATATGCGCAGATGTCAGCATTTGAGAGAGGTGTGTAGTTGGGCTTACAGAAGCCGGTTGGTCTAATCTGTAAATTGTTTGATAATTGTATAGGAGATATGCTACTATGAGATGATATTGGCAGGAATGGATGAACCATGACCGAACAGAGCGTCAGGGAGGAAGCGGTTGGCCTAGAGAGAGGACAGAACGTGTGGAGCATCATGAAAAGGTTCTACAACCATCTCGGCATTTTGCCAATCTAAAGCACCAGTTGGACAGAATTTGGCATGATATCTCGCAAGAGCACATCTGCCAACTCTATCAATTAATGCCAATCCGAATAACTGCTTACATAAGGGTCAGAAATGGATCAATGCGTTATTGTCTTGTTTACTTTGTGAGGTCATTTCTCTTGATTAAGTCATCTAATTTTTCTGAAACTGTAATCATTTGTTTTTCTCCACATGTGCATCCCATCTGCCAATTTTCGTCCCATTTGGATAACTCCTTCATGGTGCGTCTTTTTTTTTTTTTTCTTTTTTTCTTTTTTTTTTTTTTTTTTTGTTATAGAGTATATAATTTTAAATCAGGGTAAATTTTAGTGTGTTACATAATTAATTTCATTAAATTAATTGATTAAAGATTGTGCCCTTATTGAAGATTGAATTTGAAATTATAATACCTATACGCAAATGATTGCTTATTAGACCCAATACACGTAAGCCAACAAGGAATGAATTTTTCCTTTGAAATTTAAGAAAGTTCCATAATAATCCATCAGAAACCATCAATTTTATAAAAACAAATGGACCAAATATATATATGTATGTATCTGTGTATTAGAATAGAGAGATCATTAATTTCAACAAAAGGGGAATAAATGCGGTAAATCTATAAATTTATATGTAAATCTTAAATGAAATGTTTAACTAACAATATATTTTCTAAGATAAATAATAGATACATTGTACAAATTCATTAGTGACATTTTTTAAAAGCATGTTCAAATCCAAAGCAGATATAATTTATAAATTACATAATATATGTTTACCAATTTTAGTGAATACATATAAAAATAAACGCCTTGCATATGTAGTGCATTTACTAAATTAATTACATATAATGAAACTACATACCTCTTAGCAGGAAAATACAGTAGAAGGGTAGCTTAAACAACTCTCTCTTGTTATTTATAGATCTTAAATTCGAACCGAAACCTAAACTAGATTAGATACACAAATACTTGAAATCAAGGTTGTATTAAATATTACTCAGTGATACGATTACATGCTCTAAACTGGAATTATGATTATGATTATTATCGGACAATTACTTTAGGAATGGAATCATACAAAGGAAGGCGTAAACTTCTTTCAACACTAGACGAACCTAATTTCTAGATATTCTAACTACTAATAAAAAACTGTTCTACTATGCTAGTTTTCCAAAGTTAAGCAACATTTTTTTTTCTTTTTAATTTTCTGCGAATAACTTTTAAGCAAATGGATAAATGGTGTTGGTGTTTTTGTAGGAGTTAGTTGACGGCGCTAGGGTCTTAAACCTTGGGTAGAATGCCCTCAGTGGGGGTCTTTATAGGGGTCCTAGTTCATATTTACGCAAGTTAAAAAAAAAAAAAAAAAAAAAAAAAAACATGGAAAACTACAAACAGCTAGGTCGACGAGCCCGACTTGGGACCGAACACGGCATTTCTCGTCTACTGCTTTCAGAACAAAATATCTCGGCCAATAAAGCGGCTGGACAAATGAATATAAAACTTCGATGGCATGTTCTTTACCCATCATTATTCGAAATTTATATTACTTTAACATCTGGAATAATTTTTAAGCTAATATTTACTCAATTTTTATCATTAATCGATTTGCAAAAAGTTAAAACATTAGTGACTTTAGAAAATAAGCTAAATGAAACATGATGCGTTATCGAAGTTAAAACAAAATGCCTTTTTCTTTTTCCTTAATTTTTTTCCCTTTCCCTTTTTTTTTTTTTTTTTTTTCTAAATAATTTTTTAAACATACATATAAGTGAAATTCTGATGAAGTTTTCGGTGTAAAATTCTTTACAGGAATTTCTGTTATACAATCATTCTTCATCACATTTTTTTTCTAATTTATAATTATATAAGTTTTTTAAGTTCAATATGGAAAAGTAAAAAAGACAAGAAAGATGAAAAAGCGCTAATTTTAATTCCACATTTGAACGAATGTATACCTTTACCTAAATATATAATGTATTATCGAAATCATCTCTAATTTATTAATACTTTCTAACAAAGTTGAAAAAGTGTTTATGACTTCGGTTTGTCTGTCTGTCTACCCTCTAACTATCGTAAATATTAATGGAATTTCTTGAAACTGATATATGTTATTCAAGTTCGCTGTCGTATGTTCCCTAGTGAAAATGGAGTAAATACCACTACTGATTTGCGTACAGAAACACCCGAAATCATTCAAAAACATTGCATTCTATAAGAGGTATTTCTGTAAATCATATTTTAATACCCTTATTTTACACATAAATCTTAATGAAATTGAAATATGATATTCAAAATCGCTATCAGATGTTCCCTATATTGAAAATGGAGTAAATATCATTATTGGTTTGTATACGCAGAGACACCCGAAAGTATTCCAAAGCATTGTGTTCTATGAGAGGTATTTCTATAAACCATATTTTAATAACTTTATTTTGCACAAATTTTAATGAAAATGAAAGATATAACTAATATGCACAAAAGAATGCTTTCTATGAGTATAATTAGCATTAAGATTTACAGGCTCACACAAAAATATTCAGTTACCTTAAAGACTACTATTGGAAATTTGCTGGAATTACATTTTCTTTTACATTAAGCATTTTTAACACTTTCTAACAAGCTTTAAGAGTGAATACAATTTGAATTTGTTTAACGGTTTGTCTGTCTGTCGAGCTGTCTATCTGTCCGTCTGACCGCCTCAGCGTCCGCAAATATTTTCTGAAGTTCTTAAAATTGATAATGTGTTATTCAAGTTCACTATGGAATGTTAACTATTTAAAATGTCTTTAACAGACTTTGTATAACTGGTTTGTGTACAAGGACACCCAAACAATGCCAGTGCATTGCGTTTTACGACAGATAATTTTTATAAATCACATTTAAATAATTTTCTACTGCAAAAATCATAATGAAATTGACATTTACTGTTAACAGGCTAAAACAATATTTTGTACAGAACATGATACGTTTATCGTTCAGATTTACAGGGCTGCACTGAAATATTCAAATGCATTAAAGGCTATAATTGGAAATTGCTGAGATTGCACTTCCGTTTGTGTTAAGCATTTTTAACACTTTTCAACAATATTTAAGAGTGTTTATGAATTCAATTGCAATAATCCCAATAATTCAGTTAATTTCATCAGCAAGCCTTCAGTAACGCTGCTTGCATGCATTTATATAAACTAAATTTTTTTATATAATTCATAAACAAAGCATGTTTATCTTCTAATTGTTCATGAAATCAGATAAAAATATTTTATGAAAATCAGGCGCAAAATAAAATGGTAATACTTTCTGATATGGTCTGTATGAAACTAGCCTGTGATTAGGGTTGCTGTTTTTCAATTATAAAAATTGAGATAATGTGGGTGGAACATAATTTTTTTATACATTTTTATGCATTGTTATATTGCATAAATATCATTAGCGAAGTTCGATTTTTTAATTATTTCCAAATAAAATCGTCAATATAAGAAAGGTTTTATCGCCCTTTATTTTCAGGGCCACTAGGGTGGTCGTAACGGCCCTACAACGAAGAAAACTCTTACAGCTTTTTTTATTGTGTATGTAACATGACAACAAAGTGAATTCTTTTCAATTTTTTTATTGTATGTAATGTGGCAACGAAGAGCATTCCTTCAACTTTTAAACACACCTATTTCGCGATAAGTTACTTCTGAAGCAGAATAGACAGTACTAAGTCTAGATAAAGTGTGAAAAAAGAGTTTTTTTTTTTTTTTTTTTTTTTTACTTTCTCTTACCCATAGGGTCGAGAAAGTATTGTTTTAGGGTGAAATTTTCGATCGTGAGTTTTTGTTATATTTACATGTTCTGCGGTCCCCTGAATACGAAAATCATGTTTTTAGCGAATGGTCTGTGTGTCTGTTATCAGCATATCTAAAGAACAAATAAGAGCAGAAATTCCAATCGTGTATCATATAGGGATGCTACAGTAAACTCTTCGTTGAGATGAAACAAATGGTTCGTGAACAGGGACACTCAAAAGTATTCAAATACATTACGTCTATGGGGGAAATTGCAGGTAAGTAGAGTTTAGCATCTATAGACTGCACTAAACCAAATGAAATGAATATATATTTTTTGTAATAGAGATAGTCAACTAGGAAAAAAATTTGTGTATGTAGGAGCATCGCCCCCCCCCCCTGGGGAGTAAATTTTCACGATGGGTATCTTTCAAAAGAGCTCGCCAATACCTTTCAAACGAATGGTTGAACCATCGATCTGCGATAATAAAAAATAAAGTTATCGATTTTTTTTTTTCAATTTTAACAAAAAAGATTTTTTTTTAAAAATGTAATATTGAGAATAAATTCAACTTTTTTTTTATATATATACTAGCAGGCAACGCCCGCTTCGCTGGTCCCTATTTTTAAATGAATCACTATAATGAATTCTCAAAATTGCATTAATTTTTATCACATGAAAAAAAAGAGAAACAAAATCTGAGTAGGAAAAATGTCGCACCGGGTTCTCACTACCTTCGGAAAAAATTCCCAAAATGCTCTAACTCTTATTTCTATTATTTTCCCACTTCGCCCCCCCCCTCCTGTCTATCCTAATAATTTTACAAATTCGAAAATATCCGCAATCGATTTGTAGGTATTGGAAACCTCTATGTACCAATTTTGAATGATCTAACTCTATTTTCTTTTTTTTTGCCCCTCTGCCCCCCCTTCCCGGCCCTCCAAATAACTTTACACTTTCGAAAAAATCACCATTCGACTTGCAGGCCTCTAAAATCTATCTGTACCGATTTTGAACGGCCTAACTGTATTTCTATTTGTTTTTGACCATAGCCCCCCCCCCTTCCCGCCCCACCTAATAATTTTAAAAATTCGAAAGTATCCGCAATCGATTTGTAAGTATCGAAAACATCTATATACCAATTTTGAACGATCTAACTCTATTTTTATTTTTTTGCCCCCCCCTCTCCCCTCCCCCTTTCCCGGCCCTCCTAATAACTTTACACTTTCGAAAATATCCCCATTCGACTTGCAGACATCTAAAACCTAACTGTACCAATTTTGAACGGCCTAACTGTATTTCTATTTGTTTTTGCCCCATAGCCCCCCCCCTTGCCGCCCCCCCTTCCCGCCCCTCCTAATAATTTTACAAATTCGAAAATATCCGAAATCGATTTGTAGGTATCGAAAACCTCTATATACCAATTTTGAACGATCTAACTCTCTTTTTATTTTTTGCCCCCCCTCTCCCCCCCCACTGCTGCCCCACCTGGGGGCTGAATTTCTAAAATTCCAGAAATTGGTTTTTAGATATTTGCATTAGCTATATTTTAGAGCAAAAACTTCACGCATATCTATTTTTTTGTTTGAGATATATAGGATTATGCGAAATCACGTTTTTACGCATCTGAAATCACGTTTTGCCCCCCCGCCCCCCTTGGGGACCGAATTTTGAAAATTCCAGAAATTGGTTTTTTGACATTTGTATTAGCTATATTTTAAAGCAAAAATTTTTCGGATATCTGTTTTTTTGTTTGAGATATGAAGGATTTTGTGAAATCACGTTTTGCCCCCCCTCCCCCCCTTGGGGGGCGAATTTTGTAAAATCGCTTCTTAGTGGATGCCTACGTCATAGAAAGAACATTGTCACGAAATTTCATGCTTCTAGGTCCAGGGGTTTGGTCTGGGCGTTGATAGATCACCCCCTCACTCACTCACTCAGGAAGTGTTCTTTTATATATATAGATTTAGTGTTATACTACTTCTCTAATATGGAAATCGTCTGCATTATCATAAAAGATAATTTTTTTAAATAATAATTTTAATAAATTATTTTTTTAAAACAGAATTATTTTTTAATAACCGAATTAAATTCTATATAAATGTAGGTGCATTAATGAAACGGGGGGTTGAGGTGGGCGGTAGCCCCCCTCACACAGAACTAATTATCATATAAAACTCTTCCGAAGCCTAATTTGAATTGTTTAACACAGGTTTACATAACAGTACTTGCTATCTTACCCCTTAATCTGCAACCTGTATTTATAGTATTAAATTTCAGGGTAAGAGAAAGTCGTGTGAGTGACACACCAGATTATTTTTTCTATATTTTCTTTTAATTTATTACAGATTTAAGCTAAAGGAACGCCGCCAAGGGGGACGATAAGAACACAGGTTTATAGATTTACATTAAAGGCACCTTCCCAGATGCTCGTAGTTTTACATTGAGGAAAGATACCTGGAGGTTGTCTTTGTTGTTTTAAGTTACATTCGAGCATTAATTTTAGCAAAATATTAAATTACATATATACAGGTTTTGTCTATGCCGATGTGTTTTAAAATAAATATTTAAGGGGACTTGGCACTACTGACTGTTTCATATAAAAGCTTATATTTCCATTTAATATTTATAAATTGAACAATATTAGGTGTGTGCAATCTATATATATAATGCTGATTGTTTATTTGCCTGGATTTTAAGTTCGCTATACTAATCTATACCGTTCGACCTACCGCTATACGAAAAGTGGCACGCTTATTACTCAGGGGAAAAAAATCTAGCTAACGCCGCATTTTTTAGGTCATTCGGATAATTGGTTCAAAAGATATTAAATAACCCCCCCCCCCCCACTTTAACGTTAAATTGCATTAAAAAGAAAGAAATATTTGATGCCAAAATAAGGAAATAAAATACACGTTTATTTTTATTTATTTATTTATTTATTTATTTTTTTTTTCAGCAAATAAAATGAAATCTTTATCCGCGATTGTAATGAAATGCTCACCCTCTGGTGGGATAAGGTGAAATTACAATTAACATGAATAGCTTTCGGCTTTCGTCGAGACGCCATTGCTTGCCGATGTTTAATTTCACATATATTTATTGAATAAAAATTAATAAATCCGGTAAAAAAGATAACACATACTGTTGTATGCCACAGTGTAACTCCAAAAAATCAAGGAATCCAGAATTAAGCTTCCATTTATTTCCAAATGACAAATTTAGAATTTCAATTGCTTCGGCTAATGGAAGTAAAGAATTAATCAGATGATTTGGAACTAATATTTGTTTAGCTTCAGTTAAATATCTACTTCCGATCGAACTTTGAATAAACTGAAATATTTTTTTCCAAAAGCAATCAATTTTCCATGATGTAATGGCGGAGAAATTATAGCACGAATATTAAGTAGTAACCATAGAATAATAATAAAGGAAGAAGGAGCACGCCAATACTCTTAATGCTTACAAACCCCTTCTAGTGAAATGCCAGCGAAAGCTACTTTTGCTCCTCTCAACCTTGAAGTAGGGCACCCATCCTCAGCGCTATTATCGCTGTTTATTGTGGCAACACAACAGCTTATGTAGAAACACTTATGCTCCTTCTTCCTTTATCATTATTCTATGGTAGTAACACAATAGAACAATAATAAATACACGTGGCTATTATATTTACTAACAACAAAAGCAGAAAAAGCGCCATCTATCGATCATTACAAGCGCGGATAGGCTAGCATAAAATTTGTGGCACACTTTTAACATATTAATTATGAGAGTAGATGGTTGAAAGTGGTATCATTCGAAAGGTATGATTAGCCACATTTGCAGAGTACAAAAATTATTTTCTTACGATGTCAAGAAGATATTTAAAAATACATTCATTTTTATGCACTTTCATTTCACCTGTAATATTTTGTATTTAAAATCCTTTTCATTTCAATCGTCTGCGTTCCTATAGCAACGGCTTGAAATTTTATACGATTGAACATATACGCAAATTAAAAAAGGATTTGATTTATGGAAGTTCTTTTTTTTTTTTTTTTTTTTTTTTTTAAATGATCTAATTTCTTTCTTTCTTTTCCTTTTTTTAAATGATTTACGTGCATTAATATGTAAATAATATATCAGCTCGTGATTCAGCCTATTTTTGTAGCTTTATTTTACCATATTTATTTTTTATTTGTCTGGGAACAGAAGTGAATATAATTTCATTTATTTTCAAACTGCTGTAGACATATTGTTTCGATATTAAAATAATTATAAGATAAAAAACTACCATGTTTTTAAATTTTCTGTTGAATCATAGCTATAGAACTAACTACATTAGCAATTTATCAATGCGTATTGTTACGAAATTGTAAACAATTGTATTTATTTTTGCATAAATTCTTTCAAAGAGGCTTAGTAAGTTGATAAAATGTCAATTTTCTGCATTTCCAGCTCTTTTTCGCGTTAAAATAGCTTAATTTTCCATTTAAAACGTATTAAAAATCTCCAATAGGCAGTTAATGGATTTGGCGCCAAATTAGGCGACTTTTTGCCCTTAGCGACTTTTGGCGAGAAAATCCTTATTATCGATATACCAAAGATGGACGTTCTAATGTGATTGGTTAAGGAGTTACGGGAAATTTCCCGAACATTCTGGGTTCGGCAGAGATGTATAAAAGTAGCTACAGCGCGCCAAACCCAGATCAGTTCTCAGTCAGTTTCGTCAATGCTTGCAATGCTATTGAAGGAGTTCTGAGCCTCTTTGAATGAGATTTGCTTTATGTGTTATTGCTATACTGTTTGCTGTTGACAGCTGTTTCTTTAAGCTGTGTTTATTGGTGAAATTGAAGCTGATACTCAGTTTATAGACCTGTATTCTTCTGGAATTTTCTGTAAATAAAGCTCCTGAATTTTTGCAAGTTTCGCCTCTCATTCTCGGACAACTTACGAACCCCCAAGTACGCAACAGTATGAAATCTTTAAACTGATAATGACGTCAATTTTTGTGAGATGCATAATTTAACTTTTTACAATTTTTTAACGTTCACGTTTAATTAAATGTATTTATTTTTATGTCGAAAAAAAATAATCGTATTTTTTTTTTTCAACAATTAAATTATAGCTAACATTTTAATGGCTATTTATAAGGTATTAGGATGTTATTATTTTCATATTTTAATTAATTATAAGAAAACTACTCGAAAATCGGACTTCGAACTATTATGTTGTCATCGGGTTGTGAGCTATTGTGAAAGTTTCAAATGTCTAGCTAGTAGGGAAGTTAGTTAAATTCGATTGCAAGATTTGTACCGGACAAACAAACAAACAAACAAGAATAGAAGCTAATAAAAACATGGTAAAATCCCTTTTCGGCAAGCTTAAAGACAAAGGTAAATTCCTTTACGTTGTATGGAATTACAATTTCAACTTGCAATTATAACATTAACATTAACATTTGTTAACACTGGACCATTTGGGCACCACTAAATTTCAATGTTAATTGATACGAATTTAGTAAATTGTATGATTTGGCGAGATTTTGGTGACAAAATTTGCGACTTAGCAATGAAATTTGTGATTTGGCCTCAAAATTTGATAGCTGGACGACGAAATTTTTGACTTGTCGACGAAATTTGTTATTTAACAACAAAATTTGTCGAGCTTGGCGATGGAAAATGGCAGCTTTGGCGTCATTATAGTTTCTTCCCACGCGAAAACCTCATATCTCTTCACAGACCAATATCTTGTTTCCACAAGATAAAAAGTCAAAGGAAGCCGTAACGCATTTCTCTGAATTTCAATCGTAAAAAAATAAATTATTGCTTAAATCGGCGTTCTAAACCATTCACCACAAACGATATTAGTTCCCCATCATACTATAGGTATGGGGAAATTAGGTAATCGTGAAAATTTTCGACCTCGGTTTTTTTATCTTTTTTACACGTTTTCAGGTGTGAGGAATCCGAAAATGACAAAATTTGTATGGTGTCTGTTAGTGTGTCAGTCCGTTAGTGTGTCAGTGTGTTAGTCCGTTAGTTTGTTAGACTGTTAACACGATATCTCACGAACAAATGATCGCAGAGAGGTCAGATCAGTTTTAAAATATTACTTTCGATACTGGCAAGAACACTATTCTTTTGCAACATTCGAATTAAAAAACTTCGTAAGTTATGAGAAATTTACGATTTTCTTAACATGGGAGAATAGGACAAAAATTCACTTAAACGTGCATTATATGGAAACTTTTTACTGTAAAAATGTCAGACCAGTTTTAGAATATCAGGTTTGATGCCGGAATGAACATTAGTAACTATAAATGTGCTACTTTGAAAATTTCGCAAGTTATTGGAAATTTACGAATTTCTTAACATGGCAGTAGAGGACAAAATTTCACATAAACGTCAATTTTGAGAGATATTTTCATCGTAAAGATGTCAGACTACTTTTGAAATATTATTTAGAACACTGGGATGAATATTAATGACTATGAATTTTCCAATATAAAAATTTCGTAAGTTATTGGAAAATTACGACTATCTTAACATGGCAGCATAGAGCCAAATTTCACATAAACGTCAATCTTGAGGGATATTTTCATCGTAAAGATGTCAAACCACTTTCGAAATATTATATATTATACTGGCATGAATATCATAGACTATGATTTTTCCAATTTAAAAAATTCGTAAGTTATTTGGAATTTACGATTTACTTAACATGTCAGAATAAGGCAAAATTGAGCATAAATTTCCATTTTGAGGATCATAAATACATTAGAAAACTTCAAAATTACATTTATGATATTTGTTTGAACATGATTGAATACAAATATTCTAATAGGAAAATTTCGTAAATCATTCGTAAATATGAATCAATACAAAAAACCCTTAACGGGTTAAAAGTTTGTGACGCAGCACTGCACTTTATGGCTATAAGAATTAGAAATACGGGTCTTAAAAATAATGATATAAAATTTTTAGTGACGCTTTGCTATTAATTAAAAAATACAGAGATTTTCTTATTTGAATTCGTTTTTTTCTTCAATTTATTTTTACAGTGTAAACGTTATTTTCAACGTAAAATAATATATAACATTTACTTACCGATACCTTTCCATTCACATCTCTTATAATATCAAAATATGTGTTTTAAAAGAAATGATATGAAATTCCAGCAACGCAGTGATGTTACACTAAATGATTTGTTTTTAAATTCCACTGCAATTATTTTGTTTTGCATATTAAAGTATATTTGCACATTGAAATATTGCTTTTAATTTTCAAATACGCAGTCAAATATATCACTTTCATTAAGTTTATATTATGTACTGAAATGTATTTATTTCAATGAATTATTTTATCTTTTGCGTCACGCCATCCAAAACTACAACTAAAAATCTCGCTTTTTTTTTTTTTTTTTTTTTTTTTTTTTTTTCAGCACACTATCTATTTGCATGCTTTGTCAATTAATTTGGATAAGATGGCACAAAATAAACATTTCCATAAATTTTACTTACAGTTTTGGATAGCGTGACGCAAAAGTTAAATAATTCATTGAAATAAATACATTTGAGTACATAATATAAACTTAATGAAAGTGATATATTTGACTGTGTATTTGAAAATTAAAAGCAATATTTCAATGTGCAAATATACTTTAATATGCAAAACAAAATAATTGCAGTGGAATTTAAAAACAAATCATTTAGTGTAACATCACTGCGTTGCTGGAATTTCATATCATTTCTTTTAAAACACATATTTTGATATTATAAGAGATGTGAATGAAAAGGTATCGGTAAGTAAATGTTATATATTATTTTATGTTGAAAATAACGTTTACACTGTAAAAATAAATTGAAGAAAAAAACGAATTCAAATAAGAAAATCTCTGTATTTTTTAATTAATAGCAAAGCGTCACTAAAAACTTGATATCATTATTTTTAAGACCCGTATTTCTAATTCTTATAGCCATAAAGTGCAGTGCTGCGTCACAAATTTTTAACCCGTTAAGGGTTTTTTGTATTGATATCATTACTTTTTAGGGGTTAATGATTAAAATGTAAAATTAAAGGAGCATGGCAATGAGTTTGTAACCCTTAAAAAGTGCAGTTTCATAGTTCATACCGCATTAAATTTTACCTCGAACAAAATAACAAACTAAATGAAATTTTAAAAATTTATGATAAGTGATAAAAAAAAACTTTAAGAAAGAATATTTGTTGTGTGATGGAAACACGCAACATTACAAAGGCATAATATAGTATATTTTAAAAATAACAAACAATTTCTACAAAAAAAAAAAAAAAAAACAGACAGAGAGAGAGAGTTTTATTTAATTTAATATTCAATTTCTTTGGTTCAACGGTTCATCTGTTTCTTAAATAGTTCAACAGAATATTTAAAATAAATGTTCAAAAAATAATTCGTGTACGAAAGTTTTTATAAAAAAGTGTTATGAATAAGTTTTTAAAGAGCTCCATTCACCGCATAGATTTTGGTTAGATAAAAAAAAATTAAACACAAGTTTTTAAATGGTCCAATTGAATGAACAAAATATTAATATTTTGTTATATTTTTAATTGGAGATGTTTAAAGTAAAATGTTGTAAGGATTTGACAGTAATTTTCCAAAATATCTAACACCATGGGGGTGGGGATCAGATCCTCCTTTGGAAACTCTGATAATTCTAAAAAAGATGCTTAATCAATCTGAGGGAGATTTTGTTTGGTTTAAAACTAATTCAGATGGGGAAAATAGGAGGGGGCAATCAGACCACTTTGAAATTTTAATCGGGAAAACGATTTTTAGAAAATGTTTTGTTGAATGTAGTTTTATTCCTATCTGGTTAAATATACTGTACATAGTTCCCACATTCTTCCTGAAAATTTTCTAAAACGTGGTGCAGGGATTTCGGACATTGCCTCATTTTCTAAAATTGTGTTATGGGGGTAAAAAGTATACTAAGAGATCTAACATTAAAATTTAAATGATAAGGATTTTGTAGCACTTCGAGAAATCTTCTAGATGCAATCACTTCAACGATACTTTTTTAAGGTTGGTTTGGTAGTAGGTTTTAAGGCCAACTGACTACGCTAGGGTCCTAGGCATATAGGTAAAATGGCCTCCATGAGGTCTTTCTAAGGGGTCGAGGCCCGTATTTAAGCGAGTTTCGGAGAAAAACACGGAAGGAACGGCTAAGTCAAAGAGTGCGGGATGGGATCGAATCCGGCACCTCTCATCCACCGCTCGGCCGCTGGTGGGGCATTTTTAAGGAACTTATAATTTTTTTTTTCTAAAAGTCCCATCTTCCTCCCCAAATCTATCGGAAACGACTCAAAATTTTTGAAAATTGTAAGAAACGTGCAAATTGAATATGAGTCTGTAAGTAAGAACTTTAAACGAGCTCTTAACCCCCCTAAATCCCCTCCAAATTTTACTGTTTGCTTTCTAAGGTTCCCCCTATCGTAATACAGCTTCAATTTCTTCTTCTTCTTCTTCTTCTTTTTTTTTTTTTTTTTTTTTAAGAAGTTGTTTATGTTTATAGAAGACATTTTCGACAAACTGAAAAATGCGATGCATTTGTTTAAAATTTCAAAGATGCGCTTTTCGCTGGTCTCTATTTTCGAAATTTCCAAATATTTTTTCAAAATTTCCTAACAAAACAATGATCCTTCAAACTGATTAAGCCCCCCCCCTTTTTTTTTTTTTTAGGTTTTTAGAATTTCCAAGGTGTTTTCGAGACCCGGGGGGAAGACTTTAAACGAAAAGTTTTCTTTCATATTTTTCTAACTAATAATTATAGAGAAAAACATTTTTTGTTAAAATGTTGTTTTGAAAAGGTCTTTCCATCAAAGTAACCCCCTTCCCCAAATTTTCACATTTACAAAATTAAAATTTGCCCATGTCTGACACCTTGTGCCATCCCCACCCCTTTCCCCCACCATACATATTTGCTTTTTTCTTAACTAAACAAAATCCCATAAAATTGTCGAAGACGTGTTTTAAAGCAGTTATCACACGGATGATCCTACCCTCTGAACTATACGCTAATACCTCTCCGAATAATCGAGCATCAGGTAGTAGGGTTATTTTGAAGACTGAAATGAATTCAAAAAGGCGTTAACAATTGGCGACTAATCGCTCGCTATTTCATGTTTTAAACGCACTCTGATTTTCTCGCACTCCGATTGGTTGAATACGAGCTAACATCTAGCATAGGAGATTTAGTCAGTCATAAGTTCGTCATTGACAAAGGTAGGAGAGGGAAACTATCATACGATGCGTTTTCCAGCGTTTGTCACTCGAAAAACCTGTTTCAGGTGGTTTCAGGAGAAAGTATCTGATAATACTGATCGTATGAGAGTACGTGTGATAGCTGCTTACAGTTTTTAGAAATTCTGAAAATTACTGGATATAGAAAAACAAATTGAATAATGTGTATTTGACACTGGTTTTCAAGATTTTGTATGAACTTCAGAAACACACTTTTCTAAAATCGATTAACCAGGGAAGTCCTAGCGGTACCGTTTGGTAGAGCAATCACTATTTCAAAAATACCCATTTTGTGGGGAAAAAAAACCTGATGTTCTGAAGGCAATAAACATATACTAAGGGAAGGCAATAAACTGCAATATCTGAATAAAGGCAATAAAGAAAATTTGCAAAATAATACAAAATTTGAAATGCATTATTAATTTCTAATTTAAAGGTTGCAGATGCATGGTAATTTCATTTTATATCAATATTATATGTAAGAAATAAGTCTGTACAAGTAAAGGAGGATTTTTTTTTTCTTTTTTTCTAGAGTAGCTTTTATTGTTATATTCAGCCCTGCTCCCTACTGTTAAATTTAAGAAAGAAATAATTATTATTTTTGAAGTATAGATTTGACTTAAAAGAGAAAAATAAATAAAAATAGAAAATTCTTTAAAATGTGAAGCTTTTATACTGGTAAATATTTAAGTAGTACAGTTTTTTACTGGAAATTTAATGAACAAAGTAGTTTATAAAATAATTCACTGTATAATTCTTAATTATTTTACCAGTATGCTTTGCAGAAATGTATCATTTCGTAAAATTAAGTATCACAATGCGAAAAACAAAATTAATTAATTAATATTTAAAAAAATATGTTATGGGTTTAAATTAAAGTCAAATAAAGATGTATTTTACTTCATTTTATTTTATTACTTATTTTACTAATTTTAATTCTGTTTTCAGAGTTTTTCCAATGCATTTAAGTGTTTGGTAACCGAGGGTTTTTTTTTTTTTTTTTTTTTTTTTTTTTTTTTTAATTTCATTACAATATTATTTTATAAAATTAAAAAATAACAGAAAACATGAAATTTTAGATTTGGATTTGATATATTATAATTATTACAATCTTTGTAAAATATTTCATTTACATACTATATTATAGAAATTTAATGAGCAAATTAATCAATTAATTATTATTATTATTTTTATTTTATTTTTTATTTTTCAGGATATTTTCTATCTATAGTTTAAGTGATTTATCACTTAGTTAAAAAAAAAAAAAAAAATTACAAATATTTGCATATGATTATGATATTATCTATTATTTTTATGAAAGTAAAGAAAAAGGTTTTTGTTGTTGCAATCACTTTTTAAAATAAAACCAATTTTGAAAGTTAACAACGTATCAACTTGAAAACAATGGACTTGAATGAATATTTTTGATAAAAAAATATTATATAAAATACAAATCTCTAAATAAATAACTCATTTAATATATATATTAAAGAAAGAAAAATATTTTAATTTGTAAGTTTGTTTTTGACACTAACTGCCGATAGATGGAGCCAAATTACCTATCTGAGATTGAATATTTCAAATGGAAACGAAGACTCTATACGTCCGCGAACATTCCAAACCAGATTACATTCTTTTCTTTTGAGCGAACCGAAAGAAAATAGTGTAATCCGCGAGGTAATATAGTTCCATTTTTAAAGAGAAATACATAAAAAACAAGAGTTTTTTGGGAAAAACGGGCGACGTCACGCTTCACAGACAAAATAAATTAATATCATATATCAATTTCATAAAATTTCTTCGAGCCGTTTTCGAGAAAAAAATCTTACACGATAACTCATTTTTCCTTTAAAGTCTTAAATTGCAACTCCAGATCTCAAAATATATACAATGTTGAAGTGTGAAACTTTCAGGATAGCATCAGGCAGAAGAAAAAACGTTATTCTGAAAACATCAGATCAAAATATGTCCTATTTACTGAGATATTAAATGTCGGCGTTTCCAAATCTCTTTGATGTAAAACTAGCTGTATAATAGAGTGTCGCTGCTAAGCTTTGTTTGAGCTTTGCTGCGTCACTCAAAAAACTGCCGTTTTTTATGATTTTCAGGATTATTGCATTGGAAATAGTAGCATGAAAACTAAACAACGGAATTGACCCTGATAAAATAAATTAATAGATTAGAATAAGATATATATATCGAAGTGAACGGTGGGTAGCCTATTAGGCGGGGATTTCATTCTGTCACTGTATCAAGCTTTGGTCAAATTAATTTTTTTTAACATGATTATAATATGTCTCGCACTAGAAATTTATGAGAATATAAATATGATAGGGAACTGAGCAGAGTCCAACTATGCCAACTAGTTTTTACTAAGACTAACGTATTATTTTAATTTTATATTTTAAAATGATTAATTAAAGAGGTTACCATGTTTTTTTTTATATTTTCAGTGATCTTTTTTATTATCGTTTGCACGTGACGTCAGCAT
Source organism: Salticus scenicus (assembly GCA_963930645.1). NCBI lineage: Eukaryota > Metazoa > Arthropoda > Arachnida > Araneae > Salticidae > Salticus > Salticus scenicus. Next base: position 108,579,203 of record OZ005661.1, on the reverse strand, counting down.
CAGATTATAAATTTAAGGATTAAAGCTATGGAAAAAGTCGTCTTCATTACAATTGACGAAAAATCACTTTTTAACTTGTAACTTTTAAGCATTTGAAGCTATCGAAAAAGTTAAAATACAAAAATTGTTCTTTTGGGTAAGACGGTAAATCGTCTGATTTGAAGTTTTTTCCTATTTTTAATATTAAAGAAATTATGGGCAAATGAAAATTTCCATCCCCTTTGAGCTGAATACCCCATCTACAAGCTCGAACGAGATTTTTACTGTCCTGACAACATATCCCGAGCTGGTTAAATTTAAATAAAAATTACTCCAGTTATCGTGTTCACAACTTAACATGGGAAAAAGCGCTACACACACACACACACACACACATATATATATATAATCTTTCGAACGGAGGGTGGTTTTGGGTTCTAGGAGTCATGATCGGTGAAGATATGAAAAATTTTTCCAGAAGACGTGTCATGAGGACCATTGCAATCGGTAGATTTCCTATAAGGAATCTACCTAAAATGTTCTTTGCTGTTAAAATGCCCAGAAGAAAAACTTCATTCAATCGGATTGAGGAAAATTGAGTTAAATTGATAGAGAAGTTCATACGGATATTAATCATCATGTAAATAAAAATGCTTATAATGATATATATATATATATATAAATATTTATTTATTTATTTTTTAAGTGTAAATTATTTGCAGCGAATATTGTTCACAAAGAAAAGTTGAATTTCTGTGTTTATTATTCAAATGTTTACTTAAAAAGACTAGTCAAATTTCGACCACTGGTCGATACTAGTAGTATTTTTAATTTCGCATGAATAATAATAAAAATTAGAGAAAAGAAATAGTTACGCTACGAAAGTTGGTGCATTTTTTAAAATCAGGAATTCGCGTATGGATAAATATTTTCGTGGAGATATTTGACATTAGCTTAAAATTTTTATTTTATTAAGCAGTACTTTTCTTTTCTGCAGTGAAACAATAATTTTCGTTTTTATTGATACTTTATATCTAATTTATGAGATTCTTTTATGTTATCACTTTAATTGTAAATAGTCATAATTTAATTTTTATTAAGATTTTTTTTTTTTTTTTTTTTTTTGTGAAACAGCTTTAGTATCGGACCCCTTTGGCAAAATTTTAAATTTGGCCTCAAAGTAGCTCGGACGTTTTTCGTCAAGACCTTTAGTTACACAATTGAAATTTTCAATTCATCACAAAAATGGCCAAAAATATTTAAAGCTTCCCATACTAAAGCTGTACCTTTTGTATTTATTTACAAAATTTTCTATTAAAGACTTCAGGAAATGTTTCATGCATTTTTCTTTCTGTTTTATACTTTCGTTCAGTTCTTTCATTGATTTAAACTGGGCTACGCCGTACAGACCTGCTGGTAGGATATATATTCAGGCAACAATTCGTATGGTTGTTGATGTATTTTTTACAAATTTGAAATCTTTAATCTACATTTTCTAAGAGCTATTACTTTCTCTTATCCATATATATGGTAGAGAAAGTATTGTTTTTGAGACAATTTTTCGAAAGTGAGTTTTTGTTATATTTACATGTTCTGAGGTCCCATGAATACGAAAATCATGTTTTTAGCGAATGGTCTGTGTGTTTGCGTGTGTGTGTATCTGTCTGTGTGTCTGTTATCAGCATTTCTCAAGAACAAATACTAGCAGATATTCCAAACTCGGTATTCTAAATGTGTATCATATAGGGATGCTACACTAAGCTTTTCGTTGAGATGAAGCAAAGGGTTCGTGTACATGGACACTCAAAAGCATTCAAATACATTACGTCTATGGGGAGAAATTGCAGGTAAGTAGAGTTTAACATCTAGAGACTAGGAGTGGGCGATGCCACTATTTCAATATCACGATATATTGTCAATTCAAAATCGCGATATCACGATATTGGACTCCAATATTTTTTATTCCCTTTCATAATGATAATTTAAATGTCAATTCTAGATATATATAAAAAAAAAGCTCGAATTGAATGTGACAAGCTCATTATATCATAAAATATATAGAATACACTAACTTCTTTTTATATGTACAACTTCCTATTAATGCAACACCAAATCAACATCAATATAGAAAAACAAATAATGGAAATACATTTATGCACAAATTTAATTCATACATTACTGTGTTGTCATGTAGTAGCATTATGACATTTAAACACGTTCAACAGTCTCAGAATTTCACTAAAAAATGTTTCTAAAATACATAATTAAGGCAATAAACTTTTGCAAAATCTTCTTAATAAAAAAAAAAAGCCCAAATTTGCCCGAGATAATGCTGAAACTAATGTCATAGCTACAAAAATAAAGATTTTTTTTTTTCGTGTTTTGGAGGATGAATAAAATAACTGAAGAAGGATGATTCAACAGAAAACAATTGACGTCACAATTGCAACAATGTATTGAGAAAAATAAATTTTACCTGCGATATGAAACAAATAAATCAAGAATAAAAGACAATTTAAATGAATAGATGTTATTCTATGTAAGGACCATCAATTAATGATATACCGATTTTCTTTCTCGGCCACCATTATAAAATGCCAAATTGACATAGCATAGTTTTTCCAAATATCCATTTTACATTCTAAGTTTGCTGCATTTATATATAATAGAAGTTAATATATTGCAATCCCGTAAACAGGGTTACATTGCATCATAACAGCATTATTTCTCTGCAAATATGCACACTAATTGAATAAGCATAGGTTTTCGTCACGACTCTCATTCCTATCAAGTTTCGTGCATTGATAAGCTATAGAAACTGCGATATAGCCTTATCTTCCATGGTGGAAATTGTATACCGGTGCTATCGCACGACACATGTTTTCTAAAAATGGCCGAATCCTGTGTTAAGACACCTGAAAATAAATAAATATTCATTGAAAACTGGTAATTAAAAATTCTCATGAACTCCAACATTTTCGTCTTTTGTAAACAGAAGACATTAATAAAAACTTGAAACCTAAATTCAAACACACGCAAAATAAGTAAATAAGTGAATGATCATATATAAAAATAACGATATAAGTTCTTTTATTATAGACTAGCAGGCTTTGCCTGCTTCGCTAGTCATTATATTCAAATGAATTTTTAAAATACCATATAATTAATAATAATAAAAAAAATTATTGAAATCAGAACAAAATATCTTAGACAAAATCTTAACTTAAATTACTTAAATAACTTAACTAACTTAGACAAAATCTAAGTTAAATTTTTCGCTACATTCGGTAGCGGTTTTCCTACTCGCCACACTTTACAAAATCCCTTTATTGCGCATGTTGCATACACATACCTATCCGATACATTAGGAAATCGGGATCCTCAGTTTATTTGAAGCAGAGTGATGTTTTAAAACGTGTTTTTTAGTCCACCCCCACCCCGCAGTTAAAGGTAAGAAGGAGGAGGGAATTTCGCAAAATATCTTTATATTATAATTTAGATACATATAACTGACACGCATCGAAAATCTCTTTCCTAATGTAATTTACTGCAGAGTTACGCATAAATACACGTTTACCCCCCTCCTCCGCCTTCTAAGGGGCGGTAGGGTGGAATTTCACAAAATCACTTTGTAGTGTGTGTTGAATACGCACAAGCAGTCCACTCATCAAAAATTGCCATTCTAAAATAATTTGGAACAGAGTTACGCATGGAAACGTCCCCCCAAGGGGGGGGGGAAATCACAGAATTTAAAATAATCACTTTGTAGCTTGTGTGTGTTGAGTACGCATAACCAATCAACATGTCAAAATAATGCTTTCCTGAGATAATTTGGAGCAGAGTTACTCTTTAAAACGTGTTTTTGTCCCCCCCCCCCTCTTGCCCTCAAAATGGTGAAGAGGGAAAATTTCCCAAAATCCCTTTATAACGCGTATTCGGAACTCATAAATAACCCACACGTAAATATTATTCTTACTGAGATAATTTGAAGCAAAATTATATGTACTTGGAAACAAGTTTTTTGCCCCCCACCCCCAAGGAGAGGATAGGACGAAATCTTACAACATCCCTTTGTAGCATGCATCTTGAGTACCAATCGACATATAAAAAAATCACTATCCTGAGTTAATTTGGAGCAGAGTTGCACTTATAAGCGTGTTTTTGCCTCCCCCCGCCCTTAAAGGGGGCCAGTGAGAAATTTCGTAAAATCATTTTACAGTGCGTGTTGGGAAGGCATAAACAACCTACACATAAAAATAAATCTTGCTGAGATAATTTGAAGCGAAGTTATTTTTGGACACGGGTTTATCCCCCCCCCCCCTTACTCTCAAGGTATATAGAAAAAACTGCTTAGAAAGATCTCCACGAAGGGTACTTCACTAGGACTTAAGCCAATCGCGTTGTAGTCGGCTTTAAAATCTACAACACAACACAGCGCAGCGCATAAATTTAGTCTTTAGTAGACACTGCCATAAGACTGTTAAATGTTTTGACACATTTTTGTGCATTATGGGCGTCCTGAAATTTAGTTATGGTGAAATTTTTCATCTTGATATAGTTGCAACTGATGAAGTTTCGAAATTTCATATTATTTGGCAACAGATTTTCAGCAGCATATAATGAAAAATAACAGGAGTTTTAATACTTGCTGTAACCATAGATATAGTAATTTATATAGATCTATCATCCCATTGTTATCATGCAAAAATGTTTGATGCTGAAAATTTTTTATGGCATCAGCCATATAGTGGCATAGAAACCATTGAAATTCGGCAATTGTAATAGAATAGAATAGAATGTTGATGAATTTTCAAAATGTTGAAATATTGCGTCTTTTAATTCTTCAAATAAATTTATCAAAAGAAATGGATAAGTTATTGTAAAAGTAAAATATATTTGACTAAATTATGAAAAATATAAATTTTATAATCAGTTGCCTTGATATAATTATGAAATAAAAACTGGTTTGATTTTTAATGGGATACGTTTAAAAGTTTGATATTTTTTACGATTTTACATTAGTAAGTAATATAGAATTTTCAAAACTCTTTTAAATATAGTTAGCAGCGGCGTAATTTAGTTTTAGCATTTAAAAGAGTTTAAATATTAACTAAATTAATAAATATATAAAAGAAAAAAATAAAGAAAGAATGAAAAAGAAAAATTAATTTTTAATTGTATCTGCAGTTTTTCATTCATCTTTAGTGTCTTATTACTATATCTATGGCTGCAATCCAGTTTATAGAATAATTTCTCTATTTGATATGACTTTGATATCCTGTTAACTTTATCGTTATATTAATGACATATTTTAATTTGATCGAAATTTTCACATGACATGGAATACAAAATTAATTTTCATGTTATACGAATTTTTGCCATCATTTGTTTTTTAAACAATGTATCCAATATTTTAGTTCAACAATTGAATGAACAATTGCAACAACTATTTAATAAAAAATAATTGTTTGATAAACAACAATGTTTATATATATATTTTTACAACAATGAAAAGTTTCTTTTTTTAACAATTTTCTTCAGTCTAATTACTGACCCTTATATGAGAATGATGTATCTTTCGTTCTTAGGTGTTCTCTTCGTGAGTTACTTTTTAAAAAAGTTCCTCATGTGGTTCATTTTTAAACTTTTCGAGCATCATCCTATGGAGGATGCTCGGGAAAGGTATGCGTGTCCAGTGACTTCCATCTTTGCTGGACGTTATTTGTCAATGAATAATGATTGTCAAAAATTTTATAACCCAGCTTTATATAAAGCTCGTATTTGCAAGCATCCAAAGTTGGATATAAAAAAACTGCCAAAAGTTGGTAATATTATTTCACTGCCTGATACTGTTACTGATGAACCTCCGTTCCAAACCGAAGTGGACTCAGTTCAGTCTCAGGTAGTGAACACACTCGATGGAAAAGAAACAGTTTCTACTGCACTGCCTGATAATTCTACTGACGAACCTCCGTTTATCGAAGTGGAATCAGTTCATTCTCAGACAGTGGAAACGGTTATTGAAAATCAACCAGTTTCTGTTTCTCCACAACATCATAAAAAAAAGAAATTCCGGAAATTGAGGAATTTTATGAAAGTATGTTGTTGTTGCTGCATTCGAAGTGTAAAAGAATAAATTACCTCGGGATGCTTGCTGGCAGTAGGCTATGGGACCTGCCTTATCAAAACTCCCCATGAGAAACGATGCATGGCGACCTCCACGTGGTGTTTCTCGGGTAACGCTAACAGCCATGCGCATTTAATTTAGATAAATTGTTATTATAAGGTTTCGTTTGCGCGTATGCGTGTGTGTTATGATTATTGTTATAACACATACCCAGTTTTTTCTATAATGAATATCCGCTATTTAAATTACAAATTTCGGAAATTTCCATTTTTCGTATATTTATAACCTACTTGAAACTCGATATTATTAATTTTAAAGTAAAATTAAACTGACGCATTAGAATTTTACATGGAAAAAATATCATTTATTCAGATAAAACTACATCATAATTTATTTTTTGAGCATTCTTAAGCTGAATTGTTTACGTCAAAAAAGTTCAAAACTTTAAAATATGTTATATCAACCAAAGTCTATAAAAGTAGTACCTGTAAGAAATAACAAAATCGTATTATAGTTTAATATCAGGGAATACTTTTAATTTAGGATTTATTTTCTAATTTTCTGAGAATTAAGGTCATTGTGCCTAAATGCGATAACCCATAAATGCGACAAAGTGTTTCTACTGAAAATCTAAATGCATAAATCGCATACTTATGAATAATAATGGAACATACACATTTCAAGAACGGTTCGCGAAACTTTTCATTAAATTTTAAAGGTTTTTTCTAGTAGAGTTTTCTTTTGCAGTAAACATTGTCCATTTTGCCTTTCCGATGTCTTTTCCTAATTGCGATGAAAATTTTGAAATAGTAACTGTAACTTTATCCTTTTATTTTTCAAGGTCAAACAACCACTGTTACGTCATGTGCTTGAATACCCTTTATACCTACCAGAAGAAAATAAAAAAGAAATGCTACATTTTTTAAAAAGAGGGGTTTAAAATTTTTATCGCATTTAAGGGTCTGTTTACACCATTTTCCTAAATGCGACAAATTTTATCTCTTAAATGCGGCAATTTTTACAGCTGATATATTAAGGGAAGTTTAAGCATTTTTTCCTTTTTAACACTTTCCAACAAGGTTTAAAAGTGACTTAGGCTTGTCTGTCCCTCTGTCCGTCTGTCGGTCTGTCTGTCTGTCCGCGCTCTAATTCCTGTAGGGACACCCGAAAGTATTCCAAAGCGCTGTGTTCTATGAGAGGTATTGCTGTAAACCATATTTAATACCTTAACTGTATACAAATCTTAGTTAAATTGAATCATGTTATTCAAGTTCACTATCGGATGTTTCATATATAAAATGGAATAAATACCACCACTAGTTTGTACACAGGGATACTCGAAAGTACTCCAAAGCACTACGTTCTATGAGAGGTATTTCTATAAACAAAATTTTAATAACTTTACTTTCCACAAAGTTTAATGAAATTGAAATATGTTATTCATATGCACAAAAGAATGCTTTGCATAGAATATAGCATGATTAGCATCACACAAAAATATTCAATTACATTAAGAGCTGTTCATAAAAATTTGCTATAATTTCAATTTCGTTTACATTAAGCGTTTTTAACATTGTCTAACAATTTTCATCTGTGAATATAATTTCAATTTAAGTATCTGTCTGTTCGCCTGTCCGCGGTCTAGCTCCAGTAAATATTTATGTAATTTGAAACTGATATACGTTATTTAAGTTCACTATCGGATGTTCCCTAATGAAAAAGGAGTTAATATCTCTACTGGTTTGTGTACAGAGGCACCCAAACCTTTTACAAAGCATTGTGTTCTATGAGAGATATTTCTATAAACCATATTTTAATGCCTTTACTGTACACAAACCTCAATGAAATTGATAAATGTCATTCAAGTTCACTATCGGATATTTTATATATTAAATGGAGTAAATACCACCACTGGTTTGGGCACAGAGACACTTGAAAGCAAACCAAAGCATTGCGTTATATGAGAAGTATTTCTATAAACCAAATTTTGATAACTTTACTTTCCACAAAGTTTAATGAAACTGAAATGTGTTATTCATATGCACGAAAGACTGCTTTCTATAGAATATAGTATGTTTAGTATTAGTTTTACAGAGCAACAAAAAAATATTCAGATACATAAAGAGCTATTAAGAAAAGTTTGCTGGAATTGCACTTTCGTTTACATTAAGCGTTTTTAACATTTTCTAACAATTTTTAAGTGTGTATATAATTTCAATTTGTGTATCTGTGTATCTGTTTGTCTGCCCATCTGTCTGTCTTTCGGCGCTCTAACTCCGGTAAATATTTACGGAATATCTTGAAACTAATATATGTTTTACAAGTTCACTATCGGATGTCCCCTATTAAAAATGGAATGAATACCTCTACTGGTTTGTGTACAGGGGCATCGGAAAGTACTGCAAACTATTTTTTTTTTCTATGAGAGGCATTTCTATAAACCATATTTTAATACCGTTACTTTACACAAATCTTAATGAAATTGAAATATGTTATTCAAGTTCGCTATCGGATGTTTCCTATGTGAAATGGAGAAAATATTACCACTGTTTTGTGTACAGGGAGACTTACAAGTATTGCGTTGTATGAGAGGTATTTCTGCAAACCAAATTTTAATAACTTTACTTTGCACAAATCTTAATAAAATTGAAAAATGTTACTCATATGCAAAAAGGAATGCTTTTTATAAATAAAGTATGATTAGTATTAATCTTACAGGGCCACATAAAAATATTAAGTTACATTATGAGCTATTAATAAAAATTTGCTGTAATTGCATTTTCTTTTACAATAAGCATTTTTAACACTTTCTAACAATTTTTAAGCGCGAACATGATTTTAATTTGGTTATCTTTCTGTCCGATTGTCTGTCTTTCTATCTGGCTCTCGTCCCGAGAGTTCTTAAATATTTTCAGAAATTTGAAAAAAATATATATGTTATTAAAGTTCACTATGGAATGTTTCCTATTTAAAATGCCATTAATATGTCCTACACAACGTGTTTGTGTACAGGGAACTTCCAATTCTTTGCGTTTTAGGACAGACATTTTTATAAATCACATCTAAATAACTTTCTACTGTAAAAATTATAAATAAATTGAAATGTATTTTAATATTCTAAAATAATGTTTTGTACAGAGTATGATATGATCAACCTTCAGATTTACAGGGCTACACTACATTATTCAAATACATTAAGGGAAGCAATTATAATCTAACGGCTGGATTTTCTTTTGCATTAAGCCTTTTTAACGTTCTTCAACGATGTCTGAGAGCGGTTTTAAATTGAATTAGTCAATCTGTATATTTTTCTATGCTTCTCTCCTTTGTTTGATAATGCAGGCAAAGAATATTGAAAGTTATACGATACAACAAGCACGTACAATTGGAGAGTATTAATAACCAGTGCGTACTGCATGATTTTTCGTTCTTTTTTTAACACTTTCCAGCAAGGTTGAAAAGTGTCAATGACTTCGGTTTGTCTGTCTGTCCGCAGTCGAACTCCTGTAAATTTTCATGGAATTTCTTGAAACTGATATATCGTATTCAAGTTCACTATCGGATGTTCCCTATTGAAAATGAAGGGAATTCCTCTTCTGATTTGTCTACAGGGACACCCAAAATTATTCAAAGCACTGTGTTCCATGATAGATATTTCTATAAACCGTATTTTGATACGTTTACTTTAAACAAATTTTAATGAAATTGAAATATATCATTTAAGTCCAGTTCCGGATATTCCCCATGTAAATTGAAGTAAATACCATCACTGGTTTGTATACAGGGACATCCGAAAGTATTTAAAAGCATTGCGTTCTATGGAAGGTATTTCTAAGCACCAAATTTTAATGATTTTACTTTGCACAAGTCGTAAATATATATATATTATTCATATGCACAAAAGAATGCCTTCCATAAAATACAATATTATTAGCATTATATTTACAGGGCCACACAAAAATATTCAGATACATTAAGAGGTATTGTTGGAAAATTGCTTGAATTGCATTTTCGTTTACAATAAGTGTTTTTATCACTTTCTAAATGTTTTGAACACTTTCCAATAAAGTTGAAAAGTGTTAATGACTTAGGTTTGTCTGTCTGCCTGTCCGTGCTCTATCTCCCGTAAATATTCATGGAATCAGAGTTACACATACACTACTCAGAAAAGAAGAGTTAAACATGGAGTTACACACTCTGTTATAAAAAGGCAAAGTTACACACACAATTACACACAAACTGTTAATAAAAATGCAGAGTTACACAAACAATTACACACAATTACGCACAAACTGTTAATAAAAATGCAGAGTTACACACACTGCAGCAAAAAATTAGCGGTACACACAGCGTTACACACATTGTCAAAAAAAAAAAAGAGAGATTTACATACGGAGTTACACACACTGTTAATAAAAAGGCGGAATTATACACAGCAAAAAATCAGTGATACACGCAAAGTTACACACATTGATCAAAAAAAAAAAAAAAAAAAAAAGAATTGAACATTGAATTACACACACTGCTAATAAAAAGGCAGGATTATACACAGAGTTACATGCACTGTTAATAAAAAGGCGCTGTTAATAAAGAGTTACACACAGAGTTACACACACAGAGTTAATAAGAAGGCAGAGTTGCACACACACTTTTAATTACGTACAGGGTTACACACACTGTTAGTTACACATAAGTAAAATTACACACGTTGTTTGCTAAAAATCAGCGATACACACAGTGTTACACACACAATGTTAAAAAAAAAAAAACTGTTAATAAAAAACAAAATTACACATGGAGTTACACACACTGTTAATAAGAAAGAAGAGCTACACACACACTGTTAATTGCATACAGGGTTGCACACACAGTGACAGTTTCACATAGCGTTACGTACACTGTTAGAAAAGTTCAGCAATACACACAGAATTACACACACACTGTTAAAAAAAAAGAAGAGTTACATACTGTTAACAAGCAGCAGATTTAGACACAAAGTTCCACACACTGTTAATAAAAAGGAAGAGTTACACACACTGTTAAAGGCAGAGTTGCACATAGAGTTACACAACATTTTATCTCGATATAGTTATGTGGTATTAAGTATTTTATAAACTATAAAAAAAGAACGAAAAATCATGCATTACGCAATGCTTATTAACACTTTCCAACTGCACGTAATTGTTGTATCTTATAACTTTGAAAGTTCTGTACCTACGTTATCATACAACAAACAAACAGTAGTTTTGAAAGGCCTACAGACAGACTAATTGAATTCCTAATCATTCTTAAACACTGTTTGAAAGTGTTAAAAATGCTTAACACAAAGAAACCGTCGCCCTTCGATTGTAATTCCAGCCCTTAATCTATCTGAAAATTTCAGTGTAGCCCTGTAAATTTGAAGGTTAACAAAATCATATTTTATACAAAACATTATTTTAGCAAATTAACAATAAATGCCAATTTCTTTATGATTTTACAGTTGAAAGTACAGTATGAAAGTTCTTTAAATGTAAATTATAAAAATGTATGTCCTAAAATGCAACGCATTGGCATTTTTTGCGCGTTCCTGTACATAAACATGTTGTACAGTACCTATTAATGCCCTTTTTATTTGGGAACATTCAATAGTGAATATGAACAACATATATATTTTTTTAAAAATTCAGAAAATATTTCCGGACGCTAAGTGCGGTACACGGACAGATTGACAAATGGAGATTCGGGCACATAAATACAGAAATTGAAAACACGTTAAGACTTAGACAAGAAAGAAAAACCATGCAGTACCCATTGATTAGTAACACCTTCCAACTGTACGTAATTGTTGTACCGAATAACTTTTAATATTCTTTGCCTACGTTGTGCGGTTGAGACGACAGAACGTCACCACAGTTGTTTTAATTAAGCTGGATCCAGCAAAGTAGAAAGTGGGGACGGTTAAAATCGCTTCGTCGCCAGTGACTCTGCGAAAGTTGAGGTCGAGTTAGCTTTGTGTCGGCAGGGTGCTGCAATGAAAGACTTAGATTTTGAATGTTAGATAAATTAGAAGTGATTTTAAAAGGACGGATTGAAATGAAGAGAGAGGAGGATGTAGGAAGAAGTATAAAATGGCGATGGTTTTAGTAGATGGGAGTGGATGTTGGAGGATATTATAGTGGATGTTGGAGGATATTATAGTGGATGTCGGAGCATATTATAGTGTGGATATCGGAGTATTATAGTGAATTGTTGAAAGTCTTACTTTGGCGAATATTGAGTAGTAGAAATTTAGAGGAGTGAGGAATAAGTCATGATGAGTGTTAGTACGAGTATTTGCTAGCGCTCGTTAAAGTGAATTTCGATCTGTAGGGAATCATCTGATCGAAAGTGAATTCGCAGCAGTGGAGTTACGAGTGCAATCGTCGCTACACCTTCAATTGCTTGCTGGGGTGAGATATTTAAGATAATCTAATTTAATTGTTGATATATATATTTTGATTGAGTAATACACTGACTGAGCTAGTTTAATTGCCAGGCCACCCTCCCCATTAATCTGCTTAAACAAACTTTAGTTATTGTTAATTCAAGACTTGTGTTCTCCTACTTATCCATTTAGTGATCTAATTAAGTTAAGATGGAGTTTGCGTCAACGCAAACTTTACAACGTTATCACACAACAGACAGAAGGATTGAAAAATATACAGATAGACTAATTGATTTTAAAATTACTCTTAGGCATTTTGGAAAGAGTTAAAAAGGCTTAACGCAAAATAAAATGCAGCCATTAAATTATAATTACAGCTTTTGATCTCTCTGAATATTTTAGTGTAGCGCTTTAAATCAGAAAGTTTATCATACCATATTCTATACAAAACATTATTTTAGAATATTAACAATACATTTCAATATTTTTATGATTTTTGCAGTAGAAAGACTTAACTTTCAAAAAATTCTGTCCTAAACCGTAATGCATTGGCATTTTTTGTTGTTGTTGTTGTTGTTGTCCCTGTAAACAAACTAGTTGTACAGGACCTATTAATGTCGTTTTGAATGGGGAACATTCTATAAGGATAATGTTTATAAAAATAACACTCATAAAACACAATGCTTTCGAATGCTTTTGGGTGTCCCTGTACACAAACCAGAAGAGATATTCACTCCATTTTCAACATGGAACATCCGATAGTGAACATCAATAAAATATATCAGTTTCGAGAAATTCCATAAATATTTACAGGAGTTAGAGCGCAGGCAGACAGACGGAAAGACAGATGCACAGATACACAAACTGAAATCATATTCACACTTAAAAATGTTAGAAAATGTTAAAAACGCTTAATGTAAACGAAAGTGCAATTCTAGAATTGTTTTATCAGTAGTTCTTAATATAAATGGATATTTTTGTGTCACCCTGTAAACCTAATGCTAATCATGCTACATTCTCTGCAAAGCATTTTTTTCTGCATATAAATAACATATTTCAATTTCCTAAAACTTCGTGGAAAGTAAAGTTATTAAAATTTGATTTATAGAAATATCTCTCATAGAACGCAATGCTTTGGAATACTTTTAACTGTCCCAGTACATAAATCGGTGGTGGTATTTCCGCCATTTTATACAAGAAACATCTAGTAGTGAACTTGAATAACATATTTCAATTTAATTGAGATATGTCTACAGTAAAACCAATAGAAATACCTCTCATAGAACACAATGCTTTGAAATGCTTCCGGGTGTCCGTGTACACAAACCAGTATAGGTGTAAACTCCATTTTAAATAGGGAACATCCGATAGTGAACTTGAATAACATATATCACTTTGAAGAAATTCCATAAATATTTATGAGATTTAGAGCTCGGACAGACAGACAGGCAGACAAACAGGCGGACAGGCAAATACACAAAACTGAAATCATATTCACCATTAAAAAACGTTAGAATGTGTTAAAAACGCTTAACGTAAACAAAAGTACAATTCTAGCCATTTTTTTTAATAGCTCTTAATGTAACTGGATATTTTTGTGCCACCCTGTAAATCTAATGCTAATCATGCTATATGCTGTGCAAAGCATTCTTTTGTGCATATAAATACCATATTTAAATTTCCAAAAACTTCGTGGAAAGTAAAGTTATTAAAATTTGATTTATAGAAATATCTCTAATAGAACGCAATGCTTCGGAATACTTTTGAGTGTTCCTGTATATAAATCGGTGGTGGTATTTCCTCCATTTTATACAGGAAACATCCAATAGGGAATTTGAATAACATATTTCAATTTCATTAAGATATGTCTACAGTAAAGGTATGAAAATATGGTTTATAGAAATACCTCTCATAGAACACAATGCTTTCGAATGCTTTTGGGTGTCCGGTACACAAACCAGTAGAGGTATAAAGTCCATTTTCAACAGGGAACGCCCGATAGTGATCTTGAATAACATATTTCAATTTCATTAAAATATGTCTACAGTAAAGGTATGAAAATATGGTTTATAGAAATACCTCTCATAGAACACAATGCTTTGAAATATTTTCGGGTGTCCCTGTACACAAACCAGTAGAGGTATAATATTCACCCTTAAAAAATGTTAGAATGTGTTAAAACGCTTAACGTAAACGAAAGTACAATTCTAGCCATTTTTTTTTAATAGCTGTTAATGTAACTGGATATTTTTGTGCCACCCTGTAAATCTAATGCTAATCATGCTATATTCTGGGCAAAGCATTCTTTTGTGCATATAAATACCATATTTAAATTTCCAAAAACTTCGTGGAAAGTAAAGTTATTAAAATTCGATTTATAGAAATATCTCTCATAGAACGCGATGCTTTGGAATACTTTTGAGTGTCCCTGTACATAAACCGATGGTGATATTTCCTCCATTTTATACAGAAAACATCCTATAGTAAACTTTAATAACATATTTCAATTTCATTTAGATATGTCTACAGTAAAGGTAAGAAAATATGGTTTGTAGAAATACCTCTCATAGAACCCAATGCTTTGAAATACTTTCGGGTGTCCCTGTACACAAACTAGTAGAGGTATGAACTCCATTTTCTATAGGGAACGTCCAATAGTAATCTTGAATAACATGTATCAGTTTCAAGAAATTCCATAAATATTTACGGGAGTTAGAGCGCGGACAGACAGACGGACGGACAGACAGACAGACGGACAGACAGACAGACAAACTGAAGTCATAAACACTTTTCAACCTTGTTGGAAAGTGTTAATAACAGTTTTCAACCTTTTTTGGAAAGTATTAATAACATTAAAGTAGCTCCTATGCATTAAATGCATTATCGCATTTAGGGAGTGTGAACATCGCATTTAGGATATAGTACCTTAAATGCGACAAAAATTTCCTAAATGCGACGCTGGTATATATTTTCATAAATTATTGAAATTTTTTTAATTTCTTGAAAAAAATTGACACAAAACACTAGTTTAGAACTATGAGTATAATATTCAACATTTTTTCTTTCTTTACGTAATTATTTGTTTACTAAAATGTCATAAGTTTCCTAAATGCGATAAACTTACCAAAAATCACGTCGCATTTAGGCACAATGACCTTATTAGATTAATTTTCGTTCAAGTCGGCAGTGTAAACAAACAAGATGGAAGTACCATTTTATCCATTAAAACTTTAACCACGAGAGAGTTTAGAGAACCAACGATAAACAAATTAAGAAAATAATTATTTGTAGTCACTCACTTTCATAAAAAAAAAAAAAAAATGTGAATGATTTGTATTAATGTGATGTTATGTGCAAGGACGTAGACAAAGGGACGGTCCACTCCCCCTCCCACAGAAATAAATGATGAATGGTTGTTTTCGTGTAGTCTCAAGTATAAAGCAAACATTGCTGCCTAAAAAGATGTTTAAAAAATACTAACCCACATACAAATAATTTTTTAAAACTCACAAATTCAGTTTAAGAGATTTTCCCATTATGTCCTTTTTTTTTCTATATTTAAACTCTAGAGCGTCTTAAAACCCATTCTCCCTTAATCTTGCTATATTTTTTCGCTTAATTTCATCCACCTTCGTACTATAGCTATAATATATTACCCTGCGTCATGAATTCAATTTTTTTACTTTCTTCCGTACTCAACAGAAGAAAGCATTGGATTCATAAAAAATTTCAACTTCCAGTTTTCGATGGATTTACATGTTTTGCGATATCTAGAACATGATTGACCATTTTTAGAAAATTTTAGAAAATGCCTATCTGTGTGTGAGCAAAATTTTGTTCCAATTGTATCTCAGGAACTATTACACTGCACAGAATTGCATGTAAACTTATATGCAATTGCACCAGGACATAAAATAGTTCTTATTGCTTTTTGGTGATAATCGTCCATCAAGTGGCGTTCCAATCCGGATTTTTCTAAGTTCTTAACTTGGTGATATAAACCGAAATTTCTTATACACGTACACAATGAAAATTATTTTTAACGAATCATTAGGAAATTAAAAAGATTTGTTTATAATAGTAATAATCAAGTAGAAAAAAAAAAGAAAAAAAAAAAAAAACTGACATACAGGAGCGACGCTTTTCTCCTGGGGATAAGTCCCCTCCGAGAGGGCAAATTTTCGATATGGGCACCTTTTTAAAAAATTTCGTCAATATCTTTAAAACGAATAATTGAACTATTGATCTGTGATACTTTAAATAAAAGTTTTTTTTTTTTTTTTTTAATTTTAATAAAGTTATTTATTTTGAAGAAATTTGTATAGAAAAATATAGAAGAAAAATTTGCGTGCAAGAGCCGATTAACAAGAGGCATTCGGGGCATGTGACCTGAGTAGCCGAAGGCCATAAAAATGGCCCTGAAAATACCATTTTGCTTTTTACGACTAAAAATAAAAATAAATGGTGACATAATGTAATTTCTGCCATATTAGTCCTATAAACAGGTATATCTATATATGTGCTGATTGTGCTGATTGGTGCACAGAGCAAGAGGGAGACGGGCCCACGAAAATATGTGTTCCTCGGGGCCTATCATGAAGTTAATCAAGGCCCGTTTGTGTATGCGTATGGGCTTTTCTTTGTGTGTGCGTGTGTATATTATTATATCATTCTCTTTCGGTAACTTCCCTCTGCAATTTATTCACCGTGAAGCTATTTGGAGTCGAGTTATGCTTATAAAGGTGATTTGCCTACTGCCCCGCCCCGGGGGAAACGGGAGAGGGGAGGTATTTCACAAAATCCCGTCTTGTGTCCCGTCAGGGTCCTAAAACCAACTTGTTCACAATTTTTTTTATCTTTATCTCCCATAGAATAGCCACGGCTATGTTGAGTCAGTGATCAGTGAATCTGTGAATTTACTCTTTTATATCTATAGATTATACTATAGAACAGCGTTTCCCAACCCATGGGCCGCGGCCCACAAGTGGGCCTCGGGCAGTGCGGTACTGGGCCGTGGAATATTGAGGTCAAATAACAGTTTTTCAGGACGATTCACTAGTGAGATGTGGTGTTACTCAAGATTCCCGTGGTCCGTAGTAGTCAATAAGGAAAACGCGTTGGCTGTTGTTCAGGTATTTCACCTGATGAAATCCAATTGATCAGAAATCCCTTTGAAGAAAATTACCTAAAAAAATTGAAATTATCTTAAAGAGTGGAAGACACGTTAATAGAATTATCATGTGACCAGATTCTAAAATCGCTTTTTAAAACAACACCATTGGTCACGTTTTGGATAAATGTTTGGCAGGATTATCCAGCTATTGCAAAAATTGTACTGAGACACTTGATGGGCTTTTCAACAATTTATCTATATGAACGAGCTTTTTCAACTTTAGTTTTTTTTAAAATAAATATAGTAATAAATAGAATATTGAAAGGGATTTGAGGCTAAAACTATCTAGTTTCAATACAGATATTGACTCACTCGTGGAGGACAAACAATGTCAAAAATCTCATTAAGTTTTTTTTTTTTTTTTTTTTTTTTTTTTAATCACTTGTTTTTGAAATTTATTACAGAGGTAACAGCTAAGTAAATACAATAAAGTTATTACTATTATTATTATTATTATTATTATTAATTCTTCTTGTACAGTATCTTTTACTAATTACTGATATATCTGCCCAGTATATACATACTATACATATAACATATATAGATGTATATTTGCTATTATATTTTTTACTTGTATATTAAGTAGTTAGTGGGCCTCAAAGTCTTTTTTATAAAGTTTGTGGTCCGTACAACTAAAAAGGTTGGGAACCGCTGCTATAGAATATTAAGATTTCTAAAATAAAGGCGCTTCCTTCCTGCTGTCGCTGAAATTAGATTCACAGTGGAAGACAATCAGTATCCTGAGTAAAGAATTTGCTTTCGTTTGTTTATTAAAATAAAAATATAAATATATTTACACCAAATTTTCGCTATACTGATCAGATATAATAAAATATTTGAAAGAAATGAAATAATTGTTAAAATATTAAAACCAAATTCAGTATAAATAGATGACATAGCTTTTAAAAAAATATTTAAATCAAAACAGTTAAAATCTTTAAATATATATATATATATATATATATATATTAAAACTTTTTTTTAAAACAAATATGGACGCAAATAAATGACGAAATTATTCAGTTGTTTCTTAATAAAATTAATGACATCAACTAATATTAATGGTATTTATAGGCAATAATAGTTTTGTGTCAATATCTTAATGGCGACAATGAATATTCATATCGTAGCAGCGAATAAAGATATGGTATGACGATCACGCAGTGTCTCAGTCATATCAGAGTCTCATATCACGCATGCGTCATTGCTTAGCTGTTAATCGATTCCCGATAAAGCAAGATCATGATCAGAAAAGGCGATAACGAATATTCAGATCGTAGCTGTGAGTAGCGATTTCAGATTAAATCAATGTCTAGCATCACGCATGCGTTATACGTGTATCATCCACTCTCCTTCGTATCAGCGATTACCGGCTTTCACGGAGTGAAACGTTGGGCTCACGGAAACTGATATGGTCGCTCGCAGTACGTTCGCAGCTGAGTTCCTGATAATCGTGGCGCTTGCGATATATCGCCAACAGAAATATTTCGATATCGGTTTCAAATTGCATGGTTTTAAATCGATGTTTCGCGATGTATCGATGTATCGCCCAGTCCTACTAGAGACTGCATTAAACAAAATGAAACGAATATATATTTTTTGTAATAGAGATAGTCAACTGCGGGAAAAAAATTGTGTATGTAGGAGCCTCGCCTCCCCCCCTAGGGGGGGGGGAGAGTTCCCCCTCGAGGGGAGTAAATTGTGGTTATACCCCCATTTCGCCGACACTAAAATTTCCTACACCTTTCGTTGACAAATTCCCCCAAAAAGGGAAAATCATCATTATCGGATCAACACCTGTTTCGCCGACAGTGATTGTGTCTGCGAAACGGGGGTATAACAAACATTTGTCAAGCGCATGGAAGAAATGTGTAGTTTGAAGGCAATAATCTTAAAAAACTTAGAAGCTAAGATACAGAAAATATTGGGAAATAAATAGGCTATACCCAGAGTTTGAAATTAGAATGCGAAAAACAGGCGTCAATGACCCTTAATTATTACTTCTATTACCCGACTACCGCAGGTAATGGAAGTATTGTACTCGGTCGTGGAGAATCTTCTGAATATCATATCTCTTAAACTAATAAGGATAGAACTACGAAACTTCAGAATTGAGACAGATCTGGTGTACAGATGAATTTTCTAAATTTTGGTGAAAATTGGAAAAACGGAAGTGGGACATCCGAAACCGGAGGTAGGGTCGTAAGTCCGTATCTCGAAAACGGCTTTAACGATTTTCTTCAAAACTAGTGCATAAACATTCTATTAGATGTCCTATCGATTGATATAGTTGGTTAATTCAAGAAAATTGATAGGCATCCTGTATAAATAGCTGAATTTCAGGTAGTGCAAGTGTGTTCCTTTCAAAACGGCTGTATGGGTTTTTTTCAAACTTTTCATATTAACTCTCTTTTAAATATTCTTTTGTATGTAATTGTTGTTTTCCGGTCAACAATTGAATATGCCAAGTTTTGGTAAAATTCGGTATCTCAAAAACGGCTCTAATGATTTTCTTGAAAATTGTTACATAAACTCATTTAGATGTCCTTTCTCCTGCTTTACGTGGTTATTACAAGAAAACTAATAGTCTTCCTGATCAGATAGCTTAGTTTTAAATCGCGGAAATCGATTTTTTTTTTTTTCTATGTAGACTCTGTTTTATATGTCTTTACGCGTGTATTAACTTTCTCTTATTTGGAAAATTTTTAGTTGTGTATTTCATTAGGTCAATTCTATGCCTTCTGATCACATTATCTCCAAAATGGGCATATTATATGTGTAATAGTGGGTAATGGAAGTCATGTGGTTGTTTCCCACCAGATTTTTTTTTTTCTTAGTCGCCAAAATGATCTACTCAGACATAATTGTTAATTTTTTTAATAGGATAAGACTTAGTTTATTATTATTATTATTTACTTAAATAATAAATACAAGCACAAAAGTTAATATGAATATATTTATATTTAAATAAAATAAAAATAAAAAACTTCCGTAAAACAGAATAAACAGTAGAATTTCTTTTTAATTACCTGCTGGCCAACTCATTTCTAAATACATTCGAATTCCAAATATTAACATCTTCAAGCAAAATAAGAACTACTAGAAAATATTAAATTATGTATATATATACATATATACATATTTTTTCTTTTCGGTTGTTTTAATTATTAATTTTTACTTTCAGTTTTATAGACCCATATTTGATTAAATTAATTCAGTATTTCAGAAATTATCATGATAACAATTTTTTTTATTATAAATTGATAAACTAAGAAATAACAATAGAAAATTAAAAAATAAATAAATTGAAATATTACTTTATTTATTTATTTATTTATTTATTTATTTATTTATTTATTTTAACAACAGCATTTGTGTGATTTTTTACTTGCTGGTTTTGATTGAGCTTATGAATCTATGTGTTTAAACTGATAATATAAGAATTTTTTTAAGATAATAAAAAACAAGGATTTTGAAAATTTCAGTAGACTTCAAAAATCTGATGATCATGACCAATGCAAACAATGAAATTTATAATAAAGCTCAAAGAAGAAAAATCATGATAGAACTTACTTCAATGGTGTTATTTTAGAAATGGAATCTAATGAGATAAGGAAAGTTAATTTTAAGCAAGGTCTAGGTCTTGAAGATAACTATCTAAATTCTTTTAACCCAATAATATTTGTGCTTAAACACACACATGACACATACACACAGAGAGAAAGAGAAAAAAAAAAAAAAGAATCCATAGACTGAAAATATAAATAAGTAAATTATTTGTCTTTACCTAAACTGTAATAAAATTTGCAAATTTATAATACAATTATTCTTATACTAGCAGGCTATGCCCATCGGTTCAACACCTGTTTCGCCGACAGTGAATTTCCTTTCCACTTGTTTTCCTCATAATTATAAGACAAATACCTAAATAGCTGAAAAGGGAAGTTTGAATGGGAAAAACAGGGGGGTAGGAGATTTTTTGTCGGCGAAACGGGATTACACCTAAATTTTCATGATGGGTATCTTTCAAAAGAGCTCGCCAATACCTTTAAAACGAATGGTTGAACAATCGATCTGCATCGATTTTTTTCATTAATATATATATATATATATATAATAAAATAATGTAATATTGAGAATAAATTCAACATTTTTTTGGATATTTAGTGTTACACTACTTCTCTAATATGGAAATCGTCTGCATTATGATGGAAGATAATTTTTTTAAGTAATAATTTTAATAAATTATTTTTACTGGGTGAATTTGTATAGGAAAATATCGGAGAAAGTCGTGTGGTGGCCACAACACACGAGTTATTTGTTGTTAGTGGATGTGCTTCACTAATAATATTTTATCATTTCCAGGAAAGCTGTTCGGGAATTAAAATAAATTCCTCATAGAGATATGGTAAATAATGTATATTTTAAGCTAAATATTCATCGCTTGTTTTTTGTATATGTACACGTTTTGAGGCTCCCTGATTACCGTAGTCAAGTTTTTTAACGTCTGATATTTGTCTCTGTCTCTTAGAGTGACTTATAAACGAATAATTTTAGGAGATCCAAATATTGTATTTTGAAGTTAATATAAGTTTGTTGCTGGAAAAGTTTGATCAAGATTGATAAGTTTCAAAGAATGTTGCGTGTGAAAATTGTCTGTATAATTTAAAGTAAACTTTTAATTTTAATAACAGAATAAAATTCTATATAAATGTAGGTGCATTAATGAAACGGAGGGTTGAGGGGGTGGTAGCCCTCTCACACAGAACTAATTATCATATAAAACACTTCCGAAGCCTAATTTGAATTGTTTAACATAAGTTTACATGACAGTACTCGTTATCTTGCCTCTTAATCTCCAATCTGTATTTATAGTATTAAATTTCAAGGTAAGAGAAAGTCGTGTGAGTGACACACCAGCTTATTTTTTAATGAATTCATATTCTTGAAAATGCTAAAACTTCTACAAATATTTAAGAAAGGACTTTTTTTTAATGTTTAATAGAACCTACTTAAAAGAAGTAGGATGGATTTTGCAATATCTATAAAAGGAAAAATATTAAATACAAAAATATAACAAAAATTATTTATTTTTTGCAACTTTTTTACATACACATGTAGTTTTTAATTTAAAAAAAACTAATTAATAAATTTCAAAATCCATCCCTTATTCTTTTAAGTAGATTCTATTAAACACCCACAAAAAGTATTGTTTTTCTTTAAATATCTGTAGTTCTAGCATTCTCAATATCATTAATTCTTGAAAAAAATGAAAAGTAAGAAAACGAAATTTTAAGATAATGTATCAAAAACCGTAAGAAATGATGCCTGTATTATTTTTATTTTATTGAAGAAACCTAATATAGTTCAATTTATAAATATTAAATGGAAATATAAGCTTTTATATGAAACTTTGAATGGTGTCCCCCCTTCCCCCCCCCCCCTGGTGACTGGTGGTTTCATATAAAAGCTTTAGAGTTAAAATGTTTAAAAGTTTAAAAGTTAAAATGGTGTTTTTATTTTATATCTTTTGAAACAATTGAAATAAAAAATACGACGTCAGCTAGATTTTGCCTTATTAATAAGTGCACCAATTTTTGATAAAATCTAATGACCTGGACTAAAAATCCGGACAGATACAATGACAAACATTCGGCTTTTTATATTTTAAATAAAAACAAAAATTTTTGCACGTTCATTCAAGGTGATAGATAAAAAATGGTAACAACGAAAAGTTGCCGCTTTAAAGAAATAGTCGTACTAATAATGAAAATGCTCATATTGTTTAGTTTAAAGAAAATAACAATTAATGGCAGGGGAATGACATCAAAACTAAATTTTTTTAAAAAATATTTATATATATATATATATATAAATAAAAAATCACCGTAATTCTTCAGGTGTTAGTTTTGGAGATTTTTATAATAATTTAAATCGCAACCATATCACAAACATATTAACATTAACTTCACTTTTAGACACTAGATTTGTGTTAAGATAAAGGTTAGAAACACACAGGAAAATGACATTTCTTAGACAAAAAAGAAAAAAAAAAAATCTAAGTATTCTATATTTATAGGGGGGGGGGGGGACTTTTTTTAATCCAGGGGTGACCAAAATGTGCAGTCCTGGGGCCGTGTGTTAGCCCTCATTTGTTATGTGTTAATTTAACGTCAATTAAGACATAAATGCTAATAATAATAATAATAATAAATTTGTTTTGACCATTCGAAGTAAAAACACCAAGTATGGTAAATGCTAAAAAAAAGCATTAAATGAAAAAAGTGGTGTGGTATAAAACCGATTGTCTATGTAAGAGATGTAAACCTGCGTGCAGTTCCTCCTGTGTGGAGGGGATATTTTTTCTGAGAGTTCCAAGACTATATTCATACAATTTCTGGAGAAGACCACGGAAAACTCTAAACATCTAGGACGCAGAGCGTGACGTAGTTTCCAATAAAATTTTGTCCGTATATCAGCTTTAAAAGAAAACATTAAGTGAAGAAAACAGAATCGAATATCGCACTGATTATTATTAAAAAGAAAAAAAGAGAGATATTGTTTTAATTATTATTATTATTATTACTTATGGATATTTATAAATGTTTAATTATTCCATTGTTTTTATATGCGTTATTTTTGAGGAGAACAAGGAAGTTGTCATTTCGAGAATATGGCCCATATACATGCATATTATTTATACACGCATATTATTATTTATATATGAAAGTTATATTACATCTCTGTATTTCTTAACTGAATTATAATTTTAAGATAAATTTAATTATCATTTCTTATATTTTGATTTGATGCTGTCTCTAAGCTCTTCGTATTCATGAAATTACGGATCTTGACCGTAAGACGTACCAGTAAGTGAATATTTCTACAACATTACGCAATGGGGTGACATCATGAAAAAGGATGTCGCAGAAAATACTTTTTTATCTCAGCGATACGTCATTATTGGTCAAACAATTCATCTTCTTGTTTGATCTTTTCTTTTTTATTGTGACAAAAATACATATTTTGAGCATTAATGTATTCTATGGAAGTACTTGATGCTGTTATAAAAACAAACAGGTTTACAAGAGAGATAATAGCTTTTATATATTTTTTTAGGCAGAAATTCGATTAGATTAATTTCATTTATAATTTGTTTTGACACAAAAAGAATAACTGTACCAACCAACCATCCGACGACGGAAATAGAACTTCCTTTACTACTTTTCCGGCCTCTTAGCATCCACCAAAAAACATTTAACTACCAGTAACAGCAGTAACTCTTTTGAGTAAATTCGTCATGGAATTATACTGTATGGGAAATATGGCTCATCTTCTGATAATGTCAGTTTTGTGGATAGCCTACCTCAGTGGATCTTCAGGTGAGAGATTCATTTTCTTAAATAGTTAAAGAGGAAGTGTTCTCTTCAGCAATAAATTAGCTGTGGTATACAGTTGCTTAATTCTGTGAAAAAATAGTATATTCTGGCTACCACAAGACTTTTTTCTATATTTTCCTATACAAATTCACACAGTAGAAATAATTTATTAAAACTATTATTTATTAAATTATCTACCATGATGAATGTAGACAGTTTTTATCTCAGAGAAAATTGATACTAAATATCCAAAGAGAGACAGTTTTATTCGCTATGAATATTTATTCTCTTAAAAATTGCGTTTTTTAAATAATTTTCTCCCGTATCAAGTTTTGTACAGTATGCCATGGAAGTTGAGATATAGCCTTTCCGTTCTCGGGGAAAATTGCAGTATAGAAGTGCTATCTAGTAGCCGGTATGCATCCAAATTGAATCAGCATAATGTATCATAATGGTCTTCTCACATATCAAGTTATGTTTGATTATACGCAATAGAACCTGCGATATAGTCTTCACTTAATTTGGGAAAATCGCTGTACAGCAGCACCACCTGCTGAGCGATTAACACCAAAAATTGTCAGTCACTAATTTAGGTTTAGGTGCATCTACATATAAATTTATATAAAATTATGTTCAGTAGCTCCTGAGATATAGCCTTCTTTTAAATAGTAGGAATCACTGTATAGCAGCGCCACCTGTTGAGCGATTGACACCAAAAGTTGATAAGCACTAATACAGGTTCAGGTACACCTCTATATAAATTTATATGCAATCTGTTCCTGAGATACAGTCGCCACAAATTTTTGTCGCACACACATTTTGTCTGTGGATTTCTCAAAACGTGTAAATCAATCAAAAACCGGAAATCGAAAATTTTTACCTACCCAATATTTTTTACAACTGAATATGGAAGAAAGTAAAAATAGATCATGAATGTTTATGTTAGTCGCTACTTTTTTTCGCAGAAATATCGATGTCTCATTTTTCTTGGAAGAATAATCAGCCGAGAGATAAATAAGAAAAAAAATAAGACTACCTTAGTGTGTTTTCTTAGAAAAAAAAAAAAGACGTCTTTAAATTTACTACTTGTAGAGTGTTATTTCTCTAAAGTAATTAATCTAATATTCTGCTGGCTTTAAGGAAAAAAAAAAAAAAAAACAGTATTTATAACTTTTTATAAAAACTGTTTTCGGTTTCATGTTCAGAGCTCTCTTCTAAATTAAATTATTCTAAAATTTTTAATTAACAAACGATATAGAATTTTACGTGTAAACTTCCTATATCTTTTCTTAAAAAATATGTCTATTTCTCAAATTAAAAATTGCATTAACGTTTTTCATTTATTACTTTCTTCTATATTCAATAGAAGAAATTATTGGATTCGTAAAAGTTTTCGACCTCAGGTTTTTGATGGATTTACACGTTTTAAGAGGTATATAACACGATTTGACCATTTTTAGAAAATGCCTGTCTGTCAGTGTGTGTTTGTGGCAAAATTTTGTGGCAACTGTATCTCAGGTACTACTGCACAGAATTTCATACAAATTGGTATGTAGTTACACATTGACATAAATTAGCGCCTATCAACTTTTGGTAAAAATTGTCCAAAAGCTTGCGTTGCCATCTCGCTTTTTCTAAATTTTTAACATGGTGGTATAGGACAAAATTTTGTATAAATGCGCATGAAGAGAATTATTTTTTAATAATCATTATGAAAATTAAAAGAATTATTTGTAATAGAGATGGACAACTGAGAAAAAAATTGTGTATGTAGGAGCCTCGCCTCCCCCCTTAAGGGGGGGGGAGTCCCAATTCGAGGGGAGTAAATTTTCATGATGGTTATCTTTCAAAAGAGCTCGCCAATACCTTTAAAACGAATGGTTTAACCATCGATCTGCGATAATTTAAAATAAAGTTATCGATTTTTTAAATTTTTAGCATTTTTTATTTATTTTTTAATGTGATGTTTTGACAACAAAATTGATTTTTTTTTGGATATTTAGTGTTATACTACTTCTCTAATATGGAAATCGTCTGCATTATCATGGAAGACAATTTTTTTAAGTAATAATTTTAATAAATTATTTTTACTGAGCGAATTTGTATAGGAAAATATAGAAGAAAGTCATGTGGTAGCCACAACATACTAGTTATCTTTTTAAAATCGCATCGTAGTATTTAAAAAAAAAAAAAAAAAAAACAGGTCTCGTGATTTTTTTTTTTTTTTAGTAAATTATGTTGAAATTTTACTTTATGGAAAATATGGCTAATCTTCTGACAATGGCAATTTTGTGGATAGCCTGTCTGAGTAGAATTTTAGGTGAGAGATTCAGATTCTTTATTATTAAATGGGAAACGCTCTGTGCAACAATTAATTACCGATAATATACAATTGCTGACTCTTGTGAAAAAAAAAAAAAAAAAAAAAAAAAAAATCACAAAAGGTTATGCTAGTCACCATTTATTTCTTAGAAATCTCGATGTTTTTTTCTTGGAAAAGTAATCAATTTGGAGATTAAAAAAAAAAAAAAAAAATGGAAATCCCCTGCAAGCTTTCCTTCATACTCAAATTAGCTTACACTACTGATGTAAGAGAAAGAAAAAATGTTAGTTTTTACTCTTTCATAACATAATGGAGTTTTTGTATAAATATTTAATCTTTTTCTTTCTCTCTCTCTCTCTCTCTCTCTCTCTCTCTTTTTTTTTTTTTTTTTGAAGTTTTCTCTAGTTTCCAATTTCAAAATTAAAGTGAGGTTTCCACTTTGTCACTCTAATGACATCGAAAAGAAAATATATATTTTCATTTACGTTTTTAAGTAATTGCTTTTTTTATCCATAAGGCTGGTTGGTTGTGGGGATTAGGGTCGACTGACTATTCTAGGGTCCTAGACCAGAGGGGAAGTGATCTCCGTGGGGGGTCTTTCTAAGGGGTCCTAGCCCGTATTTATGCATGTTTCGGAGAAAACCAAGAAAAACTCAGGACGGCTAGGCCGACGAGCGCGACCTGGGATCGACCCCGGCACCTCATGTCTACCAGCTTTGAGCGCAGTTACCGCTCAGCCGTTGGTAGGCTTATCCATAAGGTTTGAGAGAGGTTTTAGATTTTCAAATATCTACCAAATAGTTTCTTAAATGCATTGTGAAAAAAAAAAAAAATCTATTTTCTAAAACTACCAAAAATTACAGTAAAATTACATCTCAATCTATCAAAAGTTTTTTTTTTTTTTTTTTTTTTTTTTTTTTTTACCAGATAAAATCTGTAAATATTAATATAAAATTTGTCCAGCAGTTGTATTTTTACTTTCCGAACTTACACACGCAAAAAAAGTATTATAATGACAAAAATCCGACTTTGAGATTTTGGTGTATTTATACGTTTTAAGGTCTCCTGAATTAATTTTATTTTCTACTTTTACGATGATGTATATCTATATGTGTGTGTGAGTGCAGGGTTTAGCTTGGCAAAAAAATTTCTTTTAGCATTTTAGCTAAAGCAGTATTAATGCACAAGCAGTATTTTAGCATTTTTGAAAATTAATTTAATTGTTTGGATACTATAGATTTCTTTTTGTTAATTTAAATTATTTAAAGTCCGATAGCGTCTAAATACTTTATTCAATTGAGCTGAAAAATTATGTATGTTATAACGTCACCGTTGAGCGACCTGTATGGATTTTGGTGAATCTAGAACTTATTGTTTTTTACAGGTACAAAAATAAATCTTCTTTATCATTATACCTTATGGGCTCAAATTATTTAAAGTGCGATAGCGTCTAAACGCCTTATTATAATGAACTGAAAATTTGTATACATGTTATAGATCACTGTCGCCCGATCTGTATAGATTTTGATGAATCTAGTACTTATTGATTTTTACAGTGAAACAACGAAATATTCTTTATCATTATGATCTAATGGTCTCAAATTATTTGAATTGCAATATCGTTAAACAACACGCTATTTGGGTAAAAATACTCAAACACTCTATTACAATTTTCTCTTTTATTTACTTGACGACATTTATTACTTTAAATTGCTAAAATAACCGTTAATTACTTAATGTTCAGAAAGTCATGTAAAGTCTCTCCAGATTGTTTTTACTGCTTTGTATACGGAGAACTTTTGGTATCAAAGCAGGATTGCGAAGTACTAAGTAAGTAGCAGAAGGAAGCGTGCTTCCATGGTTGAGAGGATGGATGGATGGTTGGGTTTTTACGTCGCACTAGTGCTGCGCAGATGGGCAATTCCGCGGTTGAGAGGTAAAATCGTCGTCTGCCAATACCTAGTTCGAGCTTGGCTGGCCAAACAGGAAAATTTTATCTAATGCGAGGATTTTTTAATATTTTTTTTTACACTGTGCCCTATGGGAAAAAATCTGTTGCCTAAGAATATTTATTATATTATGTTGTTGACAGAAATTTTCTGTAATATAACAGTTTTTTTTTTTTTATACAGTGTAATCTGAGCCAGTCAAAAACGCATTTTTATTTTTTATTTATTTAATTATTTATTATCTGAAACAAAAAATTATATAAAGTAAAAACATAGATGCAACGTAAAACCAAAAAAAAAAATCTTCGACGACTTGTACGCTAAAAAGAAAAAATTGAATAGCATATAGCTGTTTCGATTGCATCTAGCATACAGTCTTTAGTTCGTGCATCTTCATATTTACTGAAGACGGTACGATAAATGGTACCGAAAGAGTTGTCAATTTTTCTCTTTACCGTTCAAAAGGTTGAAGATTTTTTCTGGTTTTTAATTATCCAGCGCCTAGTCTCCTTTTAATGTAGATGTAATGTATTTAGTTATAACGTATTTTTATGTAATATAAAAACAAGGATGTGAAGTATTCAGTTAAAAATATTTTGGTGTAACGTAAAAACAATTTAAAATGCTTGAGCTCTAAGCTGTCTAGACGGAATCTAGACAAGTTCATTTATGTCAGTCTAATAAATAATTACACATCATTAATGGGATGGTGGAATTAATTTTGAGAAGAACGAAAAATGTCCTGGCCAGGGTTCGGTTCGTATAACTGCGGCGTTTTGACAAAATGTACACATAGGTTCGATTGTGCTCTCCATCAAAAGTGCGAATAGATGGCGTCGAAGGTTTATTAAAAAACAAGAAATAGCAATTATTTTTAGAATTCGAGAGGTGAGTTTCAAATGGTCACCGAACAGTCAGTCATGCTCTGGCAACCCAAATAAATTACAGCAAGTTTTTTTTTTTTTTCCGATAAAGCTGAATTTTGTAATGTTCTTTAGAATTTCTTTTCCAATAACTTGTATAGCTGGTGGGGGGAAACTTAACACCCATCTTATTTCGTTATTAACCCCTTAAGAGGGGACAATACCTAATCCCGCGGACAGCCGTGGCCAATGTTATTCTATGGGAAAATTTGTTGCGACAATTACACATTACCTAATGTATATTTTTTAATTCTGTTTTCGCAGTCAGAAAATTCACACCGTTAAATGAGTACTCATTTTTAAAAAAATCATTTTTTTTTTTTTTTTTTTTTTTTTTTACATTTTAATTTTGAGTTCAAAAATGCGATTTTTCACAAAATGAATTTTTCTTATTTTCTTGTCGCAAAATGAAATACTAAAATTTTAAAAAATCAATTTTTGGAAAACAAGAACTAATTTAACGCTTATGAATTTTCTAAATGTGAAATCAGAATTGAAAAATATTCATTAAGTAATGAGTAATTATGTAAACAAATTTTCCCATAGAATAACATGGGCCAAGGCTGCCGGCGAGATTAGGTATTGTCCGCTCTTAACTGCCCCGAGCGTATATATTCGTCTCTCTATGCCGATGCGTTAACTGCCCCGGGTGTATACACGTCTTGCCAAAGTATGATTCTTTGTGTTATGCAGCTACTTGTGAAACTAGTCTCACATCTTTGGAATGCAATTAAATGAACGTGACAGTGTTTTCGAAGGATTTACTTATTTCAGAGAAGATGAGGGGGTGGGAGGAATCGGAAAGCAAATGTTTCTAGAACAATGAACGCATAACTACACGCGCATGTAGAAAAATGGTGGCACTGGGAACCGAATCTCGTAATTTTTCGTCGGCAGGTAAGGGGTTAATTGATGCAGAAAACTGTAATAGATATTATTCGATAGTGAAATTATGTATATTTACAGAGTTATTTTTTCTGTATGCAGCAGAAAAAGTATTGGATTCGTAAAACTTTTTATCTTTCATTAGGATTCTGACCAGTATCATAAATGATAATCCAAATATAGTCAAATTTCTTTACAATGAGAAAATAATCCTCATAATACAATACCATGTTAATGTAAAATTTTACCCTACACTGCCATGTTAAGAAAATCTTTTAGAATAACTTAATAAGTTTTTACAATGGAATATTGATAATTTTTATTGTGTATGCCACTATCGTAAATGATATGTTAAAACTAGTCCTACTTATTCATGATGAAAATAATTTCTATAATGGAAAATTATTCGAGTGTTTGCTTTTTATTATTCAAAATTCATTATCATTATGGCCTATAGACTGAAATTATTTAAAGTGCGACAACGTCTAAATACCTGAGTCGATTGAGCTTTAAATTTATATTATATACATGTTATAAGTAACCGTCGCACGAAATGTATACATTTTGGTGAATCTAGCATTTATTGGCCCCTTACATGGGCCCTTTACAAGGGCCCAACGAAGTTTGCCTCCTTTAATGACATACGTGCTCCAATTGTTTGAAGTGTAATAGCGTTAAATTAAACAACATTTTATTTGGAGGGGGGGGGGGAGGGGAACTCAAACATACTGTTATAATTTCCTCTTTTGTTTATTTAACGACTTCTTTTGCTTTAATTTATTTATACAAACGTTCATTACTTAATGTTTGGAAAGTCGAGTGGAGTCACTCCAGATTTTTTATTTATTTATTATTTTTTCCCTTGCACAGGAGCGCTAGTATCATATTCAATTCCATGAAAGAAATTTCAACCCGGTGGGAAACAAGATTTTATGTTTACGATTATATTTTAAAAAGATAAAGCAATCATAGAGTTTTATCGATAAGCAAGTTTTCCTTTCTTTCATTCGCTTTTATTTTTATTTATTTTGTTTAATTAAGAGGTTTATCAACATTTCCGGGAAAAAAATATTAATAAAATTTATAGTTAAACTTGCTTCCTGTGAAGAAATTTGAAACTCTATAACTGAAGGGCAACAACCCATAAAGTGGAAGAGCAATTCTTAAAATAAATGTACAAGGTTACTGGGTACAGTTATTTTTCAATTGAACATTGAAATCTTATCACTCCTGAGAACTCAATGTTATCGAGTGCACAATAAACAGGAAAGAAAAACTCTGCGTTTCGCATATATTGTGAAATATTGTCCAAATGTTCCATTTCATCGTTCGACATTCGAATGCCTTTTACTTTTGTGATAACATTTTAAAATAAATTTTGTTTATAATAATGGAGGAAGAAATGTCCCTTAAAAAATCTTTATACTTTTAAAAATAAGTCATAAAATAGATTGCTTTTACGTAACACTGTATATCGTCTAAAAATTGTTCGGTTAAAACACGCACTCTATAAGGCACTAAAAGGTTTAATGTAGTTTAAAAATATCTCTTAACATAATTGAAAACACATTTGGAGCAAGTTTCACTTATATTTCAAAATGTGTCTGAATATTTTTGTGTTGCTCTTGTAAACCAATCGCTGATACCAATCATGACATATTCTATAAACAATATATTTTTACTTCCATTACCCTACTACCGTAGGTAATAGAAATATTGTATTCGGTCTGAAAATTCGATATCGGGTTTTCCCCCGATTTACACGTTTTAAGGTCCCCTGAGTCCAAAAAAGTGGTTTTTGGCAATTGGTCAGTGTGTATGTATGTATGTATGTATGTGTGTGTGTGTACGTATGTGTGTGTACGTATGTATGTGGAGAATCTTCTGGCTATTATAGCTCAGAAACTAATGAAGATAGAGCTACGAAACTTTAGAATTGAAATGCGTCTGGTGTACAGATGAAATTTCCAAATTTTGGTGAAAATTGAAAAACCGGAAGTGGAACATCGGAAACCGGAAGTGGGACCGTAAGTCCGTATCTCAAAAACGGCTCTAACGATTTTCTTCAAACTTGTTATATAAACACTCTATTAGATGTCCTTTCGAATGATATAGTTGGTTAGTTCAGGAAAATTGATAGGCGTCCTGTATAAATAGCTCAATTTCAGGTCTCGCAGAGGCGTTCCTTTAAAAACGGTTGTACGGATTTTTTTCAAACTCGCCATTTTAACTCACTTTTAAATATGCTTTTGTATGTAATTATTGTTTTTCGGTCAATAATTGATTTTTTATAAAACTGGTATCTCAAAAACGGCTCTGACGATTTTCTCGTCACTTTTATGTTTTCTGATTGCATTATCTCTTAAAAATACATATAATACGTGTAATAGTGGGTAATGGAAGTCGTGTGGTTGTTTCACACCAGATTTTTTAAAATGTTAATAATGTTATAATTTTATTATTTTTGTGCTATGTAAAAATAATAATTTTAAAGATTAATTATAAAAATACGCTTTAAACATTTACCTTTTGTAAACAGCTATATAACCGAGTTCTTTTTAAGTCTCTGTACACAAATCAGTGATGATATTTATACGATATTTTCAATAGAAAACATGTTACAGTCAATTTTAATAAAATATATCAGTTTCAACTCATTCTAATAATATTTAGGAAATTCTATTCGGTCCAAAAGAATTTTATTATTTTCATTACCCGACTACTGTAGGTAATGGTATTCTGTTCGGTCAAAAAAATTTTTCTTTTTCCATTTCCCGACTATCGTGGGTAATGGAAATGTTGTATTCGGTCAAAAATTTCGATATCGAGTTTTCATCTTTTATTTACATGTTTTAAGTTATCTGACAGTGAGTCCAAAATAGTGGTTTTGAGCAATTGGTCAGTTTGTGTGTATATGTGTCTTATGGAGTCTTTTGACTATGATATCACCAAAACTAATAAAGATAAAACGACAAAACTTCAGAATTAAAACAGGTCTAGTGTACAGATCATATTTCCAACTTTCGGTGAAAATTGAAAAACTGGATGGGGGACTGTAGGTTAAGGTGACCATATTTTCAAACACAGATTTGGGGACAAATTATCGATTGTCCCCAAATCGAAGTAAATTTCGATGACATTGAAAACTGTATTTGGGGACTTTTTCGAGGACATAACAAACCAATACCTATATGCATTATTAATAAAAAGAACTCTGATTTATACATTACAAAATGCTTTAAAGCACTTTTTTCTATGAAAAATTGCTGATCTAAAGTATGTTTATACAAATTAAACTATCCCAGCATTATTAAAATAATCAAGTCTATAGAACCCATTTACACTTTATTATGATGATAGGCGAGAACACAAAATAATAGCATTTCATTTTAATCTTCAGAATCCCCACTCCCAGAAATGCGGAAATCATTCCCAGTTATGTAACTACAAAAAAATCATTTCTTTTTCTCTCCTTTCAATGTATCAATGCAATTTGTGGTGGTCATATAACTGACATTTTTGTCAAAATTTCATTAAACAAATTTTATTTTTCTCTTCACTTAAATAGGCCAAAGTAGAATTTATATACTGATGAGTAGTACATGATTCTTTCTCTGCTCACGAAGTATGAGGGTGTTTATTTCAAATTTTTGTTGATTTCCAAGATTATTCAATTACTTGTGCATTAGACTGCGATTTTGATCGGATTGGATTGAATGGGTTCTACGTCGCACTAGTGTTGGGCAATTGGCGACGGTCTGAGACTCTCCCTTAGAGGTGGTCCGGAAATCTGCCATCACAATTTTGTTCCTCCATGGAAGGGACTGTGATTTTGAAAGAAACAGATAAAACATTTAAATTTGGGGACATTTAGTGTCCCCAAGTGGTTAAAGAATTTTTGGGGACAAAAAAAATAAAAAAAGTCAAAATTCGAGGGCAGTCCTCGAATTTCGAGGACGTATGGTTAACTTACTGTAGGTCAGCATCTCAAAAATGGCTTTAAAGCTGCTATATAAACGTCCTTTTAGATGCCCTTTCATATATATTAGTTGGTTAATTCAGGAAAATTGGCAGACGACCTGTATAAATAGGTCAGTTTTAGGTCTTATATACAAGTGCATTCCATTAAAAACTGTTCAACGGATTTCTTCCAAACTCGCCACATTAACTTCCTTTTAAATACCCTTTCGTATATAATTGTTAGTTTCCGCTGAACAGATAAGTTTGCCAAGTTTTTATGAAAATCATCAGGGGGATCGAAAGTCGTTTCCTCAAAAATGGCTCTAACAGTTTTCTTCAAATTTGCTACATAACCCCCTTTTTAGGTGTTCTTTAGCATGTATTACTTGGTTACTATAAAAAAAAATTGACAGACATCCTGATTAGGTAGGACAGTTATATATCTCGGAAATGGTGTTTGAAAAAACAGCTCCAACGATTTTTTTTTTAAACTTGATGTGTAAACTCTTTTATATTGTTTTCACGACATATGTATCAGTTTGCTCTTACAAGTAAGCTGTCAGGTATTTAATTTATTAAATAAATTTTGTATTTTCTGACCATACTATTTCAGAAAGTGTACATATTATGTATAGAGTATACGGTAATGGAAGTCTTGTATTTGTTACACACCAGATTTTTAAATTTATTTAGAAGTTTAGAGACCCCCTTCAATCCAAAAATTAAGTTTTTAGCGGTTGATCTCTGTGTGTATCTATCGGAGTGAGTGTTATCACCATAATTCAAAATAAATACTATAAAGAATTTCAAATTCGTCATTCTAAATCTGCATCATATGAAGGAGATACATGACACTTAAAATCATACAAGTACAAGAACATCCAAGAGAATTCAAATACATTCGTTTATGAGCAAAATTTCTGAATGGTACAGTTTAACATCTTTAGATTGCACTAAACATAGTGAAGTGAACATGTATTTTTACCCATAGGTCAAGAAAGTATTGTTTTAGGGTCAAATTTTCGAACGTGAGTTTTTGCTATATTTACATGTTCTGAGGTCCCCTGAATACGAAAATCATGTTTTTAGCGAATGGTCCGAGTGTCTGTCTGTCATCAGCATATCTCAAGAACAAATAGTAGCAGAAATTCCAAACTCGGTATTCTAAATGTGTATCATATAGGGATGCTACAGTAAGCTTTTCATTGAGATGAAGCAAATGGTTCGTGTACAGGGTCACTCAAAAGTATTCAAATACATTACGTCTATGGGGGAAATTGCAGGTAAGTAGAGTTTAACATCTATAGACTGCACTAAACCAAATGAAACGAATATATATTTTTTGTAATAGAGATAGTCAACTGGGAAAAAATTTTTGTGTATGTAGGAGCCTCACCTCCCCCCCCCCTCCTGGGGGAAGTTCCCCCTCGAAGGGAGTAAATTTTCATGATGGGTATCTTTCAAAAAAGCTCGCCAATACCTTTAAAACGAATGGTTGAACCATTGATCTGCGATAATTTAAAAAAGAGTTGTCGATTTTTTTTCATTTTTAACAAGTTTTTTTTTTAATGTAATATTGAGAATAATTCCAACTTTTTTTTTTTTTTTTTAAGTGTTATACTACTTCTCTAATATGGAAATCGTGTGCATTATCATAAGATAATTTGTTCAAATAATAATTTTAATAAATTATTTTCTAGAAACAGAATTATTTTTTAATAACGGAATTAAATTCTATATAAATGTAGGTGCATTAATGAAACGGGGGGTTGAGGGGGCGGTAGCCCCCCTCACACAGAACTAATTATCATATAAAACTCTTCCGAAGCCTAATTTGAATTGTTTAACATAGGTTTACATAACATCGTTATCTTACCTCTTAATCTCCAACCACCTGTATTTATAGTATTAAATTTCAGGGTAAGAGAAAGTCGTGTGAGTGACACACCAGATTATTTAGATTCATAAAAGTCTATTTCGTGTATGATATGATAGGAAGATAATTTATCATTCGTCTACAATGCCATACAAAAGAATTCGGATACATTAAAACTATACTTCGAAATTGCATGAAGTGAATTTGAATTTCGTTACGCGTTTTTAATACTGTGCTAAAGTTAAATACACTATGTGGTGTGTATTTAATTTATAGGCAATATACAGGGCAATTCAAAATTAAGCGAAAATATTCTTTTCTATTGAATATAATTGACGGAAATGTTTCACTAATTTTTACCAAGTCCAGAAAAACTGCGTAGAAAAAATAATTACTTTCTCATATACCAATATGGTAGACAAAGTATTGTTTGAAGTCTAATTTAGCTGTAGTTATGCGTTTTGAGGTCCCTTGAATACGAAAATCAAGATTTTAACAGTTGATGTATGTGTATGTATTTTTATTAGCATAGTTGCAAGAATATTACTTACAAACTTTGAATAAACACCATAAAATGCAATAAAGCGGCAACGCACCAACGTTGCCGCTTTGACTTCGCCTGATGAAGGGTCGTGTGTTTTTTCGACCCGAAACAATTGTTGCGAGTTTATTGCATTTTATGGTGTTTATGTAAAGTTTCTAAGTAATATTTTTTACAACGCCAGTTTTGTGGTGCTTTTTTATTAAATATAATTGCAGGAAATTCAAAATTTGCAATATAACAGTCAATTAAGGGTGCCACTTGAAAAGATTCACCAAGATTGGTAAATTACTAGGAGTAGTGTGCGTGAAATTTGTCTGGATAATTTGGAATAAATTTTAAAACTTAATAATAGCTTTAATGCATTTGAGAACTTAGAAGTAAGTAATTGTACTGTATCGTTTTAATAAATTTAAAAATGTGGATTATACACTGATGGAAAAAAAAATCCCAACACCAGGAAGGAGCTGTGCTAGATAAACGAAATTTGGTAGGCGTGTTTATACATCTGAAAGATGACGTCGATTCAAATTTCGAGCTACGCGCATAAGTGTGGCGCTTGTAGCGACACTATGAACATGCAAATGAGGTTTGCTTTAATAAAGCGCTGTAAGGTTCGTGATCGTTATTTACAGTTGAGATTTGACGTAGTGGGTTAATGTTAGTCAAGGATGCCTCTAAGAAGACGAAGAAGCCATTATCAACAGCTCACTGAGTTTGAACGAGGTCGTGTAGTAGGGCTACGAGAAGGTGGGTTTTCTTTCCGCGATATTGCAGAAAGACTTGGCAGGAATGTATCCACTGTGCATGAGTGTTGGCAGCAGTGGTCAAGGGAAGGTACTGCCTCAAGAAGACCGGGTTCCGGGCGGCCACGTGGCACTACTGAGAGGGAAGACCGCCGTGTTCGGCGTATGGCTGTGGCTAATCGTACTGCGTCTGCAACTGAAATTCGAGCTGCAGTTGGCACCACAGTAACACAACGAACTGTTACAAATCGGTCACTTCAAGGGCAGCTCCGAGCCAGACGCCCTGTAGCGTGCATTCCACTGACTCCAAACCACTGCCGTTTGCGACGTGAGTGGTGTCAACCCAAGTTAAAATTCTTGCTGGTATTTGTTTGCTAGTCTAGCATTAAATGCTGTATCCCAGCATGTAAAATAGCATAAAATACCAAAAATATTTGCTGGTTCCACCAAAATTACCAGCAAGTCATGGTGTGTATTGGCACAGTTTATTGCTTGTCCAGCATACATAATCCAGCTTCTGTTGCTTGAATAGTATGTTGCTGGCTCAGCAGTAATTATGACTACTATTTGCTTGAAATTTCTGCTATACTAGCAGTAATTCACAACCAACAGATGCTTTTTTGTTGCTATTTTCTCACTTCTCACTGGCATCTAGCATGCCATGCTATTTCTACTTAAGCTGCCGACATAACATATTACGCTACAAGCATAGAAAAGCACATAATAGCTTGTTAAGGTACATACCTCTCCAGGCTTTGGAGAAGCTTAAACAACAAATAAGCATAAAATGCTTGTATATAGCTTGTCGTGCTATTGCTGTGTAAGCTAGCTAATATAGCATTTTATGCTGGCTAGCATTATAAAGCATATAACAGCATGAAAATCTAGCAGACAAAGCAAAACATAGCAATAACTAGCCTATTTTCTTTGCTGGTACTAGCATGGATTTTAACTTGGGAAGCTAGAGCTCATTGGAGGACGGAGTGGAGATCTGTTGTGTTTTCTGATGAAAGCCGGTTCTGCCTTGGTCGCAGTGATAGCCATGTGTTGGTTAGAAGGAGGCCAGGTGAACGCCTGCTAGCGACCTCTCTGCGGCCTAAACACAGGGTCTACTCCTGGAGTTATGGTTTGGGGAGCAATTTCGTATGACAGCAGGAGCACTCTCGTGGTTATCCCACGCACCCTGACTGCAAATTTGTACGTCAGTCTGGTGATACAACGTGTTGTGCTGCCATTCATGAACAGCATTCAAGGGGGTGTGTTCCAACAGGATAACGCTCGCCCTCATACCGCTGTTGCAACCCAACATGCTCTACAGAGTGTCGACATGTTGCCTTGGCCTGCTAGATCACCAGATCTTTCTCCAATCGAACACGTATGGGACATCATTGGACGACAACTCCAGCGTCATTCACAACCAGCATTAACAATCCCTGCATTGACCGCCCAAGTGCAACAGGCATGGAACTCCATCCCACAAACTGATATCCGACACCTGTACGACACAATGCATGCACGTTTGCATGCTTGCATTCAAAATTCTGGCGGTTACACCGGTTACTAATGTACCAACATTTCACATTTGAAATGGCTCTTCTCGCTAATGGCTTTACCTGTGATCTCGAAACTTTAATCAATTAAATATGTTACCTAGACAAATGTATTGCTGAAATTTCATTACTGTACAATAATTTTTTCTTGGTGTTGGGATTTTTTCCCCCATCAGTGTATTTAGAGTTGAGCGAAGAGATAGCCCCTGTATATTGGATATAACAGAAATGTTATGTCAAATGAAACTGTTTTTAAAAACATTTTGAACTGTTTTCAAAGTGTATATTCATATACAGTGCTTCATAACTTTCGTCTTAATTTGTAATCTGTTTTTAATAATATTCAAATGCATGGTAAAAGAAAGTTGTGAGTTGTACACCAGATTATTTTAATTACTAAAAGTAAAGTAAATGACTAAATAAAATAAAATAATATATTATATTGAACCATACTGTAACATCCATATTAATTATTTAGAAGATTAAATTATTTTGCTTTAAAAAATTTATGTATTTTAAAATATATATTTTAAAAAGGATTATTGCGATATTTATCTTGTGAAGCAAATACGATCTCTGTTAACAACAAAACAAAAGATTTTGATTCTGAGAAAGCACATAACATAAATTAACAAGAACCAAAAACATGCATTATGCATAGATTTTAAACAATTTCTAACTGCAACTACTTGTCGCATTGTTTAACCTTCAATGTATCTGTTTCTGTGATGACACGGTAAATTTCCGAATGTAAATTTTCAGTATTATGAGAACTTTTTGAAGTAAACAATAGGGTCCGTAAAGAAATTTAGACGAAATACAGGGTGATACAAAACTAATCTATTTAACGCTTTCCCTTTAAAAATAAAGCTATAAAGATGTTTTCGTGAGATTATTCCCCTGATAGTTAATATCAAAATATGTTTTTGTAGCCTTGATGTTTTTAGATAATATACAGAGCTGAAAAAATGCTATTTATTTATTTATTATTTTTTTTAATAAAGAAATATATATAAAGATAATTTTTGAGAGTTTTCTTACTCCTGATTAAAAATGTATTTTAAGCTGTCATCACAGAGGAGAAATAGATTGAAGGTTAAAAAATGTAGCGGGTAAGTAAACAAATGGAAAGTATTTATAATCTATGGAAAACGCACATTGTTTTCTTTCTTTTTAAGATTTAAATTTTACTCTTAATTAATTATTTTAGGCTAGCATTTCATTATTATTATTGTTATTCTTATTAATCAAATGTCATTAGTAAACTTATATTTTCAGCAAATTTGCTCAGACTAATTCCTGAGGGAAGACCAAGTAAAATTTAAAGTTCAACAACTGTTGACCAGTGTTGCCAACTTAAATTTTAACATGTTTCTAAGGCAACTAAAAATGTCCCTACACTGACGTTACAAGTTTGCACTTTAGGGAAAAATCATGAGAAAAGTGAGAAAAATGACATAATTCATGCACTGCTAAAAATAGTTTCTTAAAAATGAGCTAAATTGTCTCAAAATAGCTCTGAAACAATATATACTTAAATTTGAAAACCCATGTACTCATTTTTGCATATATTGACATGTTAAACATAGGGATATTGGGGTTCTTATTGGTCAACCTCATTTTTGAGCATGTGAGTATACTCAAAAATGAGTACATGGGTTTTCAAATTTAAGTATATATTGTTTCGGAGCTATTTTCAGACAATTTAGCTCATTTTTAAGAAAGTATTTTTTACAGTGTGTAAAATATTACAAAAAGTTTTGTAAAATTACCCTCAAAAAGTCCCTTCAAATTCAAAATCCGTCCTTACATTCTACAGAAAACCGCTAAAAGTTCTTACGTAGTGACAAATCGCCACACTTGGGCATACTGCTGTTGAAAAGAAAATGAAAGATTTTAACGGTTATATGTTTCTTGCCTGATTTCGAAGATAAACTAATTACCACTATTCGATTTTTAGTTCCCCATCATACTATAGGTGTGGAGAACTTAGATAATCGAAAATTTTCGAACTTGATTTTCTTTACTCTTTTACCCGTTTTCAGATATGAGGAATCTGAACATAATAAAATTGATATAGGGTCCGTCTGTAGGGTGTCAGTTCGTTAGCGGGTTAGTGGGTAAGTTTGTGTGTCTGTGTACACGATATCTCAGAATCAAATGATTGCAGAGAATTCAGACTAGTTTTAAAAGATTATTCAGGGCACTGGCAAGAACCTTATTGATTTGCAACATTCTATAATTTAAAAACTTTGTAAGTTATTTGACATTTACGATTTTCATAACATGGGAGAATAAGCAAATATTTGCTTAAGAAGGTATTAAAAGGAATATTTTTACTGTAAAGATGCCAGACATATTTTAAAATATCAGTTATGATTCTGGCATGAACATAAATAACTATGAAAATTCAACTTTGAAATCTTTTTAAGATTTTTCTCAATGTAGCAGAATAGAGCAGTATTTCATATAGATTTGCATTATTGAGATTACTGTATTGGAATTAATATGTTATACATGAAATTTCAACTACGAATCTTTTCCTAATAAATTGAATTAACAAATTAGGATAACGTAAATATATCGAACTGAATAGTGGGTATATTATTTGGTGGGGCATTTCAGTCTGTCACCGTACCAAGCGATTCATAAAATTCCTTTCTCTTAACAAACATGAATATAGTATATCCCGTCAAAATATTTTCTGAGAACATATCTCTGATGGGGAACTGGGCAGAATCCCCCTATGCCAACTATTTTTTTCTTTCTTTCTTACTTTGCCCACTGAACATTGCCTAGAAACACTTTAATTGCAAAATTAGTATACATTAAAGTTTATAACGCAATTTAAAGTGCTTACACTATTTAATATATATTTTTTTAATTAATATCCTTTTATTTTTTAATTTGTTTACATATTAAAGTTTGCAAATCCAAAATAAATGTCTCATTATTGTGCTTTTGCAACATTGAAAAATTTTCATGACCCTGGTTTGTCTAATCTGTTTGCACTTTTGTTTCCGTAAATATTTTCGTAATGCCTTGGAGAGGTAAGTTATTGAAATTTTTTAAAGAAATATAAAGTTAGTTTTGTAACATTCTTTCATCCTCATCCATAATTAAAAATAAAATATATTTTAAGGTATTATCATAAGAGGCAAAATTCGTGGAAGTTTGTCGACATAACGTATAGGTACAGTTGGAAAACATTCTATTATCAATGTAAACCGTGTAATTTTACTTTTCTTTAAAAAAGAAGGGAAAGAAAGTGGGTAAAAAAACTTGAAATTTAAATATATATATTACAGCTAGTAGGCTTTGCCCACTTCGCTGAGCACTATTTAAATGAATTGTCAAAACCCAATTTCATTATTAATAGCGTAAGTTAAAGTTCACGCTGTGTTCGGTAGAGGTTTTTCCCGCTCGCAACGTGAAGTTTTCGGGTCCCTACTACCTTTGGCAGCAACTTACCCGCTTCTTATTTCTCTTCCACAGCGGGTAAGTTCGAAGTTTTGCGAAACCCCACAGATTCCATAGATTTCCTAAGAGAAATTTAGTGCTAAAAGGAGGGGGGGGGGTCCCCCCGAAAAACAATTTTCCACCTCCCTCCTGTAAGAATCAAGAATTCCAAAATCGTACATAATGTGTCATTTATACTCAAGTCTAGTCTCCTCGTGCGCTATTTCTTCACTGTGAAGCAATTTGGGGCCGAGTTAACGTTAAGCAAACTTTATTTTGCTTCCTGGCCGCCAGGGGGAAAGGGGGGATTTCAATAAATCTCGTTACTGTACGGGGTCGGATACATATAAACAATCCAAGCACCAAATTTTGTGACCGCAGCTCTCATAAATTTCCCACGACAAA
Organism: Salticus scenicus; assembly: GCA_963930645.1. NCBI lineage: Eukaryota > Metazoa > Arthropoda > Arachnida > Araneae > Salticidae > Salticus > Salticus scenicus. The sequence continues at coordinate 108,535,522 of OZ005661.1, read as the reverse complement.
TTTAGCGCTAAAAGTTGTGTCTCGAATTTGCCCTTGGTAACACAAACAACCTCCCCCCCCCCCAAAAAAAAAAGAAATGACAGATCGTAAAAAATCAAAAACGTGTTTTGGAAGTATTCTAAAGAAGACACATGGCTGTTTTCAACGTCTTTGCTCCATTTTTGGTAGAGTTTTACTCAAAAATCCGGAATTTGCAAAATTTCCCGCCAAAAATCGATTTTCCTCCTTCCTCCCCTTAAAAATCAAAATTTCCTAAATAGCAGACGGTGTTTTATTTGTACTCATGTTTAGTCTCCTCATGTGCAATTTCTTCACTGTCAAGTAATTTGGAGCTGAGTTATGCTTACAAAGGTGTTTTTACCTTCTGTCCCCCACAAGAGGGGAACGGTAAATTCCGTTATTTTAGGTGTCGGATACATATAAACAATCCAAGCACCAAAATTCGTGACTGCAGCCCCCATAGATTTCTCAGGACAAATTTAGCGTTAAGAGGGATTTGTCCCCTCGTAACTCCCCCCCCCCCCCAAAAAAAAAAAAAAAAAAAAAAAAAAATCGAAAATCACAAAAAATCAAAAATGTGATTTTGGAAATATCCTAAGGAAGTGGCGTAGCTTTTTTAACCCTTTGCCCGGAACATGTTTTCATCATGCTTATCGGGAACATCGGTCTCACAGACCGCTATTTTTAGAAAAAGGTACTGAATGTATTTAGCGTAATTTCGTCGCGATAAATTATGAATTCTTGCAGCCATAACTTTACTTTCTCAATCATGACGTATTATAGGGACGACAGGGTATTATATGGTTGATTGGATTTAATGCCGCATTAGTACTGCGCAATAGGTAATTGGCGACGGTCTGGGACGCACCCCTAAGGATGGTCCGGAGACATGCCATCACAATTTTGATCCTCCCCCACTTAGGTGACCCCCAGAGCTATAATTTGGTATAATATATGATTGAATCATCTGGTTTCTGAAATTATTCTTTTTTTAATATGATTATAGTGACCAGTGTAGAGTACTTTTATAAATATGAAGCATTAAAATTATTAAAAGAATGTAATTACGGCGTTAATTTTTGAATTCTAAATAACCACACTAAGAAAAAGTTATAAATAAACAATTTCTTATTATTTTTCGAACTGCAGGAAATCAGTGTGCGCTCGGATTCGAAGAAATTTTGTCACTCTGTTTCGACTATTGAGTTACCGAATTTCGTGCAGTTTGACAGCCTTATTCACCAAATTTTTAACACTGGGGTTAACCCAAGAATATGTTAGGTTATCTCAATATCAGTATTCACCATGCGAAATCTGCGATTTAACACTCGAGTTAACACTCTCTTTTTAATCCTTCGAAATTGGACGGTTAACTCTGGTGTTACATCAGCATGTTACAGTTACAGCGAAAAAACACTTGTTTACTTTTTTTAATACATTGGTTTTTTATTGACCAATCAGCGATACTCTTACAAATTTCTCGAGATAACTCTGGTGTCAACTAATCCACGGTTGGTGAATACGAAAACTTTCTAACTCAGTGTTAAGGGAGTGTTAACTCTTGCACAAGTGTTACTTGAACCATGGGTTAACACTGGTTTGGTGAATAAGGCCATGAGATGCATTCACAAGCGGTTCCATCGACAAGATATTAGAGTAGACGCCGGACTAGTAACCTTTTTGCTTTCCAACATCAGATCGCCACCATTCAGTCAAATCATCAACCAAAACCGACATGAAAATTCCATCAAGGCAAGTTTCCTCCACCTTTGTTATCGCTGTTTTATATTTCGATTGGGTGTAAATTAAACATATACCACAACCTACACTAGCTGAAATGGAAAGCAAGTAATCTAATCCTTGTTATTGTTTGAAAGCTGTTCCGTTTGACTTTTGTTTGGAGTTTTGGTGGTAAGAGGAACAAACAATTTAAAACATGCAAAATCCCAACACTGTAAAAAAATAACTATTACCAGCTGCAATCTGTGATTTATTTTATCCAATCACAGAGAATTTCTTGCAAGAAATTCTCTGTGATTGGATAAAATAAATCACAGATTGCAGCTGGTAATAGGTTTTTTCCTATAGTGAAGAACCAGATGCCAAGACAGCGATTATTACCAAAAGAAGGCGCAAAAACCGTACTGATGTTCCAGGAATTTTTCTCCATAGTCAATTTAGGGAATCCGTACTCTACTAGTATATCTGCTCAATGAGGGATACCCAGTCATTTTTTTTCCATGTGTGCAAAGAGTACATTCGTGTGTCTAAGTGATTGCTGAGCTTTCTTGTACAACCGGCAGCAAAAGTATCTTAGCACTAGCCAATAATTCTGATGCTAAAAAATTACACTTAACACTGTTTTGTTAAATAAATCCTTGTCGAATCATGTTGTTAGACTGACTAAGAACATGACTCGACAGGGTTTATTTAACAAAGCAGTATTAAGTGTACTTTTCTTTTGAGAAGGATTATTGCTAGTGCTCGGATACTTTTGCTGGTACACACAATGGTAATGACATACTTCGTCCTGGACCACTTGTAGGGGTGGATTCTAGACTTCCACCAACTGATCATTACGTAGCTATTATGTGATATTTAAACTAGGGTGACCAAATGTCCAGAAATTAGGGAGTGGACTAAAGTGACTGTCTCAATTTATTGGGGACAGTCATCACATTTGGCAGTTTGTCACTAAGAACAGGATTCGACAAGGATTTATTTAACAAAACTGTATTAAGCGTACTTTTTTTACATAGGAATTTTTGCTAGTGCTCGAATACTTTTGCTGCCGACTGTACTCTTGCCGGGAGTCAAAAGCAATGTTATTCTGTGAGGATATCTGTTTCCACAATACCCATTACCTAATATTCTTTTTCCGAAAATTGGTTTTTCGCATTTTATTTTCTAGCCCCCTCCCCCCCCCCCCCCCCAAAAAAAAAAAAAAAAAAAAATGCAGTTTATTTTTTTTATTTATTACTATTATTTATTTATTTATTTATTTTTAATTCAAAAATAAAATTTAAAAAATAAAAATAATAAATTTTTTTTAGGATGGTTGGGTTTTACGTCGCACTAGTGCTGCGCAGATGGGCAATTGGCGACGGTCTGGGACACACCCCTAGAGTAAACTTTTTTAGAAAACGAGCGCAAATTTAATGGTTGTGAAGTTTTCTAAATGTGAAAATGGAATTTAAATAATCATCAATTGTGGAAGCATATTTCCCCACTGAATAACATCACCTATCGGTGAAGTTTGGTATTATACAGTCGGTAACAAAAGTCACCGAACACTAGCAAATATTTCTATATTAAAAAAGTACACTTAATACAGTTTTGTTAAATGAATCCTGTTTTTAGACTGACTAAGAACAGGATTCGACAACGATTTATTTAACAAAACTGTATTAAGTGTACTTTTTTTACATAGGAATTTTTGCTAGTGTTCGGAGACTTTTGTTACCGACTGTACTAAGAAAAACAATCAAACTTAAAAAACAAAACTTTTAGAAAAAATGTGCAATTATTGACATTTCTATGTAATGTGTCCATTAGCGCTCAAAAATTGAGAATCCTAATATTCTCTTTGGGCCGCGGTAGCCCAGGCGGTAGAGCGCCGGCCTTGTAATTGAAAGATTGCGGGTTCGGTACTCGAGCCGGCCAAAAACCGTCGTGTACACTAATGGTGGCTGGTGCACGTAAAATCTGTCGTGGCCGCAATGTCCTCCATGTTCCTATAAAAAATTATATCTCTGGGGGTCACCGAAGCGGGAGAGCCATCCCTTCCGTGGAGGATGAAAACTGCGATGGCATGTCTCCGGACCACCTCTAGGGGTGAGTCCCAGACCGTCGCCAATTGCCCATCTGCGCAACACTAGTACGACGTAAAACCCAATCAACCAACCTAATATTCTCATAACATTTTACATGTTTTTTTTTTTGTTTTTTTTTTGGGCAACATTAAGGGGATTGCCCATTGCGCCTCACTAGTACTACGAAAAACCCATCCAGCCAACCAAACAACCGTCAACACTAAGCGGCTCCGGACCCTGCTCACTCTTCCAACCCCAAAGGGTAGCTTCCTTGTTTGAACAGATTTTATGTTGTACTAGTGCCACGCTGTGGACAATTGGCAACGGTCCGGAACTCATCCCTAGGGTTGTTCTGAGGTATGCCATCCTCTACAGGTTGAGTGTATTTTACGTCGCATTAGTGCTGCAATTAGATAGACTTGGCGTCTTCGACATTTATCGCCAAACTTGCCGGTACTCTATTCTAGGAATATGCATCCGCAAGTCACCACACTAAGCCTAACCTTTAGCGGTCTCAGAGACCGATGTTCCGGTATAAGGGTTAAACATCTTTGTTCCACATTTGGTAGAGTTCTACTCAAAAACCCGGAGTTAGCGAAATTTCCCGCCAAAAATCGTTTTTCTCCCTCTCTCTCTCTCCCCCCTCCCCCCTTAAAAATAGAAAATTCTTAAATCGCAGATAATGCTTTATTTGTACTTATGTCTAGTCTCCCCATATGCAATTCCTTTTCTGTGAAGTAATTTAGAGCCCAGTTATGCTTACAAACGTGTTTTTCACTTTTGACCCCCCAGGGGGGAACGGAAGAGAAATTCGAAAAAGTTGATAGATGTAATTTTAAGTTGGGTAAAGATCTAAATTTCTGCCGAGCGCCGTTGAATTCAGTCCTGTTTAGGTTTCATGGTGTGTGAAACGTGAAGATATCGCAAAATTTTGTGATTCTGATAAATTTATTAGACAAAAGTCTGATTTTATTAATGCAGATTAGACATATTGTAATATTTAATGTTACTTTTTTTTCTTTTTCTTTCTTTCTTTTTCTTTTTTCTAATTAAGTAGAATGAAAATTTATCAAAGTAGGCATCGAACCTGAGTCATGAGTGAATTGAACTTGCCAATATGTTGAAGTTATTTATGTTTACACGCATGGATCCCTTATAAAGATCTCACACGAAGTGAATCCCATCTTCGGCCTAAGTCCCTAGTATTCATAATTGGCTTTAAACTGAACACCAACACCAACACCAACACCAACACACATTCGTGAAGCTTATGTGAGAGACTTTTAAGGAAATCTATTTAAATTTTCAAAAATTGAGTTTTAAAGATTCCTTAACGGAAAGCGGTGAATCTTTGTTCACCACTGAATACACTGAGAAAAAAATTCTGTAACTGATATCTAGAATCCAAGTTGTGGCTCTAGAGAAATAGTTCCAAGTCATCCTTATAAATTCTAGTCCCCTTGGAAAGCGAGTTCTAGAAGCCCCTATTAGAATTCTAGAGTGTTTGCCTATATTCTCGAGGACAAAGTTATTTAAAAATCTCTGCAAATAAATAAGACTAGAAGAGGCGGGTTTCAGCAACTATAATCTTGGTTTATTACCAAATTCTAGAAAATCAAGCGAGAATTTCTCGCAATACAAATAATTCAGAATATTTAGAGGATTCAGAATATTGTTTCACCCTCTAGAAATGTGTTCACTAGAAATTCTCGATAATTTCGTCTACTCAGTTTATTGGCGCGCCTTACGCGCATAGCTCGGAAATCTTTATTTCTAGTTAAGGGATTTAGAAAATGGCCACTTATTCATTCTAGAGGAAGGCGGTATATTTTTTTTCTCAGTGTAGTTTTTAATGAATCCTTTTGAAAATTTTGGAAAGAATTGTTATTTACATTTAAACTTTCCTTTAACGAAAACTAACCAAATAATTCTTTTTATATTTCTATATGAAATAAATATGCGCACAGAAAAGTTAATAGGTACATGAATATTTATTTTGATTTAGTTATGAAAGTTGAGTTTTGTTTTTAAATTGATTTCCGGTTCTGTTCGATTTAATTTTTATTTTAAATTTCAAATCGAAACATATCAAATTACTGTTGTGATAATTTTAAAAAGCTATATTTAAAAAAAAAAAAATGCTCATTAAAAAGCAATAACTAAATAATATTATATTTTTAAAAAATTAAAGAACACGCTTTTATTGAAATGGGAACTAAAAAGCACAAAATATCGATATTTATAGTATTAAAATGCAGGGTAAGAAAAAATCGTGCGAGTGACACACCATAATATTTACATCTTTAATAAAGAAAATTAATTGATTAATTGCTGCCACTCAACGTTATACAAATACGGCCAAATCCTGTGCCACATACAATAGAGTTTAATATATATAGGTGTGTTTTTTTTTTTTTTTTTTTTTTTTTTTTGTTTGCCCCTGATGGGATAGGAGCCTGGAAACACTTGTATGTAGTATTGTCATCGACTATGAAGTCGTGTGCAAAATTTCCGGATAATCGAACGAACAGAAGGGGTCGAAAATTGAATTCCAAGATTCCGTTACATACATTAATAGTTACATCATATCAAGTTAATAAAAGCATTTTAAAAATAACATAATGAAGGAATGAGAAATAAATAATTTAGAATTAAACAAAAACCATTTTTAAAAAATCTCCCCTGACTGGGCTCAAACGTTAGACCTTTAAGTTCGTAGCCCGGAGCTTTACCTCACAGCCACAGCGTTCCCGTAGGGAAAATCTTTTTTTACAATATAGATTTTTTGTTTGCTCCCTGAGCGGTTTACAAACATACATACAAACATACATACAGGTGAAGCTAATAAAAGCGCGTTAAAAAGGTTACTTTTTTCCGTTAAAAGGGAGTTTTATAGAAATTTTAATTTTCAGTTACTTATTTTAATAAAGTTCTTTTTTTTCTCTTTTAGGTCAGTTTGACGCTAATTTTACGCTTCAAAACGTATGGGGAAGACTTCAGTCAGATTCACGTTCAATCATACAGTGTCTAAGTGATGATAATTACAAGAAGATTAAATTTTCTAGAAAACTAGACACCGGACAAGTAAGTCTCGAATTTAAATTTCTAAAATTTGTTTAGTGGTGTAATTGTGTTATGGTAGGCGTTTAAAATTTTTTTTTAAATTTTGATATACCTTTTTATTTTTTATCCATCTAATATGTAAAGTTAAAAGTGACAAGATCAGAAGTCAAACCTTAGCTATGTATGAGTTATAATACTAACCAATTTCCAACCAAATTAGCTCATTTTTTGCTCTCACTGAAATTAGTTCTGACCATAGATATAGTAATATATATAGATCTATCATCTCCATGTTATCAAGCAAAAAATTTTGATGCCGAAAAAAAGTTCTAAAACCAGCCATTAGAGAGTATTGAATAAAAGAATAAAAAGAAAAATGAATTTGAAACTTTACCTGGAGTTTTTCATTCAGCTTTAGTAAATAAATTATTCATAAATTTTATTTACTAAATTATGCATGTGTATTCCTGTGTGTGATTTACTCGGGAAAAGGCAGCCATTAGAGTGACTTTTCCCGAAAAAAAAGGTATCACTTTTTACCTCTCGCTGATCAATTTATGTCTTATTACTATATCTATAGTTCTGACTCTCTTAAAAAATATAAATTTGCATTTCGTTGGTAAGATGGTTTTGATTGTTTAAGTAATTTGAATTTAGCTGTTTGCAAGTTGTAACAATACCATTATTTATTGTAATCCTGCAATATTAGAGATGCATTAAAAAAAAAAAAAAAAAAAAAACAAGAAAGAAAAATCATGCAGTACGCATTGATTAGTAACACTTTCCAACTGTACGCAATTGTTGTATCGAATAACTATTAATATTCTTTGCCTACGTTATCGCACAGCAGACAGAAGGACTGAAAAACATACAGATAGACTAATTGATTTTAAAATTAGTCTTAGGCATTTTGGAAAGTGTTAAAAAGGCTTAACACAAAAGAAAGTGCACCCGTTAGATTATATTTACAGCTTTTAAACTCTCTGAATGTTTTACTGTAGCCCTGTAAAACTGAAAGTTAATCATATCATATTCTATACAAAACAATATTTTAGAATAATAATAATACATGTCAATGTTTTTAAAATTTTTGTAGTAGAAAGTTTTTTAAATATAACTTTAAAAATATTCTGTCCTAAAATGTAATACATTGGCTTTTTTTTTTTTTTTTATTGTTGTTGTTGTTGTCCGTATAAACAAACTAGTTGTACAGAACCTATTAATGACATTTTAAATAGGGAACATTCCATAGGGAACATGAGTGTATCATTTTAAAAAAATTCTCAAAATATTCACGGATGATAGGAGCCGGAGACAAACAGATAGAAAGGTAGACAATTGGACAGACAGATGCACAAATTGAAATCATATTCCCAGTAAAATTATAAGAAATTGTTAAAACGCTCATGTAAAGAAAAGTGCAAATCCAGCAAATTTTTATTAATACCTCTTAATGTAACTGATTATTTTTGTGTTGCCCTGTAAATCTTATGCTAACCATACTATATTACATAGAAGGCACACTCTTTTGTGCATACGAATAATATATTTCAATTGCATTAAGCTTTGTAGAACATAAAATTATTAAAATTTGGTTTACAAAAATAACTCTCATACAACACAATGCTTTGAAGTACTTTCAAGTGCCCCTGTACACAAACCAGTTAAAAATGTACTCTACTTCACATAGGAAACATCCGATAGGGAATTAAATAACATATTAAAATTCCATTAAAGTTTCTATGCATTAAAGGTATTAAAATATGATTTATAGAAACTCCTCTCATAGAACACAATGCTTTCGAATACTTTTGGGTGTCCCTGTACACAAACCAAAAGAGGTATAAATTCCGTTTTCAATAGGGAACATACGATAGTGAACATCAATAAAATATGTCGGTTTAAAGAAATTCCATAAATATTTACGGGAATTAGAGCGCAGAAAATCAGACAGAAAGACAGACAGACGGACAGAAGAACAGTCAGACATATACACAAATTGAAATTATATTCACACTAAAAAAATGATAGAAAGTGCCAAAAACTCTTAATGTAAACGAAAGTACAATTCTAGCAATTTTTTATTAATAGCTCTTAATATAACTGAATATTTTTGTGTCACCCTGTAAATATAATGGTAACCATGCTATATTCTATGCAAAGTATACTTCTGTGCGTATAAATAACATATTTCAATTTCCTAAAACTTCGTGGAAAGTAAAGTTATTAAAATTTGATTTATAGAAGTATCTCACAAAGAACGCAATGATTTGGAGCACTTTTGAGTGTCCCTGTACATAAACTAGTGGTGGTATGTAATCTATTTTATATACGAAACATCCAATAGTGAACTTGAATAACATATTTCAATTTCTTTAAGATATGTGTACATTAAAGGTATGAAAATATGATTTATAGAAATACCTCTCATAGAACACAATGCTTTGAAATACTTTCGGGTGCCCCTGTACACAAACCAGTAGAGGTATAAACTCCATTTTCAACAGGGAACATCCGATAGTGAACTTGAATAACATATATCAGTTTCAAGAAATTCCACAAATATTTACAGGAATTAGATCGCGGAGAGGCAGACAGACAGACAAACCAAAGTCGTTAACACTTTTCAACCTTGTTGGGAAGTGTTAAAAATGTTAGAAAATGCTAAAAACGCTTAATGTAAACGAAAGTACACTTTTAGCAAATATTTATAATTAGTTCTTTATATAACTGAATATTTTTGTGTCACCCTGTAAATCTAATGCTAATCATGCTATATTCTATGCAAAGCATTTTCTTTTGTGCTTATAAATAACACATTTCAATTTCATAAATCTTCGTGCAAAGTAAAGTTATTAAAATTTAGTTTATAGAAATATTTCTCATAAAACGCAATGTTTTGGAATACTTTTGTGTGTCCCTGTACACAAATCAGTGGTAGTATTTGCTCCATTTTATACAGGAATCATCCGATAGTGAACCTGAATAACATATTTCAATTTCATCAAGATTTGTGTACAGTAAGGGTATGGAAATATGGTTTATAGAAATACCTCTAGTAGAACACAATGCTTTGAAATATTTTAGGAAGTCCCATACAAACTAGTAGAGGTATAAACTCCATTTTCAACAGGGAACAGCCGATAGTGAACTTGTATAACATATTTCAATTTCATTAAGATTTTTGTAGAGTAAGGGTATGAAAATATGGTTTATAGAAATGCCTCTCATAGAACACAATGCTTTGAAATATTTTCGGGTGTCCCTGTACACAATCCAGTAGAGGTATAGACTCCATTTTCAATAGGGAACATCCGATAGTGAAATTGTATAACATATTTAAATTTCATTTTGTGCAGTAAGGGCATGAAAATATGGTTTATAGAAATGCCTCTCGTAGAACACAATGCTTTGAAATATTTTGGGGGGTCCCTGTACACAAATAAACCAGGAGAGGTATAAACTCCATTTTCAATAGGGAACATCCGATAGTGAACTTGTATAACATATTTCAATTTCTTTAAGATTTCTGTACAGTAAGGGTATGAAAATATGGTTTATAGAAATGCCTCTCATAGAACACAATGCTTTGAAATATTTTCGGGGGTCCCTGTACACAAACCAGTAGAGGTATAAACTCCATTTTCAATAGGGAACATCCGATAGTGAACTTGAATAACATATATCAGTTTCAAGAAATCCCATAAATATTTACGGGAGTTAGAGCGCGGACGGACAGGCAGACGGACAGACAGACAGACAGACAGACAGACAGACAGACAAACCCAAGTCATAAACACTTTTCAACCTTGTTGGAAAGTGTTGAAAAAAGAAAGAAAGAAAAGAAAGAAAAAAAAAATACGTGTGGCACTCGAGGACTGCCGCGGAAAAGCTATTGCATAGCATTTTTTATCAACTTATGCAATTATAATTATTTATTTATTTTATTTATGCAGTATTTTTTTTTCTTTGATATTAATTCAAGTTTTTTCTTTGATATTAATTCAAGTTACACTTTTTGAGCGTGGTGACCGATAAGAAAACAAATTTTTTTCTTGTATTGAATAAATGAGAATATATCCGCAATGAGAATATATCAAAAATATCCGCAATCGATTTGTAGGTATCGAAAACCTCGATGTACCAAATTTGAATGATCTAACTCTATTTTTTGAGAAAAGGTATTTTAATAGGTTTTTAAAGGCCTGCAAGTCGAATGGGGATATTCAAGTTTTTTCTTTGATATTAATTCAAGTTACACTTTTTGAGCGTGGTGACCGATAAGAAAACAAATTTTAATAGAGAAAAGGTATTTAATAGGTTTTAAAGGCCTGCAAGTCGAATGGGGATATTCAAGTTTTTCCTTTGATATTAATGAATAAGATAACAATAATGATAAGAAAACAAATTTTAATAGAGAAAAGGTATTTTAATAGGTTTTTAAAGGCCTGCAAGTCGAATGGGGATATTCAAGTTTTTTCTTTGATATTAATTCAAGTTACACTTTTTGAGCGTGGTGACCGATAAGAAAACAAATTTTAATAGAGAAAAGGTATTTAATAGGTTTTAAAGGCCTGCAAGTCGAATGGGGATATTCAAGTTTTTCCTTTGATATTAATGAATAAGATAACAATAATGATAAGAAAACAAATTTTAATAGAGAAAAAGTATTTTAATAGGTTTTAAAGGCCTGCAAGTCGAATGGGGATATTCAAGTTTTTTCTTTGATATTAATTCAAGTTACACTTTTTTAACGTGGTGACCGATAAGAAAACAAATTTTAATAGAGAAAAGGTAGTTAATAGGTTTTAAAGGCCTGCAAGTCGAATGGGGATATTCAAGTTTTTTCTTTGATATTAATTCAAGTTACACTTTTTGAGCGTGGTGACCGATAAGAAAACAAATTTTAATAGAGAAAAGGTATTTAATAGGTTTTAAAGGCCTGCAAGTCGAATGGGGATATTCAAGTTTTTTCTTTGATATTAATTCAAGTTACACTTTTTGAGCGCTGTGACCGATAAGAAAACAAATTTTTTTCTTTTATTGAATAAATGAGAATATATCCGCAATGAGAATATATCAAAAATATCCGCAATCGATTTGTAGGTATCGAAAACCTCAATGTACCAAATTTCAATGATCTAACTCTATTTTTTGAAAAAAGGTATTTTAATAGGTTTTTAAAGGCCTGCAAGTCGAATGGGGATATTCAAGTTTTTTCTTTGATATAATTTCAAGTTACACTTTTTGAGCGTGGTGACCGATAAGAAAACAAATTTTAATAGAGAAAAGGTATTTAATAGGTTTTAAAGGTCTGCAAGTCGAATGGGGATATTCAAGTTTTTTCTTTGATATTAATGAATAAGATAACAATAATAAGAAAACAAATTTTAATAGAGAAAAGGTATTTTAATAGGTTTTAAAGGCCTGCAAGTCGAATGGGGATATTCAAGTTTTTTCTTTGATATTAATTCAAGTTACACTTTTTGAGCGTGGTGACAGATAAGAAAGCAAATTTTAATAGAGAAAAGGTATTTAATAGGTTTTAAAGGCCTGCAAGTCGAATGGGGACATTCAAGTTTTTTCTTTGATATTAATGAATAAGATAACAATAATGATAAGAAAACAAATTTTAATAGAGAAAAGGTATTTTAATAGGTTTTAAAGGCCTGCAAGCCGAATGGGGATATTCAAGTTTTTTCTTTGATATTAATTCAAGTTACACTTTTTGAGCGTGGTGACCGATATAAAACAAATTTTAATAGAGAAAAGATATTTTAATAGGTTTTAAAGGCCTGCAAGTCGAATGGGGATATTCAAGTTTTTTCTTTGATATTAATTCAAGTTACACTTTTTTAACGTGGTGACCGATAAGAAAACAAATTTTAATAGAGAAAAGGTAGTTAATAGGTTTTAAAGGCCTGCAAGTCGAATGGGGATATTCAAGTTTTTTCTTTGATATTAATTCAAGTTACACTTTTTGAGCGTGGTGACCGATAAGAAAACAAATTTTAATAGAGAAAAGGTATTTAATAGGTTTTAAAGGCCTGCAAGTCGAATGGGGATATTCAAGTTTTTTCTTTGATATTAATTCAAGTTACACTTTTTGAGCGCTGTGACCGATAAGAAAACAAATTTTTTTCTTTTATTGAATAAATGAGAATATATCCGCAATGAGAATATATCAAAAATATCCGCAATCGATTTGTAGGTATCGAAAACCTCAATGTACCAAATTTCAATGATCTAACTCTATTTTTTGAAAAAAGGTATTTTAATAGGTTTTTAAAGGCCTGCAAGTCGAATGGGGATATTCAAGTTTTTTCTTTGATATAATTTCAAGTTACACTTTTTGAGCGTGGTGACCGATAAGAAAACAAATTTTAATAGAGAAAAGGTATTTAATAGGTTTTAAAGGTCTGCAAGTCGAATGGGGATATTCAAGTTTTTTCTTTGATATTAATGAATAAGATAACAATAATAAGAAAACAAATTTTAATAGAGAAAAGGTATTTTAATAGGTTTTAAAGGCCTGCAAGTCGAATGGGGATATTCAAGTTTTTTCTTTGATATTAATTCAAGTTACACTTTTTGAGCGTGGTGACAGATAAGAAAGCAAATTTTAATAGAGAAAAGGTATTTAATAGGTTTTAAAGGCCTGCAAGTCGAATGGGGACATTCAAGTTTTTTCTTTGATATTAATGAATAAGATAACAATAATGATAAGAAAACAAATTTTAATAGAGAAAAGGTATTTTAATAGGTTTTAAAGGCCTGCAAGCCGAATGGGGATATTCAAGTTTTTTCTTTGATATTAATTCAAGTTACACTTTTTGAGCGTGGTGACCGATATAAAACAAATTTTAATAGAGAAAAGATATTTTAATAGGTTTTAAAGGCCTGCAAGTCGAATGGGGCCATTCAAGTTTTTTCATTGATATTAATGAATAAGATAACAATAATGATAAGAAAACAAATTTTAATAGAGAAAAGGTATTTTAATAGGTTTTAAAGGCCTGCAAGTCGAATGCGGATATTCAATTTTTTTCTTTGATATTAATTCAAGTTACACTTTTTGAGCGTGGTGACCGATAAGAAAACAAATTTTAATAGAGAAAAGGTATTTAATAGGTTTTAAAGGCCTGCAAGTCGAATGGGGACATTCAAGTTTTTTCTTTGATATTAATGAATAAGATAACAATAATGATAAGATAACAATAATGATAAGATAACAATAATGATAAGAAAACAAATTTTAATAGAGAAAAGGTATTTTAATAGGTTTTAAAGGTCTGCAAGTCGAATGGGGATATTCAAGTTTTTTCTTTGATATTAATTCAAGTTACACTTTTTGAGCGTGGTGACCGATATAAAACAAATTTTAATAGAGAAAAGGTATTTAATAGGTTTTAAAGGCCTGTAAGTCGAATGGGGATATTCAAGGTTTTTCTTTGATATTAATGAATAAGATAACAATAATGATAAGATAACAATAATGATAAGAAAACAAATTTTAATAGAGAAAAGGTATTTTAATAGGTTTTAAAGGCCTGCAAGTCGAATGGGGATATTCAATTTTTTTCTTTGATATTAATTCAAGTTACACTTTTTGAGCGTGGTGACCGATAAGAAAACAAATTTTAATAGAGAAATGGTATTTAATAGGTTTTAAAGGCCTGCAAGTCGAATGGGGATATTAAAGTTTTTTCTTTGATATTAATTCAAGTTACACTTTTTTGAGCGTGGTGACCGATAAGAAAACAAATTTTAATAGAGGAAACGTATTTAATAGGTTTTAAAGGCCTGCAAGTCGAATGGGGATATTCAAGTTTTTTCTTTGATATTAATTCAAGTTACATTTTTTGAGCGTGGTGACCGATAAGAAAACAAATTTTAATAGAGAAAAGGTATTTTAATAGGTTTTAAAGGCCTGCAAGTCGAATGGGGATATTCAAGTTTTTTCTTTGATATTAATTCAAGTTACACTTTTTGAGCGTGGTGACTGATAAGAAAACGAATTTTAATAGAGAAAAGGTATTAATAGGTTTTAAAGGCCTGCAAGTCGAATTTGGATATTCAAGTTTTTTCTTTGATATTAATTCAAGTTACATTTTTTGAGCGTGGTGACCGATAAGAAAACAAATTTTAATAGAGAAAAGGTATTTAATAGGTTTTAAAGGCCTGCAAGTCGAATGGGGATATTCAAGTTTTTTCTTTGATATTAATGAATAAGATAACAATAATGATAAGAAAAGAAATTTTAATAGAGAAAAGGTATTTTAATAGGTTTTAAAGGCCTGCAAGTCGAATGGGGATATTCAAGTTTTTTCTTTGATATTAATTCAAGTTACACTTTTTGAGCGTGGTGGCCGATAAGAAAACAAATTTTAATAGAGAAAAGGTATTTAATAGGTTTTAAAGGCCTGCAAGTCGAATGGGGATATTCAAGTTTTTTCTTTGATATTAATTCAAGTTACACTTTTTAAGCGTGGTGACCGATATAAAACAAATTTTAATAGAGAAAAGGTATTTAATAGGTTTTAAAGGCCTGCAAGTCGAATGGGGATATTCAAGGTTTTTCTTTGATATTAATGAATAAGATAACAATAATGATAAGATAACAACAATGATAAGAAAACAAATTTTAATAGAGAAAAGGTATTTAATAGGTTTTAAAGGCCTGCAAGTCGAATGGAGATGTTCAAGTTTTATCTGATCTACTTTATACACAAATTTTACGCGTACAGCTATTCACTGTTGTACATAGATGATAGATACCTATACACCTATATACTTTCTCACAAACAGCTGCTTATGTATTCGTCCGATTTCGGAGCAGCTCGTCTCGATCTGTGCGAGCTTCGTACAGCCGAAGTCTACCGAACTGTGTTAGGTTTTTTTTTCGTTACGGAATTTTTCGATTCGGTCGCCGCGCTCAAAGCCCGCGATAAAAGCTATACAATAGCTTAATAAAAAGAAAAATTACATCCTTAGGATTACATCATTATACTCAGATGAAAATTTCTATCTTTCAGTTGAAGGATTTGTACCAAATGGATTAGCTCAATGTTTAGAGAGTTGGTGCGTAATTTCACGGACGAGAATTCGACCCAGTCACTTTTCATTGATGAGAAAAAGAGAAAAAAAAATGCAACTAGCATCGTTCCTCTCTCTTTTCTATTCTATTTCTTGAATTTAAAAAAAAATATATTTCACGCGCACTTTTTATTTCCTAATTCAAAATTATTAAAAAAAACTTTTTCGATATCGCTTGAAACGATACTGATTATTATTAATTTTATTTTCTTTTTCTTTCAATAATAATAAATTAAAAAAAAAAAAGATTTTGATGAAATTCTGGCAAAAGCAGAATTTAGTTTAGGACGGAGGACTATTAGTTTTTTTTTTTTTTTTTTTTTTTCAAATTATAACATCGCTTTCAAATTATTCAATTATATTTTCGATAAATTTTAGATTTCGACAAATGTCCAACTATCGAAATCCACAACGCAAAAATCCCAGATTGAGACTAATAGGCCCTCAGTCCTAAGAAAAGAAAAAAAAAAATCCATCATTATATATATATGTAAACATGTATGTATATAAATTATACAATAACTTAACTATTATCTTAAACACTTTCATTAATAACCACACTTTTTTTAAAAAGTGCAATTACAGTAATGTTAATTTAAACTTATATTATGTAAAGATTACATTTACAATCCCAATTTCGATTCTTAAATAGGTTATTAAAGTCACAGATGTTACATGTTAGCGTTAATAATTAATATTAAAACTTTTATAATACACTTCAGTTCAAATACATTTGTTGTAAGAAATACATAGAATAAAAAAATAATTGCAATAATTGAAAAATAAAGTGATTCTGTTTTAATTATTAAATTCAACAGCCCGCCTGCCCATAAAGACAAACCACACCACTCTACCTCTTTTATCAAACATCTACTCACCTATCCTTCACGTTTTTTTCTTTTCTTTTTCTTTTTATATTATTCTCTCTCTCTCTCTCTCTCTCTCTCTATATATATATATATATATATATATATATATATATATATACATATATATATCTGTCTATATATATATATATATATCCTACAGATAAATTAGTGAATAAACAGGTGTATTGGAAAAGGCAGACTGCGTTGTATCATAAATAATTTTGTTCATTTTTTTTTTTTTTATATATAAATACAATTTTATTATGCTAAATAGATGATTAAGTATTATATTCCTAAAAACAGATAAATGATAACAGAATTTAAAATGTGTATATTATGTAGTGTGTTACTATCGAAAGTGTTATGTAGTCATTACAAAAGTAATACAGATATTATATATGTTAGGTTTAAATTTGAAATCTTTACGTTTGAAAATCACGATGTGCGGTAAAACCGGTCAAATCCTAAGGCTTGTGAGTTTCAAAACCGGTCAACTCTATATCTGCGCTGTTGCGATTCTGCTCCACCGGACTACAACAGCACACTTTTTGATTAAGTTAGTGTTATTGTTTTCTCTCGCCTGTGACTGCTCTTTCTTGGTGCATACAGAGTTTCTAATTATTAAATTCTGTGTTTTCTTCGACTATGGAGAAGTTTGTAGAAGAAGTATCTTCTAACACTGGTCAACGAAGATTTTGTCCTAGAGACGTTGTTGGGTGATCTTAGACGTATTTTTCGTGCTGATTCCGAATCTGGGCTTAGATTTTTTCTATCACGTCTAGTTTCCTTAGGACAACTGGATTAAATGGGGGTTTCAGGAAATAAATCGTAATTTAAAAAAATGTGAAAAAATGGGTACTTAGTTAAGATTTTCTCGAATATTTAGCATCTGGCAAGTCCCTTTTCAGTGTCCAGCAGTAATCTGTTGACATGTTGCTGAACTTTTCTTAATACCGTTTTTCCATGTGTAAAATATAAACGCTCACCGTGTTCGTCGCTAACGGCGCCAAGGTTTGGTGGAAAAAAGTCCACCAGGACTTGCCAGATGCTAAATATGCAAGAAAAACCTAAGTAAGTACCCATTTTTTCACATTTTTTTAATTCACGATTTATTTGCTAAAACACCCTTGAACCCCCGTTTAATCCGGTTGTCCCAAGGAAACTAAACGTGATAGAAAAAATCTGAGCCCAGATTCGGAATCAGCACGAAAAATATCTCTAGGATCACCCAACAACATGTCTAGGACAGATTTTTCTTTTTTTTTTTTATTCACGATTTATTTGCTGAAATCCACCTTGAACCCCCATTTAATCCGGTTGTTCTAAGAAAACTAGACGGGATCGAAAAAAATCTGAGCCCAGATTCGGAATCAGCATGAAAAATACCTCTAGGATCACCCAACAACATGTCTAGGACAGATTTTTTTTTTTTTTTTTTTTTTTTTTTTTTTTACCAGTGTAATCAATCAAGGAAGTGGAAAAGTGACCTTTCAACGTGGAAAATGAACAAATCCAAAGTCCAAAGGTAATGTATTATGACTTTGTAATAACAATATTAATTGATAACATAATAGCATCATACTAGCATATTGTGATTAATTAATCATATGTTATTAATTTAATTACACACCTATGATGATTCACCATGTTATAGCTATGTATTTATGTAAGTTGTTTACAAGTTGAATGATTCCCCACTATATTAAAGAATAGTTCGTGATTTATGAATGTGAGACTGTTTGTGATACATTTTCCTAATTTTCTAGAATTATTATTTCTTGTTATGGCTATCAGTTATTTTTTATCAGATTTTTTTTTATTGTTATCAGTATTATTATTATTATTTAATCACATAGCAGAAATCAGTTATTTTTAAATAAAATTTAATTGAACAAAACATTTTGTGTATTTGCAACGTTAAAGATCCAACATTTGCATTAAATATAGCGAAAATTAAATCATGTTTGTTGCAAAACCGGTCATCTCCAAAGTAAGTTGCAACGGCGGAAAATCCGAAGTGAAAATTTAAATAACCTCCTTCTATCACGTGACCCTGCCACATTATTTGAGATTTTTCAGATATACTGTCCTAACGATTACAAAACTTAAAGAATTTTGGTTTCTATCTTATTTTGGCAAAAAAGCAACTGGCAAAAAGTGTGGCAAAAAAGCAACTTTTTCTCAAAATTTTCTTTTTTGGAGATGGCCGGTTTTGCAAGTAGAAGGCACATATCATATCAATAAAATCGTATATTGTTAAAGTTAAAATTACACATATATACGATACCTATCATTCTTTCCAGGGTGCTAGATTACCCAAATTATCTCAGCAATTTATGCAAGCGAAGCCAGTTTTTGCAAGAATTCTTTTTATGCCTGGAGAAGACAAACTAAATCGGTTTGGAGTATTTCAATGTAAAATTGTGAAAGGAAGCATAACAACAGATATAGTTACTTTGAAATTACCTCCTTTTAACGAAGGTGAGTCTCAAGTTTTATTTATTTTCTAAGTGTTAATAAAAGCGCATTTCAATGGGCTCTTCCCAGCGTCGTCTGCTCAATCATGTGATAAGGGAAAACAAAGAATCGAATTCTGAGAATCGAATTCAATTAAATATTGTTCTTAAGAACAAAAGCGTTAATATTTAATATAAAATAAAATAAAAGTAATAGTGTGCATTTGTAAACAATAGAATAATTGTATTTGTAAATTTAATAATTTTTGAAAAACGCTTTATGCGTTTTTTTTATTTTCACCTGTACTAATCGATTTTTGTATGTTGTAGTGTAACTGTTACATTAACTGATCTAGCAATAAATAATAGCTTGTTCTTGTGGAATGTTTATGGATTATAATTTTAAATTTTAAAATGTTTTCGATTAAATTTTATTGCATAAAAGTGCTACAACAAGTTAATTAACTTAGTTACTGGCTTAAATGGCTTTACACCGTACGATGTTTCGCTGTCAGTGATTTAAGTACCAAAAAATCAGAGTGTTTAACATGTTCTCCATGAACATCAATAGCAAATATAAACTAAATGATGAATGTAAATATATACAGCAAATAAAAAATGATGAATAATGATATAAAATGGATTAAAAATGATGATGTATAAAAAAAAAAAAAAAAAAATCTGGAGTGACTCCACTCGACTTTCCGAACATTGAGTAACTAACAGTTTTGTAGATAAAATAAAGAAAGAGGAATTGCTAAACAAACAAAAGAGAGAAAACCATAATAGAGTGTTTTTTTCTCCATATATCACACGAGGTTTTATTTAACGCTACTGAACTTTGAGCCCTTAGATCATAATGATAAAGAATTTTTCGTTTTGTCCCTGTAAAAATCTATGGATGCTAGATTCACCAAAATGCTTATAGTTAGTGCAACAGTGATTTATAATATTCATACAAATTTTCAGCTCAATTGAATAAGGCGTTTAGATGCTATCGCACTTTTAAAAATTTGGTCTCATAGGCCATAATGATAAAGAATTTTTCTTTGTGTCCCTGTAAAAAAACTGTAGTGCTAGATTCACCAAAATCTATACAGTTGGTGCAAATGCGACCTATAACATGTGTACAATTTTTTTGCTCAGATTAATAAGGCGTTTAGACGCTATCACACTTTTAAAAATTTGGCCCCATTGGCCTTAATGATAAAGAATTTTTCTTTGTGTCCCTGTAAAAAAACTATAAGTGCTAGATTCTCCAAAATCTATACAGATTGAGTATCTGTGACCTATAATATGGGTATAAAATTTTTGCTCAATTGAATAAGACGTTTAGATGCTATCGCACTTTTAAGATTTTGGTCCCATAGGCCATAATGATAAAGAATTTTTCTTTGTGTCCCTGTAAAAAAACTATAAGTGCTAGATTCACCAAAATCTATAGGGTTCGTACTATGGTGACTTACAATATATGTACCAACTTTCAGGTTAATCGAACAAAGCCTTTAGACGCTAGCGTGTTCACAGACATACACACATACACACATACACACACACATACATACATCATCGTAAAAATAGTGAAAACGGACTCAGGGGACCTCAAAACGTATAGAAACATCAAAATCTCGAATTCGGATTTTTGACATGATTACAATACTTTCCTCACTATAGTGTTCGGAAAGTAAAAAAAAAATAGCACAGATTAAATACGATTGATCAAAAATAAGAATAAAAAATATGTTATCTGAGCAATCGCTATACATATAGAAGACTTCGTCTGCTATTTGTTTATCACCTATCATGTGACCTCTGACGTCAGGTGGGAAGAGCCCATTGAAGATATAGTAAAAGAAGATGATTCCATCGTTCAAAATCTTTTAAAAAACAAATTTAATGGTATAAATTCAAATCTTTAGCGATATGAAGAGTCACAAATTTTATACTGCTAAATTATTTTATTTATTTATTTATGCAACTGATATAAGTGAACAGTCACAAACAATTTTCTTTTTCTTGTTTTGCCCAGAATTTAATCTAACGTTTTCGCCTAAGGAGTGATTTATATAAAATTCTTCTACAATGCGTACGCAATTGCATAGCACACATATACCGGTTGATTCAAAGTAACCAGGAGGTGTTTTGGCAAGACCTGTGCAAAAAGTACTTGGCTGAATCATGAAATTTTGATTCATAGTCTGATGAGTATGCGGTTTTGAATTCTTAAAAATAAATAAATAAATAAATAAAATGTTTATTGTTTGACTGATGGTAGAGAAAATGGCATTGTGATGCTATTAATTTGCATAAAACTGAAAGTACCGTAATTTCGCGTATATAACCAGCGGCGGAAGGTAACCCGCAGCATAAAAAAAATTATCTAAAAATAATTATAACCGAAAGATACCCCGCACTTCTAAAATCACATGGACGGCAATCATCGTTTGTAGTTTCATTACTAATTGCTATTATTTTAATAATAAGTAGGAAAAGATACAAATAATAAACAAACATAAAACTAAATATAAAAAATAAACGAATAAATTTACTTACCTATAATGAAAGAGCAAATAATCATAATTTGTTACTAATCTTCCTCTATATATAAATTACTATAAACTGGAGTAACTTCTAATGTTTAAAACCTTTATTCAATTCAAAAGAAAATTATAGATTAATAACAAATTTATTTACAAAATTCATTCAAATCCATCGAATTCGGATTCTTCCGCATCAGAATTAAAATGTTGCAATATTGTTAGGGACAGTTCGTCTTCATCATCCTTATTATCCTCCTCATCAAGTTCCTTTCCACTGTCCTCAATTTCTCGCGACGGCTGACGTGATTTCACGTCATTTTAACTTCTATAGCTAGTTGCCGTTGATGTAAATTCCCGTCTTTTCACATCCTGTTCCTGGTTACCGATGACACGAATTCACGTCATTTAAAGAATTTCTATGGAAACAATACTTTAGTATTATTTCGATAGTATTATTAGGGTATTAATTCTTCGATAGTATTATAGGTTCTTTCTTATTATATGACTAATCTTCTTTTCAAACTTCAGTTACAAGAGTAACGTTTCAAAACATTATATCTCATTTTTATGCACGTTAAAACATAAAATGTTTGTGGCAACTAGCTTGAGTTTATTTCAATATTCAACGGCAATCAGTTTTAGGAAAGTGAAAAGTATGCCGATCACGAAAGTGTTAATAATCCTGACTTTCTGAATCCAGATTTTATCGTTTTGATAGTAATAGAGTCCCAAGTATTTATTACCATTCAGCTACTTTCACTAGAAATGGTTTGATTTTCTCCTTGTTCGCGATAGATAACCCAAACCAGATGATAGCCCGCAGGACATACAAAATCAGGTTTTTTAATAGATTACCCGCCGGTTATATACGCGAAATCACGGTATTTCGTTTTTTCTTTCTATGAGATCTCTTATTTGTATGGAAATTTAAAACATTGTTAAAGATTTTCCACATTATTGAATATGGAATGTCCAAATCCTAAGATTTCGCACGCCCACAACCATGTCTATTTCTTGATACTTATACAATAATTCTAGTTAAAATTTCTTTAATTAACTAAATTTCAGAGCCTGGTCACGGCCAGGATTTACTGCAAATGTTCGAACAATTATTGATTAAAGATTTACAGTCGGCTCCAAAATTATTCGAGTACTAGCAATAATCCTTGCCAAAAAAATGTATATACACTTAATACAACTTTGTTAAATAAATCCTTGTCGAGTCATGTTCTTAATCAGTCTAAGAACATGATTCGACAAGGATTTACTTAGCAAAACAGTCTTAAGTGTACTTTTTAAATATAGGAATTATTGGCTAGTGCTCGAATAATTTTGCAGCCGACTGTATATTAGTGATAAAACTCTGACGTAAACCTCTCGCCAATCAAAATGCCTTACATAGTTATACTCGTAATTATCAGGAATATTGTTATTTCTCTGTTAAAGGAATTACATAGGTAAAGCAAATAATCAAGCTTGCAAAGTTAGCGTTATGACTATTCGTTATTAAATGAAAAATTCCTTTATGCGCTTTTTATTTAAGCAGAAGGGGCAAATATATTCAATTTTTTGCAAATTACTAACACCGCAGTGCTTTTTTCATTCCTATTGGCCAAAACATAGACTTTTTTTTTTTTTTTTTTTTTTCCAGAAATCAGAGCCCATGTGCAAAATATGTCTATGATTTAGCCAGCAGTTTTTGCTTGATGGGTGCTTAAAAATGCTCTGTTTAATTTGAATCACCCGGTATATATAATTTTAAATATCAACTGAATATAGTTGCGGTACACAACATTGTAGGCGTAAACCATTTAAGGTATGGAGGGTTACTCAATCCAGCTCATTGAAGCATGGAGAGACTCTATCAAAGTTAATATTTGTTTGCATATAATCTGCAAAGTTGTTATACATTTGCCATTTACAGCAAATAAATAAAAGTAAATACAGTAGAACCTCAATCCATCGTTTTTCACCGGGTGCGTGGGGAAAAACGATGAAAGCGGGAAAACGACAAATGCGGGTTATAGTCAAAACACGAAGAAAGCAATGTTTATGGATTAATACACACAATTTATACAGTATATTACTAATAAAAACTAATTTGTTACTTTCCAAACTGTCAAAGAAATAAATCAATGTTGTAGAACATTAAGTAAAATTTAATTTTAAAAATCAAACATTTTATGTTGGGTTTTTCGTTCTTTTTATAAATTAAACAGGAATTTATCCAGATTTGCAACACTTTTCTGTAATTTCACGTGCTTATATAAAAGTTCGTGCATTTTTAAACGCCATAATCGAGTCATCGGCGTGAAAACTATCTTCTGTTTCTTCGCCACTGTCTCCATTTTATGAAATCGCACATTTCTTCTATGCTTTAGGATACCGCATGTCGCAATGTCTTGATTAATGCAAATATTATCACTAAATTTTGTACCAGCCGCATCCTCTGCTACACGTAACAACTCCTCATCTGCGTTTTCAGCATCATCATCATCATTTCCTTGCCTTCTGTTTGATATTCTTCGGGAGGCATACTATTGTAACAATCGCAGCTATCGTAGATCACAAGTCGGATCGTACACTCCGCAGCTAAAGTATCCGAGCACTAGCAATAATACCCGTCTTAAAAATGTACACTTAATTCTGCTTTGTTAAATAAATCCTTCTTGAGTCATGGTCTTAGACAGACTAAGAACATGATTCGACAAGGATTTATTTAACAAAACAGTATTAAGTGTACTTTTTTTAGACAGGGATTATTGCTAGTGCTCGGATACTTTTGCTGCGGAGTGTACGATCCGACTTGTGATCTACGATAGCTTCGATTGTTACAATAGTATGTCTCCCTTAATCATTTTTTCGTGCGTAACCGCATTTCACGAAACAATTTTCTAGATTATAAAAGAAGTTACTTCCTGCTATGCTGAAATTATAAAATGAATAGATGGTCCGGAGACATAGCATCACAATTTTTATCCTCCTTGGAAATGGGGGAAAGAGTTATTTTAGGATGAAAAAAATAATTCCAGTCTGTATGCTATATGGAACCGCTTGAGCTTTAGGAGAAAATTTTTACCAGGCCAGGCGAAAAATTTTACAACGATGAATGCGGGAAAATGACTTTTTGAAGAACGATGCATGCGGGTTTCGTTAACATTATTTAAATACAGTTTGTGCAGGGGCAATAGAAATAAAACGATCAATGCGGGAAAACGATGGAAACGATAAATTGGGGTTTCACTGTAAATAGAAATAAAATAATCTTCAGTATTTATGAAATTAGAAGATTTATAGATAATTATTAAATAAAAGTAATTGAATAATGCAATAAGAAAAAAAAGTATTAAAAAAATATATATAAGGTTTTCCTAGGGCCGATCAAGGGCTGTATTTCGTCTGCGGGATACAGTTTCTGAGCCACTACGCTATACAGACAAGAAGAAAGGTTTGAAGCAATTTTTATGGAATTTTCTTTTTAGCTTTTATTGAAAAAGGAATATAAAATATAATGATTATTTATTTTTGAAATTCCTTTAAATATAATCGCCAGGGAAGCGGTCGAAGCCTGCTAGTGAACAAATAAAATAAATTTAAAAAATAAATAACTAAAAAAGAGCCCTGATTTTCTTAAATATGAATTGGCAACTTTACTGGCAGGTTTTCTAAACTATAAGACAGATTTTCTATAGTTGATAGTTAATTTTTTTTATAGGATTTACTAGTTAAAATAAATTTGCTAGAAAAAGGAAATGTGAATCCATCTTTGTTTCTCTTTTTAAACGCAATTTCATCATCAACTAAAATATATGATTTAATCATATTCAAGTAATCATGTGTACTTACAACTTGATGTACATAGAAGTAAGCACCCAGCGAAGAGAGTTATAATTTTGATTATCTTTTTGATTCTTGGGTATATGCTAATTATTTTGCAACAAACATTATTTTACTTCACAAATAATGCTAAAAAATAAAAATAAAACTGCATAGTTAAATTTTAACAAATGCAGCTACTACTTTTCCCTCCTACATACGCAATTTTAAATACATTTCTTTTTTTCTTTTTTATTCGAATAAACAATTAGTATTTCTCGTTTAAAAAAAAATAATTTTATTGTATTTTTACTTTTACCATTAACAAATAAATCAAAACTTCGAAAGAATAAAAAATAGTTTCAAACCTTTAAGTGTTAAACCCGTCTTTTTCCATAAGGCGTAGTCGAAATAAAAGGCTGGTGTGACAAAATTTCGAAATAGATGCTGCATTTAAAAAAAAAAAAAAAAAAAAAAATGAGATTAATAAATATCTGTAACATACAATTTCAAATTCTCATATTTATACACTGCATAATATTGGTTTTATAAATCATTAAACAGATATACTGAAAAACGGCTAACGCTAATAAGGTCCATGCTTTCCCGGATAAAAAATGCAAAATAAACAATAAAGTGAAGATGTCTGTGGATATTACTATATCACTAATTACTATACAGATAGGACAGTGAAGCTAAAACGCGAACATGAAAGTTAGTGGCGCCACTAGTGTCAACAGAGGGGGGGGGGGAACTACATGTGTGAAGTCTACATGAATAGCATCTTTGATTGAACATTGTTTTTCTTTTTCGCGATTAGTTAGTAGCACGTTAGCATGAGAAGTTTTCTTTTTCTTCTCTTTCTATTATTTTTGAATTCACGAAATCATACTAGACATGTGCTGGAGCTCCGTACCTGTATCTGCGGATATCAGCGAGAAAAAAAAGATCCGTATTCGCATCCTGATCCGTATCAGCCAGAAAAAAATATCTGTATCTGGATCCGTATTTTTTTTTTTCAACTGATCTAATACGGATCTTTTGTGGAAAATTCAAGAAAATCAGGAAGAAATTGTTTTAACTCATTGTAAACTATCTTTAGTGTATAACTAAAAGAAATATAGCCTCTCTTTTACGTTCGTCGGAATTTACTTTTTTCCCTAATTTACAATTTCTCTTTTAAATCCCTTCAATTTTCCTATATGCAATGAGCTCCCTTCTTCACTTTTACATGTCTTCCCTTTTACATGAGTCTTCACTTTCACATGACGAAATTTTGAATTTCCCGCCGTTTGCACTTAATATATACAGCGTTCCTAAATGAAATTCATGCGTGATTTAATTAAAAAAGTAATATAAAATAAAAACATTGGAGAGACGGATTCAGTAAGGCAGATGATATTATTCTTTAACAAATTAATAATGCACCAAAACCGATATCGGGTAGCTGTTTAAACTCAAGCGACAGTTTGAAAGCAGGTGTTTAACTGTGAACAGTGTGAATCATTAGAAATGAAACATTCATTTTTATAAGATCAATCATGCATTATCTCTGAGACTGTAAATTTTAAGAAAAAGAAATTAATTATAAAAGTAATACATATATATTTTACATAATATATAATTTTCTCTTAACGTAATACTTAAAAAAATAAATATATAAAAATGGAAATGTATAAATAATGAATAGTTACGTAAAATTATAAATATCTAAATAATCCCTTTTTTTTTTTTTTTTTTTTTTTTTTTTAAGTAAAATTCACATAGATTATTTGAGTTTTATTCAATAAAATGTTATTAGTTCATTGAAAACGTGTTTAAATGAAATTTTTTGGAACAATTTTTTACTTTCTTTTACCCATATATATGTCAGAGAAAATATTGATTTTTGGATAAAATTTTCAAAATTGAGTTTTTGTTATAGTTACACGTTTTGAGGTCCCATGAATCCGAAAATCCTGTTTTTAGCGGTTGGTCTGTGTGTGTCTATTATTAGAATATCTCACGAGCAAATAGTAGCAGAAAATCCAAACTCTGTATTCTAAATCTGTATCATAGAGTGATTCCACACTAAACTTTTTGTTACGATCAAGTAAATGGTTCGTGTACAGCGACATCCAAGAAAATTCAAATATATTACGTTTATGGGAGAAATTTTTGGTAAGTACACAGTACAGTGTAACATCTATAGGTTATCCTAAACAAAATGGAATAAACATATTTTTTTTATATGCATAAATACATGCTTCGGGCAATGGCTTCGTGGAATGGAAATTATTCATCATTTGTTTACAGGGCTACTTAAAGTATTTGGATATATTGGGACTATATTTGGAAACTGCTGAAAATTAATTTATTTTTGTGTTAGGTGTTTTTCACACGCGTCAAAGCAGGAGATTTTACTGTTCATGTTTTACTGTCCAAAACATTTTACGTGGGAGTTATTGAAAGCAAACGTCGTACAGTGAATCAGTCAAACTTTCTTCCGAGGGCTTGAGACTTTACTCCACTCACCAACATTTTGAAAAAATTTCCACTGTATAATTTTTATTATTTGGGGTGTTTTGGTAAGAAAATGGCAAACTGGAAGCTGGAATATGTAAAAAATAAGAGAAATATTGCGGGAAAAAAAAAAAAAAAAAAAAAAAAGAAACAGAAACTGATAGTTTTTACTGATTTTCTTTTGTTTTCTGAGCACAAATCCCCTCAAATTTCCTCCTTACTACAAATGTTCGTGTTTTTGAACTTTCTACCTCTGTAGCTCCTTAGGTCAGAAGACATTTAACGGTTAAAATAATCATCGTTCCTCTCCAAATCAAACTGATGGGTATAAAATTACTAAAGAATGATAAAAATGAGGGACGGCGTGTATATAGAAAACGGTGGATGATTGGGCAAAATGGTGGTCATATTCGGATTCAGGAGGTCATTTTACATAAGAATATGCTGAAATGGTGTCAGGTAATTTTCATGCCGAGCAGCATTATCTTACATTATATATTACCTTACTGGTAAAATGTCTCGTTGGTACATTCTAATATCTTTAGACTGTAAAAAACAAAATAAAATTAATACATACTTTGTATGTTTAGTATTACACCGACGTATTGTATCTAGTATCATATCGACGCTGCATGGGAATGGGGTTGGTATGTCTCACAAGTTGCGCCATTCCATGCAGTGTAAATGTATGCGTGTCTCTTTGCGTCTGGCGAAAACTGTAACTTTTCCATGTAGTAGTATTGGGCAAAAATGTGTAACATGTGTAAATACAGAATAAATAAAATAATGTAGAAGGATTTGTATTTATTGTCGTTGTCATTTTATAAACCCCGTTTTAGTGGCTCCGGGTAGCATTTGCGATTCTATGTTCCTATTTGATTTTTGCTTATTTTCTTTGTATACGAGTTTTGCCCTTTCATTTTAGTCATCTTATTTTGAATCATCCTGTATATAATCCAATTATCAGAATTTCTGAAATTTACGAAATTATACTCCTCTTGAGAAGTAAAAAAAATCTGTCGTTACAAGATTGTTTACTTAAAAAATTAAAACTAGTTGCTTATATTAAAAAACTTTTTGTTGCCACACACCATATAGTATTTCTTTTCTTTTCTTTTTTATGCCATAACAATTCTTCTATTTTTTTATAGCTGAATTAGATGCTTTGACTCCTTATAAAGTTGCCAATGTTGGGGAAACAGTGGAATTTGAAATCAACATCACGAAGAAAATGGAACTACCGATCAAATGGCGACATAATGGTGCAGAAGTTCCATCTTGGGACAACCAATTGAAAGTTGAAATTTCGGATGTGCAACCTGAAAACGCTGGAATCTATGAATGCTTTTACGAGGGTAGACGAAGCGAAGGCGTCCATGCTTTGATGAGACTTATAGTTAGAAGTAAATTTTTATTTTAAAAAATTTACATCATTATTTTTTTTTTAAATATTTTATTACATTTTCTCTGTTTATATTTTTTTTTATAAATATAGGACACTGATAAATCTTAACATGGTAATTCATATTTTTTATACCAGGACTTTTGAAAACTAAATAATTCGATGCCTGAACAATTCTATCAAGTATTTGCAAAACAATAACTTTCATCGCCAGAAAAAAATTGATATTCATTCGATTTGATGTGTAACAATTAAAATACAGAAAGAACTAATTTTGTTGAATTATTTATTGCAATCAAGCATCCGAAATCGGCAATTTTAAATGTGTCTCTTGATCAACCGATCAAGAATAGGTTTAAATAGAAAAAGTATAATTTAAATTAATTTTACTAATTACTTTTTACTAATTTGTCATTAACTTTATTTTGATTTTTTTAGTTAATTTTTTATATAGTGTTTAGGTCCATGAGAATTATTTAGCATCACATCAGTTATAGGGTTATTTTTGTATCATTATGTTTGTCTCTAAACATTACTGAGAAAAAAAAAAAATCATGCAGTTTGTTTAGATATTATTAACTCTTCTCAGCTATGTGTACTAGTTGCACTATTTAACTTCCAATGTACCCTGTCTACGTGATCCCATAACGGACAAACAGAAGGGCTGAAAGTTAAATAGGTAGACTGAATTTATAATCATTGTTAAACATTGTTAAATAACGCTTATTTTTAAAAAAGTAAAATGCCCCTTTCTTAATGCACTAAAAAGAACAAAATAACTTTTTAAGTTCAGTACCGCCGATCTGAATACTTGCATTTTACTACTATTCCAATAAAATTGCACCTCAAACCATTTTATACCAAAATTTCCAATCTGACTGATTTCAGCTCATATTTTCATAAATACATAATAATTTAAAATTTTCACGAAATTTTGGTATAAAATGGTTTGAGCCGCCTGCCCTTTACTTCGTTTGAGGTGCAATTTTATTGGAATAGTAGTAAAATGCAAGTATTCAGATCGGCGGTACTGAGCTGAAAATGTTATTTTGTTCTTTTTAGTGCACTAAGAAAAGGGTATTTTTTTTTTTTAATAAGCGTTATTTTTTATCTTTTTATTTTTGTAATATTTTATAAATTTTACATTTTTGATGCGCTACCTAGATTAAAATCTCTGTTGCTAAATTAAACTTTTTGGCGAAAAATGTTGGTATACTTCAACGCAAAAATTTAAAAAATCGCCCAGGAGGATCTGTAAATAAAACTGATTTTAGTACAACATATATTAGCATCGTAACCATTTTATTAATATGTAAAAAAAAATTTTAAAGTGATAATGACGTCAATTTTTGTGAGATGCATAATTTATTTATTTTTTAAGAACTTTTTATTGTTCATGTTTAGCTAAATGTATTTATTTTCCTGTTTTCCTGTCGGGCAAAAAAAAAAAAAAAAAAAAAAAAAAAAAAAAAACTGGTATATATTTTTTTTGACGGCCATATTCACCAGTAACTTCAACTTCCGGTTCAATACAAAAACATGAAAATTGTGTAAAGAATGGATGCAGTTTTCTAAAAAAATCGGCCGGCTCCTTCTGCCATCTAGCGACGAAGATTTCATATAATATTTGGTTGGTTATTTTTCGCTAAAAAATTGAAATGTAACTATACCGCTAGATGGCATAAGCAACGCATCATATTTTGCTGAAAAGTTCTACTCTGACTTTATGCGCTTTTCAAGTTTTCTGGTCCAACCGAGAGTTGAAGTCATTGATGAATATAGCCGTTTAAGTGGCAGACAACTTCCATAGCAATAGTGTTGCATTTTTACCACATAAATATGAATTTTTAAAAATAAAAATACGACCTTCAGTTAATATGACACTTTAGGAGACATCGTCAAAGTGGTTGGAAACTAACACGAAACAAATTCTTTTTATGCCCTCTCTCACTTCACGTATTTGTAGTGCCATCTAATGAGACTCTAGAAGTTAATTAAGTTCAAAGTTGTAGGTTAATTAAAACTCACCCTGTACATTTGTCTCTCAATACTAGGTAAAATTTAAAGCATCTTATTTATAAGCAAAACTCTCTGGAGATCTTCGGTTGAAACTATAGACACACGTAGTCATAAAAAATATTTCCCTGCAAGATTTATCAAAGATTCCACAGTACTAAAATCTGTTTTCATTCTTAAAAAATGTTCGTGCCCCTTTCATGAAATTTAAAAATCGTAATATTTGGAAAGGTGTAATTATTTAATAACTTATTGAATTAAATATGATTTTTCAACCAATGTAGACATATATTTTAAGAATACTATTTAATAAGTTACTTTTTTTTATAGAATGTCCAGTGGACATGTATGGTGAAGACTGTGAAGAAGAATGTCCTCCTTGCTACAATGGTGGAATATGTCACGATAAGTGGGGCGTATGTGTTTGTCCTGCTGGTTTCTCAGGACCCAACTGCGAAATTGGTAAGTGCGAAACGTGACTTGTGAAATTATTATCTCAAATAAAAGTTATTTATATAGATTAATATATGAGTTATTTTTAAGTTACCAAAGATAACAAAGTTGAGATTTATAAATTTTTACTTTCAAAATTACAAATTTCAGAAATGTTATTTTAATAACATCTAGGTCGTTTGTGCTGAGAAATAAGATAATCACTTAAGATGTCTAAGGAAATTTAATCCCCCCCCCCGCGAAAAAAAAACTTTAATATATGTATATATGAACAGTTTTGATAATTCTGATGTGTCATCCATGATTCTAAGTACGTTGTTTCAAAAGTTACGAGCGAAATTGCAACTAGTAGCAAAACCAAGCTTTATTGCATTTTTAAACTTTAACGCTTATTTTCTCAAAAAAGACTTTTTTATCACTAATAGACGAACTATACAGGAGGAGATAACGTGTTCGGAAAAACATGAAATCAAAATCGTAACTGCTGTAGCCGTTAAGTAACACGGTTATATAAGAAATTCTTCATTATTATTGTGAAATCATATAATATGGATCATTTGAGACGAAAGTCATCGTAATTAATAGGCCTCAAAGCTGCCATATATATAAACCCAATGTTTTGGTAGACTCAATATGGCTCCTGCGATAGCCTTGGCTGCTATTGCGGCACCCATCTTGAGTAGACAGCAGTTAACTTCATTTGTCATGCATGCTGATTCGCCGTATGTCAACGCCTCTTATATCATGGCTTGGAGAGGAAGGTAATTGTAAGGCTGAGGTAAGGTGGATTTAATGCCGCACTAGAGTTACGCAGTAGGTATTTGGTATACGAACTAGGACTCACCCCTCCTAGGAATGGTTCGGAGACATCGATTAATTAAAAAAATATAACGAATAATTAAATAAATAAAATCGGTTTTACTAAATATTAATTCATTTTGTAGATATTATTCATATAAATGTGCTTGCAAAACTTTAAAGCAATACAGTCGTCAGCGTCAGCAAAAGTATCCGAGCACTAGGCAATAGTTTCGATATAAAAAAAGTACACATAATAGAGTTTGTTAAATAAATCCTTGTCGAATCATGTTCTTAGACTGACTAAGAACATTATTCGACAAGGATTTATTTAATAAAGCAGTATTAAGTGTACTTTTTTTAGACAGTAATTATTGCTAGTGCTCGGATGCTTTTGCTGCCGACTGTAGTTGAGGCTATTTTTTCGAAATCTTACGGATAGTGGCAAGAATGCACTTTAGAGAAAATAAGCGCTAAAATTTTGGGATTGAGTTGTTTGAATAGGTTTAATATCATATACAGGATTATATTGCATTTTTAAGTACAGTCGTAACAAAAGTGTCCGAACACTAGCAAAAATTCGTATGTAAAAAAAGTACACTTAATACGGTTTTGTTAAATAAATCCTTGTCGAATCCTGTTCTTACACTGACAATAGCATGATTTGACAGGGATTTATTTAACAAAACTGTATTAAGCGTACTTTTTTTAAATAGGAATTTTTGCTGGTGTTCGGAGACTTTTGTTACCGACTGTAGCATCTAGTGCCTTGTAATGAGATTAAAGTGAGGTATATAACGTTCTGTTCTTATAACTTTGACACTTCTTCCATAAATTCTATTTTATATATGCTTTTTAAACTAATGGTATTTTAAAGTAGAGTCGGTGGATAAATACAGTCGGCAGCAAAATTATCCGAGCGTTAAGAAAAATTCCTATATAAAAAATGTACACTTAATATTGTTTTGTTAAATAAATCCTTGTTGAACCGTGTTCTTAGTCAGTCTAAGAACATGATTCGACAAGGATTTATTTAACAAAATGTATTAAGTGTACTTTTTTTAAAAAAAGGAATTTTTGCTAGCGCTCCCATAATGGACAATATTCCTGTGACGTCACCGTAGGTAAAATCGCCGAACACGTGGCCGATATTTTGTAAACAAATTAGATTCAAGATGACATTTTATTGTTACGTATAACATTTTCCTAAATATTTCTGCAGTGAAACTTAATAATAATGTTCAAACAAGAACAAAAGTGAAATGTAAACAACTGAATCGAATGATAAAATTAAGCTATTCCATATCGTAAAATTGCAGAACATTTTATGTATACACACATACATACATATATATAATGAAAAAAAGATTAATAAGAACATTTTATACACACACACATATATATAGACATCAAAGCTTAAATAAATAGAATTTCAATCACTTTAATAAAGGAATTTACTAAATGGAACATCCATTTAAATTTGTTAACATCGCCACAGTTCACACGGCAACTTTTAATATTACATATGTTGATTAATATTAAAGTATATTACTAAAACTGGATTAGAAACAAAACAAATTATCACAATATCACTCTTACTTCAATTTCATATAATCTGTAACTCTTAGAAATAATATTGCAAGATAAAAATTTGCAATCCACAATGCTTTGCTATCCGCGATTGTAATGATCGATAGATGGCGCTTTCTCAACACTGCAGTTGTTAGTAAACATAGCCACGTGTGTTCCATTAGTGTTCTTTTTGTTATTCTACTTAATATTCGTACTATAATTTCTCCGCCCAGTGGCGCACCTAGAATTTCTGTCTGGAGGGGGCTGAAGAATAATTGGGTGATGTAGTACAGTAAATAGGTTTATGGACATATACGCACACATACATATAGTAAAGAATCTGCTTTAAATATTTCTTTTGAAATAAGTAACCGAATGAATAAAATTGAATTTAAGTTGAATAGCGCAATCAAGAAATTTATATCAGTATATAACAGGCTAAGCTACAGTAGTTCGGTCAGTTGGAATTGGCAATGAGCTTGTAAACATAAAGTTGTCTGTACATCTATGATAAAAAAAAAATATCGTATACGGTATACAATATGACAAGCTAGTGAACACAAAATTCATCCGAAATGAAATGCCTTCCCCCATATTTCCATTTAAAATAAAATTTGATCAAATTTAATACTCTTTTGCGCTGCTTTACATGCACATGCAGTAAAACGTAAGTAATTAAGAAATTATAATAATTATTGCCAAATAAAAGCTACAGTTGTAATATATAGGAATTATAACAGAATTTCAGAGTAAATTTTTACATTGCTATTTTCATTTAATTACTTGGAGTATTGGGGCGATGCTTCTAGGTTCGGTTAACAGAAACAAGTCAGACGTGTACAGTTTGTTCAACTTAAACTGATACCGAAAATAAACAAAACCACATGTTGTTTGGCGACATGGATAATGTCACTGTCACTGTTGGCGCTAGCCAAGGTCACTCATTTCTCCCCTTCTTTTGTTATAATTTTCCCACCTCTTCTTTTGTTATCTTAACACTTTATTTCTTTAATGAGTCTTTCTTTCATTGTTGTACGTCTTGTAAGGTACAAGTTTTTGTCATAAACTCCAAAATACAAAAAGAAGTGGTGGGGGATAGTTTTATCTTTTAACGAGCCATTTTTTGTTTGAAGGGAGGGTTGGTTAAAGGATAAATCTTAACACATCCCTTTCATGAATAACAAAAGTTGCCATTTCCGCGAGAAAGACACAAATGTGGTATACCTTTGTAACCCATTTGTTTACTTCGGGTATCACTTTAACTTGAACGGACTATAGTCTTCGTGGGTGTTAGTCAACACAGCAAGCAGGGGGCAGGACCTCTTAATATCCTAAAACATTAATTCCATTCTAATATATAATATATTACTTAGAATTTTAATTTGTTCAGTTAGCAAATATTTCAAGCGTTACCTTTCTGAGTTCATTACAGGATATTGTATTCCAGTATAATATTTATGTATATTGTGAAATTTGAATTTTTATAACAGGAAAAAATTGCATTATCTAAAAATGAAGCTTAGATCTCAGTGACATGAGAGGCAAAAATGAAAACTGCATGGACCCTACTGTATGTTCTACTAACCGTGATGAAAAAAAAAAAAAAAAAAAAAAAGTGCCCCCATCCTCAGAAGCATCTGTAAAATATCTTAACATACTGCTATCGGGGTATTTTCATATTTTGAACAATAAACTATGCCTTTTGGCATTCCTCTAAATCGTTATATTTTTAGAGAAATAATTTTGCGTATTTGAGATTAAACCAATTAAATTTTATCTTGAATTGATGTGAAATTTCACTAGCATGTATATGTGCTAGTGGCATATAAAAGGTTTAATGAATATGCAAATTTCATTTTTAATTTTAAATATTGTTTTAGAGGAACGACTAAGAGCAAGGCTGACCTTTATTTTATATCAAACGAGAATTTTCATTTGCCGATGCGAATGTGTTAGTTTTGACCAAGGACAAAACAAACTTTCACAAAGATGCTATAAATACTCACGAATTAAAATATAAAATTTTATAAGCCTGGTATCCCATTTTTTCTGTCAAATACATCCCTGCTTACTTCCACATCAGATTGCTTCTTCTGCCTGACTTTTTCGGTACTCCCTCGATTTCATGATAACAGTATATGCTTTAGGGCCTTAGAAGCCAATTCCTAAAAATTGCAATGGAATGTCTAGGGTATCTTGCAACTAAAAAACAAAGAACTAGTTCACTGTTTTTGTGTTTGAATGTAAGAATTTCAAAAATTCCTAAAATTTAATGTATAATTTATAAACTTTATTTTTGTTTACAATATCTGTGTTTGAATAATATTTTTTCATGCATGTTTTTTACCATGTCATCTGGTTCTGGAGGGGGCTTGAGCTCCCTAAGCCCCCTCCGTGGGTGCGCCACTGTCTCCGCCATTACATTATGGAAAATTGATTGCTTTTGGAAAAAATACTTCAGTTTATTCAAAGTTCGATCGGAAGTAGATTTTTAACTGAAGTTGAACAAATAT
This sequence comes from Salticus scenicus, assembly GCA_963930645.1. Taxonomy (NCBI): domain Eukaryota; kingdom Metazoa; phylum Arthropoda; class Arachnida; order Araneae; family Salticidae; genus Salticus; species Salticus scenicus. The sequence goes on along the minus strand of OZ005661.1, from coordinate 108,498,614 downwards.
TAATTTCAAATCATCTGATTAATTCTTTACTTCCATTAGCCGAAGCAACTGAAATTTTAAATTTGTCATTTGGAAATAAATGGAAGCTCAATTATGGATTTCTTGATCCTTTGGAGTTAGATTGTAGCACACAACAGTATGTGTTATCTTTTTTACCGTATTTATTCATTTTTATTCAATAAATATATGTGGAACTAAATATCGGCCAGCAATGGCGGCTGTATGGAATTCGAATTAAACCATGTTTATTGTAATTTCACCTTAGCCCGCCAGAGGGCGAGCATTTCATTACAATCGCGGATGGTAGAGTTGAGAATTGTTTACCGAAAACAGCTCATTTTTTATAGTCTCGAACCCAAAGGAGGAATATGGTCCATTGTGCTGCCGACTGTAATTAAAATGTTCAGAATTGTTTACACATAAATAACACATATATATAACACCACGGAGTAATATTAATAACACATACATATAAATTTTCACAAAGTCGATTTTTTAAGGTTAAAACCCTTAGACCTCTTAATTTTTCATTGTATCTGCGTTGAAATTAATATGGGATTGTAAAGAAATTAAGAATATTAACGGCTAAAACGAATGGGAAGTAAAAAAAAAAAAATATATATGACGTCATTTTTTAAGCTTGTGATAATTAGAAACAGGAAACAAGATCACTTTCATTTCCAGAAATGTCGAAAGAAATAAGTTAGTAAATACCGGAAGAAAAGAAATGCAACAAACGTAAAGAACAAAATAAAGAAATAAATCATTAATTAAGTAGGAAACGGAATATGTTAAGAAAAACAGTAAACTTATCTAGTTGCCACTGAAAGAAAAAAAAAATGTAGAACTTTTACTAGTTTTATATAATCAAAATTCTTTTGTAAAAAAGAATTTGAAATTTGAAAAGAAGAATATTTGAAGAGGATATTTGTAAAAGTTCTGTTTTACTTAGGCTTTGCTAGATATCGTAATGTAAAAATATTTAGCTTAATAATAACACTGTTGCATAAATTTTGAGGGCGTTTTTCTAAATCCATTCGTATGAAGTTATTTACATTTTTATGACCTAGATTATTACAGCATCATTTAATAACTATTATTTCCTTAATAATAAAAACTAATCGTCGTCACGGCTAAAACAATTTTTTGAATTAAGAAAGCAACATTTTATCTATGGTTTCAAAAGGAATAAAATAATGGAAAAAATTAATTTAACCAAAAATTACATCATATTTGGAACAATGTATTAAAAAGAAAAAATTATCCTTAGTTGAAAATAGTGAGAGATATTTGCCTTCTTAATAATAAAAGCCCAAATTTCCTAAAACTAACAGCCGAAATTAACGTTATCCGCGTTTGTAATGATCGATAGATGGCGCTTTTTCAGTTTCTGTTGTTAGTAAATATAATGGCCACGTGTATTAATTTTTGTTCTATATGTGTTACTACTTAATATTCGTGCTATAATTTCTCCGCCATTACATCATGGAAAATTGATTGCTTTTGGAAAAAATATTCCAGTTTATTCAACATTCGATCGGAAGTAGATTTTTAACTGAAGCTGAACAAATATTAGTTTTAAATCATCTGATTAATTTTTTATTTCCATTAGCCGAAGCAACTGAAATTTTAAATTTGTCATTTGGAAATAAATTGAAGCTTAATTATGGATTTTTTTATTCTTGGAGTTACACTGTGGCACACAACAGTAAGTGTTATCTTTTTTACCGGATTTATTCATTTTTATTCAATAAATATATGTGAAACTAAACATCGGCCAGCAATGGCGTCTAAATGAATTCGAAAGCTATGCATGTTAATTGTAATTTCACCTTAGCCCACCAGAGGGAGAGCATTTCATTACAATCGCGGATAGCTACAAAAATGTATTGGAATAAAAAATTTAAAAAAAAAAAAGTATCCTTGATTTAAAGGAATGAATAAAATAATGGAAAATGGATGTTTTAGCAGAAAAAATGACGTCACAATTGCGAAAATGCATATAAAAATTTTAAATTTTATGGATGGTTTGAAACAATTGGACTTTATGCCTCATGCATCATTGCGGGTATATAAAAGCCTCTTCGCCAATTGCTGAACTCGAAATTTTTGTTCACTGTAATACCAGCTAATAACAGCCGCTAAATTCGTAAATACCCGCAGGCTTTGCCATTCGTGCATAAGGTTCAATCTAATGTTATGCAAGGTCCGCCACTTGGCGATTTGCTTTCTTGGTCCCCGCTAAAAACAGACAAATTATGATCATAACATTAATCTAAATTTGATGAAAAAAAACTTTAAAAAGTTAGAATGATTATAATGAATAATAATAAAATTAATAATATTCTGAAATAACGTCCGTGGAAAAGGTCAATTAGCGTGAAAAATGAGATATGGGTAATGAAATTATACAATATATATGGTTACAATGTGAAATTCGCAAACTTCTTCAACATTTATATTGAGAATTTTAGTAACAAACTGTCATTACATAATCCAAAGTGTATAAGAAGTGGTTAAAACAACTATATCTATTCCAGTTTAATGTATTGAGAATAGCTGAGGAGATGTTCGGGTAGATTATATTCTTTTTAGAAATTTCTTGCCTAGATGGTAGCATAAAGCAATTGTTTTAGTCTCTCCAAATCATGGGCACGGCAAAGTTCACTTATTGACGTTTACTATTGATTCAATCACGCACGTTTCGTTATTGGTACAGTGTTGCCAGTTATATCAGGCATCAAAGATTTATCTTCATCTCCAATTCGGCAACTAAAATAACAACGATATGCCATTTCCATCAGTGGCTTGATAGATTGATTTGTTTGTTTGTTTATTTATTGATAACATATACATCAGATTTGTATGCTTGACATATAGTCCGCTTGTAAATCTTCGTCAGATAACGACAGATAGCACATGACAGAATTACAATACGAAGAATTGGAGAAAACACCCAGGTCCAGCGCGGGAATCAAACCCGCTCTCCTACGCTCGAAGGCGATTAGCAGAGTGGTGACATAAGCACTCGTCACGGAGGGCCCATAGATTGATTTTGATTAGAGAGATTTTTTCCGCAGAAAGCACAGCGAAAGTTGCCGGTAGAGGTTACACAACCTCAAGCGTTCTAAAAGAAGAAATAAATAGTAACAAGCTCTAAACAAAGATAACAAGTAATTAAATGCAAATAAGTAATTATAAAATCAAATAGGCAATATTTGTAACGTCTTCTGTATATTGATTTTTTTTTTTTCTTTTACTTTCTTCTGGTGCAAATAAAATTTTCATTCCACAACATTTATTATATTACAATTTTTCAAAATCAGTTTAAAAAAAAAAAAAAAAAAAAAAAACTTAAGGCCAGTTTTTAATTTTCATTATCATTTTCGATTTCAGAATAACCAAATCTATACGAATTTCAATTTAACCATTTTATCTAATTTACATAATTTTGTTGTTAAAAGGTGTAATTATTTTATTACTACAGGTGTCGCAGCTTTCCTATATTTTTACGATCGTTTTATTATAACTATCACCACAATTTTCAAGAAGAAAATTTTAATGCTATTAAAAAAAAAAATACTGTTCTGAAACAGTATGGGACAAAAGAATAAAAAGCAAAATATAGGAATAGAAAATATACGTGAAAATATAGGAATGCTACAACTCCTGTCACTATATTCTTTTAATCCTAAAACTAAAACTTAATATATATATATATATATATATATATAATTTGAATAATTTAATACCTTTGTAACACTCAGCAAACAAAAGATAGATGAAAATGCCAACATACTTAATATTACCATGAAGGTGGATAATATGACTTGTTAAATTATTAAATTCCCCACTAATGGAGTCAAAATTCACTTTTATCATTTTCAGAGAAATAGAGTTGGTACATCAAACAACCATTTAACCCTTTGGGTACATTTGACGAGTTAGACTCGTCATCTGCTTACTTGGGCGAAGTTACGGTGGACGAATCTGACTCGTCATCTGAATTTAAGAAGTAGGCATTGATGCTTGCGGCACCCCCGCCAGTGGGCGTTAATCGCAAACAATGCCTGACGTTTGTTTATGATATCGTACAACCATACTTATATCATCAATATAAGTATATTCCAAATAAAATGTATTACTTTTACATATTAACACTTTCGCGACCACTGACGTAGATTCACTTCATTTGAAAATCTGTAACTCCACCAGTAGGCGTTTCTTTTGCAATTTGTATGCTATTATTTTCTTAAATATATAATCAATATTCACAATTATACAATGAAATATATTATGGATACAAATATTTCGATTAGAAAGAATAAAGTTATAATGCATATCCATTTGTAATATAAATGTGACTACAGAAAATTTTGTTCTGTAATATTGTAACATGGGAGAATAACCAATAACGCCCATAGGCGGACCTTACTGTCAAAAATTCAAAATCATACAGTCGCGAAAGTGTTAATTCATATAGCAACAAATTAAATCCGTCTCATGGGCATAAAAATCTTTAAATAATTCAGTACTCAAAGGGTTAAATGCCAAATATAATAGGCAAAAATTAATAAATTAATAAAATTATTTAAGAAGTGCATAAATTCAATAATAGGAATAAAAATTGAAATAATACACAATTGTTTAAGTGCATTAGCAGCTGTAGTCAAAGTGTATGTAATTTTCAATTAGTGTTAATGCCAAATTAGGCCAATAATTGTATATATTCAATTATATATACAATAAGTAGTAAGTTTAAGATTTTTTTAAGTTCTTTAAAACTTGCTGATAATAAACAAAATACATTTAAATATTTACGCATAAGCAGCATATTAAATTTAAATGTAAATATAATTTGATAATTTGAATAATTTAATACCTTTGTAACACTCAGAAAACAAAAGATAGATGAAAATGAGAACATGTAATTAAATTTAAAATGAGATTTATTTCAAATAAAATTATAGAAATATATCATTACAGTTTAATTTTTGTTTCGTTAAAAATTAATTAAATATATCTTTTAAAAAAAAAGCAAATTAGTAAATATATATATATGTATATTAAATATTTTTAACAACATTTTTATACATATTTTTTTTTACAAATGGAAAAACTTAACTATACCATAATAAAAAATCCAGAGTGGCTACACTCGACTTTCCAAACGTTAAGTAATTAATGGTTGTTTAATAAATTAAAGTATTATTTAAATAATACATAGGATAATATAACTGATAAGGAGTCAAATAAGGAGTTTTACGCTGTTGTATTTCAAATAATTTGAGCCCGTAGGTCATAATGATAAAGAATTTTTCGTTCTATCTCTATAAAAGTCTATGAGTTCTAGATTCTCTTAAATTATACTATTGATGTATGCTACAATGATCTATACAGGGCCTGATTACCCAAAAGGCTCGGGAAGCACAAGCTTCCCCTATAAAATTTAAGAGGGGACCTCAAAATGACTAAAAACAGGGTCTTGAATTTTCTGTTTTATATTTTCATACTGAGATTGAATTTTTCTGAGAAAATTCGCGCAAAGCAAGATAAAATACTCACTATTTCGGGAAAAATCTATTATTTAACCTCAAAAATCTGAATGTTCTTAATTAATAAGTTATACGATTTTAATATTGTGTGTAGAAACCACCCAGATATATGAATGAAAAAAAATAACTATTAACACACACTAATTTTTGTTCTATAGCATTTTTATATTACAATATGTAACAGGAAAACAAGATTTTCTAAAATGAAAGAGGGCCCCGAAATGATACTGAGCTTCCCCTAGCTTCAAAGCTTAATCGGGCCCTGGATCTATAAAATAAGTTTTCATCTGATTTGAACAAAGCGTTTAGATGTTATCGTGTTCACTCTCTCATGCAGACATACATATATCACGAAAAATCGTATAAAATCCTATATATCTATAAAACGGGAGCTCACGTCAAGACAACAAAAGTTCAAGGTGTTTTAAACGTCCAAATTTTTTGGACGTGTACACTGTACACCTCCACCAAAGTTGGAGGTGTACAATTAAACGTCATGACAGTCACAAATATAAATTTGCAACTTTCTGCAATTATTTTTAATTGAGCTATGCAAGATACAAAATCCATTTCGCAAATAAGGATTACAATACTTTCCTTGTGTAGCATATTTGGAAAGTAAAAATATGCTGTGAAATGTTCACAATAAATAAAAGAATCCTTAAATAAATATAAGGAAAACACAATATAAATTACAGAGCTGCCAACCAAATCCGGCAAATTGTTAGTACCGCCCCTTTTTCTACACCACTTAATTTTTAGAGTAATTATATTCAAATAAATTTACGATGAATGAAGAAAACAAATACTCAAAAAATTAAGTAGTTTAGAAAAAGAGGCGGTACTAAGAATTTACCGGATTAGGTTGGCAGTTGTATAAAATAATGAAACTTTGTTGTTAAGAATCACTTTATTTAAATCTGGAATAAAAATATTTTTTTAGAAAAAGTCGTGGGATGGCACAATAACATACTAAATAAATGATATTACTCCACTGAATCAGAAAACCAAATCATCACCGTTCTTTTTCGTTTGTTAGAAACATTGATTTCAGAAATAATCATGGCATTTCTTATTATTAAATTATACATTACTTTATTATTTTACAATTATATTATTACTATTTAATTATATTGTTTCCTTATAATTATTTCATTCAGTTATAATATATCTATCTATCTATATATATATATATACACTGCTCGACATTGAAAATGCAACACCAAGAATGAATGATAATAACGAAATGAAATTTGTTGGACACATATATTACAGTAGGAAGAACAATTGATTAAAATTTCAGAAAATTTGGAGTAATATGTACTGAGAAAACAGTACATAAAGTAGCGACCTCTGCGAGCAATAACAGCACTTATCTGCCTAGGCATTGAATCGAACAACGATTGGATGACATGTACGGGTACAGCACTTCATGAAGTTTTAACACAATGCCACAATTCATCGATCGAAGTTACTGATGAGTGGTGGGGGGCCAGTCGCTTTTCAACGATTAAACAGTCATTTTGATTGGTGCGAGATCGGGAGAACGCGCTGATCAGAGCAACAGTCGAACGCATTCGGCATCAATGAAGGTCCAGACAATATGAACAACTTGCGGTCGTGCATCGTCCTGCTTAAATGTTGCGCTTCGGAGGCCTTGAACATAGGGCAGAGCTATGGTCCTTAACTCGTCAGAAATGTAAGGGCTGGTATTCAGAGTGGCGGAAATGAAAACAAGAGGTGACCGGGACGTGTATCCAATGGTACAACATACCATCAATCCAGATGGTGACTCAGTATGCGGCTACCAAAATTCTGATTACCCTCAAAACTGCATCACTGATATGGGCGCCATTCATGTGTGATCAACGATGAATCTGGACGCAGGAATGACATGAAGTCACTTTTCAGACAAATCACAATCCTGTTTACAGCATCAAGATTGCATTATCCGTATTTAACGGCATTATGAATAATGCACATTGCCAGCTGGGATTCGACATCATTATACTGTCCATCATTTGCAATGATGTTATGGGTTCCCATTGGATACACGTCTCGATTACTTCATGTTCGTATCCCTGGCTCTCTGAACAGCTGCCATTAAATTTCTGATGAGTTAAGGCCCGCCCCTCTGCCCTGTATTCGAGGCCTCCGTAGCGCAAAATTTAAGCAAAATAATGCACGACCGCAAGTTGTTTGTATTGTCCGAACCTTCTTTGATACAGAATGTGTTCGGCTGTTGCTCTATCAAGCGCGTTCTCCTGATCTCGCACCAATGAAAATGACTGTTTAATCATTGAAAAGCGACTGGCCCCCCACCACTCACCAGTAACTTCGATCGATGAATTGTGGCATCGTGTTAAAACTTCATGAAAAGCTCTACCCGTACATGTCATCCAATCGCTGTTCGATTCAATGCCTAGGCAGATATGTGCTGTTATTGCTCACAGAGGTCGCTGCTTTATGTACTGTTTTCACAGTACATATTACTCCAAATTTCCTGAAATTTTAATCAGTTGTTCTTCCTACTGTAATGTATGTGTCCAACAAATTTCATTCCGTTATTATCATTCGTTCTTGGTGTTGCATTTTCAATGTCGAGAAGTGTATATGATATTATATGCTTTCATGATTTGAATTATCATTCTTTCAAATATATTTTTCCACTTTCCATTTCTTTATGAAATAATCCTCATTTAATCCTGTGAAGTGTTTGAAAAGGTTTCCATAATATATATGGAAAATATTCCATGCACAATTAAATCTATCATTGTATCAAATATATCAGATATATCTAATAACTGATAAATTTTGTCTAAAAGTTACTCATTGTATGAATCATTATGCAAATATACTTCTGTTAAAATGTATCTAATCAATCCTGCAAATAAACTGCTCATATTTTAAAATTTTCTCTAACAGTGTTTTTATTTATGTACACATATAAATTTATTTAATTAATTATTATGCTACTCACATTTATTATCTATAAATATTGTTTCAAAGAACATTTAATGCAAAATAACAATATTGATAACCTTAAAAGTACAACAAAATGTTTCAAAATATAAACGTGTACGCAGTAAATGCATTATTATTGCACTATATTTTACCAGATATCTTCTTAAAATTTATGTAAATGTTATCCAGGAAAAAATTTTGGTGCCAGTCTTTTAATACAAAATTTACTAATACACCTAATATTATGATGAGCAATAATATAACAAGTATTGCATAATTAACCATACTTTTGGATATGTTTTAGGGCAGAAACAAGACTTTCTTGTAATTTGTTATATTATTAATAAATAGTTAAGCATATTGAGCTAAAATCCTGTAGTTAAATATTTACCATGAACAATAGTATGCTGAAAAACACTTTTCAATGTGTTTTGGTGCATGTCTAGATAGGTGCAGTACAGTGTTGGGCATACTTGATTAAAAAGTAATTGAATTACAATTGAATTACAATTAAATTACAATTATAATTACTTTGCTGTCAATAAATTAACAAATAATTGATTACAAATAAATTGAATTACTTATTCAATTTATTTGTAATAATTCAATTTATTTGTAATCAATTACTTGTTAATCGATTGACAAAAAAAAAAAAAAAAAAAAAAAAAAAAATATATATATATATATTATTATTATTTAATTGTAATTCAATTACTTTTTAATCAATTATGCCCAACACTGGTGCAGTATTTGACAGAAAAAATATCTTAACAATTTTCTTCATAAATTAGAATGTCCAGACTATAATGAATGCGTTCACTTAATTAAGTTAAATTGCAGATACCATTCAGTGCAACTGTTACATGCTGATGCTTATCTTTCAGCGTATAACAATAAGGCCAATATAAAAATCATTTTATTCGAGAAAATAACAGCTTTAACTTCGTGTATATGCATATTTAAAAAAAATTTTCGAATTACCCTCAATTTTAAACTAAAGACAAACTATAAAATTTACTGCAGCTTTAGGCAATTCAATAGTAATGATATTTTAATGATTATTTAATATTATTATTCAACAACGATAATATTTTTCAGAGTATTTTTGACGGTTATAATTGTCCTCCATTATTTGTTACATTATTTATTCAAATTTTATCAAAGAACACTGATAGCATCAGAAAATTCAGCAATTTACTATTTTGTATTTGGCGCTGTAATCCCAAAATCATGTTATTAACAGTCATAAGCCAACGTTATGTTCAAATTTTGGAACAATTTGTCGCTACACTGCAAACATTAGAGAATCGACCAGAAACTGCATGGTTCATGCATGATGGGATCCGACCCTACCACACTGCTCAGGTTTTTGACTTTCTCCAGGAATATTTTGATAATAGAGTAATTGCTTTGAATTATCCCTTATTTACTGGAAAAGACATAGACTGGCCCCCATATTCACTCGATCTTACCCCTTGTGACTGCTTTTTGTGGGGCGCATTGAAGGATACTGTCTTTCAGAAGAGTCCTACAACATCGAAGAAACTTAAACAGTTAATCTGTGAGGCATATACGAGCATTTCTATTGATACACTACAAAAGGTGACGGAAATTTCATTCTTCGCTTGCGCTACCTCTGTACAGCGAAAGGTGGACATTTTGAAAAGATTGTGATGTGAGGCAATAACTCCTCAAATTCGTAAAAGGCTAAAACTCTGCTTTACGATTACAGCGTCACCTGTTGGCAATATTTGTAAGTAATTTTGATTCTCATGTAAAAAACTTTTACAGCTTACAAAATAAACATGTCGTTTGTTTCATACTTCTACCTATCTTTGTTTAAGAGGGATTTTTAGTTTTAAAATCGGGGGCCGATTTTTGGACACCCTGTATTTAATGACAGAGAAAGTGATTTCGCATTATTTGTTTTATTATCAATTGAGAGTTCATGAAAGTATAGTAATGACATCTGGTGTTGAAATTTAATAGTTACCTATTAAATACTTTATTGTTAATGTTTATACTAATACAGATTCAGCGTAAAGTAATCTGCAGTTTTTATTGTTCGTTTCACTATCCCCCCTCTGCCCAATAAGAAATATTTTTCTGATTAACTGTTTTAAAATCAAAATAAGATTTTTTAAAGTAAATATTTCATCAACAAATCTAGTACATAGCGTTAACGGGGAAACTAAAAATAATTATATAAAAAATATATTACCCAGCTATTAATTTATTTTATTTCATAAGGTGAACAGATTTTTTTTTTTTTTTTTTTTTTTTTTAGTCTGATAAGTGATGTAGTTTTTTTCCTCTTTTAGCTTGTGGGGGAAATCATTTTGGCGTTGATTGCTCTAAATTCTGTTCACCGCCGCAAAATAACAGTAACACAGATGAACTTTGTGCATCGCATCTTTTCTGTAAACCAGATCCTTACGGGTGTTCTTGTGCTCCTGGTTTTAAAGGATCAAGTTGTATGGAACGTAAGTATACATGATACGTTTTTTTTTTCAACTTTTATTTCCCGTTAGAAATTTTGATTTTAAATGTATCTACATGGAAAATTTTTTTGTAAATTTACTGAAATGATCCAGAGTCTCTAAATTTACAATAATTCTGAGTTGAATATAAATAATCAAGATTCTTAATCTTTATTCTGTATTTTTAAACATTTTAAATATTTAATTTCTCAATAAAAATTAAAAATGAATGTTTCCACTTTACTAAAAGCACTCTAAGTCACAAATATATTCTCGCCAATAATTAATTCAATTAATATTAGTCATTAAAGTGCATATATAAAATGGATATTTTAACATATTTTATTTCTCTTTGTAATTTTATATAAGACTTAAGATATATGATTACCAGTTATTTTCTGTTTCAATTTTTTTAAGAGTGAGAGAACGTCTTCCTAAAACTATCTCTCTGTCCTTCGATTTAGACTTCAGATTTTGGGATCAATCCTAGGTTTCAGGGAATAGGTTTAGAAATACCATTTTTTCTTCCATAATTAAGAACATTATCTTAAAAAACAATTAATCAATGAATAAACACTGTTTGTTTACAAACGAAATTATCCTTATTTTTAAAAACACAATTTACATATGAAAAATTTATAATAATTTTCAATTACTGAAATTTAAAACAACTACTCTATGTCAATTTTTGAGAATCTGTGTATATTTTTTATGTTTTCATCATGGCTTCTGTTGCAAGAATGCATGCTGAATTTCGTAATCTATTGTTTCTCATTCTGTACATTAGGGTAAGTGCGCCAGTGATTGACACTTTTAGAGCAATCTCTGATGTTTTTAATGTTCTAGTCATGAGAAAATATTTTTAGAAATCTTAAGTTAGTACACATGGCATGAAAGACATTCAGAATTACATATATGTTAATATATATATATTTGATAACGATTATTTTTTTTAATGAATTTTTATTTGACACCCACTCAATGTTCCAGTTATTGACACTGCCATTTTTTCATTTTACCAGTTATTAGCACCCTCTGCACCAGTGTTTGACATAAAATGTTAAAGTTCTTATGAGTAAAATATATGATTTTATTATTTTTCTTATTTATTAATTATTTCGGGATAGATGTCAAATACTGGAGCATGCCAATCACTGGAGCACCTACCCTATATTAAACCAAAATAAAAATCACACAGTTTTCGTAGAATATGCAAAATTACCAAAAGCCTTTACAGGTTACAGCGATTTAACTTTTAAATATATTTTAACACTGTAAGGATACCTTGTTTTTGTTGTCTTGGATGTATGTTGTTTTCATTCATTATAGAGGAGATAAGCTTTTAAAAATATCTTTATAGCTTTAATTTAATGGAAAATCTATACAAATCTATACAATAGATTGCTTTTGTGCTATCCCTTATAAATTCCTTGTGTAAAACATCAAGACTACAAAAATAAAAGTTGTTCGAAATTAGACGAACAAACTGGGAGGGTGATAGAAGGCATAAAGAGGATAAAAACTTACCATAGACCATGGGGTCACAAACGGTGTTGCCAAATTTAGTGATCTTTTTATTCAATATTCACCAATAACTTTTAAGAGTGATATTTGATACACAAAATAGACGATTAATCTTCAAAGTGATTAAGCAACCGTTACGAAATAAAATTTAGTAGTTGACATCGAATAAAAATGTCCCTAAATTTGGCAACACTAATCGCGAACCAAAATCGCGAAAAATGCATGCAGGTTTCGACAGTGATACCAGGCCATGCCCGAAGCTGACGCCTTTTCGGATTTTTCCCATGTCCTGTCGATGGCTGTCCACTTTCGGTTCATAATGTTATTTTAACTTGTTGAATTCTTTTTACAATGTTCACTTGATTACATTGATCTAGTAATGTTCAACATCTAAATTGCAATGCACTATTTCGTATTGTAGAGACCCTATTTTGTTCAGCTGCCTTATATACGAATTCTTTACTTTTATAAATAGAATAGAAAAATGCAAAACAGAAAATAGGAAAAAAAAGAGAGAGAGAGAGAAAAAACAGTAAACTGAGAGAGTGACTATGAAGATAGAGGTCTGTCACTGTGTGTTAAATACTAGGAGGCCTATTGATTGAAATTAAAATTCGTTATGTTCGTCGTAACTCATACATTGAATTATTTTATTCCTCAGACTGCTATGCTGCATCACATGCTTGAACCAACTTTTCAGTGTTTGTTGATTATCCTTCTTGAGGTGATCACTTGAGGTAAGAGGACAATCCGTGATATAATGAAGTGAGATTGAAAGTTCTCCACAGACACACTGTGGGGAAAACCTTTTACCAATTTTATATAGATAGGATTGGAACGGACCATGATTTGTTAGGAATAAGAATAAAAACCTGTTATTTATATTAAAATCATGATTTACTTTTGGAATAAATTTATATCTTCCTGTGTCTATTTATCCCATGCCATTTTCCATGCTTGAGTTTATTGATTTTTTTCCGCTGGGCCGATAAAAGTGCAATATTAACCACAAAAAGATTTATTTGATTAATTATTACAAGAGTTGTTGGAAGTTGTGCCTGCTGACTTCATTGCACAGTTTACAACGATGTAAAAACGATTCCCGGACGCGCTCGAATATGTTAGCAATGCTTTTGATGTCTGCCGCAGCGACGACAATCCGCGCTATGAGATCCTCCGGTGTGTCGACAGACGTCGTATTTGAGATCTGGAGAACTTAGAGGCAACTCAACGGATCCCTTGTGTCCATTCCACTTTCACGTTTTTTTCTTCGTGATTTTCGCCCTTTCAACGTGGTTTGTAATGGCCGGTTTCCACTGCGAGCTCTAGATCAAGGTTCAAAAAGTCATTAATCACGCTTCCGATACAAAGAGCCAAATGTCTTGTCATCAGTTGTAGCCCTTTTTTATCAGATTACGCAGTTACTTCAAAGGAAAGCATGCAAAATTGACAAAGATATCTGCCTCTGGCCCCTCAATTATCTCAGCAGGGGGTTAGAACCAGGAACTTTCCCCTTCGAACCAACCTCGTTGAACCTCGTCGAACCAGGTCCAATTGCTTGACTACATCAAAGGATTCTGAATAGCGCCGCTCGAAACGACTTAGAACCTGCCTCAGTGGAAACTGCACTTAAACCCCTGTTTCGTGGCAAGTTTTCATCGTCTTGATGCCTTCTATCATATCTTTAAATTTGTTGGTCGAATTTTGGAACGCTTTGTGTATTTTGTTTGTAACAGCGGGAAAAGAAATCTCATAAAAGCATCTTTATAGCTTTTATTTTTAAGGAAAAATCACTAAAAAGATTGCGTAAGTCATTTTAAAACTTACTTACTCATCATGTGGAAGAGAAATATTATGGTATTACATAATTCAGATCATAGTTTCCATAATTTTTAATATTTGAGTTTTCTCCTATTTTATTCCAACTTAGGGAACAGTTGATTTATACAGAATACAATTATGGCATATCAGAGTGACCACCACATTAGTGTTTCCTTCTACACAACAGGAATACCTATTACTTCCCAAGAAAAAAAAAATCCGGAAAGTATGTTCGAAGTTAGAAGTTGTCTAATTAAAGAACAATTGCTTTTGTTCGCAGAAATCGGCTCATTTGATTTATCATTGAGGAGGGTGAGGTACTTATGAAAGAAGAAAAATATCAGAAAATAATATCTGCAATTTTATTTACAATAGCTCAAAAAATAAATACTTTTAAAACTAGTACACTTGACAAATTTTAAGAACGGTTTTATCTCTCTATTACAGCCATTAAAGTAATTTTGCATTTTGATTAACACTTTCCAACGAAGTTGAAACTTTTTTTGACTTCAACTTCTCTGTCCGCCAGTCCACACTCTCATAAATATTCATGAAATTCCTTAAAACTGATATATGTTATTCAAGTTTGCTGTGGAATGTTCCCTATTGAAAATGGAGCAAACACCACTAATGGTTTATATACAGGAACACCCGAAATAATTTCAGAGCATTGCGCTATATGAGAGGTACTTTTATAAACCACATTTTAATGCTGTTATTTTGTACAGATCATAATGAAACTGGCATTAATTATTCATATGTAGAAAAAAAATATTTTCTATGGAAAAAAGTACGATCAGCTTTAAGATTTACAGGGCCACACAAAAATATTTAGGTGCATTAATGTCTATAACCAGAAATTGCTGGAATTACATTTTCGATTTTATTAAGCGTTTTGAACACTTTCCAACAATTTTTAAGAGTGGTTTTGAAATAAATTAGGCTACATGTATGCCCTTTTGTCTGTGCATTATGTGATCACATAGGTAAAGTACATTGAAGGTTAAACAAGACAAAGAGTGCATACAGTTGGAAAGTGGTAATAATGCATACGAGCTACGTGATTTTTCGTTCTTGTTCATTTTAAATTTATTTTTAAAAATGAAAGAGCGATTTTTTTTTTTTTTTACGATGTATATAATTTTGGGCGGACAACATCTGCGTGATGGTTAGCCAGAATTTAATGAAAGTTTAATAGCTTTTACATAATAATAAATCTATCAAACAACGAACAATTAGCCTTTTTAGTCTTTTAACATTATTTTTTTTGTAATTATAAACAAAATTACGCATTTTTTTTTTTCCCCAAAACAATGGAGCTTTTTAGCAAAATTATTTTTCGTCATTTTAATTATAGGTTTCTTTTCTTTTTTTTTTTGTTTTTTTTGTTTTGTTTTTTTTTTTAATCATGTGCACAATTTGTGTTAGTTTTATGTAATGTATCATTTGCATGTAATCCTAAACGCAAGGCAAAAAATTCTGACATTTTTAAGAAAAAAAAAAAAAAAAAAAATTAAATTAAAAATGTACAATTATTCGAACACTTGTAATAGAGATGTAAAACCTTTCTTAACGTCTAATAAAAATTACAAGTTTCAGTAGTAATTACATTTCACGTTATTGCGTAAAAAGGATTATGATGATTTTTTGCTGATATTTCCACCATTCTAAAGTAATTCGGCTCCTTAAATCGGGAAATATATATACATATTGTCTATTTAAAAAAATATCCATTTCTACGTAACAAAAAGTTTAAATTTACTTTGATTTAATAAAGTTTTTCTTTTATTTGCTTTTCTGTTTTAGAGACTATCATTTCAAGTGAACTTAATATTCTTTCATTTTATAAACTATTGCGCGAATTGTCATAAAAATTGTTAAAAATTGTTTTCTTACATTTTACAGACTGTGAACCTGGGTGGTACGGGGCAGACTGCAAACAGCCTTGCCACTGCGCCTATGGTATAAGCTCTTGTAATAGAATAACTGGAGCATGTAATGGTGGATGTGCAAGAGGTTGGAGAGGAAACTCCTGTCAAATCGAAGGTAGGGTGACAAAAGTTTAAATATTGTTTTGGGGTCGAATTTTTGAAACCGTGATTTTGCCATAACTGCATGTTTTGCGATCCCCTGAATCCAAGGATAAAATCCTCTATGAATAATCTGAAAGCCTGCATCATATGGGGATATTAGTTGGACATTTTTACTGAAATAATACCAATGTTCCGTGTAAATGGGGCATACAAACAATTCAAACACATTATAGTTTAATGGTAGAAATTCTCGTTAATGTATCTTAATATTTTTAGACAACACTAAACATAATGAAATTATCGTTTGCTTTTTACGTGCATAAATGCATGTTTCTTGTAGAATATCACACAAAAAACCTTTATCAATCATTTACAGGGCAACTCAAAAATTTGAGATATATTAGTGGATTATGATAGGAAATTGCTCGAAGTAAATTTCTAGTTTTATTATGCATTCCCCCCTCCTTACAGTGCAAAATTTCAGTACACTATGTAGATTGTATATAATTTATAGACAATATACAGGGCTGTTGATTGCATAAAAAGCATTTATCACTCACTTGCAGGGCAACACAAATGTTTCAGATATATTAGGAGTTATGATCGGAAATTGCTCAAGGTGGATTTCTAGTTCTATTGTGCATTTTCCCCCTTACTGCACAAAATTTCAGTACACAATGTGGATTGTATTTAATTTATAGACAATATACAAGGCTGCCCAATATGAGTCAAATATGTTTTTTTCTGTTAGATGAAATGCTTTTCTAAACTACATCATGCCTAGAAAAACTATCAGTATAATAGCTTTTACTCGGATTTCAAGGTTTAAGTAAGAATGTAGGTTTCTCAATAGAATTTCATTAAAATTCAGAGTAAGAGAAAAAGCGTGAGTGCCACTCCAGATTATTTAATTCCGTGGTAATAAGTTACTGATTTTTTTCTTTGTTTCAGATCCTAATGCCACTAATGCAGTTGAGACAACTACAATGGTTTATTGTCCACTGGGATGGTACGGACCAAGTTGTGAACGTGAATGCCATTGTGCTGGAAACGAGCATTGTCATGTCGTTACTGGACTTTGTCCGACAGGATGCGAAGAAGGTTGGGGTGGACATTCTTGTAGCAGTAAGTATCCCAGAAAAAAAATTAAAATTTCGGGAAAATTTGTGGACCTTAAGAGAAGCGGTCACCATAGAAAAACGAGTAGATGTGATGACCATGAGATAAGGATGGTAGTATACGAGATCCAAGAACCTCCTGCAATACGATTAGGCATTCTCTGGCTGCAAAAGGCACCAATGTTAGTTTGAGTATTATTTCAAGACGTTCGGCCAAAGATTTTAGTTTATCATCCCATAAACCTGCAAGGAAACCTCGACATAGTCCAAGTATAAAAAATAAACAACTTTTAAGGTCTACAAATTTTCCCGAAATTTTAAATTTACTAATAGCTTGAGGCACAGCTGTCTTGCTCAGATTTATCCTCGAATTTATTTGACGTTCAGAAAATGCAATTTTATGCAGGTTCAGTATTTCTGACCTTTTTGTAACAGTAAGTGAAAGTTTTTTACCCATTTCAATAATTACACAACAGCACTGTCTACGACAAAATCCAGTAAGCAACCGGCGATAAACGTGCCGGGCACCTTTATTTATAGCAGTAGAATGCGTCTGATGCAATCAGCACAAGAGATGACGCAATAATCTGTGCAAATGATGCAATGTGTTAAAATACTGAAAATCGGCTACTGGTCTTAAACTTTTGCAAATGACTGTATATATATACATATCTGTATATATATATAAATTACGTGTCACGATGTTTGTCCGGGGTAAACTCCTAAACTAAGGAACCGATTTTAATGAAATTTTGCACACTGTGTGCAGTTTGGTCCAACTTGAGAGATAGGATAGTTATTATCTCAATTTATTGTCACAATATTGTTTTATTGCAATTATTTGTTAATTATAGACCTTTATTAAAGTTGCTCCAAAATATCTGTGAGTTCCATTAATTTAATTGTTGCCAAAAAAAAAAAAAAAAAAAAAATACAAGTTCATTTTCTTTCGACATAAAAATAAATACATTTAATCAAACGTGAACGTTAAAAAATTATAAAAAGTTAAATTATGCATCTCATGAAAATTGACGTCATAATCAATTTAAAGATTTTATACACATTGATAAAGTGCTAATGTAGTTCTATCATAGATATAGTAATATATATAGATCTCTCATCCCCATGTTATCGTACAAAGATTTTTGATGCCGAAAAAAACAACAACAAAAAAAAGCTTTGGAAACAGCCGTTAAGTGGTATTGAAAAAAAAAAAAAAAGAAAGAAAAGAAAGAAAGAAATATGAATTTGAAACTGTATCTGGAGTCTTCCATTCCCCTTTAGCAAATAAATTATTCATAAATTTTATTTGCTAAAATATTAGTATGTATTCCCGTGTGTATTCACTCGGGGAAAGACAGCCATATTTTGGTAAAAACGTCGTCTTTTCCCAAATGAAAAGGAATAACTTTTTTCTCCCCAATGATCACTCTATTCTATATATGCTATACAATATCTATGAGCTCTATACGCAAGCGAAGTGTGACTCACTGACCGTCTGTGCAGCCAAGAAAAAGATTTCCTATGTTAATTGCCCACTGGATTTTTTGTAAGAAATTATTAAAAATCGAGGAAATTTATTTCCCGATTTTAATCCTTATATTTGGGTATAGATATGTATTAGTTATCGCGGGTGTTAGATTGAATTATTTTGCTGTCAAATTGACAAAATTTTAATTTTAAATTTCAAAACTCTGTCGCCCTTCGCTTTTATTATTATTATTATTATTATTATTTGGCGATCAAAAGCGTAACACGAAAATATACATGCCAGATGTATGCATTGTACGAAATGTAATATGTATTATTTATTGTACGTATGTATGACATGTAATATGTATTGTACGAAATATTGTTTCATATTATTCATTACTCTTTTAATATAAGTTGTTAAAATAACCATGATTTTTGAAAGGAATTAAATATTTTCGCCAGATAATTTGGCGATATTCTTTTTTTTTTTTTCGCCAAGGACGACAGAAATGAAATCTATTCCGCTGCAAAATATTAGTATCTTACATCAGATATTTTATTTAGACATTTGAAAACAAATTTGACTTCAAACTATGATAGAATATTTATCATTTTCCTTTTAATTAGTATATTATTAGTATATTAAAATTTAAAAGCATGGTATATAAAAAGTTTTTTTTTTTTTATCTTATAATTATTCTTATCTTAATCCTCAATGTTTCCCATCTTTATTAACTTGAATTTACTATTAAAATTTTAACATACTCAAAAACTTCTCATCACTTCGTTAAAATACACTAAACTTTTCCAAAATCTTTTTCTATTTAAAATGATACATGTATTTACTTTAAATGTCCAATATTTCATAAGATTTCCAATTTTAAAGTTTTAAAATATTTATCAAATTTACTTATTTTTCTGGTTTAGCCTTATTGCTTTCCTTTTTATAACTACAGCTGTTGCTCTCTTTAAAATATTTAAAATGATGAGGTCATTTTATAGTAAAATTATCCATTATAGCATATATTATATTTCACTCCTCCATAAAAATTGATTTTAAAATCGTCTGTTTCTTTTATACTTTTATTTTAATAGAATTTTAATAGAATTTAATCTATATATTAGTCATTTTAGCAATTTTATCCAAAGTAGCATTAGAAATAATATATATCACTTCTCCATTAAAATTTATAGGACCCTACAATAAAATTAATTTGTGCTTAATATCAACACTACGAAAATTTTTATCAATCGCTTCCAAATTTTGACCTAAGTTTCAAATCTCAACCCTGTGGGTTTTTACATCGGCTACAACGTTTTCGTCTTTGTTCGTAAATAATAATTTGACTGTACTAAATAGTTTACAGCCGTATAATTCAACGTATAACTTAGTCACAGCAACGCGTGGCCGGGTCTGCTAGTATATATATATATATATTTATATAACTAAGCCTATATTTCTTTTCTAAGTAACAGATATAAAATTCTGCGTAAAATAGAATTTAATTCAGTACGACAAGACTTATTTTAATCTATTCTTCCATATAAATGCATGCAGTAACTTTGTTTCATTCCCTAGCATCGATTACTATACTTACTTCTTAAAATTTCTTTTGTATAACTTTAGCATAGGAACCCCTTTGCGGCTTTTAAATTTTTGTTATCATTTTGGCGATGAATTAAAATTACTACAATTGCATAAATAGAGATTTTGGCAAAAAACGTTTGAGTGACTTCAGCGCTCAAATTCTAATTTCGCCAAAGGATTCCTTTTTAAGCTGTTCCATTTCTTTATCACGATTTTTCTGCTTTATTTTAATTATTTATAAAAAATGTTTGCATGTTCATTGTTCATGTTTCTCCGACATAAAAATCAAATATATTTACTTTTTTTTTTTTTACTTTTTAATAATTTTGAAGTTGAAATGGAGTTTTTATTTAATATGTTTGAACCAACTATCCGATTGAAATAAAAAAAAATACGGCGTTTGCTAGATTTTGTTCTGATTAATCAGTGTACCGATTTTTGATAAAATCTAATGATCTGGACAGATACAATGACAAACTTTCAACTTTACACATTTAAATATAAATAAAGGTGTTTGCCCGTCCATTTAAAGTGATAGATAAAAACTGATAACGACGTCGCCATCTGAAAGAAATAGTACGACCTGTAAAACACCAAATATTTTTTAAGGACACACACACTCAATAAATAAAACAATAATAATAATAATATTCTATAAATATTTTCTACTATAAATTTGGTGGAACAATAACATATAAGGTCATTGTGCCTAAATGCGACGTGATTTTTGGTAAGTTTATCGCATTAAGGAAACTTATGACATTTTAGTAAACAAATAATTATGAAAAGAAAGAAAAAATGGTTGAATATTATACTCATAGTTCTAAACTAGTGTTTTGTGTCATTTTTTTTTTTCAAGAAATTAAAATAATATCAATAATTTATGAAAATATATACTAGCGTCGCATTTAGGAAATTTTTGTCGCATTTAAGGTACTATATCCTAAATGCGATGTTCAAACTCCCTAAATGCGATAATGCATTTAATGCATGGGAGCTACTTTAATGTTATTAAAACTTTCCAAAGAAGGTTGAAAACTGTTATTAACACTTTCCGTCCGTCTGTCTGTCTGTCTGCGCTCTAACTCCCGTAAATATTTATGGAATTTCTTGAAACTGATATATGTTATTCAAGATCACTATCGGACGTTCCCTATTGAAAATGGAGTTTATACCTCTACTAGTTTGTGTACAGAGACACCCGAAAGTATTTCAAAGCATTGTGTTCTATGAGAGGTATTTTTACAGACCATATTTTCCTACCTTTACTGTAGACATATCTTAATGAAATTGAAATATGTTATTAAAGTTTACTATAGGATGTTTCCTGTATAAAATGGAGGAAATATCACCATCCGTTTATGTACAGGTACACTCAAAAGTATTCCAAAGCATTGCGTTCTATGAGAGATATTTCTATAAATCAAATTTTAATAACTTTACTTTCCACGAAGTTTTTGGAAATTGAAATATGGTATTTATATGCACAAAAGAATGCTTTGCACAGAATATAGCAGGAATAGCATTAGATTTACAGGGTGGCACAAAAATATCCAGTTACATTAAGAGCTATTAAAGAAAAATGGCTAGAATTGTACTTTCGTTTACGTTAAGCGTTTTTAACACATTCTAAAAATTTTTAAGGGTGAATATGATTTCAGTTTTGTGTATCTGCCTGTCCGTCTGTTTGTCTGCCTGTCTGTATGTCCGAGCTCTAAATCTCATAAATATATATGGAATTTCTTCAAAGTGATATATGTTATTCAAGTTGACTATCGGATGTTCCCTATTTAAAATGGAGTTTATACCTCTACTGGTTTGTGTACAGGGACACCCGGAAGCATTTCAAAGCATTGTGTTCTATGAGAGGTATTTCTATTGGTTTTACTGTAGACATATCTCAATTAAATTGAAATATGTTATTCAAGTTCACTACTGGATGTATTCTGTATAAAATGGCGGAAATACCACCACCGATTTATGTACAGGGACACTTAAAAGTATTCCAAAGCATTGCGTTCTATGAGAGATATTTCTATAAATCAAATTTTAATAACTTTACTTTCCACGAAGTTTTAGGAAATTGAAATATGTTATTTATATGCACAAAAAAAAAAAAAAAAAAAAAATGCTTTGCATAGAATATAGCATGATTAGCGTTAGGTTTACAGGGTGACACAAAAATACCCATTTATATTAAGAGCTATTGATAAAACAATTCTAGAATTGCACTTTCGTTTACATTAAGCGTTTTTAACACTTTCTAACATTTTTAAGTGTGAATATGATTTCAGTTTGTGTATCTGTCCATCTGTCTGTCCGTCTGTCTGCCTGCGCTCTAACTCCTGTAAATATTTATGGAATTTCTCGAAACTGATATATTTTATTGATGTTCACTGTTGGATGTTCCATATTGAAAATGGAGTGAATATCTCTTCAGGTTTGTGTACAAGGACACCCAAAAGCATTCAAAAGCATTGTGTTCTATGAGTGTTATTTTTATAAATATTTTCCCTATAGAATGTTCCCCATTTAAAATGGCATTAATAGGTCATGTATAACTAGTTTGTTTACAGGGATTAAAAAAAAAAAAATCTACTGCATTACGTTTTAGGACAGAATTTTTTGAAAGTTATATTTAAAAATTTTTCTACTGTAAAAATCATAAAAATATTGAAATGTAGTGTTAATATTCTAAAATAATGTTTTGTATAGGATATGATATGATTAACTCTCTGATATACAGGGCTACACTAAAATATTCAGAGAGATCAAAAGGTGCAATTATAATCTAATGGCTGCATTTTCTTTTGCGTTAAGCCTTTTTATCTCTCTGAAAAACGCCTAAGAGTAATTTTAAAATTAATTAATCTATCTGTACATTTTTCAGTCCTTCTGTCTGTTGTGTGATAACGTAGGCAAAGAATATTAAAAGTTATTCGATACAACAATTACGTACAGTTGGAAAGTGTTACTAATCAATGGGTACTGCATGATTTTTCTTTCTTGTTTAAGTCTTAACGTGTTTTCAATTTCTGTATCTATGTGCCCAAATCTCCATTTGTCTATCTGTCCGTGTACCGCACTTAGCGTCCGAAAATATTTTCTGAATTTTTAAAAAAATATATATGTTGTTCATATTCACTATTGAATGTTCCCAAATTAAAAGGGCATTAATAGATACTGTACAACATGTTTATGTACAGGAACGCGCAAAAAATGCCAATGTGTTGCATTTTAGGACATACATTTTTATAATTTACATTTAAAGAACTTTCATACTGTACTTTCAACTGTAAAACCATAAAGAAATTGGCATTTATTGTTAATTTGCTAAAATAATGTTTTGTATAAAATATGATTTTGTTAACCTTCAAATTTACAGGGCTACACTGAAATTTTCAGATAGATTAAGGGCTGGAATTACAATCGAAAGGCGACGGTTTCTTTTGTATTAAGCATTTTTAACACTTTCAAACAATGTTTAAGAATGATTAGGAATTCAATTAGTCTGTCTATATGCCTTTCAGAACTACTGTTTGTTTGTTGTGTAACAGTTTTTTTTTTTAACATCGTGTGTGTAACACTGTGTGTATCGCTGATTTTTAGCAAACAGCGTGTGTAATTTTACTTATGTGTAACTAACAGTGTGTGTAACCCTGTACGTAATTAAAAGTGTGTGTGCAACTCTGCCTTCTTATTAACTCTGTGTGTGTAACTCTGTGTGTAACTCTTTATTAACAGTGCCTTTTTATTAACAGTGCATGTAACTCTGTGTATAATTCTGCCTTTTTATTAGCAGTCTGTGTAATTCAATGTTCAATTCTTTTTTTTTTTTTTTTTTTTTTGAACAATGTGTGCAACTCTGTGTGTATCACTGATTTTTTGCTAAAAGTGTGTGTAACTATGTGCAATTAACAGTGTGTGTGTAACCCTGTATATAATTAACAGTGCGTGTGTAACTCACTGTGTAACTATGCCTTCTTTTTAACTGTGTGTGTGTGTAAGCCCGCCTTTTTATTAACAGTGTATGTAACTCTGTATAATTCCGCCTTTTTATTAACAGTGTGTGTAACTCCGTATGTAAATCTCTTTTTCTTTTTTGACAATGTGTGTAACGCTGTGTGTACCGCTAATTTTTTGCTAACAGTGTGTATGTAGCTCTGTGTGTAACTCTGCATTTTTATTAACAGTTTGTGTATAATTGTGTGTGTAACTTTGCCTTTTTATAACAGAGTGTGTAACTCCGTGTTTAACTCTTCTTTTCTGAGCAGTGTATGTGTAACTCTGATTCCATGAATATTTACGGGGGAGATAGAGCACGGACAGACAGACAGACAAACCTAAGTCATTAACACTTTCCAACTTTGTTGGAAAGTGTTAAAAACATTTAGAAAGTGATAAAAACGCTTATTGTAAACGAAAATGCAATTCAAGCAATTTTCCAACAATACCTCTTAATGTATCTGAATATTTTTGTGTGGCCCTGTAAATATAATGCTAATAATATTGTATTTTATGGAAGGCATTCTTTTGTGCATATGAGTAGTATATATATATATATATATATATATACGACTTGTGCAAAGTAAAATCATTAAAATTCGGTGCTTAGAAACACCTTCCATAGAACGCAATGCTTTTAAATACTTTCGGATGTCCCTGTATACAAACCAGTGATGGTATTTACTTCAATTTACACGAGGAACATCCGGCAGTGGACTTAAATGATATATTTCAATTTCATTAAGATTTGTTTAAAGTAAACGTATCAAAATACGGTTTATAGAAATATCTATCATGGAACACAGTGCTTTGGAAAGTTTTGGGTGTCCCTGTAGACAAATCAGAAGAGGAATCCCCTCCATTTTCAATAGGGAACATCCGATAGTGAACTTGAATGCGATATATCAGCTTCAAGAAATTCCATGAAAACTTACAGAAGTTCGACTGCGGACAGACAGACAAACCGAAGTCATTGACACTTTTCAACCTTGCTGGAAAGTGTTAAAAAAAAGAACGAAAAATCATGCAGTACGCACTGGTTATTAATACTCTCCAATTGTACGTGCTTGTTGTATCGTATAACTTTCAATATTCTTTGCCTGCATTATCAAACAAAGGAGAGAAGCACAGAAAAATATACAGATTGACTAATTCAATTTAAAACCGCTCTCAGACATCGTTGAAGAACGTTAAAAAGGCTTAATGCAAAAGAAAATCCAGCCGTTAGATTATAACTGCTGCCCTTAATGTATTTGAATGTTTTAGTGTAGTCCTGTAAATCTTAAGGTTGATCATATAATATTCTATACAAAACATTATTTTAGAATATTAAAATACATTTCAATTTATTTATGATTTTTACAGTAGAAAGTTATTTATAAAAATGTCTGTCCTAAAACGCAAAGCATTGGAAGTTCCCTGTACACAAACACGTTGTGTAGAACATATTAATGGCATTTTAAATAGGAAACATTCCATAGTGAACTTTAATAACATCTATCAATTTTTCAAAATTCTGAAAATATTTAAGAACTCTCGGGACGAGAGCCAGATAGAAAGACAGACAATCGGACAGAAAGATAACCAAATTAAAATCATATTCGCGCTTAAAAATTGTTAGAAAGTGTTAAAAATGCTTATTGTAAAAGGAAATGCAATTACAGCAAATTTTTATTAATAGCTCATAATGTAACTTAATATTTTTATGTGGCCCTGTAAGATTAATACTAATCATACTGTATTTATAAAAACATTCCTTTTTGCATATGAATAACATATTTCAATTTCATTAAGATTTGTGCGATGTAAAGTTATTAAAATTGGGTTTGCAGAAATACCTCTCATACAACGCAATACTTGCAAGTCTCCCTGTACACAAACCAGTGGTAATATTCTCTCCATTTCATATAGGAAACATCCGATAGCGAACTTGACTAACATATTTCAATTTCATTAAGATTTGTGTAAAGTAACGGTATTTAAATATGGTTTATAGAAATGCCTCTCATAGAAAAAAAAATAGTTTGCAGTACTTTCCGATGCCCCTGCACACAAACCAGTAGAGGTATTCAATCC
Source organism: Salticus scenicus (assembly GCA_963930645.1). Lineage (NCBI taxonomy): Eukaryota > Metazoa > Arthropoda > Arachnida > Araneae > Salticidae > Salticus > Salticus scenicus. Next base: position 108,471,977 of record OZ005661.1, on the reverse strand, counting down.
ATTTTTAATAGGGGACATCCGATAGTGAACTTGAAAAACATATATTAGTTTCAAGATATTTCATAAATATTTACCGGAGTTAAAGCGCCGAAAGACAGACAGATGGGCAGACAAACAGATACACAGATACACAAATTGAAATTATATTCACACTTAAAAATTGTTAGAAAATGTTAAAAACGTTTAATGTAAACGAAAGTGCAATTCCAGCAAACTTTTCTTAATAGCTCTTTATGTATCTGAATATTTTTTTGTTGCTCTGTAAAACTAATACTAAACATACTATATTCTATAGAAAGCAGTCTTTTGTGCATATGAATAACACATTTCAGTTTCATTAAGCTTTGTGGAAAGTAAAGTTATCAAAATTTGGTTTATAGAAATACTTCTCATATAACGCAATGCTTTGGTATGCTTTCAAGTGTCTCTGTGCGCAAACCAGTGGTGGTATTTACTCCATTTAATATATAAAACATCCGATAGTGAACTTGAATGACATTTCTCAATTTCATTAAGGTTTGTGTACAGTAAAGGTATTAAAATATGGTTTATAGAAATATCTCTCATAGAACACAATGCTTTGTAAAAGGTTTGAGTGCCTCTGTACACAAACCAGTAGAGATATTAACTCCTTTTTTAATAAGGAACATCCGATAGTGAACTTAAGTAACATATATCAGTTTCAAGAAATTACATAAATATTTACTGGAGTTAGAGCGCGGACAGACGAACAGACAGATACTTAAGTTGAAATCATATTCACAGATGAAAATTGTTAGACAATGTTAAAAACGCTTAATGTAAATGAAATTGCAATTCTAGCAAATTTTTATTAACAGCTCTTAATGTAACTGAATATTTTTGTGTGGCCCTGTAAATCTAATGCTAATTATGCTATATTCTATGCAAAGCATTCTTTTGTGCATATGAATAACATATTTCAATTTCATTAAACTTTGTGGAAAGTAAAGTTATTAAAATTTGGTTTATAGAAATACCTCTCATAGAACGCAATGCTTTGGAGTACTTTCGAGTGTCCCTGTGTACAAACTAGTGGTGGTATTTATTCCATTTTATATATGAAACATCCGATAGTGAACTTGAATAACATGATTCAATTTAACTAAGATTTGTATACAGTTAAGGTATTAAATATGGCTTACAGCAATACCTCTCATAGAACACAGTGCTTTGGAATACTTTCGGGTGTTCCTACAGGAGTTAGAGCGCGGACAGACAGACGGACAGAGGGACAGACAAGCCTAAGTCACTTTTAAACCTTGTTGGAAAGTGTTAAAAATGAAAAAAATGCTTAAACTTCCCTTAATATATCAACTGTAAAACTCTCCGCATTTAAGGGATAAAATTTGTCGCATTTAGGAAAATGGTGTAAACAGACCCTTAAATGCGATAAAAATTTTAAACCCCTCTTTAAAAAAAAATATACTATTTTTTTTTATTTTCTTCTGATAGGTATAAAGGGTATTCAAGCACATGACGTAACAGTGGTTATTTGACCTTGAAAGATGAAAGGATAAAATTACAGTTACTATTTTAAAATATTTCATCGCAATTAGGAAAAGATGGGGGAAAGCCATAATGGACAATGTTTATAGCAAAAGAAAATTCTACTATAAAAAACCTTTAAAATTTAATGAAAAGTTTCGCGAACCATTCTTGAAATGTGTATGTTCCATTATGATTTATAAGTTTGTGATTTAAGAATTTAGATTTTCAGTAGAAGAACTTTGTCGCATTTATGGGTTATCGCATTTAGGCAAATCGACCTTATATCATAATGTGGTTGGAAATGTAAAAATACTTACTATTCTAGTAAAGAAAAAAAAAAAAAAAATCTCTTATGTGGGGAAAAAAAAAAAAAAAAAACGGTGAAAACTTGAACAGATACAATTTATTTAAACAAATCTAGTATGCTGTGGTCACCACAAAACTTTTTTCAATATTTTTCTATGTAAATTCACTAAGTGCAAATAATTTATTAAAACTATTATTTATTAAAATTATCTAACATGATGAATGCAAATGAGTTTCATCTTAGAGAAAACTAATACTAAATATACAAAGACAGTTATTCCATAGAAGTTGAGATAAACCCTTCCCGTTACCGAGTAAATTTGCAGTGTAGCAGCGCCACCTATTGGCCGATAAGCATCCAAATTGAATCAGCATAATGTCTCATAATGATCTTCTCCCATATCAAGTTTTGTTTGATGATACGCAATAGAACCTTAGCCTTCCCTTAAATTTCGGAAATCACTATGTAGCAGCGTCACATGTTAAGTGGTTGGCATTAAAAGTCGATCGGCACTAATTTAAGTCAAGGTGCATCTACATATAAATTTATATGCACTTCTGTGCTGTAGTTCCTGAGAAATAGCCTTCCCTTAAATTGCGGAAATCGCTCGATAGCAGCGCCACTTGTTGCTGGTAAGCATTCAAATTGAATTAGGATGATGTCTCATAATGGTCTTTTCACATATAAAGTTTTGATTCATTATACGCAATAGAACCTGAGATATAGCCTCCCCTCAAATTAAGGAAATCACTGTATAGCAGCGCCAGCTGTTGAGCTATTGACACCAAAAGTTGAAAGGCACTAATTTAGGTAAAGGTGTATCTACACATAAATTGATACACATTTCTGAGTAGTAGTTCCGGAGATACAGTTGCCACAAGAAAACATAAAGTTTATATAAATTGTAAATGCTACTATTTTTATAAGCGACAATAATACATTAAAATGGTTTAAAAAAAAATGGTAAACAACAATTTATTTAAATATTTCTACTTCTTTTTCACATTTACTTTATAATGTAAAAAAAAAAAAAAAAGGTAAAAAAGGTAAAAAGAAAATTTTTGTAATTTTCCTACAGATAATTTATGTTTTCTGAAACTACAAAAATTTAGTTCAAATTTATATCTCAATCTGTCAAAAAAACAAAAAGTTTTTTCTGCAGCCAGATAATACCTGTAACCGTTGATACAAATTTCATCTGATGGTCATATATTTTTTCCTGTTTTCCATATGGAAAATCGGAACAGATTGCAGAACGAATTGTGCTTACGTGGCTGAGAGGTAACATCGTCGCTACAATGCGGTGTACTCAGATTCGATCCTAGCTGGTAAAACTAAAGAAATTTATTTAATACGAAAACTTTACAGGGTGCCCTACGGAAAAATTCAATTGTGTACGAATATTCTTTGTAATGTTCTGTTACAGAAGATTTTTTCAACGATTTTTTTCGCGTAGCTACGGATGTTTTGTGGCAACTTTGTTGCTAGGAATTTACTGTAATATAACAAAATATTTTTTACGGTGTATTGAAAAGAAAAAGGGGAAAAAAAGGCAATTGTATGCCTACCCAGTATGTTTTGGGCTTAAAAACTAAACGTCCTGATCTATTTATTATTCTTCTGGTAGCATATTATAGTGCAACCACTTTTCCTAAAACTAGCTGTGAGGGACAAGTCCAAAAAAGCTTGGAGGAGTGCCACATTAACGGCCCTCTTCACTTACCGCCACCGGAAGCCCGAGCCAAGGTTATTCTATGGGGAAATTTTCTTTACAAATAACTTATTACCTAATACATATTTTTAAATTCTGTTTTCACATTCAGAAAATTCACAACTGGTAAATTGACGGACTTTTTTTAAAAATGTAGTTTTTTAATTTTGAATATTTTATTTTGAAATTGCAAAATGAAAAAAAAAATTCACATATTGAAAATTCGTATTTTGCAGCTTCAAAATAAAACATAAAAAAAATACATTTTTATAAAAGGTCCGTCAGTTTAACAGCTGGGAATTTTCAGAATGTGAAAACAGGATTTAAAAATATGTATTAGGTAATAAATTATTTGTAAAGAAAATTTTCCCATAGAATAACATTACCTTCGGCTTCCGGCGACAGTGAGTGAAGAGGGCCCTTAACCGACGCATTGGGACTTGGTAAATGTTCCCTTACTGCTTATTTTCTCTTAACGACAATGGATCACCCCTATTTTAACACTGGACTCGTTCAGTCCGCACTTGCGCAGAAGCTCCATTGGTCGCAAGAAATGTGGTTAAAGAATATGTTATTTTAACGTAAGTTAGTACTATGAGTGTATGAGTATGCCAATAAATTCCTTTAATTAAACAATGAACTTTTCAGGTTGTCGTCTTGGAAGATTTGGAGATAACTGTGAGTTTATATGTCACTGTGAAGGTGGTCATCGTAATTGTGACAAAGATGGCTTTTGTCATGGAGGATGTGAAGCTGGATGGGCTGGTTTCATCTGTCAAAATGGTATTATTGTTATTATTATTACTATTACTTTTGTTATTCTTACAAGGGAAGTATGAATCAGTAAAATTGCTATTGAAGTCACACCAAACTCAAATTAAAGAGCATGGTCGAAAACATGGGGTAAGGTGCAAAATTTGCGCAACACCCCCCATGGATCGAAATATGACCCCCTAATAGTTTTAGCTATTTCTACAAAAACTAACAAAACACAAACCTTTGTAAGGCAGTGTAGTGCAGTGATAATTCGTCTGGTTAGTGAGTAAGGATTCCCGAGATCGAGTCCCTGCAGGGGACTTTAATTTTTTTATTCAATTTTTTTTTTTTTTTTTTTTTTTTTTTTTTTTTTTTTAACATTTTTAATTAAATTATTTTTAAGACGAAATATTTATTATATTAAAAAGGTCTTTATTTATTTATTTTTATTTATTCATTTATTTTTTATAGTATACCAATTAATAAAGTATCGTATTATTCAGGAATTTAAAAAATATAGTATATATTAATTTCTCTATATATTAAAAAAAAGTAACTGTAACTGGCGTCAATTTTTTTTGTCTGCGACAGCAACTTCTCGCGGAGGGCAGGGTTCTCCGCGTCATGAGATATATCAGTGTATTCCGACTGCTTCAAGGAAGGCATTTCAGCTGCTTAGAAATTTCTATCATTTTTATTAACGAAGTTATTAAGTAAAAACGCGGGTTTATAAAGATACTCTATTTGCCACCGGAGGGAAAAGTTTCTCTTATGACGTTTTTTCCTGTGTCGCTGACGTCACTTTCCTCAGGAAAATTAAAATGTGATCAATGGTGTAAATAAGAAGAATTGAATAACTGGCATCTTTGAGATGCTCGAGAGAAGAAAAAAATATTTAGAATAGCAAAACATTTGAAAATAACCGATATTTTTAAAATATTACGTAAAAATTTAATGAAGATGAAACGAAAATTAGTTTATATTTTTATTTTAGTTTATATTATAGTATAACTTCAGTATATCCCCACAGCTGAATTTGGCGATTTCTCTTTGGCACCGTTTTGAACGATAACAATGTCATTCTGGACTGTTTGCGATATAATATGGCAGCCTATATGTTGTTTATTTTGGATTTATGATTTTATGTTTTATGATTTAGATTATGATTTTATGATTTAGATTATGATTTTATGATTTAGATTATGATTTTATGATTTTTAGATTTATGATTTAACCATAATCGCCAAGAAAAAATCGCCAAATATCGTTGTGGGGATATACTGAAGTTGTTCCTTTATTTTAACGTTAGGCGAAAAAGATTTAGTAATGAATACCATGATTATGTTAAACAATTATTGGTATAGAATTAGAGATTAAGCGCAGACATTTTTAAAATGGAATTTATGAGATAAAAGTTTATATTAGTTTATGTAAAGATTTAGTTTTTTAACTCAAAACATATTTAATAAGATAGATCTTTACTATGACCAATTTAGCGATTTCTAAAATTTAGAAATGAAGCTCGTACGTTTTTCAAAACCATAATAGCCATTTTAACTCTAGCCATGCATTCCTATAGAGATAAATTATAAAATGGTGCAATAATAATAATAATAATAATAATAAAATCCGCAACCTCTTTTTGTTTTTTAAGCATCGATATAAAACTTTGCAGAAAACAGAACATTAACAACAGGACATTTTTTTAAAAAATATATATATAAAGGAATGTAGTAGCTGCATTGCTAAAATATTGTAGTTACAGCTAATACAGGACCTCATTGGCTGATTTTAAATTTTTCATTTATTTTAACGATGACTTAAATTATCTATCCGCGATTGTAATGAAATGCTCGCCCTCTGGTGGGCTACGGTGAAATTACAATAAACATGGTTTAATTCGAATTCCATATAGCCGCCATTGCTAGCCGATGTTTAGTTTCACATATATTTATTGAATAAAAATGAATAAATACGGTAAAAAAGATAACACATACTTTTGTGTGCCACAGTGTAAATCCAAAGCATCAAGAAATCCAGAATTGAGCTTCCATTTATTTCCAAATGACGAATTTAAAATTTCAGTTGCTTCGGCTAATGGAAGTAAAGAATTAATCAGATGATTTGAAACTAATATTTGTTCAACTTCATTTAAAATCTACTTCCGAATCGAACTTTGAATAAACTGAAGTATTTTTTCCAAAAGCAATCAATTTTCCATAATGTAATGGCGGAGAAATTATAGTACGAATATTAAGTAGAATAACAAGAACACTATTGGAACACACGTGGCTAATGTTTACTAACAACTGCAGTGTTCACAAAGCGCCGTCTATCGATCATTACAAACGCGGATAGCAATTATGCATGTCAAGATTTTCGCGAGAAACGTCTAAGCTACTTCGGTGCCAAATTAAAAATTTCTCCAAGAGGTTAAACTGTACCATTGTTTTAGAACGACTATTTTCAATTTTATTTTAAATATTTTTCAACTTAATTCACGAGGGAAAAAAAGAAGAAATTTTTTTATTTTTTCTAAGTGTACAAAATATCTCCAGGTAAATTATCCGTTTTTCGCTCTGTTCATTATTAGAAAGAAAATGGCTGAAGTAGTTTTTCCTGTACCATTGATGTCTTTATAAATTAAATTAAATTAAATTATCCAGTATCATTAAATTTCCTTCTCATGCTCATTTTTTATTTTCTAAATTTAATATTACATAATATATATGTAAAAAAAAATCAAGGTGTAATCAATACATATCCAGAAGATGTAGCCAACCAGACCAAAATCAACACAAGTTCAGGAGATATCGCCAACAACTATTAAGATGTCATGATCAATATATATCCAGTAGATATCGCCAACAATAATAATTATTCAGCAGATATCGCCAACAAGTATTCAGGAGCCCTCATCAACACTTATTCAGAAAATATTATCAACAAATATTCAAAAGCCATCCAATTTATGAATGGTGATGGTCTATTCGTTTTTACAATACAATCAAGGATGAATTTTTCACTTATCAGTAGATTTCGAAAAATGTTATTTTATTTTATTTTTTTTTTTTTTTTTTCGATTTAACTTAGTATTGATATAACTTTAGTATATCCCTACAGCTGAATTTGGCGATTTTTCTTTGGCATCGTTTTGAACGATAACGATGTCGTTCTGGACTGTTTGCGATACAATATGGCAGCCTATATGTTGTTTATTTTGGATTTATGATTTTATGTTTTATAATTTATGATTTTATGTTTTATAATTTATGATTTAGATTATGATTGTATCATTTATGATTTAGCCATAATCGCCAACAAAAAATCGCCAAATATCGTTGTGGGGATATACTAAAGTTGTTCCTTAGTATTTAATACAGTTTAAGAAATTAAATGGTAAAATCGGATATTGACAGGCATCTTGGCAAATTCATGGTGTAATACAATAAGTGGCGACAATGCAAAATCGCTATCTGAAAGAAATTGTCCTGTCGTACTACTACCACTAATGAAATTTTTAAAATAATTGCAATAATCGCATAAGACATTTATCTTCAACCTGACTAAATCATATTCTAGAAAAAATGCATTTTAAAAAGTGGCATCTTTAGTGTTCGAAGCACCATTTTAAACCTCGTTGTACGCTGGAAATAAATGCAGAGTATTACATATTGTCCTACATTAACTAAAAAAATTCAATAGTAAAAAAATATATAGGCATTAGAAAAAATAAGTTCATAATTTCTTTAATCAAGCAATAATACCCGAAAAATTCATCGTCAAACAGTGACAAAAATTTAACAAGTGGGTCATATACTAAAGCTGTAACGCTAAATCGTTTAGATGTTAAGAATTTCTCTCTGTTCTAAACAGTTAGTGCCATCGTTGTTTATTTTGTGTGTCTAGCTGCCTAACATACGTTTTCTCTCAAAATGATGGCAAATTGTTATTAAATTGTCGAACGTTAGAACAGATTTTTCACATATTATAAACGACATAATATTAAATTTGTGTATTTCAATGTAATTCCAAATATGGTGGATTTCTATGATCTAAAATTCATCGTCAAACAGTGACAAAAATTTAACAAGTCGATCATATACTAAAGTTGTAACGCTAAATGATTTAGATGTCAAGAATTTCTCTCTGTTCTAAATAATTAGTGCTATGGTTGTTTATTTTATGTTCTCTCTCAAAGTAATGCCAAATTGTTATTAAATTGTCGAACATTATAACAGATTTTTGACATATTATAAACGATATAATATTAAATATTGTGCATTTCAATGCGATACCAAATATGGTGGATTTCTATAATATTGTTCAACTCTCTTGTGTTATGTATTATTAATATTCCAATTCAATGAAAGGCAAAGTTGCGAATATTCGGATAGAATCCCGCAGGGATTAATGAGGGAAGCGAGTCAAGGGGGGGGGGAAGCCTTCTTCGGGGGTTGGTGAGCTGAGCGAGCAGGGGGCAGAGCCCCCTAGTATTTATAAAAAATAAAATCATGTTTAAAGTTACAAATATAGATTTGTGTTTTGTTGGCTTTTATAGAAATAGCTAAAAATTCTAGGGAGCCATATTTCGATCCATGGGGGGGGGGGGGGGTTGTTGCGCAAAGTTTGCACTCTACCCTATGTTTTCGACTATGTTCTTTAATTTGAGCTTGGTTTGGTTTCGGTAAGAATTGTACTGATTCATACTTCCCTTGTTAATAGTAATGAATGATAGTGCTTTACGCTACTGAGAAATTTATAATAAAAATATATATTTGTGTCTATATTTACAAATATGAGCTTTTCTCCCCCCCCTCCCCCCCCCCACACACACATAGAGTTAACTCGTCATCTATTTTTACTAATACAGAAATTTGGTCAGCTGTTTGGGTTACTTCACTTTTTGCTTAGGCATTCGTTCAATTTCACCACTCCATAAATATTTTTGTTGTCATTTGTATTTTGTATTTATTCGATTTTAAGGTCTTGTTCTTAATGGTTTGTATGACAATTTTACATTATTAGCTTTAAAAATAATCTTAAACTTCCAGTTTCTTTTTCTAAATCTTATGTGGTTTACTTGTTTGACTTTTTTACTGCTTATCTACAGCAATCCTTTTTAAAGAGATAATACGTTACAAATCTTTTATAAATACATTGGCGTCATAGAGCTGTAAAAATTTGCATATACATATGCACTGAAATATAACAATGTTGAGTAAAATTAAATTTGTAGAAAACTATTTAAATTTATTAAAATTTAATTAAAATTTTTAAAATTTTCAGAAATTTTTTAAAATGATTGTTGCTAACAACTTTTTAATCCTCCCTCCTCGTTTTTATATCATTATAATTTAACAATGTATTTGAATATGTTTTGAAACATATGTGCGAATTATTTTGAGGATTCAAACGCATAAATGTTTAGAATATGCTATTAAGTTATAGCAATGTGAAACGAAGAGAAAAACTAAAAATTACTTACCAGAGAGCATTTTAAAAAGTTTTAAAATAATAAAAACTTTATTTCATTAAATTTAAATCGTTTTCCGGATTATTTTGATTTTGTTCTTAATATCGTTATTTCTCAATGCATATGCAAATTTTCATAGCTCTAAGATAGTAAGTTGCAAAAGAGATTTATAAAATCCACCATTTTCTTAACATAGAAAAATTAAATATTTGCGTAAAATCCAATGTCAGTGCTTCAGAACTCTACTAAAACACTTTTACATCACTGAACTTTGTCCTTTTGTCTTGGAAAAATGTGCATCATGTCTTAGTACCATGTTTCACAGAACTTGTGGGGTATATTGTGGGAGGTTAGTGACTCGGAATCATATAGTGATGCCGGGTCATAAACGATTTCCTGACACGTGTGTGTACACAGAAACATCAGAAATAAAAAGATGCTACGCCACGAAGTGAATATCTGTTTTAGAGTTACACAGGAATAATATAAGAGGAGATGACATTTCTGAAAAAATGCGAATCGTAACCGCAGAAGCCGTTAAGTAACACCGTTATATAAGACATTTTGCGTTGTTGTTGTGAAAATAAGTAATATGGATCACTCGAGACAAAAGTCATTGTAACTATAGTACAGCGCCTAGAATAATTAGTGTGGAAAGCGACTAGAAAATCAGTGTAAAAATTAAGCCTTTTACTAGACGTGATCAGTGCGATCGAGTTAATTGAGTGAAAAACTCCCTATTCGTTAATTATGTGCTTGGATCACGTGACTGAGCAGATGAAACTGGGAAAACAATCAGCTCTTCGATTTTAGTAAAAGAAGAAAAAAAAAAACACGATCGCAGCGCCATCTGGGAAGCTTTTTTTTAAAAAGTATTTTAAGCATTTGATTATAAGCGCTTGCCACACTGTATATTCTAGGCGCTGTGACTATAGGCGTCAAAGCTGTCAAATAAATAAACTGCCAATGTTTTGGTAGATTCAATATGGCTCCTGCGGCAGCCATCTTGAGTAGACAGCAGTTGATATCATTTGCCCTGCATACTAGCTCCTCTTACGTCATTCCTCCAAGGGCTTATGAAGAAAAGAAACATATGGTCAAAGATAATTGTTCAGGTTTCGTCCACCGACTTCAATGCAAGCCTCTCACAATTGAGAACACCGAGGAGCTGGTTGCACGATTCACAATAGCTGACGAGGAAATTCGACACAAGCCTAAACTGTTACAGAATATTCAGAATTCCATGCGCCGTAGATGTGAGGCCTGCATTGAAGTCGGTGGAGGAAATTTTGAATACTATCTTCGATCCATGTTACTTTTGTTCACGTACAGTTATTGTTAAAATGAATATTCACTTAGATCTTTCTTCTATTTATGGTATTTTTGTGTATAACACCTCGTTATGAAAAAAATCTCGAAACTGCATTGCTACATGATTCTGAATCATCGGGATGTAACCTACTTTTACTAAAAATTCTGTAACGTGGTACTAATACATCCGGAATATACAGAAAAATGTTTTATAAGAACATTTTTTTATTCATATGTTTTTCGCATGATCCATCCTGCAGATAATGTATCATACATATTTAAACTTTTCTACTACTTTAATATTTAGGTTATATAATTTTAGCAACCACATTTTAACTTGAGCGCACTAATGCGCTGTCAGAGGACGACCCAGGACAATTTGGGCAATTTAGCTGCCCTTTAAAAAATTTCTTTTTGTGAAAGAGCTCCATCACAAAATTCAAACTGATGAAAACAACGTTTTTGCAAAATTCTATTAAATAAAAAGGATTGTTTTAAACTTTTTTAATATCCGAATTCCATATTTACAGTACTACAGACTATGGACCCCCCTTTTTCGTATTTCTCCTGTTTTCGTAAGCCCTGAGACAAGATTCTAATTAAGGTTTATGAATTTAAAAATTTCTAAACTTATTAGAGATAATAATCTAAAATAAACTGTTACTGATTTCTTTAGAAATATTTTACATTCGATTTAGTTTATCAAATTTTTTATTTCAATTATGTGTTTAAACATAATTTTAAGTACTATAAAAATAAAAACATTTTTTACATCGCATGAAAGTACTTTGCTGACTCGAAAAATACCTACCTTCTATTGATTTAAAAATTCCTCAAACCTCGTTTTGAAAATAAATAGAATATTTTCAAAATAATGCATTTAAATATGGCAATTGATGGATTAGTGTTACACAGTGGAAATAAAGCATATTTGTTTGACGTCTCTTAAATTTTATATGCTATTTTTGATAGATAAATTTAGATTTTTTAAAAATTATCTTCAACATGCAATTGAACTATATATCTTAAACACAAATTGTCTGAAGGGACTATATTCTTCATCGCAAAAAGTTAAAACATTCTTTATTTTAAATATTCTTAACTTATGATGAAACTGAAACTGAAAATATAAAATATTTGTTATTTCAAAGTATTAAAAATGATGTGATTAAAAAAAAAAAAAAAAAAAAAAAAAAAGCAGTCTTTGGGGACTACCGATAGAAGTGAAAACTAAGTAACTTGTGAATTGTATCGTCGAGCTATTAGATTATTAATTTCGAATTATTTTTGGTTTGTAAAGAAAAGTTTATCATCTGTATTATATGATTCGGCACAATATTTGTAGCTAGCTAAATTAAATGAACTAAGCCTTATATTAGGTAAAAATATTGTAATATGACTAAAATAAATTTCTTTTTTTTATTATTTATTTGAAAATTTATATTGAAAGCAAAAAGAAGAATATAACAGTCTGTATAAAAACACGTGCTTGTACTTTGTGAACTATGTATATACTGTAGAAAAAGTACATGCGTACATAGAGTATAGAACTAGAAAGAGACAGATGCCAGTATCCAGTATACTACTCGTATTAGTATACACATATATATATATATATATATGTATATGAGACATGCCGCGTCGTGCGCTACATGTATGGATATATATGTAGAGAGATATACTCTTTGTATATATATAATGTATACTAATAACGCACAGAGGTATATCTATGTACAGTCGGGGGGGGGGGAAAAACGCAACACTCGCCGTAATTTCGTCATTTATTGACGCAGGAATATCTAATAGACATAATTCAAGAGGAAATTAAATGCACTTTCTGAAAATGTCGTCGAAGTTTGAATTAGGGGTCATCTACATATTGAAATGAACGCCAAATTTGATTTTTTTCAATAGCAACCCCCAATTTTGACTTCATATTCGAATTTCTGAGAGTCTGGCAGTGCGGAAAAGTATACTGTTTATATACTTTACCTTTAGTATTTATAGAGTTATAATCAAAAATGTGTTAGGGTTATCTCTAAATGTAGAAAATAAAATTAAGATCCTATAAGAAATGGACAAAATTTTAATGTTTGACACCGGAAATTTTTCAGGAAAAAAAGAATTATATAAATTAATAAAAACATTTATATTTTGCAGTTTCTTAATTAACTAGAATTCAGTTTTTTAGATTTGTATATACTTCAGTACATTTTTAGATAATTTTAGGTCTATTTAAATACATTACACTTGCGATTGGTCCAGGCAGTACTCTTTGAAAAAAGTGCAATATTTTTCAAGTAAAAGTGTCTATTATGGCTGTACTGATCACCAATAAAGCTTAAATTTTCTTTTGTAGGTGTAACAGAATATACCAAATGAAATAATATATATGTATATATATATATATATATATATATATATATATACAACAACGCATAAACTAAATCTTTTCGTGTAAATTATTGTAAGGGTTCATGAAGTAAATATTAAATAATCTTAATCGCACTTACCAGTTTTGGGTCAGTTCAAATCTATGGAACTGTACGATTCGTTTTATAATTTCTATGAAAATATAATTTATTAATTAATCCTTTCGCGACTGCTGACATAGATTCACGCCATTTGAAAATCTGTAACTCTGTCAGTGGGCGTTTCTTTCGTAATTTGTGTGTTACTTATTTCTTAAGTGTGTACCCATTGTTCATATTTTTACAATAAAATATACTGTGAATAGAAATATATTGATTAGAAAGAATATAATTATAATGTATATCCATTTCTAATATAATTGTGAATACAGAAAATTTGTTCTGAAATATTAAACCCATTTTTCTATTTAAAAAACCCGCCTATTTAGTTAATTATTTTCTTCTAGTGTTCGTTTAAAAGATTCAAAATTTATCACGAGTAATTGATGAAGTAAATATCACTTGTGCATACTTTTGTCAACATAAAATAAGGGGTTTAACACGAATACTCGATGTCACATTTACTTTTCTGTATTGTTTTGTTTTGAAGAACGATGAAGGCGGGGCTTGTCTTTTTTTAGAAATAAGAATTCTTCATGACTAATGACTAAAAATCATCATTTTTGTTTCATTTCTTTGCGTTTGACGTTGTTGTTATATAATTTGGCCCGTAAGTAAAAAATAAAAATATTTTGTATAATTTTCTTTGTTATTTTTTAAGATTTGATTCGTTATCTCATGCAAAACCTTATAAGAGACGGCCCCCTAAACCACTCAAAAAGAAAGATTTATTTATATCTCGAAAACTAATAACTGGAATGAGCTGCAAATTTGCACACCCATATTTTTCAGCATTAGGATTCATTTTATGTAAAAATTAATATAGGTCATAATTCATAATTTTTATAAATATGAATTTATTAATATTTTTCAGAATTAAAAATATTTTTCAGAATCAAAAGTAATGATGGATTATGTTTGGGTTTCTTCACTGTATCTTGTAAAAAAAAAGTTATATCGATCAAGTTATTTTTTGTGAAGATATTAATAAAAGTTTGAAATATGAATTTTACATTAGCACCTTCAATCTTTGAACGCTTATAACTCTGTGAAAAAATAAGTAAAATATACAACCAATATACTTTTTCGCGTTGTCGTGATCCCAGGAATTCAAATATAAAATAAAAATGGGGCATTACCATCGAAAAAATCAAAGTTGGTGCTCGTTTTAATATGTAGACGACCCCCAATTCAAAATTTCACTTCATTTTCTGAAACTACTCACAATTCCCCGTCGAATGATACCTATTACATTTTTCTACATCGATTAGCAACGAAGTTACGTTGAGTGTTGCGTTTTTTTTTTCCCCGACTGTACATATATACACAGTATACATATAGCTCATGGAAAGCGTTCGGTGACGATGACGCGAGTTCCATGATTTTTGTTCACCCAAAAAGTGCTCATCGCGCCTAAAGGAGTTTTCACTTCAAAAAAAAAAAAAAAAAAAGACTCCTTATTTACTGTTTCTTTCTTATTCTTTCTTACAAAACAGAATGTACTGCGGGTCGTTTTGGAACAAACTGTGCATCGACTTGTCACTGCCATGAAAATTCGACAACGCCGTGCGACAAGATCACAGGTGTATGCGAAGGAGATTGTGAAGCTGGCTACATGGGAGAAGACTGCCAAACGCGTAAGTATATCAATGAAATATTTTTGATTAGAATTTCGTAATTAACTCGAAAAAGCATTTGGTTTGTATCGCGGCATGGAACCACAGATTACCATACAGATAGAACAATGAAGTTCAAACGCAAAACTGAGTGATAGTATCACCCCTTGGGATAACACAAAGAAATAAAAAATTTTACATGTTGCATTAATATGTTTACGTATACTGTATATGAATAACATCTTTGTTCGAAAAATCGTTTTCAATTGGTAGTTGTAAGTTAGTAGCTGAAGTTTTTTTTTTTTTTTTTTTTTTTCACCTACTCGCCTTTTAAAATTGTTATATTCATAAAAGCATTTTCATAATGTTTGAAAATGTACTTCATCGAGCCTATTTTTGTTCAAGCGCAAACAAGAATTACAAACTGTCATTCTTCAAATTATAGCAGAGTGAAATCATTAAACATCTGCTATTTTTTGTTTTAAATTGTATTACGAAAAGTATTAAAAATATTTTTTTTCTTCGTGGATGTACGTTTTCAGAACTTATTTGCTTAATATCTAGCATTCACTTTTAAAAATAAATTTCGTTTGACATTCGTTTCTTTGTTTAATAAATACTGATTTTTTTTTTTTTTTTTTTTTGTCTGGAGGACTGCTTACATCTCGACTACTCCAGACCATAAAGTCGCTACAAGTTTTTATTAAAAGAACATTTATTTTATATATACACAATAAACGTCCATGTGAACTCAGGATTCGAACCGGGATTTGCTGTTCTAGAGATCTATTCCTTTCCAACTGGGCCATCCGGCCGGTTTGCATTTGACGTTCAAACGTGTAAAACAATAATAAAGCTTAATTGATGCCAAAATAAAATAAAGATGCAATCACTGAGCTGTAATACTAGAAGTAAATAATACTGAGTGGCCTGTCTTCTGCTTCGAAATTCAAAAGCGAAAAAGGCTATAAATTACGCATTCTTCGCGAATAGATTAATGCGTAGCTCTGTTTGATTTGAAACTAACCTGTTTTGCGAAAACTGCTGCCTTACTACTATGTTATACAATTTTAAGCTGTAAGGAGTAATCCTTACATTTTTACTCAGTGGAGGCAATAAACATATGAAAAGCGATTGCTAATGCTGGCAAACTCAAAATACCTAAAGGAGTAGCTTATAGATCAATGAGTCCCATTTTAATTACTACTGAACCTACGGGAGCATCTTATTTGTATAGTAATCTGTGATATGGATTAACATTGTAGAGCAGTTACGCAATAAGTTATTCACGATAGTTTGAAAACACTTGTAAGTCCTGAAAAATGTCAACACAGTTTTAATTCTTCAGCGAGGTAGTAGCTGCCTTTCTTTAGAAACAACCTGTATAGGAACTTGACATCTGTGCGCAAGGTCGAGCATTTGACGATGCCGCTGAATTAATAAAGACTAAATGACATGGCACTAGAGATGCGAGCGGGGAAAAAACCCGGGTTTAAACCAGGGAATAAACCCGGTTTTTTGGGAAGGGAATTTTGAAAGTTTTCAAAGTTACAAATTTAGCTTTTTTTTTTTTTTTCTGAGATTAGATATGCTCTAAGGCATTTCAAAATGTTATCTCACATTTAGATGTTTTTTTATGATCTTTCAATTTTTAAATAGTGCTTTCAACGTCTATAAATTTAAAAAGTGCAAGTTTCAGATTTCATTAATTAACAGATTTATTTTCTGTTATTGCAGTATATTTATATCTTATTTCTACTAAGTTCAATATATATATATATATATTTTAATCGCAATCGGAGTTTATCATGTTTCAGTTGTATATCTTTAACATTTTATTTCAAAAATAAAACAAAAATGCTTCAAAATATTCTGCATTTGCTAAAACAATCATTAATATTACAATGGAAATATTTCAATTAAAATTTCAACAATATTAAATATGCAAAAAATAAATAAAGAAAGAAATAACAGCCAAATTATTAATTATTAGCTATTGAATATTTTATGTATTGTTTTAATGCGTTAAAAAATTATTGCTTGAATTCTTAATAACCGAAGAGCTCATGTTCGATTTTGTTTCCAGTGCTCTTTAACTGATTATAACAAAATTTTGTTCGATGAATTATAATAAAATTTAATAATTTTAAAGTATTCTTACCATAATTTAATTTCATTGTATTATTTTTATAACATATTTTATTATGGTATTCATTAAAAAAAAGTTTTAAAGTTATTTAAATAGGCAGACAAAACTTCATCATTTATTATTGTCAATAACGCAGAGCTGCCAACCTAATCCGGCAAATTGTTAACGCCTACTGAAAAACGCCCCTTTTTCTACACCACTTAATTTTTAGAGCAATTCTCTTCAAATGTATCTATGATGAATTAAGTAGAAAAATACTCTAAAAATTAAGTGGTGTAGAAAAAGGGGCGGTACTAACAATTTGCCGGATTAGGTTGGCAGCTCTGATAACGTAAATGTTTAATTTTTTATAAATTTTTGTAAAATAATCACTTAATTTTTTATATCACTTTTATTTAAGAAAATAGAATACAAATGGTATTGGAACAAGTTGTTTGTACACTTAAAATAAGTGAAATTAAATCTAAACACTGAATATTAGTTTCTTTCCATCAAAGTTTCCAAAGTTTCCAAAATTCCCGGTTTAAACCCGAAAATTCCAATGTTTATTCCCCTAAAGCAAAATTCCCGGGTTTTTTACATCTCTACATGGCACCCTAGTTCCTTATAACAAAAGGATCATACGTCAAAGCCAAGATGAAGCGATTATTGGCCAATAATCTGTTGGCAGACTATTGATACACTATTGATTACGTTAATCTAACTCACCCCTACCCGTTAAATTTGCTTTAAAAATCAATAAAAATTGCATAAAAAATTTTTTATTATAAAAAGAAAATATATAGTTTTGTATTTCTCATACAAAGAAAAAAAATATATATATATATACTAGCAAACCCGGGCGAAATTTTCGCACTTTATTTATTTATTTTCTTCTTATTTACATTTAAAACTTGAAACTCATAAATCTTATACCAATTTCCCCACCCAAATTTGAATTGTAATTCACCAGAAGTCAAATTATTATTAGAACCAAATTAATATTATGCGATAGTGAAAACAAAACCACTCAAAGAAAGGTTTCAAAATTAAATTAATGTTTGACAACCCAAATTTTCATACAATGCGCAGGCAGTGCAGTTTTAGTATAAGGCCCCCATGGCGATTTTTTTGCCATGTTGGCGATGCTTTTTTACTTATTTTGTCATAATTTTTTGTTAAAAAAAAAAAAAAAAAAAAAAAAAAAAAAAAACTGATACTTATTTTGATTACACCTTTTACTATTGCGTTTTTCAGTCATTGTTTGACAAATATTCATATTTTGTTTATATATTTAAACCATAACTAGATTTAAAATGACGCGTGTAAAGTTTGTAAAGTTGCAACTTTTAAAATACATTTTCCTGTAAAAAGATCTCATCAGACAAATGTCGTCATTTTTTTGATTGAATCATTGAACTAAGTCTGCGTGCTTAAATATTGCCGATAAATATTACTTTTTTAACCTCGCGTATTTTATTAAATATGTCACTATGGTATCGCTTCAACAAAATTTAATCGTAACTGGACCACGTTAGAGAAATATTATATAGATGTTAATAATACGATTATTGTTTTAAAAAAATCTGAAAAAGGAGTTGAATAAGTTTAACTTCACACTATACCTACATAATAGGCAGTTGGCAATGATCTGGCACTCACATCCAGGGGTGGTCCGAAAACATGCCGTCACAATTTTGATTCTCCGTGGAAAGGACCGCTCAACTGCTTCGGTAACCACCAGAGGTATTATTTTCAGAATTGGGCGACATTGCGGCCATGGCGGATTTTATGTACACCAGCCACCATTAATGTGCACGACGATATTCGGCCGGTTCGAGTATCGAACACGCACTCTTCCACTTATGAGCCCACGTTTTAATAACCAGACTACTGACTCAAGAAAAGGTACTCAACTACCTCAATTACAGCGTCTAGAATATACAGTGTGGCAAGCGCTGATGATCGAATGCTTAAAATACTGAAAAAAAAAAAAAAAAAAAAAAAAAAAAAAGAACGAAAAGCTTCCCAGATGGCGCTGCAATTGAATTTTTTGCTCAAATCTTAGCGCTGATTGGCTTTTCCTAGAGCTCCTCCAAAACAGGCTGGCTCATCAGGCATTTTGTTTCCCACTCAGCGATTGTTGCCCACGCTGTTCGAATTTCAAGTGTTATCAAATCATATAAAATGGAGGTTTTGCAGCCGAAAATTGCTCAAATCATACCAGAACTGCTTTTAGAACGTTTAGATTTCCAACAGATGAAGAAAGGCGAAAGAAATGGGCTATTAATTGTCCAAAAGAAAATTGTACCCTTAGCTTTCAATCACAAATATGAAGTGTAATTATGATATGTTTTCTTACATTTTTTGTATCAATTATTTGTTTTTATTGCTGTTTGATTATCTAAATGTTGTATTTTACAACCTACACTACTTTTCAACGTATATAAATAATTAAAATTAAC
This sequence comes from Salticus scenicus, assembly GCA_963930645.1. Taxonomy (NCBI): domain Eukaryota; kingdom Metazoa; phylum Arthropoda; class Arachnida; order Araneae; family Salticidae; genus Salticus; species Salticus scenicus. The sequence goes on along the minus strand of OZ005661.1, from coordinate 108,452,167 downwards.
TAATTTAACAGCAACAGTGATGGCTACTTTTTACAAGGGTTATAAGAAAATTTCGCCAAACTTATCAAGTACAAACAATAATTCGTTCTTCTGTTTAGGCAAACTCGCCATTTTAGGCGATAAAGACTCCGAGTAATACGTCTGCAACTAAACGTCACCAAGCTGTACTTCCGCTGGGCAACAATGATCAGCTGTGAGTCAGCTCGTATTATAGGAGTCTTACAAGGGAAGTATGAATCAGTAAAATTGCTATTGAAACCAAACCAAGCTTAAATTAAAGAGCATAGTCGAAAACATTGGGTACCGTACAAATTTGCTGCAACAACTCCCATGGGGGTGAGATATGCCCTCTATTAGTTTTAGTTATTTCTATAAAAACCAACAAAACACGCACCGTAGTGTGAACAGATGGTGCAGTGATAGCGTGCGTGACTTTTGATACGTAGGTCATGGGATCGAGTCCCCGCAAGGACGTTTTGTATTTTATTTTTTAATTTTTTCAATTTTTTTCCCTTTACGTTTTTAATTAAATTAAATTATTAATTTAAGAGAAAATATTTATTACATTAAAAAGATGTTTTTTTTTTTTTTTTGAGTATTCCAATTAATGAAGTATTGAGAATGAATTTAAGAAATGCATTTTTTTTTTTATTTATAAAAAAGAAAACCATGTTTAAAGCTACGGATATAGTTTCTAATTTATAACAATTATGATTTGATTTGTAAAATTCATATTTACCCAGATTTTGAATTTTTTTAGATGTAAATTATAAATTAGTAAAATCATTTTGAGAAAATTTGTCATTGTCTTCAATATTATTGTCAGTTCTTCCGACACCACGAAACTTGACAGTTGTTTAATGAAATATTTGAAATAGCGACGTCGAATAGTTAAGCATCAGCTGTTCATCATTCAGGATTTTTCATGCAAAAAATAGCATTAATAAATAATACAATTGAGAGCAGACGATTAACTCTTGCTATTAATGTCGTCGTTAAAAAATAGTAATTAATAATTTATATAAAATAATAATTAACAAAATTTTATCTGAATGTAATCATTAACAAAATCTTACCTAAATATAATATAAAAGTATTTTCCGTTAAATTATTCATTTCTTTAAATTTAATAAATAAATAAATAAATTCGTTAAAAATAAAAATATATTAAATTGTCGGCGCTGAAGAAAAAAAATTTTTTTAATATAATTAATATATTTTCTCTTACAATAAAGATTTAATTTCTTTAAAAATGTAAAAAATAAATATTTCAGTTGAAATAAAAAAATAAAACACAAAACGGCCTTGCGGGGACTCGATCCCATGAGCTCCGTATCCGAAGTCAAGCACGCTAGCACTACACCATTAGTTCACACTACGCTGCGTGTTTTGTTGGCTTTTATCGAAATAACTAAAACTAATAGAGGGCATATCTCACCCCCATGGGAGTTGTTGCAGCAAATTTGTACGGTACCCAAAGTTTTCGACCGTGCTGTTTAATTTAAGCGTTTCAATAACAATTTTACTGATTCATACTTCCCTTGAAATTTTATTTTTCCGACTGAGTGAAAATAATGCCTGGACCGGGACTCGAACCCCGGATCATTGACTTACAAGGGCAAGGCTCTACCAATTTAGCTATCCAGGCCGACATCCCGGTCAGCATTACTCACTCAGACAACCTTTTAGGCAGAAACAATCTGGTCTATCATTTAGATAGCTCAACAGAAATAAGCCGCAGGAAATGGAAAACACCATTAAACAATGGGAGAAAGAAATACAATTTTTAATAAAATCACACAATCAACTGTGGAAGAAAATCATATTTATTGAAATTTTATTTTTCCAACTGAGTGAAAATAATGCCTGGACCGGGACTCGAACCCCGGATCATTGACTTACAAGGTGAAGGCTCTACCAATTGAGCTATCCAGGCCGACATCCCGGTCAGCATTACTCACTCAGACAACCTTTTAGGCAGAAATAATCTGGTCTATCATTTAGATAGCTCAACAGAAATAAGCCGCAGGAAATGGAAAACACCATTAAACAATGGGAGAAATAAATACAATTTTTAATAAAAATCACACAAACAACTGCCTAAAAGGTTGTCTAAAAGGTTTCTGTCTAAAAGGTTATCTGAGTGAGTAATGCTGACCGGGATGTCGGCCTGGATAGCTCAATTGGTAGAGCACCTTGTAAGTCAATGATCCGGGGTTCGAGTCCCGGTCCAGGCATTATTTTCACTCAGTCGGAAAAGTAAAATTTCAATAAATATGATTTTCTTCCACAGTTGATTGTGTGATTTTATTAAAAATTGTATTTCTTTCTCCCATTGTTTAATGGTGTTTTCCATTTCCTGCGGCTTATTTCTGTTGAGCTATCTAAATGATAGACCAGATTGTATCTGCCTAAAAGGTTGTCTGAGTGAGTAATGCTGACCGGGATGTCGGCCTGGATAGCTCAATTGGTAGAGCCTTGACCTTGTAAGTCAATGATCCGGGGTTCGAGTCCCGGTCCAGGCATTATTTTCACTCAGTCGGAAAAATAAAATTTCAATAAATATGATTTTCTTCCACAGTTGATTGTGTGATTTTATTAAAAATTGTATTTCTTTCTCCCATTGTTTAATGGTGTTTTCCATTTCCTGCGGCTTATTTCTGTTGAGCTGTCTAAATGATAGACCAGATTGTTTCTGCCTAAAAGGTTGTCTGAGTGAGTAATGCTGACCGGGATGTCGGCCTGGATAGCTCAATTGGTAGAGCCTTGACCTTGTAAGTCAAAGATCCGGGGTTCGAGTCCCTGTCCAGGCATTATTTTCACTCAGTCGGAAAAATAAAATTTCAATAAATATGATTTTCTTCCACAGTTGATTGTGTGATTTTATTAAAAATTGTATTTCTTTCTCCCATTGTTTAATGGTGTTTTCCATTTCCTGCGGCTTATTTCTGTTGAGCTGTCTAAATGATAGACCAGATTGTTTCTGCCTAAAAGGTTGTCTGAGTGAGTAATGCTGACCGGGATGTTGGCCTGGATAGCTCAATTGGTAGAGCCTTGACCTTGTAAGTCAATGATCCGGGGTTCGAGTCCCGGTCCAGGCATTATTTTCACTCAGTCGGAAAAATAAAATTTCAATAAATATGATTTTCTTCCACAGTTGATTGTGTGATTTTATTAAAAATTGTATTTCTTTCTCCCATTGTTTAATGGTGTTTTCCATTTCCTGCGGCTTATTTCTGTTGAGCTATCTAAATGATAGACCAGATTGTTTCTGCCTAAAAGGTTGTCTGAGTGAGTAATGCTGACCGGGATGTCGGCCTGGATAGCTCAGTTGGTAGAGCCTTGACCTTGTAAGTCAATGATCCGGGTTTCGAGTCCCGGTCCAGGCATTATTTTCACTCAGTCGGAAAAATAAAATTTCAATAAATATGATTTTCTTCCACAGTTGATTGTGTGATTTTATTAAAAATTGTATTTCATACTTCCCTTGTTAGCTTTTCCCAGTTTCGTCTGCTCCGTCACGTGATCTAAGCACATAATTAACCAATAGGGAGTTTTTAAAGCAATAAACTCGATCGTACTGACCTCTGGTGAGAGGCTTAATTTTTAAGGCACTGATCTGCTGGTCACTTTCCACACTATGCATTCTAGGCGCTGTACCTCAATTATTTTTAAATCTTCATATATTGCAATCTTCCACAGAACTGATCTACGCGTTATTTCAGGTCACGTCGCACTTTGTGGATTTATTCAAACTATCAATTAATGTGTTTGTATTTCGCACAATTTATTAAATTGGCCTTAATATGGAATCTATGATCTGTTACTATTGAAATAAAAAGATATTTGTGCATTTAAAGTCTTGTTTTACCTAAAAATTAATTTTATTATTATTATTCAGGCTTTTATGTAAGCAATAAATATAGACACCTATTTTTCGAATTAGAAGAAAAAAAAATTAAATAGGGTAGGTGCTCCAGTGATTGGCATGCTCCAGTAATTGACATCTATCCCGAAATAATTAATAAATAAGAAAAATAATAAAATCATATATTTTACATATGAGAATTTTAACATATTTTAACATTTTAACATTCCCCCCCCCCCTCCCTGGAGCATAGGGTGCTAATAACTGGTAAAATGAATAACTAGTAGTGTCAAACACTGGAACATAGGGGGCCAATTACTGATAAACTGAAAAACTGGCAGTGTCAATTACTGGTACTGGAATATTGAGTGGATGTCAAATAAAATTTCATTAAAAAAAAATAATAATAATTGTTATCAAATGTATATATTTTAACATATACGTGGTTCTGAATGTCTTTCATGCCATATGTATTAACTTAAGATTTCTAAAAATATTTTCTGATGACTAGAACATTAAAAACATCAGAGATTGTTGTAAAAGTGTTAATCACCGGTGCACTAGCCCTATGTACTTTTACTTACCCATGGTTTTTTTAATAAACAGTATTTGCACATACAATGTAGTTTCCTCCCTAAAACAGAAGCCTTTTTATTTATTTATCAGGAAACAAAGGCTATTATTTTCAATCTGAGATAAAAGCGTTGTATCCCCCAATCTGAAATAAAATGGGATGAAACATTTTCTTAACCCCCTATAGAAAGTAAAAGTGAAAAATTTAATTCCATTAACGTACACGCGTTTCCCTATAATAGCAAAAAATATAAATAGATATCATACATCATGGAACACTTTTCCATATTATGTGTCATAATAAAAGTGAGAGGACTCAGAGAATTTTTGAGTTAATGTTATTCAGATGAAAATGTAAAATGAAAAGCGATAATGTAAAAATAAAATAAAATAATACATAACGCACAAATAATGACAGACTTTCCAACATTACGAAATATAATAATAATAAAAGAAAGGTGAACCGATGAATGTTTAATTTTTTAGACTAATTTTATTAAAAAAAAAAATAAGAAGAAGAAGAAGAAAGAAAAATCATACTTCACTCATATATTATGAAACACTTTTCCATATTTGTCGGCAAAGAAATAACCCTCGTGTGCAAAACTACTAAAATCTGTAACAGTAAAATTTCGATATGTACATAATATATACGCTCATACATATACACACACTTTTAAATGTTATTTATTTGTTTTTAGTTGAAACAAATAAGCTATCACTTAATGAATTATTTAATTTAAATAAAATAAAAATTTTAATTTTTTAATTGTTATTTATTTTAGTTTGTCCTCAAAATAAATATGGTGTTAATTGTGTATTCGAATGCATGTGCCTGAACGGAGGTCATTGTAACAGAATTGATGGGTCCTGTTCCTGTGAAGGAAGATGGAAAGGAATCACATGTAACGAAAGTAAGTTTTAAAACCGATTCTTAGAGTGTAAGCATTTTATTACAGTCGGTAACGAAAGTCTCCGAACACTAGCAAAAATTCCTATATAAAAAAAGTACACTTAATATAGTTTTGTTTGATAAATCCTTGTCGAATCCTGTTTTTAGTCTGGCTAAGAACAGGATTCGACAAGGATTTATTTAACAAAACTTTATTGTGTACTTTTTTATATAGGAATTATTGCTAGTGTTCGGAGACTTTTGTTACCGACTGTACGTAAATACGAAGAAATTTCTGCTCAGAAAACGAGATCTTGTTAATCAGCAAAGTTACAGTTTTAATTTTTCTTACCAGTATAGGGTAGCGGTGAGATGTTGATATTAAGGCCGATTGACAGCATGTAGGTCCTAGGTCCCCATAGTTGTTGGACATTTTAAGGGATCTTAGCCTCTGTTTACTCAAGTTTCGCAGAAAAATGTAGAAAATTCCAAACGGCTAGGTCGACGAGCGCAACGTGGAATCGAACCCAGCACTTCCCATCTGCCACCTTCTAGAGAAGAACCTCTCGGTCACTGCTTGGACCATAATATGGTAGAGGAAGTATTGTTTTTGGGTTGAATTTTCAAAACTGATTTTTTTTTCTATAATTGCACGTTTTCAGATCTTTTGAATATAAAAATTGGGATTTTAGCGTTTACTCTGTTATCAGCTTTGCTTAAAAACAGATGTTAGCAGGAAGCTTAAATTTGGTACTCTAAGGGTCATATTCACCAACTTCTTAACACTCGGATTAAACCTCGGATCAGCGGTAATCGCTCGATTATAGGAAAATCCGTATTCTCCAACAAAAATTCGTAGTTCACCAGCTACTTTAACACTTCGTTTTTGATTCTCGAATATCGGAGGATTAACAGAGATAATTCTCGGATCTTTTCATAACGCATGCGCTTTCCGCAGCTCAGCTTCGTAAACAAATAACAAACATGGCTGACGTTGACGATCTATTCTCACTAGATGATATTGAAAGCTTAGAACTATTAGAATCACTGGATAATGTGGCATTTCGATATCGCTATCGATTAAATAAAGATTCCGTAGAATCTCATACGAATGTTAGATAATAGGCTGTAATCTGCCACAGAAAAGAATAATGCATTAACTTCGGCAGAAAAAAATTTTAATCCTCGATTGTAATGAAATGCTCGCCCTCTGGTGGGCTAAGGGGAAATTACAATAAACATGCTTTAATTCGAATTCCATCAAGCCGCCATTGCTAGCCGATGTTTAGTTTCACATATATTTATTGAATAAAAATGAATAAATCCGATAAAAAAGATAACACATACTGTTGTGTGCTCCAGTGTAACTCTAAAGGACCAAGAAATCCAGAATTAAGCTTCCATTTATTTCCAAATGACAAATTTAAAATTTCAGTTGCTTCGGCTAATGGAAGTAAAGAATTAATCAGATGATTTGAAACTAATATTTGTTCAACTTCAGTTAAAAATCTACTTCCGATCGAACTTTGAATAAACTGAAATATTTTTTTTCCAAAAGCAATCAATTTTCCATGATGTAATGGCGGAGAAATTATAGTACGAATATTAAGTAGAATAACAAAAAGAACAAAAATAGATACACGTGGCTGTAATATTTACTAACAACAAGAGCTGAAAAAGCGCCATCTATCGATCATTACAAACGCGGATAGCTTTAAGATTCTCTTATCCATAACAATCAAAATTTTAAATCGTAGCGCGTAAACAGCTGTCGTCTGCGTGATTATTCTTTTTAAAAATGCTCTAAAGTAAAATTTATTCTTAATCCATGCGTTAAAAGCGAAGTAAACAAGAGTATCAGTGTTGCCAATTTGCTTTTTCCCCTTTCTAATCTTCTAATCCGATTGATTAGTTAATTGAAGCCGAATGATGAATAAATGCTATCTTCGTTCTTGGCCAATGAAAACGAAGCTTTTACTTTCCTTCCAGTTAATCAATGGATCACGTAATCGGCTGATGGTGAATACCGCAGGAATTTAATTCAGTGTTAGCTTTGATTCTCGGATTTGCTGATCAATGGTTTAATTCTCGATCAATAAAGTTTGGTGAATACGGCCCTAAGGGCCGTATTCACCAACTTTTTAACACTCGGATTAAACCTCGGATCAGCGGTAATCGCTCGATCCTACGAAAATCGGTATTCTCCAAAGAAAATCCGAAGTTCACCGGCTACTTTAACACTTCGTTTTTGATCCTCGAATATCGGAGGATTAACAGAGTTAATTCTCGGATCTTTTCGTAACGCATGTGCACTCCGCAGCTCAGCTTTGTAAACAAATAACAAACATGGCTGACGTTGACGATCTATTCTCACTAGATGATATTGAAAGCTTAGAACTATTGGAAACATTTTAAAGAAGGAAAAGGACGGTGCATCAAATTAGAGTAAATGATTTGAATTCTTTGGATAATGTGGCATTTTGATATCGCTATCGATTAAATAAAGATTCCGTGGAATTTCTAATACGTATGTTAGATAATAGACTGCCATCTGCCACAGAAAAGAATAATGCATTAACTTTGGCAGAAAAAAATTTAATAGCTTTAAGATTCTCTTAATCATAACAATCAAAATTTTAAATTGTAGCGTAAACAGTTGTCGTCTGCGTGATTATTCTTTTTAAAAATGTTCTAAAGTAAAATTGATTCTTAATCCGTTCGTAAACAAAAACGAAGTCACGGAGTAATAAGACAGGAGAAGAAGGTAAAGCTAAAATTTTGTGATGTTGTTTTATAATGTTTACAGAGGGCGCCAGCGTACAATACTTCCTTCTCTCCAGCTTCCGCAATGTTATTCAATGGGGAAATGTCTCGTTTTAATTATTTTTTTTTAAAATAATATCAAGCTGAAAAAAGTTCGATTGAAAGCAAATTTCATTAAATAGAGTATTCTAACCAACATGTTTTTTTTAAGAGCCATTTTATACTAATTTTACTTTGAAAGAGAGCTTTTAAAAAATGACGATCTTTATGAACCGAAGCTAGCTAAACAGACAATTGGAAGGAAGGAGAATGGATGAAATTTTGTAAAGAAAAAAAATAAACTTACTGTAGGTGCAGAAAACACGAACTCGGACATTATTTCTCTCCTAGGGCTTTTTTTTTTTTTTTTTTTTTTCTTATCACTATCATAGCCTGTTTTACAACTAGGAACGAAGCATTTATTTGAAACATCTGAATTATGCAGTTTTAAGAACTTACAAAAAAATTAAATTGCTTAAAATAAAAAATTTAAAATGTACTCCAGAAAAATTCTATTGAAAATAACACAATATCCGCGCAGAGGTAGGGAGTAATGACAAGTGGCGCCCTCAATATTTACCAAAAATTTACATCACAGTTTCGTAGCTTTCTCCCATTGGACCTTCAACTCCTATTAATATTACTCCGTGAACGAAGTAAACAAGAGTATCAGTGTTGCCAATTTGCTTTTTACCCTTTCTAATCTTCTAATCCGATTGATTAGTTAATTGAAGCCGAATGGTGAATAAATGCTATCTTCGTTCTTGGCCAATCAAAACGAAGCTCTTATTTCTCTTCCAGTTAATCCATGGATCACGTAATCGGCTGATGGTGAATACCGTAAGAATTTAATCCAGTGTTAGCTTTGATTCTCGGATTTGCTGATCCATGGTTTAATCCTCGATCAATGAAGTTTGGTGAATACGGCCCTAAATATGTATTGTAAGGTAAAATTATTGAAATTTTTATCCAGATCAGATAATTGATCCTTGTACAGGAATATACAAAGTAATTCAATTAATATTTATGTAAATACAAATGTCTAAGATTCAGACGAAAAGGCATCTGACATAAAGGGTTCAATTTTAAAAGGAAAAAAAAAAGTCTTATTTATTTCAGACACTTGAAGCATTTTAAAAGATATATTATTTCATACACTTACAAGTCTTAAATGCCGCCGTATTTGATCGCTTACTTTTTAGATTAGCTGACTACAGTTTATATTTTTTATAAACTAAAAGAAAAAGAAAAAACAATGGAAAGTAAAGCAATTGTGTTTTTCGGTTAAAAGTAGGTTTTAGAATCTCCTAGGTCCTAGAGTATAAATAAAATTTTAATAATTTTTAAGCGTAAAATTTTTCTTTTGCGATTTACTCCGCTGGATAGGTTAGAACCGAGGACCAATGCATTCGCAAGCGAGCGATTTACAGATAAAATTGCCATTGTTGAGAAAAGTTTTCGTTTGTTCAGTAATACAAATGTGTATTATTCTTGAAACAAATCTTTATTTTACCTTTTTAAATAATGCATATTACAATAAGATTTCGCTAATATATTTACACCTCAATGTGTTAAGAGAGTTTTTTGCTTTCTCTTACCCATAAAGGTAGAGAAAGTATTGTTTTTGAGTCAAACTTTCGAAAGTGGGTTTTTGTTATATTTACACGTTTTGAGGTCACCTGAATCCAAAAATCATGTTTTTAGCAGTTGGACAGCGCGTGTGTCTGTCTGTGTATGTGACTGTTATAAGCATATCTCAAAAACAAATTATAGCAGAAATTCCAAACTCGGTATTCTAGATGTGTATGACATAGGGATGTTACACTAAATTTTCGTTGCGATAAAGCAAACGGTTCGTGTACAGGGACACCCAAAAGAATTCAAATACATTACGTCTATGGGGAAAATTGCAGGTAAGTAGAGTTTAACGTCTATAGACTGTGCTAAACCAAATGAAACGAATATATATTTTTTATATGCGTAAAATCATGTCTGATGTAGAATAGAGTAGGGAAATCATTCACTGTTCGTTTACAGGGCTACACAAAAGAACTAGATAAAAGTGCGACAATAGTTGCAAGTTGATGGAAATGTATTTCAGGCTGGACCATGAGTTATTACTATAGGATTATATTTAGGAGCACCATGTGGTCTGTACATAATATTCAAAAGATATACAGGATTGCAAATATTCAAGCGATAACATTCTTTTTTGTTGTTAGTGGATGTGCTTTACTATAATATTTTACCATTTCCAGGAAAGCTGTTCAGGAATTGAAATGCATTCCTCATATAAATATGGTAAATAATGTATGATTTTAAGCTAAATATTCATCGCACGTTTTGAGGCTTCCTGATTACCGAAGTCAAGTTTTTAACGTTTGATCTTTGTCTGTGTCTCTTAATATAAATTAAGAGATGCCTGTGTCTTTTAATATTATAGCTAAATATTCATCGCTTGTTTTTTGTATGTTTACACGTTTGAGGCTTCCTGATTACCGAAGTCAAGTTTTTTAACGTTTGATCTTTGTCTTCGTCACTTAGAGTAACTTAAAGTGAATAATTTTATGAGATCCAAATGTTGAATTTTGAAATTAATATAAATTTGTTGTTGGAAAAGTTTGATCAAGATTGATAAGTTTCAAGGAATGTTGCATGTGAAAGTTGTCCGAATAATTTTAAATGAACTTTTAATTTTAATAACAGATTTAAATTCTATATAAATGTAGGTGTAGTAATGAAACGGGGGGTTGAGAGGGGCCGCACACAGAACTAATTATCATGTAGATCTCTTCCGAAGCCTAATTTGAATTGTTTTAACATAGGTTTACATAACAGATTTCGTTATCTTTCCTCTTAATCTACAACCTATATTTATAGTATTAAATTTCAGGGTAAGAGAGTCGTGTGAGTGGCACACCAGATTATTTTTTTCTTTTGTGAAATTCACGATAACTATGTGAAAATTTCAAACTATGGCGTTTAAGGGGATGGGGAGGCTGAAAATCGTTTTTAAACTTACGGTCTTAGAGTTGTGACATACATTGATGAATTAAGTGTATTAAAATTTTTCGAACTTATTAATATATATATATATATATATATGTATACGAGGGTTGCCTTTTAAGTTTCTACAAGATTTATACACTTTTCCATCCGTTTAAATCAATTCTTGAAACAGTGTTTCCACTCTGAAGTTGATATCTCAGAAACATGGTTTTGGAAGGCATCAACAGCTTCTTGAGGTGATGAAAATCGCTGCCCACGCACTTTTTTTTTTTTTTTTTTTTTTTTTTTTGTTTTGTTTGTTTGACGAACGGGAACAAGAAAAAGTCGTTAGGCGACAAATCAGGAGAGAATGGGCAATGAGACATTAACTCGATATTTTTATCCTTCAAATAATCAATTGTTTCACGGTCACGGTCTGTGTGAAAGCTGGCGTTGTCTTGATAAAGAATGATGCGGTGATTTTTGCTGTTTTTCCTGATTTCGTTGATGACTTCTGGCAAACAAATTTCTGTATACCATTTAGCGTTAACAGTTTTTCAACCTCTAAAGGAATGGTTGCGATATGTCCTGTAAGGCCGAAGAAACAAGCAATAATTTTCTTGGAAGTGCTTGGTGAAAGAACAACTTTCGTAGGATTCAGTTCATCCGGAAACATCCAAACAGTGGATTGTTGTTTAGTTTCCAGCTCATACAAATATATCCAAGTTCCGTCACCTGTAACGATGTTTTATACGGATTCTGTTCCCAATTTGAATTTTTTTATTATTTCCTTACACCAATTTACACGAGCCTCTGTTTGAGCTTTTGTCAAATTTCGGAATCCATCTGGAACGAATCTTTTTAACAGCTGAATGTTCGTACAAAATCAAATTTATTGCAGTCTGTGAAATGCCAAGGGGTGCTTCTATCTCACGATACGTGACATGCCGATCTTCTTCAATCGTCTTACGCACAGCATCGATGTTGTTTGGAATCTCTACCGATTTTGGTCTTTCTTCACGAGATTCATCACTGACGAACGCACGACCACGACAAAATTCTGCAAACCAATTGTAAGTAGTCTTTTCTGATAGTGCTTCATTACCAAAAGTTTCACGAAGCGATACAATGCATTCTTGTCGAGTGAGGTCTTTCTTAAAATCATAAAAAATCATCCAACGGAATCCTTCACGAGTTATTTCCATTTTTTTCACTCACTGTAAACAAAATACACAAACGATTTCTAAGATGCCACTGATTCTAAGATTTAAAAAAAAAAAAAAAAAAAAAAGTGTGAATTTTAGTAATATCCTGAAGACAAATTTCAGTAACGCCTTCTATTGGTCGTTTGTAAAAACAAGGCAACCCTCGTATATTAATCGGGGAGATTGAAAATCGTTCTTTAAACTTACTGCCTTAGAGTTGTGAAAGTTAGCATACATTGATGTATTAAGTATATTAAAATTTTTCGAACCGAACTTATTAATATACATATATATTAATAAGTTCAGAATATATATATGTATTAATAAGTTCGAAAAATTTTAATATACTTAATTCATCAATGTATGCTAACTTTCACAACTCTAAGACAGTAAGTTTAAAGAACGATTTTCAGCCTCCCCATCCCCTTAAACGCTATAGTTTTAAATTTTCCCATACTTACCGTGAATTTCACAAAAAAAGAAAAAGAAAAGAAAAAAGAAAAGAAAAAGGAAATCTCTGAACACATTGAGGTGTAAATATATTAGCGAAATTTTATTGTCATATGTATTGTTTAAAAAGATAAAATAAAGGTTTGTTTCAAGTTCTAGTACATAACCCCTTCAAAAATGACGGAATGTGAAATCAATTAAGGTAGTGAATCAACGAAGGCTTTGCCTGCTTCGCTGGTCACTATATTTAAAGGAAACTGTTTTCTACATCGCTTTATAAAACAAAAGTAAAAATAAATAAAAATAATAATAATAAAATTGCTCAAAAACCCGCTTCCTGTCCCCGCTGCCTACGGCAACGACCCATTCATTCAGGGATTCTCTGGTGCCTGTCTCTATTGTCTGTGACAATAGCTTACTAGTGGGCTTCCATTTGGGTGCTTATTAGATGACAGTTTTGTAACGGATAATATCGAAAAAATTGAAGCATGTAGCAATTTTATATTTGAATCCCAGTTACATATGAACAATACTAAACGGGGTGTACATAATACTTTCTTTCACGCTGTTTTCTATATTTATTTGATTTATTCGATCAACTATAAAATGCCAATAATTCCACGCCAAATATATTATTACAATATGCTATGATCGGCTACATCTATCGAGTGAGGCAATTAATTTTTTGTGGTTACAATAGTAGTTGAGTTAGTTAATAGTAGTTGGTATATAGAAAAATAAATAATGAAGTATGTAAAACCTGATCATGGTACAGCCTTAATGTAGCTTCCCTTGTCCACTTTTGAATTTTTATCTCCATTTTAGACAAAAATACATAATTTATGCGATTATTTTTTCTGTTTCTTTCTGTTTCTTTACTTTTTCCTTTCCTTTTTTTCCTTTTCTGTTTTTCAATATTTGATAATTTATTTATATTTTTGGTGCGCTACTTCGCTTAAAGTGACTTTCACAAATGTAGAGTCCTTGGCGAAAAATGTCCGATCTATTTCAGCATCAAAATTTTAAAATATTACCTAGGATTATCAATGAATTAGCTTTCATGCCAAGCGCGATTCGTTCGTGCAAAAAACATACTATTTAAGCAAATTAAAAAAGAAAAAAAAATCTAAAATTGAAGTATATTAAAAAAGGTTCTTTTTTTTTTTCTCCATTTTCATATTTTTACTTTTTTATATGCATGAGCAAATTTAATATTTTATAATTTTCCATTTTTTTCCGTGAAAGCATATTTCACTTTATGTTTAATAATAATAATAATAATAATAATAACAATAATAACTGGGAAATTTTTTGGCAACAATTATAAATTTAAATATCCAATTTTGAAGTTATTACTAGTTTATTATTTTCATATTTTATATTATTTTATAAAATTCAATTTAAAACTTCGTTACAAATAAGATACCAAATGAAAGAGACGATTTTTCTGAAACCGTCGGACTAAACAGCTTATCGATTGGACAATTAGATTTTTTTTAATTAACTAAAGTAAGAAAGGTAACTTGCTATATATATGAGTACGAACCGAAATCGTCACCTCTCTTGCAAATTATATATATATATATATATATATTTATATATATATTATTTATTTATTTGTATATTTATTTATTTATTTATTTACTTAAAAAAAAGAAAAATTAAATGCTCCATGCGATTGAGTTTTTTAATTTTTCTCCTCGATTCTACATTATTATAGTTTATCAAAGTAATCTAAACATATTTGTGCATTATTTTGTGGACTGATTAATAAGTTAATTTTGTTTTAAATATTTTAGGTTTGAGTGCTGAAATTTCATATTTTTTTTCAATATTCAAACATAAAAATATTTTTAAATAATTATCTTATCCATCAATCCACAAATTAATGCACATATATGTTTAGAATACAGGTATACTGATAAGCAATAAAGGTGTAAATTCGAGAAAAAAAAAAAAATTAAAAACTAGTTTCGTTAATAATTTTAAATTAAAAAAAAATAATAATAAATAAATAAATAAATAAATAAAATTTTGAATTTTATTTATTTATTTTTCATTTCAATAGTTTTTGAGAAATTTTAAAAAGGTTAATATTGATAAACTTTAAATGCAAACTTTCGTAACTCTAAGGCAGCATAATTTCTAAAGAACGATTTTCAACTTCCACTATACCATCCCCTTAAAAGACGATTTGTTTTACTTAACTGATATTTAAAAGAAAGCAAATTATGAGCATGAAAACCAGAAAATTGGTTGTTTTGAATTGCAGTATATGTTAAACATGGAGAAGAAAAGAGTTTTTAAATCGAAAATAAATAAATAAATAAACAAATAATAATAATAATAATAATAATAAGGAGTTTTTTTATTTTAACCTGAATAATCTGGTATGTCACTCACACGACTTTCTCTTACCCTGAAATTTAATACTATAAATACAGGTTGCTGATTGTAAGATAACGAGTACTGTTATGTAAACCTGTGTTAAACAATTCAAATTAGGCTTCGAAAGAGTTTTATATGATAATTAGTTCTGTTCAACCCCCCGTTTCATTAATGTACCTACATTTATATAGAATTTAATTCGGCTATTAAAAAGTAATTCTGTTTCTAAAAAATAATTTATTAAAATTATTATTTAAAAAAATTATCTTTTATGATAATGCAGACGATTTCCATATTAGAGAAGTAATATAACGGGGGAGGCGAGGCTCCTACATACACAATTTTTTTTTCCCTGTTGACTATCTCTATTACAAAAAATATATATTCGTTTCATTTGGTTTAGTGCAGTCTATAGATGCTAAACTCTACTTACCTGCAATTTCCCCCCATAGACGTAATGTATTTGAATACTTTTGAGTATCCCTGTACCGAAACCATATGCTTGATCTGAACGAAAAGTTTAGTGTAGCATCCTTATATGATACACACTTAGAATACCAAGTTTGAACTTTCTGCCATAATTTGTTTTTGAGATATGCTGATAACAGACAGACACACACACAGACACACATACAGACACACACACAGAGACATACACACAGACCATTTGCTAAAAACATGATTTTCGTATTCAGGGGACCTAAGAACATGTAAATATAACAAAAACTCGTGTTCGAAAATTTGATCCATAAACAATACTTTCTCTACCTGGGTAAGAGAAAGTAAAAAAAAAAAAGGGGGGGGACTTTTAGAAATATACAGATGTCGATATATTTTGAATATTTTGATAATTCCCTTATGATTCTACGTACTTTGGTTTAGGAGTTATGAGGAAAATTATCATATTACTGATATCAAAAGTCCGAAGTATTGTAGTTACAATATTCTTGCTTCCGTTGAACACCATGTAAAAACAATGACATATTTTTCTCTTTTAATATATTTTAACTACAAAGAACAAACAATAATAACAATAAGTTGCTTACATTAAAATTCGTGTATTTTTCTGTTTGAAACTGATTATTGTTAAAAAAATTTTCAGGTGAACCTCAGATAGTTGCTGCTGCAGATGAGGAAGTAAATGCAGGTCAACAGGCATTTATTTCATGTACAGCGGATGCAGTACCGGAACCTGACATGCAAATTTCAACCAGGTTGGTATAGTTTTCCTAAAATAGAGGCCGTAAAAATTATTAAAATTACGAAAGCATTTAACCATCTTAAGTTACAGCTTTGTGTTCATGCTTATAACATGCACATCGCATAAACATATAAACCCAGCGTATGCAAATTTTTACTTTCCGAACACTATAGTGAGGAAAGTATTGTAATCATCTCAAAAATCCGAATTTGAGATTTTGAGGTTTCTATACGTTTCAAGGTCCCCTGAGTCCGTTTCCACTATTTTTACGATGATGTATGTATATGTGTGTGTATGACTGAGTGAACACACTAGCGTCTAAACGCTTTGTTCGAATAAGCTGAAAGTTGGTACGTATAATGTAAGTCACCATAGTACGAACCCTATAGATTTCGGTGAATCTAGCACTTATAGTTTTTTTACAGGGACACCAGGAAAAATTCTTTACCATAATGGCCTATTGGGCCAAATTTTTAAAAGTGCGATTGCGTCTAAACGCTTTATTAATCTGAGCAAAAGAATTTTACACATGTTATAGGTCACAGTTGCACTAACTGTATAGATTTTGGTGAATTTAGCACTTACAGTTTTTTTACAGGGGCACAAAGAAAAATTCTTTGTCATTATGGCCTATGGGGCCAAATTTTTAAAAGTGTGATAGCGTCTAAACGCCTTATTAATCTGAGCAAAAATTTTTTACACATGATATAAGTTACAGTTGCACCAACTGTATAGATTTTGGTGAATTTAGCACATACAGTTTTTTTTTTTACAGGGACACAAAGAAATATTCTTTATCATTATGGCCTATGGGACCAAATTTTTAAAAGTGCGATAGCGACTAAACGCCTTATTCAATTGAGCTGAAAATTTATACGAATATTATAAATCACTGTTGCACTAAATATAAGCATTTTGGTGAATCTAGCATTTATAGGTTTTTACAGGGACACAACGATATATTCTTTATCATTATGATATTATGGGCTCAAAGTTCAGTAGCGTTAAATAAAACATCGTGTAATATATGGAGAAAAAAAAATACTCAAACACTCTATTTGTTTGTTTAACAACTCTTCTTTCTTTATTTTATCTACAAAACTGTTAATTACTCAATGTTTGGAAAGTCGAGTGGAATCATTCCAGATTTTTTACAAATATTGATGCACATTTGTAAAAAACATTTAGTACGAAAATAAAAATAATAAATAAATATAAATATAAATAAATAAATAATTTGAAATTATTTTTGGCTTCTAGTGTTATTTAAAAATTAAAAAAAGGAGAAGAAGAAGAAGCTGCCTTTATTGTAATTTTGAGTACGCTACTGAGCATTTTAAGAAAAAAATGTTTGTCTTGTTTATTACTACTTTCTTCTACATTCAGTAGAAGAAAGTATTAGATTCTTAAACAATTTCGACAGATTTACATGTTTTGGGTTGTCCAGAACATGATTTGACCATTCTTAGAAAATGTCTGTCTACCTGCGTGACTGTGTGTGACAAAAATTTTGTATCAACTGTATCTCAGGAACTATTGCACAGAATTTTACATTATATATTTGTAGATATATCTTGATATTAGTGCTTATAAACATTTGGTGCAAATCGTTCAACAGGTGGCGCTGCGTGTACTACGATTTCTTCCACTTAAGAGAGGGCTATATCTCAGGTTCTATTATGTATAATAGAACAAAACTTGGTATGTGAGATGGTCATTATAAAACATTATGTTGTATGTATATCGGCTAATTGGTGACGCTGTTATATTACAATTTTCTTCGTAAACTAGAAGGCTGTATTCTTTAACCACATTTCTTCCGACCATGGAAGCCTCTGCGCAAGTGCGAATTGAATGAGTCCAGTGTTAAAATAGGGGTGACTGAGAGAAAACAAGCGATAAGGAAACACCGAATAACTGGATGTTTGCCAAATAACAATCTCTCAGCCAATTTTGCATCTCTCCAAACTTTTGGACTCGTCCTTACTGCTAGTCGTAGGAAACGTGGTCGCACTATATATCTGATTCTATCGTAACAACACTGTACAACAGATTTGAACTTTTTTCTGTCTTTTATGTGAAACTATGTGATTCTGTATAAACAAAAGGTGCTCGATTCATTTATCAAAAACAAAATGGCCCATCACGTACCACTTTTACAACAGACACACTTCTCCTATGTATACAAACTGGTTACAGAGAAATGCAACAGAGTCTTGATTTTAGAAAACACAAACTCTAAAATGAATTTTTTTACCGCTTCCTCTAGTAGACAACTAATGGTGTGTCCCTGATAACCAATGTTGCCAACTCTGGTGGTTTTTTTATTCAATAATCACCAATAATTTTGAGAAGTGATATTTGATATACGTAATAGACTATCAATCTTCGAAATGATTAGGCAAACGTTAAAATTAAAAATTACTGGTGATTATTGAATAAAAAATCCTCCAAATCTGGCAACACTGCTGATAACAGACCAGCAATATTCAGTTAGAATATCTCCTTTCCATCGTCCACTAAAACGCTTTTCTAACATAAAGATGTCCTGGTGAATCCTTTTCCCATGCTCATCAAAAGTTGTGACAAGGTTTTTGAGGAAAGAAGTCCAAACTAGGGTGCCTCGATAAGATAAGAGTGGCGACAGATCTGTGACAGATTCTCATTGGACGAGACTGACCATCAGCCGCCCGGGGCGATTGTTGGATGATGCTCCATAGGTTTTACATTGAGAGTTTCGCATATGTCGAAAAAAGCATTTTTATCTCTTGATATTAAGTAAATTTCATTTTTTTTTCTTTCAGAAATACATTAAGAAAGATTATTTGTAAAATATCAAAACATATTGTACTGAATAATGTTAATTATTAATCTGTTTTATTAACTTTATTGATGGACGAGGTAGGCAGATTCTTTTACTAGCCTGTTTCACAGCTTATAAATTGATATAAATAGAAAAAATACTGTATGATTTTTGTCATAACTGATCTGTAATCATCTTATTTATTAAATATATTACTTTTGTCCTATATTGTGCTATTTAAATTTAAAAAAAATAATGATTTCATTGATAAAGCAAAGTAGAAACATTTGGCGATATTTAACATGGTACTTGGCGAGAGATTCTCAGCCAGTGTTTTGACATCTTTACTCAGAGAAAGCTAAAAGCTTTATAAGTGTGTATCTCTGTGTGTATTATGTGTAAGAGTATGTACTAAGGAATATATAAATTGTTTCGTATTCACTACGTCTGACTAATTACGAATTAATGTTTAATTTTATTTAATAAAATTGATAGTTATTTACTATTTTGAAAATAAAGATAAAAATAAAATAACTAACAATTAATTCATTAGTTTCTTTCTGTCTTTCTTTCTTTCTTTCTTTTTTTTTTTTTTTTAATAGTGAGTTTTGTAAGCATTAAAATTTATAAATATATTTAAATATTTTACAAACGTTGTTTCTTTTTAATTGTTTGTTAAAACATTTATTTTGTGGAAGCATATTATTTCTCCACTAGAAATGTTTACATAGGGTGTGAATTAAATCTGGTGGTACCTTTAATTAGAAAAAGAATGATGATACGATTTTAGATTAAATTATATGGTGTGTCACTCACACGACTTTTTCTTACACTGCACTTCAATGTAATAAAGACAGATCGCATATTAAGTTCAGTAAGGTAAGGTAGTATTATGTGTAAGAGTATGTACTAAGGAATATATAAATTGTTTCTTATTTATTACGTCTGACTAATTACGAATTAATGTTTAATTTTCTTCAATAAAATTGATAGTTATTTACTATTTTGAAAATAAAGATAAAAATAAAATAACTAACAATTAATTCATTAGTTTCTTTCTGTCTTTCTTTTTTTTTTCTTTTTTTTTAATAGTGAGTTTTGTAAGCATTAAAATTTATAAATATATTTAAATATTTTACAAAAGTTGTTTCTTTTTAATTGTTTGTTAAAACATTTATTTTGTGGAAGCATATTATTTCTCCACTAGAAATGTTTACATAGGGTGTGAATTAAATCTGGTGATACCTTTAATTAGAAAAAGAATGATGATACGATTTTAGATTAAATTATAAGGTGTGTCACTCACACGACTTTTTCTTACACTGCATTTCAATGTTATAAAGACAGATCGCATATTAAGTTCAGTAAGGTAAAATAATATAGTTCAATGTACTCTAAAATTAATCTAAAAAAGTGTAGGTCATTGTTTCATTTGGCATAAAATTCTATGCGAGGGGAGCTGCCACCCTCCTAACCCTCCCCACCCCGTTTAATTATAGTGCTTACAATAAAAAATAAATAAATAAATAAATAAATAAAGTCTAATTTTAAAAACCTTTCTTTCTTTCTCTGTTACAAAAATTTTGTGGTAGCTCGAGATCAAGATTCTAATGCACAATATTTTACGAAAGTTTTTATTTTGTCACATTTTAGCATAAACTGGAGTCTTTCAACTTTTGGTGCATATTAGTTGACAAATGGTGCTACTATGCTGAAATTCCTGATTTTTTAGGAAAGCTAGATCTCAACTTCTATAGTGTATAAATGTATCAAACATGATAGTTAATATGTAAAGTAGGTGAATGATTGCTTAAATATATTTAAATCTAAAAAAAAAAAAAAAAAAAAAAAAAAAAGACAAAAAAGACAAAAGAAAAGAAAGAAAGCAAAATAAAATGCTACCGTTTAAAATTTTATTGATAAATGTGCTTATCAATATCTCCTGGCCTTCCTCGCAGATCCATTAAGCACATTCATACAGAATATGCACATAAAAAAATTGACAGTTAGTAACAATTTAAATTACTTATTTTATACATTTAAAAATTCTTTTTTAATACAATTGAACTTGGACAAAACTTATTATTAGTTTATTAGATTTATTGGTACAGCTATTACTGTATTGATCCACAAAAAAAAAATATGTATATATATATATGTGTGTGTGTGTGTGTGATTCCCTAAAACTAATTGCTTATTTTCTTATATACATCCCTTCTACCGTTCATTTACTTTTATTATTGTTGTAATCAAACTTTCAGTTTTTTTTTTTTTTTTTTTTTTTTTTTTTTGGCTAAAAAATGACGGGTTGTTCTGCTTTTAACTGCTCAAACAGATCTGAGCAATGCTATAAGTTAAAAGTGTTTCCTAGAGATCCCGAAAAGAGAAAGCTTTGGGCCTCCGAAGCTAAACGCCTTAATTGGGAACCAACTATAGCTATTTGTGTGAAGTAAGAATTTTTACATTTTCGATTGTTTATTCGTTATTTTCTTTATGTACTTGAAAGTTCTTTCTGCGATTAATTTTCAATTACAGTTAAGAGATTATGTGATTTTCATAGTTAAATCGTCTAACAATTTACTATACATTGTTCGCATCAATATTGGCAATTTAATGGTCGAAAATGATCACCTAGAATACTATTTAGTGGTTAAAATATAAAATAATAGTCAAAGTTTTAAGTGCACACATTTTTCATATATTTACATATTTTTACTGCATATGTCAATATTTTCACAACGAAACTATGCGCATACTTTACTTTTAAAATATTCTAAATACAAAATGTATATATATTTATTTTTTAGTAACACTAATTCCCACAAATGTAAGAAAAAATAAATAAATAAAATAAAACATAATTAGTTAATTTAAAATTAATTAATTAATTAAAACAAATAATTCAAAAACCATAAATTATGAAAGCCTGCAATAATTGTTTTGGCTAGAAACAATTTGAGCTCATATATTTATCAACAAGGCACAAGTGTAGTGTGAAAGCAACGATGCACTGTAGCTTCCTAAAAGTACCACTTTTTCAGAACCTTGAAGATAGGACAATATTTTCTCCCCCCCACCCCCCATCCCTGTTAAATCGTGAACATAATATCAAAATAAAAAAATCTGTAAAGTATTAGAAATGACCAATTTATTTTTATATTCTTATTATTTCAGAAACTAAACTTATTAAGGAAAAAATATTAAAGTTTACTTAAAAGAATTTTTGTGCTACAAAATGAAAAAAATAATGAAATTAAATCGGGATGCATTATGAATTCTATGAAAAATTTCCCTTAGTTCACAAAAACAGAAAAATTCTTTAGTTCAGTATGTTTTTGGTTTTTAAAAATCTAAGTTAAAAATAATGGTTTAATAATAATAATAAATCGAAAATTAACACACAGACAAAATAAAAATAATTTTAAATAAAATTGTTAAAAGTCGTAAATTTGTCTTTCCAAGAGCAATTCTTTTTTTCTTTTTTTTTTTTTTTTTTTTCTTTTTATAAATTTGGCAATTTAAGTCTATCGATAACTTGTTATTTGACAAAACTAAAAATAATTTAGTGAAAAGAAAATGCTTAATTTCAATACAATTTAAATGAATTATGAATAAATTAAGTCTTTTTTACTTCTAAGAAAATTAAATATCCCGCCAGAAAAGTAAATGTTCACCAGAAGCATTTTCTCGCCAACGTAAGATAACGGTCATATCTAGAAAGGATCAACCCCACTCCTAGCTCACGCAAGCAACCCAAGATTTCATCCACAGCGGTTGCGCACTGAGAACTGTCGTCACTCTAGTAATATAGGCACCCTAGTCCAAACGCAGATGTGTGAGTCCGAAAAGTGTAGTCATAACGACATATTGCAAACTATAACAAGAAAGCATTTCATCATATCACCAACACGATCTTCATAGTTTAGATCTTCTAAAGTATGCATTTTTGGGAAAATGGTGCATGGTAAACAAAAAATAATTGCGACTATGTTATTTACAGCTAAAAAATATACAAGAAACACATAATTTCGTCTAAAGGCATTTTTCATGTTGTATAGTTCAATTGCACTAAACTTGGTATATGAGAAGGCCATTATGAAACACCTCGCTGATTAAATTTAGCAACCGACTGGTGGTGCTACTGTGCTGCAATTTACCCTTCGGATAGGAAGGATAAATCTCAACTTCTATGATATATAAATACACCAAAGTTCATATGTGAGATAGCCATTGTAAAAAGAAATTCTCACTTAAAGGCCCTCTTCACTCATCGTCGCCGGAAGCCGAAGCTAATGTTATTCTATGGGAAATTTTTATTTACAAATAACTTATTAACTAATACATATTTTTAAATTCTGTTTTCACATTCTGAAAATTCCCAGCTGTTAAATTGACGGATCTTTTTTTAAAAAAATTATTTTTTTAATTTTTTATATTTTATTTTGAAGCTGCAAAATACGAATTTTCAATATGTGAATTTTTTTCATTTTGCAATTCCAAAATAAAATATAAAAAATTAAAAAAAATACGTTTTTAGAAAAGGTCCGTCAATTGAACAGTTGTGACTTTTCTGAATGCGAAAACAGAATTTAAAAATATGTATTAGTTAATAAGTTATTTGTAAAGAAAATTTCCCCATAGAATAACATTGGCTGGGGCTTCCGGCGACGGTAAGTGAAGAGGGCCGTTAATATGGGTGTATATTATCCGACGCGACGTGTCGCTGCTGTTACTCACTTTCTGTGGTTTTTACATCGCTCCATCTAAGTACCTATTATTTAAAACAGCGACAAATAGTACCTGTAAAAACTTTATTGTGAGAAACTATGATTAATTTTCTGGGTATGTTAAACAGTAAGTGGCACTTTTATATAGAATGATATAGAAGAAAGTTTTATGATGGCCACAACACACTAGTTTTATTTTCCCTTTCAATAAATGCCAGTAACAAGTTTACAATAACATTATAATTGAATTTTTATTATAAAAAGCATTACAAAACTGAAACGGGCAAGCAGACTTCCATCTAATTTGGTATGTATGACGAATCATGCAATGCTCTCTAGAATTCGTTAAAAAAAAAAAAAAAAAGTTTTAAAATTTCATAAGGTGGTGTTTTGCTTAAAAAATGAAAAAAAGAAAAAAAAATTACAATGGAAATAGCTCATGCGAAACGCATAAAGAACTTAAACGATTGATAATTATTTTTTTATCATGTATGCATCTTTTTTTATTATTATTATTATTAAATTAAAAAAATATGTACAAAGCATGTGAATTTAAAAATATCCAGGTCTTTATCACAAGGTAGTGTATGATAAAATGGATTAAAAACTCTGGAAACACAATGTTAGGGCTCTATTTGACATTTATTTGACATATATTGAGACCTATAGTTTCAATGACTTTCGTCTCGATTGATCCAAATTACAAACGGTGAAAACTGGCAGAACAGGTGAAATTAGATTAAAGGAACATAAACGATCATATAAAACAGGAGATTTAAAATCAAAACTCGTAATCCATTCTCTCAATAGTGATCATATTCCGGATTTTGAAAACTTTAAAATTTTAGCTTCTAATATAAATATCTATGAATCCCGTATTTTTCTAGAGGGCGCTTTTACCAAAATGCAACATTCTGCCTTGAACGAGGCTAAAGCTATTCCCCCTGAGTAATTAATCTTGCTATGATGTATTATGAATTTTTGTAAATGTTGTTTGTACTTGTATGTTTGACACTGAGGAGGGCTAGTGTTCTAGCCGAAACGTCTGTCTTGTGTTTTTAATGTTTTTAATTAAAATATATTTTTAATGTTTAAAAATTTTTGTATTTTTATCTCATTTTAAAAGTTACATTGGTTTTAAGTACACAATATTTTGAAGACATAAGACATCACAAACATCCATGCCCGCACAGGATTCTAACCTGGGACCAGAAGATTCGGTTAGGGCTCTAACTGTGTGTATGTCTGTGTAGGTTTTGTACAAGTATGTATCTTCTTTCCTTCCTTATAAAAGAAACCAAATTTTCAATTAAAAACAATTAAAATTTACCTTACATTAAATCCTTTTTAAAAGATGAAGAGTTAATATATTTCGGCCCCGACCGGAGCCATCATCAGAGCTCGACGACAACAAAATGCTTGGTGGCTCAATCTTTTATCTCTTTGTCTCCGCCCGTCAATTCTTCACTTCTTTTCTTGAATTTAAAAAACTGTTTTTTAAATTCATATATCCACTCACAAGAGAAGTATGAACCAATAAAATTCCCATTGAAACCAAACCAAGCTTAAATTAAAGATCGTGGTCGAAAATATAGGGTAAAGTGCAAATTTTGTGCAACAACACACCCATGGACCAAGATAAGATCCTAGAAAATTTAGCCCCTTTTTATCAAAATCAACGAAACACAGAATTAGCGGGCAAAAAAGTGTGGCACAGTGCCAGAGTGTTTGACTTGAGACAAGAAGGTCTTCAGTTCGATCCCCATCTCTGTCGAATTTTGATTTTTTTTTCTTTTAATTTAAAACATAATACCAATATTTGGTTCAACATAAATTAACGAAATCACAGTAAAAGGTTAAACCTTCGAATGATTCCAGCTACTTCAATACCAAATTTTGCTTCAAACTAACACCAAATTTTTAACAGTATAGAAACTTTTTTAGATCCCGAAAGTTGTTTTTATTTATCTTTAAATAAAGCACCCTGGAAATAAAATTCAATCATGATAGGTTTCGATTTCTTATATAAATAAACATACAATTAAACATATGATAGCATTTTCTTTAACTTTAATATTCCATTTTGTTTTCAGTTCAGGAAATAATGAGGAGTTTAAAGTTGTTATCCGAAAACTAGAACAAAACCAATACCAAGCTGTTGCCAAGATAAAACCAAAGAATCCAGGACAATTTGAGTTCCATTGTTCAGCTCGTAATCCTCATGGCTATGACATGAAGAAAATTATTCTTACTGTAGTAGGTACGTAGCGAATCAATTTATTTATTTTAATTTCCAGATTTCTTATTTTTATAAAATTAATATAGAATAAATAATATTTGTTTTGATCTCACTATCCTATACTATTAAGTGAGCAATATTTGTATATATATATATGTATATTTCACTGTTCTCGAAAACGGTAGCTCGGACAGTCACGTGATTTAACACAAAGGTGCCCTCCGTAGGGTCATTCTGCACATCGAAGTCAGATTTTCGAATTTTTGATTAGTTTTCTTTTAATTAATAAAAATATGAAAATAAAACTTCCCATTTCTATAATGACGCAGAATAGAGAATCTTAGGAGAGATTTGATTGGTTTATTCGATTTTCATTGATTTGAGTGTATTTTACATTGAACTACTGCTACGTTATGAGGAATTACAAGAGATTAGAATGGTTTATTTGATTTTCATTGATTTGAGTGTATTTTACGTTGAACTAGAGCTATGCTATGAGGAATGACAAGAGATTAGAATGGTTTATTTGATTTTCATTGATTTGAGTGTATTTTACGTTGAACTAGAGCTACGTTGTGAGGAATTACGAGAGATTTGATTGGTTTATTTGATTTTCATTGATTTGAGTGTATATTACGTTGAACTAGGGCTACGTTTAGATTTTATTTAAAAATATTTGAATGTTTAATATTTTAATATTATGCGACTTTTACAGATAACAAATTACGATTGGCGCCGCAGGCGCCCGAGAGCATGTTTTTTTTGGTAAAAATTTTCATGAGTCTTTGGCCAGCTAGCTGGTGAATCCAGCTAGTAAATATAATGAATAATCAAAATGAATAAAGTTTTGTTCTATTCTTCTTTTGATTGCTAAATGAGCTCTGAGTTTGCTTTAAAAGAGAAAACTATTGCAATTAAGCTTTTGGAAAAGCATTGCTAAATCTGTAGGAAATCACAAAACTTGATTCTTAATATTTCAATCACATCCACAGTAATAAATTCAACTTTGAGTAAATGTTAGGTATTGCTGCAGTCTTTATTGTTTCTGTTGAATTGTTTTAATTCACTAATTATTATAACTTTAATTTTAAATATTAAAAAATACCAAGTATCAAATATTAATTTTAAATATTATCAATAATTTTAAATACTAATTATTACATCAATAGTTTTAAATATTAAAAATATTAGATATTAAATATTTATTTTTAAATATTATCAATAATCTTAAATACTAATTATTATATCAATAATTTTAAATTAATTAAATATCATTTTGTTAAAGGCACCTAATTTCTGAAATTTTCCAAATAAATGTTTTGCACAAACTTTAGACGACAAAGTAAAAACATTCGTTGTCAAAAATTGATGATGACACAGACAATCCATTGAATAGACAATTTGCACGTTTTCTGTTTTTATTCTTATATAATAAAAAATGAAAAGGTAAGAAAATAAATACATACATTTTCTTTATTTGAAATCTAATGACTTATTTATAGCAATTTTAACATCGCACTATTTACTCTATCGAGAAAACGCAGTATAATATATCGTGGCATCACTCTTTATGACAACAAACGGAAGTAATCGTTGTTTACACTCGATTTCGTGCTTTGCTTTGCTTCTTGAATCAGTGAAATAGGTTTTGTATGTTATAATAATGACGGATATTAAAAAATCGTAGTATAAATATTGTATTGCACCATTTTGGACTAATACAACGGCTAATGCTTCTCAAAAATTATTCTTTAACGTTCCACAGGATCCTATTAAACGAAAACATTGGACAACCGCCATGAAAAAAAATAATGATAATGGAAAATGGTGATAATGATATTAAATGATTATAAGATGAAAAAGAAATGCTCAGAAATCACATAAATGATTAATAATTACGAAAGTTAAAACGAATTGCTGCTTACTAATCAGGCGAACGAAATGTAAACATTGAAGCATCATAAAGTGTGACGCCAGGCAGCGTTTTGAAGTCACGTGATTTTTAGTTAATTTTAAAGTTATTTTTTGAATTAATGAGAACTTTTTTTTTGCATTTTTAATAAACTTTTTAAAATTTATGGGCCTAAAACTACCAGAAAAATAGGATTTTGTTCAAATACCCCATGTGTGCAAATTCCTCATTAGTCTATGATTTATAGGAGTAGTTTGTTCACTAATTCTTATGTAGATGAATAAGTTGGCTTTATTTAGCAATTCATATTAATCAATATTTTATACATATATTTTAATTCAGATTCATAACATTTAATGCATGATACAAAAATAATTTATCATTTCGTTATAAAACATAGACTGACCCATGAGTACAGGTATCTGTTTCTTTACTTACGTTATAAAACCAGTGGCTAACGGGAGAACAAGCGTTCAATTAAATGTATTGAATATATGACAGTGTGTTAGTTTTGTTAAGGTCAAATTCGACAGGTACTTTTTAATAAATTTCTAAGAGAATACAATTCAAATTAACAGCTGACGAGTTTTAAGTTTAAATTATTTTCAAAACTTTCTTTAACATTTGTGTTTCTCTAAACGCAAAAACTTCCAAATGACAAGAACGTTATTAACAATAAATAATAACACATGTCCGGAACAAAAAAACTGCATGGGATTTTTTTTTTTTTCCGCTGTTTCTCCTAGATTAAATTGTGACTCAATAAAACCGAAAATAATACTAAAAAATTCCATCAAGTCAATTTTTTTTATTATTATAATTATTTAACTTCATATTTTCATAATAAATTAAAAACACTTTAAAAACACGTTTAAAATACATTTATTAAAAAGATAAAATACTTCCAAAACTTTTTGCCTTAAATAAAACAAGGCATCATCAGGGATTTAGTTTTACACATTACAGAGCAGTTATGTATACTTTTGTACCATATGGTCAACAGTTAAGTCCTTACAAAAAATAAATTGAACTGGAAGCTATACATAGAGGCTGGAACTATTACAGGGTAATGAGGTGCTACACTTGGAGGCTGGAGCTATTGCAGGATGACGGGGTGCTACACTTGGAGGTTGGAACTATTGCAGGATTCGGTGGTGCTACACTTGGAGGCTGGAACTATTTTAGGAAGGAGAGGTGCTACACTTGGGTCCCAGTCTCCAAGTGTAGCACCTCCTCTTCCTGCAATAGTTCCAACCTTTAAGTGTAGCATCTCCTCATCTTGAAACAGTTCTAACCTCCAAGTGTAGCATCTCCTCATCTTGAAACAGTTCCAACCTCCAAGTGTAACACCTCCTCATCTTGCAATAGCTCCAGCCCAAGTATAGCACTTCTTTATCCTACAATAGTTCCAGCCTCCAAGTGTAGCACCTCTCCTCCCTGCAATAGTTCCAGCCTCCAAGTGTAGCACCTCTCCTCCCTGCAATAGTTCCAGCCTCCAAGTATAGCACCTCCGAATCCTGCAATAGTTCCAACCTCCAAGTGTAGCACCCCCTCATCCTACAATAGCTCCAGCCTCCAAGTGTAGCACCTCATTACCCTGTAATAGTTCCAGCCTCTATGTATAGCTTCCAGTTCAATTTATTTTTTGTAAGGACTTAACTGTTGACTATATGGTATAAAAGTATATATAACTGCTCTGTACTGTGTAAAACTAAATCCCTGATGATGCCTTGTTTTATTTAAGGCGAAAAGCTTTGGAAGTATTTTATCTTTTTAATAAATGTATTTTAAACGTGTTTTTAAAGTGTTTTTAATTTTATTACAATAATGACACGTGTTTACAATTTAACTCATAACTTGAGTTTGTTTATTCATATTTTTGTATAACGGGGTGACCCATAAGTCTGTAGACATTTTAAAAATTCATAAAAATTTAAGAAGGTGGTAGAATTGAATGCGGTTTGCGAAAATGTTATTCATGTGAAAGCGAATTCTTTTTTATTCATATTTATTTATTTATTTATTTATTTATTTATTATTATTGGTAAAGAAAAAAAAAAGTTAAATTTTTTGTCGATAGAGGGCGCTGCATGGATGAGAAATATCCAAATCAGAATCTATTAAATTGCACACGCAACTTATTTCTTATTTTGCCTCCCTTGCGCATACATGAAGTTTTAAACTGCGATGTTGACTTGGCGGATAAATTGTTATTGGAGAAGATGTTTTCTCCCAACTGGTATACAATTAAAAACAGGGACGTGGGGAGTACTAGAAGGGACTAAAGCGGAATCGTGTTTAGAAGAGCGTCAAAAAAAGAAAAAAATAGGGAGAAGAAGACGTTTCACAGAGAAAATGAACAGAGAATATTAAATATATCTTGAAGTAATTGTTTCAGTAATTATGAAAGTTATTATATTTAGTTCAGTGTAATAAAATTGGTGATTTTTATGGTAAATCATTATTAAAAAAAAAAAAAAGTACCTGATGGCCAGAAAGGGAGGTCAATTTTTGGATTCAGCATCCTTGAAAATATATAATTTATCATAAAAGAAAAAATGAAAAATATGCAGCTTTTAAAAAATAAATAAATAAAAAATCTGTGTAACTACACAGTTAAATAATGACTACACAGTTAATTCATAACATAACACACCTTGTTCTTTCTTAACCCGTTAGTAGTCGCTATACACAGCGCCACCTATTACAGATTGCGCACTTTTTATTTAACTCTCCCCAATAATTTTAAGAAGTGATGTGATAGACGTTCCTTCGATTTTATTTGCGTTTTATGTATATCAAATGCTACTTCTAAAAATTTTTGGTGGCTATTGAATAAAAAAATCTGGCATTATTGAAGGATGGGTGGCAAATCGACCAACTAGCGACTACTAACGGGTTAAAAGCATTTAAAATTTTCGCAGCAATAATACGCAGTTAAAAATGAAATTCAGTATTTCACCAAGGTCAATTTACCTGCGACCAATATTTTTAGAAATTTGGTTCTGAGTTTCCCCATTTTAGCAGTGTTTAAAAACATATAAGAAGTTTTTATACACTACTATTCCTTGTTTTTAAAAACATATAAAATTTTCGCCGTAATAATACACTGTTTAAAATTAAGTTTAGTGTTTCATCATGGTCAGTTTGGCTACAATCAAATACTTTTAGAAATTTGATGGTACGTTTCACCACTTTAGCAGTGCTTAAAAACATATAAAATACTTTATATACTACTATTCCTTGTTCTTAAAAGCATCTAAAAAATTCGCAGTAATAATGCATTGCTTAAATATGTTCAGCGTTTCACCAAGCTCAATTTAGCTGCAACCAATATTTTTAGAAATTTGTGCTGAGTTTCACCATTTTAGTAGTGCTTAAAATATATAACATGTTTTATATACTACTATTCCTTGTTCTTAGAAGCATATAAAAATTTCACAGTAATAATACATTGTTTAAATATATTCACCGTTTCACCAAGCTCAATTTAGCTGCAACCGATATTTTTAGAAATTTGGTGCTAAGTTTCACCATTTTAGTAGCGTGTTTAAAAACATATAAAACGTTTTATATACTACTATTCCTTGTTCTTAGAAGCATATAAAAATTTCACAGTAATAATACATTGTTTAAATATATTCACCGTTTCACCAAGCTCAATTTAGCTGCAACCAATATTTTTAGAAATTTGGTGCTGAGTTTCACCATTTTAGTAGTGCTTAAAACATATAACATGTTTTATATACTGTTATTCCTTGTTCTTAAAAGCATATAAAAATTTCATAGTAATAATACATTGTTTAAATATATTCACCGTTTCACCAAGCTCAATTTAGCTGTAACCGATATTTTTAGAAATTTCACTATTTAGTAGTGCTTAGTACTAAGATATTGAAACTTAGCACCAAATTTCTGAAAATATTGGTTGCTGCTAAATTAGCCTAAAACGAAACATTTTCTTTTCTTTGGTTAATCACTGAACTTTTCATAAAAATGATAAAAGTTCCTCCTGTATCGGAAAATTATACATAACATCATTAAAAAACGTTTCATACATTTTCGGTGTAGTGCTCCAAATGACACTATGGATAGTTCTGCGCTGGAAGCAGAAATACACTTTTCGTATAGCACACTAAAATTTAATCATTATTTAAAACACACATTGATAAATACATTTCAACCTTGTAAAAATTAAATAAATAATATAATTAAAAAATATTGTTTTCTACATTATTTTCTTTAAATCTCCTAAAAAGAGGGTAGGCGTTTTTTGGCAATTGGTCACATTAAATGGTATTGAATTTGTAAAATTATTCTTTTTTTAACCTCCACTATTAATGATTTAATATTAAAAATTTTCAAAGTGAAATTAATGAATTCTGAATTAGTTTTGTAAAACTTTTTAAGCCAGACCAGAAATTCTTACTTTTGACATTTCTTGTTTTCTTTTTCCTTGAAAATGACTTTTCTTGTGCAATTGAAAGCTTAAGAGAGGGGATCACAGCTTTAACAGTTTTACAACTTTGTTTTTACGCGGAACTTCCAATATTTTTCCCCTATCCATTGTGAATTATTATTTATATTGTTAAGTATGAAAGTAAGGAATTATAAACTAACTTTTCGTATTAAAAAAAAAAAAAAAAAAGAGATCTCTTTTTTTTAATTCGTTTATTTTTTCTTTGAATTTTATAAAGAAAGATTACTGAGTTGTTTTTATCCGTAGAACCTCCAAGACTGGCTACATCACCATGGTTACTGAGCAAAAGCAATAATTCTTTGACGCTGGGATGGAGAGATTGGGAATTTGGAAAAGACATTGGAGGCACCGCTACGGATCAAATTGAATACCTGGTAACTTTTTAAATGTACAATATTTACAACGCTTTTATATTTTCTGCCAATTACATGTCAATAATTTTAGATACTATATTTTTTATAAACGATATATAAATGGAATTTCATAATAATAATAATAATAATAATAATAATAATAATAATAATAATAATAGACAAATAAAAACAATATCATGTCTCTGCCAGATTTTATTTTGGTCTCAGAAGCCTGGAGCAATACATATTACAATGAGTACTTTTATCGACTCTTAGAAGGAGAGTGTCCAATCACTTCATCAAAATAATCAAAGCAGTCTATTTCTTCTGTTATTCATATGCTAAAAAAAAAAATTCTATAAAATATGGTTTTATTGTGAAGAGTTACAGGACTACATTAAAATATTCAGACACATTAAGGGCTACAACTGGAAATTGTATTTCTGTTTGTATTAAGTGTTTTTAACACTTTCCATTTTTATATTTATTATGAATTTAATAAAGCTATTTTTTTTCTGTCATTCTGTTGCTCCGTCTTATGTGATCATGTAGAAAAAATTCATAAAAGGTGAAATGATGAAACGAGTGCCGACAGTTGGAAAGTTTTAAAAATCTATGCGAGCTGCATGATTTTTTTTTCTTTTTTCATACTGCCTTAGCTTTCTGGCGATAACACTGTAACGCAGTAACTTCTTTACATACCATCGTTGGTCATAATAAAGTGGCTGCTCAGTGTATGTATACCATATTGGTCCCCTGAATACGAAAATCATGTTTTTAGAGAATGGTCTGTGTGTGTGTGTCTGTCTGTCTGTATGTGTGTTATCAGCATATCTCAAAAACAAAATAGCAGAAATTCAAAACTCAGTATTCTAAATGTGTATCATATAGGAATACTACACTAAGCTTTCCGTTGAGATGAAGCAAATGGTTCGTGTACAGGTACACTGAAAAGTATTCAAATACATTACGTGTATAGGGGGAAATTGCAAGTAAGTAGAGTTTAACATCTATAGACTGCACTAAACCAAATGAAACGAATATATATTTTTTGTAATAGAGATAGTCAACTGAGAAAAAAAAAAAAATGTGTATGTAGGAGCCTCACCTCCCCCCCTGGGGGGAAGTCCCCCCTCGAAGGGAGTAAATTTTCATGATGGGTATCTTTCAAAAGAGCTCGCCAATACCTTTAAAACGAATGGTTGAACCATCGATCTGCGATAATTTAAAATAAAGTTATCGATTTTTTTCACTTTTAACCCCCCCCCCCCCCTAAAAAATAAAAAATAAAATAAATTAATGTAATATTGAGAATAAATTACACATTTTTTTAATTTTGAGTGTTATACTACTTCTCCAATATGGAAATCGTCTGCATTATCATGGAAGATAATTTTTTTAAATAATAATTTTAATAAATTATTTTTACTGAGTGAATTTGTATAGGAAAATATAGAAGAAAGTCATGTGCTGACCACAACACACTAGTTATTTGTTGTTAGTGGATGTGCTTTACTAATAATATTTCACCATTTCCAGGAAAGCTGTTCGGGAATTGAAATAAATTCCTCATAGAGATATGGTAAATAATGTATGTTTTTAAGCTAAATGTAAATATTCTTCGCTTGTTGTTTGTATATTTACACGTTTTGAGGCTTCTTGATTACCATAGTCAAGTTTTTTTAACGTTTGATTTTTGTATGTGTCTCTTAGAGTAACTTAAAAACGAATAATTTTAGGAGATCCAAATGTTGTATTTTGAAGTTAATATAAGTTTGTTTCTGGAAAATTTTGATCAAGATTGATAAGTTTCAATGAAGGTTGTGTGTGAAAATTGTCTGTATAATTTTATGTAGACTTTTGATTTTAATAACATAATTAAATTCTATATAATTATAGGTGCATTAATAACGCCCCTCTCAACCTCCCGTTTTAATATTGTACTTACTTTAAAAGAGAATTCAAAAGCTGTTATTAAATTTAAATGTTCATTTCAAATTATTCAGACAACTTTCATCCGCATTATTCCTTGAATCTTATGAATTTTCATGAAAATTTTCCAAGTAACAATCTTATATTAACTTCATAATACAACGTTTGAATTGCATGAAATTATTTGTTTTTAATTTATTCTGATAAAAGTAATAGAGGAAGATTAAAAGTTAAAAACAAGACTTCAGTATTCAAAGTACCTCAAAATGTGTCAATATACAAAAAAGAAAAAAAAAAAAAAAGGCTAAATATTTAGTTTTAAAAATACTTTATTTGCCACATGGGTAAGAGAATTAAATTTAAATTTTGGACAGTTTCACTGAACATGGTAAAATATTATAGTAAAGCACTTCCCCTAATTACATTCAATAAAAAAGAATGTTTTCAATTACCTATTGGCAGCCCTGTACATCTTCTAAAAATTATGTACAAACTACATTGTGCACTTAAATATATTCCTACATTAATAACATATAGCACATCTTGAAATGCACTTCCATGAATTTCCAAGCATTATCCCACTATATTCTAGTTCTGTTGCGTAGCCTTGTAAATGAATGGTGAATGATTTCCATGCCATATTCTAGATGAAACATTCCTATAAATATATATATATTCATTTCATTTGGTTTAGTGTAGTCTATAGACATTAAACTCTACTTAACTTGAAATTTCCCCAATAGTCCTGATATATTTGAATTCTCTTGGATGTCCCTGTACACGAACCATTAGCTTAATCTCAACTAAAAGTTTAGTGCAGCATCTCTATATGATACAGATTCAGAATACCGAGTTTGACATCCTGCTGCCATTTGTTCTTGAGATATGCTGATAACATACACACAGACACACACATGCAGACTAACAGCTAGAAACCTGGGTTTTTTATTCAGGAGACCTCAAAGCGTGTAAACATAGCAAAAACTCAATTTCGAAAATTTGACCCCAAAACAATACTTTCTCTACCATATATATGGGTAAGAGAAAGTAAAAAAGAAAAAGAAGAAAAAGGATTTTTTGTTAGTTTTCCGATTAGAGTCCAATGAACTCGTTTACGGATGGTACTCATTTCTGCTAAGATGTTATCAAAATTTGGTGAAAGGAAACCATTAGAGGTGTGCGTTATTTCACGTATGGAGATAAATATTATTATTATTGCATTGTAACCTATTTGCAATATAAGATATTACTAAAAATATCCTATTAAATAAATAATTCTGTCAACTTTACCTTTTCACGAGAAACAGGCGAGGAACGCCTGGCGATTTGCCAAAAGAACACCGATAGATAGCTGGAATATTTACCCAGAGTGAAAAATATTTTATTTGGTGAAATGATCTATTGAGTGATGTTATCCGTCAGTAATTTCTCTCCAACATTCCACAGGTTAAAATTAATATTCCAGTCACATGATACGCTCAAATAATACTTTTGATTGCCATACAGCTGAGCTCTCTAGTATTTTCTTGAATGTATTAATTAATCTCGAATGTATTAACTGAATAGAGATATTAATCTACATAATTTTAATAACCAAGTCAATTTTAATGTCAGACATAAATAATATTAATGTGATAATATTGAAACCATCGATATTAGCTTAGAAATGATTATTTTTCATGGATGAATAAAATTATTTGGGTAATGGTTTATGTAGTTTCGCTTGTTTGACAGGAATGCTTACGAAAGGGGGGAAATGACAGGAGTGTTTATGCTTATGGGTTAGGATGATTTTACCATGTTTTTATTAACTTCGATTCTTGTTTGTTTGTTTGTGTGTTTGTCAGGGACAAATCTTGCAATCGATTTTTAACTAACTCCCCGACTAGCTAGATATTTGAAATTTTCAGGACAGCTCACAACACGGTGACAATACATTTTTCTAATAATTTTAGTCAACTGCTTCAGGTTCCGCTGCCTTCGGCAGCGTTTATATGATTCGGCAGAAAATTTATTTAACTAACTTCCCGACTAGCTAAACATTTGAAACTTTCAGAATAGTTCAGAATAAGGTTAACATGCATATTTTCAATACCTTTAGCCAACTGTTTCGGGTTCCCGCTGCCTTCGGAAGCGTTATCAGTAAAGAGATTGCAATCGATTTTTTCCTAACTTTCCGACTAGCTAGACATTTGAAACTTTCAGGATAGCTCAAAACACGGTGACAATACATTTTTTTAATACTTTTAGTCAACTGTTTCAGGTCCCCACTGCCTTCGGCAGCGTTTATATGATTCAACAGGAAATTTATTTAACTAACTTCCCGACTAGCTAGACATTGGAAACTTTAAGAATAGTTCAGAACATGGTGAAAATGCATTTTTTAAATATTTTTAACCAACTACTCTGGGTTCCTGCTGCCTTCGGCAACGTTATCAGTACAAAGATTGCAATCGATTTTTCCCTAACTTCTCGACTAGCTAGACATTTGAAACTTTCAGGATAGCTCAGAATACAGTGACAATACATTTTTTTAAATACTTTTAGTCAACTGTTTCAGGTCCCTACTGCCTTCAGCAGATGATTCAACAGAAAATTTATTTAACTAACTTCCTGACTAGCTAGACATTTGAAACTTTCAGAATAGTTCAGAATACGGTGAAAATGCATTTTTAAAATATTTTTAACCAAATGTTTCGGGATCCTGCTGCCTTCGGCAGCGTTACCAGTACAAAGCTTGCAATCGATTTTTCCCTAACTTCCCGACTAGGTAGACATTAAAATTTTTATAATAGCTCAAAACACGAGAGCAATGAATTTTTTTAAAAATTTATCCAATTGCTCCGGGTTCCCGCTGCCTTCGGTAGCGTTTATATGATTGAAAAGAAAATTTCAAAACATGGTATATAAAAAGTTCTTTTTATCTTGTAATTATTTAATTAATGCCGCGCAGATCTCCCTGATTTCAATGTGTGATGAGGGAAAGGAAGCAGTGTTTGTTTATATTTAAAATTGCTTTGCGGCATAGTGATAGTGTTCGCGAGCATTTATTTATTGGGATTTTATTTATAATATTTCTGTTTTCGTATTTAAATGAATTGATTTAAGAACTTTATGCTTACATGGTTGGAACGAACGTTTGTGTAAAACCTTGACTCTACCAATATTTCATATCAGAGTTTTTTTTTTTTTTTTTTTTTTTTTGAAGAAATTCTAGTGCTAAATAAAGTGAAGATTACTTTTCGAAAGTATTGGGACTTAAAAACATGAACCGCATCGACTGTGCAGGTCACATATATATATTGTATATTCCGAAAGGATTAGAAAGACATTCGCCATATATAAACTAAAGAGTAATAGGTTATAAAAAATAATATGTTACAAGAACCTGTTACCAAAGGTAGTATGGAACGAAGTAACCTATAACTAAAATGTATGTTTATCCCGTCTCTGGAAATCATCAGAGATAAAATTTTGGGGAATGCTCATCTTAGTGGTAGCGTCCAGCCCTTCTCGCACAGAATCGACTTTGTTTGTTTTTAACTTGAAGAATGAGCAGTAACGGAGATTGGAATTCGGGTACTCTTGGTAAGAAAGCAAATACTCTATGTCCGACTTACGGCTAATTTATAAATTTGTTCCTAAGATATTAATATTATATTGCGCTTAAATTAGCATCTTAAGAATTCTTTCATTTCGAACGATGAATTCACATGGTTTAACTTAGAATTTATAGCTCTGTGGACTTCAAAATTGAAGATAATTAAAAAGTTATTTTTTAGTCTTTAATTTTAGACTGACTTTTGCTTAATATTGCACTGTTGTTTTGAGGTAAAAGCAACAAATCTGTCGTCACTCGGAAACTTTATTATCAAATATCTTTAACGCTAATTATTAAATGTATGTTGTATTCATACAAAAAGTTAATAGTTTTCAAAATTATTTTCAAAAAGTACAACGTAAGTATACATTTTTTCTTTTATTAATTTATCAGTTTTTATTTAAAAAAATTACTGACAATGTTAGCGCGTATTCACTTTCGATCATTTGCTTACTATGATTGATCAATTAGTATCCGATGCCGATAGAGATTTAGTCTCGCAGTTTAGCTTCCGTTACCAGCTTCCCATCGGTTGGCTGGTTGTGTAGGTTAAGGCCGATCGACTACACAAGAGTCCTAGACCTATAAAAGAAAAGGAATGCCCTTCTTGGGGGTCTTTCTAAGGGATCCTAGCCTGCATTTACTAGAGTTTCGAAGAAAATCACGAAAAACTCCAAACGGCTATGCCGACCAGCTTAACCTAAGATTAAACCTGGCACTTTCCATCTACCTGCTCTGTACGCAGAACCGCCTGGCCACTCAGATCGGTTCATTGTAGTGCAAAAGATGAGTGTCGAAAACATTTTGCCGAGATTTTGTAAATCTGATAGCGGGTATTTCCCGCCTCGAAAACATTCTGATGTCTTCTTTCTAGATCCCAGACTCGAACTGACCTTAGGCCCTCATTGCTTGCTATCTTTAACGTGCTACAGCCTCTTCCGTGGATCTTTACACCATCTCAAGGTTCTTGGCTGA
Organism: Salticus scenicus; assembly: GCA_963930645.1. Taxonomy (NCBI): domain Eukaryota; kingdom Metazoa; phylum Arthropoda; class Arachnida; order Araneae; family Salticidae; genus Salticus; species Salticus scenicus. The sequence goes on along the minus strand of OZ005661.1, from coordinate 108,412,778 downwards.
AGTGGAGCTACGCTCACATCGGCCTTCAAGACAATCTGTCTTTAACCCCCTCTCCCAACATCGACGAAGTCGGTAACAGCAGTATATACAGCGGTATCGTCATGACTGCCAGCAGGCTGGTCATGGCTGACAGCCATGACGTTCATCTTAATATTGCAGGATTATATTAGGAATCTTTATCACTCCTTACCTAGATCTTACGGAAGTACGTATCACTGCGAAGAGTGGTTTCTGAAAATACTGATTTTAAAATTCAATGTGCAATTGTTAGCTGTTGATGGGTGCTACGGTCTTGAAGTTTCAATCATTTCATTTTCTGTAAGTGAGCTGCACACATATTTAATTTCAATAAAAAGAGTCACTTTTTTTCAATGTACTTCCTTTTTACTTTCCGAACACTATAGTGAGGAAAGTATTGTAATCATGTCAAAAATCCGAATTTGAGATTTTGGTGTTTCTATACGTTTCGAGGTCCCCTGAGTCAGTTTTCACTATTTTTGCGATGATGTGTGTATGTGTGTATGTATGTGTATGTATGTGTGTGTGTATGTATGTGTGTGTGTATGTCTGTGAGTGAAAGCGTCTAAACGCTTTGTTCGAATAAGCTGAAAGTTAGTACGTATATTGTAAGTCACCATAGTACGAACCCTATAGATTTTGGTGAATCTAGCACATATAGTTTTTTATAGGGACACAAAGAAAAATTCTTTATCATTATGGCCTATGGGACCAAAATCTTAAAAGTACGATAGCATCTAAACGCCTTATTCAATTGAGCAAAAAATGTATACACATGTGATAGGTCACAGATACTCAATCTGTATAGATTTTGGAGAATCTAGCACTTATAGTTTTTTCACAGGGACACAAAGAAAAATTCTTTATCATTATGGCCTATGGGGCCAAATTTTTAAAAGTGTGATAGAGTCTAAACGCCTTATTAATATGAGCAAAAAATTTGTACACATGTTATAGGTCACAGTTGCACCAACTTTATAGATTTTGGTGAATCTAGCGCTTATAGTTTTTTTACAGGGACACAAAGAAAAATGCTTCATCATTATGCCCTATGGAACCAAATTTTTAAAAGTGCGATAGCATCTAAACGCCATATTCAATTGAGCTGAAAATTTATATGAATATTGTAAATCACTGTTGCACTAACTATAAGCATTTTGGTGAATCTAGCATTTATAGGTTTTTACAGGGACACAACGAAAAATTGTTTATCATTATGATCTATGGGCTCAAAGTTCAGTAGCGTTAAATAAAACATCGTGTAATATATGGACAAAAATACTCAAACACTCTATTATGGTTTTCTCTCTTTTGTTTGTTTAACAACTCCTCTTTCTTTACTTTATCTACAAAACTGTTAATTACTCAATCTTCGGAAAGTCGAGTGGAGTCACTCCAGATTTTTTTTTTTTTTTTTTTTTTTTTTTTTTTTTTTAAGAAAAGAGCAACAGTTATCTAGTCCCTTAACGTACAACCAATTCCTTGTAATCATTAATATTTGAACCATACTTGACATCATTTATATGCTTACAAAATGTATTCGAAATTCTTTTGTATGGTCCTGTAAATAAATTATTTACTCTATTACGTATACCCCTTTTCTAGAGAAAACATGTTTTAAGCATTTTAATAAATGTGTGTTAATCCCATTATGTTGAATGCAGCATAAATGCACTAAAATGCGCTTAAATAAAAATCTTTCCATATGGTCTAATGTTATGAAATTTTTTTGTGTTCCGATGAAAGAGCCATAGACATTATACACATCAGTAAAAACTATACAACTTATTCTATGCAGCTGATTAATAACAGTTCGAAATTTGACATGATTTGGGTGATTACATGACAGTATCGGAATACTTTGTAAAATCCTGTATATTAATTATTAAATTTTTCTAAAGAAAATATTATTTTAAGCACCTAAATAATGTATGTTAATTTATTTTTTCTGAATGCAGTGTAACTACGTTAAAATACATTTAAACAAAATTCTGTCCGTAGGCCGTAATGATAAGAAATATTTTGGCGTGTCTCTGTGCATGCATAACCCAATTACAATATAAACACCAAAATTTATGCAGATATTTCTGTATGGTACTTGGACATCGTTACCAATTTACAAGTCAATCGGGTGATTTTTGGGGGCGCTGTCGCGGTACACACAAATTTTGTCCATATGTCGTAATATTAAAAAAAAAAAAACTTCAGTGTGTCCCTGTTCACGAACCACAAACAGAATACACACCAAAAAACATACAGCTAATTCTATTTGGTACATAAACATGTATATTAATTTACATGTCAATAAAGGGATTTTTGCGGCTGCTCTCACAGTACACACAAACACATGGACTCACAGTTACGTAAACCCACAAGACCCAAAAATTTTTTGAGTCTGCACTTGGGGACCTCAACTGACGTTTCAGTAATTACTAGGACTACTTACCCTTTCCTTTTTATTAGAATTACAGTTTGGTAATTTCGTATTATTGTACAAGCACTGTAAATGATTAATTTAACGACCAAAGATAATCAAAATGGAGATATTTATAAAAATTTAAAGTAATTTAAATTTTTGTGTTTACAGGTAACGTATCGAAAAACTGATGACATTCCTTGGGAAAAAGTTGACAGCTGGAGCACTGAAGTAACGAAAATAGTGAACGGTTTGACTCCTCATACAGATTACGAAGTAGCTGTCAAATGTCGCAGACTTGGAAAGGGGGGAGAAGGTGATGTCAGTCCTGGACTTTTTGTGAAGACTGAATGTGGAGGTAACAAAAGAGCTCTTACAATTATTTTTCAGACTGCTATAAATTTAAATGATTTTGTACAAAAGCTGCTATCGATATTAAAATTATTCAGAATCTACTTAAATTTGCTTTATAATTCTGCTACCTCGATTGACAATCTGATATGTTACTTTAGATATTTTACTTCTTTACTTTAGATATTTTAGCGATTGAAATAAATTTAAAAGATGAAAAAGGAACATAAAAGAAAAAGTGTATCTTTTCTTTTGTTTTGGATTTTAATCTGAACAAGGGTGGATTATAAAGATTATAAAAAAGACATAATTTTGACTTTATGGAAAAAGCACTTTTAATTTCAAATTAGCTCGAATTGATGGAAGATCATCAATTTTGGCATCATTTGATACATACACACACACACATATACATATATATATATATATATATATAGTTTGTTTGTTTGTTTGTTTAATAATGAATATGTATTCTTTTTGTTTTTTATTTTAAGATCTCAAATGAATTTCTCGTGATATTAGACCGGTCTCTTTCCGTCTCCTCCTTTTGTCGCTTGTATTCGCATTTATCAAAAATAAGAATACATACTATTTATTCTTCTATTCGAATCGTAAACAAACAAGGTTGATTCTATATTTGTAGTAAAATTGTCTTTGTTTACAACTGGAATCGGGGAGCGAACAGTGTGGGTTTTAATCTGTTCTAGATTTCATCAACTAAGCAATCGTGACTGTTGCTGGCATCATAACTGATTAATGGATGTTTGGTTGATGGGCGAAACTTGCAAGGCAACTGACTATAACAACGAGCGTTTCACAGTTTGATTAAAATAAAAGTTACTATCGCTGGCTTCAGATTTTCTTTCTGCGACCGCATCTCCTCGCGGCGAGCAATATCTTCCGCATCAGGAGAGGTATCAATGTGTGCCGATTACTCCAAGACAACCATTTCAGTTATTTAGAAATTTCTATCATCTTAATAAACGGAGTTATTAATTAAAAACGTCGGGTTAGTAAAGGTACTCCATTTGCCGTCTTACAAAAAGTTTGTGCAAATCGTTGTTCTTTCAGACTTATGATGCCATTTTCCACAGGAAAATTAAAATGGGATCAGTGGTGTAAAAAAAAAAAATAATGTCAATGTTGTTATTGGTAACAAAGAAATTTGTCGTCTACTAATACATAATAAAAAGCGTTATCTTAGATATTTTTAATGAAAAAATGAATTTAGGATTGTAATTTGTCGTTCACAGATATAAATATATTTTGTCTACTTTTAGAAAATTAATTTTCTTATTGGAAATTTTCTATATTGTTTATAATTTTTTTTTTTTTTTTCTGTGTTCTTTTTTTTTTTTTTTTTTTTTTTTTTTTTTTTTGAATAATGAAATAATGTCGTGTCTGTATAATTGACTACATTTCTTTTTGTCTTTAAAGTGTATTTATTTTTTTTATTTAAAAACATATTTTAAAATGCTTTGGATATATTTTGGCGTAAAAAAAAATATTTTAGACTAAAATTAAAATTTATAAATGGCAGCATCTTCTAATTTAGCACTGATAGTTTTTTAACATTACAGAATTACACATTTCTATGATTTCATAATTCTAATTACAACAAGAAAAAAAAAATCATCACCTAAAACTCATAAAGAATCGAGTAGATTATATTCTTCATTATTTTAAGAAGTAGGTAGGAGAGAATTAAAAATTGAAACTGTAGGAGATTTTTACAAATTATAATAATAATAATAATAATAATGAACTTTTTTCTTTTCATATACAAAGTCCTGCTATAAGTTCTGTCCACTAAAATAAAACAAAAACTTTTTTTTTTTTTTTTTATGTTCCGGAAATGACACCGCTATGTTTTATAAAATTTAAATAGTGCGTAATCCCTAAAAAAATAACAGTATTTGTTAAACATTTGCATAGTTAAGAAGCAGTGGGGAAAAAAGAAAATAGAATCACCGTAAATGTTATACCCAAGTGTGGCAAGAAACCGGAGGAGATTTTCAACTTGCTAAAGCCACTGAACATTTCAACCAGCAAACTATTAAGAGGTATTATGAAACGTCTTTAATCTACAATAAGCCATTAACTGGTCATCCTCGAACGAGCAGAACGTCAGCAGCTGTTAAAGCCGTAAAGCAAAGGATTCACAGAAATCCGCTAAGTAAGCAAAAAATCATGGCTCGTGAGATGAATATCGCTATCAGGACAATGTCCCGCGTTATAAAACAAGACCTGGACTTAGTGCTCACCGTAGGCAAGCGACTTACGGCTGCTCTTAAGGATATTCGTACTACCAGAGTAAAAGTTCTGTTACAGCGAAACGCGGATAATAAACATCGACAAATTCTTTTTTCGGATGGAAAAATCTTCACTGTAGACGAAAAATTCAACAAGCAAAATGACAAGGTGTTAGCTCACAGTTCCAAAGAAGTTGCAGAGTTGAAAGAGGTCACTACCCTGCTTCAGCAATGGTTTGTTGGGGAGTTTTCGTCTAAAGGTGTAACCAGGCTACATTGCTGGAGTAAAAACATCAGCTAAAAACTACCAAAGCGACATCCTGGAACAAGTTGTGAAGCCTTTAAGTGATACTTTGTTCTCTGGAAAGCATTGTGATATTCCAGCAGGATTCAGCACTAGCGCAGAAGGCGACTACGACCCAGCGATGGTGGGAAAATAACTTACCAGAGTTCATTCGAGCTGATCATTGGCCATCGGGAAACCCAGATTTAAACACACTGGACTACTCTATTTGGAACATTTTAGAGTAGAAGGCCTGCGCTAAGCCTCATTGAAATATCGAGGCTGTAAAAGCAGATTTAGGGAAGACAACAGCAGAAATTCTGATTGAAGTCGTGGGTGCACCGATAGATGAGTAGCCGGAGCGTTTGATGAAATGTGTAAAGGCAGAAGGGGTCATTTCGAATAGGTTTTTATTTAGTTAGTTATATATTTATTTTGTAATATAAGTAGGGACTTATAAATTATGTAGTAATATTTTCGAAATTATGCGGAATCGATGCGACAGTTTAATGAAATTATGCGGACAGTGTGCAGACGACTAATAAAATTCTACACACATACACCACACACACACAAAATAAATTAAACGGAAGTTTTATTACAGAAACGCTTTATTAATTTTTCTTGTTACAGTTGCAAGCAATTATTTGAAAGAATATTTTAATAATAAAATTATCATACAGTGATTATTCTATTAAAGTTAGTATACTGATGTTAGTCTAGCAGTCAAAATTACTTTAACGTCTATCGTTGTTTTGTAAATGTTTGGCCGCAACAGTGCTTTTTCGCAGTCCGATACTGTTCTATCTCAAACTACAGAATAAGGTAGCAGCGAGAGTACTTGCTTTGCTTTTTGTGTTAGTCGTGGAAACTTTTTTGAAACTGCCTCTAAATTCCAGTTTGATTACATTTGGACTGGAACCTTCTTTCCCAATCCTTGTATACAGCATAATTATTGATTTATTGTCTTATTCATGGATCACCAATTTCTGAAACACTTCTTTAACACTACATAGTCATCAATGTTCCAGTTGGCCATATAGTCTCAGTCAAATCCTCGAGCAGCCTGCACAAAGTTAAAAAAAAGATTGACAAATCTTGGTTCCTCGCACTATACAGCTTAGTACTACACTCATTGGAACAAAGAATTCCAGAGTGTTTTCATGGGCACTAGGCAAAGTTTATTTTTATGTTAAAAACTATACAACAGCGTTTTTTAAAAGAACAATATTTGAATAACTTCTTGAACACTCGGTATACTTATCAACTTCAATGTTGACATCAATTTTCATATCTCTAATGCGTTGTATGACAGCTTGAGAAAGTATTAATAATTGGACAATTTCAGGATGAACACTGTTCTGTAGGTAAAAACCTAAAAACACATATTTTGTGTATCTGTAAGCTGAGGAACAGCAAAAATACGTAAAACATAGTCGTCTTGGTCGTCGCTGGCTTTATTAACCCTTTCAGGGTCGGTGGTTGCATAGTGCAACCATAAATTTTAATTCAAAATTGCAAAAACTTTTTGCAAAATTCAAAACCCGGAATTTTTTTTATAATTTTTTTCTTTTATAACTTAGACGAATAGCTTCATTTATTTCTTGTCTTTTAACATTTTTGGTGATATCTGGTTACTGTTGATTTTAAATGAAGAAAATCTGCTTGCCCCTGAAAGGGTTAAGCCAATGCAGAGCAACTCTGTTCACTTAAGAATTTCTTTGATTCCTCACTGCTTGGCTTAAAAAACTTTGTGCAATTTGTTTTGGCTTTGATAATTGGCGGAAGGTAAGTCACCTATTCCTAGGAGGTAAAAGCACATATTTAAAGTCTTATACTTCACGTTATTAAGGCATAAATATTTTATTGAAATTGTGTTTCAGTTATAATATTTTTTTTTTCTTTAGTACCAACAATGGATGGATTAGCAAGGGAAGTTCTACCAAATCTAATTACAGAAACTGCAGTCACTTTGACTTGGAAAGTAAGTTCATACTATTAACTTTCAAATGAATTACGAACTTAAGGAGACTTTCAACTTATCGTCGCCGAAGTTAATGTCAACGTTATTCTATAGGAGAATTAATCCTCATAATAACTCATTAAACTAAAATATATTTTTAAATTCAGTTTAAACTGTTAAATTAGTGTTTAACTGTTAAATTAGTCAATTGTTTTCTAAGAATTGATTTTTATTTTTATTTTTATTTATTTATTTATTATTTATTTATTTATTTATTTATTTATTTTATTTTATTTTATTTTATTTATTTATTTATTTTTTTTTTTTTTTACGTTTAATATTTTATTTTTAAGTTGTAAAATGAAAATTTTCACAAGATGAAATTCTGCCTCTTACAAATTTAAAATAAATAAATAAATAAAATCATTATTTTGGAAAACAAGAATTTGTTTAACGGTCATGAATTTTTTAACTATGAAAACGGAACTTAAAAATAATATTAGTTAATGATGTGGATTATTTCCACATAGAATAATATTGGCTTTGGTTTCCGACGAGAATAAGTAGAGTCCCCTGTCCCCTTAATATTTTAATCCCATTTCCAAAGTAAATAAGCACAAAAATTAAATTTTATAAATGATTGATTTTGTGTGGGGTCTAGAGCTTTTTTTTGAGCTGCTAATATAGGCACTTGGTGAATAAAAAGTAATTTTGAACAACGCTGTTTAAAAAATTACAATTTTACTTATGAAAGGCTTTTTACAATTATTGTTGAAAATATTTAATATTATGTTTATATTTATAAACTATTTTATGAAAGGTAAAAATGGTAAAGACTCGAAGATCTACCGCAGATTTGGCGCAGTATCTCGAAATTTTATAATTTGTAAGAACTTATTTCATTTAAAATGACGGTGGACTAAGCAAAAGTACTATGAAATTAAATGTAAAAAAATCTGGTGTGAAACAACCACACGACTTCCCTTACACACTATTACAAGTATTATATGCACTTTTTTGGAGATAATTTGATCAGAAGATCTAAAATTGACCTAGCAAAGTGGACACTTAAACATTTTCTGGTAAAAGAAAGCTGAAACACGTGTATCGACACGTAAAACAGAGTTTACTTAGAGAATTAAAAAATCAGAAAAAAAAAAATCGGTAGAACTATTTTTTGAAACACCAATTTCTGAGATCTAAAGCTGACTTACTTAATCGATATAACGGTCAATTTTCCTGTAATACATGATAAAGGATATATAAAATGGATTTATGCAACAATTTTCAAGAAAATCGTTAGAGATGCCGACGTTAGATATCCGTTCTTGAGATACCGGCTTTTACCAAAACGTGACATACTTAATTGTTGATTGGAAAACAACAATTACATATAAAAGGATAGCTAAAATGGGGTTGATTTGGCGAGATTGAAAAAAAATCGTACAATCGTTTTTAAAGGAACAACACACTTGCGAAACTTGAAATTGATCTATTTATACAGGTTGCCTATGAATTTTCATGGACTAACCAACTTATTTATACGAAAGGACATGTAATAGAGTATTTATATAGTAACTTTGAAAAAAATCGTTAGAGCTGTTTTTGAGATATGGACTTACGGTCCCATTTCCGGTTCCCGATATCCTTTTTCTGGTTTTCCAATTTTCACCAAAAGTTGGACTAATTAGCTGTACACCATACATGTCTCAATTCTGAAGTTTTGTCGTTCTATCTTTATTAGTTTCGGAGATACAACAGTCAGAAGATTCCCCAAATACATACACAGACACTGACAATTGCCAAAAACTACTTTTTTGGACTCAAGAGACCTTAAAGCATGTAAATCAAGTGAAAACTCGACATCGAATTTTTGGACCGAATACAATACTTTCATTACCTACGGTAGTCGGGTAATATAAGTAAAAAAATTATTAAGAACATTTTTGTAAGACTAGGGAAAGTACATTTTGCTTTTGGTTCAAGACTTTTTTTTTCCATATAAATGTTATTATAAAAACATAACATTTGTTGGTATCTACTTTAACGTTTGTTTAAAATTTTCTTGACACTCAAACATTAATTATAATCTAAAGTCTGCTTCTCATCAAGTTTAATTTTAATGCTTTTTTCTTTATGTACGTTTTCGTTGAAAGCTTACTATTTGACAATTTGACGGACAGTTCATAGATGGCTACTAGTATTTTGATGTCGTATTAAGAGGTTACATCAAAAAGGTAATAAAAGATAGCGTCATTTGGGGAATCATATAGTAGGTTATTTTGTTTCTTTTTTAAGATTTATTGATTTTTGTAATTTACCGCTATGAATGTGAAAAATTGGTATTTACGGAGAAATCAATCAGCGGCAATTATATTTCGCCACAATATATGTTTCATCAATAAAAGAATGTGTTGGAATAAACATCCGATAAAATGAAATATTTCACGAACCCAAACTGGTTCAGTTGTCTTCGGTAATGCCGGAAAAAAAAAAAAAAAAAAAAAACGGAAATACGGATTTGCGCATTTCGTTCTTCACCATTATACGATGTATTTGTGGTGCGAAGAATCGATTTTTGTGAACGACAGCTTTAATTAAATCAAATCACAACGGTGGGCGAAAAAGTTTTCTCCGAAAGGTTTGTTGCAAATCTTTGTTGTTTCATCCTGAAACTAGATTACTAGTACTGATGTCGGCTTTGTAGCCCAATCAGTAGGATGCTGACGTCTAGATTACCAGGAATGGGCCTTCGGGGTATCCTATGCATACAAGATATTGTGCATGTTTCTGTGAATTAATATAATATGGACTATTCAAGAAGACTATCATTGTAACTGTCAGTCTCAAAGTTGTCAAATGAATATCAAAATAATACTGCCAAAATCGATAAATGTTTGTTTACGGAAAGGAAAAAAAAACGTTTTATATCACAATCTTGGAGGGTTGTTCGAGAAATAAGAAAGTACTGTCCAATCTCTATTCCAGAACACTCTACTGAAACTTGAATAGGTGCGACAGAGAATAAAATAGTGAAGAGAACAACGATATTCTCAGATTTATAGAAAAGTGTAATCTAATCGTCTGACAAGGAAACATTCAAAAGGTGTCGTCTTCAAAAAATATTGAAAATATATATGTGATTCTACTCCTTATAAAACACTTGAAAGTGAAAAAATTATCGCCTGAAATGAATAACAGCGACCACAAAAAATTATCAAAATTAAGCATACTTGGCGATTTCACACTGTTAGGCGATTGATTTTGAGTACTTGGCGGAGAAGCAAAACACGGTTTTGTTCGTACACGGCAATCTCGATACTAGCGAACTTATCGCCTAACAGCGCTAAATCGACAAAAATGCTTAATTTTGATAATTTTTTGTGGTCGCTGTAATTCATTTCAGCCGATAGTTTTTTTTCACTTGTTGGTGTTTTATGAAGAGTAGAATCACATATATATATTTTTTCAATATTTTTTGATGGAGACACCTTTTGAATGCTTCCTTGTGAGTTAGAAGCTGGAACATATGACCTAGTTTACAATGAATCCTGTAAAAGATTGTCATTATCAGTCGATCTAAAGTTTCTGGATCGCGTTAAATGGTGGAATAACCCAAGGAAGAATTCTCGTCAGCATCTCAATTCCTACTTAGTAGAAATTATGTTGCATCGAATACATCCGAAAGTCTGAATTGTTTTCTGCCTGATTTGCCTATATTTATAAATTTATATCTTCCGTCTAGTGTTCCTTTTCATTTCAGTTTATGTTTTGCTGGTAAACAAGAATAAAATAAAGGCTTAGATTGTGCCATCAGCTACTCTTATAACTTAAAATTGCTTACAACTAACCAGGAAACCATCCAAATAGTGTAACAATAGAAATCAAATAAATGATGTTCATTCAAGTGGGTATAATCTAACGTGATTTTCGACATGTGAACTATTTGCCCTAGTGAGCCCGTTCTCGAGAAAGCTATATTTAAGTTTGTGTAAAAATGCAGTAAAGGGAAAGGAGAGGGAGGAGTCCCGATAAGACCTGACAGAATAGTGACTTTTATCAATTTTTAGATTCGACATTAGCGAATTTTCAGACATTATATCTCGATAGAATGTATCTTAAAGCTGAAATGGGCAACTGATTTACACAACAAACAAAACGTTTGTATATGCACATTCGATTATCACTTGTTTTTGATTTCATTCATTATTTCAGTAAGGCGTGGTGTTATCGATTCAGGCGTAGTTGCACCGATTATTAGCGAAATTAACAATTTTGTAACTCGAAAATGAGCTAACGAGGGCAATTGTTTTATACGTCAAAAACATTTTTGTATATGCTTTTTCGATTGTTTGAATATTTTTTATTACTACAGTAAGGGGTAGTTTACTGGTAAGAAAGCCGCCAATGCACAAAGTCACAAGTGCGTGTCAGAAAAGTGTGGCAGATGTTTAAATGAAATATGCCCCATTTTCAAACTCTCGATAATATGATACAAAAGTAGGTTTTACAAAATTCGCTGAAAAAGAAAAGTCAGTTACTTAGATTTATGTGTTTATAAACTACATTGCTCCTTTCTAATTAGTTGATTTTTGATTGAGATGAATTATAGCAAATATAAGGAGAGAATAAAATTTGCATATATATATATATTTTTATATATGTCACCATCTATGTAAAATCGATCATCTTGTTACTTTATCGGCAAAAATGTGAATCACGCTTTTTTTTTTAATGCAAATTATTCCATTCTGTTGGCAAATATGCAGTACACATACTCCACTGTTGCTTTTGTCTTCTGATGTTCAATTTTATACATCTTTCAGGAACCTTACGAGGGCCCACTTCGATGTAAACTTGCTGGTTACTATCTTAGTTATCATCCAGAAGCTGATGAAAGCATTTCACAATCAATGGAACTGGACGCAGATGCCATTAGTGCACACTTGGAAGATTTAACACCGAATACTGCCTACGTCATTCGACTGTATGCTGTAACTGATGTAGAGAAATCCAGATATTTCGTTGAGCTTACATTACGTACATCAGAAACAAGTAAGTATATGAGAAATAACAATATAATATTCCTTTATTGAATTTTTTGTTGAAATGGCAAATCTGCTTCAAATAAACATTGTAGACGAAGACGTAATAAAAGCTTGCTAAAAATTTTACTGTTTAGAATACACATAATCTCATCCATGAATGACATCGCTATAATTTTTTCATATACTGACTGAATATGCGACATAATTTGAGGAAAAACCCTTATATAAATGTCGGTGCTTTTTCCATGCAAATAATTTATTTTCAAAATGTGTTTTATATTTGTTCAGAAATGGCCCGACCCTTTTATTTTTCCCATCTTAAATAAAACATAGCATATAAATGAAAAACTTTTATAAATGAAGTTTGTCATTATAATAAATCAACATTAACTAACTTTGTTCAATAACGTGATTCATTAAGTTAACGGAGACCAGTACCAATTACATTTCATCGAAAGGACACGATAATAACGTCGTGGAAGGATGGGGGGATTGACCGATTGTGAAAACTAAATAATAAAAAATAAATAAATAAAAAGTTCTTTGAATATAATATAACCATAGAATCCTTAATAGATGCCTGTCGCGTGGCTCGGAAACTTAGCAACAGTTGAAGAGGTAGACAGCGCCACCTCGTATAGATTGCGTGATTTTTTTTATTCACCTGTCACCAATAATTTTAAGAAGTGATATATGATATATATAATCGACGTTTCTTCGATTCTATTCGCCTTTTATGTATATCATATCCCACTTTTAAAATTTTTTGGTGGCTGTTGAATAAAAAAGTCGCGCGATCTGTACCAGGTGGCGCTATCTATCGCTTCAACTGTTGCCAAGCTTCCAAGCCACACGACAGGCATCTAGTTTAGGAGGCTATGATAATACATACGTAATGGACGACATGCCTGTCTGATATCATTCGACGTCATGATGACGATTTTCTTTCATCTAACCTAGAGTATAGCTAATCATAGAAGAGATCTTCCCTGAAAACATAGAAAGCTCCGACTCGTTCTAATAGCCCATTTTAAATATGGAATTTAATAAAAAATCGATATTAAAATGTGATAACGTGTATTCTGATAGTGTAATACAGTGTTCTTCCCCGAACAGAAAAAACAGTTCAAAATAAGGAAATTTTTTCTTTCAGTACCAGATCCTGTGACTCATTTAGAATGCCAATCGCATGATGAACCAGGTCAACTTTTGGTATCGTGGGAAGCTCCATCAGAGGTGAATGGTGCTATAAAAGGATATATTATTAATTATACTTTAACCGATCGAGGTCAGTGTGGTCATCATACTGAGTCTGGAGGTAACGATACAAGACAAGTATTATCTGATGATACGGAGGTAGGATTTATTGTATGATTGTTTTCTGCTTCGTAATAAATTAATTATACGTTCAGGGATGGAACTCGGGCGCAGAACTCATACAGGTATTTGTTTAAGAAATTTCTCTACCTATAATATCGTTGATTTAAGAAGAAGAAAATTTTGTTATACTGCATAAAAAAAGTAGACGGACACTTCTTTACAATTTTTTAAAACCCCGTCTTTGTTTAATAGGAAATGTCAATTAAAATTCTTTAACATGTTTATACTTATCAATCTTCGTATTTTTGACAGACAAATAAAAATATTCAATTATTTATAATTTTAATGTAGGGAAATGTAGAAAAGAGAAAAGATATACATATGCATAATATATATATATATATATATATATATATATTTTTTTTTTTTTTTTTTTTTTTTTTTTTTTTTTTTTTAAGTAGACGGACACTGGTCAAAAACTGCAATTATCTAAGTGGATGTTTCTTGCGGAATACCAGTTTTGCATGTACATGTACATTTGGCATTTTGCCAATTGCTAACGTGCTTGACAAGATGGTGTTACGTAGTTAAATTTCTTGGAGATGAATGCGCTATGCCACGTGGAGCTCCTCTAACTGATTACCAGACAGGACAGATTATAGCGCTGTAAAATGTTAATAAAGGAGTCAGAGAAATTAGTAAGCTACTTCTAATAAGCAAAAGTAGCATCAGCGATTTTCTACGTGCTCCTGAAGCCCATGGCGTAAAGAAAAAGAGTGGCCGGCCAAAGAAAATTTCGCTTAGAGACCAAAGAAAAATTTTTACTGAGCTGAAAAAAACTGGAGCATCAATTCCCAGAGTTCGAATAAGCACAGGAATTACTAACGTAACTTCTCAGACAATTTATAACTACGTTAAGCACTCAGAGCTCTTTCAATATAAGAAGAGAAAACATCATCCATCCTGGAAGGATCACCACGTTACAGAACGCCTACAGTGGGCTCAAAACCATATGTCTTGGACAACATAATGGACATCTGTAGTTTTTTCAAATGAGAAAAAATTTAATTTAGGCGGCCCAGATGGATATCAATACTACTGGCACAGTTTGGAGAAAGAAGACGAAGTGTACTCTACTCGGCAAGTTGGTGGTGGTGGCGTGATAGTGTGGCTAGCTATTGGCTATGGTGGAAAGTCAAATTTAGTGTTCCTAAGTAAGAAGCAGACTCACAAAGATTATATTGAAACACTAAGCAGTGAGCTTTTGCCATTTGCGTGTGACCTCGGGGGAGAAAACTGGATTTTCCAACAAGATGGAGTGCCAATACACACCGCTAACAACGTTAAAAAATGGTTTCATGAGAACAACTTCAATGTTTTACCCTAGCCAGGCAAGAGTACGGATATGAATCCTGTAGAAAACATTTGGGCTATACTTGTTCATAAAATTTTTGAGGGTGGACGCCAGTAGGAATAAATTCACCAGATCAAAGAAGCTCTTACAAATATTTGGGAAATTTTCTGTCAAAAAAAGATTCAGAATCTCATTGATTCGATGCCTAACAGAGTATACGAACTTATTAAAGCAAATGGGAGACGAACCCCTTACTAAAAACGTTTTATTTTAGAGATACAAGATGTGTCCGTCTACTTTTTTTAAGAAAAATTACCGTGCAAATATGCCCCATTTTTGTTTTCTGAATTTTTCCACTACATAATTCAAAAGGATTGAACCTATATCCAAAGAATAATAATATATGATGTCTCAAGAATATAATTATATTAGAGAAATGAACCTCGTATATCTAATTAAAGAAATAAACGGCTTTAAGTATTACATGTAAGTGCCCGTCTACTTTTTTTATGCAGTGTATTAATAGTGGTATGAGTTCTGCGCCCGTGTTCCATCGCTGTATATTGCTACTATGATATAATAAAGACATTCTAATTAACAGCTAACATTTGTTAAAAATTTATTATTGAAGATAATTTATCACACTTGCATAACGTTTTTTATGTAAGGTTATCCCATAGTAAGCGATGATGTTACCTCACAGCCACGAAATCATACAGGTGTTGGACAAAATAATGGAAACACTTCCGCTTTTTTGCATTTTGTCGAATATCTTGTAAAATACTTACTGTGTTGTTCTTGAATTTTGGGAATAAGGAAAGCATGTCTTTCCTAATATATTTCAGCAAAGATTTTGTCACGAAGGCCCTTAGGGGACGAACAACAAATCCAATAAAATAAAAAGTGTTTCTGATTACCTTGTATCTGGAAAAGAATTTTTCGTCTGCAAATTTTAGATGTAGTTATAAAAGTTAAGTTTTATACGTGTGTAGAATTTTGTGAGGATAGCTCGAATATTCAAAGAATTATTAATAGTTCATTAAAAAATGCAAAAATTTTTCGCAAGTTTTTAATTTGTAACTTTAAGGATTTTTCTTAAAAAGTCATGAAACTTTCAGAAAACATTATAACATATGCTTAAATCATTATGATATAATTTAAAACAAATATATTTAATATTCAAAAGGATATGAACAGTTGTAGTAAATAATTTATTACTGCACATGCACAGACTGTAGCAAAAAAAAAAAAAAAAAAAAAAAAAAAAAGAAAGAAAGAAAGAAAGAAAGAAATATTATGCAGTACGCATTAATTAGTAACACTTTCCAACTGTACGCAATTGTTGTATCGAATAACTATTAATATTATTTGCCTACGTTATCGCACAACAGACCGAAGGACTAAAAAACATACACATAGACTAATTGATTTTAAAATTCTCTTAGGCATTTTGGAAAGTGTTAAAAAGGCTTAACGCAAAAGAAAATGCAGCCGTTAGATTATTATTACAGCTTTTAAACTCTCTAACTATTTTACTGTAGCCCTGTAAATCTGAAAGTTAATCATATCATATTCTATACAAAAATATATTTTAGAATATTAATAATACATGTCAATGTTTTTAAGATTTTTGTAGTAGAAAGTTTTTTAAATATAAATTTTAAAAAATTCTGTCCTAAAACGTAATACATTGGCTTTATTTTATTGTTGTTGTTGTTGTTGTTGTCCCTATAAACAAACTAGTTGTACAGGACCTATTAATGACATTTTAAATAGGGAACATTTCATAGGGAACTTGAGTGTATCATTTTAAAAAAATTCTCAAAATATTCAAGGATGATAGGAGCCAGAGACAAACAGATAGAAAGGTAGACAATCGGACAGACAGATGCACAAATTAAAATCATATTGCCACTAAAATTATAAGAAAGTATTAAAACGCTCATGTAAACAAAAGTGCAATTCCAGCAAATTTTTATTAATACCTCTTAATGTAACTGATTATTTTTGTGTGACCCTGTAAATTTAATGCTAACCATACTATATTACATAGAAAGCACACTCTTTTGTGCATACGAATAAGACATTTCAATTGCATTAAGCTTTGGGGAAAATAAAATTATTAAAATTTCGTTTATAAAAATAACTCTCATACAACACAATGCTTCGGAGTACTTTCAAGTGCCCCTGTACACAAACCAGTTAGAAATGTACTCTATTTTACATAGGAAACATCCGATAGGGAATTGAATAACATATTAAAATTTCATTAAATTTTCTGTACATTAAAGGTATTAAAATATGATTTATAGAAACTCCTCTCATAGAACACAATGCTTTCGAATACTTTTGGGTGTCCCTGTACACAAACCAGAACAGGTATTCATTCCATTTTCAATATGGAACTTCCGATAGTGAGCTTCAATAAAATATATCGGTTTAAAGAAATTCCATAAATATTTACGGGAATTAGAGCGCAGAAAAACAGACAGAGAGACAGACAGACGGACAGAAGAACACTCAGACTGATACACAAATTGAAATTATATTCACACTAAAGAAAATGATAGAAAGTGTCAAAAACGCTTAATGTAAAAGAAAGTACAATTCTAACAATTTTTTAATGATAGCTCTTAATATAACTGAATATTTTTGTGTCACCCTGTAAATGTAATGGTAACCATGCTATATTCTATGCAAAGCAATTTTTGTGCATATAAATAACATATTTCAATTTCCTAAAACTTTGTGGAAAGTAAAGTTATTAAAATTTGATTTATAGAAATATCTCACAAAGAATGCATGCTTTCGAGTACTTTTGAGTATCCCTGTATATAAAACAGAGTTGATATGCAATCTATTTTATATAGGAAACATCCAATAGTGAACTTGAATAACATATTTCAATTTAATGAAGATATTGTACAGTAAAGGTGTGAAAATATGGTTTATAGAAATACCTCTCATAGAACACAATTCTTTGAAATACTTTCGGTGTCCCTGTACACAAACCATTAGAGGTATAAACTCCATTTTCAATAGGAAACATCCGATAGTAAACTTGAATAACATATATTAGTTTCAAAAAATTCGATAAATATTTACGGGGGTTAGAGCGTGGGCAAACAGACAGACGGACAGATGGACAGATACACAAACTGATATCATATTCACAATTAAAAAAATGTTAGGAAGTGTTAAAAACGCTTACTGTAAACAAAAGTAGAATTCTAGCATATTTTTATTAATAGAGCTCTTAATATAACAGAATATTTTTGAGTCACCCTGTAAATGAAATGCCAATCATGCTATATTCTATGTAAAGCATTCTTTTGTGCATATAAATAACATATTTCTATTTCCTAAAACTTCGAGGAAAGTAAAGTTATTAAAATTTGATTTATAGAAATATCTCTCATAGAACGCAATGCTTTAGAATACTTTTGAGTGTCCTTGTATATAAAACAGAGTTGGTATTTAATGCATTTTATACAGGAAAATTCCAATAGTGAACTTGAATAACATATTTCAATTTCATTAAGATATGTGTACAGTAATAGTATGAAAATACGATTTCTAGAAATACCTCTCATAGAACACAATGCTTTGAACTACTTTCGGGTGTCCCCGTATACAAATCAGTAAAGGTATAAACTCCATTTTCAAAAGGGAACATCCGATAGTGAACTTGAATAACATATATCAGTTTCAAGAAATTCCACAAATGTTTACGGGAATTAGAGCGCGGAGAGACAGACAGACGGACAGACAGACAGACAAACCGAAGTCATTAACACTTTTCAACCTTGTTGGGAAGTGTTAAAAATGTTAAAAAGTGTTAAAAACGCTTAATGTAAACAAAAGTACACTTTTAGCAAATATTTATTAATAGCTCTTTATATAACTGAATATTTTTGTGTCACCCTGTAAATCTAATGCTAATGCAAATTTCTATGCAAAGCATTTTCTTTTGTGTTTATAAATAATACATTTCAATTTCATAAATCTTCGTGCAAAGTAAAGTTATTAAAATTTAGTTTATAGAAATATCTCCATAAAGCGCAATGCTTTGGTATACTTTTGTGTGTCCCTGTACACAAATCAGTGGTGGTATTTACTCCATTTTATGCAGGAAACATCGGATAGTGAACTTGAATAACATATTTCAATTTCATTAAGATTTGTATACAGTAAGGGTATGGAAATATGGTTTATAGAAATGCCTCTCATCGAAGACAATGCTTTGAAATATTTTAGGGAGTCCCTGTACACAAACTAGTAGAGGTATAAACTCCATATTCAACAGGGAACATCCGACAGTGAACTTGTATAACATATTTCAATTTCATTAAGATTTTTGTACAGTAAGGGTATGAAAATATGGTTTATAGAAATGCCTCTCATAGAAAAAAATGTTTGAAATATTTTCGGGGGTCCCTGTACACAAACTAGTAGAGGTATAAACTCCATTTTCAATAGGGAACATCCGTTAGTGAACTTGTATAATATATTTCAATTTCATTAAGATTTTTGTACATTAAGGGTATGAAAATATGGTTTATAGAAATGCCTCTCATAGAACACAATGCTTTGAAATATTTTCGGGGGTCTCTGTACACAAACCAGTAGAGGTACAAACTCCATTTTCAATAGGGAACATCCGGTAGTGAACTTAAATAACATATATCAGTTTCAAGATTTTCCATGAATATTTACGGGAGTTAGAGCGCGGACAGACAGACAGACAAACCCAAGTCATAAACACTTTTCAATCTTATTGGAAAGTGTTAAAAAAAACTTTGACTCAACTGTATAGAGCATCTTATTAAAAAAATCCAGTTTAATATCATAAAAATTCATAGAGCTATTGGTGATTGAATGAGCTTTTTGAATGAGCTGTCAAGTATAAACTCAGATAAGACATCAACTTCGTATCAAAAAAGCACATATAGTTTATTTACAGGATCTATATACAACTTGGAGTAATTCTTTTACAGATGCAATTCACCAGACTGTGATGAAAATAACTCTTAGCACATATATAATTATCGGTTTTTATAACGGTACAATAACTCTAAAAGGATTTATACTCATAAAAATCCTCATATTTCAACTCTTACTCTGTATTTTAATTACTCTTGAAACGAAAGAAACTCTAATAAATCGTTTTTTTCTCACACATAAAAAGAATAAAAAACAACAACACTAATGTTGCCATTTTCTCACAACAAAAAAAAAGGAACAAGAACGGAACATAAACTCTCTCCGTTCAAAAACATTAAAAAGCTCGTTGCCAAAAAATGATCTTCTAGTAATTTTGAAGAGACCATGGAGTCCAGATAGTCTCGTTCAATCTCTTTAATTTTTATGGGAGAAAAAGGAAGCATTTCAGAACATCCTCCCACCTAAGTTAACCCAGAACTCTAAAAGTTAACTTACAAAACTAGGGGAAAAATTAGAAATACACATAGAAATTACATTTTTGCCTGAGAAATTTGGGTGACTAAATACTGTACAACAAATGAAGGAAAATTTATGAGTAAATAATAAGAATCATATACTATACATATTTACAACTAAAATTATAGTGCTAATATTAAAGTCATAAGTCAAGTCTCTGTGGGGACTTAATTACACGCCCCGTTCTAGTAACAACTGGTATGTGGCCTGCAGTTTCACTGTCAAGTGCACTGCTCTTAACTCCCACCGTGGGGATTACCTCTGCTGGAGTAACAACGGAGTCAGTATCAGGAACATCTAACGGGTATATCCGTTGAATAGCTCTAAAAAGGTCTCCATGTTGTGTCTTCACTTTAACTCGACGAACGATACCATCAGAACCTGGAAACACTTCAACTATTCGACCAAGAGGCCACGACTGTCTTTTCTTTTCATCGTCTCCAACAAGAACTAATTCTCCCACCTTTAAGGTAAAAAATTGTTGATTTCTCTGCTTCGTACAAAGCGCTCCTAAATATTCTTGACGGAATCTTGATCGAAAAGCTTCACGAATAGTCTGAATGTAACTCAATCTTCGTCGTAAGTGATTTGGGTCTGAAGAAGTTTTAATGTCTGGCAAGGTGCTACTTTTTATCTCTCTCAGAAAATCTGCAGGAGTGAGAACACTGAAACTTGGGTCTGAAGTTACTGCAGTCAAAGGTCTATCATTCAAGATAGCTTCACAATTGCATAGAGCTGTTGTCATCTCTTCGTGGTTCAAACTTGCTCTTCCTAAGATCTTCTTCAATATAGCCTTCATCATGCCTATCAACCTCTCCCACCATCCTCCCACCAAGGAGCTCCAGGTGGAATGAATTTCCACATAATTCTCTTCTCTCTTAAGTGAAGAGACACTCCTTTGAAATCGACATATTTAAGAATATTAGCTGCTCCTGTGAAGTTGCTTCCATTGTCACTGTAGACTACTGAAGGCTTTCCCCTGCGAGCAATGAAACGATGAAAGGCTAAAAGAAAAGTGTCTGTCGAGAGAGAGGTCACCAACTCGAGGTGAACTCGACGGTATACTGCACATGTAAATAAGCAAATCCAGGCCTTAGAATTATCTCGCAGGTAGACAGGGCCAGCAAAATCTAAACCCGTTACTTGAAACACACAGGCATCTTGCACCCGATCTGCAGGTGGCGGTGCAGTTGGAGGCTTAATATTTTTGGCAGCAAACCTTTTGCAAATCACACATGACCTTGTCACTGATCTCACTGTTCTCCTGCCACAAAGGATCCAAAATCTCTCTCTTAAGGAATTCAGTGTGTATGACACACCAGCATGTCCTCTTTTACTGTGTTCCTCTAATATAAGACTTCTCACAATTGGATGTTCTCCTGGCAAAACCGCAGGCATTCTGAACTCTGCTGTATCATCTCTTTTGAACACTGCAGTTTTTAATCGAATTATTCCCTCATCAACAAATGTATCTAAAGTCTTCAGTCTCTTCTCACTCTTATCTGTGAAGGACTCTCTTTGGATAAGACGCACAACGGTTTTTTCTGCTTCTTCTATCTCATGAACAGTAAGGTCACCTAGCTTCTTTTGGGAATTGAAACAGTTGTAATAGAATCTCCTTATCCAAGCTACGATTCGGATAGTTTTCTTATAGTCATTAATACGAGAATGTAGCAGTGAGCCTACTTCAACAGTTAACATAGAAGAAATAATTTTCTTTTTTCTCTCACTGTTTATTTCCTCTTCTCGAACAATGTCTTCAGCATTGGGCCACAAATCAGATGGTGAGTACAACCATGCAGGCCCCTCCCACCATTTCGACGAAGACAACTGTAGAGCAGTGCAACCTCTACTAGGAAGGTCTGCTGGATTCAGGGAACCAGGGACATACCTCCAAGCCTCTTTGGGAGTCAAACTCAGTATCTCAGTTACTCTATTTTGAACAAAAACTCCCCACGAATCTTCTCTTCTTATCCACGCAAGTACAGTGGTGGAATCAGTCCAGTAATATACATCTCTTACAAGAAGATCTTCTAGTATGTTTGAAGAAAGGCGAGCAGCAATAGTAGCCCCGAGAAGTTCCAGACGAGCAATACTAGTCTCCTTATTTCCACAAGGTGCAACTCTGGCTTTTGCTTGAACAAGCTGTATATGCACGCAGTTTTCTCTTTCAACTCTCAAAAAAACACACGTTGCATAGGCGGATCGACTTGCGTCACAAAATGCATGCAAAGATTTCTTCTCATCTTTAATGTCAAATCTAATCCACCTTGGGATTTCAATTGTTGACAAAACTGGCACATACTTCAACCATTTTCGGAACTCTCTCTCAGTTTCTAAATCTACTTTTTGATCCCAAGTCATATTAATCTTCCACAAGCGTTGTAACAAAAGTTTTGGAAGGAGAGAAACTGGACAGGTGATACCTAAAGGATCAAAAATTTTGTGAGCTGATGATAAAATGGTTCTTTTTGTTACTTCCTCACTACACACCTCTTGGAAACTTTCGGTGTTTATTCGTAGAGTGTCAGCTTTTCTCTTCCATATTAAACCCAATACGCTAGAACCAGTTGGACTTTTGGCGTTAGGATCGGTAAATTCCTACCTCGTAGATCAAATTTTCTTTCAGCCATAACTTCAGTAGCTACTTCCATGAACTGTTTACGTTCTGCTTCATTCTTCACGCTGTTAATACAATTGTCTACGTAGAAACTAGTCATTGAAACCTTTGGACAGCCCCTGCCTGCCTGGACGAGCCAAGCTTAACGGGTTGGATGCCAACGTAGAAACTAGTCAAGAGTTTTTGAACGACATCTTTTGGGTATGAGGACTCACCAACCTCTATTTTCTCTAAAACAGTTCTTAGCAAATATTGAATCGTAGAACTTAGTAGAAAGGGACTGCACGATACACCAAAAACAACTCTACAGTGCCTATACCTTTTAATTTGCCCGTCACTAGTGATCCATAGAAATCTTAAGTAATTTCTGTCAGCCGACTGTAGGCTTATTTGGAGGAATGCTTTTCGAATGTCTGCAGTGACACCTATCTTCTCTTTGCGGAAACGCATTATAATACTCGGAATCAGCTCTATGAGGTTTGGCCCTTTTTCTAAACAATCATTAAGACTCGGTGATCCTTTTACTTTTGCAGAAGCATCAAATACTGGTCTGATCTTCGTGGTGCTCATCTCTTTGATTACTGCTCGATGAGGTAAGTAAAGTACTGGTTCTTTACACTCATTCTCCACCTCTTCTATAATTTCGCAATCTAGCCACTCATTAAAAACTTCTTCATAAGCTTCACACAGAGACTCCGATTTGAGTCGCTTTATTGTACTATTCAATCTTTTTAATGCTAGCTCATAATCCGGAAGTGGGGGATGATTTTCTAACCATGACAAATGTACTTGAAAACGATTATCTTTAATTTCAATAGTACTTAAGAAATGGTCTGTGGCAGCCTTTTGTAACTCAGTTTTGGTCTTCTTCACCGAAGGATCAGTAATTCCAAGTGTATCCAAAGTCCACAAATCAGTAATGGATGCGTCTTTATTCATCATTGAAATCAAAGTTGAAGAGTCACTGGAAGATAGACTTGACGTGCGACCCATAAATGTCCATCCTAACTTTGTTTCGAAGGCTACGAGACCACAAGGTATTTCACGACGAACGCCTGTCATGAGTTTTCCCGCTACATCAGCCCCAATAAGGATCTCAATAGGACCTTCACAATCATCCACAATATTAATATTACAAGCAGCTAACTCTTTCAGGCAAAGGTTATCTACAATAGGTGGCACTGGCTTACAAATAATTTGTTGACTAAGAACTTTAAAGTTACAATTATAATTTCCGTGCACACTTGATAGATATAAAGTGTATACATCATGTTTGCATAACTCTGTATTTTCCCCACCAAATAAAGAGTGTCGTAGATATTCACAATTCTGGGATTCATAGTTCATTTCTCGAGCTGTACTCTGTAATAAATAGGATCGCTGTGAAGCGGTGTCAATAATAGCTCTTGCAACACGTTTTTTCCCATTACCTCTAATTATAACTTTAAATGTTTGCAGCATTACGTCTGGAGTAGCAGATACATTAGAAAGAGCCTGATCCACTTCAGAACTAATCTCAGTTTTCTTTTCAAGTTCAAATGATTCTTTGTCTTTAGACCTATTTATTTGTTGCATTTTTCTACATAGAAGAATGTGGTGTCTTTTACCACAACACAAGCAACTAGCTTTCCAATTGCAATCTCGAACTGCGTGCCCAGATTTCAGACATAAAAAACAGTTACGAGATTGTTGAACAAGTGACTC
The DNA here is from genome assembly GCA_963930645.1 of Salticus scenicus. Lineage (NCBI taxonomy): Eukaryota > Metazoa > Arthropoda > Arachnida > Araneae > Salticidae > Salticus > Salticus scenicus. Next base: position 108,387,989 of record OZ005661.1, on the reverse strand, counting down.
CCGCTGACTTAAAGGTATTTTTCTTGCTTTTAGGCAATCTCCAGAGTAATGTGAATTGGAACAGAATATACATGGTTTTGACACTTGAGACGAAGTTAAAAGATCTGTTGCACTAGGTACATCAAAAAACTTCCCACTCTTAATTTTGTTCTCAATTACCCTTTTCTCACTGCGAAATTTATTATAATTTGCTTTAACTTTTGATTTTGAAGTATTAAAACTTCGAGAAGCCAGGAAAATGCGTTCTTCTGCTTCAACTTCATCTTGTAGAAATTCTAAAATACATTCTAAATCACTTATCTGAATCATAATTTTACTTTGGTCAGAATCATCTGAATTCACTTCTCGAACTCTACGATTAGCAGATTTATATCGCTCCCACGCTACAAGCGTGTCTTCGGGTACTGATGACTCAACTAGAGGAAATAACATACCTCCGTATTTTTCTCTAGTAACCCCTAGTAGTTTAAGTGAACGGAGTTTACTTTCCAATTGGTCGAATAATTTTCGTAACGAATTTTTAGAACAGTTCTGTTTTTGAAGCTAATAAATCTCTAACATATATTTGAATTAATAATTCTTCTCTACCAAAACGCATTTTTAGCTGTTTTAAAGCTTTTTCATAGCTATTACCACCTGGGGGGAAACTTTTAATTAATTCATCAGCGGGACTTCCTTTTTCCATAGCTTGAGATAAATATGAAAATTTATCATGAAAATCAATATTAATGTCCTCATCAATTTTTTGAAACTGTCCCAAAAAATAGAGCCAATTTCTCACATTACCATCAAAAGTAGGTAATTTTATTTTTGGATAATGTAATAAGGTATTCGGCTGTGAGATAATATTAAAACTTTCATTTTTTGAAGAAAATTGTTCTCTCATTAATGTTTCTAGTTTCTGTTTTAAAGATCTCCAGCGATCAATATATGTTTCTGACTCATCTACCTCTTTCTCAATATCTGCATCGGATGTTTTCTCAGAATACAGCAAATGTTTAAATTTATCTTCACATGCTGTCATTAATAAAGCTTTTTCTTCAATAAGTCTTAATTTATTAATTTTATCAGCACAATTTAGCTGAATTTCTTCCTCATCAAAAGAATTACATGCTCGAGTAAACAGCCTTCTAAGCTGTTTTCTATCTTTCAATACAGCTTCCATATTATAACACAAAATATTTGTTTTAAACGTAATCTTCAATTTATTTAAATTCGTGAACAATATATTCAATTATATACATTAAAAACAATAGCTTTTGTTATTAAGATTCATCAAAAAAAAATCTTCACATAAATTAAGAAACAAATATCGTCTGCTCAATGATATTAAATCAATTCTCTTTCATAAAATGTTCTTCGTTTAAAATAATTCTATCTCACAAAATATAGAAATAGCTTACTTGCAGCCGAGTCTTGTTAGCGGACGCCAGATGTCAAGTATAAACTCAGATAAGACATCAACTTCGTATCAAAAAAGCGCATATAGTTTATTTACAGGATCTATATACAACTTGGAATAATTCTTTTACAGATGCAATTCACCAGACTGTGATGAAAATAACTCTTAGCACATATATAATTATCCGTTTTTATAACGGTACAATAACTCTAAAAGGATTTATACTCATAAAAATCCTCATATTTCAACTCTTACTCTGTATTTTAATTACTCTTGAAACGAAAGAAACTCTAATAAATCGTTTTTTTCTCACACATAAAAAGAATAAAAAACAACAACACTACTGTTGCCATTTTCTCACAACAAAAAAAAGGAACAAGAACGGAACATAAACTCTCTCCGTTCAAAAACATTAAAAAGCTCGTTGCCAAAAAATGATCTTCTAGTAATTTTGAAGAGACCATGGAGTCCAGATAGTCTCGTTCAATCTCTTTAATTTTTATAGGAGAAAAAGGAAGCATTTCCGAACAGAGCTGCGAATATTGTGAACATGGATGACAGCCAATCTAGCTTAGAATGACAAAAAATTAAAGACAAAATTTTTCATACAATTTTGGTAACAACGTTTATAAGTCTAATAATTCTCTATAAATGTAGATGCTGCATTCCAACGGTTTGTTGAGAGTGTTGTCACCCCCCACCCCTTCCCCTCACAGAGAATTATATACCAGATAAAACTGTTAATAAACCTAGATAATTTTTTTAAATAAATGTGAAGGGTTATCTTACTGTTAATCTTACCCCTTAATCTACAATCTGCCTTTATAAAATTGAAATGCAGGGTAAGAGAAAATCGTGTGAGGACTACACCAAAACATTTTGAAAATTTTTAGAATGCTCTATGCAACTGAGATTTTAAAATTTTCCTTCGATTTTACATTATTATAATTTATCAATATATTCTATTTGCCGATTGATTGATACGTTATTTAACAAAAAGTATATTTTTATGTTTGAATGCTGAAATTTCATTCAAATTTTAACAATGAAACATAAAAATATTTTTTTTAATTAATTTATCAACAATTTAATATGCAAATATGTTTAGAATGTATTGATAAACTATAATTATGTAATATCGAGTGAACATTTTTAAAAACTCATTCGCATGGAACATTTTAAAAAATTTCAAACAATTAAAATTTTGAATTTTACTAGTTTTGAGAAATTTTAATACAATATTGATATATTTCAATGCAGATGTATGCAAATTTTTATGACTCTAAGGCAGTAACCTCAAAGACCTATTTTCAACTTTCATCGTCCACCATCCCAATTTTTTTTTTTCTTCCCCTCAGACATAGGGATAGTTTTGTGGTCATCGTTTTGTGTACTTCTGCTGACAATTTCAACGAAACCTGAGAAATATTTTTTGAGTTTTAACTGATATGAATAACTAATTAATATATATAATGACCCTCATCTGTCATGAACGAATCCGGTTAGTACCGCTTCAAAACAGAAACTTTTGGCAGCCATTTTTTTTTTCGTTTGTTTAATTCAACTTAGGAAACATACATATCATTTTCATACATGTTTTGTATCGCACATATTCTTATTTATTTCCTATAAAACCTTGAAAAACTATTCAATTGTAATGGTTAAATGTCTAAATTGAATATAATGGATCACTGGCTATTATAAACATGAACCTATAAATAGAATTATGTAACTTCAGGATTATAATACAATACAATACAAAGGGTATTGGGGTAGTCGCTACAGCCGAAAGGCTTGAACAGGGGAACAGCCCCGGCTCACCGCTCGCAGAGCAGTGTTGAGCTATACGAGGACCGAAGTCCCCGTAGGGCTGTCCCGAGAAGATCCCCCTGCACGCAGGAGGATCAAAAAAAAAAAAAAAAAAAATTACAAAACAAAGTTGGTCAGCATGCCGAACCCAGCCGGTCCCACGCGACAGTTGGCATGCTGACTACGGTTAATGCTGTGCATGAAGAACTGGTGAAAAAAGTTCATCAAGAAAATGGCATGACCTCAAATGATCCAAGAAGAGGGGAATAGGAAGCGAAGAATCCATGTAAAAAACCAGTCCCAAACCATGAAAAGTTGAGCCAAAAAAAAACAAGACACTCCTTACAGATTAGCGAAGAACATTAGTTAAAAAAAGAAAAATATATATATAAGAACACCATGACCGAAAAGAAATGATAATGTATTAAAAAAAAGCAATACAAGTCAACACACAGAATGACTACACCAAGAAGGATAGATAGACCATAAATGCTAAAAACGACCAGTGTCAAGAAAAAGACGAATAAACAGACGAAATAAATGATCATTCTCCTCCAAGATGGTCCAGAAAGTACACCAAGAAATATTGGAAAGAGAGACATTCATCTTTTGAGAAAGTAGCAGCCTTTCTGCAGCGAATGCCCGACAGTAAAATACATAATGACGTTCAGTTCCAGTCCCAGCATGGCAGATGGAACAGATGGGAGAGTTGTTGAGATGGAAGCGAAAAAGTCGACATTCAGTAACGGCACTTAGAGTTCGCAAACGGGCAGTGACCACATCTTCTTTCCTGTTCCTAGTGAATTTGTAAATTGTTGTGCCTAAGTGAGGAGATGATTGGGCGTACGGGCTTTCTTCCCACCAGCTATTAAACTGATCTTGCATGATGCGCTTAAAGAGCTGTTTGAGGTCGCTTGGAGCGATACCACCATAGGTGCAAGTAGCAAACGGCCCAGTCCTAGCAAGCTGATCAGCCTGTTCATTAGGGGGGGATGCCAACGTGGCTAGGCACCCAGACAAGAACCAATTTATCCACGTAAGCCCTAACGGACTTAATAGTGTTATACAGCTGTAACACCGCCGCAGGAGACGTATGATTAACATGTTTCAACGCAGTAAGGGCCGATTTACTGTCAGTCAGGATGAGGCAAAGACCACTCTTGAGAAAAAGACTAGCACCAAGGTCAATTGCAAGGACTTCAGCAGTAAAGATGGAATTGAGATGGTGAATCAAATGAGCCCTGGAAGACTTGTTTGTGACGTCGACTGCAGCGATGGAAGTTTTACACTGATCTTTAAAAGCGTCAGTGGCAATAACTTGATACCCAGAAAAGTTGCTAGTCATATAGTGATGAAAGGAGGCAAGAATTACTGGCGGGGGAAGAGCTTTCGACTGAAACGGAAATTCATCCAGAAGAATCTCAATGTAATCCGTGACTATCCCGGCTGGCCAGCAAGAACGAAGGAGCATACCAGGATTGAAGGTGCCATAGTCAGTATCCCACTCCAAACTTGCGTCAACATAATCAAGTGAAGAGTCATGACCATAGGAAGTGGTGCAGCGAACATAGAAAGTAACATAGAAAGTATTTGTCAAGTAGGACCGACGAAGAAATAAGGGAACCTGACCCGACTCCCTGTAGAGTTTAAAAAGAGGGGTCCACCTAGGCAAACCAGTCGCAAACCTAATAGCCGCATTGTAAATGACATCAAGCTTTTTCAATGAAGATTTACAGGCACCACTATAGATAGGGGCAGCATACTCAATGAGACCACGGATAATGGCGTTAACAACTTTTAAGAGCTGAGGGGTCCGAATGCCCCACAGGGGGAGGCGATGGCTTTCAATAAATTCAGACGCTTGACACATTTCTTTTGCAAGTAATCAAAATGGGCCCGGAACGTGAAATTAGAAGAGAAAATCACCCCAAGAATTTTCACCTGATTGAGCCACTCAATACTGCTACCATGGAGAAAAAGATTTCTTTCCGGAGCCTGAGCTTTACGTGAAAAGTTTATGACAGCACATTTGTCCGGGCGGATGTCCAGTAGCCAATAACTGCACCAGGTTTGAACTCTGGCCAAAGCCTCCTGAAACTTAATCATAACTACGTCAAGACACGGGTCAGCACAATAAATGAGAATGTCATCTGCATAGACAATAGCGTGTACACCAGAGTCAATTACTTCAAAGAAATCCCACATATATATCGTAAAAAGTATTGGCGAAAGCACGCTGCCCTGAGGGACACCACGATTAGAAGGGACAGAACGGGAAGTGACGCCTCTCCAACTGACCTTCAAAGACCGTTTATGTAGCCATTGAGCAATCCAATACGCTGTATCACCACCAATACCAATACTAGCCATTTTATAGATGAGGGCATCCCTCCACACAGAATCATAGGCAGAGTGGATATCTAACTTGACTGCAATGACGTACTTCTTTTGAATGCGGGCATCTAAAATTTCCTTGTAGAAGATACGAAGAGCTTTACTGCAATCTCTACCAGGGAGAAAACCAAAATGACGAGCATGGAATACCGAGCTAATAGTCACGTGATCAAGGATCCGTTTCAGAATCATCCGCTCAAGAATTTTACATCCTACAGCAGTTAAGGCAATAGGTCTGTAAGCAGCTGGTTGAGTTTTAGGTTTCCCTTGCTTCCAGATGGGAAGAACGATAGCAGTCCTCCAAGTATCCGGAACGACGCCGTCATGCACCATCGTGTTAACCATGTCTAGAATTTTTTGCCGGTTGGAGAAGTTAAGAGCTTTAAATATTTGAGCTGGGATTTTGTCCTCCCCGGAGTGGTATTCTTCATTAGATGGATAGCTTGATTAAGTTCAAACAGGCTAAAACTTTTGTTCCAGAGAGAGTCATAACAGGAGAGATCATAAGGGATTCCAGGAAGGTCATCGGTATGACTGTAATGTGTAGCAAATATCTCAGCCTGCTCTCTACGATCAGCAATGTTGCGACCATTATGATGCAAAACGAGATGAGAATCAGTGGTGATCCACCTATTGTTAAGAGCCTTAATCATTGGGTAAACATTCCCGCCATTCATTCGATCGCAGACATTCTTCCAAAAGGCCGAGGCTTTTGACCTAACGCAGCGCTTTAACCGCGCAGCGAAACTTCTATACTTGATCCAGTGATCCCTAGAGAGTAAAGTCTTGGCCAACCGCAGAAATTTCCTTTTTGCCCAAGCAACCAGGCGCATTTAGTGTCCCACCAAGGGGGGTTATCCCTACTCTTAAGAAAATACCTGACGGAGTTACCCTTTAGGGACCTACTAAAACTGCATGTTAAACTTTCAACACTAACACTAGTATTACCACTCAATGAGTTATTAAAGTCACATTTGACTGCATTCCAGTCAGTGTAGGTACGAGGAATAAGGTGAGGAGAAAATTTACCAGAAATTTGTAATATGATGGGATAATGGTCAGAATCAAAGAGATCATGGTGCACTGAGATGTGGCTTCTACGGAAAACATCTGGACTGGCAATGGTGAGATCAATAAGAGAATGGTTCCCAGATGGGGAAACATGGGTATAGCTGTTAGAGTTCAGGATACAGACGTTATTGTTAAGTAACCAGTCATAGATCTGATCAGCACCAGGCGTAGAAACAGCATTGCCCCATGCAGTATGTTTTTGATTGAAATCCCCAAGGATAATGAAAGGGGGATGGATTTTGTGAAGAAGACGGTTTAACCATAGAGAAGAGACATTCCCACCAGGGGCGTAAAGATTAACTACAAAAATCCATTGAGTGCCAGACCAAATCTTAACGACTAAAAACTCAACATCAGGGGAAACAAGTTCACTAAATGTAACTTGCACCGAGGGGAAGCTGATATTCACAGCCGTTAGTAAACCACCACCTCTACCAAACCTATCGTTACGATAAACAATTTTCTGAGGGCAGGAGAAAGAATCAGAAGGGTTTAAAAAAGATTCTTGAAAAACAAAAACATCAGCAGCGCAGAACGGCCAAAACTTTAACCAGTGACGCTTCTGGCGAACGCCCCTTGAGTTCCATTGAATAAAAGAAAGAGAAATATTATGACTCATAAAGAAAGAGAAATAAAAGTCCTAGAAAACGCTTGTACCCAGAACCAGCAAGGGCAGTATAAGCCAGCCGGGAAGGGGATCACTAAGTAGCATCTGCCATTTCCACCTCAACATTTATCTTGGATTGGGGAACTCTACTAACCGGAATCTTGTTTTGGATCTCAGCAGTCCAGACTCATTTACCTTCGATTTCTTTAATAGTCGTTCAGTTTGTTCTTTTAGGGTGGAGGTATGGGGTTTATCATCAGTGGGAGCAGCAGACTTCGCAGTCAACCGACCGGTAGACTTGATTACTAATGTCGTCAAACGATCCATGTTTTGTTTGATCTATTTTGTTTGGTGCTGTACCAATTGTAGTATACTCTCATTATTTTGTTGAACCAGTTGCGTAACACTTTCAATACTCTTCTGAACAACCTGACTTAGAAGATCCTGAAGTTTCATAAACACCGAGTCTAGGCTACTCTGGAATTCATCTCTGGTAACTATGGTGTCCTTTTGTGTGTTCTGCGTAACAGCAGCCGCAGCGTAAGATTTTTTATCCAATGTACGGAATTGGCGACGAGCTTCAGTGATAGATACATGATTATCAGTTTTATATTTTAAAATTGACATTTCATGGAGTCGTCTCGAACATTGGGAATCAGTCGCCTCATGATTTTCGCTACAATTGCAACATCTCTTAACTTCACTTGTGCACATGTTTTCGGGATGATTCTCAGCGCATTTTTTGCATGTGACGTCACTTTTGCATTTGAGTGTCGAGTGGTCAAATTTCCAACATTTTGTACACTGACGCGGCCGATCATAAAAATGTTTTATTTTCTCAATCATGTAAAAGAATTTTGTTTCTGGGCGGGCGGGGGGGGGGGGGAGATTAGCGCCAAATATAGTAACTAGAACAGTCTCCGTAAGTTGGACACCTGATTGAGACTTTCTCGTAAATCGACGTAGTTCTTTAACCTTCAATTTGTTTTCGGTTTGAATTTCTGTCCCAAGATCAGCTAAATACGTAGTAGGGTCAATGTCATGTAACACAAATCTGGTAGTGATATTTTCTTGTTGTACATAAGGGGTGACAGGAACCTTTAATAAACTCTCCAATTTAATAATTTGTTTTGCGCATTCTAGGTCTTCGGTCTCAATAAGAAGCTTGTTAGTTCTGGTAAATTTTATGCTACGTATTTTGTTATTCAGGCTAATTTTATTATCAATTTCCGCCTTCAATTGCTTGGGCTTATTGCGGGGGAATTTACCCTCACCGGGTTCCAAAAACAAACACACACGTGTAACTCCATTTGTAAAAGCATATTCTAGTTGCAACGGGAGGGGAATATCTTCCCTCAGAAATATATTTGACTCAAGAGCCGACTGCTCATGGAACGTAAACTGGGAATTCATTCTTCCCAAAGACAAACAATTGGTTACCCCACTGCCAGCTGGCAGGAGAACCGAAGTACAACAAATATATAAGTAAAACAAAAAAGCAGAAGAAAACAAAAATAAACACTCACTTGTGTCCTTACAGAAACCAACAGAGGTGAAAAAGAGTGAGAAAACTTACACACTTCGTAGAAAAAACTAAGAAAAAGCAACCAGGTCAAGCCAGCACAGCTTACCGCAACACCCCCCCCCCAGCTGTTATCTTCAGGATTATAAACAATGCAATACCAAATAAAAACAAACCAAAACTGTTGCCATTCAGAAAATACAAATTCCAAATGGACAACTTTTTAATTCCGAATGAACGAGTCTTTGACTGTTTCATTAAAAAAACGCTTAAAATATTTCTAAAACATATTAAAGCCTTAAAAATCTTAAAATATTTGTAAAAACGCATTAAAGCCTTTAAATATTTTTATCAAACTTCATTGTTTGTTTACATACATTGTAAGGTATGATTGGCGTCGAGTTTAGTACGTAAATGCCGCCAGTTGATTTTAGTTTTGAAATTAGTGTAGAATGATAGTTGGGATAGAATGTTTCGTTGGGCAAGTAAAAGTCACCAGTTGAAATGAGTATTGAAAGTAGAGTAGTCTAGGGTGATAATGTCGAGTCAAGGTAAAATGTTCGGTTGAGAATGAGAAAGTTCCTAGCTGGATCCTGGATATTTTGGCGATGTTGTGGGTGAGATAGCTGGTTGGAGGTATCGAGTAGAGGTGAATTTGGGTTAGCATGGAGTGTCTGTAGTTATTGGATAGTTAGTTAGAAAATTTGAAAACAGGATCTACGATAGTCTTAAAAAAGAGTATTTTGGTAAAATGAAGTGAATCGTTTTTTCTTATTATGAGGACTTTAAATACGCAAGCGAAGTGATGACGTCACTTGCCGTTCGTGGATACAAGAAAAATATTTCCTATGTTAAACGCCCAATGGATTTTTCGTAAAAAATTATTAAAAATCGAGGGAAATTATTTCCCGATTTTAATCCCCATATTTAGGTTTAGATATGTATTAGTTATCATGTGCATGCGTTAGATTAAGTTGTTTTTGTTCTAAAATTGATAAAATTTGAATTTTAAATTTAAAAACTCTAGATAAAAAAAAACTTCCATATTCCATTGAAATTATAAACATTTCATTTCAAAGGATGATATTTACACAATAAATATCCAACTAATATACTAATTAAAAGGAAAATGATAAATATTCTATCATAATTTGAAGTGAAATTTGTTTTCAAATGTCTAAATAAAGTATCTGATATAAGATACTAATATGTTGCAGCGGAATAGATTTGATATCGGTCATCCTTGGCAGAAAAAAAAAATATATATATATCGCCAAATTATCTGACGAATATAATTTAATTCCTTTCAAAAATCATGGTTATTTTAAAAACTTATATTAAGAGAGTAATGAATAATATGAAACAATATTTCGCACAATACATATTACGAAAATATACATCTGGCATGTATATTTTCGTAGTACGTTTTTGATCGCCAAATACAAAAACGCCAAGGACAACAGAGTTTTGAAATTTAAAATTAAAATTTTGTCAATTTGACAGCAAAATAACTCAATCTAACACATGCACATGATAACTAATACATATATATACCCAAATAGGGGGATTAAAATCGGGAAATAATTTTCCTCGATTTTTAATAATTTTTTACAAAAAATCCAATGGGCGAATAACATAGGAAATCATTTTCTTGCATCCACGGACGGTTAGTGGCGTCACACTTCGCTTGCGTATAGAGCACTTAATTGAACACTGGGATGTGTTGTTGCTGTTGTGTTGTCGGGCCTATATTTTTTGTCAACCAGCAGTTTTTTTATTGCCATTCATATTTATTGATTGGGTAGAATTTTTTTAATTTCAGAACGAAAATTATAAAATATCGAAACACATTTGATTTTTCAATAAAAATTGAAAATACATTTCAATGATCACGTGGTAACCGTCATGATCTAAACATTGTTTTCAAGATTTATCGTTCACATTCCGTCATTTTTGACGGGGTTATATACTAGTTTTACTATATTTAGCTAATATGAATCACTAATAATATAATGAAAGTAATATATCCGTATTAATAAAATATGTTCCCGAAGTAATAGCGTTATCTAATATATATGTCTTCTTTTTTCTCGGAAAATCATCATTTATTTTTGGTAACGAGTTAATCTGTTATTTACTTTTAATTCTAAATCGTAGAAAATATTAATTATACATTTATTATTGTTTATAAACAAGTTATATAGATTTTATTTATGTTTAATTAAATTTCTAACGAATCATAAAATGTTAAATTTTTCCTCAGGGCTATAAAAATTTATTTTCAGTGATAATGCAAAATACCAATGTTTTAGCATATATTCAATATAAAATTCACTATTTTGTGTTTTATTGGTTTGGTTTGGTTTGGTTTGGTTTTATGAGTACATGAGATTTATTGCTTGCCTCTAGAGCCGCTTATATCTCGAATAATCCACACCACAAGGGTTTACAAGTTTTTTATTACAAGAACAGATACAAGAACAAGGACAATATATACATCCATGCCTTCTCCGGGATTCGAACCCGGGCCCAACTGTGTAGAAGTCGGGGACGCTAACCACTCCACCGTCTGGGCGGCTTGTGTTTTATTATCTATATAATATTTCTCTAACGTGGACCAATTTCAATTAATTTTTGTCGAAACGATACGATAGTGGTGAAATTAATAAAATACGCGAGGATAACAAGTAATATTTAACCATAGATATAGTAATAAGACATAGATTGAAAATTGGGGGGGGGGGGAATGATTCCTTTTTACTCGGAGAAAAGTCCACAATATGGTTGTCTTTTTCCGAATGAATACACACAGATAATTTAAAAAATAAAATTTATGGTTAATTTATGTACTAAAGGTGAATAAAAACTGCAGATACAATTTCAAATTCATTTTTCTTTTTCTTTCTTTCTTTCTTTCTTTCTTTTATATATTTATTTATTTAGTTAATATTTAAACTTAAACTCTTTTTAAATACTAAGACTAACGTTCATTACCTACGCTGCTGCTAAATATATTCAAAAGAATTCTGAAAATTCTATATTACTTATTAATACAAAATCTTAAAAAATATCAAACTTTAAAAAACGTATTCCATTAAAAACCAAACCAGTTTTTATTTCATGATAACAACAAAACAACTGATTATAAAAATTATATTTTCATAATTTAGTCAAACGTAATTTACTTTTAGGATAACTTATCCATTTCTTTTCATAAATTTATTAGAAGAATTAAAAGACGCAATATTTCGACATTTTGAAAATTCATCAACATTCTATTTTATTTTATTACAATTGCCGAGTTTCAATGGTTTCAATACCACTATATGGCTGATGCCAAAAAAATTTTTCAGCATCAAAATTTTTGCATGATAACAATGAGATGATAGATCTATATAAATTACTATATCTATGTATTTAACAATGATCAATATTTAAGCACGCGGATTCAGCTTAATGATCTAATACGGAAACATGATGACATTTGTATGATGACATTATTTTATAGAAAATATATTTTTTAAAAGCTATTTCTTCAGAATCTTTGCAAGCCTCATTTTATATCTAGCAATATTTTAAAGATATAAACAAAATATGAATTATTATCATAAATTGACTAAAAAACGCAATCATAAAAAAGTATAATCAAAATAGGATTTTTTTTTTTTTTAATAACAAAAAATTACGCCAAATTAAATAAAATGTCATTGCATTCTTGGCGATAAAAATTTAAAAGGCGCCATGGGGGTCCTTTACTAAAACTGTACTGCCTGTGGAAGTATGAAAACTGAGTCGTCAACGATGAATTTTATTTTGAAACTTTTCTTTGAATGATTCTGGTTTCACTATTGCACAATATTTATTTGGTTGTAATAATAATTTGGTTTCTGGTAAATTAAAATTTTAATTAGGTGGTTAAATTGGTATAATATTTATAAGTTTCAAATTTTAAAGGTAAATAACAAAAGAAATAAAGTGCGAAAACTTCGCACGGGTTTGCTAGTGTCTTATTATTTATGTATCTTCTAACATTGATGACACGTGTCATGTTGTTCTGTCTGTTGTGTTTACATAGATCTGGTTTAACTACCTTGAATTTTAATTTTAGATTACTTTGGAGAATTTGCACCCTTATTCCACGTACAACATTAGTGTACAAGCTAAAACATCAGCTGGAGAAAGTGAACCTGTATTTGCCTCAGCCACAACTGCAGAAGCTGGTAAGAATTTATAAAAGTGCCTATAACTAGAGGAAATAGTAGCTTCACCAATAAATCTGAAAAAGAATCGTCTTGGTTATTTCCCCCTTGTTTTTTAATTTATCGTGTTCATGCTACCTCAAAGGTTATTTTAGTTAAAATTGATATCTAATCGCTTATTTTTGTCACAGCTATTTGTAATACCCCTCATTCTCTCTCACATAAGAATGTGAAGAATTGGAACTGCGCTTTAGATTTCTAGGTACAGTAGAAGCTCGATTATCCGAAGTAATTGGGATCGAACCTACTTCGGATAATCGAAATTTTCGGATAATCGAGAATTCATCAATAATCATCTCAGGGGTTCGTACTCTCCGCCCTTTTTTCAGGACTCTCTCAAATATGACAAATTTCCGCCTTTATTCCTACCACTATTTTTTTACGATGATCTCTTACCAGATTAATCTGGAGACATTTCTATAAAAAGTACCATAAAAATTTATGCATAAAATTACTGGTGGCAAAATAGGAGAAAATTTCTTATTCTTAAGTGTGTCCTGAAAAAGGGGCGGAGAGTACGACCCCTGTTATCTAGTTTATTATGTAGTATCGTCATTGAACTCTTATTATGACTATTTTAACTGTTAAATAAATGAAAATAAATTTATTTCTGAAACAAAAACTCACAATGGTTTAAATGGAAGCTTGATCTGGTATAAATTGGCCATCCTTTGCCGTGCAGCTCTATCCCGAAGTTTTCTTAAAAGCATGAGTTCAGAGGAATCATAAGTGACGCAAAGTGACAAAAATTTTGAAATTCTGCTTCAATGAAAATTTCTCTGTTCTTGAGATGACAAAAGAGGTTAGGTTCTTTGCACTTGCTTACAATCAGAGGGTGCAATAACATTCGATTGTTCTGGAACTTGGCAGAATGACCTTCCAAATTTCGAAATGGGGTGTGTTTTTGTTTAGAACAAGGATGTTTGAAAGTGGGGAAGAGTACACTCATACCGAGAATTGAGCTTGCGAGAAGGAATTCTAAAAAAGAAAATTCCAAAATATTTATCTGCATACGTAGTTTGGAAAGGACGGCTTGCATACAAAAAGAATGTGGGGGGAAAAAAACTTTAAAAATGCATGTTTGTTAAGAGAAAACTTTGGATGATAGTAGAAAGTGAAAAAAAAAGTGAAGAAGAAACCGACTTCGGTTAACGGAGAGGAGTTTCGGTTAATCGAGGTTCGGATTATCGAGGTTCTACTGTACCTTCAGTTCAAAGGACATTAACTATCAAGTTATGAGATAAAGTTCCAACTGCTCAATAGAAGCTGAACAATAACAGCCGTTTAAAATGCTTGGTTCTCAAAGAATACCAAATCGATCCCTTTTAACAGCTTTAAAAATTAATGCAACAAATTTGTGACTGAGAGAATTCGACCTCCTAGTGACAATAATTAAATATCTGATACACCGGAAACCATCACATCACCACGTGTCTATATTTTTGGTTTAAAAAACATTATCCAAAAATAAACAAGAATAGAAAGAGGCCAGTAATATTGCCATAAAATTTAGCGAAATTATTTAGCTTGATCTATAGGAAAACTTATATAATAGTCACCAGCTATACATGAAACACAGAAAGTTGCAGATAATATATATTACGGATTTCTGAAAACTAATATTGGCAGCTTAGTAAAGACTGCTCCTCAGCAGAAGTTTAGGTAATAGTTTCTCTACCTTTCTCAACTGCTCTTACACCAGAAGACTTTCAGCTTCTGCCATATGGCTTCGGTGGAGCAGTCCTTCCCGTATCTTTTTTCTGTTGTATCTTCAATCATAACTTTGTTTGTTGGACAGTTTGTAAGCCGTCATATCCCTATTAGTTAATCTTTGTATCAGAGTTCTTCTTTGGCCTAAAACAGGAAACTTGAATTGAGAACTCCTTGCCGACACTCCTTTCTGTTCATACTATTTGTTAGATAATATGTAACGGCTGATATAGTATAGAAATATTTAATATAGATTATATTAGTAAGAGTTCTGTACTGTGACAACAGTTCCGATGTACATGTGCATAAATCTTTGAGATGTAGATAGGTCTATGCGTTTCTCAGAACACTAAAAGTCTTCATAGATCAGGAAGTTCCTAATAATCCCAGAAATAAGAATCCTTTATTCTCCGATCTAAAGTGCTTCTCATTAGCACTTATTTACAAATCACTCGACCGAGGCATTCTCACTGACATTCTGTCTTTGAAACTTGTTGTTTTTTAGCCTAAAGGACAGCACACAGCAAAGAAGTGCGGGAAATGTCATAAATTAACCCTTGTCGGAAAGTGACCCTTGAACTTTCGAACATGTTTACAATGAAAGACATAACTTTTTGTTGCTCGTTTAGGAATTTTACAAAAGAAAAAGTTTTCTATGCCAATTATCGAAGCAGGTTTGTCAGAGGAGGAAATATACCTTCAACGCATGCGGCAGCAAAAGCTTCTTTCAGACACTGGCAACGGTGCAGAGCTTCAAAACTCATAAATTATCCCTTGTCCGAAAGCGACCCTTGAAATTTTGCAAACATTTACAATGATGGACATTACTTTTTATTGCTCTTTTACAAAAGAGACCCAATTTCGATCGCAGTAGGAGGTTTGTCAGCCGAGAAAATCTCTCTCCTACTTTGCGTCAACTCGATTCCCACATCAAAGGGATTTCAAAAGAAACCGCCGATAATACTCTGAAGTTGCCAGAGTCTGAAGGCAGCCTAAAAAACCACATTACAAGAAATTTGAATAGATCCGCTTGCCGCCTTAGTCTCACGCCGATGTTTGTGTTAAGCTTACTATCTGTCGTCTTCTTCACAGAAGGAATCGAATGGAGACCAGTAATGGCCATATCACACGGGAGCATATATACTCAACACAACATTATACGCAACATGTTGACTATGCTGAACGAACGAGAGAAACCGGTTAGCTGACCGTAGGGTTCCCCCCGAATTGATAGCGTGATATATTCCCTTCTCTAAAGGTATTCCAGTAAAAAATCCTTTTTATTCCTCCTATTGGTCAATTTTTATCAGCATGCTCAACATACTCAACTTTTTCTAAACGGTTTCGTAAAAGTTGATCATCCGAAAACTTGCTGTCCTTGAACAAAATCAAGCTGAGTATGTTGGGTATAATGCTGTTTAGTAAAAGGCTGAACGAAAGTCTCTCGTGTGATATGGCCATTAGACGGCACTAACTTTTAATGAACTTGCAATCG
Source organism: Salticus scenicus (assembly GCA_963930645.1). Lineage (NCBI taxonomy): Eukaryota > Metazoa > Arthropoda > Arachnida > Araneae > Salticidae > Salticus > Salticus scenicus. The sequence goes on along the minus strand of OZ005661.1, from coordinate 108,371,720 downwards.
GATCACATCCTCGATCAATCGAAGTTCTTCCTAACCCATATGGTCCACTATAACCGTTTGGGTATCTTAATACCCGAATTTCATTGATTCCTTGCATAGAGGCTCAAGGGGCTGCGAATGTTATGCGATTCAGGTATCCTTCCAAGGGTTGCAGACCAATAAAAGAAAAGTAACAAGCAACTATAATGAATAGCTGAGCTTAATCGGGGATACAAATAAAGAAAAACTTATTATACAAGTACAATCGGCTCAGAAGATGGTCTCTCCCAGAGCAGAAAATCTTACACTTTGTGATTTACACCTTCTCAACTATTATATTAAAAGGAATAATGTTAATAGATGCTGATGTCTAAAATCTACCCGAAGAGTACAAAAACACTCTATGCCCCGTACTTATCTTGATAATCGCCTACTAGCTGTTTGTGAGTGTCAATTCCTTCTAAGCTGTCCATTTGTTTACGTGTTTTTCATTTCCAGATGACTTTTTTTTTTTTATTTTTTTTATGAAGAATGCTTTTTTGTAAAAAAGAAACTGAAGAAATATTTTTTAAGAGTGATAAAATTGATAAAATCATACTCTAAGGAAACATGTAAAATAAATTGGAAAGTAGTTTAAAATATTGGTAGTATAATACTAAAATTTGACTTTTTTTCATTTTGTTTCCACTTGAATAATAGCGACCTCAGCCTTACTACAAACGTATATGCCATAAAAAAAAATTAATATGGTAAAGCAATTATAAAAGTTCTTCTTATCATTTTATATAAAAGCGCCATCTACCAGTTAATACGAACAAATATTTAATCCTCACTTCGGTTATAACGTATTAACCGTATGCCAGCGATTCATTGCTGACATGAGGTTAATACAAAATGTATATTTTATCTCTATTTTATTGTTTATATTTATGTATAAATATTATGTAAGTGGTCTTATACTGTATTGTATTATTTTATATGCTTACCCCGCCATTTGCATACGGATAGTGCGCAAGTACCCTAACTTCTCAGAATAAAGATTTTACATATGAATTTTGGTGCAATTTTATAAACAAATGCTGAGATGTAGCCATATAGAAAATCATTAAAGTTGTATAATAGTAACACCACCTGTCAACCGATATAGTACACGTAGATTTAGTGAGCGCTCGTTTCTCTAGTGGCGATCTCTCATATGACACATGGGAAATTTCAAGATTAACAACGCCACCTTCGGCCGATATGCACCCAAATTGAACCCGTATAGTGTTTCATAAGGACTCTTTCACATATGAAGTTTTGAGCAATTATACTCAGTAGAAGCTGAGATGAAGTTTTGCAGATTATGGGAGAAATCGCAGCATAACAACGCCATTTATTGCATAATTTGCACCATAAGTTTTTATACGCAACAATATATACCAAAATGCAATGAATTCTGTGCATTAGTTCTTCAGCTAGACCTGCCACAAATTTCCTATTATGTACACACAGATAGATGGATTATTTTCTAAAAATGGTCAAATTGTTTTCAGAACATCTCAAAATTTGCAAACACGTTGAAAACTGGTAATCGAAAAGGTTTATGAATTCAATATTTTCATCTGTGAATAAAGAAGAAAATAATAAAGAAATACCCGTAAAGTGTGGTACAAATAGACAAGAGAAATTTATAGTACAATATTTTTTAGACTGCATTTCTATTGCATGAATCTAAATGCTAAGAAGGGCCGCGGTAGCCCAGTCGGTAGAGCGCCGGCCTCGTAATTGGAAGATTGCGGGTTCGGTACTCGAGCCGGCCAAAGACCGTCGTGTACACTAATGGTGACTGGTGCACGTAAAATCTGTCGTGGCCGGAAAGTCCTCTATGTTCCCATAAAAAATTATACCTCTGGGGGGTCACCGAAGCGGGAGAGCCACCCCTTCCGTGGAGGATCAAAATTGTGATGGCATGTCTCCGGACAACCTCTAGGGTGTGTCCCAGACCGTCGCCAATTGCCCATCTGCGCAGCGTTAGTGTGACGTAAAACCCAACCAACAACAACAACAACAACTAAATGCTAAGAAACCAATTATTATCAATTTTTATCAAGTACTGTCTCTATATCGTCAGAATTACTGTATCTATTTAAATTTCTTTTCGCCCTATACTAAAAAGTTTCTTATTAATTTTTTTTGCAATAATATTTTATCTTAAATTCATTCGTTTATTCTAGCACCAGACGAACCACCATTAAACGTAAGATTAATGTCGTCAACAAGCCAATCCCTCAGTTTCCGCTGGGATCCGGTACCATGTGAAAGCGCCAACGGAATTATAACGCACTACAATTACATGATGGTATTGCAAAAGGATATCTACCCACTTGAACTGAAATTAAAGAAGAGATCCATTGACGTACCATTTCCTGATTCTGCAGTTTATGCTGTAGAAGGTTAGTTAATTTTGTTTGCTTGCTTTTGACAAATTTATATGACCACATACTGTTTTAATCATAAAAATAAATTATTTTAATAACATTTCTCAGACTGATGGTCCTAATGACTAGAAATTTTGTTAATTCAAATAAATTTAGACATAGACTGAAATTAATAAAAAAGCACCACAGAACTGGCGCCTAAAAGTAATAAGTACAAAATTTTGAATAAACATCATAAAATGTAAGAACTCGCAACAATTGTTTCGGGTCAAAATAAAACGTGACCCTTCGTCAGGCGAACAAAGTAAGTACGAATGCTACAAACAAAGCGGCAACGCACAAAACCAATTGAAGTAGTGAAGAATAAAAACAAATAAAATCGAATGTAAATATAAATACTGGCGTGACCATAATTATTAGAGTGAAAGGAGAAAATAAATGAATTAATTAAATAAGGTAATAAAATCTAAAAAACATCAAAACTAAACAAAAAACGAAGTTATGGGAGTAATTTCTGAGCATCAGACAAGAACGGAGTGGAAGAAATATTATTAACAAGATTTTTCGAATTATTAAAAATGTAAAAAGCTGCATGACTATCCAAATGGAAAGAAGAGATAGGAGAAGTAATTCTGTTAGTTTTAGAAAAATCAAAACAATGACCATGAGCCCAACAGTGGAAAGCCATAGAAGATTTGGAAATCTCTTCATTACGAACATTACGAAGGTGCTCATTTATTCTATATTTCAAACACCTCCTAGTTTGACCTATATAATCTTAATTATAAGAAGGACAAGGGATTATATAAATACGAAATCAAGATAATTTAATATTGTTGACGGGTTTGTAAATGATTTTAAAACCAAACGGTGAAAGAATTTTAGAAATTTTAAAAGAAAGTGATAGATAAAACTACTGGGATGAGACTGTGATCGTTCAATTTGAAAGCAGAATGTTTAAGATTTTTGAATTTATATAGAGCTTTATCGATGATAGAGGGATTACAACATCAAGAAAAAGAAAGAAAGAAATTATTTAAAATCTGTTGAATATAGAAAAAAGGAGCACCGTCGGAGTGTTCATAATAAAGATATTTCTAAATCTTCTATTGCTTCCCATTGTTAGTCTGAGTGTTGTATCGAGAGGGGTGGGGGGAGGGGGGGGGGGGCTGATGGGCTGAAGCCTCTCCCGAAATTTTGTATAAAGTTTTAAAAGATAAAGATTAACAGTAATATGTATGATTTCTGCACACTATGAAGCATTTTCGAACTCAACTCAGTCCACCCCGAAATAAAATCCTGGATACGCCACTGGCTGGGTTCATGGTCATTGTTTTGATTTATTTAAAACAAACATGATTTCTTCTTACCATCTGGATATCCATGAAGTTCTTTACTTTTTTAAGAATTTGAAAAATCTTGTTAATGATATTTCTTCCACTCCGTTCTTATCTGATGCTTAGAAATTATTCACTTAATAACTTTGTTTTTCGTTTAGTTTTCATAGTTTTTAAGTTTTTAGATTTTATTTCACTTTTTCATTTTATTTATTTATTTTGTTCTTTCACTTTTATAATTCTTGCCACTCCAGCGTTTATATTTACATTTGCCCTTATTTGTTTTTGTTCTTCACTTAAATCTTTTTTGTGCGTTTTGTTCACAGCACTCATGCCTACTTTATTCGACTGACAAAGGATTGTGTTTTATTTCGACCCGAAACATTTGTACGAGTTCTTGTATTTTATGGTGTTTATTCAAGGTTTTGTACTTATAGATTGGAAGTATTTTGGTATAATTGAATTTTACTATTAAAACTTTCAAATGGTCAATTAAATATTAGACTTTTTTCCCCAAAATCTATTTCTTCAAGTATTTTAATTTCAAAATTATTTGCATATTTTTTAAGTTTAAAACTTCTTTAACTAACATATATTTTCCCTTGAATTTATCTAAATGCTTTACTAAAATAATTTTACGCAAGGTTTGAAACAGTTATCGAACTTTTTCAAGAAGTTCCAGTTCAACTGGTTTAGAAGAACTTTTAGAATTAAAAATCTAACATAAAAGTTCAGCAAGAACTTTTATTTAAAAAAATTATAAAAAGTTCCGCAAAAATATCAAAAGAATTTTTTTTTTTTTTTTTTTTAATGAAAGTTTTGTAAATATAAGTTCTTACCAAAATTTTATTATATAAGTTCTGATAATAGGAGTAACTTTAAAAATATAAGTTCTTATATAAAAGTTCACAAATATATGGCTCAGAATTTGACGTCCTATCATTCGGGAGAACTCTCTAGAGACGGTGTTGTACTATTCTAATGTATGTTCAAATTGTTCAATGGACACCCACTAAAAGCAGCAAACTATTATCATTTCTTTTAGGAGATTTTTATATGAAATTGACTTTGTCATCGTGTCTTCGTGCCACTCTAGTAAACAATTAAAGTAAATATAAGCCGTTCCATTTGTGACTCCGTGCCTCAGTTGGTCAGAGCGTCACATTAATAACGCGGTGGTCGCGAGTTCGGTCCCCGGAAGGTCCGGCGTGTTAATTTTTAAGGATAAATAGTAGAAAAGGTGTCAATTGATAAAAGAAAATTTTTTGACTACACAATACCTTAAGAATTTTCGAAGAGATTTTTAAGGAGTTTTTTCTTTTTTTCTTTTTTTTAGATATTAGAAAACACAAAATATTTTAGATATTAAAAAAGCTCAAAATTAAAAGTTTCAAGTACAAAATACATAAATAAATATTTTTAGAAGCTTTATATATATATTATATATTATTATATGAAGTTGAATTTGTCATCGCGTTTTCTGTCACGATAAAAAAAAACAAGACGCTTTCACTTTAAAAAAATAAAATAATAAAATAAAATAAATGTAAGCAATTCATTGTATTTCTTAATGGCTCAGTTGATTAGAGCGTCATGTTAATTTTTGCAAATAATTAATAGAAAAGATGTCAGTTGATAAAAGGAAATATTTCGTTGTGTACACAGTATCCTAATAATTTTTGAAGAGTTTTTTAAATAGCTTTTTATCTACACCCTTGTGCAAATTAATTGAAACAAACTCGAAAAATTTTTTAACTAAGAAAAAAATGCTACTTTATTTAAATTTATACAAAATCAAAAGTTTTTAGTACATAATATGATCCCCAAGACTCTTTATTAACATTTGGACACGATTTGGTATGGATTCTACCAGTTTTTTACAATCGTTTATAATATTTGTCCTTGCACCACTCATGAATTAGCGCTGTGATTAGCTTTTCCATAATTGTACAGTCCATATTTAATATGCGATTCTTGCATATAGCCCAGAAATTCTCCATTGGGTTGATATTAGGAGAGTTCATAGACCATTCCAGTGTCTCAATTTGGTTCTCAGACATGAATTTCTTCACCATTTTGGACGTATAACACGGGCCAAAATCCTGCTGAAAAATCCCCGTTCTAGTAGGGTATCGTTTTTACAATTTTGGAACAACTTTTTTTATGCAGAACAGTAATATATTTCTCAGAACGCATCATACCGTCAACAGGCTACAAAGAACTAACACCATTGTAACCGAAACAACTCCAAAACATCTTTTGAGGGTGATTATTAAAATGGTTGATGCGTCAATCCCGAATTCTTTCGCTGGGCAATCTCTTCACGTGTTGAGTTCGCTGGCCTTAGACAAAAAAATGGCTTTCGTCGCTAAATAGTACTTTCCTCGCATTTTCGAATGTCGAATTCTTATATTTAACGCCCACAAGTACGACTTTTTCTTCATTGGTTAGGTCAGAAGCTGTTTCTTCACAGACTGATAGGCTGGCCGACCGGCTGCAAGAGGTCGCCTCCAAACAGTAGATGAGCTAATATTTATTCCATGCTTTTTTAAGTCTCTATTAAGTGCAACATTAGTCTTTTGAGAGTATTTTTTACTTTGTACAAGTAGAAAAGAGTCATCTCTTGGCGTTGTTTTCTTTTATCGGTTAAATTTTACTCTCCGCTTTGGAGATATGGATCCTGTTTCTTTATTTTGTTTTATGATACGGCTCACAGTTGCCAACTATCTTCGAAATCTTTTTATAAGCCTTTGGAGTATGTTTGGAGAGAGTAACAATCTTTGCAAGCTTTCGCGGCATCACATCCATCTCTAACGACAGTGAACTCTCAACTGATATGATCATAGCTGGAGCTTTCATCTACAGAAGTTTCTGCGCATGCGCTCGACGAGCCCCTCTCTTTGGTGGAAATTATTGCTAGGGGAAGTATTTATTCATCCCACCCATGTTTTAACCTTTAACACATTTTAGTATGATTATAAAAGAATAACAGGAATGGATTTAAAATTCACGAAAAAAGTAGTTTGTTTCAATTAATTTGCACAAGGGTGTAGTTATTAAAAAGCACAAAATAAAAATTTAAATAAAAATAAATAAATAAATAAAATTTTTAGAAGCTTTTTATTGAAATTAAAGAAAAATTCTTCAAAATGGTATATGTTATTGAAGTTTACTGTAGCATGTTCCCTATTTAAGATGATATAAATTGCACAACTGGTTTGTGTACAGGGATACCAAAATACTACTAATGTATTTTATGACAGACATTTTTATAAATCCTATTTAAACAGCTTTGTACTACACAAGAAATTAGCTTTTACTGTTCATATGCTAAAACAAATGCATTCCATAAAGTATGGAACGTTGAAAATTTAGATTTAGAAGGCTACACTAAAATATTCAAATACATTATAAGAACTACAATTGGAAATTTTGGTATTGCTTTTTGTATCAAACATTTTGTATTAAAGTGTTTTTAACACTTTCCAGCAATGTTTAAGAGTGATTAGTAATTCAATCAGTCTCTCTGTCTGTCTTTCTATCTTTCAATTGTGTGATCACGTATGCAAAGTACAATTGAAAAGTGTTAATAATCTTTGCGAACTGTCTGCTTCTTCATTATTGTTTTTTCTTCCCTTCAAAAATTTATCGCGAAGCATTAAAAAAAAAAAAAACTAATAGTCCTCCGTTCTAAACTAAATTCTGCTTTTGCCAGAATTTCATCAAAATCTTTTTTTTTTTTTTTTTTTTTTTAAGCAAAAGAAAAGAAAATTAATAATAATCAGTATCGAAAATGTGAAGAAACCCTTTCTTAGACAAAAATACATAATTTGTTTTAATTTTTAATTGTTGCCAAAAAAGTTTACGAGTTGATTTTAAATTGTTTTGAAATGAAAAGATATGGGCTCTTCCCACCGTCGTCTGCTCAATCACGAGATAGAGGAAAACGAATAATCGAATTCTGAGAATCGAATTCAATTAAATATTGTTCTTAAGAACAAAAATTTTAATATTTAATATAAAATAAAATAAAAGTAATATTGTGCATTTGTAAACAGTAGAATAATTGTATTTGTAAATTTAATAATTTTTAAAAAACATTTAATGTATTTATTTATTTTTACCTATAAGAATTGATTTTTGTATATTGTAGTGTAACTGTAACATTAATGATCTAGCAATAAATAATAGCTTCTTGTGGAATGTTTATGGATTATAATTTAAAATTTTAAAATGTTTTCATTTAATTTAATTGTATAAAGGTGTTACAACAAGTTAATTAACTTAGTTACTGGTCTAAATGGATTTACGCAGTACGATATTGCACTGTCACTGATTTAAGTACCAAAAATCAGAGTATTAAACATGTTCTTCATGAACAATAATAACAAACATAAACTAAATGATGATTGTAAATGTATATGGCAAACAAAAGATGATGAATAATGATATAAAATGGATTAAAAATGGTGATTTATAAAAAATAATACAGATTAAATACGATTGATCAAAAATAAGAATACAAAATATGTTATTTCAGCAATCGCTATAGATAAACAAGACTTTGTCTGCTATTTGTTTTTCCTCTATCATGTGACCTCTGACGTCAGGTGGGAAGAGCCCATTCACGCGTAAATATTAAATTTGATATAAAACTTTGTGAAAAATTAAACTTGCAGGGTAAAATTGACGTCATTATAGCTCTAAAGTTTCTTTCTTTTCTTTCTTTCTTTCTTTCTTTTTTTTTTTTTTTTTTTTTTTGTTTCTTTATATATTTGCAGTTTTTTTGTGATATAACCGAAAGTTTGTACATTCCTTAATGTAACGCTCTTTAATCAACATATAGAGCACAATTTGCACGCAAAAATGTTTCTTCGTATAAAAATTATATTTTGAAATCCTTGAAATCGAATTCCCTGAAAATTTTTAATTAATTTTTTAAAAATCTGAAATTTTGTTATGTTACTTTGCAATTTATTCCATATGTTTAAGAAATTTTCGAGGTTATTTTTATTTATTTATTTATCTATTCGAACACGCTTTGCGTAATGCAATTTTTCATTACAGATTTGCAGGTGGAAATAAAGAATCTTCAACCATATACCAATTATGGATTTATGGTTAGTGGAGTAAACAGAGCTGGAAATGGAGTTTTCTCGGATGTTTTGTTTGTTAGAACGAATGAAGATGGTAATGAGATTATTTAATTGCTGTAATTACATATATTTACTTCAGATTAAAAAAAAAAAAAAAAAAAAGAGGTATGTCTATGAATATTTTCTTTTTATTCGTGCCTTTATTTTGCAGTTCCAAGTCATCCTCAACATATTGCAGTGGTTTTAGCTTCACCTACAGAGATGGGGATATCGTGGTCAGAACCAAAAATTCCAAATGGCAAAATCAAGCAATACCAAATTCAAATGTTAGATCATCAGACATCTATACTTGCAGCAGACGTAATTTATAATGTAACGGATGAGTACGATGACAAATTATCGACTGTAATTCAAGAGTTATCACCTGCTACTGATTATTTTATCAAAGTAAGTTATCTATATATCTGTACAACGCAATGTTAGTATGCGTACCCGATCGATGCTCAAAACTGATTTACGTACATTTTTTTTTTTTTTTTTTTTTTTTTTCTCAAATGATCTGCGTATTCCGGGGGAGGTTTAAAGCTATTGAAAACTTTGATCTGACAAATAGAACGAAAATTAGAAGCTTTATAATATAGAGTTTTGTGGCACCTTCTACATTGTTAAAAATAAAATGGTACATTTTATCAAAAACAGGGTTCCAGTTTAGCTGTAACCAATATTTTGGTTCTAAGTTTCACCATTTAAAAATGATACTTACTATTAAAATGGTGAAAATTAGCACCGGTTGCGGCTAAACTGGAACTTCTGATGAAACGCACCATTTAATTTTTAACAGTGTACATTTGAGTAATGTAATTACTATTGACATGAATACTACTATTCATGCCTTTGAACAGTGAATATTGATATATAGTTTTTATACCAAAAGATGGGAAATAATCCAAGGAATTCGAGTTAACTATTTAAATTATCCCAATTAGTTGAAAAGATATTAACTAAAATCATCATAACAGATTTGGAATTCTTAAATATTTAATATAATACAGGCTGTAGTGAATTAAAAGAAAAAAAACAAAATCTTTATACGTTCATTCATTTGTTTATTTATCCCTTGGCATAAAAAGAAATATATGCATTTACTCGTGCATAATAAAACTTTATGAAAAAAATTAAAATTGCACGGTCTAAAAAATTCTCTTATATATAGACAAAATGTTTGTATGTCTGTTTACTATGTAGACTAAACGAGAATGAAATATTATGCGGTTTTCATAGTTAGAAACAATTTCCAACTGTACGTACCCGTTGATTTGTTTAACCTTCAGTGAATTTACCGCCATGACAACATCTTAAAAACATTTTTAATTTTAATTAGGAATGACGAAAACTCCGAAAAAATATTTTATACCTTTTTTATTTATTTTGATAGGTTGGTTGGATTTAAAGTTAAACTAGTACTGCTCTATGGGTAATTGGCGACGGTCTGAGACGCCCCTCTAAGGATGGTCCGAAAACAGCCATCGCAATTTTGGTCCTCTATGCAAGGGATGGCTCCCCCACTTAGGTGACCCGCAGATGTATAATTTGGGTGGAAACATGGAGGACACTGCAGCCACGACAGATTTTGCGTCCACCAGCCACCATACGGCGGTCTTTGGCCGGTTCGAGTATCGAACCTGCAATCTTCCAATTACGAGCGCGGTGTTCTACTGACCGGGCTACCACGGCCCTTATTTATTTTGAAGAAAAATCATATGTTGCTTATCTGAATTTCTCATGTACTGATTGCCTTTGTAGTATTTTGTCTGAAAAGAAAGTCTACAAAAATATATTTTGTTTTAGCTGTGCGGTAAAAAGTCTCATAAAAGCCTCTTCATAGATGTTGATTCAATGGGAACGGGGACGGCGACAGTCGAGCAGTGACAGACAATCACGTGACCATAGAGAGAAACCAAACTTTCATTCTTTTCTTCTTTTTTATTATTATTATGTTTTTTGCTCTCTCGGAACATATTCATAAAAAACAGAAGTACTTTATTCTTAGTGAAAAACATTCGAACATTAATACTGAAATCTAGCAGTAAATTATTCATTAATTGTTATATTACTCAAATAAGAAGTCGTATTCTCTATTATCTTTATAGTTCACTCAAGGCATAAAAAAAATGCCTTTACATGTATTCGAAATGGTTTTAAACCTGTGCTAAAATATTTGAAAGATTCTGTTTTTGTTCATAAAATTCTGAAAGAAAATGTTTTTGGTCCGTACTAGAGCCATGAGCTATCCATGATTTATATATATATATATAAAAACTATATATATTTAATATGTATTTGATATTCTTATTCTTATTCTTATTCATTTATTCTTAAAATGATTTATTTTTGTTCTTGAATGTTTGTTCTGTAATTCGAAGGCCTATAGTTATGTGTATTTAAACTTATATATTCTAAAATGCCAAAAATATCTAAGCAAGTTTTATTATTTGAAAATTTATGTAAGGAAATCGATAGTTTTAGAGATAGAGTAAAGGGGTGTAGTAAAGATGAACAATCTAAGGTTAAATTATTAAAAACCAAAGTTCAATCGTATGATCATGAAATCGCGGTAATATTTAAAAATTTATCCGCTAAAGAGAATGAGGATTATATGGATATGTATTTGAGATATAAGGGAGTGGTTTTTGATTTACTGGTGGAGTTAGAGGACAAAACAGAAGTAAACGCGTGCGATTCAGATACTCACGCGGAAAATAAAGATGAGAAAAATGGTAAATCGTCTCTTATTAAATTACCCAAATTTGATCTTCCGCGATTTTTTGGTGAAACCGAAAATTGGATTTCTTTTAAGGAAATTTTTAATTCGACAATTCTACAGAATAATCAATTATCCAAAATTGAAAAACTGAAATATTTACATTCTTCAGTGCGCGGAAACGCAGCTAAATTAATTCGAGGATTCGCTCTAAAAGAGGAAAATTTGGATCAATGTTGGGAAATATTAAATGAAAGATATGAAAATAAAAGACAATTAGCATTGAGTCAAATTAACAAAATATTTTCTATGAAAATTGTAAAAGCAAACAATGCTAAAACTTTACTGGAGTTATTAGATACTTGCAATGAAGCCGTCAGAAATTTAAAAACTTTGGGTTTAGATTCTAATGCGTTAAGCGACTTAATTATAATAAAATTCATGATGGGGAAATTGGATGAATCGTTAAAACAGAGATGGGAATTAATGTTGGATAATGATAAATTGCCTGATCTTGATCTTTTTAGAAAAAGATCGAGAGCGCGAAGCGCGCGGTGTTGAAGAAATAAAATGTAAACAAGACGTAAAATTCACTAATTCGAAGAAATCAAACAACGTATTGAGTACAATTGTAAAAAAGGAAAATACGTGCATCCTTTGTAATGAGCGTCATGCGCTATTTAAATGACCGACATTTAATTCAAAACCGGTTAAAGAAAGATGGAAATTTGTTGAATTAAATAAGTTATATCAAAATTGCTTACGCCAAAATCATAGGCTGGAGAATTGTAGGATAAACATTAATTGTAAAAATTGTGCAGAAAAACATCATACGTTACTGCATGTTTATGGTAGAAATTCAAATTCTGAAAGGGCGAATCATGTATCGCCAGACATCTCAGTTTCAAATAGTGCTCAGTTTTATTCTAGTAATGTTTTATTATCAACGGCTCTAATTAAGGTTAAATCAAATAAAGGAAAAATTATGCATTGTAAAGCTTTGATAGATAATGCTAGTCAAAATTCATTAATTACTAAGGAATGTGCTAAGCGACTAAATTTGTCCTTACGGAGCACGTCGCATAGTATAATAGGGATTAATTGAGTTTTACCAGAGACTGCTCTCAACGAAACAGAATTTAAATTCACTCCGCATTTTTCGTCGGAGTCATTTTCAGTCAGCGCTTTTATAGTTGATAGGGTTACCTCACCTCTCCCTAATTTCCAACTACCGCAACACGATTGGCCACATATACAGGGATTACAACTAGCTGATCCCAATTATTATGTGAGTGGTCCAATAGATATTCTTCTTGGGGCAGAAATAGTCGCATCAATCTGCAATGGCAGTCCCATTCAAGGGCCAGCTGGAACTCCTACAGCATTTCCCACAAAGCTGGGTTACCTCCTATCAGATCGTGTTGATAGCTTTCACTGTACAAATATCAGTTTAACATGTCATATGACTGTTGATGATGATATCAACAACACTTTAAAACAATTTTTTGATACAGAATCAATTCCAAATGTAGATACAAAAAAAATAGAAAATGATCCTGTGGAAAATAGTTATTTGACAACAACTAAAAGAAATAGTCAGGGAAGATATGTAGTTCATCTACCCTTTAAGCAAGATAAGGCACTAGGTGACAGTAAGTCAGGTGCTATTTCAAGATTTCTTTCCATTGAAAATAAACTTAAAAGGAACCCACAATTAAAGAGGGAGTATTCGAATTTCATGAACGGATATATATCTTTGGGTCATATGACAAAATTAAATCCAGATAAAATTAATGAAACGCCACATTATTATTTATCGCATCATGCGGTGCTAAATGAAAACTCTGAAACAACAAAATTACGTGTAGTATTTGACGCCTCGTTTAAAACAATAAATAACATATCTTTAAATGACATTTTATATATTGGTCCTAAACTACAGTCAAATATTTTTGACAATTTAGTAAAATTTCGAGCCAACCCTGTAGCGTTCAGTGCAGACATAGCTAAAATGTATCGGCAAATCTTAATTGAAAGGAAACATAGAATCTACCAAAGAATTGTTTGGAGAGAATCTCCCAATGACCAATTACCTTTTTACGAATTGAATACTGTCACCTACGGAACAGCTTGTGCACCCTATTTAGCGTTACGCACGCTTAAGCAATTATGTGAGGATGAAAATCAGAACTTCCCATTAGCAACAGAAATTGCCAAAGACAATTATTACATTGACGACTTATTGTCAGGGGCACAATCCCTTCAATTAGCAAAAGATAGAATAATGGAGCTGCAGGCTCCAATGCATGCTGGAGGGTTTAAACTTAGGAAATGGGCTTGTAGCCATCCAGAAGCGTTCTCTGATATTCCAGAGGAAGAGAAGGCTAATTCGGTCATTCATTTTTTTGAGGATAAAGAAAAAATAAATCAAAGAGTACTAGGAATGTTCTGGGATTTAAGTGAAGATACTCTTCAAGTTAGAACCTTAGCTGATCAACAAATTAATACAAAAAGACAGTTGCTCTCCATAATTGCGCAAATTTATGATCCCCTCGGAATTATTTCGCCATCTACTATCATCTTAATACTCATTCTACAAAAAATGTGGAAGTTGCAATCAACGTGGGATGAGCCTATACCTCCAGATATTTTGCAAGAATGGAAAACTTTTTATAATGAAATTAATGAGTTTAAATCTATGTCCATTCCACGCTATGTAGGTTCAAATACTAAAGACTGTACAGTTGAACTGCATGGGTTTTGTGATGCCTCTCCGAGGGCGTATGCGGCAGTCGCATATTTAAAGGTCATAACAAACACTATCCAGATATTTTTACTTGCTTCTAAAACTAGAGTCGCACCCTTAAAGGAAATTACGTTGCCCAAACTAGAATTGTGTGGGGCTGTACTCGTATATCTGAGTTAATTTGCAACATTCAAAAATCCCTTAAATTTACTCATTCGACATACTGGTACACTGACTCTTCTATTGTATTAAACTGGATAAATAACCCTTCAAACAAAGGAAATAGTTTCGTGGCCCATAGAGCCACCAAAATCAGAGCTCTTACTCACTTAGAATCCTGGAGACATATCCCAGGAAAAGAAAACCCGGCCGATTGTGCCACACGCGGATTGTCCCCAGCTAAGTTGAAATCTAGAACTGAGTGGTGGGAAGGGCCAAAATGGCTCCATAGTTTTGAGCTACCACCAATGTGCACATTACATTCAGTTTCCGTTCAGAAACAAACTCATCACCATCCGACAGATTCAAGTTCTAAGCCTACACTTTCTAATAACACTTTCATATCACATATCACAAAATACTCTAACTATCTAAAACTTTTAAGAATTCTAGCTTATGTTCTGAGATTTATCAATAAAATTAAAACCAAATCCATGGAAAGTGGTCCTTTAAAGGCCCTATAGAGCTAAATCAAGCGGAAATGTGTCTTGTAAAAATTATTCAAAATGCCGAATTTAGTGATGAAATTGCCGTACTAAGAAAGGGAAAACTTTTAAAACCTTCACACCATCTGTTAGGTCTTGATCCTTTTCTGGATGAAGCGGGCATTCTTCGTGTTGGAGGACGCCTGCGGCACCACTCGTCCCTGCGATTTCAAGAAAAACACCCCATTTTACTGCCGAAAGCAAATCACGTCACTTCCTTGATAATAACATATTATCATCACTTAAGCTCCCATGCTGGTCCCAACTTAGTACTGTCACTCATCAGAAACAAATTCTGGATTCCCCACGGCCGCTCCACGGTTAAGGCAGTTTTAAGGAAATGTATACTCTGTTTTCGTCTATCAGCCAGTGGCGCACCCACGGAGGGGGCTTAGGGGGCTGAAGCCCCCTCCAGAACTAGCTGACATGGTAAAAAACGTGCATGAAAAAATATTATTCAAACACAGATATTGTAAGCAAAAATAAAGTTTATAAATTAAACCTCAAATTTTTAGGAATTTTTGAAATTCTTACATTCAAACACAAAAACAGTGAACTAGTTCTTTGTTTTTTAGTTGAAAGATACCCTAGACATTCCATTGCAATTTTTAGGAATCGGCTTCTAAGGCCCTAAAGCATATACTGTTATTGTGAAATCGAGGGAGTACCGAAAAAGTCAGGCAGGAGAAGCAATCTGATGTGGAAGTAAGCAGGGATGTATTTGTCAGAAAAATGGGATACCAGGCTCATAAAATTTTATATTTTAATTCATCAGTATTTATAGCATCTTTGTGAAAGTTTGTTTTGTCCTTGGGCAAAATTAACACATTCGCATTGGTAAATGGAAATTCTCGTTTGATATAAAATAAAAGATCAGCCCTGCTCTTAGTCGTTCCTATGAAACAATATTTTAAATTAAAAATGAAATTTGCATATTCGTTAAGCCTTTCATATGTCATTAGCACATATACATGCTAGTAAAATTTCACATCAATTGAATTTAAAATTTAATTGGTTTAATCTCAAATACGCAAAATTATTTCTCTAAAAATATAATGATTTAGAGGAATGCCAAAAGGCATAGTTTACTGTTCAAAATAGGAAAATATCCCGATAGCAATATGTTAAGATATTTTACAGATACTTCTGAGGATGGGGTCACTTACACTGATGGAAAAAAAAATCCCAACACCAGGAAGGAGCTGTGCTAGATAAACTAAATTTAGTAGGCGTGTTTATACATCTGAAAGATGACGTCGATTCAAATTTCGAGCTACGCGCATAAGTGTGGCGCTAGTAGCGACACTATGAACATGCAAATGAGGTTTGCTTTAAATAAGCGCTGTAAGGTTCGTGATCGTTATTTACAGTTGAGATTTGACGTAGTGGGTTAATGTTAGTCAAGGATGCCTCTAAGAAGATGAAGAAGCCATTATCAACAGCTCACTGAGTTTGAACGAGGTCGTGTAGTAGGGCTACTAGAAGGTGGGTTTTCTTTCCGCGATATTGCAGAAAGACTTCGCAGGAATGTATCCACTGTGCATGAGTGTTGGCAGCAGTGGTCAAGGGAAGGTACTGCCTCAAGAAGACCGGGTTCCGGGCGGCCACGTGGCACTACTGAGAGGGAAGACCGCCGTGTTCGGCGTATGGCTGTGGCTAATCGTACTGCGTCTGCAGCTGAAATTCGAGCTGCAGTTGGCACCACAGTGACACAACGAACTGTTACAAATCGGTTACTTCAAGGACAGCTCCGAGCCAGACGCCCTGTAGCGTGCATTCCACTGACTCCAAACCACTGCCGTTTGCGACGTGAGTGGTGTCAAGCTAGAGCTCATTGGAGGACGGAGTGGAGATCTGTTGTGTTTTCTGATGAAAGCCGGTTCTGCCTTGGTCGCAGTGATAGCCGTATGTTGGTTAGAAGGAGGCCAGGTGAACGCCTGCTAGCGACCTGTCTGCGGCCTAGACACACAGGGCCTACTCCTGGAGTTATGGTTTGGGGAGCAATTTCGTATGACAGCAGGAGCACTCTTGTGGTTATCCCACGCACCCTGACTGCAAATTTGTACGTCAGTCTAGTGATACAACCTGTTGTGCTGCCATTCATGAACAGCATTCAAGGGGGTGTTTTCCAACAGGATAACGCTCGCCCTCATACCGCTGTTGTAACCCAACATGCTCTACAGAGTGTCGACATGTTGCCTTGGCCTGCTAGATCACCAGATCTTTCTCCAATCGAGCACGTATGGGACATCATTGGACGACAACTCCAGCGTCATCCACAACCAGCATTAACCGTCCCTGCATTGACCGCTCAAGTGCAACAGGCATAGAACTCCATCCCACAAACTGATATCCGACACCTGTACGACACAATGCATGCACGTTTGCATGCTTGCATTCAAAATTCTGGCGGTTACACCGGTTACTAATGTACCAACATTTCACATTTGAAATGGCTCTTCTCGCCAATAGCTCTACCTGTGATCTTGAAACTTTAATCAATTAAATATGTTACCTAGACAAATGTATTGCTGAAATTTCATTACTGTACAATAATTTTTTCTTGATGTTGGGATTTTTTTTTCCATCAGTGTATTTATTTTTATCACGGTTAGTAGAACACACAGTAGGGACCATGCACAGTTTTCATTTTTGCCTCTCATGTCACTGAGATCTAAGCTTCTTTTTTGGATAATGCAATTTTTTCCTGTTATAAAAATTCAAATTTCACAATATATATAAATATTATACTGGAATACAATATCCTGTAATGAACTCAGAAAGGTAACGCTTGAAATATTTGCTAACTGAACAAATTAAAATTCTAAGTAATATATATTAGAATAGAATTAATGATTTAGGATATTAAGAGGTTCTGCCCCCTGCTTGCTGTGTTGACTAACACCCACGAAGACTACACGTCCGACTTGTTTCTGTTAACCGAACCTAAAAGCATCGCCCCAATACTTCAGATAATTAAATGAAAATAGCAATGTAAAAATTTACACTGAAATTCTGTTATAATTCCTACATATTACAACTGTAGCTTTTATTTGGCTATAATTATTATAATTTCTTAATTACTTACGTGTTACTGCATATGCATGTAAAGCAGCGCAGAAGAGTATTAAATTTGATCAAATTTTATTTTAAATGGAAATATGGGGGAAGGCATTTCATTTCGGATGAATTTTGTGTTCACTAGCTTGTCATATTGTACACGATATTTTTTTTTATTTATTTATTTATTTTTTTTTTTATCATAGATGAACAGACAACTTTATGTTTATAAGCTCAATGTCAATTCCAACTGACCGAACTACTGTAACTTAGCTTGTTATATACCGATATAAATTTCTCGATTGCGCTATTCAACTTAAATTCAATTTCATTCATGCGTTTACTTATTTCAAAAGAAATATTTAAAGCAGATTCTTTACTAAATGTATGTGTGCGTATATGCCCATACTCCTATTTACTGTACTACATGACCCGATTATTCTTCAGCCCCCTCCAGACAGAAATTCTGGGTCAGAAATTCTGGGACAGAAATTCTGGGACAGAAATTCTGGGCGCCACTGCTATCAGCTAAGCCAGTAATGCAAAAGATGGGGGATCTACCCTCAGAAAGAGTCACACCCATTCGTCCCTTTTCGAAAGTTGGTGTCGATTTCGCGGGACCAGTAATGACAAAATGTCAACATAAACGAAAAGCGACAACCTTTAAATCATATACTGCCCTGTTCATCTGCATGGCGACAAAAGCAGTACATCTTGAATGTGTTTCAAATCTTTCTACAGAAGCATTTCTCGCAGCCTTGAAACGCTTCATAGGTAGGCGGGGATACCCCTCTGGCATATTTTCGGACAATGGCAGAAATTTTGTCGGAGCCCATTCTTACCTCCAACACTTATTTTCTTTATTCAAAGAAGAAAAATTACAAAATTTTGCTTCCCAACACCAAATAACCTGGCACTTTATTCCCCCGTATGCTCCAAATTTTGGGGGGCTTTGGGAAGCGTCGATAAAATTAGCCAAACATCATTTGGTAAAAATCACACAAGGAACAATTTTAACTTTTGAGGAACTTTCCACGCTTCTATGTCAAATAGAGGCTGTTATAAATTCGCGGCCTCTAACACCATTGTCCAATGCTCCTAATGATTGCGCAGCTTTAACACCAGGACATTTCTTGATTGGATCTGCATTATTAGAATTGCCAGAACCATCGTTAACAAACAATTCTCTTAGTCTTTCTTCTAGGTATAAGCTCTTATTGCAGATGAAGGAGATGTTCTGGAAGAAGTGGACATCCCAGTACCTGCCAACCTTGCTTCCGCGAGCCAAAAGAACCAACCACAGTCACAACTTTTCTCCAGGGCAGCTAGTCATTTTGAAAAATAAAGCCTCACCTCCACTACATTGGGATCTCGCACGCGTCATCAAGTTGATTCCCGGAGCTGACGGTATCACCAGAGTCATCGAGCTTCAGACATCTTCTGCTGGAACTCTTATTCGACCGGTTTCTCAAGTGATCCCTCTTCCGAGTATTTCGACTCCAGCTTCGGTGCCTCCCCCCCCCCCAGTATGTTGATTCAATGGGAGCGGGGACGGCGACAGTCGAGCAGTGACAGACAATCACGTGACCATAGAGAGAAACCAAACTTTCATTCTTTTCTTCTTTTTTATTATTATTATGTTTTTTGCTCTCTCGGAACATATTCATAAAAAACAGAAGTACTTTATTCTTAGTGAAAAACATTCGAACATTAATACTGAAATCTAGCAGTAAATTATTCATTAATTGTTATATTATTCAAATAAGAAGTCGTATCTCTGATTAAAGTCAAATATAGTAAGCAATCGGATTCCATCCTTTTTTATTTGTGTGGCCTAAAATGTATTTCAAGCGACCACAGGAAATGCAGGAGAGAGGTGAGATAGCTTTTCCTTAATATTATGCATGCTAAAATTAGTTTCGTTTTCAATAAAGAATGGCATTTATGCAACTTAAAATTCATTATTCATTAATTTAATTCTAATTTATTTAACAATAGATATTTTCCCCCCCAAAATAAAAATCATTATAAAGATCGCTTTAATTCAGGCCTGTGTATGATCTAAACTTTGCATATACACTATATGTTGTACTGAAAAAAACTTCACTACGCTGAAAAACATTACATTCGACGATTTCTCTTTATATCTCATAGTGAATCAAAACAACTTTGTGTCGCTCTGTAAATTAAACAATTACGCTAATCATGCTTTATTTTATAGAAAAAATCAATTTTTTGTACCACAAAAATATATATCAACTAGCAGGCTTCGCCCGCTTCGCTGGACCCTATTTTTAAATGAATCACTATAATTACTGAATTCTCAAAATTGCATTAATTTTTATCACGGGAAAAAAAAAAAAGCGAAACAAAATCTGATTAGGAAAAATGTCGATTTGTAAGTATCGAAAACCTCTATGTACCAATTTTGAATGATCTAACTCTTTTTTTTTTTTTTTTTTTTTTTTTGCCCGTCCGCCCCCCCCTCCCGTCCCTCCTAATAACGTTACACTTTCGAAAATATCCCCATTCGACTTGCGGGCCTCTAAAACCAATTCTGTATCAATTTTGAACGGCCTAACTGCATTTCTATTTGTTTTTGCCCATAGTCCCCCCTTACCGTCCCTCCTAATAATTTTACAAATTCAAAAATATCCGCATTAGATTTTAAGTATCGAAAACCATTTGTGTACCAATTTTGAACGATCTATCTCTATTTTTATTTTTTTGCCCCCCCCCATCTCCTCCCTCCTAATAACTTTACACTTTCGAAAATATCCCCATTCGACTTGCAGGCTATTGAAACCTATCTGTACCAATTTTGAAAGGCCTAACTGTGTTTCTAATTTTTTTTGCCCCTGCTGCCCCACCTGGGGGCTGAATTTTTAAAATTCCAGAAATTGGTTTTTAGATATTTGTATTAGCTACATTTTATAGCAAAAATTTCACGTATATCTGTTTTTTTTTTTTTTTTTTTTTTTTTTTTGAGATATATAGGATTATGCGAAATCGCGTTTTACGCATGTGAAATCCCGTTTTGCACCCCCCCCCGCCTCCCCTTGGGGACCGAATTTCGAAAATTCCAGAAATTGGTTTTTAGACATTTATATTAGCTATATTTTAAAGCAAAAATTTTACGGATATCCGTTTTTTTGTTTGAGATATGAAGGATTTTTTGAATTCACGCTTTGACCCCCCCTCCCCCCCCCCTTGGGGGGCGAATTTTTTCAATTTTTTTTTTCCTAAACCATCCCTGACCTATAAGGAAAAAAACAAAAAAAGAATGATCGAAATCGGTCAAGCCGTTTACGATTTTATAAAGGACATACAGACAAACATTCATTTATATATATAGAGATTTCATTATGTTGTATGAGGTATAAAAAAAACATTAAATTATGCTTTAAAAATATACTTCTGATAGACTATAATGCATCTTAAAAGTTTTGTGAATCTCTGTACTCAAACCAGTTGCGTTATTTATATAACTTGCACTAGAAAGCATACCGTAACGAACTCGTATACCATAAATTAATTTCAATGTGTTCTTTTATAAATATTAACGAATATTAGAGTGCGGACAGACAGACAAACAAAAAGACTGACAGATAGACTAATTGAAGTCATGTTCCCTTTTCAGGAGTGTTAATAAAAAGTGTTAAAACTCTTAACATAAACGAAAAGACAATTAAACAATTTCCAATTCTAGCCCTTAATGTATTAAAATATTTCTGTGTGGCCCTGTAAACCTTAAGGCTAACCATAACATATAGAAAATACTTTTTTTTCGTACATTTGAAAATAAATAACTATTTCATTATGATTTCTGTAATATAAAGGTATTCAAGTATGATTATAAGAATGTCCCGCATAGAGCGCAATACTTTCTTTAGGGTGTCCCTCTACATAAGTGTGACTGGGTATTTATACCAATATACTCAAAAATGAGTACATGGGTTTTTAAATTTAAGTATATATTGTTAAGGGGCTATTTTGAGACAATATATACTTATTTTTAAGAACCTATTTTTTACAGTGTACAATCAGAAGTCATAAACACTTTTCAACTTTGTTAGAAAGTGCTAAAAACTACTAGATCGATTTGTGCGTGGTTTTTAACAAAACGATCCACATTGTCGGAGAAGTTTTAAAACTAACCGAGGATTGGTCGAAATTTAATGAAATTTTATTTCAGAATTGTGTATATATTTTTAGATTTTATATTTATAAGGGATTTATTTAAACAGAGTGATCAGTAAAACGGGCGAAGCCCGCTAGTAATTATTTACAAAAAAAAAAAAAAAAAAAAACCTAATTCTAGAATTAAAAAAAAATGTCAATGATACTTGTTAAAGGAAACACGTCACATATCATAACCGACAGACAGACACCTGTATCAGTCTGTGGGGAAATTTGTGATTAGAATTACTCATTACGTAATGTATATTTTTTGAAATTCTGTGATGATATTCAAAAAAGTCACAAGTTTTAATCTGATCGTTCTTTTTTTAAAAACCTTTTGACTTTTTATATTTTATTTTGTTGGTATTATGTTGGGAGTATCCCCAACCCAATCATCCAGCTCTTCAATGCGCTTTACTAATTTTCCTGCCTATTTTGACCGGTGTCAATTGGTTATTCTATTTTTCACACTTGTGATCGTCAAATTTTTATTATTATTCCCGTGCTTTTTCCTACATTTCTGGTTTTTTCTTCCATTGTTTTCCTTTGCAAAGCTGCTCAGGTGGCCCTCCCGCCCACACCCATTACCGTCGAATCTAATATGGGAAAAAGCAACTTCCATCTTTATTCTCCTACCCCCCACCGTTACCCTCTCGCTAATCAATCCATTTGATTTAACTATTTTTAACTATTTTTGACGAATGTCAATCGATTTTTTTCTATTATTTTTCGTATTTGTGTTGTTGTTTTTTTCCCTTTATTTTTGACACCCCTGCCCTTATTTTGACACCCCTGTCCTTAATGTAAAATTGCGGTAGTAAATGACCACACCGCATTTGAAAGGTCTATTGTATACACTTGGGACTTTGGTATACGTGATATGTCCTCCGTGGAGATCTTTCTAGGGGTTTCTAGCTCATATTCAAGTAAATTTTGTAAAAAAAAAAAAAAAAAAAAAAAAAAAACACGGAAATATCTGACCGGCTGACGAGCGCAGCCTGGGTTCTAAGACGGAATCTCCCATTTATCAGCTTTTAGAGCACAATCTCTCGTCCACTTGTAGGTAAATATTTCGTTTTAAATGTATAAAGAATAATAATGCATTCTTTTGGTTTTTTGGACTCATTTTCTACCTTCAAATGTTACATCTTAATAACCTATTAATTTAATAACCCATATGTGACAGAGAACTTAAAATTTGGTAACTGTTTAAAAATCGCAAATTGGAAATTGAAACAAATCATCAAAAAATAGTTTTGAGAAGATGCATATATTAAAAAGAAAACTGAGGATTAATTTTTCTTTTGAATAGTGAAAATTTTAAATTAATAACATGTATTACTAAATCCAGAATTTAATAGCATTAATAACATGTACTATTAAATCCAAACATATGCTTTATTAAAATACTTACAAAGATATAATTACAAAATGTTTAAATTTATCTGTTGATAAAATTCTACCTTTTTGTCTTCTTTATATATATAGATTCGAGCGGCCACTATCGCAGGATGGGGAGAATTCAGCAATCCAATATCTGGTCGAACATTGGATGGAAGTAATATATGAGGATATTAATTTACTAACATTTTATACTTACTTTACTACTCTAAGAAAATTAAATGAAATAATTAACAATACTTCTTAGAACTTACTGATTAAAATATACTACATTTTTATTATTCAACTTTACTAGAATTTAATCATGTATTTTTTGGTAATTTATAGTTCCTGGTGAGCCATCAGAAATTTCTGTTACGGGTAATAACTTAACAACTCTAGATGTAAATTGGCAAGATCCGGTTCAACAGAATGGAGTCATACTTGGATATAAAGTAAGTGTATAAATCTAACTAGCTTATAACTAATGTATTTAAAAACAACAAAGAAAATGTATTGGGTCTTCGGGAAAGTCCGGCGGTTTGCCTAAATGAAGCACAGTTTCATTTAGTATTTTGTTACTACTGGTAGGTAATGACTTTGACTGATGTAGATATGAACATTCTGGCTTTTCTACTTGCTTTACATAAATTTCGCTCATGCTGTGACATCCTTTTTTTAACTTCCATTACCATACTATCGTGGGTACTTTTCCTAGTCTTACAAAAATGTTCTTAATAATTTTTTTACTTATATTACCCGTCTACCGTAGGTAATGGAAGTATTGTATTCGGTCCAAAAATTCGAAATCGAGTTTTCACCTGGTTTACACGTTTCAATGTCTTTTGAGTCCAAAAAAGTAGTTTTTGGCAATTGGTCAGTGTGTCTATGTATGCATGTGCGGAATCTTCTGGCTATCATATCTCCGAAACTAATAAAGATAGAACTACGAAACTTCAGAATTGATACAGGGCTAGTATACAGATGAAATTTCCAAATTTTGGTGAGAATTCGAAAACCGGAAGCGGGTCATCAGAAACAAGAATTGTTACTGTTAGTCCGTATCTCAAAAATGGCTTTAACGATTTTCTTCAAAGTTGCTATATAAACACTCTGTTAGATGCCCTTTCGAATTATATAGTTGGTTAGTTCAGGAAAATTGATAGACGTTCGGTATAAACAACTCAATTTCAGGTCTCGCAAGTGCGCTTCTTTAAAAACGGCTGTACGGATTTTTTTCAAACTCGTCATATTAACTCCCTTTTAAATATCCTTTGTATGTAGTTATTTCTTTCCAGTCAATAATTGAGTATACAAAGTTTTAGTAAAAGTTAGCATCTCAAAAACGGTTCTAACGATTTTCTTGAAAATTATTACATAAATCAATTTTATATAGCTTTTCTCGTGTATTACGTGGTTGCTATAGGAAAATTAACAGTCATCCTGCTTAGGTAGGTTAATTTTAGATTTCAGAAATTGGTGTTTCGAAAAATATCTCTACTACTTTTCTTCTTATTTTTTATCTTGCTATGTAAACTTTGTTTTATGCTCTTTCGGATGACACGGTTGAAAGGTAGTTTGAGAAGTTTAAGTATGCAAATTTCAACCATAAAGATAATGTCCGCTGTAGACAACCATCATCTGAAAAGGAAGACATCTTAAAACACATCTTGTCTCTTAAAATTCACATTACACAGTCTAGAAGCTGTCACATAGACTAT
Source organism: Salticus scenicus (assembly GCA_963930645.1). Classification (NCBI taxonomy): domain Eukaryota; kingdom Metazoa; phylum Arthropoda; class Arachnida; order Araneae; family Salticidae; genus Salticus; species Salticus scenicus. The sequence goes on along the minus strand of OZ005661.1, from coordinate 108,346,334 downwards.
TCCGAAAAGACAGTGCATGATCATTTTAAGATGATTAGGTATGTAATCCGCTATGTGTTGGCATCCTATACTTTAGCACCTCAGAATATTTTTGCTCAAATTTCAGCATGTGATTCTTTGATGAAGTGAAATGAAGAATCTCCGCTTTTTAAATGATCCATTACAAGCAAAGGAAAGTGAATAATGTACATTAATATTACAAGAAAAAAAAATTGTTGGGTAAGCCAAATGAACCTCCCCAAGTGACATTGAGAGGGGGACAGCTCAAGTAATGTTTTGCATATGATGGAACTGCAAAAGAGTTTTTTATTGTGAACTTTTGCAAGCAAATCATATTAAAAATTCGGAAAATTTCTGTTCACAGGCGGCAGTTTTGAAAGCAAAAATTGAACAGGAATTGGCTAGAACTGACCAATGGTCAAGGCGGTACGTTCTAGCATGGCAATGGTTGGTTCGACATTGCAATGAATACCAGGCAGTGACTTATTGAATATGATTTTGATGATTGTGTCATCCACCATATTCACTAGATCTGGCTCTTTCAGATTTGAATCCCTTTAGATTACTTTGAAAGAATAAGAACGCACTTTTAAAAATCTTATCAAGCAGCACCATTATAACTTCACAAAAAAATCTACTTTTTTTTTTTTTAAGGAATTTTCCAGCTACCAGAACTATGTCAAAAACTTATAGAAAAAAATTTGTTTATGCTATTCAATGAAGTTTTATCGTGCATTTGTACTGCTTTTTTGTTATTTATCATTAAAAATCTGCAGAACTTTCCGGATGACCAAATATATTATTCACATAGATTATAAAGCGCTTTCCAATTTTACTTGTTCCTTACACAATTTTGTTAGACTTGTTTATAAGTATTTTTCAAAACAATTTTGTAAAAAATGTCCTTTTAAGCAATTTCCACTTATATCCCATAATACATATATGGATACTTTTACGTGGCTCTGTAATTTAATCATTTAATTCTAGCATACCCAAATCTACAGGAATTCTGTATTTTCTAGCAATACAAAAAAGGTAAAACATTGTTTTAAGAAATATTTCTCATTGAACATAATGTATCCGAATTCTTTTGTTAGTGAAACTTGTGCATAAACCTAGAATGCTATTAATATCTTTTCAAGATAGGGGACGAGCTATAACCTGATTAATATATATGTGTTTCAATACGCTCTAAAAATATTTACGGAAATAATTTAACTGGAAATTGTTGAAGTTCTTTCCAAAGCATGCAGCATTTTTTAAACTTATATACTGGGTGTGTTATAAATGAAAATATAACATTTTAAAGGAGGTAGGACACATCAAAAGGACTAAGAATTGCACGATCTCAATTAAATTCACGTAGCATCTTCCATACGATACTGATTAAAAATACTGAGTTTAGACTTCCTGCTACTATTTGCTCTTGAATTATACTAACATCAGGCTCACACACAAACACACGCACACAGGACAACACTAAAGCTTGATTTTCGAATTCAGGAAATTTCAAAATGTGTAAATGCAGTAAAAACTGAATTTCGAAGATTTGACCCAAAACAATACTGTTTGTAGGTACCTTGTATGAGTTAAAGAAAGTACAAAATGTGAAACATTTTTTAAACTCTGATACGAAGTTCTTGGACAGTGTCTTCATGGCACACTGAAACAAACTTGGCAAACTTTACACGACTAATACTGACACGACTAATACACGACTAATACACGACACGACACTGTAGTATATTATAGTTTACATTTTGCGCATACTCACTGTTATTCCTTTACTATTATTATTATTTTAAAGAAAAATGTTTTTAGTGAGTTCCACCTTACCTTAAAACTTTGAGCACTTCTTATCGAACGCTTTGCATATTCATATACAACTTATATAATACTAATTCTTCGCACCGAGTTTATAAAATAATCAAAATAAGATGACCTTTTTGAAGTGATTTATGAAATTTCTAGAAAACATAATAACTGCTAAATTGCTCTAGATTTTACTAACTACAAGAAAAGTTAAAACACCAATGATAATAAATGAGTATTGGGAAAAAGCATCCCCACAAATCATCCCCTGGAAAAAACGTCCCGTGGAAAGAAAATACTCTGAAAAAAATGTCCCCAGAAATAAATTGCGAAATTTTCGAAATTTCACACTTATATCTAGTAGGTCAAATTATTTGCGAAGTTTATTTATTCTTCAAAATTGAAAATGAAATTATGAGAAAGCGTAGTATGCTTTGGCTAACACAAAACTTTCTTCTGCATCATTTTATAAAATAGTGGTTAACTAACATGCACCATCATACACGCCGACTTTTAACCACTCCCATCATCCTTTGCTGTACAGTCAAGTTTTTCTTGATTCAAATAGCTTTCATGATTCAAATAATTTGATATATATATATATATTTTTTTTTTTTTTTTTTTTTTTCTCGAGGAAACGTTGTTTTCCTGGAAGGTTTTTTTTTTTTTTTTTTTTTTTTTTTTTGGGGGGGGGGGGGGGGACATATTTTCCAGGATATGATTTTTCCGGAAGACACTTTTTCCAGGGGACGATTTTTCCGGAAGACATCTTTTCGAGAGGGACTTTTTTTTCTTAGAACCAATATAAGAAGGAATTTATTTGAAAATGAAATGAGTCTTATAATAAATGAAATCTCACATTCCATCATATTTATAACATGAATTTTATTAAAAATCTTAGTAAAAGAGAAATCGAACTTTTTAAAATTAATGCGAAAATTTATATGAAAAAAAATAATAAAAATTTTTGCAGTTTTACTAGCAAGTTTTGCAATAGAAATATTACAATGTGTTAGAATAGTCTACACTAACTTTAATTTACTGCAGTTCTGAATAGTTGTGTTTATAAAAAAAACGTTTATTTAATTCATTCGTTATTTACTTTTGTTTGTATTTTTTACAGATATCCTATCAACCCATCGTGACTTTAGATCCTGTTTTCAATGCAACACCCTTTACGGAGAGAGAAACGGAAGTTGATAGCCTTGCAAAGGAAATAACACTTGTCGATCTTCATCCCAGCACAGAATACAAAATTTCTGTTGCTGCCAAAACATCCGCTGGTTTCGGACCTAGTGCTAGCGTCATGTCATGGACAGTTATTTTAGGTGAGATTATCTGACCTCACTAGCCCTTGCTATTACTATATGCGAAACAAACGATATAATTCCCCCTTAAATATCAGGGAAACAGATGCAATATGGGTTCTAAAATAATTGCTAAAGAGAATTATCCCTTAATCCTTTAACCCTTTAACGTTCACTACTTAATTTATTTTAAAAATTATTAAACTAATTTTAAAAATGGCTTTTAGACACATAGTTGATCATAAATATTTAAAAAATAAAAAATAGCATTCTTCCTTTTCGAGAAATTTTCGGTTAGAAACATCTGTAAGTTAACCTTATTAAATTCAAATAATATATAATTTAATAAATAAATCGCTTTGTAAGTAAGCATTATCGACAACAAAAACTCGTAAAAGTTGCATAGATCCCAACATTTCAATTTATTCCGGAGTGTTTTAACCCTTTGCGGAGCAAGGTAATTCGGATCATTTAAATTAGACTGCCACCGGAATTTACGAACATAATTAAAATAGAAGAAATTTTAAATTTTCACGTTAAAAAAAGGGCCTTTTCTGCTACGTTATAAAAGTAAATTTTTGCTAAAAAATTTCCGGGATGAGTTTTTGCACTTGAGAATTCAAATTAGGTGTTCCATCAGCGGGAACACTGCGACTGAAAGGGTTAAGCACCATTATATATGTGTGTGTACGTCATTAACTTTCGAGTTTCTAATGGCAGGAGTAATGTGTGTACGTCCTCATATTAGTTAAGAATGCAATCCTCTGATGATCTTTTATACTTTCTCTTTCCTGCGTAGAGTAAGAATTGTTTTTGTGTCAAAGTTTTGAAACTGGGTGTTTTTTCTTATTATATGTTTTGAGAAACCCTAAATATGAAAAACATAGTGTTGGTCTGTGTATCTATCTGACTTTGTGAGTCTCTCTGTGTATATGTCTGTGAGTCTGCAATCAGAATGCTCAGAATCCGAACTCGACATTCTAAATCTGTATCACATGAGAATAGTACTTTAATTTTTATTTGATATCAGGCAAAGGTTCGATCACAGGAATATACAAAAGAATTAAATCACATTGTGTCTAAGAGCGAAATTTTTCGTTTGCATATTTTAACATTCTTTTACTACACTAAGCAAAATTAAATTAACACATAATTTATGTATGGACACAAGCATATTCCATATATAATATGGATTTAGAAATACAAAAGAATTTGGATATATTACGGGCTGTAATTGAAAACTCCTCGAAATACACTTCAGGTTTTGTTATTTTTTTTTTTTTTTTTAACTATGCTGAATTTAATTTCTCTGTGTAGTACGTATACTGTTTGTATGCAATATACAAAAATACTTAAAATTAAAGATTTTTTTTTTTTTTCTTAGCCATATTGTACATGGATCATATCTTTTAGATTAAGATTTTGATATATTTACACGTTCTGAGACCTCCTTATTTCGAAAATCAGATTTTTAACTGTTGAAATTTGTGGCTGCTTGTGAGTGTCTTATCAGCATACACAAAAACATATATTAGTGGTAAGTCTAAATTGAGTATTCTCAGTCCGATCGCATGGGGATATTGCTTAAAACTTTTTACTGATGTAAGACAAGTGGTCTGTGTAGGGGGGCATTACAGACAATTAAAATATATTACGCCTATGAGCATAAGTTCTTTTTGGTACATTTAAATATCTTAACCGCTTCAGACTGCATTAAACATAATGAAATTAACATGTATTTTTATTTTTTGTATGCACAAAAATATGCTTTCCGTATGTAATATAGTATGAAACGTTTTGTGTAGTCCCCCCCCCCTCCCCCGTCATCTTCTAAAAATTTCATAGATATAGTAATTTATAAAGATCTATCATCCCCATGTTTTCGAACAGAGATTTTTGATTCCAACAAGAGAATCTGGCCACAGTCATCAGGGTGATGGTATAAAAGAAATGATTGTTGAGTAAATGAGTGGTGGATCAAAATTTTATGTTATTAAAGTTAAGCGTAATTTAAAAAATAATTTTATTTATGAAAGTTTTTATCTGTTCATTTCTAATTTATTTATTCATTTATTTATTTATTTTTATTTACTTTTTTGTGATTTATGTAAGCTTTAATTTGTAGTCATATTTTTAATGTAAAGCATATTGCATTTTAGTTAAGTGACTATTTATTTTTTAAAAAATGGATTCATTATTTTCTTCTATATGTATAAGCATTAAATATAGGATTCGTGAAAATTTTCAATTTAGGTTTTACCATGAATTTACATGTTTTGGGAGGTCCTGAACCAGGTTTGACATTTTTAGAAAATGTCTATCTGTATATGTCAACAAAACTTTGTAGTCCTTCTATCTCATTAACCAATGGTCAGAATTTTACCAGTATTGATTTTTGGTTTGATCTTGACTTAAATTAGTGCTGATTAACTTTTGGGATGTATCAACAAAAAAGTTGCGCTTCCAAGCTGCGATTTAACTCATTTATTCAAAGGCAGGTCAGATTCTAGAGTGTACGAAGCTTAGCATGCGAGAAGTATACTATTTAAAACTCTGCTAATTCAACTTGGGTGCATGTTGCCTTATTGGTGGTGCCGTTATGCTCTATTTTAATCCTATTTTAGGATAGGCTATATCTCGGTTTCTATAGCGTATAAGTGCACAAAACTTAGCATGTGAGATTGATACTAATAAAAACTATGTTGATTCAATTCTGGTGCATATTAGCCGACTGGTTGTGCGCTGCTATTCTGGAATATTTTTCTTGTTCGAGAAATGCATCTCGTCTTCTATATTATAACAATGGTCTAAACTTGGTGTTTGACATATATCATGTAAAATTATGCTTATGGAATTTTGGTGTATATCGCCTGACAGGTCGCGCTGCTGTAACTTTCCGCTATTTTCTGAACGCTGTATCTCAATCTCAGAATCTATTGGTAAAAACTGCATGTGTAAATTGTTAATTATGAGAAGCTGTGTTAATTAAATTTTTGTGTATATTAACCGGTGGGTGACGCTGTTACATAAAATGTTATAGATGAAAGTTTTGTAATTGCCACAGTGTACAAGTTACTTTCTATATGTTCAAGAAGAAAGCATTACACTAGGAAATGTCTATCTACCTATGCGCTTGTAAGATGAGTCAAATAAAATTTTGAATCTCACAAACCAATAGATGGAAAACCAAGCTTGATAATTCGTTACAGCTTGACTTAAATTAATGCTGATTAGCTTTTGAAATATATCGACGAATAGGTGTTGTTACTTCCCTTTTTAAAGAAAGATTATATTACAGATTCTGTAATGTATAACCGCACCAAACTTGATGTATTAAGTAAAAGCTATATTGCTTCATTTTTTGTGCATAATGACTGACAGGTGACGCTGCTGTGCTGCAATTTAATCCCTTTTATGAGAAGGCAATATCTCAACTTGTGTGATATATAAATATGCAATATTTGATATGTGAAATGAATATTGTGAAAAACTATACTGATTCAGTTTAGTTGCATGTCGGGCAGAAGGTGGCGTTGCTATGCTAGAGTTTAATTCCGTTTACGAAAGACTATATCTCAGCTTCTATGTTATATAAACGCACTAAACTTGGTGTGTGATAATTATACTATGAAAAATTATGTTTAATTTGGGTGTATATCGCCCAAATGCTGGTGCTGCTATTACTTTTTACAATTTTCCAAATGGATCTATCTCAGCACTTATTGATAATGATTGCACCAAATTTCATATATAAAATGTGTTAATAACAAGAAAAGGGAAAGCAACACCACCTTTCGGCTGATATATATACAAATTGAATCGGCATAATTTTTCATAATATATATCTCACTTACCAAGTTTGGTGTATTTATATAACATAGAATTAGATGTACAGCCATAGTGTAAACGGAAAGTGTTGCAGCATACCGTCGCCACTTGTCGTCCAATACGCATAATTTTAATTTATAAAATCTTTGTTTTTTAACCGACTTTTATGAAAATTAAACTATGAGCTATTCCGATGTCATACTGACTCAATATTGATTTCTGTTGAATTCGGTTAAAAATTGAAGAAATTTGAAAATTGTAATTTCCTCTTCCCCCCCCCCCCCCCCCTATTTTGGAACCAAGTGAGTAGTTAATTAGCAAAAGATTTCTTCGCAGATAATCGTCTCTGATAGTGTCTCGCATGATAAAAATCAAAAATCAATCACTACCATTCAAAATTATTAGTTTAGTTAATTAAAAAAATTCTAATTGTCGCATCAATTAGTGAGAGTTACACTCATGGATTCAGAAAAAAAAAATCGTAGCTATTGTACCGACTTTGATATAATCGGAACATTGTTTCTAATTTATTTACCTCTTTTAACCCATTTAAACGTCTATTTTTATTTCAAAGAAATCGCCTCTGGTCTTGAAGGATCTAGCTGAGCAAGCAAGTTTTCGAAATTGATATCTTTTGAATTGCAAAGAGGCATTTAAAATTAACATTTTAATTAATATCTCAAAAATTAATAAACAATTTAATTTTTCTGTTCACAATCCCTTTCGACACGCTTCTGTGCACCCGGATATCAATTTTCGTATTTCTACTACAGCGCCTAGAATACATAGTGTGAAAAGCCACCAGCAAATCAGTACCTAAAAAATTAAGCCTCTCACCAGACGTCAGTGCGATCGAGTTTATTGCTTGAAAAACTCCCTGTTGGTTAACTATGTGCTTAGATCACGTGACTGAGCACACGAAGCTAGGAAAAGCCAATCAACTCTTCGATTTGAGCAAAAAATTCGATCGCAGCGCCCTCCAGGAAGCTTAATATTTTTAGCAGTATTTTAAGCATTCGACCATAAACGCTTGCCACACTGTATATTCTAGGCGCTGTACTTCTGCCGTTCCGTGGGGGCTGAACAGACAGACAAACACCTTCTTTTATTATTAAAGACTAGCCTTTCCCGCGCAGAACATTTGCATGATAGTGCTTACCTAGCTACATACAATAGGATTTTCAGAATCACAAACAAAATCACTGGAAGATTTCAGTTTTTTTCCCATTTGTTATTATTATTATAAGAGATTTAAATCTTTGACATTCGCATTATAATTTCAATTTAAAAAAATAATTCTTTCCGCTGTTAAGTTAAAAATTCTTAGAATTAAATTATTATTTAACTAAAAATCAATTATTTCCTAAAATTTGGCGGAATTAAATTACCATATCAGATACATAACAGAAATTCCTTAGCTAACAAATGTATCTCCAAAATAAATAAATAAATAAATAAAAAAGAAATAACGTTTATTCTTTTTATAATGAATGAAAAATCTAAAAAAGTATAACAGATGGCACTATTACATCGTCTGGGTAAAGCCATCATTAAATGTGAGTCTGACTGGCTTTAAATTTTTCCAAGTATACTTTTAAATATAAGATATTAAGCATATGTTTCAACACAAAAAGTTAATTATATTTTCAATTTCTTTAAGAAAATGTGCATCTCACATGTCTATTAGATTAAATTTTCGTAGTTAAAATCGCTTATAATCGCTTTGTCTGTATCAGGCGAATTCATGTTATGGGCTTTTGGGTCTACGTTGATCAATCAGATAGCACCTTACGGCCTTATTATATCATTTCGACAAAATTTAATCGTAACTAGTCCACACTTAAAAAAATTACATAGTTTTTTTTTTTTTTTTTTTTTTTTTTTTTTGATGGGGGGGGGGGGAGCGGCAAAAAGATAACGTGTCCGCGCGCCAGTTTTGTTCGCTACACTATTGATCAATGCTTTAACTTAACACACTTTTTATTGGCAAAGGTATTAAAATTCGCATACAATATATTTATACTGTACTGAAGGAAAATAAAATACCAATTTTTTTCTTTATCTTACTCTAAGTGTAGCCCACATTATTCTGTTTTTAATATACTTCCTTCGAATGAATGATGCTAATTGAGTTGTTTGTGCTTATATCAAGCCTTCTTCTGATAAGAGTCTGATGCTCATTTGTAATTGTAATTGGTTTAAAGATCTTAACGCATGCTCAGATGTTCCCATTTTAGTCTTTAAAAAAATAATTTCGTGCTTTAATATATAACATAATGCCGTCAAAAAAAAAAAAAAAAAGATTCCTCTTGAATCATAAGACGTTTGTATTTTTGTATGTGGTCATGAAACAGTTTCTGTGAATTAATTAATTTCTTCAGCCATTCTATGAATGTGATTTGTTTCAGGTGATCACGTGTCTCCTTCATTAAAGACTTTGGACGTAGAGGTTACAAATGAAACCATTCCCATAGCTTTTTCAACTACTGGAAGTACAGCTGTTTAGTAAGTATTAACCAAACGAAAAATTGTCTAACAAATATCTTTAATCTAAAAAAGAATGACAAAACTATACTAATGATGTATACTTCCTATAGCTTATATTTTAAATATCTACCAAATAAATATTGCACATTGATTGCTTTAAAAAAGAATTCTCTTTCAGACAATTTTCATAGCTCCAAATGTTCCCATCATATTAAAATAGAAAATTAAATACAACATGAAAAACGCCATGAAAAATGTCTGTCTTTCTTCAACAAGTACATAACAAAACATGTCCCTCCACTGGAAAAGCGACAGGCAGCGAGACTCTCACTTATTCTAAATTTTGTACTTTTTACTTTCTTCTATATGTAATATAGAGAAAGTATTGGATTCGCGAAAATTTTCGACCTCCGTTTTTTGACGGATCTACACGTTTTGGGATGTCCTGAACACGAATTGATAGTTTTTAAAAAATGTGTGTCTGTGTGTCTGTCTGTCTGTCTGTCTGTCTGTGGTTTAGTGTTTTCACCGTATCTCACGAACCAATGAATGAAATTCAACCAAACTTGGTATATAGTTGGACACTGGCGGGGCATTGTGCTGATTAGATTTTGGGATCAATAGCCCATCAGGTGGCGCTGTGATCGCATTTTATGTAAATTTTTAACATGGCAGTATAGGACAAATTTTCGTATTTTTCACTGTATCTCACGAACTAATGAATGAAATTCAACCAAACTTGGTATATAGTTGGAACCTGACGGGGCATGGTGCTGATTAGATTTGGGGATCAATCGTCCAGCAGGTGGCGCTCTGATCGCAAAATTTCGTATGTCACACCGTATCTCACGAACCGATGAATGAAATTGAACCAAACTTGGTGTATAGTTGGACCCTGACATGGAAAGGGTCTGATTAGATTTTGGGATCAATCGCCCGGCAGATGGCGCTGTGATCGCATTTTATGTAAACTTTTAACATGGCAGCATAGGACAAAATTTCGTATAAATGTACATAATGAGCGTTATTTTAAACTTGTGATTGTAAAATTAATATGAATTATTGATAATAGTAGTAGTTAACTACGAAAAAAATTTTGTGCATGTGGGGGCACCGGTTCCCCCCCTGGGGGGGTAAATTTTCAAGATGGGTATCTTTCGAAAGATCTCGTCAATAGCTTTAAAACGAATGGTTGAACTATAAATCTGTGATAATTTAAAACAAAGTTATCGATTTTTTTTACTTTTAACAAAAAAAAAACTTAGAAAAAAAATCGTATTTTTTTTTTTTTTTTTAAATATTGTTACTGGTTGAATATGTATTACTTTTAACAAAAAAAAATTAGAAAAAAATCGTAATTTTTTTTTTTTTTTTTTTTTTTTTAATATTGTTACTGATTGAATATGTATATAGGAAAATATAGAAGAAAGTCTTGTGGTGGCCACAACATACTCGTTCTTTTTTGGGGGGGTTATTGTCATTCCTGTCCAATTGGCGATATTTTATTTTTATTTTGTTAGTCGAAAATGCATTTAAAATTTTAATAAACGGAGTGGGAACATTTATTATTCCGGCTAAATTGGTTGAAAGATTTTTATTAGTTAGCGAAAACCTTTTTTAAAGTAACTAAGCCAATGGTTGTGCAAGAACATAGCTATCAAATTTTACGTTTTTTGGCTACCGGAAAAATTTAGCGAACCTTTATATATGTATATATTTATATTTGTAACAGTTTTCACCGAGTATATAGAACAAAAACTTTTATTAAAACTTCCAGTAGCCAAAGGGCGTAAAAGTTGGTAACTATACAAGAAATGTACAAATATATGAAAAATATTCTGATGGTCACCGCCTTATTTTTTTAAAAGGTAGAATAGAATTGGGAATAGAATTCACCGAATAACTCTGCTCATTGCCCAATTCATTGATGATTTTCTGTATAAAAATTATTTAAACTTGTTTCTAGAAAAGTTAATTAGCTTTAGCTAAACTTAAGTAAGTCTAATTGCCGGTACCACTTGAAGTGGATCGTGGTCACGGACCAAATCCTAGCTATAAGAAATACCAAGAAATTATTTAACATTATACTGCGTAATTATTATTATTATTTACACTTACATGTGATTTTCATCATTTAAAATAGGGATTAAAAAAAAAAAAAAAAAAAAAAAGACGTCTCTGATTCGGAATTCTGCTGTGTATTTTACTTTGTATGTGGATGAGATTACAACAGCCCAAGCAAATAAGCAGCCTGGCTATGTGAGTGCGATTTTTACATATTACCATGAATCCTGATCAACTAGTTAAGTTTCGTTGTTTGTCTTCAGATTCTTAGGGTATGCATGTACTCAGAGCAGGTGCTTACACAGAGATAGATAAAGAACTGGAAATTAAAGGGTTTCATTTGTCTAAAAGGATTATGCTATCAATGGATGAACCTAGAGTTAACAAATCCCTTTGGAAGAAAATGGACAACGCAATAAAATCATCTAGATCTCACGGACTTGTTAGATCATATTTACACATTCAAAATGAAGCATTTAGAAGTGGTCTCAAAAAATTCCCCTTTTAATGTAATTGAGAAATATGCACACAATGAATAGTTTAAGCAATCTGCTGGAAAGTGAGAAGATTTTAAACACTCTCAGAATTGTTGTCTGTTTCAGACAACTACTTTTTCCGTTTGTAAGTTGTCAATGACTCACTATAGCTCCAGTAATAAAAATACTCTTAAAGATGAACCTCTATTGCAGTTCTTTCTATAATTCATGTCAAATCATAACATTTTCTGAGTGTTAATAACACTCAATATGGTAACATTGTTAAAACTGTTACGAATTTGTAAGTAATATTAGTTATTCTTATGTAATTTCATTCAAAGAGACTTAGTCAGGTTATGAATTGTTAATGTGTCTGCATTTCGAGCTTGTTTTTGCGTAAAAATAACTCATCCATTAAAAACCCGTTAAAAAACTTCACCAAGGCAGTTAATAGTCTTGGCACCAAATTTGGCGACTTTCTCTCTTCTTGACGACTTTTTTGACGACCTCGGCGAGAAAATCCTTATCATCGATATCTCGAATATCTAAGCTCTAACTCGAATAGAACCGAAGTTGCCAGAAAATTTTCGATTAATAGGGCGATATAAATGGAAATCCTTCAACCAGCTGACTGTAAAGATCTCCTGAGTGGGTCTTTTGCTGCTACTGTTTAATTACAAACTATTGCTGTTTGTCAATGCTTTAATACAGTTTACTCTGTGATTTTGATGTTGTCAGCTGTTATTTAAACTGTGTTTAGGAAGAAACTGATGTTGAACTTGGTTTATCTTCTAGAATATTTTGTAAATAAACTTTTAAGCCTGTGCAAGATTAGCCTTTCGTTCACAGACAATTCACGAACCACGAGTACGCAATAAAACGTTAAACAGAAATTCGTTTATTCTCTTGGGAAATGTTTGGTTCACATTAGTGATTTATTTTCAAACTTTCTCTGCACTTTTCAGGATGAACTATTCTCTTGTTCATATTTTAAATGTTTTATGAACTCTTTAAAAAGATACTGATAAAATTTGTAAATCCAGACGTTGCGAAAGAATTCTCAAATAATCTCTATGGAATAAATTTCACACGCAAAAACCAACTATCTTTGCACAAAACAGAAAAAGGATTCCAGACAAAGCGCACCTCCACTCAACTTCAAATTTGGAACAAGAATAAAATAGAAATTAATCCATCAGCTACTTACGTTTCTACAAAAAAATATTAACTAAACGATTTACATATTTGCCCATCAAGGACTGAGGCCCACCAACGGCCGAGCGGTTCTGCACTCAAAGCTGTTAGATGGGAAGTGCCGAGTTCGATCCCATGATACGCTCACCGACTTAGCCGTTCGGTGTTTTCCGTGGTTTTCTCCGAAACTCGTGCGAATACGGCCTTGTACCCTTTAAAAAGGCATCTCACCTATAGACCTAGGACCCCTTGTGCAGTCAATCGTCCTTAAACCCTGCAACCAACCAACCAACCAACCATCAAGGGCTGAAATCTAAATGTCTACAGTGTCATGTCTGTTGCGTAGTGGTGAAGAGACTGTTTTAGGTATTTGTAATTGAGACACCACATTCTATAAATGACAAACAAAATTTTGGAAAAATTACATTTATACGAAGTAATTAAAGTAATGGAAAAAGTGGTTTTATTCGAAAAACGTTATGATGTAGTTAAATACTGCAAAGTTGATTGTGAGTATGAGGCAACATTTAAGATTAAATCTGTAGATGAAAAATGCATATACGCTATATAAGCATATCAGCATATTGTTTCCTTTCTCATGCTAGCTCGTTGAAATTTGGATATAAAAGGTCTTTTTTTTTCTGCAAAAGTTTCTAAAAGATTTTTCAAAATACAAGAAAAAATTTAAAATATTCCTATCACTAAAAAAAAAAAAAAGAAAAGAAAAGAAAAAGGTTAAATTCAGCATGGACTTTTGTTGAAAGTACAAAGCAATCTTGGCGAAGCAAAGATTTAAAAATTTTAAAAATAAAAAGAATTTAAGGGATGATTCAATTAATTTAGAAACATTTTCTGCTAAATATGCATTGACCCAAATTAACAAAAATGCATATAAAAATAAGACTAGGCCTGTTGTCCAAAATCTAATAAAGTAAGGAAATTAAAATTTTGTTATCCAGAACCCAAATTATTTTGTTGCGTTAACCAAAGGGTTCTGTTGATTCAACCAATATTTGTTTAAATATTATTTTGTTGATTTAAATGAACAGTTTTGTTGATTCAGCAAATCGATCGCTCATCGATCGTTTACAGAGAGACGTAACTTGTCAAATTACCCAGTTACAATTACTTTTCTCTCATCCATATTCTTTTGGTTGAAAGAATGAATCGAAGTATGTTGATTTGATTAATTGAACAAAATTATTGTAAAATGACAAAAAGAAATTTAAAAATAATATATTCACACATGTATAAGAAACTTTTTTTTCTCAGTGTGTATGTTTTACTGAAAATGTTCTTAAATAAACTATTTGTTTTTCCTTAGCAAATACCAGGTGATCGTGGAAGATTCACGAAACAATGAGCCTATAGATGAAAGTCAACTGAGTGACTACGACACAGCCGTTGTAAAGAATGGCTTGCCGTATTACATTGCTGCAGAACTAGATCCTAGAAACGTAACACGTGACGGAGAGCAGTCTTTCGTTGTAGGAGATAAACAAATATGGGGTGGCTACAAAAACGTCCACTTGAACCCAGGACACGAATACAAGATCAGAATAAGAACATTCGTTTATAAGGATGATGTAAGTTTCCCCTGCAAAATTTTCGTAAACTCAATAGTATTCTACTCAATAATATACTCAAACTCAATCTTATTAACCGCCATAATGGTTAACTTCTTTGCTATCTGAATGAATTTATTCAAATAGTAGACAAATTTATTTATTAATTTCTGTTACTTTCTATCATTTAATTATTCAATGTATTTTACTGTCCGCTTCATTTTTATAGCAAAATTCTTCTTAAGCCTAATAAAGCGATCTACAAATACGACTTCTTAACGAAATTTTATCAAAATTGGGGAGGAAACGTAAATTGAGTTTACATGGCGTTTTTCTTTCTTGTTTTACATATTTCACTGAGACAAATTATTCTAATTATCAATTACTATAAAACATGTTTAGTCTTTTTTTTTTCTTTTGAGGAGGGAGGAAGAAAATAAAACATTGTAGGAGACTAATGCTTTGACCAAAGTATGCTTTCCCCTAACAAAAATTTTTAAAAAATTGAAGTGTTCTACCTATATACGTTTTCTAATTTCATGCTGTTGTTAATAGAGAAAAAGCCAAATGAAATATTAGTTTTAGTATATTTTATCTTCGCACCATATCTGAAATTTTGCTTGTAAAAAAATTATTAAAACCCTGTACAATAATATATAACTAACTTCTGTTTTATACTAAGTTAATTCTATCAACCGAATTTCCAATTTTTTAAAACTATCAAAAATTAGAAAATTTAGGGATCATTTATGAAAGGCGAACTACGTACCAATTTTTAAGTTACAAGTCCTAATAATATTGAATTGCAGCACTAGTGCGACGTAAAACCCAACCACCAACCAACCTAATAATATTGTAGAATTTTTATAATGAAATGCAATACTTAAGAGATTTTTACTCAATATGAATATGTTTTACGTACAGTGTTAAATAAATTTGTTAAATAAATAATTTGTTAAATAAGACTGACTAAGAACATGACTCAACAAGGATTTATTTAACAAAGCAGTATTAAGTGCACTTTTTTAACCCATATTGGACCGCCGTCCTATTTATAGGACAGTTGAATTAAATGTGAATAATGTAAAAGAAACATTTAAAATCTGCAAAAAACTTGACATAAAGTTTTAGAAATAGACTAAATTAATTAAATTACTGTGAAAAATGGAATTTGAAAAAAATATTAATGCTGCAGAATAATAAAGAACTTCTTCTGCTAAATAGTGAGCATGTGCTAGTGAAAAATCCAAATGTTCGTCAAAGACGATGTCAACTGAAATCATGCAATAAAAAACCTGTTACAATTTGCAACATGTGCAATGTTGGATGTAGAGATTGTTTTTTGGACTTCCATTCGTAAAAATCTTTACAATTTGCAAAATTCTCACTTTTGGACTGTGTAGAGACTGTTTTTTGGACTAACAAACAAAATAAAAAAAATTGTAAAATTATTATAATTTTTTAATTTTTTCTTTTTTATATGTGTAAGTATCTTATACTGACTATGTTTTTAAAAAATTACATTTTTCTAATGATTCGTTTAATGAGTGGTCCAATATGGGTTAAAACGGGGATTATTGCTAGTGCTCGGATACTTTTGCTGCGGAGTGTACGATCTGACTTGTGATCTACGATAGCTGCGATTGTTACAATAGTATGCCTCCCTTCAATGCTTCATTAATACCGTAATAACATCATCCGGATCGACTTCATAGAGGCTGGGGGGAAATACAAACACAGGTTGATTACAATTAAAGTTACGGTTTCGAAACGCTTTAACTTAAAACTACTGCCTAGAATGTCTTGATATTTTACCAGAACAATCATGAGGCAATGGAATTTAGTTTGGCGAAGGAAAACAAAACTGTTCCAAAGAGTGCTGGTAGATGGCGTTGTCAAGATAATGTCAGAGTAAAGGCTTAAATTGATTCGTTAAGAACAGGAATGTCGTTAGCCATAAGGAAACAACAGACTCCAAGGGTTTACGACAAATTTATTAGCGAAAAGACAAGAATACCTGTTTACAGTGAAAACACTGATAGTGACTAAATAAAAAAAAAAAGAACTTCATAAAACAAACACCTTACGGCTGATTAACAGAACATTTTAGGACTATTTTTGTTTTCTTCGCCAAACAGAATTTCATTGCCTCACGATTGTTATGAAAAATATCAAGTCATTCTGACCGGTAGTTTTAAAGTTAGAGCGTTTTGAAATTGCAACATTAATTATAATCACGTTGTACTATAAATTGGCAAGAAAATAGAAACAGACACAGAGCATAAAAATTGTACCATGATCATTGTTATCGTTATTATCATGTAACATATGTTTCTGGTAAGTGTAGCCTATTCTTCCAACCAGACATGTGTTTTATGTATGATGAAACATAATACAGATAACTTGTTATTAGGACTAGGACTATTAATTTCAATCTGGGTAAAAATGTCGTCGCCAGTTTTTGTAGACTAGTTTGGGTAACACCAAAATAAATTAGAACTATCAGTCTTATCGTTATAAATTCGGTAACAAATTAAAGGGACGATTTTTCTGAATCCAGGGGTGCAAACAGTTTTTCGACACGACAATTAGATTTTTTAAAATTAACTAAAGTATGAAATTTAGGTGGAAACACTTCATTTTAATTTCTTTTAGTCACTTTAAAGAGTACGTGGCCCAGTTCTACGGTCAAAAATTGATATAAAAAATAATTAAAAATTAAAAAATAAAAATTTTACAGATTGAAATTAATAGTCCTCCGTACTAAACCAAATTCTATCTTTGACAGATATATATTTTATTATTATTATTATTATTATTCTATTTTCCACCGCGGTACGGTGCTTCTTGAAATCAGGTACTTATGTTGTTAAGCTAATGTTTGGGAAAAAACTACTTTGCAAACTAAAAATTTTCAGTATGTCGTATATATTTTTTTTACGACAGCACATTAAAGATTTGAATGATTATTTTCATAAAATGTTTCGAATCATCTCAAATTCGGATATATTGTTGAAATATATACAACTACTTTTGTTTGTTGCGGTTACTAAAAATGGCCATTATGTCATGCAAGAAATTTTTATAAGTCATTTATTGTAATTGCTGTAAAGTTCCTCTTTTAATTTTCTATAGCATTATTTCTAAAAATATGCATTTTCATACTCTATAATATCGTTATATAGTAATTAAATGCTTCCTTTTGTGCATTATAACGGCTTAAAATTATTCGGAAAAAACATATCAGAAATTACTGAATAGTTTTAACTATGGTAACACATTTTTATCTCCTTTATATAATTACAGGAACTCAAAACTGTGTTGTCCGAGCCAGAAAAGGAAAGTGCAGGTAAGTTTCATCTAAATTTTAATTTTCAAATTTATGTGTAATCGTTAACCTTAGTTTTCTTGTTTCTAAAATTTCGAGTTTGTTATAAAACTTAAAATATCGTTTTTTTATTTCATGTTACATTTAGTTTTATGTACATAATCTGGTGTGTCACTCACACGACTTTCTCTTACCCTGAAATTTAATACTATAAATACAGGTTGGAGATTAAGAGGTAAGATAACTAGTACTGTTATGTAAACCTGTGTTAAACAGTTCAAATTAGGCTTCGGAAGAATTTTATATGACAATTAGTTCTGTGTGAGAGGGGCTACCGCCCCCCTCAACCCCCCGCTTCATTAATGCACCTACATTTCTATAGAATTTAATTCGGTTATTAAAAAATAATTCTGTTTCTAAAAAATAATTTATAAAAATTATTGTTTAAAAAATTATCTTTTATGATAATACAGACGATTTCCATATTAGAGAAGTAATATAACACTAAATATCCCCCCCCCCCAAAAAAAAAGGGTGAATTTATTCTCAATAATACAGTTAAAATTTTTTTGTTGTTGTTGTTGTTAGAAATGAAAAAAATCGATAACTTTATTTTATCGCAGAACGATGGTTCAACCATTCGTTTTAAAGGTATTGGCGAGCTCTTTTGAAAGATACCCATCATGAAAATTTGCTCTCCTCGAGGGGGGGGGGGGCGGCGAGGCTCCTACATACACAATTATTTTTCCCAGTTGACTATCTCTATTACAAAAAATATATATATGTTCCATTTGGTTTAGTGCAGTCTACAGATGTTAAAGTCTACTTACCTGCAATTTCCCCCATAGACGTAATGTATTTGAATACTTTTGAATGTCCCTGTACACGAACCATTTGCTTCATCTCAACAAAAAGCTTACTGTAGCATCCCTATATGATACACATTTATAATACCGAGTTTGGAATTTTTGCTACCATTTGTTTTTGAGATATACTGATAACAGACAAACAGACATCCACACAGACAGACAGATACACAGATCATTCACTAAAAACATGATTTTCGTATTCAGGGGACCGCAGAACATGTAAATATAACAAAAACTCGAGTTCGAAATTTTGACCCTAAAACAATACTTTCTCTGGTAAGAGAAAGTAAAAATCACAGTGATATTACAAAAATTTATTTTTCACTAAAATTTAATTTAATTTTGCAGTTTAGTAATTCATGAAGTAAGTTATATAATTTAGAAAACAAACCTCATTATCTAGGAAAATAAAATTAAAACTAGTATGATGTGGCCACCACATGACTTTCTTCTATACAGTTTTACACAAAATTTATTCAATACAAATTATTTATCAAATTATTTTCCATTATAAATGCAGACGATTTTTATCTGACAGAATTATATCACTAAATGCCGAAAGAAAGTTTTTTTTTTTTCAATTATCAGAGGAATTGCTTTTTTTTTTTTTTCGTTAAAAGTAAAAAAAAAAAAAGAAAAAAAAAATCGATAACTTTGCTTTAAATTATCACAGATCTATAGTTCATCCATTCGTTTTAAAGGTATTGACGAAAACTTTTGAAAGATACCCATATCGAAAAGTTACTCCCCTCCCCCCCCAGGGGGGAAAGCGATGCCCTCACATGCACAATTTTTTTCCTAGTTAACTACTACTATTATCAATAATTCATATCAATTTTACAAACACACGAATAAAATAAATCTCATTATGTACATTTATACAAAATTTTGTCCTGTACTGTCATGTTAAAAATTTAGAAAAAAATGCGATCACAGCGCCACCTGTTGAGCGAAAGATCCCCAAATATAATCAGCACTAGTTTATGTCAGGGTCCAACTAAATACCAAGTTTGGTTAAATTCGTTCATTGGTTCGTGAGATACAGCATCCACAAAATTCGTGATACACACACACACAGATTGACAGACAGACAGACAGACATTTTCAAAAAACAGTCAAATCGTTTTCAAGACATCCCAAAACGTGTAAATCCATCGAAAACTGAAGTTCGAAAATTTTCACGAATCCAATATTTTATATATAGATATAGATATAGAAGAATGTAATAATTAGCAAACTCCCAATAAATGCTCAAATTTAAAATTTAAAAGGTTTTCTTTTTTTTTTAACTATTTTTTTTTCTTTTGATGTTTCGCGTGTAATACAGTATCTGTCGAAGAGAGATCTGTTAAATCGAATGACATTCGATTCTGAGTTGGATTCGTTTACTTTCTAGACATATAGACAGTCATTTGTCAAATGTGCGACCTGGAACCAGGGAGAAGAGTTAGTTTTATCCAGCTGATCAGTTTAATATGAATGGAGATGCAGGTTTTGATGCGCTTTATTTGTTTCCTTGAAGAATTTTTCTGTTGTGATAATTTCGTAAATTTTCTATACTTACCGCAAAATTCCACTCGTCCACCATCAAAGTAGTAACTGCTGTATCTGCAATCAATCTTTGGTTGGTTGGATAAGTGAGTTTTATATCGCACTAGTGCTAAACTAACTTTTCTTTGATGCAGCTTCTTGGTTGTGGAATTGCCAAGAAATGCCATCTATCGTCGTGTAAATATTATCTGTTTCTAGTTGAATGCTATTATGAGTTCAGTATATAGGCTATTTTAGTTGTAGATAGAATCATTTTTTCCATAACAAAATTTTAAATCACGCGTGAATAAACAATGGCAACAAATGTTCCACGAAGATTAGCTAAATAATTACTTATTCTAAAATAGTTAGCAAAATTTAAATATAATGGTGCAATCACTCTAGCACCAATCTAAAATGTCATTGAGTTCAGGTGCTATGGCATTATATTTTCTAAAATTTATTATTCAAAACAGTATAGAGCATTGGAAATGACTGGAGACGAACCAGGGAACTAGGGTACAATAAACGAGCAGCTCTTTGTCGTCTTTTAGCTATAACTATTACAATTTTAAAACGTAACGACTGAAATATCGTTTCCTTTTATAATTTTCTAAAATTAACTACATTTTCCATTCGATTTAACCAATAATATACAAAATCCTCAGTTCTTCAGTAATATTTTCTTTGTTCAGATTGTAAAACTAAATACTCCAGATAATCTTAGCAATACCTTTTTGTTAGCATGTACAGGAACTGAAACGTATTAAGGGGCACACCTAGTGTGACAGCCTAAAAAAAGGGCGATTTTGGGGAATTTTTTTTTTTAAGTTACTGTATCAATTACTTTAAAATTTTAAGGGTATATTTATACATATTTTAAGAATACACAGTAAAATGTTTGAAGAAAAGAATTAAATATTTTTCGAGATACACACGATCTCCAACGGCGCTAAAAAAAAAAGGTCCTCCACTGCTGCAGTGATTCCGGCCTTTTCCGTGGATGAAACCTAAAAAAAAAAAATTCTCGTTAAACTAGAAGATATTGTCCGTACAATAACCTACGTTCGAAAAAAAAAAATCAAAAATTGACAAAATGGCGGCGTTTTTTTTTTTTTTAAAGTTGAATTTTACCCAAAATTTTGGTCGTTTTTGGCCTGCCAAAATTCGATTTTTGATCAGATCAATAAACTGGTAGGTCATTGTATGAACAATATCTTCTAGTTTAACGAGAATTTTTTTTTTTTTTTTAGGTTTCATCCACGGAGAAGGCCGGAATCACTGCAGCAGTGAAGCCTTTTTTTTTTTTTTTTAGCGCCGTCGGAGATCACGTGTATCTGGAAAAACATTTAATTTTTTTCTTCAAACATTTTACTGTGTATTCTTAAAATATGTATAAATATACCCTTAAAATTTTAAAACAATTGATACAGTAGTTGTTTTTTTTTTTTAATTCCAAAAAATTGCCTTTTTTTTAGGCTGTCACACTAGGTGTGCCCCTTAACTATGAAAACAAAGTGCATTCGCAATTATTTATTTTTTGTATTATTCAATGAAATTAATAAACATGGATAGATTTTTATATCTGAATATCTATACCTAGATTTATATATTATAGATATAGATATAGATTTCACAGTCTTTCATATCTAAAATTTTTAATTTTAAAAAGTAAGTGTATTTTCTTTTTTTTCTTTCTAGCTCCAACTAGCATTCGCGTAGCTAAGAAAAACAACCCGAAAATAGTAGGATTGGATATCCTGCCTTTTATTCTTATTATGATTGGTCTTCTAGTCTTCATTATTGCTGTTTCTTTCTTGACAACATATGCGATCTGTATGAGCAGGTAATTTTACGAATTACATTTAAATTGCATGACATTTTATATTTAGCCAATGTATACATATTTCTCATACTGAAATATTTTACAAAGTGGATCAAACTTTAAATAGGATATTTTCATGAAAAAGCAACTATTGGTTGTAACAAGCTGATTTTTTTTTTTCCTTCTTCTTCTTGTTCTTCTTTTTGTTTACTTTCTCGGCGGAATATTAGCAAAAGTTCCCCGATAGTCCCAAAATATAATTTAAATTTCGTATTTAACAATAGTTACAGTCGGAAGCAAAAGTATCCGAGCATTAGCCAATAATTCCGATATAAAACTAATATGTTGTGGCCACCACAAGACTTTCTTCTATATTTTCCTATACAAATTCATTCAGTAACAATATTAAAAAAAAAAAAACTATCATTTGGAGGCACAAAGGCATCTTTTCTGTAGAATATAATATGATTATAATTAATAATTGGTTTAAAGAGTTATGCAAAGTATTCAGAAGCATTGCAGTATAAAAAAAATCTGGTGTGAAACAACCACACGACTCCCATTACTCACTATTACACGTATTATATGCACTTTTTGGAGATAATGTTATCAGAAGACATAGAATTGACTAATGAAATAGACACCCGAAAATTTTCCGGTTAGAGGAAGTTAATACACGTGTAAAAACATAAAATAGAGTTTACACAGTAGTTTTTTTTTTAAGAAAAAGAAATGAAAAGAAAATTGGTAGAATTTTAATTTATTTATTTTGTTTTACTTTTTTAAACACCAATATCTGAGATCTAAAACTGATCTGTCTGATCAGGATGACTATTAATTTTCCTGTGATAACCAAGTAAAGCATGAGAAAGGATATATAAAATGGGTTTATGTAATAAGTTTCAAGAAAATCGTTGGAGCCGTTTTTGAGATACCGACTTTAACCAAAACTTGGCATAACTAATTGTTGACCAGAAAACAGCAATTTTATGGAAAAAGGATATTTAAAAGAAGGTTGATATGGCAAGTTTGAAAAAAATTCATACAGCCGTTTTGAAAGGAACGCACTTGCAGGACCTGAAATTCAGCTATTTATACAGAACGTCTATCAATTTTTCTGAACTAACCAATTATATCATTCGAAAGGATATCTAATAGAGTGTTTATACAGCAAATTTAAAGAAAATCGTTGGGACCGTTTTTTAGATATGGATTTACGGCCTTACTTCCGGTTTTGAATGTCCCACTTCCGGATTTCCAATTTTCACCAAAATTTGGAAAATTCATCTGTACACCAGACCTGTTTAAATTCTAAAGCTTTGTAGTTGTATGTTTATTAGTTTCCGAGATATAATAGCCAGAAGATTCCCCACATACACACACATACACGCTGACCAATTACCAAAGACCATTTTTTTGGACTCAGAAGACCTTAAAACATGTAAATCATGTGAAATCTAGATATCGAATTTTTGTACCGAATGCAATACTTCCATTACCTACGGTAGTCGGGTAATGAATGTAAAAGGAGGTAAAACTGCATTTTTTGTTGGGTTATGAGTCTTATTTTATTTTTATTTATTTATTCACTCATTTTTATTTATAATTAATTTTTAGTACGCTATAAAATACATATACATATTTTAGACCAATATACAGGGCTACAGCAAAGCAATTTGTCGTATGCTTTTTAAGCTGTCATCATGGAGGTAAAATATATTGAATAATAAACTATATAAAATAAAGGATAAGTACAGTTAGGAAGTGCTTTCTAATTTATACGAACTGCATGATTTATCTTTCTTCTTTAAATTAACTATATATCTTTTTCAAATATTTATCCAAACCATACATTTATTTGTAAAATATGTATGCTTAAAATGATCTGATAAAATATATTTTCAGACGGCGGAAGAAGAAATCAAGTTCCCTATCGACCCATGAATTCGGCCGTTCAGAATCGGTGACCTTTTCTGTGATGTACACAGGCCCAGAAAGTGAAGTACTAGTTGGTGGTCCAATAATAAATGACGGATACAGAACGCTTCCTATCAGTGAGAAACGTGAGTATAAAGTTCGTAATTTTCTAATGAACAGGTTTTATGTACAGGGGGGGGGGGGGCATAAAAACTTTCTTTGTTTGTAGACATCTACAGCTAAAATGGAACGAAATGAAATCAAATTTCATATGCTGGGGTAGAAAGACATGGGGAGTTGATTTGCTTAAAAATATTTAGTACCAAAATTCGCCGATAAGGGAGACTTGGCGCTACTAACGTGTACGCACTACAGTTTCTAGTATACATAGTGTGGCAACCTTTCAGAAACTGTGCTTTAAAGATTAAGCCTCTCAACAGAGGTCATTTTGATGGAGGATCTTGTAGAGACACATGATTAGAGGTTGGATATTGGCCCGCCGCTGGCCGATTCGCTATGTTTGCTCAACCTGTTAAGCTTTGTAAATTCCTCAGGTGACTCTCCGAATATAAATAACGCTATTTTCCCCAGATTTTAACTAAAAGAAAATGTCAGGCGCTAGTAAAAATACATTACGTTCTAGGCGATCGAGTTGTCTTTGAACAAACGTCCACCATTTTCTTTCAATATCCAGTCTCTTTCCATTCAGCGTCTCTAGATTCTTGTTGGAAAAACGAAGCTTATGTAATTACTGGTTACTTATGTGCCTAGATCACGGGACTGGCAGAAGAAAATGTGAAAAGTTCTTGCAATGTTTGTGATTTTAGCAAGAATTTCGACCGCAGCGCTATCTGGGAAAGTTTAATTTTCCAAACAGTATTTTAAGCATCACAGTTATAAGCATTTACCGCTTTGTATAATCTAGTCGCTGTAGTGAGCTGCTATTTTTATTTGCCCAGGGGCCCGTAATTCATGTTACTGGACCTGAGACCATCTACACTCTAATGAATTCAATTGAACTCCAAGCTGAGCATTTGTCAATGAGATATTATTCAATAAACTATTCAATACTATTCCTGTAGAACTATATTCATTCTCTGCGGTGTATATAATGTTATTACTGTGAAATTTGTGATACGAGAAATAGTTTTATTCACTTGTTCCGGAAATATTCATGAACTGAACCGGTTTATTTACAAACCACTTAACATACACACAAATATCAACGTTTTCGTAGAAGTATGTTTACTTTGGCTGTATCACACGAGAGATTTTCGCTCAACTTTTTACGAAACACAACTTTATAGCCAACACACTCAGCCTGACCTTGTTCAACGTCAGCACAGATCAACTTTTCCGGTGCGCTTCCGAAAAAGTTGTCTGTGTTTATCGTGCTCATCAAAATTAACCAATAGGAGGGAAGGACACGATTTTTTCCTGGAAAACCTTTAGAGAAGGGAATACCTCATACTATCAGTTCGGGGTAACACTACGAACAGCTGATCGGTTTTCTCGTTCGTTCAGCTTCCCCAACTTCGAACGACGCTGAGTGAACACGTTTACTAGAATGTTGTGTTCAGTATATATGCTCCCGTGTGATATGGCCATTAATGTGTATCTACTCTAGCAGCACAAAATGTTTCAGAAACGTAACAATCATCGAAACATTGTAAATATTGTTAAAACATTTCAAAACGTTCAGTTTGCTTTCAGATTAGTCTCAAAAAGGCAGAAATGTCGTAACAATAGGTTAGATACGTATCACACGAGAGATTTTTGCTCAACTTTTACTAAGCCCAACATTATACCACACTCAGCCTGACCTTGTTCAAGGACAGCACATTTTCGGATGATCAGCTTTTCCAGCGCGCTTTACAAAAAGTTGACTATGTTAAGCGTGCTCATCGAAATTGACCAATAGTAGGGAAGGACAGGAATTTCTCCTGGAATACCCTTAGAGAAGGGAATACTTCGCGCCATCAGTTCGGAGTAACCCTACTTACAGCTGATCGGCTTTCTCGTTCGTTCAGCTTCCGCAACTTCGAACAATGCTGAGTGAGCATTTTGAGTATAATGTTGTATTGGGTATATATGCTCCCGTGTGATATGGCCACAGAAAATTTCAGTCACTTAACAGATAGAACATTGAAAAGGGTGAAAGTTTCCGAAAGATATCGGTGAGCATACTGAAATGTGTTACGAATACGATAATGAAAGGTTGTAAGCTTTTTCCAACACAACACAACTGAAACATTTTCTGCTGTATGGGTAAGGAAGTCAAGTAGTGGCGGATCTAGGGGGTGGGCTAGGGGGCTGAACCCCCCCCCCCCCACACACACACCAAAAAAAAAAAGTACTGACATTCACAATTGAATATTACAATTGTAAACTTTTCATTTATCTGGAATAACATCTTAAAAATTCTTACCCTCTCCCCAAAAGTTAAGTTCTGAATTCACCATTGAAGTCAAGTGTTACCCAAATCAGAGTTTTGATTTATTTTATTAATTGCTGTTTCGGTATATATTCACGAATGAACGTTAGTATACATTTGAAACAATTCTAAATTATTTATACACACACATTTATCATAACAAAATATTATTTCATTTATATTGTATTAACATGTTTTTAAATGTATCTTTATCACCGAAATATTATAGACTTTCAATGATATGTCCGCACTTGTACGTGTGAATATATATTGTTGATATTATTATAATTATTTACTTATTTATTTATAATATTCACTTTCCTCTGTTTTAACAGATGCTTCACTGAAAAAGACACGAAGTGACAGCAGGATTGCACGCGGGATAAGAATTGAATCACTTCAAGATTTTTTAACGAATGCGATCGCTACTAATCAGTTGACGGAAGAATTTCAGGTTTGTAGGAAAATCTGTACAAAAATTATGTCGTTTTATTGACAAATATTTAGTGATTGCACATCTGATACGCTGCGCATCTTTGAACACAGATAATGGAGTTCAGACAAACACTCTAACCATAAACAAACTGTTCAAATTATTATGCTTAAAAATTTGTATGTGATTGTGTACATTTTTATTTATTTATTTATTTATTTTTACTTTTTAAACAAAACTAATCAGCATAAACACGCTTATAATCTTATGTAGCAATCTGTCCCAACAAAAGTTCCATGATTTTACAATGGGGCCATCTCTTGTCAAAATTATGTAATACATTCAAAAGTACTGCTTTGCAGGTGTGCAAAATTGCGTATTTAAACAACTACAAAAGTTCAGAAAGAGTTGGAGATTTACATGGATATATTGCTTTTCATATGTGGAAAGCAGTACACTAAAGGGTTAAAATCTTCCTTTTCCACTTCTTTAAACTTTTTGAGTTATACTTCGTTTTTAAGATTTATTTCGGCATCACTAATTTCGTTTCTTTTGTAAGCAACGTTGCCTTAGGGACATTTCTTTTTTTTTTTTCGGTTATCACCACTAATTTTGTGAGATCATATTTGATATACATAATAGACGATTTAATTTTCGAAGTAATTAGGCAACTGTTGCAATTAAAGTTTAATGTTGAATATTGAATAAAAAAGTGCTTAAATTTGGCAACATTTCTAAGTGAGCTGTTTGGCGATAAAACCAATATAACCATAAAAGTGCCCCCCCCCCCCCCCCCCAAAAAAAAAAAGAAAAAAAAGAAAAAAGAAAAAGAAAGAAACTTGTTGTTTTAGGTTTATCTAAAACCAATATTTTAACGAAACCATCATAAAATACAACATATAATAGGCAATAAAAAACGATTTAAAACTCTATAGCTGCCAACATCCTAATTAGTATTCTGAAGTATTTTTAGTGCCTGCCTTTTTTTTTTTTTTTTTTTTTCACACCAATGTTTTTTAGAATATTTTTCTTGTTACTTAATGTTAATTACTTTAGAAGAGAATTACTCTACAAAATAAAGTTGTGTGGAAAAAGGGGCGGGTACTAATAATACTATGGAATATTAATTAGGATGTTGGTAGCTATGAAACTCTATAATATGAGCCCTTCTTACACACCGAACTATGTATATGCAAGATACAACATATTTCCTTATATTTAAGAAACATATTAAAATTTGAAAGATTCTCCGGAATAGTTTTGTGGCTACCGTGAAAATGACAGAGTTCACAAACATGAACGATTTCGAAAAAAAATTTATTTTGCCTTTCAATGAAATGTTCCGAAAATGTTTTAAAAGTTTACTATATGACATGGCATTCAACCTTTCGTAGTTTTAAGGTAAAACATAAAAAACCTCCTCAGCACAACTCTCGATTCGCACACATGCACAGATTTCATCAAAGATCAATTTTCTACATATTAATTTTACCATTTTATTTTTTATTTTTTAAGCCTGCGCATAAAATCCTTAAAAAATACATCTGATTATTTTTCAACAAGAAACCTTTTCATAAGTTTGTCAGAAACTTTTAAGTCTTCTTAACCTAAAACTTTTAAAAAGCCTTTCAGACTTTACATTCATAAAATAAATAGCTTTCAAAAATATTTAAAAGTTGTCTGGGTACGGTCTTTGTTAGATCCAGTTCATAGCATATTGTAGCACATATAAGTTTTAAATACCATGAGTGGTATTTCAAACTTTTCGTATACAAGATGCTCCTAAGTGACTAATCGTTCACTGGCAGCTCCTTCACACATTGTACTAACTAGTGACGATTCAAAATAACTAATGGGGTATACCCATTCGCTTTTAAAAAAATTTAAGCGAAGAATTACTGAAAATAATTTATTTTAAGTCTTACGTAAAATTACAGCGAAAATGAACGACAGATATAAAAAAATTTATCTTAAATATACACTTTAATATTATTTTTATTGTTTATTACTGGCAGTGTATTAGTAACCTATAATGCTTTTTCTGAAGTAGAACATTAATTTTAATTAATTTTATTTATATTTAAACATGGAAAACTTCTTCACACACCATAAAATTAATGGAAACAGTACCGGTTTTGAAAGGACGTAGCCTTTCTTCTTCAGGTACAAAATACGTGCTACTGCCTTGCAGGTAAAAGCGAGAATGAAAGTACGAAAATCCAAAGGGGCAGGATCAACACAACCAACCAAACCTTCTTGCTTTTGCCTCCAAGGCAGTAGTACGTATTTTGCACCTGAAGTAGGTAGTCTACGTCTTTTCGAAACCGGTAGTGCTTCCATTAATTTTATGGTATATAAAGAAGTCTTTCAAGTTTAAATATTGATTTTGCACCAGTTCTTTAATTTAGTAATTCTATTTATATTTCTTTTGTTTTTAGATTATTAGTTCCCCATCATACTATAGGTATGGGGAACTTAGGTAATCGTGAAAATTTTCGACCTCGGTTTTTGACTTTCTTACACGTTTTCAGGTGTGAGGAATCCGAAAATGACAAAATTTGTATGGTGTCTGTTAGTGTGTCAGTCCGTTAGTGTGTAAGTCCGTTAGTTTGTTAGTCTCTGTACACGATATCTCAAGAACAAATTGTCGCAGAGAGGTCAGTAGTACGTATTTTGCACCTGAAGTAGGTAGTCTACGTCTTTTCGAAACCGGTAGTGCTTCCATTAATTTTATGGTATATAAAGAAGTCTTTCAAGTTTAAATATTGATTTTGCACCAGTTCTTTAATTTAGTAATTCTATTTATATTTCTTTTGTTTTTAGATTATTAGTTCCCCATCATACTATAGGTATGGGGAACTTAGGTAATCGTGAAAATTTTCGACCTCGGTTTTTGACTTTCTTACACGTTTTCAGGTGTGAGGAATCCGAAAATGACAAAATTTGTATGGTGTCTGTTAGTGTGTCAGTCCGTTAGTGTGTAAGTCCGTTAGTTTGTTAGTCTCTGTACACGATATCTCAAGAACAAATTGTCGCAGAGAGGTCAGATCAGTTTTAAAATATTACTTTCGACACTGGCAAGAACCCTATTCATTTGCAACATTCGAATTTAAAAACTTCGTAAGTTATTAGAAATTTACGATTTTCTTAACATGGGAGAATAGGATAAAAATTCACTTAAACATGCATTAAATGGAAACTTTTCACTGTAAAAATGTCAGACCAGATTTAAAATATCAGTTTTGATGCCGGAAGGAACATCAGTAACTATAAATATGCTACTTTGAAAATTTCGCAAGTTATTGGAAATTTACGAATTTCTTAACATGGCAGTATAGGGCAAATTTTCACATAAACGTCAATTTTCAGAGATATTTTCATCGTAAAAATGTCAGACTACTTTTGAAATATTATTTAGGATACTGATATGAATATTAATGACTATGAATTTTCCAATATAAAAATTTCGTAAGTTATTGGAAATTTACGAATTTCTTAACGTGGCAGAATAGAGCAAAATTTCACATAAACGTCAATCTTGAGGGATATTTTCATCGTAAAGATGTCAAACCACTTTCGAAATATTATTTAGGATACTGGCATGAATATCATAGACTATGATTTTTCCAATTTAAAAAATTCGTAGGTTATTTGAAATTTACGATTTACTTGACATGTCAGAATAAGGCAAATTTGAGCATAAACTTCCATTTTGAGGATCATAAATACATTAGACAACTTCAAAATTACATTTATGATATTTGTTTGAACATGATTGAATACAAATATTCTAATAGGAAAATTTCGTAAATTAATCGTAATTTACGATTTTACCAACATAGCGAAATTGTAAATTTTTCATATAAATATGAATTTTGAGGATTATTGCATTGGAAATAGTAGCATGAAAACTAAACAACGGAATTGACCCTGATAAAATAAATTAATAGCTTAGAATAAGATAAATACATCGAAGTGAACGATGGATAGCCTATTAGGCGGGGATTTCAATCTGTCACTGTATCAAGCTTTTGTGAAATTCATTTCTTTTAACATGATTATATGTCTCGCACTAGAAATTTATGAGAACATAAATATGATGGGGAACTGAGCAGAGTCCACCTATGCCAACTAGTTTACTTTTGACTGAAAACTACGGAAATTTTACAGAGACTCTGGATAAATATTTCTTTAAATTTACAAATATTTTTATTGTGTTTATATTGTAAAAAACGTGTTATCCTTAGAATATTTCTCTGCTACGAGAAAAAAAAAAACTCTGTATGGAGAAAGTAAATAAATAAATAAAAATGTAATAGATTGCTTAATTTAAAGCTAATTTTTAGGCAATGTAAAAGCCTTCATTTGACGAATGTTTACTTGAAATGAACTTCAACTTATTCAATGTTTTAGTTTTTAGGGGAGGGGGGGGGAAACTAAGATACCTGTGCTAAACTAAAATAAAATGTGCGTAGATACAAAGTTTTAAAACGAGTTAATTAATGAAAAGTAACAGAGAAATAAATAAATAAAAATGCAGTGCATATTTTCTAAGTTTCATAACTGATCTATTTTATTTCTTAACATTTTCGGTTTTCTATCACGTATTAACACTTTGTCAATCTCCATCAATGAGACAAAATTTCATTTGTTATAAGTAGAGTTCTGTTGTAACCTTCTTCTCTGTAGTAGGGCTA
Source organism: Salticus scenicus (assembly GCA_963930645.1). Classification (NCBI taxonomy): domain Eukaryota; kingdom Metazoa; phylum Arthropoda; class Arachnida; order Araneae; family Salticidae; genus Salticus; species Salticus scenicus. The sequence goes on along the minus strand of OZ005661.1, from coordinate 108,314,568 downwards.
AGGCTTCTATATGATAGGAGGAGTCATATCAATGTAGGAGTTCTAAGTAGGGCTCCGTCCCGAAAATTTGTTCTTGCCTATATATATATATGAACTTTATATCATATATTTTTTTTTCTTATGCATAAATCAAATCGTTGAGCTGGAAAGACAAACTTCTAAATGCGTCAAATATTAATTTTTAAATGTTAGAATCTTATCCTCCCAAAATAACATTCTTTCCCCTTGAGAATCAACTTATTTATTTATTTGTTTCCTTTTAGAGACTGGTAGAGGGCCAAATATCTCCATGGACAATTGCCAGAAAAAGTAGCAATTTGAAGAAAAATCGCTATGGAAACATTTTGCCATGTAAGCTTTTTCTTTGACTCTATATCACGGAAAAACAATTATTTATATGTAACGTACCAGTTAAATAATTTACTGTGTGACGTTAATAATGTAGTTAGAATTAAGATTCATTTATAATGTAGAATCATATAAGTTACGTGATAACACCTACATATCTAATATGCTAATAATAATTTTTTAAAAAATCTCATAAGTAATATCACTGGAAATTTTCAGTTTTTTTTCCTTTTTTTTTTTTTTTGGCATTAATAAAATAAATTTTAATCTTTGACATTTGCATTATAACTCCAATTTTAGAAAATAATTTTTTTTTTTTTTTTTTTTTTGCGCGTCAAAGTTAAAAATTCTTAGAATTGAATTAAATTATTGTTATATTAAAAATCGATTGTTTCCTAAAATTTGGCGGATTTAAGTTACCATATCACATACATAACAGAAATTTCATAGTAAAAAATGTATCTACAAAATAAATAACGCTCATTCTATTCATAATGAAACAAAAATCTAAAAAATATATAAAAGATGGCGCCATCACCATGATGCCAATTAGCTAACAATAAATACGAGGTCCAATTGGCTTTAAATTCTTCCAAATATACTTCTAAATATATTTTTAATGTATGTTTCAGAACAATTTTTTTTTCTTTTCATTTCTTTGAGAAAATGGGCATTTCAAGTGTATTAGGTTAAATTTTTGTAGCGAAAACGCTTACCGCTTTGTCTCTAGCAGCCGAATTTATGCTTTGGGTCTGTGTTGACCTTAGGTTACTACCGCATCGTTTCGACAAAATTTAATCTAACTGGTCTAGTTAGGTTTTTTAATATTTTTTATATAAATAGTGCCTTTTACAGATAGTAACCATTATGATAAATGTGCCCTAAAAATTTATATTTTTTATGTTTCAGACGACCGATATCGTGTTGTTCTGCAAACTAGTTCAAAAAATGATTCAGATTACATTAATGCAAGCTACATTGACGTAAGTACAGACAACCTTCTATCTGTATAGTTTAAAAAATGCACTTTTTCATGTCTTTACACCTTAGTATCTTCGAAATAATTCATGCATTTTATTTCAGGGATACAAAAGATCCAGAGAATACATTATTACTCAAGGTAAGTAACTTTACAAACAATTTATCTGATATTTCACGATCACGAACAATTCTAAAAATATTCTTCCACGCACAGCTGGCGAAATATTGTATATGATTAGTTGGTCAAGTGGCATGATTCTCACTATAGGGCAGTTCCTTGTTTGTAAACAAACATCTCAACTTTTATGAGTGGTTGGCAAAAAGGCTTGGGAAAAGCATAGCGATGGCGGATCACCAATATAGTAAATAGCGCAAGAAAGTCGAGCGCGCTTTTTGCCAACCACCAGACGTCACTAGGAAATGCTCTATTAATTTTAATTATTTGCATTAGGTTGCTAGGTACCATCATTTTCATCTCCAACGCAACAGCGTCGAGCGCATAAAAAGCATCAACTTATTATCATTATTTATTTATTTTGCACAAATATTGGACTTCGGTTTCATTCGGTTCCGATCAGTAGAACCACAGCTGTTTAACTCTGAGTACTGCCAATTTAATTTTGACCATCCTATATATTTAAGATTGGAATATATATTTTCAATATCACAGAGCTCAATGCCTTGCCCAAAATAATCAAGGAATTATGTTACGGTTAGTCTGTTGTGAATAAATTCAATTTTGATTAAAACGTTATGTAATTCACTGGTTAAATAATTCAGAATTTAAGTATTGGTTAATTTGGATTTCGATGGCATTTAATCGTCAGTTACTTTAATTCTACCGAGTCTTAAATTATTATTTTTTTAAACTTAATTTTAATATATATATATGTGTGTGTGTATATATAAATATGTTCTTATCTTCATCTATCTTTTGTCTGCTGAGTGTTACAATGGTACTAAATATTTCAATATATTTATATATATATATATATATATATATATATACCGGGTGATCCAAAAGTCACTAGACTTTTTAAAACCTTATAATTATTAAACTATTTACAATAAAATGATGCGGTTTGCTCAGAAACAGGGGGGATTTTTGTTTTTTTAATGAAAAACAATAAATTTTATTAGTTACATTTTTTACCAAAAGGTGGCGCTGGAGTTCAATTAACAGACTTATAAAATTATAATACATTTGACTGATGTGAAAAAAGTGTTTCAATACCTACAGCTATTCAATTTGATTCCCATCACATGATAATTACAGACGATTGAAGACATCCTTCACAGCGTAAAAAAGCATGTCAGAGGGTATATCTGACACATGGGGGCGTATAGCTTCTTTTAACTGCGCCAAAGACGTAGGCTGATCTCTATACACACTTGACTTCAAGTAATCCCATAACCAGAAGTCACAAGGTGTAAGATCTGGAGACCTTGGGGGCCCTTCGTGTGGAAAACATAGACAAAGGACATTGTTGTCTCCAAATGTCGACCTTAGAAGTGTCGTGACAGGAGTAGCTATGTGAGGAGGCGCTCCATCCTGCATAAATGTTATTGAATGGAGTTCTTGCTTCTCTTGCAAGTAAGGGATGATTTTATTTTAATGGCGTTTAATATCATTCACCTGTGACAGAAACTGTTTGAAATGTTCTGAGATAATGCGCAATTAACTCATCTGCTTATTCAACGCATGATAAGATTATATTCTACATGAAACACTAGCACCCCCTTTTAACGAAAATTAAAACTAATATGCAAAATATTTGTTTATATTAAAAAAAAAAAATCCCCCATGTTTCTGAGCATTTCTGTGCAAACCGCACCGTTTTATTATAAATAGTTTAATAATTATAAGGGTTTAAGAAGTTTAGTGACTTTTGAATCACCCGGTATATATATATATATATATATATATAAGTGCGTCTCGTTAATGACATTTTCAACTATCTTTTATATAAGGGTGGCTAGAAACAGTCCGTTATCATGAAAAGCTCAACTATTTGACAGACTGTTGAAAAATCATCGAATCTAAGTGAATTCTCGATTTAAATGAATCAACCAATACGACATATATTCCATTATAATGTACTGTTTACACGTATTGAGATAGCTCAAAACGTCCTTCCCGAGACATCACTGATATATAATATATATATATATATGTATATATATATATATATATATATATATATATACATATATACCACGCTTTTTATAAATCCCTTTGGATTTATTTAGCTTTATTTTAGTACAGTGGATAATTTATGAATATTAAAATCATTTGTCAAATTTGTTAATTGTTAAATTGCAGGGCCTCTAGATCATACTATCAATGACTTCTGGAGAATGGTGTGGCAAGAAAACGCACCGGTCATAGTAATGGTAACGGATCTTGTTGAAAATGGAAAGGTAAACATTTGTTTTGTTTCTCCAACACTACTCTTTAGCTTTGTTGTTGATAAATATTTCTATATGAAATACGTATTTGTTCTTTACTGTTCCTTTTTAGAATAAGTTTTGGATTTACATCTGAAATAAGAAAATTAGGAACTTTATTTATTTATTTTTTTTTTTTAAACTTCATTTTAATGCTGTTATGAATTGTTTTCTTCTAGAAAAAATGTTCAAAGTATTGGCCTGATGATTCTATGATGAGTGGGGATATTCAGATACTACTCAGTCATTCTGAAGAATGTACGGACTTTGTGATCCGGACAATTTTGATCAGAAAACTTGATGTAGGTATTTAATATTTCTTTACAAAAAGAGGCGTATACTTTTTTCGAGCAATTTGCATAAATTATTTATTATATATATATATATACACTCATGGACAAAAAGATTAGCGCACCAAGAAGGAGTCGTCAAAATGAAACGAAATTTTACATACGTAATGACTACTTTGATATAAGTAAATGATTAGAAAATCAAAGAAAAAGGATAATTTATTTCAAAGAAAAAGGCAAAAGAACGGAGGATTTAATACCCTGTTGTAACCCCTCTAGCGCGAATGCACGATGCGATACGATCGGGCATTGAGGCATACAAGTTCTGTATGATGTCTTGAGACATTTCGTTCCATATTTGCTGTAACCTTGCCTCTAGTTCGTTCAAACTCGTGGGATGCCCAACTCGCCGTCCCACATGATCCCAGATATGCTCGATTGGAGACAAATCTGGGGATTGGGTAGGCCAAGGAAGGGTAGTAACAGTGCGGAGACAGTCTTGTGACAGCCTTGCCGTGTGAGGCCGAGCATTGTCTTGTTGAAAAATGGCTCCTGGGAGCCGTTGCATGAGTGGCAACACATGTGGTTGCAGGATGTCATGGACATACCGCTGGGCTGTCATGGTGCCATTGATCAATACTAGGGGTGACCGTGTATTGTAGGCAATGGCACCCCATACCATCACACCAGCTGTGGGAGCGGTGTGTCGCTGTAAAGCAAAGGCAGGATTGAGGCGTTCACCACGGGGTCTCCACACACGAACACGATTGTCATCACTGCTGAGATTGAATCTGGATTCGTTGCTAAAGACGACCTGGTTCCATTCCGCTGCAGTCCAGTTTCCTCGTGCGCGGCAAAACTCCAAACGGAGGCGTCGATGGGTGGGCGTCATGGGCAGCGCACGTAATGGGCGCCGCGATACCAAATGTCCTTCAGCCAGGCGCCTTCGTATGGTTCGAGAAGACACAGGGGCCCTTAGTGAAGGTGCTACCTGTGCCTGGATGGCGGCCGATGAAGCAGTTGGCTGTACGCGTGCATTTCTTACGATGTGGCGGTCTTCTCGACGACTGGTCTGTCGAGGGTGTCCTGAGCCTGGTCTTCGTGTACATGGCATTTCTCGGGTCCACTGGTCCCAACGCCTCCTCACAACACAATCAGAGCGGCCTAATTGACGAGCTACTCGCCTAGCTGACCACCCAGCTTCCATTATGCCGATGATTCTCCCCTCTCAAACTGCGACAGCTGCTCATATTGTCTTCGAAAACGACGTAATGGCATGTTTACCTCAGCTCTTCCTTTGTAAATGATTCAGCACACTCAAAATAGCTTTGGTTACCTTTTTTATACTCCACAGAGAACGACGTTAAACGCCCTCTACCGGCTATACGTAATGCGCAATCACGCTGCATTTCTAATCATTTGCATATCTCCCCGACATGTACCTTCATGCCAAGTTTCTTTACGATCCCGCAATTATTTCTTGGTGCGCTACTTTTATTGTCCATGAGTGTATATATATATATATATATATATTTTACTTATCTTTAAATTTATATGACATATTGCATTTCTTTTTATCTATCTATAAATTTATGGTGACATATTATATTTCTTTGTATTCATCTATAAATTTATATGACAAAATGATTTATTTGAATTTCTAAATTTAAAGGACAATTTAAAAGGATAATTAAAATATCATGTACTGATTTAGAATGTGCAATTTGAATGATATGTGTAACATTTGTAGAAGATAGTTACTTCAGGTGCCATGCACTCCCATGTATTCTATTTAACTAGTATTTGTTTCTTACGTCTTCTATATTTAATGGAAGAAAGTATTGGATACGTAAAAAATTTCAATTTTCGGATTTCGATGGATGTACACATTTTGAGAGTTCCGCATCAGATCTCAATTTAACCATTTCTAGACAATGTCTGGAAATGGTTCTAGACCTGCCTCTGTGTGTGTGCGAAAAAAAATTTGTAACAGCTATAGCTGAAAAATAATAAATAGAATTTCATGTAAATATCCCGTATTTACGTAATTTTTAATATGACAATATACGACAAAACGTATACGATACGTATGAATGTGCATAGTGAGAATTATTGTTGTTTGCACAATCAGAATCATTTCAAAATTAAAAATAATAATTTATAACAATAATAATCTATATTTTTTTCTTCTTCTTTTTTAGTATATATACCCTGTAAAAAGAGTTTTAAAAAGAAATTCTACTCTTTTTTTTTTTTTCAGGATATTTTTTTCTTTTTTCTTTTTTAAAGGGCAAAACACCGTAATTTAAATATACCTGATTTTCAAAGGGATTTTCGCTTTAAATTTAAGGGGAACAAACACCCTTTTTAACGAATAGGATAACAGTAATTCTAGTGTAATTTCCTGGTATTTTTTGGCTGGAAAATTCGAAGGTTTTTTTTTTTTTTTTTTTTAACCATATAGGAAAAACATTGTTCTTCTCCGCCCCCGAAAGGTGTCAATTTACATTATGAATATTTTTCAAAACAACTCGTCAATATCTCTAAGATGTGAAATAGTGGTGCTAAAAAAATTCCAGCTATGATCTTACTTAGGACTGGCAGCTATGACTTAACTTTTAAATAATATGATATAGCGTATTACGAAAGTTCACAGGTACGTAAAGAGGAAAAGCTTATGTCAAAAATAGAACTCAAATCCAAAATTAAATTCTGTCTATGAAAAAAAAATATCTCTTTATTTATCTGCTTATTTATTTAGTATTTTATTAATTCTCTGCATCTAAAAAGCGATCTTTATTACCACACTTGTTAAAAAGTAATATCGTAAAAGAAAAAAGTTTTATTATTATTATTATTATTATTATTATTATTATTATTAAGACTATTTTTTTCTACTGTTTGACAATCTGGAAAGTGTACTTTATCATTGATCATTGTAAATGTTATCATAATGTCTAGGTATCATAAGCTTCAAAATGGATTAAAATTTCAAACATTCCGAAGAATACGAACATTATGATTAAATTTTAATTAGTTTTTTAAAAAAATCTAAGAAAAATTAAATTATCTGCCTGAAAAATTTTCAATACATAAAATGTATGTGTCCTAGATATTTTTAACGCTTTTCTCTGTCAAATTCCACATTTTTATTTAATTATTTATTTTATTTTATTTATTTTATTTAATTTTACTTTTATTTATTTATTTATTTATTATTTATTTATTTATTTATTTATTTATTATTTTTTTTTGGAAAAGTAAAATTTTATGTCAATGTATTAGGCCAAGCTTTAAAGCGTAACATCAGTTTTAATAATGGAAAATTATTGCAAAAAAGTTTTTTAAAACTTGTTTTATTACTTGATCTGCATTTTTCTAATTGCGTTTTACATCGTCATTTTAGGAATGTTGCACCCATAGGGTACAACAGTATCAATATACTGCGTGGCCTGATCGGACAGTTCCTTTGAATACCAATTACTTCATCAAGTTTCTTAAACGCATCAGAGAAGATCATCCTGTTATGGGTGGCCCAATGATCGTGCATTGCAGGTATTGTATCTTACGAGCAATTTTATGTATATGTTACATTTCTTGACATTAGAGTTAATCTATCAAGAAGCTGCACCATTTATTTTATTTATTTATTTATTTTTATTTTATTTTATTTTATTTTAGAGTAAGCATTTACAAACTAAACTAATGGTTAATGAACAACGTGCGAAGCCTTCGTTTTACCACTAATACATCAACAAAATATGAGCATTTTTTTTTTTTTTTTTTTTTTAATACAATTTATAGTTTTTTGTAAAGACAAAATATCTGATGTTGATATCTCATGACTTTTACGTACGATTTCCAAACTATGCATATTCTTTAAATTTATGAAATATAAATAATACATCAACAAAATACGAGCATTTCTCCTTTAAAAAAAAAAAATACAATTTATAGTTTTTTGTAAAAAAAAAAAATATATATCTGATGTTGATATCCCATGACTTTTTCGTACGACTTCCGAACTATGCATACTCTTTAAATTTCTGAAATATAAATAATACATCAACAAAATACGAGCATTTCTCCTTTAAATATATATATATATATATATATATATATATACAATTTATAGTTTTCTGTAAAGAAAAAATATGTGATGTTGATATCCCATGACTTTTTCGTACGACTTCCGAACTATGCATATTCTTTAAATTTCTGAAATATAAATAATACTTCAACAAAATACGAGCATTTCTCCTTTTAAAAAAAGAGAAAAATACAATTTATAGTTTTCTGTAAAGAAAAAATATCTGATGTTGATATCTCATGACATTTTCGTACGACTTCCGAACTATGCGTAGTCTTTAAATTTCTGAAATATAAATAATACATCAACAAAATACGAGCATTTCTCCTTTAAAAAAAAAAAAAATACAATTTATAGTTCTCTGTAAAGAAAAAATATCTGACGTTGATATTTCATGATTTTCCGTACGACTTCCGAACTATGCATATTCTTTAAATTTCTCAAATATAAATAATACATCAACAAAATACGAGCATTTCTCCTTTAAAAAAAAAAAAATAATACAATTTATAGCTTTCTGTAAAGAAAAAATATCTGATGTTGATATCTCATGACTTTTTCGTACGACTTCCAAACTATGCATATTCTTTAAATTTCTGAAATATAAATAATCTGGTGTGTCACTCACACGACTTTCTCTTACCCTGAAATTTAACAGTACTATAAATACAGGTTGGAGATTAAGAGGTAAGATAACGATGTTGCGTTAACCTATGCTAAACAATTCAAATTAGGCTTCGGAAGAGTTTTATATGATAATTAATTCTGTGTGAGGGGGTCTACCGCCCCCCTCAACCCCCGTTTCATTAATGCACCTAGATTTATATAAAATTTAATTCGTTTATTAAAAAATAATTCTGTTTTAAAAAAATAATTTATTAAAATTATTATTTTAAAAAATTATCTTTTATGATAATGCAGACGATTTCTATATTAGAGAAGTAGTATAACACTAAATAACAAAAAAAGTCCATTTTATTCTTAGTATTAAAAAAAATATATATATACGATTTTTTTTTTTTTTTTTTTTCGTTAAAAGTAAAAAAAAAAAAAAAAAAAAAAAATCGATAACTTTGTTTTAAATTATCGCAGATCGATGGTTCAACCATTCGTTTTAAAGGCTTTGGCGAGCTCTTTTGAAAGATACCCATCATGAAAATTTACTCCCCTCGAGGGGGGACTAACAACCCAGGGGGGGGAGACGAGGCTCCTACATACACAAAATTTTTTCCCAGTTGACTATCTCTATTACAAAATATATATATATTCGTTTCATTTGGTTTAGTGCAGTCTATAGACGTTAAACTCTACTTACCTGCAATTTCCCCCATAGACGTAATGTATTAGAATTCTCTTGATTGTCCCTGTACACGAACCATTTGCTTGATCTTAACGAAAAGCTTACTGTAGCATCCCTATATGATACACATTTAGAATACCAAGTTTGAACTTTCTGCCATAATTTGTTTTTGAGATATGCTGATAACTGACAGACAGACAGACACACACACACACACAGAGAGACACACACAGACATACACACAGACCATTTGCTAAAAATGTGATTTTCGTATTCAGGGTATCTCAAAACGTGTAAATATAACAAAATCTCGCGATCGAAAATTTGACCCAAAAACAATACTTTCTCTACCTTATGGGTAAGAGAAAGTAATAATACATCAACAAAATACGAGCATTTCTCCTTTAAAAAAAAAAAATAAATAAAATAAATAAATACAATTTATAGTTTTTTGTAAAGAAAAAATATCTGATGTTGATATTTCATGATTTTTCGTACGACTTCCGAACTATGCATATTCTTTAAATTTCTGATATATAAATAATACATCAACAAAATACGAGCATTTCTCCTTTAAAAAAAAAAAAAATACAATTTATAGTTTTTTTTGTAAAGAAAAAATATCTGATGTTGATATCCCATGACTTTTTCGTACGACTTCCGAACTATGCATATTCTTTAAATTTATGAAATATAAATAATACATCAACAAAATACGAGCATTTCTTCTTTTAAAAAAATACAATTTATAGTTTTCTGTAAAGAAAAAATATCTGATGTTGATATCTCATGACTTTTTCGTACGACTTCCGAACTATGCATATTCTTTAAATTTCTGAAATATAAATAATACATCAACAAAATACGAGCATTTCTCCTTAAAAAAAAAATAATAATAATAATAATACAATTTATAGTTTTTTATAAAGAAAAAATATCTGATGTTGATATCTCATGACTTTTTCGTACGACTTCCGAACTATGCATATTCTTTAAATTTCTGAAATATAGATAATATATCAACAAAATACGAGCATTTCTCCTTAAGACAAAAAAAAAAAAAAAAAAACAATTTATAGTTTTCTGTAAAGAAAAAATATCTAATCTTGATATCTCATGACTTTTTTGTACGACTTCCGAACTATGCATATTCTTTAAATTTCTGAAATATAAATAAAAAAAAAACAAAATACAAGCATTTCTCATTCAAAAAAAAAAAAAAAAAAAAAAAGAATGAAAGAAAAGAAGTAGAGAAAAAAAATCTGATGTTGATATCTCATGACTTGTTCGTTCGACTTCCGAACTATGCATATTCTTTAAATTTCTGAAATGTAACTATTATTTACTAACTTTAAAAAGGGGGGGGGGGGCAGGGTTTCATGTATTGACCAAAAAGAAAATGCACAACTGCACATTAAAAATTTCTTAAAGAGTTGCGTGGGTCTCAAAAGCTGAAAAAAGCATACTTTATTTATGTATATATATATATCTATAATAAATATATATATATGTATGTATTATTCAAATTTTCGAGCATATAATAGAGCAACATTTAAACAATATTTTATAAAATTTTCATTAAAAATTTTGAAAAATTCAGCCGGTGGGTCCTGGTTTTAGGAAACCCTTCAGAAAAGCGATGGGCATGACAACTCATGAGAGCCTTTTAAAAAACAAATTTTTTACCATGTTTTTATTAACTTCGATTCTTGTTTGTTTGTTTGCCCGGTACAAAGCTTGAAATCGATTTTTAACTAACTTCCCTGCTAGCTAGACATTTGAAACTTTCACAATAGCTTAGACCCCGATGACAACACAATACTTCGAAGCCCGTTTTTCGAATTTTTGATTAGTTTTCTTTTAAATAATTAAAATATGAAAATAATAAGATCCTAATAGCTTTGAAAATAGCCATTAAAATATTAGCTATAATTTAATTGTTTCCAAAAAAAAATTACGATTTCATTTTCTTTCGACATAAAAACAAATACATTTAATTCAACGTGAACGTTAAAAAATTGTAAAAAGTTAGATTATGCATCTCACAAAAATTGACGTCATTATCACTTTAAAAGTTTTATGTACATTGATAAAGTGCTAATGTAGTTCTATAGCTATGATTCAACAGAAAATCTAAAAACATGATAGATAAAAAGTTTTTTATCTTATAATTTTCTGCTTGTCGATAAATATAACTAGTACTTGAACGAAGGATTTTTTTTTTTTTTTTTTTTAAATTGAAATTCGAATTTTTGACAATTTATGCAAAAAATAGCGCAATTCGGTACATTTTATCCTACATATAAGCTTTTAATTGTAATGGGGAAAAAAAATTTCGTTGAAGCACTAGTCAGTTCTATTGTGAAGCAATGGACAAACTTTCAATAGCATCGATGCATTAGTTTTTAAAAATCATGTCCAACGAATTCAAAAATAATGCTTTCAGAAAGAAGCGATTGAAGTTTTAAATAGGAGTAAATAATCTGGTGTGTCACTCACACGACTTTCTCTTACACTGAAATTTAACACTATAAATACAGGTTGCAGATTAAAAGGTAAGATAACGAGTACTGTTATGTAAACCTCTGTTAAACAATTCATATTAGGCTTCTGAAGAGTTTTATATGATAATTAGTTCTGTGTGAGGGGGGCTACCGCCCCCCTCAACCCCCCGTTTCATTAATGCACCTACATTTACATAGAATTTGATCCGGTTATTAAAAAATAATTCTGTTTTTAAAAAGTAATTTATTAAAATTATTATTTAAAAAAATTATCTCTTATGATAGTGCAGACGATTTCCATATTAGAGAAGTAGTATAACACCAAATATCCAAAAATGTCCATTTTATTCTCAATATATATAAGGGGAAAAAAAAAAAAAAAAAAAAAAAAAAAACGATTTTTTTTTTTCTAAGGTTTTTTTTTTTTTTTTCCGTTAAAAGTAAAAAAAAAAAATCGATAACTCTGTTTTAAAGTATCGCAGATCGATGGTTCAACCATTCGTTTTAAAGATATTGGCGAGCTCTTTTGAAAGATATGAAAATTTACTCCCCTCGAGGGGGGACTTCCCCCCCCCCAGGAGGGGAGGCGAGGCTCCTACATACACAAAAAAAAATTTCCCTGTTAACTATCTCTATTACAAAAAATATATATTCGTTTCATTTGGTTTAATGCAGTCTGTAGACGTTAAACTCTACTTTCCTGCAATTCCCCCCCCATAGACGTAATGTATTAGAATTCTCTTGATTGTCCCTGTACACGAACCATTTGCTTGATCGTAACGAAAAGCTTACTGTAGCATCCCTATATGATACACATTTAGAATACCAAGTTTGAACTTTCTGCCAAAATTTGTTTTTGAGATATGCTGATAACAGACAGACACACAGACACACACACACACAGACATACACACACAGACATACACACAGACCATTTGCTAAAAACATGATTTTCGTATTCAGGGGACCTCAAAACGTGTAAATATAACAGAATCTCGTGTTCGAAAATTTGATCCAAAAACAATACTTTCTCTACCTTATGGGTAAGAGAAAGTAAAAACGAATCTAATGCGGGAAATTTCCAAAGGTTCTCTCTTCTAGACTTTTACTCCGAATGACTTGAAAATTATATATATATATATATATTATAAAATTTGTATATTTTATTTTTATTTAAAAAAAAAATTTTTTTTTGAAATTTCAAAACTTATGTAAACTCTGGAGGGAACTCTCTACTTATATCGTCTCCGAAAGCCGAAGGCAATTTTATTTTTCGCGCCACTTTAACTCATAAACTAATACATATTTTCAAATTAGGTTCATTCAAATTAATCACCATTTGGTTCACATTCAGAAAATTCACAACTATTTAACAGCGTATCGCATTCTAGTTTTTTTTTTTTTTTTCCCACTATTTTAATTTAAAATTGCAAAATGCGAATTTTTGCAGTATGAAATTTTACTTTTTTTTTTGCTTAAAAATGATTTCTTAACAATTAAGAAAGTCAATTTTTAGAAAGTGACAACTTATTTAACTGTTATGCATTTTCTGAATGTGAAAACGGAATTTTAAAATATGTATTAGTTAATTGGGATTTGACGGGGCAAAATTCTCCATCGAATAATTTGCCATCGGCTTTGGCTTCCGAGAACGATAAGTAGAAAGTCTTCTTAATACAAAATTTCACCGTTTTGCAGCTAACCTTTAGTTAGTTATACGAAATACTCACAGACATAGTAACATGTGTACGTAAAAACTATAAATAAAGGGGAGGGGGATATCTCTAAAGAAGTACGTCATGAAGTGATCAAAGTAGGAGGTATATAATTACATGCCACATAACATCTTCAAATACGAAATTTTAGCATTTTATTCCTAATTATTTTAATCAAATTATAACATACATTTCTTTTTTCGCGACCACAGCACTACAAGTTATTATTTTTAAAACGCAGCAGCATTCAATATCGACAAACAAACAAATTTTGTTTTTGGTTTCTTGTGTTGTTGGTCTTCATACTGTATCACGGAAAGATAAGAAGTGGCGTCACAATACACAGATGCCAGATTGGGGATTTTGTCCCCATTTCGGGATTCTGGGGACAATTTTGAGGACCAAATGTTTGTGGGGGCTTTTTGGGGGAATTCTAAAATTTTAGGGGACAAATCTGGGGAGTTCTTCAACTTTCTGTCAATGTTGGTAACGTAATGATTTATCCCTACGACTAGAGACTTTCAATAGCTTTATTGTTATTTGGGGATTTTTTTTCAAAAATTGCCTTCATTTGGGGAAAAATCTGAGCTTAAATCATAGAAAAATCTGCTTGATTTTTTTTTTTTTTTTTTTTGAAGAAATTTTTATTTACCTTTTTAGTAGAAATCAAGTTGGAGATTTTTTCGTAAAAAAAAAAACCCGAATTTGGGAAAATTTGAAGGCTTGTTTGGGGAAATAATTTTCAACCATCTGGCATCACTGTCACAATATTCAATCAGATTTAAAGATGGATGGATGGTTGAGTTTTACGTCGCACTAGTGCTGCGCAACTGGGCAATTGGCGACGGTCTGGGACACACCCCTAGAGGTGGTCCGGAGACATGCCATCACAATTTTGATCCTCCACGGAAGGGCAGATTTAAAGAGAGTGAACTGGGAAAAGAAGGAGTCGCATCATTGTCCAAGATAAAGAGGTGGACATCCTTTTCAGTTATAGACCACATGCCATAAGTAACGATACAAAGTCATGCAAAATGTTTCTGTTGCATTAAAATCAAGTGCATCAATTTCTCAACGACTGGCAGATGTTTATTGGTGTCAAGCCAAATTGAACAAATTTGCTATTACAGAAAGTTATCGCGAAAGTCTTCAAAGTTGTCGCAGAAATTCACATAAAATGCTTAACAAATACTAAAATCTGATTAAAAAAATATTGTTTTTGGCCTTAGAAATAAGGATCAGCATGCCAGGAGGTAACGTAGTTAAAAAACTGGGGTTACTATTTTTAAAAAGCGCATGGCATGTATACAGGGAATAATGGCTTATGATGTCATTAGTTATGGCTGCCACATATCTCTATCGGCTAAAAATAATTACTTTTATAAAATGCGTTTCCTTGAATAAAATAACATTAATAGTAGAATGATTAAATGTTAATAATACGTTGTTCTACAATCTTCGTGATATGCAGAATAATGATAGAGGTTAGATAAGAAATATTTCATGTTCGAAACATGTATATGTACAACTAATATAAATAGTTTATTGTATAATTATTTATTTGTGTAATCGTGTTAATTTTAAAATTTCGTCTCTACTATTAGTGCCGGTGCTGGTAGATCTGGGACATTCGTAGCAATAGATGCGTTATGCCAACAAGCAGCCGAAGAGAAAAGAGTGGATGTTTTTAGATATGTCAACAATACAAGACACCAGCGTACGCACTTGGTTCAAACATTAGTAAGTTTAGATAACGTGTAATGTAACACGTACTTTATTTATTTATTTTCTTAATGTAAATACTAAGTTCGTTCACATTAGTAAGTAAGTAATTAATCTGAATTTAGTTAATCATGTTAAATTTTTTTATAAGAAATTTAGTTGAAAACGTTAATTTTTTAGTGCAAATGATAAAGAAAATTGCCTAATATTAAACCCCACTGAACCTGTTAATCAAAATGATGCTGACTGAACTATCACACACTGCCAAAAAATGTACCGTATTTTACACACTTCAAAAGCCCCCTCCCTCGATTAATCGCCTCCTCTGCTTTTTACATTAATTTTGTTTGTTCTTAAAATACCGAATAAGCGTCCCCTTACGCTTAGCGTTAGACTCTATGTGAATAGGCGACAGTTTTTTAGGTTATTTTTCTTTTGCAGCATTCGTCTTTGTACATATAAATATTGTTTTGTATTTAAAGTATTTTGTATTTAAAGTTGTTTTGTATTTAAGTATTGTTTTTGTATTGTTTACAAATGTTCCGGTTCAAGGTGCTCTGGTTTGCTTAGAGAGAAGACTACGTGAATTCCATTATTCTTCTATTGAAATTGAGGAGCTTGTAAATTTAGTTCATTTGTGTATCAGGCAAACTGCCTTCATTTTTAATGGTACTTATTATTCCCAAAATGATGGTATGGCCATGGGTAGTCCTCTCTCTCCTTTACTTTGCGACATCTATATGCACTATTTTGAAGAAAAACTCTTCGGTGTATATAAATTTCCTCACTGGTTTAGATATGTGGATGACACTTTCGTTCTTGTCTCCCCTGACGTCGATTTGTCCAATTTACTTTCTTTGGTCAATTCGATTGACCCATGCATTCAATTCACTTTTGAGGTTGAACAGGATTGCTCTTTGCCCTTCCTTGACGTTCTTGTGAATAAAGAAAAGGATTGTTTCTCAACTACTGTTTTTAGAAAACCATTCTCAGTCTCTTTGCCGCCGCATGCTCTCTCTAACCACGCCCCTCAACAAAAAATGTCTGCTTTTTACACTTATGTTTACCGTGCCTTACACATTTGTTCTGATCCGTCTAATCTTTCGAAAGAAATTAATTATTTAAAATCTCTTGCCCTCTCTCGTGGCTACAACCCATCTATAATCGATAAAGCTCTATATAAATTTAAGAATCCTAAACGTTCTGCTCCCAAATTAAACGATCACAGTCTCATCCCAGTTGTTTTACCTTTTTATTCTTCACTCTCTTTTAAAATCTCTAAAATTCTTTCACCGTTTGGTTTCAAAGTTATTTACAAACCCGTCAATAAAATAAAATTATCTTCTCTTAAGGATCCCATTCCCACCGAAAACCGTTCTGGAATTTATTTAATTCCGTGTTCGTCCTGCAACTTAGGTTATATTGGTCAAACTAGGAGGCGTTTGAAATACAGAATAAATGAGCACCGTCGGAATGTTCGTAATGAAGAGATTACCAAATCTTCTATTGCTTCCCACTGCTGGTCTCAAGGTCATCGTTTTGATTTTTCCAAAACTAACATAATTTCATCTCCTGTCTGCTCCTCCCATTTGGATATTCATGAAGCATTTTACATATTTAAAAATTCGAAAAATCTTGTTAATGATATTTCTTCCACTCCTTTCTTCTCTGATGCTTGGAAATTACTCACGTAACTTAGATTTTAGTTTAATTTTTGTTATCCTTAGATTGTTATATGTTTAATCGCACTCATTTATTTTTATTTTCTTGTTTTTTGTACAATTCTACTCACACCAGTAGCTATATTTAGTTTCTACTTTATAAACTTTTTCTTTTCATTTTAAACGATTTTGTGCGTTGCCGCTTTGACTGCAGCACTCGTGCTTACTTTGTTCGCCTGATGAAGGGTCGTGTGTTTTTTCGACCCGAAACAATTGTTGCGAGTTTATTGCATTTTATGGTGTTTATTCAAAGTTTGTAAGTAATAATTGTTTTGTATTATATTAAATCGCGAATACTGTTTTTCTGAAAATAGAAACCTTAATCTTCCTAAAACGGCGATAAATATTTTAAAACAATTTATTGGAAGGAGGGGGAATTTTTCCGGTTATTTGAATGCTATTTAACTAAGAGTTTACTGTATTTAATTATTATTATTATTTTTAATCATTGCAACTTAATACATATCTATATATTGTTTTAAAATTGTTTTTATGGCACTTAATTTTTAGGTGGAAAATCCGTGTCAATTTCTATACTTTTGCATATTTTTGCCGTTTATCCACCCCTCCCCAGTTTTCCATAAGGAAGCGCTTGAATGATATTTTACGGTAAAGGAATCTTTAGTAAATATGTTTACACGAAGCGTTTTAAATCTAACCCCCTATAATAATACAAGAAAAGATTGCACCTATGTATCATTGAGGCATAATTCTTATTCTATAATAAACACAGGGTATAATCTTTAAAGTACCCGATGTACATTAGAAATGCACAAAAATACTTATTTATTACAGAATGCGGCATTCTGAAATATTTTAATGTAAAAATATCCCCCCCCTTTTTTTTTTTTTTTTTTTTTTTTTTAGTTAATCTTTTTTACTCTACAAAGCGAAACTCAACAAAAATTCTTTTTAATTAAGCACTGCCATTCGGCAAAACTCATCCCAATTATGCTACTATAATTGTTACTGTAAAACTATTAGGACGTATATTTTTAAATTTTTACATTTCTAAACGAAGTAAAAAATGTTTGAATCACAGAGTACTTTAATATTTCATTGTTAATGTTTATTTTTACTTTGGAAAGGTTGAAAAAGAAACGGCCTAGAAAATGCGGAGAAATGAAAGAAAAAAATTTAAATATGTTCTAATTGAATCAAACCTCACAGACCTCACTAATTCTCTGTTAAAATTTAACTTTAAAACAAGGTAAAATCACAACTTCAGTTTTGATAGCAATTAATCCTAGAAAAGTACCATACACTTACAAAAAAAAAAAAAAAAAAAAAAAATATGAAATGCCAAATCAGGTATATTTCTTCTTTGTATATATTTATATTTAGACATTTTATTTATTAATTTATCAACCATGAAAATTCATTTTAGATAAAATGGAGTGTAAGGTTGATTTTTATACCAACTATAGGAAAAATGCCAGAGCCGAGAATGGAACCCGGGCAGACAATATTACGATGTGAGAAATGTGGAGCTGGTTATCAGCCAGGGTAGCTCAATGGTAGAGCAACCGTACGTTAAGCGAAGTGCCCGGGTTCGATTCCCAGCTCTGGCATTTTTCCCATAGTTAGTATAAAAATCAACCTTACACCTCACTTTATCTAAATATATATACATGTTTAATAATTTATTTTGATATTTATTTATTTATTTATTGTATACTTTACTTATAAATTTTATGTGTAATAGGAA
Source organism: Salticus scenicus (assembly GCA_963930645.1). Classification (NCBI taxonomy): domain Eukaryota; kingdom Metazoa; phylum Arthropoda; class Arachnida; order Araneae; family Salticidae; genus Salticus; species Salticus scenicus. Next base: position 108,295,741 of record OZ005661.1, on the reverse strand, counting down.
CAATATATCTTCATTTACGAAGCTTTAATTGAAGCTTATCAGTTTGAAGATACTTCTATTCCGTTGGATAAGATAGCAATTTATCTAAAAGAATTGAATCGAATGAGCACATTGGATCAAAAAGGTCTCATACTGAAACAATATAATGTGAGTATTAAAAAAAATGTATGGAGTTTTTTAGCTAGTATTGTTTCGCATTTATAATTAATATACCAAGAAACTTTTGTATAAAATAAATAATAAATATTTGTTTGTAATTGAACTTTAGTTTTGAATTTCGCATGGCAACAACCAATCATTAAAAAGGCATAAAGCTGAATGCACGCACACAATGACAGGCATACACGCAGACATTTTCTATAAATACAGTCGAACCTCGTTAACGTGAATTACTTTTAACATGAACTGTTTCCACAATCCTCGTTAAAATGAAGATTAGTTTAGTAATATGAAGATTAGTTACTGATAGCATCAACTACTGATAACATGAACATTTTTTTTTTTTTTCACTTAAAATTCACGTTAACGAGGTTCGGCTGTAGTCGATTCATGTTCAGGATATCTCAAAACATGCAAATACATATAAAACTGAAGGTTAAAAATTTTTACGAATCCAATACTGTTTTTTTTTTTTTTTTTTTTTTTTTTATGTACACCAAATACAGTAAAAAATATAAAAAATTAACTTGACGTACATTTAACAACTTTTTATAAAACAAAAATAATAATATATCTGCAAAAAAAATCCAGAATAATATTTTATTAAATTCGTCAATATGAAACAAATAAAATTATAAAAAGTAGATTATTAAAGTTTAAAATTTTGTAATTTTCTTCCCATCTCGACCCCATTACTACTTAATGGATTTTATTTATTGACGTGTCAACAAAACGTGGAACTGAAAATAAAACAACTAAACTAGAGCCCCTAAATAAAATAATAGGCCGGCGCATCACCGCCATTTTTTTGCCTCCGAAGAGAACATTCCCGCTTGGCGTCCTTATCGCTTCCCTAATGATTTTAAGAGTCTTGATCTGAAGCTAATCCGGTCAAGATAAGAGAGCAATAAGCAACAATAATATTTCTAAAAACACTTTTTTTTCACAGTACATTCTCAGGATGCCATTTTATTCTGAGGATATCCTATATGGATGTACTGGGGTAAGATGTGTTGTTAGGGCGATTTCTGTTTCTTTTACAAAATTTCGCCAAATTCACTTCTTGAATGATTATAGCAGTTTATCGCTAAACAAACTTCCATATCGTAGTTTACTTAGCTAAAATTATGAAATTTAATAAAACAAGTTACTCTAAAGTAACGTAATACGATTAAAAAAAAGTTTGTCGTTTGTTTATCAGAGAAACGCACTGGTTACATGTGGCAACCCTAAGGCAACAAAATGCCTGATGCGCCAGCTCGTATATATAGGAGCCTTAAACTAAACTGAAAATAAGGCATTTTGTCATATTCGTTGTAATCGAAGTGAGACAGAACGTGTTTATGACGGTGATACACTTGAATGTTTTTGATAGAATTGGAATCATATGTTTTATAGATAGTACAAAATAAACCTCTTCAGGACGTTCTAAATAATACTATTTAACACTTTCCAACAAAGTTGAAAAGTGTTTATGACTTCGGTTTGTCTGTCTGTCTGTCTGTCTGTCCGTCTGTCTGTCTGTCCGTCTGTTTGTCTGTCTGTCTGTCCGCGCTCTAACTCCTGTAAATATTTATGGAATTTCTTGAAACTGACATATGTTATTCAAGTTCACTGTCGGACGGTCCCTATTGAAAATGGAGTTTATACCTCTACTGCTTTGTGTACAGGGACACCCGAAAGTATTTCAAAGCATTGTGTTCTATGAGAGGTATTTCTATAAACCATATTTTCATACCTTTAGTGTAGACATATCTTAATGAAATTGAAATATGTTATTCAAGTTCACAATCGGACGTTCCCTATTGAAAATGGAGTTTGTACCTCTACTGGTTTGTGTACAGGGACACCCGAAAGTATTTCAAAGCATTGTGTTCTATGAGAGGTATTTTTATAAACCATATTTTCATACTTTTACTCTAGACATATCTTAATGAAGTTGAAATATGTTATTCAAGTTCACTATCGGACGTTCCCTATTGAAAATGGAGTTTGTACCTCTACTGGTGTGTGTACAGGGACACCCGAAAGTATTTCAAAGCATTGTGTTCTATGAGAGGTATTTCTATAAACCATATTTTCATACCTTTAGTGTAGACATATCTGAATGAAATTGAAATAAGTTATTCAAGTTCACTATTGGATGTTTCCTGCATAAAATGGAGGGAATGCCACCATTGGGTTATACACAGGGACACTCAAAAGTATTCCAAAGCATTGCGTTCTATGAGAGATATTTCTATAAATAAATTTTAATAACTTTAATTTCCACGAAATTTTAGGAAATTGAAATATGTTATTTATGTGCTAAAAAGAATGCTTTGAGTAGAATATTACATAATTAGCATTATATTTACAGGGTGGCACAAGAATATCGAGTTAAAGTAAAAGCTATTATTAAAAAAATTGCTAAATATGTACTATCGTTTACGTTAAGCGTTCTTAACACTTTCTAACATTTTTAACGCTTTCCAACAAGATTGAAAAGTATTTATGACTTCGTTTTATCTGTCTGTCTGTCTATCCGTCTGTCTGTCCGCGCTCTAACTCCCGTAAATATATATGGAATTTCTTGAAACTGATATATGTAATTTAAGTTCACTATCGGATGTTCCCTATTGAAAATGGAGTTTATACCTCTACTAGTTTGTGTACAGGGTCACCCGAAATTATCTGGAAGCATTGTGTTCTATGAGAGGTATTTCTATAAACCATATTTTCATAACTTTACTGTAGACATATCTGAATGAAATTGAAATATGTTATTCAAATTCACTATTGGATGTTTCCTGTATAAAATGGAGGAATTACCACCATCGGTTCATGTACAGGGATACTCAAAATTATTCCAAAGCATTGTGTTCTATGAGAAATATTCTATAAATCAAATTTTAATAACTTTACTTTCCACGAAGTTTTTGGAAAATATGCACAAAAGAATGCTTTGCACAGAATATAGTATGATTAGCATTAGATTTACAGGGGGCACAAAAATATCCAGTTACATTAAGAGCTATTAATAAAAAATTGCTAGAATTGTACTTTCGTTTACATTAAGCGTTTTTAACACTTTCTAACATTTTTAAGTGTGAATATGTTTTCAGTTTGTGTATCTGTCCATCTGTCTGTATGTCTTTCTGCCCGCGCTCTAACTCCTGTAAATATTTATTGAATTTCTCGAAACTGATATGTTTTATTGAAGTTCACTATCGGATGTTCCATATTCAAAATTGAGTGAATATCGCTTCTGGTTTGTGTACAGGGACACCCAAAAGCATTTGAAAGCATTGTGTTCTATGAGTGTTATTTTTATAAATATTTTCCCTATAGAATGTTCCCCATTTAAAATGACATTAATAGGTCCTGTATAACTAGTTTGTTTACAGGGACAAAAAAAAAAAAAAAAAAAAAAAAAAAACACTGCATTACGTTTTAGGACAGAATTTTTTGAAAGTTATATTTAAAAATCTTTCTACTGTAAAAATCATAAAAATATTGAAATATATTGTTAATAATCTAAAATAATGCTTTGTATAGTATATGATATGATTACCTCTCTGATTTACAGGGCTACACTAAATCATTCAGAGAGATCAAAAGCTGCAATTATAATATAACGTCTGCATTTTCCTTTGCGTTAAGCCTTTTTAACTCTTTCCAAAATGCCTAAGAGTAATTTTAAAATGAATTAGTCTATCTGTATACTTTTCAGTCATTCTGTCTGTTGTGTGATAACGTAGGCAAAGAATATTAAAAGTTATTCGATACAACAATTACTTACAGTTGGAAAGTGTTACTAATCAATGCGTACTGCATGATTTTTCTTTCTTGTTTTAAACGTGTATCAGAACGTTATTTTCGTAAAAAAAAAAAAAAAAAACGGTATTTGAACGACTGCGTAGCTATTATTAAACATTCAAAGAAAGATCCCATAACCTAATTTCACCGACAACCGTGGTCCATGTTGCTCTATGGAAAAATTTGTTTCCATAATTACTCATTACTTAATGCATTTTTTTAGATTCCGTTTTTCCTTTCAGAAAATTCATTATCGTTAAATTAGTACTTATTTTCCAAAAATTCATTTTTTATATTTTATTTTGTATCTAAAAAATGGAAAAAATGATGTTCTTGGTAAAAATTCACATTTTTGAACTCGAAATTTAAAAATTTAGAAAAATAATTTTTTTGGAAAATGAGTACTAATTTAATAGTTGTGTTGGTGTTGGTGTTAGGCCAAATCACTGCACTGAGGGTCCTCGGCCTGAGAGGGAGTACCCTCCGTGGAGTCTTCCTAAGGGGTCCTAGCCCGTATTTACTCAAGTTAACAATTATAAATTTATTGAATATGAAAACGGAATTGAAAAAAATGCATTAGTTAATGAGTAATTATGGAAACAAACTTTCCCATAGAATAACATGGCGGCCACGGTTGTCGACAAGATTAGGTAATGTCCGCTCTTACTAAAGGGATGAGAGAATGCACTGAGACAAATTGTAGGAAATAGAGAAGTGCATATAATAATTTGAAATTTTGGTTTGCCAAAAGTGGTGGCCACATAGGGAAAGTCAAAATATTATTCACCTAAAACTCACGCTTATAAAAAATTTTAGTTAGCCTAAAAAAAAACAAGACTGTTAGGTACTCTTGAGCCAACTTACACGCCATGATAATAAATACCGTTCGTAATGAAGTTTTCCTTTTTCAACTTCGTTGTAAAACTTTAAATTTGACTTTTTTTTACTTCTCGAGCTTTTTACTTCGAGTTGAACATCTTAACTCTTTGAATGGGAAAGAAATTTCACTCACTCAAAATCATAAGTCATCAGAATTTATGAACAATGTTTGAAGTAATGAAATATATGAAGTTTTTCCTCAAAGTTGTAAAAGTAAAATTTTATTTTTAAAAAAATTTCTGAGTGAGTTTTGCAGTTGAAACTTAAAACTAGGTTGGATATAGTATATCTCACTGCCCTTCAAAGTGTTACTGTATCGAAATACTGACACATAGTGTGAAATGTAATTGAAAACATATAATATTTTTTTCCGAAATTCTTGTATTTTCATGGCTAGATTTTAATCATTGTTTTGTTTGAAGTAAAGAAATATATGAAGTTTTTCCTCAAAGTTGTAAAAGTAAAATTTTATTTTTAAAAATTTTCCTGAGTGAGTTTTGCAGTTGAAACTTAAAACTAGGTTGGATATAATGTATCTCACCGCCCTTCAAAGTGTTAAAGTATCGAAATACTGAGCGCATAGTGTGAAATGTAATCGAAAACCTATAATCTTTTTCCGAAATTCTTGTATTTTCAAGGTTAGATTTTAATCATTACTTATGTGAAAGAAGGATTGGAGATTTCGATTTCAATTCAAATTAAGTATTGATTGCCAAAGCTAAATGTTTACAATATGTCATTCAGACGGTGTAGTGGTTAGGTCCTTGACTCCTGCATGGTTGGGCCTGGGTTCGAATCCCGGACAAGGCATGAGTGTGTTGCCCCTGTTAGTAGTAGCGATGTTTCCTGTTGGGTTCTCCTCACAAATGGCCATCAATTCAGCGACATCCCGGACAATGCTTAGTCCCAAATGCCATGCCATGCCATTAAAAAAAAAAAAAAAAAAAAAAAAAAAAAATTACAATGTTTGAAATTTTTTAAGTTTTTAATTGAAGCAGTTTGTTTTATGCCACATAGAAATTTCAAACTGGTAAAAATTCCTTTAGTAACTTTTATTTTAGTATGTATGAACTCTTAATTCTTAACTAAAGGAATTCTTAATTCGAAAATGTAGGGTTAAGTACCTAAATAATGTATGCATATATTAATATATCATTATGTCTATGGATAGGGTTTCAGTCACTAATATTATTACCTAAATGTCGATCAAAATCTCTTAAAAAAAAAAAAAAAAAAAAAAAATGCACATTATTAGTTAACGGTACTTAAAATCATTTTTCACAATTAAAATGCAAAACCTTAACTCATATTTCCTCATCGTCCTAAAAATAGGACACCATGCATAAGTGGTATTTAAATAAATTCTTTTAAATATTTTAATTCAAATTAAAGGCGATATAATATTGAAAAGTCCAATAAATACATATGTGTCTTTATGGTTAGTTTAAATTAACGTTTAATATATATATTTTTTATTTTTTAAATGACGATTCTTGAAGTTTTATTCATTACATTTTAACACATTATTACTTCAAAAGGTATTACGCTCAAGAATAATGGACATATAAATTATTGAGATAATATTCTACACTTTTGTACTAGTAAAGCAATTATATAAAAATATATTTATAGATGGTCTGTTTTCCTTATACTTCCGACTGTCCTAAACCATTGTCCTATTTTTTAGGACAACCTGTACCGATTAAGCTAATGAAAGGTTAGTACGTTTTTTGATATTTTGTGCGTACATAGGCTTAAAGAAATATATATTTAAGATTTTATAAAGAATAAAAAAATTCCATGCTTGGTACGATATGGGTTAAAAACAAACAATAATTAACATTTTATGAAATCTCTTTATTCCATATATGAAGCTGATTTCTCTTGCATTTCATTTTTCTAGAAGCTTAACAGAACTCAAAAGAAAATAGAATCAAATAGATGTTCTGTGGCTCTTTCTGAATGCAATGTTTATAGAAACAGAGATCCTTTAATTATACCTTGTAAGTACTGATTTCTTTTGTGTAGATCATATATATATTTATTGGGTGGCTTTAAAATATGTTTATTAAGTGTAATATATTCTCTTTTAACAATGTTTTATCAGTTTTGTGTACAGATATGCTTATTGTAAATAAATAAGATTCTTTTCTATTATGTTTATTATTGTAAAATAACTTACTTTAAGGTGCCTGTTACCTTTAAAATGCAATTTTCGTTCGAAACTCCAATTTTCTATTTTTGGGTTAGTATTAAAGCCTGACATTTTAGCTTTCTAAATCAGTTTGAATCTTGTTTCTATCTTGCTTAGAACTTGAGTTACAGGCATTTTAATATTAATCACTCGGCAGTTTTTGAAAACGGAAGTGACCGGAAATGTCCCGGAAATGTTTATTTACATAAATGTTTTACTCACTATAAGCATCAAAATTTGTTACTGAATGTAAAATGAATTTAAAAAATAAAATAAAAAGCTTTGAAATAAATCAGGAACTTACTAAAATTATTTTTTGTATAATAGGTAAAATCTAGTTTTTAAATCTGTTTTCTGCTTTTTCTCAAAATAAGATTTTTAACATTTTGCTTTATCCCAAAACACCATAACTCCAAAAGTTCAAATTGAAACGTTATGAAACTTTGACAAAATACTCTATAGGAGTTGCTTTAGGGATTGAACTACGACAATGAATCTAGCTAAATTATTTTTTGTTTTTTTGTCGATAGAAGTTATGAACTGTCATGTATATTCATGATTTTTTCAGCATGTAAAAGTGTTATCATCTCTAAAATATTAAATAACATGGTTATAGTTTTGAGAGTAGTTTACTCCCTTAAGGACTATTCAATAATCTAAATAAAATTTACAGAATAAAAATATCTTTATTTAAATTTGACTTATGATGTTTTGTAAAAGTGCCTTTTTTTTTCGCAAATTTTATGCATATTTTGAGCCTAAATATCAAAATATTTTTAAATTTGCATATTTTTTTCAGGTTATTCACTGTTTTTTACTATATTCTATCACATAATGCACATACATAGGCAATTTTTCAATTATTAAAAAAAAAATAACCTCCAACTGTAAGGCACCTTAAAAAAAAAAAAAAAAAAAAAAAAAAAAAAAGTAGATAACGTTACAAAAATTATTATAAATAAATAAATAAATAAAACCACAATTTGAAAAGCATAAAAATTTTTTCGGTATAATATAAAATAAAATCTAATATCAACTGTTATTAACTAAAGAATATGTCTTGTAAAATTGTCAAAATATCTTTTAAAATTGAATTAAATGATCTTAAAACTTCAAAAATAAGTATAAAAAAATTCTTGTAAACACAAAAATTGTTTATTTATTTTTAAGATTAACTGCTTAAAGTTTTTATTTGCTTTATTATAAAATTTTTCTTTACTAAATCATGTCTTTATAATTATTTGCATGGCTTATATTTTATTTATATCTTTGTTTGTAAAATACTTTTGATTTTTTTTTCATGCATATTTAAATTATCGCCTAAATATTGTTATTATGTTTTTAAATATTTTTTTTTCATCTTTTTAAGTGGATGCTGCCCGTGTCCGATTAGTTTCTGAAGAGGAAACGGATGACCTCTCGGATTATATAAACGCTGTTTTTGTGGATGTAAGTTATGTTTAGTTTTCATATTCTTTTCCGAATATCATATTCTACTAGGAACAAATTTAAAATTAATTTTTTCGAAAAGAAATAAGAGTACAGGCGAAACAGTTTGCTCGCAATAGAAGGCAAAATAGCTGGATTTTTTGTAACAAAAACGAAATATTTTTTTTTCCACCATGATCGTACGTGGCTCGGGTTCTTAATATCAGACAGAAATTACAAGTGATACGTCGCTAAGAAGCTACAAATAAATAACTCTTCCATATAATGTTCGTCGTTCAAGAGCATGCTTGTTAGATTAAGTACGGACCATTCAGAATATTAGCATCATTTCTTGAGGCGCACTGTAAAAAAAAGTTTCTAAAATAGGTAAAAATTTGTAAGATATTTGGGTAAAGCAATGCTCCAAATTGGAAAGTTCTGTTTATAACCCAAAATTTCAACCTAAATTGGATACGAGACCAATTTGGAATAGAATTGTTTTTTGCAGTGTACATACGTATACATACGAAATGTTTACATTTTGTTTAGATCATCTACGCATGTTAGATTTTTTTATTAAGAGGTGAGTGATACAATATTTTCTACAACGTCTTCATTTATTATAGATAAAAATATGAAATAAGATAGTGAACCATACATAACAAGTTTGTAAACTCAAAATAGATAGATTTACTGACCCATTTAGGGTTATGAACAGAACTTTCCAATTTGAAACATTGCTTTACCCAAATATCTTATAAATTTTTACCTATTTTAATTTGTTTTTACTGTGCGTGGCAAACACTTTGGCAAATGGCACATTTCAAAAATGGCAATATAACGCAACCTTCTTTCTAATGGCTCTATGACACTTGTCAACTCTTCGGCCAATTTTTGAGTCGACTGTCGATTTGAGCCCATTTTCTACTCTCGAATCACTACAACGCCCAGTGTAATAAACTTGAAAGTACAAACAATTTTTTGTAACTAGTCATAAAAAAGTTATTCGTATAAGCAATTTCTCCTGCCATTAACCAATCGAAAGAAAGCTCTTAATACGAGCGAAAAAAAGAACGATAAACACGTGTGCCTGGAAATGTACTAAACACCGGGAAAAACTTTTTTTTTTTGAGGGGGGAGGAGATCTTTGACTCAACACTTGAAACCCTCTGTGGAATTTCAGCCTCCATAAATTAGAGAAAAAATTAGTTCAAACGAAAGTTGTGTGAATTGTACCATAAGCATACTACTCATAATCCAAGTCATCGAGGACACCCATAGCGAAAAGTCACAATATATCAGATCGGAATATCTGGACGCGATAAGTGTGGAAAGGGTTAATTGATCAACTTCTTCAAATATTAACCATAACAGACGTTGCACATGTATAGTAATATAAAGTAACCCTCTCTCTTGTGTAAAGGTAACTGTGTAGGGCATGTTGAATTTAAAATTCTGGAATGATGCTGTTTTGTAACAATGCAGTATTGTTACAAAATTGAACAGAAATCCAACAAAAGAAACAAAACATCGCCATCTTTTGACCGAAAATAAACCCATCTTAGCATTTTTTATTTCCATTACTCGACTACGTAAGTTCTATATCGAGTGTTCACCGTATTTGCATGTTTTAAAGTCTCCTAAGTCTAAAAAAGAGGGGTTTTTTTCTTTCTTCATCGGAAATTCATAAATGTGTATGTGTGTGTGTGTGGGGGGGGGGGTGTCTTTTAGTAAGTCCTTATCTCAAAATTAATTGCAACGAATTTCTTCAAAGTTGCTACATAAACTCACTTTTAATTTCCTTTCTTATATATTACTTGGTTACTTCAGGAAAATTGATAGGAGTCCTGAATATATAAGGAAATTTTAGATCTCGCAAGCAGTTTTCTTTAGAAATGGCTCACCTGATTAAACTCTTTTTTTAGATGTCCTTTTGTGCGTAATTTTTGAAATCCGGTGAGCAGATGAATTTCCCAAGTTTTGGTGAACATCCAAAGAGGAAACCTAAAATCGGCATCTTAAAAACGATTCAAACGATTTTCTTCAAATTTGCTACACAAATCCCTTACTAAATATCCTATCGCATACATTACTTGGTCGCTACAATAAAATTGACACACACATAGTAATATCCTGATTAGGTAGACCAGTTTTAGGTCTGGAAATTAATATTTAAAAAAACAAAAAAAGAAAGAAAGAAAGAAACTCTAACGATTTTTTTTAAGCTCGCCATATAAATTCTCTTTTATGTATGATGTCCGCTGATATTTATTTTTAAAAAATCCTATATAAAAATACTAGTATCCAAATTTCCCTTTGTGATAACCCTTCTGGCGGGTAATTGACGTCGCTTGGTTGTTACCATAGCCTCCTAAACTAGATGCATCTCGCGTGGCTCGTAAACTTGGCAACAGTTCAGGCGGTAGAGAGCGCCACCTAGTACAGATTGTGCGACTTTTTCATTCAACTGCCACCAATAATTTAAAAAAGTGATATGTGATATATATAATCGACGTTCTTCCATTCTATTCGCTTTTTATGTATATCAAATCTGTCTACCGTTTGAACTGTTGTCAAGTTTCCGAGCCACGCGACATGCATCTAGTTTAGGAGGCTATGTTGTTACACACCAGATTTTTTTTTTTTTTTTTTTTAATCTTTTGTCCAAAAAAAGTTAGCATCTTTTCCTCTTGATCAGTAAAAATCGTATTTTTATATCTTAATTTGTTTTCATTTTCCTTATTTCTTGTATGCGTATTTAGTACCCCTGAAATTAATGATTTTTTATCGATTTAAATATTTTCTTTTTTAATTTTCAACTTCAGAAACATAAGCATGTAAAAAAGTACAAGATATTTTGTATGACTGAATTTTCATAGCTTTTCTAGTTAAATTTAATTACAAAATTTTTCATTAGAGTTGCCTTAGAAATTTCTAAATGTTACTAACACTTATTTATATTCGTATACATTCTTTGTTACACAGGGATACAGGAAGAAGAACGCGTATCTTGCAACTCAGATGCCTCTCACACACACCATTCAAGATTTTTGGCGAATGATCTATCAAAATAAGTCATCTCTAATCGTTATGCTCAATGGATCAGATGAGACCGACGACCTGGTAAGTATACCAATATATATATTTTTTAATTTTATTTTAATATAAAATTTTTGTTATTAGGACTGAGGGCCTATTAGTTTCAATCTGGGATTTTTGCGTTGTCGATTTCGATAGTTGAACATTTGTCGAAATCTAAAATTTACCGAAAATATAATTGAATAATTTGAAAGCGATGTTATAATTTGAAAAAAGAAAAAAAAAAAAACTAATAGTCCTCCGTCCTAAGCTAAATTCTACTTTTGCCATAATTTCATCGAAATCTTTATTATTATTATTATTATTATTATTATTATTGAAAGAAAAAGAAAAGAAAATTAATAATAATCAGTATCGTTACAAGCGATGTCGGAAAAGTTTTTTTAATAATTTTGAATTAGGAAATAAAAAGTGCGCGTGAAATAATATGAAATAAAAATAAGTAAAAAAATGAATTTAATGATTTAATGTTTTTGCTTTACGGGGGCTGCTCATGCATATAAAAAATGCGTATTAAAACGAGTCGAAGAAGAAAGCGAAATAAGTATTGAGTTATATTACGATAAATACGATACATAATATGATACGATATATTAGACCTATCGTCCAGGGTTAGTAGGCATTTTCGTTGAAAGAAATAGTTTGTTCGTTCGGTGCAACTTGCACATTAGTCCAGTGAGGTACAACTTTCACATTAGTCCCTTGAGGTACAACTTTCACTTTAGTCCCGTCAGGTACAACTTGCACATTAGTCCCCTGAAAATATAGTGATTTACATATTTTTAGTTTTTAACATGGATATACTTTTGGGTCGGTACTGTCGGAAATCTCAAATATATTTAAAAGAAAAAAGTGAAACTCTCCCTACTGGTCAATTGCTATGCAAACTCTTCCCGCTAAACAAGCTGTTATCAGTCAGTCATTACGCAACTAACTGTTTCAAATGATTATATAATGTATTTATACGCTGTAAAAAAAAATTCTGTCAATTTAACAGAAAAAACTGTCGACTGGTATGCGAGTAAAGAATTGTATTTTGAACAGGAAAAACACTTTTTCATTTTCAACAAATTTAAAAATATTTTTAGCACTAAAAAACGATATTTTTAACAAAAAAAAAAAAAAAAAAAAAAAACTGTCTCACAATCTTTGTAACTAAATATTCTCGGCACCATGGTGCTTAGAAAATAGAAATAGGAATAACAAATTTCGTTACAATACATTTACTGACTATGCAAGTTATATTCTTTGTTAAAAAAAAAAAAATAATAATAATAATAAAAAAATTGTAAAAGAGCTGTTTTTTTTCCCCTGTTCAAAACTTGTTTTTTTTTTTTTTTTTTTTTTTATTTTTTTTTTTTCAATAGTGTAGGACTTTTTTTTTTGGGGGGGGGGATGCGGAGGAGGGAAGGTAGTATTTCAAGATATCAAAATGTGAATCTTGATATTTCACTTTAAAATTAAAATCCTGATACTGTTGTTATTTGAGGTTCAGAGAATGAGAGAACTACAGAAAAAAAAACTGATTCTCCTTTGAAACAGTTTTAGCTGTAAAAAAAGTTTTGTCTGTAAAAATTTTAGATTTTTTTTAGAGTGTAGATGAACATACTTATTTTATAATTGTATTATATATAAATTTTATTACACGCACATAATTATATTATATATAAATATTTCACACACGCACATAAATATACAGTGAACTCTCGTTAAGACGGCCCCGTTTAAGATGGATTTCTCGTTATTACGTACAAAAACAGAATCCCCGGCAAAGGCCTACAGAAATTGCATGTAATAAACATCGCTTTATACGTACAATTCATTCGTTAAGACGGACATTTTTTTTCCTGAAAGCTTTTTTCAAAAAAGAGTCAGTTCCCAAAATCTTTTCATGAGGGTCCCATGCCCTCATGACCCATGCGCGCTGAGCGCGCACGTGTTAAAGTATACGCGCCCTGCGCGCACATATTCCTTCACAAATAAAATTTTCATTCTTAAGAAAAGAAAATTAAAAAAATCATTTATCATCGGTTAAAAAGTTGGACCGGGTCCCCACTGCCTTCGGCAGCGCAGTCCCGTGCGCGCTGCGCGCGCACAAGTTAGGGGATACGCGCGCGGTGCACGCCTATTTCTTCTCCACCCTTTCAGGCTCTCTTAATTAACCTACGTATACCAATTTTGAACGATCTAACTCATTTGGCTGAGATGCAAAAGAAAACGTAATCAGGACACCTCAAAACGTGTAAATATTGTGAAAACTTTCGATAATTTAAAAGAACTTTAAAATATCTTTCGACTGATGTATTAAAAATAATTTAATCATAATTAGAAATTGAAATATTGAAATTTGAAAATATTACAGCGCCATCTGGCGGTAGAAATTTCTGTATTCCTTTGTTCGCTTCCAATTCAAAAAAGCTTTCTAATGATGTATTACTTATGAAATTATTTTAATTAGTAGCTGAGATACAAAAGAAAACTAATTCAGAATACCTCAAAAAGTGTAAATCTGGTGAAAACTTTCGGTAATATAACAGAACTTTAAAATATCTTTCGAATGATGTATTAAAAAAAAATTAATCATAATTAGAAATTGAAATATTGAAATTTGAAAATATTACAGCCCCATAAAAGAAAACTGATTCAGGAAACCTCAAAACGTGTAAATCTGGTGAAAACTTTCGATAATTTAAAAGAACTTTAAAATATCTTTCGAATGATGTATTAAAAATAATTTAATCCTAATTAGAAATTGAAATATTGAAATTTGAAAGTATTACAGCGCCATCTGGCGGTACAAATTTCTGTATTCCACTGTTCGATCCCAAATCAACAAAGCTTTCCAAAGATGTATGACTTATGAAATTATTTTAATTAGTAGCTGAGATACTTTAAAATGTGTATCGAATGACATATTAAAAAAAATATTTAAACATAATTAGAATCTGAAATACTGAAATTTTAAATTATTACAGCGCCATGAGACCTCAAAACGTGTAAGTCAGGTGAAATTTCGAATTCCATTATCTACGGTAGTCGGTTAATGGAAGTAAATAGAAAAAGAAATATTTTTACCTTAAGTGTATTTGTGTCGTTTTGAAACTGTCATCCTCTTTCGACCACTGAGCTCCATTGTAACAGGAGAGCTGACTTCGCGGTCAGTCGTCTACTAGACGAATTACGCCTTGATGAATGCATAGGGGGCAAAAAGAAAAAAAGTAGTCCGTTTTACTATGCGTCTGACAGTATTAATTCTCGATTGTTATTGTTTATTATTTCATTATTCTCCAGCATATTGTTAATAAATAAAGTGAATTTGCGACAGATTATTTTAACATGCATTTAGTTTAATGGTTACTGGAGATATAGTTTATATAACTTGCTTATAAATGGAAATGATTTTAACAATTTGTAGCTCAGTGTTGTATTCGAAGAATCTTTTTAAATTCAAGCTAACATTTTGAGTTCCAAACTATTCTATCAACCCAATTACTTTTTAGTTTTATTCAACCGTATTTTTCTTTCTTTCTATTTTTTCCCCCTCAATTTTGATATATTACAGAAATTATTTAATATCGAACATTAACTGCTAAAATAAAAGGGGTTATTTTATTAATTATTTTGAGGGAGGTGGTCATTTAAATGATTGGTTATTTACTTTTATAAAATTATAATAAATAATAAAAAATTTCGTTAAACGTTAAATTTTTAAGATCATAATCTTTAAATAACAGAACATTTTAATATGCATTTAGTTTGATATTTACTTGAGATATTTTTATATAACTTGCTTATAGGTGGAACTGCTTATATTCCACTGAATACCATTGTTACAATCTGTAGCTCAGTGCTGTATTAGCAGAACCTTTTTAAATTCAAGTTATAACTTTAAGTTCCAAACTACTTTGTCAATTCAATTATTATTTTCTCTTACATGTAAAGTAAAGAAAGTATTGTTTTGGGTCAAAATTTCAAAAGTGAGTGTCCCCTGAATCCAAAAATATCATATTTTTTCGCAATTACAATACTTCCCTTACATAATGTATGCTTGGAAGGTAAAAAATAACAATAAAATCATTTTAGAGAGGTAGAGATTTGAATTTATAAAAACTATAAAATGTAAAAGCATAAATTTAAAAGATCAATGCAATCCGGTTTGACTAATATTTTTTGCTAGGATTTAAGTTGCAAAAAAATCCGATTGAAAATAAGTTTACTTTTTTTTTTTTTTTTCCCCTCAAAGTTTTAATTGCTGTATGCGATAGTGAGAAAAAACAGAAATTTCATAGTGAAAATTCATCATTACTATAAAAAATCATATTTAAATTAAAATTTAAAGATTTTTATGTACTTTGCTTTAACTAAATAAAATGAGATATGATTTCTCCCTGAATTTATTAAAAATCTTACAACGGTAAATATTATAGCAAATTCTACCCCTCCCATTTTCCCAAAAACTATGTAAATGACTTCTTTAACCTTACAATATTTTTTCAGACAGATACAAAGATGATTTTGTGTAAAATTTTCTTATCACTTTTTCACGCTTAGATAAATATGTATTTTATCTACAATGAAAGAGATTTTCATTATGTCCCTGTAAAAAAGCTACAGATGCTGGACAAACTAAAATCTATACAGTTTGTGCAACAGTGAATTACAACAATTATATAAATTTTCAGCTCAATTGGATGAGACTTTTGTACCCTATAGCACTTTAAATAATTTGAGCCCCTGTAAAAACACTATAATTGGTAGATTCTCCAAAATTCATACAGTTCGTGTGAAAGTGATCTGTAACATGCATATAAATTTTCAGCTCAATCATATAAGGCATTTAGACCCTATCACACTTTAACAAATTTGGGCCCATAGACCATAATGTTAAAGAATTTTTTGTGTAAAAAAAAGTGCTAAATTAGTCAAAATCAATAGGCTTCATGCTATGGTGACAGACTTATAACATATGTACCAACTTTCAGCTCATTCGAACAAAGCATTTAGACGCTATCGTGTTCACTCACATACATAATCGTAAGAATATTAAATATGAGTTCAGAGGACCTGGAAACATGTTGAAACACCAAAATCTCAAATTTCGATTTTTGGTATAATTACCGTACTTTAGTGCGGAAAATATTGTAATCATGTCAAAAAAATTTTGTGTTCAGAAAGTAAAAATTAAATTAATAGATGGGAAAAAAAAAAAAAAAAAAAAAAAAACTTGGCGTTTACAGTCATCTCATTTAAATAAATCTTAAAAAAATAAAAAAATAAAAAAAAAATAAGGAAAAAAAAAATAAAAAAAAAAAAAAACATTTGAGTATTAATAAAATTTCAAAAAATTATCAAAAAAAAAAAAAAAAAAAAAAAGGCTTTATTTATTTATAAATTGAATGTTAAATTAATTAGAATAACATATTGAATTTCTACATTGTTCATTAATTGTAATGAACAATAAAAATGTGGATTAAATAAATGAACACAGACACTCGAGTATTTGAAAGATATTTTATTTCATTAAAACGTTTTATATTTACAGACAGATGATTAAATCAGGATATATTTTAAAGTATCTGTCTCCCACCTCTCTTATTATTTTTCTCAAATTTGCAATTTTAAACGACCAATTGATTTTTACTTGCACTAACTCTATTGAAAGTAATTCAAAATAAAATTTTCAAACCACTGTAAAAGTTTTAATAATATATAATTAATATTTATGTGAATGATAAGATAAAAGAAATAAAAGCTTAAATGCAAGTTGAAAAATATTTATAATTAAATTATAATTAAACTAAGAAAGCATTTGCTTAGTAAAAAAAAAAAAAAAAGAAAGAAAGAAAGGAAAAAAAAAAAAAACTGCATGATAAGCAAAGGAGTCTATACAGCAAATTGTTTCTTTTGCCCCGAATGCGAACCAGAACTATCGGCACTGTATTCATACGCGCTGACCGCGCTAGATAACGTTAGGGAATAGGAAGTCAGCTCTCCTGTTACAATGGAGCTCAGTGCTTTCGACAGATAAAATGTGAGGCGTGTAAAGATAAAATTTAATTTGCAATTAAAATGTAAATCTTTTGTTTATTGACCAAAATCGATGAAATTTGAACTGCAGGTTTGTTTTGTGGTGTTAAAATTGTATACTAAGTAAAATGTGTAAAAATTGAAAAATTGAAGAAAATAGAAAATTGCAATATTTAATCGCAGTACGAAATACGTGACCTCATTAAATACCAGATGTGTTTCTTTCCGTTGAAGACTGCTGTAGACTATCGTCTGCAAAGCTAAGATTCTTGTGATGTGTTGCCAATATTTTTTTATAGTTTAGTTAATTTTAAAAAATCTAATTGTCCGATCGATAATCCGTTTAAACCATCGGATTAAGAAAAAAAAGCCCTTTCCAATGGTATCTTGTTTGTAACAATACGACTGATATTTCTAATTTATTTTCCACTTTTTCCGTAAAAATGTCGCTTTTTAAGCATTTAATCATGAATTCTGGGTCATTTTTCGTTAGACAATGGTCGACATTTTAATTAATATCTCCGCTAATTAGGGTCGCATCGTTTAGCAAATTAGATAACCCAGATCTGCGATAAATTCTCTGTCGCGCGCGCGTACAGATTTTAATAATATAAGGAGATTTGGCCTGAAATCGCTGCCATTTATGGTCGACCAGATAAACCAATTAAAATATAGGAATTAACGTGAAAGTAAACATTATGTATGAACGTATAGTATTGTTCATATGTAATTGGGGTTCAAATATAAAAGGGGTACTTTCATTTTTTCGATACTGTCCGTTTCGAAACTGTCATCCGATAAGCATTCAAACAGAAGCCTTTGAGTAAGACATTGTCGCAGGAAATAAGGGCACGTACCTGACAAGGAAGCTCTCCATAGGCGTATACGCAAAAATTTTTGAAAACATTACAGAATACTCTCATCATGAGGTTATATATGTTTATATTAAAAAAAAAAAAAAAAAAAAAAAAAAAAATATCAGCGTAATCACTATATATAGTCCGTAAAAAAAAATATTGAAAATGTCCGATTCTTGGTTGTTCATCGCTCGTTGGTGATACAATGAAAATTGATGCAAAACGGTTTTTTGGTAAATACTCTTTACAGAAAAAAGTTTTGCATACTGTTCATACTAAACTCATTTAAGAAAATTTACTTTAAATAAATACACTTTTATAACTAAAATTTTCTCATATAAATTTATAAGTAATCCTAACGATCAAATTATACAGTCTTTAGTTTAACGGGAAATACACTAAGCTTAAGTTTTACTTGAGCTATAAATTTTATGGCTTAAAGTAAAACAGTACGCCCATTTATTTATATCGTATAATAAATTTAAAAAAAAAAAAAAAACATACATAACAGTTTAGAAATGAAACAATGATAAATGGCAATCACTTATCAGTGCGCTAATTTTTTTTTTTTTTTTTTTTTTTTTTTTCGAAGAATGCCGATTTCACAACCAGTAATTTAGATCAAAATTTAAATTGATAAAAATTATTTCAAACTTAAATTTAAGTCTCAAATTTCAGTATAGATTACATATTACTATCGAAAAAATTTACATCTTTTTTATTATAATTTACTTTTTATCACACTCGTTAGATAAAATTTACCAAATAAATTTTTTAATTCTACGTACCGAATTAATTTAAATAAGTTTAACTTTCAAAAGTACATTTGTATAACTGCAACCGTGTATCTTTTGTTAATTTATTCAAACTTTAAACCAAATTTTAACGAAAAATATAAAGAATTAAAATTTTTAAGCTCATCATGTGTATAAATAATAAGATTAAGAGGGAGAGTAAAATTTACATCTTTTTTATTATAATATACTTTTTATCACACTCGTTAGATAAAATTTACCAAATAACTTTTTTAATTCTACGTACCTAATTAATTTAAATAAGTTTAACTTTCAAAAGTACATTTGTGTAACCGCAACCGTGTATCTTTTGTTAATTTATTCAAACTTTAAACCAAATTTTAGCGGAAAATATAAAGAATTAAAATTTTTAAGCTCGTCATGTGTTTAAATAATAAGATTAAGATGGAGAGTAAAACAAATCTTTAAATTAGCAAAAAAAATTTTATTTGTATGAGCATACGATTTGATATTGAAACATGCTTCATTAAAAGATATAATTCTACCCTCTTCCCCCACCACCCACCACCCAAGAACGAAACTTTTTATTTCTTTTCCTTTTTCTCTACGATTAGTTACATTTTATATTTGTTTCTCCCAACGATATAATTTTCAAGTAATTTTTTTTACATATTTAAACTTCGTTTGGACACGTTTTTAACTGCGTCATGAATTTCCAGAATTCACATTATGCTAGTAAATTACAACCTTCTTCTTATAGTCCCATGATATATATATTGATGCTTCACATCTTTAACAGGCAATTCGGTAGTATACTCATTTTCATCGGAATTTTGCGATATTTCGTTACACGAAGGATATGCATCATCAGGAATGCCTTCAAATTTTTCATAACTTACATACTCACATTTCTTTAATATTTTAACAATGTTTTTTTTTTTTTTTAGGACTGAGGGCCTATTAGTCTCAATCTGGGATTTTTGCGTTGTCGATTTCGATAGTTGGACATTTATCGAAATCTAAAATTTATCGAAAATATAATTGAGTAATTTGAAAGCGATGTTATAATTTGAAAAAAAAAAAAAAAAAAAAAAAAGAAAGAAAGAAAGAAAGAAACTGATAGTCCTCCATCCTAAACTAAATTCTGCTTTTGGCAGAATTTCATCAAAATCTTTATTATTATTATTATTATTATTATTATTATTGAAAGAAAAAGAAAAGAAAATTAATAATAATCAGTATCGTTACAAGCGATATCGGAAAAGTTTTTTTTATAATTTTGAATTAGGAAATAAAAAGTGCGCGTGAAATAATATGAAATAAAAATAAGTAAAAAAAAATGAATTTAATGATTTAATGTTTTTGTTTTTCGGGGGCTCCTCATGCATATAAAAAATGCGTATTAAAACGAGTCGAAGAAGGAAGCGAAATAAGTATTGAGTTATATTACGATAAATACGATATATAATATGATACGATATATTAGACCTATCGTCCAGGGTTAGTAGGCATTTTCGTTGAAAGAAATAGTTTGTTCGTACGGTGCAACCTGCACATTAGTCCCGCGAGGTACAACTTTCACATTAGTCCCTTGAGGTACTACTTTCACTTTAGTCCCGTCAGGTACAACTGGCACATTAGTCCCCTTTAAATATAGTGTTTTTTTTTTTTTTTTTTTCTGTAACATTTGTGAGTGTATATATCTTTTCATGTATTGTTTACAAAGCATTCAAAGAACATGTTAATTTCCAAAGACATTGTCTTCAATAAAAAAATAAATTTAATTTTTCAAATTGCAAATTTTGTTTTTAACCGTAACTAAAAATAAAAATAATTATTTGCCACTTGCAAATTACAGAAGAGTTTTCAATAAGCAATTAAAAAACTAAATATATGTGTAAATTGAACGTTATTTGACTGTACTTTAAATGTTTGCAACTCTCAAGATTAAAAAAAAAAATGTTAAGCTAAAATGAAATATTTTTAGTAAAAGGCCACTTGCATATACTCTAAAAGTTTCTTTGAGAAACAGGAATTTTTTTCATCGATTAATTTCAACGTATATTTACTATAACGTTATTCAAAAAGATTTGTTTTGCAAGAAATTCTTAAACGCATTAAAATTACTTGCATTAGGGAGAGAAGGATGTTGCTCGCCAAATCGCGTGCACTTTTGGTCTTTTTGCGCCAAATATTCAAAAGTACTTTTTTTTTTTTTTTTTTGTAGATTTTTTAGTCGGATTCCGCCGATAAATTTCACTTGAGTATCTCTGTAATTTTTTTCACAGTATTCTGAGTGTGTGCTTTAAGGAGACCTTCCTTGGGAGACCTCTTAGGGTATGAAGACGTTGTCGAAGGCAGCGGGGACCAGAAGCAAGCTTTCGAGCAATTTCAGTGTATTTTCTCTTTAATTTTTTTTTTTTTATAAAGCAATGTAAAAAAGAATGATTCTGTTTTTAATTCCTTTAAATATAGTGACCAGCGAAGTGGGCAAAGCCTGAAACTTACTATAATAAAGTATGCATTGAAATGGTTCGTATAATTTATTTTTTGTATATGTAAGTACTTTTTATTTCTTTAGAACGTTGGAATCTACTGGCCAGAAGCTGATGACTGTAGTTATGGTGATTTTGATGTGCACTTAATTGATTTTGAAGAAAATGATGACTTCATAACAAGGATTGTGATTTTAACTTATTCTGAATGCGTAAGCAAAATTTATTCTTTCTTAATATTTAAATAATGTTTAGAAAAATGTATATTTAAAGTAGTACACAATTAATTTTCTTTTTTTAAATGTAACAACTTATTACTTTTAAGACAGACATCACGATATAAAAATTCATTTATATAAGTAATTAGAATAATTTCAGGCCACTTCGTAGTTCCACATAATCATCAGTATGCCAAAACCCAATTATCTATATATTAATTGGCAAACATGAAATTTGTCACACACTTTTAACATATTAATTATGGGAGTAAAAGGTTGAAAATGGCATCATTCGAAAGATATGTTTAGCAAGATTTGCAGAATATAAAAGTTATTTTCTTAGGATGTCAAAAAGGTATTTAAAAATACTTTTTTTTATGCATTTTTCCATTTTTATACAAGCCTTCTTTTATATTGAAAAATGCCTAAAGTAGAAAGTTGTTAAATCTGGCAATTTCTTAAAACATAAATAAAACAATAGACACAGTAATTTGTATAATGTAGCATCACTATACTCTCGACTACAGATTTTTTTTTCTAAGAGAAAACAGCCATTAGAATGGTAGAGGTTTGAATGAATGAGTGGTAGATCGAAAGTTTATACTGTTGAAAATATACGCAAGTTAAAAAAGTATTTGATTTATGAGAGTTCTAATTTTTTTTTTTTTCTAATTTTTTTAAGATCTAATTTCTTTTTTCTTTTCTTCCCTTCTTTCTTTTCTTTTCTTTTCTTTCTTTCTTTTTCTTTTTTTTTTTTTTTTTTTTTTTTGTGTGTGTGTGTGTGTGTGTGTGATTTACGTCAGCTCTAATTTGAAGACATATTTTAAGCAAAAATATAATGCATTTCAATTAATTGAAATTGACGGCTAAAAAAAAAAAAATAAAAAAAAAAAAATAAAAAAAAAAATGGATTTATTACTAACTTCTGCATGTATAAGAAGAAAGTAGAAGATATGGAAAAATTTTTGGGTTTTCGCTGAATTTACATGTTTTGAGATTTTCTTGCGTTTAAATTAACTGAAATTGACTACTTATTTTCAAAAAAGTGGATTTATTACTTGCTTCTGTATGTATAAGAAAAATTTAGAAGATACGATTTTTGATGTATTTACACGTTTTGAGATTTCCTTGCATTTCAATTAACTGAAATTGACTACTTATTTTTAAAAAAGCGGATTTATTATTCTATCCTCTGCATATATAAGAAGAAAGTATATGGTTCAGAAAAAAATTTAGATTTTTGGTTTTCCATGAAGTTACACGTTTTAAAATTTTTTGAACTCAATTCGACCATTTTTAGAAAATAGCTGTCTTTTTGAATTCGAACACTGTACTTTATGATCCAATGGAATTAATTTAACCGAATTTTATATTTGGTTGAAGCTTGGTTTGACATGGTACCGATTAGCTTTTGGGCTGTATCACCCAGCAGGAGACGTTTCCACGTTGCGATTTCCTCTCAAATAAGGAAAGGATTCTACAGCGCACCATCTATAGCGTACCAAAGACAAGATTCGACAAGGATTTATTCAACAAAACCGTATGAAGAGTACTTTTTTTACATAGGAATTTTTGATAGTGTTCGGACACTTTTGTTACCGGCTGTACCTATCATAAAAATTTGCTCCCCTCGAGGGGGAACTTCCCCACAGGGGGGGAGGCGAGGTTCCTACACACACAATTTTTTTTTCCAGTTGACTATCTCTATTACAAATAATTCTTTTAAATTCCATAATGATTATTAAAAAATAATTCTCTTTATGCACATTTATACAAGATTTTGTCCTATAGCACCATGCTGAAAATTTAGAAAAAACGGGATGGCAACGCAACCTGTGAGACAATTTTTACCAAAAGTTGATAGGCACTAATTTAAGTCAAGGTGTAACTTCATACCAATTTGTATGAAATTCTGTGCAGTAGTACCTGAGATACAGTTGCCACAAAATTTTGTCACACACACACAATCGCAGAGAGACAGACAGACAGACATTTTCTAAAAATAGTCAAATCTTCTTCCACAGCTCTCAAAACGTGTAAATCCATCAAAAACCCGAGGTCAAAAATTTTTACGAATCCAATACTTTCTTCTATTGAATATAGAAGAAAGTAAAAGTACCTATATTCATTTAATTACAAAAGTCTTTCAAGTGTTTTATGAGTAAGTTAATGCTGTTTTTTATCATATAAGTACCATTTTAATTTAACATTTAAACACTTATATGTATTTCCATTTTTAATTAATTATTTAAATTTAGCATTTCATTTTCTTCACTTGTCAAAAATTATTAATAAACTAGTTTGTTGTAGGGCGAGTAAGGTGCCCATTAAAAAACTAGTATGTTGTGGCCACCACAAGACTTTCTTCTATATTTTCCTATACAAATTCACTCAGTAAGAATATTTAAAAAAAAAAATACGATTTTTTTCCAAGTTTTTTTTCGTTAAAAGTAATAAAAAAAAATCGATAACTTTGTTTTAAATTATCATATATTTATAGTTCAACCATTCGTTTTAAAATTATTGACGAGACCTTTCGAAAGATACCCATCTTGAAAATTTACCCCCCCCCCCACACCACACACACGGGGTACATCCCCCCTGGGGGGGAAGCGATTCCCCCACATGCACAAAATTTTTTCCCTACTATTATCAATAATTCATATTAATTTTACAATCACAGGTTAAGAATAACTCTTATTATGTACATTTATACGAAATTTTGTCCTATACTGCCCTGTTACGAATTTAGAAAAAATGCGATCACAGCGCCACCTGTTGAGCGATTGATCACCAGATGCAATCAGCACCAGTTTATGTCAGGGACCAACTAAATACCAAGGTTGGTTAAATTTCGTTAAAAAAATAAAATAAAGAAAATAAAAAGAATTTTTTTTTTTTTCGTTAAAAGTAAAAAAATCGATAACTTTGTTTTAAATTATCACATATTTATAGTTCAACCATTCGTTTTAAAGGTATTGACGAGACCTTTCGAAAGATACCCATCTTGAAAATTTACTCCCCTCAAGGGGGGACTTCCCCCCCAGGGGGGTTGGCGAGGCTTCTACACATACAAAAAAAATTTCCCAGTTGACTATCTCTATTATAAATAATTCTTGTAAATTTCATAATGATTACTTAAAAATAATTCTCTTTATGCACATTTATACAAAATTTTGTCTTATATCACCATGTTAAAAATTTGGAAAAAGCGAGATGACAACGCAACCTGTGAGACAATTTTTACCAAAAGTTGATAGGCACTAATTTATGTCAAGGTGCAACCACATACCAATTGGTATGAAATTGTGTGCAGTAGTTTCTGAGATACAGTTGCCACAAAATTTTGTCTCACACACACACACACACACACTGACAGACAGACAGACAGACATTTTCTAAAAATGATCAAATCGTGTTCTACAGCTCTCAAAACGTGTAAATCCATCAAAACCCCGAGGTCGAAAATTTTTACGAATCCAATACTTTCTTCAATTGAATATAGAAGAAAGTAATAATCGTTTTATTTTATTTATTTCTTACTCTCACTTTAAATAATTCATTTGCCAGTAAGCCCGTGCGAAATTTTCTCACTTTGTTTATCTCTTCGTTACCTTTAAAATCATTGTTTTATAGACGTCATTTTTTTTCATATGCATGAACAAATTTACTTTTATTTTTATTTTTTTTTTTTATTATTATTTTTTTCGAGAAATCATATTTCATTTTATGCTGAAAAAAAAAAATGGCAACAATTAAAATTTTAAAATGTATAGAGCAGGCGCTCGTGACGTCACTGCGACAGATGATTCTGCACGTATTTTAGAATGTAGGCAAAAGGTGGGATAAAGCACCAATGGAAAGGCAGATATTTTGCCTACATGCGCAAAAGTTGCAGAATAGCGTCGTTTGTTTATAAACATGCGCCTGCTCTATTTAACTCCGTGTTTAAAACTTTTATTTTTATATTTTAATTAATTTTAAAAAAATCTAATTCTATATTCGTTCTAATTATATATTCAAATAAGGTACCAAATGAAAGGTGTAATTTTTCTGAATCCGTTGGTTTAAACAGCTTATCGATCGGACGATTAGATTTTTTAAAATTAACTAAAGTATGAAAATTAGGAGATAGAGTCCAAGGAAATCTCTTAAGCCTATCTCTTAAGCCTAAATTGTGACAGAATCAGCCACGGATTAGGGTAGTATATATGCTGATTTGTGTTCTCTGTCAAATTTCTCAGACTAAACCTATGAAAGTCTGTTAATATGATTACATTTTAATAATAATTCAATAATTAATTACATAACAATGGCGTAATATTTTCTAAAATTTCGACAGTTTGCTAACTCCTCCAATTTTTCATTGCTAAATAAAGCAATTCTAATTGAATTGTACTTTGAAAGATATTGCAAATTGTTGAATTTTTTAGTGGTGTTTAATGACGTCATCGTATTTCAAATGAAAAAAAAATAAAGCTTTTTCAGTAAATATTAAACAATGTCTTCAAACGCAAATGTCCGTCGTAAAATGAAGATTGTTAATCCTATTTTTTATTTATTTATTTATTTTTATTTTATTTTATTTATTTATTTATTTATTTTAAGGAGAGTGTGGAGCCGCTAGAAGTAATTCAGATTCAGTACAAAGGATGGAACTCAGAAATGAAACCTGCTTCCATGTTGAAACTTCTACGGTATATTGAATTGGCATATGAAAAGTCATTTGGTGGGCCTATTACAGTGCACTGTATGTAAGTAAAGAAATGTTTTTAAAAATTTTTGCTTATATTGTTTCCTTTTTATCTATATCGTTATTCATTGAATTGTCAGCTACAAATTTTGAAAAATCTCTTTAAATTTGTACAAAATGCAGCTCTTAGCAACAGTGCATCCAAAAGAGGATATAATGTTTAACCACGATTTATATGAAGGCTCAGATAAAGTACCAAATCCATAGACCTACTATAAGAGTGCATGGAGCATTCCTTTATTACAGGAATATAAAAAAGTGCGGCAAAGATTAAACAACCGAGTGTAGGGAAAATGTTACTTTTTTTAGCATTTATCACGTTATTGGCGATTATTTATTTTGAATATAAATATTTATTATTATTATTATTAAAAGATACAGCAAGCAAAACTTGTGTAAAACTCTACAGCTGCTGAAATTTATTTTTACTTGCTATTAACGCTTTCCAACAAAGTTCAAAAGTTTTTATGACTTCGGTTTGTCTGTCTGTCTATACTCGCTTTAACTCCCATAAATAATCATTGAATTTCTTGAAATTTATATATAGTATAATATCTTCAAAGTAATGTAATTTAAATAATTAAATATAGCAGTTATAAGCATTTTACAAAAATAATTACTTAAAAAATACAAAATAATAAAATATATGTTAAAAAAAAAAAAAAAAAAAAAAAAAAAAAAAAATCTTACTTGTGAAATATAATTCTCATTTTACATAGCTTTTAGGGATTTTTACAGACCATCTAAAACGGAAATAAAAATTTTAAAAAGAACTTTCAACAACAACAACAAAAAAAAAAAAAAAGGGGGGGGGGGTAGATATCGTTTCTGCGTAAAATAAACAAAGCTTGGCGAGAATTTTTCAATGTTGGCAAGTTTGGCTACTGTAGTTATTGTATAGTTACTCGTGTCACGTGATTTTTTTATGAATGATCTTTGCCACACAAAAAAGTTGTCATTGTACCATCCACTGTTATACTAGGTCTATGACCAAACCATAGCACAGTGCGAAGCTGCTGATAATCATCAATAGCAGTGACCGAACAAATGCTCCGGATTTTTGGTTTGTCAAAGTTTCTTCATTAATAAAAAAAATACATTTATCAGTTTAAATATTCCTAAACGTAGTAATTAGACGCTTAAATTATACATTTTCTTTAAATGTAGATTTCAGTTTTTAACCGACATTCTTTTCCTCCTATGCTGTTAATTACTACTTCGACGGCCTGGGCAAGAACTCAAAATTCCACGCCCCTTATCGCATCATTTATTATCTGCTTTGAGATATTATTTTATTGAAACAACTAAAAGTTAATTTTACACTTAACAAAATAAAGTTTTCAAACTGTTTAAAAAATTATAAATTTTATTTGCATTCCTTTTTAAAATTTACTAATCTAGACGACCACTGAGTTAGTCTAATGGCAATGCGAAGCCAGATATCCTCTCTGAAAATAAAGTGGTCAACTCATATACAAGGAGTCGATTTACACGCGAATATTACAGAGGATATTCAAAAGGTAAAAATGACTGATAAAAATTAATAGAAGCGGACATTTCTGGTTTTTGAGATTTCCAAATTTTTAGTCCAAATTTTCAGTTTCATACTATGCAATATTTTAACAATCTGATTGCTACGTCTACAGTAACGAAATTTTATTTAACCTAACGCTAAATTTTTAACAGTGTACTTTGTTTTAATTTATTGTTTCGTTGCATGTATCAAACACTTGGATGACATACCTATTTGCATATTTTTGTTGAATTATTCTTATAATATAATCCAATTTGTGCTACTATCTCCGTATTGTTTATACAGTGGTGGACATTGTTATAAGACACTTGTCTAATTTGACAAATAGTGAAAGAAAAGATTCAGAGCTTAAAAATGTTTTATCAAATACATCAAAAACATAAATTTATTCTGTTATCACACGTAATTGTTTTACAGAAATGATATTTTTATAGAGTTTAATTTTTAAAAAAAATTAAAAATACCATGGACAAAATTATAAGACACCCTAACATTTTAATTAAAACACCTGCTTTTTTTTTTTCGAAAATAATGTGCAATATTTTAATTTTTTCGCTGTTATGACGTCAGCAGTTAACTAAAGCAGACGATAACCGACTTCACTCATTTACAAACATGCCACGAGGTACAGAATTAAAAGAAGTGAAATTTGCTAAATTTGGAGATTAAATGGAACTGGTGCTTCAATTAATAATATTTCAAAAGTCATTAAACGCTCTAGATGTGCAATTAGAAATGGTTTGAAAAGAGGAATTAATGGATCGGTGATTAAAAGATCTGGACGTACCCCTTGCTTGTCCTCGAGAGACAGACGCCATATGCTTTCGCTCGCTACACAGAATAAGATGACCACTACACGTATTAAAAATGCTTTGAAACTGAATTGTTCAAGGAAAACCATTCGTAGGGTGTTGCATAATGCTTCCTATGTGAAATATAAAAAATTGAAGAAAAAACCACCGCTTCTAAGCCGGCACAATATGGAGCGTCTTTGCTAAACAAACTATGGCCTGGACCTCCAAATGGTACTCTGTGTTATTTTCTTATGAAAAAAAGTTTAATCTGGAGGGTCCTGACGGGTTTCAATATTATTGGCATGATTTACGGAAGTCTCCTCATGTACTAATGAGCCGCCAAATGGATGGTAAATGGTCAGTAATGGTTTGGGCTGGTTTTTCGGCTCAAGGGAAAACGGATATTGCTTTTGTGCATTCAAGAATGAATTCTGAAAAGTATAAGAATCTTCTTAAAGATCAACTAGCCATATACGGTGAACTTCTTTGTGGCGAAAACTACACTTTCCAGCACGATAACTGATTCGTGCATCACACGAAAACAAAAAAGTGGCTTTCAGAGCAAAGTATCAATGTTCTCCCGTAGCCTTCTCGCTCCCCAGACTTAAATCCCATCGAAAACTTGGGGGGGGGGGGGGGGCTTAGCTCGTGCGGTTTACCGAAATGGGAGGCAGTTTATATGTGTCGAAGACCTAAAGAATGCTATAAAATGTGCTTGGGAAGAACTGTCTTGCGATAATTTGTTAGAATTGATAGATTCGATGCCGAATCGCATCTTTCATGTTATAAAAATAATGTCGACTCCACCAAATATTGAATAACCATGTTAGAGGATTTTCTTTTAGACCATTAGTGTCTGCTAATTATGTTGACCACTGTATTTGGAAAAAACGGTTGGTGTCTTATAATTTTGTCCATTATGTTTTTACGTTTTTTCATTAAACTCTATAAAAATATCATTTCTGTAAAACAATTACGTGTGATAACAGAATAAATTTATGTTTTTGACGTATTTGACAAAACATTTTTAAGCTCTGAATCTTTTCTTTCACTATTTGTCAAATTAGATAGGTGTCTTATAATTATGTCCACCACTGTATACATATGTACGCATTTATATACGCATTTTAACTGGCTCAATATTAATAACAAGACTCATAAATTCAGACGGGAGTAATGGATCTTGTTCTGGGAATTCCGTCAATGTTTTGTTTAATCCAGTTCCACTTCCAGCTCAGTTACTGGTCCCTGAAGCTATCAACGGGACTTGCCACGTCTCGCTTAATATGTGACTTTAAAATTTGTATTATTATCATTATTAAAAATTTTTTTAATAGAAAATTTGTTCTAATTTCAAATATAAAATTTTTAATACAAAAAATAAACTTTGGCCTGTTATTTTAGAAAGTTTTTAATTGAAATTGATTTGGTCATCGTGTCTTCGTGTCACACTAGTAAACAAGGCGCCTTCATTTTAAAGTAAATATAAGCAATTTCATTTGTCCCTCTATGGCTCGGTTGGTAAAAGCGTCCTGTTAGTAGCGCGGTGGTCGTAAGTTCGGTCCCCGGAAGGTCCAGCATCTTAATTTTTGAAGATAATTAGTAGAAAAGGTGTCAATTGATACAAGAAAATTTTTCGTTGCTTACACTAAGAATTTTTTGAGGAGTTTTTTTTAAGAAGTATTTTTTTTTTTTTTTTTAGATATTGGAAAACACAAAACATTTTAGATATTAAAAAAGTACAAAATAAAATGTTTTAAATAAAAAATACATAAAAAAATATTTTAGAAACTTTATATATATGTATATATTACTATTATATGATATTGGATTTGTCATCGGCTTTTTGTCACGTTAAAAAACCAAGACGCTTCCATCATATATATATATATATATATATATATATTAAAAAAAAAAAAAAAAAAAACTCATTGCATTTGTTAATGTATCAGCTGGTTACAGCGTCATGTTGAAAACGCGAGAGTCGTGTGTTCGATCCTCGCCGGGCCGAGGTGTTATTTTTTCCAAATAATTAATAGAAAAAGTGTCAATTGATAAAAGAAAATATTTCGTTGTGTACACAGTATCCTAATAATTTTTCAAGAGCTTTTTAAACGATTTTTTATCTAGTTACGAAAAGCACAAAATAAAAATTTTCGTAAAAATAAATAAATAAATAAATTTTTTAGAAGCTTTTTTATTGAAATTGGAATTTCTCATCGTGTCTTCGTGACACACCAAAAAACAAGGTGCCTCCCCTTTAAAATAAATATAAGCAACGCATTGCACACCTCGTTAGCTCCGTTGATTAGAGTAATCATCATGTTGATAACGGTTGGTTATGTGTTCGATCCTCGAAAGGCCGATATGGTAATTTTTGGAGATATTTAATGGAAAAGGTGTTAATTACTAAAAGAAAGTATTAAAAAAAAAAACTCAGTCCAGCAGGAGATATGCGGTTGAAATAGTTTAGACCTGAAAGTGTTAAATCTCCATTTTTCAGGTAAGATATTTTCACCTATTTTAACTAATTTTTATTGCATGAAGTTGAATTTGTCATCGCGTTTTATGTCACGCTAAAAAATAAGACACTTCCAATTAAAAAAAAAAAAAAAAAAAAAAAAAATGTAAGCAATTCATTGTATCTCTATCTATTAATAGCTCAGTTGGTTAGGGCATCATGTTAATTTTTCAAATAATTAATAGAAAAGGTGTCAGTTGATAAAAAAGGAAGTTCGTTGTGTACACAGTATCCTAATAATTTTTGAAGAGTTTTTTAAATAGCTTTTTATCTAGTTACTAAAAAGCACTAAATAAAAATTTAAATAAAAATAAATAAATACTTTTTTAGAAGCTTTTTATTGAAATTTTATTTCTCTCTCGCGTCTTCATGTCACGCTAATAAATAAGGCACCTCAACTTTAAAGTAAATGTCAGCAGCCCTTATAGTCGCTTGGTTAGAGCGTCAAGTTGCAAATGCGATGGTGCTGAGTTCCATCCCCGAAGGATCGATGTGTTAAATTTTGCAGATAACTAATAGAAAATGTGTCAATTGATTACAAAATATTTCATTGTCTGTACCGTATTATAAGAATTTTTGAAGATTTTTTTTTTTTTTTTTTTTTTTGAAGAAGCTTTTTTTTAGATACTAAAAGGCACAAAATAAAAAGTTATATATATATCATTCTTTTAGAAGCTTTTTATTGAAATTGGATTTTTAACATCGTGTCTTTGTGTCACTCTGAAAAAGAAGGCGCCTCCAGTTTAATGTAAATTTAAACAGCCTTTTTCGTCAATCGTTAGCGCATTTTATTAGAGCGTCATGGTGATAACGCGATGCTCGTAGGTTCGATCCTCGCAAGCCGATGTTTTTTTTTTTTTTTTTTTTTTTTTTTTTGGTCGATAATTAATAGAAACGATGCCAGTTTACAAAAGAAAATCTTCCATTGCATACACAGTGTCCTAAGGAATTTTGTTAGTTTTTAAAAGAAGCTTTTTTTTTTAATTACTAAACGCACAAAATAAAAATTTCAGTAAAAATAAAAATATAAATATAAATAAATAAATAAATAAATAAAAATAACACTGAAAGTTTTTCATTATTGTGGAGCCCTAAAAAGCCTAAAATGAAAATTTATTCTTGCAGAGACATGCTATAAAATCATAAAAGTTTCAACTACAATAAAATTTTAAAGAAAAATATAGATATTTCACTTCTGCAAAACATGAAAAAATTTAAATATTCCAAATATTTTAAAAAGCATTCGAGAGCAATATTCCTTTTGTATAAGTATTTTGTAGAATATTCTATGATTTTTCTTGACAGTTCTTAGACTTTTGGTTAGAGCGTCATGCTGATAACGCGATGGTCCCGGATTCGGTCCTCGAAAGACGATATAGTACTTTTTTTTGCAGCTAAATAATCGAAAAAAAAAAAAAAGTCAATTGATAAAGAAAATCTTCCGTTATCTACAAATTATCCTAAGAAATTTTAATTAGTTTTTTTTTTTAAGAAGCTTTTTCCTTTTTGGTAACTAAAAATCACAAAATAAAATTTAAGTAAAAAATCATTTTTTAAAGTTAGAAGCTTTTTATTGTGAAGCCCTAAAAAGCATAAAATAAAATTTATTCTGACAAAGAAATGCAAGTTTCAACACTAAAAAAATTTTAGAGAAAAATATAGGTACTTTCCTTTTGCAAGAGATGAAAAATTTTTAATGTTCAAAATATTTTAAAAAGCTTTCGAGACATTTGAAATTTCTGGCCTAACGAATGATTATAGAAAAACTAATAACTAAGAATATTGGTCTCGAAAGCTTTTTAAAATATTTTGAACATTAAAAAATGTTCATCTCTTGCAAAAGGAAAGTACCTATATTTTTCTCTAAAATTTTCTTAGTGTTGAAACTTGCATTTCTTTGTAGCATGTCTTTGTCAGAATAAATTTTATTTTATGCTTTTTAGGGCTTCACAATAAAAAGCTTCTAACTTTAAAAAATGATTTTTTACTTAAATTTTATTTATTAATTTTTTATTTATTTATTTATTTATTATTTTATTATTAGGGACGGAGCCACGCGGACTGGACTGTTCATCGCTGCAAAAAATGTCTGTGATCAACTCAACACTGAGCAAGCCTTGGATGTGTATCAAATAGTCAAAAGCATTCGCACAAATAGACCGGAATTCATCCCTAACTTGGTATGTGAATGAAAAATATGAAATATGTGTCATGAATGCGCAAGAGAATGCATATATATGTATATAACACTCTTGTGTATATCAACAAAAAAATTATAAAATAATAAAAGACAATAAAAAAGGTGGCGGTTGGGTGGGCAGATGTTTGATTACGGAGGTGGGGTGGTGTGGTAAAGCTGGATGGTTGGGTGGGTTTGTGAAATTAAATTATTAAAAAAAAAAAAAAAAAAAAAAAAAAAAGTAGAAGGCTTGTTGCATTTGATTTGTATTACTATGCAAACTTTCATTTTCCAATAAAATTTCAGATTTTTCCTTTTTGAGTTGTCAACTATATTTAATGTTCTAATTATACTGTTAAACACAATGTGATCAATCGGTGAATTTCATTGTGGCTTCGTGGTTTCATTGTTGTTTATCTGCTTTGGAATTTTGCATTTTAAATCCATATGGTTCCTGTTCTGGTTGTGGCAGGCTGGGGGAGTGTTGCCGGCGTAAAACTAGTGTAACCCCACAGGCAAGTCACAAGTCTTGCCGCCTGCCTCCTTCTTCCTATCTTGTGTTTCTTGGGTTGTTTTTTCATTAATTTTGATAAGTTTATGGTTTTAAGTTAAGATTTGTTGTTTTACTTTATTGATTCGTTTGTTTTGCAGGCTGTTAATTAATAGATCTGGTTTCTTTACATTAGTGTATTTCATCCACTGATGATTTTTTTTTTTTTTTTTTTTATCTTATTGGTCATTGGTGTTTCAGTGATCTTGTATCTGTTGCTTGGCTTCTACTATGCTTAATAGATCATCTTTATTATATATATATATATATATATTCATTTCTTACTGAATGTGTAATCATAAATAATAAGTTAAATGTACATTTGCTCACGATTATGCAATTTGCAGAGGGTGTTTTTATTTATAGTTTTGATTCTCATTTTAAGTGCATTTTTATAATATATAATTTTTATTAGTCGAGGGTTTTCAAAAAATTTTCTTTAATTTTGTATAATGATAACAGTAAAAATAAGTACTATATGTAACTAATATGTTGTGGCAATCCAATTTGTTTATTCAAATTATTTATTAAAATCATTTTCCATGATGAATAGTTCAGAACACGGCGAAAATGCATATTTTAAATATTTTTAACCAACTGCTTCGGGTTCTTGCTGCCTTCGACAGCGTTACCAGTACAAAGCTTGCAATCGATTTTTCACTAACTTCCCGACTAGCTAGATATTTGAAACTTTCAGGATAGCTCAGAACAACACATTTTTTTAAATACTTTTAGTCAACTGTTTCAGGTCCCTACTGTATTCGGCAGCGTTTATATGATTCAACAGAAAATTCATTTAACTAACTTCCCGAGTAGCTAGACATTTGAAACTTTCAGAATAGTTCAGAGTACGGTGAAAATGTATTTTAAAAATATTTTTAACCAATTGCTTTGGTACTCTGCTGTCTTCAGCAGCATTACCAGTACGAAGCTTGCAATCAACTTTTAACTAACTTCCCGGCTAGATAGCCATTTGAAACTTTTATAATAGCTCAAAACACGATAGCAAAGAATTTTTTTAATACTTTTATCCAATTGCTCCGGGTTCCCGCTGCCTTCAGTAGCGTTTATATGATTCAACAGAAAATTTAAAAACATGGTATATAAAAGTTCTTTTTATCTTGTAATTATTTATTTATAATATACAGAGTTTTTAGTGAAAATTATTCCCACTTTCAGATAAATTGGAAAAACACTTTTAAAACAAATATACCGCGATCGGAATACAAATATATTACATATCTCGTGAAATTTCAACATTTTTATGAAAAACGTTATTACTGCGCATCTTCGAAAGGTAAAACATTTTTTATTGCATAGGTTGAAAGAGATGTATTGGGCAACTTTTATCAAAAGTGCATTTGAATAGAAAAAAAATTAAGTGAATTGTACGAAAAAGAACGAGCTAGATTTTAGATATTTTCCAAAAGGTGAAATTTCTTAAGGGGTTTTTCACATGCTGTGTAATTAATTTGTAGATCCAATTATTTCAACCACTTTCCAAAATTTGTTTTTGGGAAAAACCCCTTATGATCTCATAAATCATAAAAAATAACAAAAATATGTTAAAGTTACAAGCTTATAAGGTATTTTTCACAAAAAAAGTACATTTGGAGTGTGGTTGAAATAATTGGATCTTAAAATTAATTACGCAGAATGTGAAAAACCCCTTAAGAAATTTCAACTTTTGGAAAATATCCAAAATCTAGCTCGTTCTTTTTCGTACAATTCACTTAACTTTTTTTCTATTCAAATGCACTTTTGATAAAAGTTGCCCAATACATCTAGCTTTCAACCTATGCAATAAAAAATGTTTTACCTTTCGCACATGCGCAGTAAAAACGTTTTTCATAAAAATGTTCATATTTCATGAGATATTTAAAATATTTGTATTCTGATTGCAGTATATTGTTTTAAAAGCGTTTTTCCAACTTATCTGAAAGTGGGAATAATTTTCGTTAAAAACTCTGTATATTATAAATAAAAAACAAGTTGATTTTTTTTTTTTTTTTAAATAAATGCTTATATCTCCTTTATTTAACATGCTATCATCACACAAATTCATTCACAAACTGAACTGGGTCTGTGTTAACATATCCTAAAGTTACAGCTCATTTCTTTTACTTAACGATACAGGTTAATCACAAGCATTATTAATTTTTCTCAATTTTTTACCGGCCCCCTAATTGTTGTCTTAAACCAATCTTCACTGAAAAACATGAGGAAGACCCAGTTCTTTAAATACCCAATGCTTGAAAACATTTCATTGAGAGATAATTTTTTAATTTGAAAAAAAACTGATCGTTTGCAAATCTTGCTAAATTAAAAAGGGGTGTATGATTCTTTCTGTGCAAATAAAAATAATTCTCTTTGTGTAGATTTATACGAAATTTTATCGTATGATGCCACATTCAAAATTATGAAAAAAACTGGATTTCAACGTAATCTATTGGCTGATTTTCACCAAAAGTTGATAGGTATTAATTTATGTCAAGGTGCAACTGCATATAAATGTATATGAAGTTCTGTGCATTAGTCCTTAAGACATAAAAATTGGCACAATTAGCGGAAAATATCGAAACAGAATCAAGTTTATTTCTTTATTACATCGTTAATCTTAATATATATAAATCTCGTGTCACAATGTTTGTCCTCAATGGACTCCTAAACCACTTAACCGATTATAATAAAATTCGCACACCATGTGCAGTTCGATCCAACTTGAGAGATAGGATAGTTTAAATCTCAAATTATAGTCGCAATTTTAATTTATTGCTAATTATTTGTCTGTTATTATTTGACAGTCACAATTATCTGTTAACTCCAAATGATTCTAACAGATGTCGATACCTTTCGACTGGGTTGAAATGAAAGCTGAAATATATTTGGTGCTGCCATCTACACAAAGAATCTTCAACTTTTTAACCTATTAATAAATTTCGTATAATTCAATTATTTCCACTTTTTAAATTTTTGGTGTTAGCATAGCCGGCCACGTGTTACTTAGACTGAAGTGTAAATTGAATTCATATTATAATGAAGATAATACAGTGAAATTAATCCTGTTTTTTACTTATTTGTGCTTCATACTAAACTAATGAGCCGATTTTAATGAAATTTGGACACTGTGTGCAATTTGGTCCAACTTGAGAGATAGGATAGTTT
The DNA here is from genome assembly GCA_963930645.1 of Salticus scenicus. Taxonomy (NCBI): domain Eukaryota; kingdom Metazoa; phylum Arthropoda; class Arachnida; order Araneae; family Salticidae; genus Salticus; species Salticus scenicus. Next base: position 108,258,336 of record OZ005661.1, on the reverse strand, counting down.
TTATTGCAAAATTCGCCTCCCAAAAGGGGGGGGGAGGGGCCAAAACGTGATTTCACAAACAAACAAACAAACAACAACAACCAAAAAAAAAAAAAAAAAAAAAAAAAAAAAAATAGAAATGCAGATAGACTGTTCAAAATTGGTATAGAGAGGTTTTAGAGGCCTGCAAATCGAATGAGGATATTTTCGAAAGTGTAAAGTTATTAGGAGGGGCGGGTAAGGGGGCGGAGGGGCAAAAAAATAAAAATAGAGTTACATCGCTAAAAATTGGTACATAGAAGTTTTTGATACGTACAAATCGATTGCAGATATTTTCGAATTTGTAAAATTATTAAGAGGAGCGGGAAAGGGGGGGGGGCAGAGGAGCAAAATATAGAAATGGAGTTAGATCATTCAAAATTGGTGCATAGAATTTTTGATACCAACAAATCGATTGCGGATATTTTCGAATTTGTAAATTTATTAGGAGAGGCGGGAAGGGGGGCAGAGGGGCAAAAAATAAAAATATAGTTAGATCGTTCAAATTGGTGCATACAGGTTTTTGACACCTACAAATAAACTGTAGATATTTTCGAATTTGTAAAATTATTTAGAATAGTGGGAGGGGGGAGGGCAAAGGGGCAAAATAATAGAAATAAGAGTTAGAACTTTGAAAATTAGTATTATTAAGTTTTAAGGCCCGATAAATCGATTGCGGATATTTTCGAAAGTATAGAGTTATTAAGAAGGGCGGGAACGGTGGATGAAGAAACGGTGCGCATGGTTTGCGCAGGTATACACTGCCGCAGGCAGTGGGGGTCCGAACAGATTATTCCACCAATGAGAGAAGATTTTTTTGTATTTTATATCATTTTCCTTTCGATAATATATGGATTCATTATGAGTGTCGAACATTTTTCCCGATCAGATTTTTTTTTCTCTTTTTTTTTCACATGTTAAAAATTAATGCAATTTTGAGAATTCTTTAATTATAGTGAATCATTTAAAAATAGGGACCAGCGAAGCGGGCTAAGTCTGCTAAGATCAAGGATGTTATCAAGGATGGTCTTTATTCGTAAATAATAATTTTAATATATTGAATATTTTACTACATTATAATTCAACGTATAACATAGCCACAGCAACGCGTGGCCGGGTCTGCTAGTTACTAAACTATAGCAATGATAATTAAAAGAAGGAATGTTCATGTTAGTCACACACAGGGCCTGATTATCGCACAGGCCAACTAGGCCTCGGCCTAGGGCACCTCTATTTAGGGGCACCAAAATAATCAGAATAATTTTTAAATGCTATTTTTCTCAAAGCTTTTTTTTTTTTTTTTCTAAAAAAATAATAATAATAACTGAAAGTTAGTTGATTATAATAATCTTTTGTTGGAATTCATTCTTCTTTATGGACGATCGAGGACCACGCCTAGAGGTGGGTTTCCAAACCGTCGCCAGTTTCCTACTAGGTAGCTCTAACGTGAACATTAGCTAGATTTTCTCATGATTGATGAATGTACTAGTTTTCGTAGTAATTCGTTGAAATACGTAACTTTGCATGCAGCGAATCAAAAAATCTAGAGAAAGATTCACTGACAAACTTATATATATTGGAAAACTTTGTTTTGTCTTAATCGAAAATTATTTATATTTTCAATTGTATTTAGTCATGTGTTAATATTTACATCCCGCTAATTTCATATGGTATGAATGAGGCAGATTAGGATTAAAGATGAACAAAATATTATAAAGAATACCTTGTAAAAAACTGCATTTATATGCAAGTGAATTTAAAAAGTCGTAGAAAAGATAGCATAAAGAAAAAAAAATAATTTGAGATTTTTTTGAAAAAAAAAAAAAAAAAAAAAAGTTAATACTAATTTCTCATGAAAACGATGCATTAATCACTAGCATTGAAACTTCCTGCACAAATTAGGCATTTGTTTTGAGAAAATTGCTTTAGTTTGTTCGGGGAGGGGGCACTAAAATCATCCTGGGTCTTGGGCTTCAGCAGGCCTTAATCAGGCTCTGGTCACACAAATGAAACTGATTTTCGTTATTCACTTTAAAAGGAATAAATCCAACATATTGGTGTTTTTTAATTGTACAAAATTTGCAAAACAATTTTTATTGCTTATACTTAATATTACTTTTCTTTTGCAGGATCAATATAGATTTTTGTTCGAAGTTGCTGAAGAACTTTTGGTTGAATAAACAGAAAAAAAAAAAAAAAAAAAAAAAAAAAACTTTTGAATTGAAGAGAAACATGAGATTAAGCATTTCTGAGTAAAATAGAAGCAACTGTGTCTGTATATTTGTGAAGATGTCAGAAGGCATTCTTCAATTTCACTTTTCAGAATAATATTTTGTAAATAATTTACGCACAAAAACGTTCAAAGTAATACCTGGTAAAGAAGAGGATAAAAATGAAAACTTTTTTTCTCCAATAATACAGTTACTAATATGATATATGTACTTCATTTTTATTTTATTTTTTTACAGCTGATAACTTTGTAATGTAAAAGCATTTAATTTTTTTGAAAACGTTGAACTTTAGTTTTAGGGTTAAATTTTCAACACAATACTTAGCAATTATAAAATATTATAAAATATTTGTAATTTCTTCTGTAAATTCATATTTTCTATGCCTAATGCTAATTGTTTCTTAGTAGCACATGTTTCTAGCGTTAATGTTCAAGGATTATTCCTTACACGAGTGATTCAAGCCAAGTAAATTTTCGTAATATCAAATAACATTACGTGATTTTTAAACTATATGTATATATATTAATATTAACTTTTTTTTTTTTTTTTGTATGCTATTTTTAAATACAATATCTTTGCTAAATTTATTTACATTTATTCCACAACCACATATCAACTCAGATTACTTATTCAAGTTTTATTGAATATTTCACTAATTATTAAAATGGTATTTATAATTAGAAATAGAAAAAATATATGCATTTTTTTTTTCTGAAAAATGTATTTTTTTTTCCTTACTTAGAATATTATTTAAAAATAATAAATTCGACTGTATGTTTAACCTACTTTTTCGTTCAAAGTTGTTTAACATATCAAAGCAAACTCAATGAGATTATTTCAGAATTTTAGTGCTTATTAAAAATAGTAGTAGCTTTTATAAATACATAAACTAAGGGTTTTTTTTTTTTTTTTTTACGGGGAAGGGGGGGGGGGGTTCTGGGTGGTAAAATACTGCAATTTTTTATCCCTTTTTCAAACACTTTTCAAACGTCTTTTGATATTGAATATGTATACATGTAATTTTAAAATTATTCTTTTGCGTATATTCGATTGCATATATTAATTTTATACGGTTTCATATAACATTCTAGGAAATCAATGCATGTTATAATTAAATTGTATTGTATTTGAAATAAAATTTTTAAATATAGATGAAAAAATAATTAATTAATTAATGAAATTTTCTTCTATTATGTTTCTTATATATATATATATTTCAATTGTTCTTTATTATGAATATTTTGAATATGCAATTATTTATAAGATTTATTTTTCAATTTGCAGAACACCTAACACCTTTTTCGGAAATAACTTTATAATCAGTAAACTTAAGTTAATTGTTTTTTTTAATTAAGTATCATTTGTGAAAATTTATATTTCTTTAGTCCTTAAGTTATGTATTCTGTGTGCAAAAATTTATTAGGACTGAGGAGTATTAGTCTCAATCTGGGATTTTTGCGTTGTTGTTTTCGATAGTTGGACATTTGTCGAAATCTAAAATTAATCGAAAATATAATTGAATAATTTGAAAGCGATGTTATAATTTGAAAAGAAAAAAAAAAAAAAAACTAATAGTCCTCCGTCCTAAACTAAATTCTGCTTTTGCCAGAATTTCATCAAACTCTTTTTTTTTTTCTTTTTTTGTTATTGAAAGAAAAAGAAAAGAAAATTAATAATAATCAGTATCGTTACAAGCGATATCGAAAAAGTTTTTTTTAATAATTTTGAATTAGGAAATAAAAAGTGTGCATGCAAAATGAAATAAAAATAAGTAAAAAAAAAATAATTTAATGATTTAAAACATGATCGCGTGCTGTCTTAAAAAGCAGATGTAAAATTTAAAGTTTATATTTTCTTTACTCTCAATTTATTTAAAAAAAAAAAAAAAAAAAAAAGTCTCTTATTCATTTTCTTTATGTGCTCCATGAACAAAAATTGAAAAAAATAAAGTTGCATCGCATCTTGAAATAAATTGTGAAATATTGGTGAAAATTTGAAAAATAAATAATATTAATCAAAATACAATTCATAAGTCTCCTGATTTTGGCGAGAGACTTCATACCAGAAATTTTTTACAACAATTTTCACGTTATTTAATTGTACCTCTTCTAAAACATTGTGGTTGTAGGTCTGATTTTAAAAACTAAAATCTGGGCACGTATGAATTAAAAATAGAAAAATTAGAAAAAAATTTACATGGATTTCTTTCTTTCTTTTTTTTTTTTTTTGTTAACTTGACTCTTCACAGGAAATATCCAAACTGTTAATGAGCTGCATTATATAAAGATATGAATTTTTTTTTTTTTTTTTTTTTTTTTCGTTTCCATATATTTATCAAATATATCTCAAATCTGCTCAATTAGACTGTTTCAAAAATATATTTTCCTCACTAAATTACGTCGAAAATGTTATGTTAATTGTTATGTCAGTAAAAGGAATGTTGTCTCGTAATAGGAAATAATGGTGAGTTATATTAATGCAAGCATGATATTTTTTCAATAACTGTGTATTTTATCAATGCAAGGATGTATCTGCCCAATGAGATAATTATAAGAACTTTGTGTATTTTATTTCGATGCTCAAATTCGAATAAAAATAATTTTAGCGCTTGAAAGAAATTAACTAACCTCTTTTGGGAAGAAATTAATATAAGTAAGAAAAATTTGCTATCCAACCAACGATCAATAAGCTAACATTGAAGGTAATATTTTCAATCAATATTAGAAAAATATATATATACAGATTTTATGACGGATAATATGTGATGTACATATTTTAGATATTTTGTGTTAGTTTTATACTACTGTGTCCGTTATTATTTTGTTATACCCCTTTCTATTTTTTATTATTAATTGCGTATTTTTATTTATCTAGTTTTATTCCCAATGCTACTTTTGGTGTAGATCCCCGGTGATAAGCATTTAATTATTCAGATTTCAATGGAATTGGAATTGCATTTGATTTCACTGTATTTAGCAATCTCTAAAATCCACACAGTTCGGGACGTATGTTTCACGAGCTTTATATATTTTTCTTTTTTTATGAATTTAATCTTTTGCAAATTATTTCTATGAAATGTATCTCAAATTAGTACTTAATTATTCAGAATTCAATGGAATTGGAATTGCATTTGGTTTCACTGTATTTTAGCAATCTCTGAAATCCGCTCAGTTCGGGACGTATGTTTCACGAGCTTTATATATTTTTCTTTTTTATATAAATTTAATCCTTTGCAAATTATCTCTATGAAATGCATCTCAAATTTATTTTCAAATAAATAAATTAATTAATTAGTTGGGATACAGAAAGATATAAATCAGTTTAAACAAGGGATACGATATGAATTTTATAAAGTAATAAATTTTTAACATATATGAATCTCTATTTTTGCGTCACGATCTTCTTTTACTTCTGGGTATGCCACCATTGCCTATACGATAGAGCCTATACATACACTGTCTCTATTTTGAGCAGCGCGTCTTTTTAAACAGAAATATTTAGTAATCATTTGTAGTGTTTTTTTCTATTGAATAATACAGAGATAGTTTTATATAAATAGTAGTATCCAAAATAGTGACTGTATCAAGCCCTGGTATAGAGGAAGTTTGTGAGAAAAAAAAAAAAAAAAAAAAAGGTGATGCAACATGTAAAAGCAATTAAACCCAGCTCTTGGCTTAGGCAGATTAGGCACAATCTAGAAGTGCATTGTTGTGAAGGACATCTTAAAAAATGAAGTGTTCAATTATTTAAAATTGTTGTTCATAACTAATGAACACAAAAAGGGGACAATACAAAATAAAAATAGTTATTAGTTATTATTTAAAATTAAAAATTTGTTTTATAAAATTTATTATTTCACATGAAACTGATATAGCAGTGCAGATATTTTTTTCTACAATAAATATTTAGTTTGTGCAGATTTCAGGTGTATTTCAAATATCGTCTGCTTCAATTTATTTTTCAAAAATTTATGGAGATAAAAATCATTTGTTTATAACCAAAATTTCATGTATTTTTATGTGTGAATGCTTTTTGTCTTGTTAAACGTATAGAATGTATGAAACTTTTGTATATTTATGGTCACTTTGTGCAATAAAATATAAAATATATGTTTGATAGTTTGAGTCTTTATTTATATAATACTAGCTGTTACCCGCGACTTCGTTCACGTGGAAATTTTGATGTGTATGTGTGGGAACCATAGAATAATAATAAAGGAAGAAGGAGCACGCCAATACTCTTAATGCTTACAAACCCCTTCTAGTGAAATGCCAGCAAAAGCTACTTTTGCTCCTCTCAACCTTGAAGTAGGGCACCCATCCTCAGCGCTATTATCGCTGTTTGTTGTGGCAACACAACAGCTTATGTAGAAACACTTATGCTCCTTCTTCCTTTATTATTATTCTATGGTGGGAACTGACGGTTTGATCATAAGATGTAATGTAATGAAACCTTATCATTGTGGGGCTGTGGAAAACAGAGTCTGATAAAGTATACTCAAAAAAATTTGTAACTCATTGAAAGCCAAAATAAATAAATAAAAAGTTATCGCCAACATGGCGATAAAAGTTTAAAATTCGTTCATAGGGATCCTGTACTAAAACAGTACTGCGTTGCGGAAGTATAAAAACTGGGTCGTCAATTATGAATTTTATTTCGAAACCTTTCTTTGTATGATTTTAGTTCACTATTGCACAATATTAATCTGGTTCTAATAATAATTTGGTGACTGGTGAATTAAAATTTTAATTATGTGGTGAAATTCATATAATATTTATGAGTTTCAAATTTTTAAGTTTTTTATATAATTATTTTTTTTTTCATCTCCCGGCAAATTGTTGAATAATAATTTAGTTATTAAACAATTTTGGACGGCTTTGCCCGCTTCGCTGGCAAACTCTTTTCTATATAGCTTTATGAAGAAAAAAAGAGAAAAAAAAATAGAAATTTGTCAAAAGATTGCTTTGGGTTTCCGCTGCCTTCGGCACGACTTGTTCGTCCTTGCAATCTCCGGTGCTTGTCCCTATTGCCTGCGACAATGGCTTACTCGTGGGCTTCCATTTGGGTGCTTATCATATATGACAGCTTCGATACGGACAGTATCGAAAAAATTGAAGTAGCTCTTTTATATCTGAATCCCAGTTACATATGAACAACATTTTACGTTATGTACATAATATTTGCTCTCAAGTTATTTCCTATATTTATTTGATTTAATCGATCAACCATAGAATGACAGCAATTTCAAGCCACATATAATATTACAATATGCTATGATCGGCTACTTCTATCGCATGAGACAATTATTATTATTATTATTATTATTATTTTGTGGTTATATATACTTCATGCTTAGTTAATAGTAGTTGGTATATAGAAAAATAAATTAATTAATTAATATGTAAACTTGATCATGGTACAGCATTAATGCCCTTGGCGACTTTTCAATTTTTGTTGCCGTTTTAGACCAAAATATAATTTATGCGATTATTGTACCTATACGCAAGCGAAGTATGACGTCACTGACCGTCCGTGGATGCAAGAAAACGATTTCCTATGTTAATCGCCCATTGTATTTTTTGTAAAAAATTATTAAAAATCGAGGAAAATTATTTCCCGATTTTAATCCCCATATTTGGGTTATATATATGCATTAGTTATCGTGTGCGTGTGTTAGATTGCGTTATTTTGCTGTCAATTTGACAAAATTTTAATTTTAAATGTCAAAAATCTGTCGCTAGTAGTGTAAAAAGGGAGGTTCACCGACAGGGTGGAGGCGCGGAGGCGCGCGCGGAGCCACGGAGTCACGTAGTTACTCCGCGCCTCCACACGCGCCGCAGGCTCCCCCGCGCCACCACCCCGTCGGTGAACGCCCCCTTTTTTGCACTACTTTGCCACCATCTTAGACGATGGTTCTGTTGCCTTTCGGAGATTGCAAAGTATTTAAATTTTTTGTGTTTGAAAATGAATTTCGGGACTTAGCATTTTTTTGCAATGGACAGGGAAGTTGATTGACTGAAACAAAGGTAGATGAGTATTATTTAGTTAAAAACATTTAATGAATGGTATAGACTTTAATATTTAGGTATTGCCACCGGAAGAATAGAAACTTTTGGAGAGTTGTCATTTGAGGATTATAAATTGATTACAGAATTAAATAGAAATTTTCCTATGTATTTCAGGGAATTTGACAAAATGAAACAAAGGTTGATGAGTACTATATAATTAAAAACAGGGTATAGACTTTAAAATTTAGGTGTTGCCATTGGGAGACTAGAAACTTTTAGATCGCTGACATTGAAGATTATAAGTAATTTCCGGTGGGACTTAACATTTTTGACTGAATGAAACAATGAATGACTGAAGTTAATTAACATCAGTAACAATTTATGAGTATTTTAGAAACTTAGCATTCTTAGAGATTAAAAATATATTGTGTTAAGATAATAAATAAGGAATTTAAATAGGAGTTCATACTTTTAGTGATGTCATTGTAAATTTATGTTAGGAAATTTTTACAGAATTAAATAGAAATTTTCGTATTTTATGGATTAACACATAGATTTAAAAGCAAAACAAATAATAAATAATTTAACATTCATTAAAAATGTAAGACACTTAAAAATTCTAACTTTATTTTAACACTAAATAAGTTTCACTTTTTAAATTTATTTAGACTGTCTTAGAAATAATTACATTCGTTAAAAATTGAACACACATGCACTTTAAAAAATTACTATCATATAAATTTAACTAAATATAATAAAAATTATGTAAATTAAACTTTATATACTCACTAAATAAGTTTAACATTTCTTTAAACTCTATCTTACATTCGTTAAAAATTTAACAGAAGTTTTTAATCAGTTAATAAATTTTGTATACAGTTATGTTATATAAACTAAATATAATAAAAATTATATAAAACACATACTGTTATTTAAGCTCTAACTTTGAAATACTATTTTTACATTCTTTAAAAATTGAACACACATACACTTTAAAAAATTACTATCATATAAATGAAACTAAATATAATAAAAATTATATAAAACACATACTGTTATTTATGCTATAACTAAACAAATACGATAAACAAAAGTTTCAAAATCAGTAAATGATGATATATATGTTATAAATTAAACTAAATACAATAACTTTTATATAAAATAAAGTTATATACTAAACTAAATATAATAAAAATTATATAAATTAAACTTTATATTCTCACTAAATAAGTTTCACAGTTATTTAAACTCTAACTTACATTCGTTAAAAATTGAGCACTTTAAAAAATTACTATCATATAATTTAAAAAAAAATTACTATCATATAATAATATTAATCTAAAAAATTGCTTACAAAGACATGCAGTAAAATTATAAATAAAGAAAAAAATTACTATCATAAAATAATATTAATCTAAAAAGAAAAATGCTTACATAGTTTTAAATCAACAATTAAATTTTATATACAATAAAATTATAAATTAAAAAAAAAAATTACTATTATATAATAATATTAATTTAAAAAATGCATAAAAAGATATACAGTAAAGTTATTAAAAAAATAAAAAATAAAATAAATAAAAAATAAATAAATAATAAAAAAGGACTATCATATAATAATATTAATTTAAAAAATACATACAATGTTTAAAATCAACAATTAAATTTTATATATATTGTAATTAACTAAACTTTATGTTGTTACTGTTAAATTTATCCTAACACGAAAATTTTAAAACTTTACATAAATTTTCTACACAATGAAGTTACATAAACTAAATAAAATTATATAAATTAAACTTTATATTCTCACTAAATAAGTTTAACATTTATTCAAGTTTAACACAGTAATATAATTCATACTATCTTAGTTGATTTAAATGAAACAGGTAAATACTTTTAGATTTTAAATAATATAAAAAATTAAGTTGATTCTAAAATTATTTTAAAGTTTTATAATTACATAAAAAACAAACAAATTATTTTTTATAAAAAAAATTGATATAAACATTAGTTAAAAAAGAATTAGTTATATTTAAAAAACTATCAGTTACTAAAAGTTATTTTGTATTAAACATTTCTAAATAAATTGCATAAAAATTCAACGTATCATTTTAAATGAAAATAAACAGTTTCCTTAAAAACAGATAATACGGAATATTCCATGAGTCATAGTTATCACCTGCAACGGAAAACCCATACACTTGATGAATCATGTGTAATATACGCTGAGGAATTGTGCCTAATAGTAATCCACACTATCTCATATAAAGATTAAGTTAAAATAATTAAAACAATACAGCGGATAATTAGGAAAATGCAATAATTTTTTCACAAAGCATATCATACAATGAATTTTAAACGATTATTACCTACGTATCACTTAAACGGTATTGAAATAAATAAATATAAAAGTAAGTTATAGTTAAAAAATAAAAATTCGTTTGTGAAAGGAGTTTTATATATTGCAAAAATTAGTTTTACTCGAATAATTTCTAAACATACACAAGTTAAATGGAAACTTTTCTCTAGGTTTCATTTAAGCAATAATTTTCCATGTGTGAAAGTAGTTTTATTTATGCAAAATTTAGTTTTATATAAACAAAAACGTTTATAGTGTAACAATAAAAAAAGTTTATAGTATAACAATAAAAAATTCCTTATAAGTAAATACCAATAAAAAATATTTTTTTAATTGATTTCTCTCTCTTCAATAAAACAATAAAAATTTCTTATATAACTTTCGTAAAGTTTTAATAAAATTTCTATTATAAACAAATATATTTACTAGAGTATACATATTAAGATATTACGTATAGAGTAGAGATACATATTAAGTTAAATAAATTATCAAATAGTAATAATAAATTATAAAACTTACTTAAAATTGAAGAAATTTCCCTTAGCGAAATGCAACCTTCAGTCTTGCACACGAATGCGACAAACTGTTTATCGCTACACGTTGACTCAGGTACAGATAAGAAGAGTGATGATTCATGCTTATCTCAGTAGAATGTTGTTAGAGTTCTGTGTTTTTACAATAACATAAAATAGTTTATAGAGAGCATTTATTTAATATCAGTTGTAAACTACATTTAAATAATGCAATAAGAGTTGAACTCTGCAATTAACCTGTTAAAATGCGGTTTTTAAAATTATGTTAAGAAAATAATGAGATTGAAACAGAATTATTTTACGATAAGGCAACCTTTTTCATTCAATAAAATGTAACTAATTTTTAATGAAAGGTTTTAAAATCACATAATAGGATAAAATTAAAAACAGAAATCTTATTGTTTTAATAATTATTTTATCAAGTTATAAAACTATGTAATAAATTATCTATAAATAATCAGATAGCAAGAGAGATTTTTGTATAATAACTATATATTATTTTAATATATCAATACATCACAAGGTAACATTTTCAACTTATTTATACGGATTGAACCATATGTAATAAAAATTACTCATTTGCATATCCACTAAATTTTATAAGTTGGATATGTGATTTAAAAATAAAATACTAAACAATAATCCTTATGAGAGAATTGGGGTGACACTTTCACAGAAAGAAATTATCCTTTACAATAAGATTTGCTTAGAATGTCTAAGTGAAAATAACTCCCCGTGAATCATACTAGAATCAAACAGTTGTATTCGAATTTATTGTTTTTAGTTAATGGAACTTCTAATGAGAGAATTATTTTTACTAGCACATAAATGTAAATTTTTATATTATTCCTATATAGGTAAAATTTTAAATAATTAATTAAGTGTTAAACTTTGCATTTAATCGATTAAATAAAGTTTTACTAAAATATAAGTGTAATTTTTTAATGAACGGATTTGAAATAACTTTAACTTTATAAGAAAAAACTAAAAAGAGGTTTTAAAATTACTTAATAGAATAAAATTAAAAATCTTATTGTTTTTAGCAATTATTTTATCTAGTTATAAACTATATATTATTTTAATATACGCCTTATAGTTAAGTCAGTTTTAGAGAAAAAATCCCAACTGGTAGGTTGATGAGTTGGAATATTCTATTATACTTAAAGAATCCAGGTACGGAAAAACCGAAATACAATACGCGGAAAAACAGGCGGGATTTTCGGCTAAAACTTCAAAGCAGTGGACGGTAAACATAACACACAGTAAAACAACCTATTCACACGACTCCGAAACTAAGAATGAAAGGAAACGTTGAGTTGTAACATCTTATCTACTAGAGATAAGGGGGAATTCCCGGAAAAGCTGAGTCACCCCTTTGGATCTTACGAGAAAGTTCGTGAAGGATGACTTATCGGTGACGAGTTTGAATAATTTGCATAACCGCTAAATTGTATAAGTGAGAATCTTTTAATGTGAGTATTATAGTAATGATAAATTTATTTCATAATCGATAACTCATTTATACATAATCAGGTTCACACCTTATATAAAACAATACTATATTTAAAAGTTTTACTATACAATAAACATTCACATATGGATATTCATAAGGCTTAAGACCAATTAATAAAACGAGGGTCCTATAAGCGAAATGCATGAGAGTCTTTCTAAGGAATCCTAATCTGTATTTAAGCGAGTTTTAGTGAAAACCAAGAAAAACTACAAACGGGTAGATTGATAAGCTGAATTTGAACCTAGCATTACACATAGATTCGTTTGGTCTTCCAAAATCCTTGTAACAACATGTTTATAAACTTTATAAGAAAATTCTTAATACGGTTTGAGCTTAGTAGATTTTCCATGCGTTAACTATGTAACAACGAATTAAACATCTATAGTTGTAATTTTGTTTTCACTATATATTGTTTAACTATATTTATACACCATGCATTGTATAATATTTCCCAGAGTAAAAGTTTAAACTGAGTAATTATTCATCAACATAAGTGTTAAATTGAATGCATAAGACAGTATATGAATAAACGGTTAGTTATGTGAAAATGCTGATTTGTAAAACATTTTGAAAGAAGTAACTCATAAATTTATTTCATATCTTTATACTTATGCACACACACGCTTAAGAGACTTATATAAAACAACACTATGATTAAAAGTTTTTTTAATTTTTCAGCATATAATAAAAAATAGTAATCAATATTCATTTACAATAAATAATTTAAGGTTATTAAACCAAAAAATAATTTATTTTTTGATTCGATTTAAATAATTAATATTTATATGAGGTTGTTGGTTGATGAATGTCGTTCAATGAACACTTAAACAAAGGGTTTGCGGATTATAATTGAATTGTAAGCGAAATGTCGTTACACGTTTTGAATGACTATCCTCCTTCATCAGGATTTAAAGGGTAGATTCGAAAGACTATCCTGTCTTATTTATAAATTGTCAGATAAAAGAACAACACTCATCTTGCATTCTGATGGGTTGAATCGGGTTACATGATAAAATACTGCATTCATATAACTTTTTAGAATTATGCAGAACCTTTAATAAAAAAATTTTGTATGCATTTTAGGGACTTAGCCTTTTTGAAGATATTTCGGAGACATAAGTTTTGATGGAATTAAAAATTAAAGGGATTACATAGGATGGAAAACAATAACATACCGTTAGTTAACAGTTAATTTTTTAACATACATTAAGGTTAGTGGATGAGTGCCAGGTAATTCATTTAAAACAAAAATATAATAAGGGTCGATTGAAACAAAGTGTTTGTAGGTTATAATTATAGGAAAAAACGTTATGTGTTTCGAAAATCCTTCTTCAAGATTGGAACAACCGTTTCGAATAATACTCTCCCTTCATCAGATAGACTTAAACTTTTATTCTCTCAGAATGAAACAAAACGATAGATGATTTACACTTATTGAAACCCCAACTTATAAATAATTCGACTTTCATTAAAAATGCAAGTCGCATATACACTTTGAAACAATCAATAAATTTTATATTATCACAATGCATTAAATAAATTTCCCGTTTAACATTCATGATGAATTTATTTTTACATTAATTAAAAATTGAACACGTATTAATTTTTAAAATGACTATTTTTTAAAAAGTTTTAAAACAGCTAATAAATTTTATAAGATTTTACAATTAAATAAATTTAGCATATTATGAAAGTTTTACATCACTCGATAAAATTTTATATAGGCAATAAAAGTTATACACATTATAAATATAAACTCATAAAATAAATTTCACACTTAACATTTAAACTCTAACCAAACAATCTTAAAGTAATTTTTTATCCCTTTATACATAATCATAAACCTTTTGTTTCTATTGTAAAGTGAAGTATGACTCGTGCTTTAATTAAAATCTCTAATCAAAATTATAAGAAAGTAAAGTTTAGGATACACCTATATATTATAGGTAAATTAATACAGTATAAATATTCATGTTTTTCAGTTAAGTAAAAAAGTTATATAATTAATTTTACAGAGTACTTAAAAAATAATGTATAATTAAGTTTAAAGAATTTTTTTTTTCTTCTATAGTATGTATATATATAAATATTTAGTTAGAAAGTTTTTATTAAAATACAATAACCAAAGTTTTGTAGGATATTAACTTACAGGGCACCTAAAACTTTAAATATATAGAAACAATTGTACAGTTGTTTTTGTCTGAAGCATATATAAATAATAAAATCTTATTGAATTTAGCTATAAAACACCGTAAAGATTTTAGACACACATATTTTTATATTGTTTAAATAAAATTTTTAAAATGAAACATTAATGTTATAAAATAATACACTTAGCATGACTCATCGAGTGTGCTATTACATAAAATTATTTCGCATACATGTAATAACATGTCTGACTTAACTAAATACTGAATTGTCATTATTTCAGAAAAAGTTGGGACTTACCTTAAAACACGTCCTACTCCCTTGGCAGACTTGAAGGAAATGAATGATATGACACTTTCTTATCTATCGATCTCCTAGTCACGTGATCATGACGTCATCCTCTCATCAGTGACGTCACCGATTGCTTATCAGTTACCACAACACGCGGGAAATGTCCTTCAGTACGCAGTGAAAAATATTCAAAGTCCACGGACATTACACGAAACGATTCCATTGTTTATACGGTAAATTGAAATATAACACGCGGAAAAAAGATCGACATATGCCGGAGAAACTATACATACTGCCCGATGAAAATAAGCCGCACGGCTAAAGAGATGCTAGCAGGATGAGAGTCAAACTGCAACTGAAATCTAACGATTTAACAAGGTCTATAAATCTCCCGTGTTGATTAGACTGTTTTGAAGAATGGGTTTTCCCCTCACTTAAGCAGAAGGGATGAGTCATAGGTTTTCCCCTCACGTAACCATCTATCGCGAAGATATCTCTTAATTAAGTTTCTTAATTATAATTATGCAAATTTTATGTATGTTTTTCAAATATCTCTTAAGTAAGTTTTCTAATTAAAATTATGCAAATTTTATGTTAATCTTTCATTTAATAAGCAAATACACTATTTCATCTAAACATAGGACTGGGTATGCAACTTTAAAAAATTTTAGAAAAATAAATTCTCCTAGTCAAAGATTTAATAAACAAAACGTTATGCAAATCTAACTTTTATACAACATAAATAAATTTAATAAGTATAAGCTATTCGATGACTCATCAAACTTTGAGTCATCCTAAACATGTCTAAACATGTCTGAACATGAATCTACTTGAACACTAACATTTTATTGTATAAGCGATAATTACTATATGAATCACAAAGTATACGATGTTGGAAATTAAGTAAACAACACTACTTGATGAAAATTAAGTTTCTTATAAGTAAACTGATTTTCTAGTTAATAATTAAATTTTTATTCATAATGAATGCAAATTAAGATTCTCATAAGTAAACAATAATAATAAAAATAACTTTTTGATTTGAATAATATAAAAAGCATCTCTAAACGAAGTATGAGTTATAAATATCTTATGATAAAATTATTAGAATAATAAATTTTTAGTTTAAACTTGTGGCAATAAGTTTTAATAATTAAATCTTCTAATTAAAAAAGTTTTTCACTTGTAGAAAAATAATTTCGAGTGTAAGATTAAATTTTCAGTTTAATATAGAATACCACACACAATATTTTATTACTACAAAAAAAAATAAGTTTCATTCTTGATTTAAAATAAATTTAATTTCAAATCTTTATTTTGATAAACGTGAAATCTATTTTATTTCATTCAATAAACTACAGAAAGTGAAATTTAAGTATGTGTAAAATCTGTTTATGCTTGGAAATTATTTATTCTACAAGTGAAAAACTTTTTTAATTAGAAGATTTAATTATTAAAACTTATTGCCATAAGTTTAAACTAAAAATTTATTATTCTAATAAATTTATCATAAGATATTTATAACTCATACTTCGTTTAGAGATGCTTTTTATATTATTCAAATCAAAAAGTTATTTTTATTATTATTGTTTACTTATGAGAATCTTAATTTGCATTCATTATGAATAAAAATTTAATTATTAACTAGAAAATCAGTTTACTTATAAGAAACTTAATTTTCATCAAGTAGTGTTGTTCAGTGTTGTGCACGAACGCGTTCATTTGAACGCGTTCATGAGCGTAGCTCAAAAATTTTGAGTTTTGAGTTGAACTTCGCTCGTTTTTTAAATTATGAACTTGAGTTGAACGAAACTCGTTTTTTTCACGAACTTGAGCGTGAAAAAGCAATTCAAACTCAAACTCATATTAAATATTTCTGTCTGAAATATAAAAAGGAAAATAGAAGAAGAAAAGGACAGAAAAGAGAATAATTGTGCAAAATGGATCCCAGAAAAAAAAGGCACTCATAAAAAGGGCACCCGGAAAAAAGGGCCCAGGAAAAAAGGGCATTTTTGCAATTTGCAAATCGCAAAAATAATAAACATCAAAGAATAAATTTAAAGAATTATTTCATAATACATTTTTAGAAATTTCAATCAATGAAATTGTTATCATTTTCACTAGATAAATTTTATCTTTCACTTAACCAATTAAGAAAAAAAAATCACTAACTTGACCATTTACAACCTTTAATTATGTAAAGAAAATATACATAATAAAATTCAGTCTTTGATTTATAAAGCTTTATTAAATGTAGGGGAGCACGGGGCACAGTGGACCACCCCTATTTAAATCTATTAATATTCAACTCTTTTAGTTCATATGGATACTCATGTATGGCAGCATGGTACTAGTTGTATCTATGCAGCCAAAAAAACCACATAGGAAAATATAAGGTAACCATTTTAAACAGTTTTTTTTTTTTTTTTTTTAACTGCTCAAAGTACTTTTTCCACATTGAAGAGTTTTAAAATTATATAAAGATTGAACTAGCGACTATAAATACTATATAGCTGTTAAAGGAAGGCAAGATATTGCTGTTTTTAAATTTTTAAAAATTATTAGTATATTTGTAGTCTGTATATTTTATTATTATTATCTGTTTTACTCTGGCACGGGACACAGTTGACCACCTTCCAATGTGCCTAAAAATATAAATTAGCTTAATACTTATATTAGTTTTAGTTAAATTTATAGATGCAAATATAATGTAAAGTATTAATATCTCAAAGTAATAAATATCTTAATGCTCTGATAAAATAAATAAAAATAATTATAAATTTCTGAAAAGAATAAATATTTGAATAGTAATATAATAATTATTGATATCTAAAATAAATATTTGAATTATATAGCATTAATAAAAGGAAAAATATCTAATTTAATAAATAGTAGAAAAATTTATTATTATTGTTGGTTTTAGAGATCACATGTGAAAAGCAAAAGAAAGTAGCTTCATACATTTTAGTTAAATTTATCCTACAAATATAATGTAAATTAATTATATCTCAAAATAATATAAAAAAATATTAAATATTTGAATAGTAGTATAATATTTATTAATATCTGAATTAAAAAAAATATATCTGATTTATAAAATTATTAATAAAAGAATAAAAAACAATTATCTATTTCAACTTAATAAATTTTCTTAGTGGAATTTGATTTCTTATTCGTTTATTTTAATTTTGTTTATTTTATTTCAGGAAAATGCTTGAATTATACTTGTTAGACTAGAATAGCATAAGAAATTAATTTTAGAGAAAAAAGAAAGTAATTTCTAATAATTTAATATAAACAAAAGAGGCTGGTCCACTGTACCTCGGTCATGGGGCATAGTGTTCCACTTTGTGAGTGCTCATTTTTTTTTTTTTTTCATTCATAATGTATTGGAAATATTATTATAAAAAAATTAAGACATGTCAAGAAGGGCTTAGAGTTTGTTTGCTATATATATATATATATATATATATATATATTAAGTACATTGCTTTTCTGTTTTTTGTGAAAAAAAAATAAATAATAATAATAATAATAAGAGTGTAAAAGTGGTTCACTGTGTCCCGGTCTCCCCTATATTACAGAACTAAAAATAAATCTTAATAATAGCTTAAATCAGTTAAAAAATAAATAAATAAATAAATAAAAACTCATCATTTTACGTAGTAATATATATTGATAAATCTGAGACATGTTTATAAAATTTCTTGGAAACATTGTGAACAAATACATTTTATTTTAAATAACAGTTCAGTGGTAAGTTTCCTTTTCAGGAAATCTGTTGACCATTTTTGAAGAGAGGGATTTCTTTCATGTTTTCGACACAATTCGAACATATGGGTTAAAAATAATTAGTAAAGGGAGCGCAACGTCTCCAACAAAACATGCACACGGCGACATTGTATTGGATTCAAAAGAAAAAAGCGTGAGAATCTGCTATACTAAACACATTGCTTTGCGCGGGTAGCCCACCCAGAGACGCGGGAGATGTATATACTACACCTCACAGCCCTGAGGCAGTGGGACAAATTGTGTAGCCCTCATAAAAGTACCGGACATTTCATTTTCTGATAAAGACGATGCTAATCTAGAGAAAGGATCTGCTTTCACAGTCTTGCGAGTCACATGTCCATATATTCTCTTTTTTCTTTAAAAATAATGAGATACCTGTTATTTGCGAAAGTAATTCTTTAATTCATGAAAATAAACTTTATTTTATAACTTTTGCATTGAAAGATAGCATCTTTAAAAATTAAAGCATTTAGACAAGGATTACTGGTTTAACACATATTGTACATAGAATAAATAGAATAATATTAAAGTTTTTAATTTCTATTTATATTTTTAATACTAAAAATAAAAATGCATTCAGATTATTGAAATAATTTCATGTCAGAGATGTAGATTTTATATCAATGATTATTTTATTTTTAACACTTTCTGGAAAATACAAATAATAATAATTAAAAATAAATAATTTTTAATAAAAAAATAAGAAAATAAAAATAAAAATAGAATATTAATCCTCCTTACTACAACAAGCTATTTATAATCTAATTTAAATTGTCTTAATGTTTCTTTTTTTTTTCTAAAATGAATATATACATCCACAAAAATTCAAATATAGTACGTGTACTAAGCTAAAGATTATTTTTCTTTTTTTAAATGTACAGCTAGTTTTAAAATATCATTTATGATAACAGCAAACAGGATTTAATTATTGGGATTTAATATTATACTTTTATTTATAATGAAAGGCTTTCTTAAAACATTTCTTAAATCACTCTTAGAACTTCCATAACTTTTCATAATACGAGGTATTTCGCATAAATTTCTGATATTGAAATAGCATGGATTTGATTGCATGAAAACTGAAATACAAAATTGACAACAGTATAATATCGTGGAAAACTGGGGTACACACACACACACCAAAAAAAAAAAGATACTGTAGCAAAGAAAACGGTAGGCTTCTGGATATGGCATTTAAGTATTCAATCGTACCAGGTGACCAGCGGAATTTATATTTCTTCTTATGAAAGGATTAGCTTAGAGTCCTGCGTTGTTCGAGTAAACTTGACTCGCAGCCGACCCGACCTGCGAAATGACTTTTGACCTTCAACACGAAATGAATCTGCAGCTTCTGACCCGCCATATTGTTAAAATTGTGTTAAATAATAAGATCAATGGAAGTTCTTTTACACAAACTACAATTATATTATTGAAGAAATCTTTCAGAAAATTAAATATATTACAACAATGTGTTTATCTAATTATAAACAAACATTTAGTTGTATTAAAACTTATATTTAAAAGATCCATTATTCCAAGTATTTTGACAGTAAAATAAGGAATAAAATATAGGTTGGAAAAAAAAAAAAAATTGTTTTCCATATAAAGCTTTAAACGTTAAGTATTAATATTTAAGTAAATGTAATTAAATTCATGTTATCAGTCATGTCTTTAAATTACTAGGAAGGAAAGCAATGTCATCCAATTTCTTCATTTAAAAGTTTCGATTCATAAGTAAAGCATAAAACAATCTTCGGAGAAAACATTTTGTGAATAAAAATTAATGCAACTTTTAAATTTTAACTGCACCTGACCAGCATGCAGGTAATAAGCGATTACCCGACCCGATGCGTTTCTCTCTTGTGAGAAATGCGTCCTCTCTTGCGATTAAAAGGGTAGAAAGTATTGCTACCAAGAATATAAATTTTTTTCCCAAAGGAATAAAATCCATATGAGTTTGAGTTACTTTTCCCGCTCAAATTCATGAGAAAACGAACTTTGCTCAGATCAAGTTGACAATTTAAAAAACGAGCGAAATTCAGCTCAAAACTGAAAAAGTTTTTAATTAAACTCATGAACGCGGTCCTGCGCAACACTGATTTAAAACAACGGAACCTCTAAATGATAGAATTTGTCTCCGATTAATAAGTTCTCATGCGCATAAACAAACGTATTGAAAATTTGAGAATAAAAAACCATGCAAAAACAGTGGGTACACTATTCAGAAGTGTTTGCTAAATAAATTTTTACTACAATTAAATTAATAAGTTATAATTAAGAATTATAAGTTAATAAGTTTAATTAAGCGTAAAATTAAAAATAATTTTCATGGTAATTGGTAATTTTAGAAAAAAAAAAGGGAAGTTACCTATGAAAGTGTTCACAGAGGATAAGATCTATTAAAAAAAAAAAAAAAAAAAAAATTGTACGTAAAAATGAACTTTTAGTGAGCTTCGCTCGTTTTTAAAAATGAACTTGAACTGAACGCGTTCATTTCTTTCAGACATGAGTTTGAGCGCGAACTAGCTCGTTTTTTACACGATGAACTTGAGTTTGAACTAGTTCGTTTTTTTTGTGAACTTGCACAACACTGGTGTTGTTTACTTAATTTCCAACATCGTATACTTTGTGATTCATATAGTAATTATCGCTTATACAATAAAATGTTAGTGTTCAAGTAGATTCATGTTCAGACATGTTTAGACATGTTTAGGATGACTCAAAGTTTTATGAGTCATCGAATAGCTTATACTTATTAAATTTATTTATGTTGTATAAAAGTTAGATTTGCATAACGTTTTGTTTATTAAATCTTTAAGTAGGAGAATTTGTTTTTCTAAAATTTTTTAAAGTTGCATACCCAGTCCTATGTTTAGATGAAATAGTGTATTTGCTTATTAAATGAAAGATTAACATAAAATTTGCATAATTTTAATTAGAAAACTTACTTAAGAGATATTTGAAAAACATACATAAAATTTGCATAATTATAATTAAGAAACTTAATTAAGAGATATCTTCGCGATAGATGGTTACGTGAGGGGAAAACCTATGACTCATCCCTTCTGCTTATGTGAGGGGAAAACCCATTCTTCAAAACAGTCTAATCAACACGGGAGATTTATAGACCTTGTCAAATCGTTAGATTTCAGTTGCAGTTTGACTCTCATCCTGCTAGCATCTCTTTAGCCGTGCGGCTTACTTTCATCGGTACAGTATGTATAGTTTCTCCGGCATATGTCGATCTTTTTTCCGCGTGTTATATTTCAATTTACCGTATAAACAATGGAATCGTTTCGTGTAATGTCCGTGGACTTTGAATATTTTTCACTGCGTACTGAAGGACATTTCCCGCGTGTTGTGGTAACTGATAAGCAATCGGTGACGTCACTGATGAGAGGATGACGTCATGATCACGTGACTAGGAGATCGATAGATAAGAAAGTGTCATATCATTCATTTCCTTCAAGTCTGCCAAGGGAGTAGGACGTGTTTTAAGGTAAGTCCCAACTTTTTCTAAAATAATGACAATTCAGTATTTAGTTAAGTCAGACATGTTATTACATGTATGCGAAATAATTTTATGTAATAGCACACTCGATGAGTCATGCTAAGTGTATTATTTTATAACATTAATGTTTCATTTTAAAAATTTTATTTAAACAATATAAAAATATGTGTGTCTAAAATCTTTACGGTGTTTTATAGCTAAATTCAATAAGATTTTATTATTTATATATGCTTCAGACAAAACCAACTGTACAATTGTTTCTATATATTTAAAGTTTTAGGTGCTCTGTAAGTTAATATCCTACAAAACTTTGGTTATTGTATTTTAATAAAAACTTTCTAACTAAATATTTATATATATACATACTATAGAAGAAAAAAAAATTCTTTAAACTTAATTATACATTATTTTTTAAGTACTCTGTAAAATTAATTATATAACTTTTTTACTTAACTGAAAAACATGAATATTTATACTGTATTAATTTACCTATAATATATAGGTGTATCCTAAACTTTACTTTCTTATAATTTTGATTAGAGATTTTAATTAAAGCATGAGTCATACTTCACTTTACAATAGAAACAAAAGGTTTATGATTATGTATAAAGGGATAAAAAATTACTTTAAGATTGTTTGGTTAGAGTTTAAATGTTAAGTGTGAAATTTATTTTATAAGTTTATATTTATAATGTGTATAACTTTTATTGCCTATATAAAATTTTATCGAGTGATGTAAAACTTTCATAATATGCTAAATTTATTTAATTGTAAAATCTTATAAAATTTATTAGCTGTTTTAAAACTTTTTAAAAAATAGTCATTTTAAAAATTAATACGTGTTCAATTTTTAATTAATGTAAAAATAAATTCATCTTGAATGTTAAACGGGAAATTTATTTAATGCATTGTGATAATATAAAATTTATTGATTGTTTCAAAGTGTATATGCGACTTGCATTTTTAATGAAAGTCGAATTATTTATAAGTTGGGGTTTCAATAAGTGTAAATCATCTATCGTTTTGTTTCATTCTGAGAAAATAAAAGTTTAAGTCTATCTGATGAAGGGAGAGTATCATTCGAAACGGTTATTCCAATCTTGATGAAGGGTTTTCGAAACACATAACGTTTTTTCCTATAATTATAACCTACAAACCCTTTGTTTCAATCGACCCTTATTATATTTTTGTTTTAAATGAATTACCTGACACTCATCCACTAACCTTAATGTATGTTAAAAAAATAACTGTTAACTAACGGTATGTTATTGTTTTCCATCCTATGTAATCCCTTTAATTTTTAATTCCATCAAAACTTATGTCTCCGAAATATCTTCAAAAAGGCTGAGTCCCTAAAATGCATACAAAATTTTTTTATTAAAGGTTCTGCATAATTCTAAAAAGTTATATGAATGCAGTATTTTATCATGTAACCCGATTCAACCCATCAGAATGCAAGATGAGCGTTGTTCTTTTATCTGACAATTTATAAATAAGACAGGATAGTCTTTCGAATCTACCCTTTAAATCCTGATGAAGGAGGATAGTCATTCAAAACGTGTAACGACATTTCGCTTACAATTCAATTATAATCCGCAAACCCTTTGTTTAAGTGTTCATTGAACGACATTCATCAACCAACAACCTCATATAAATATTAATTATTTAAATCGAATCAAAAAATAAATTATTTTTTGGTTTAATAACGTTAAATTATTTATTGTAAATGAATATTGATTACTATTTTTTATTATATGCTGAAAAATTAGTAAAACTTTTAATCATAGTGTTGTTTTATATAAGTCTCTTAAGCGTGTGTGTGCATAAGTATAAAGATATGAAATAAATTTATGAGTTACTTCTTTCAAAATGTTTTACAAATCAGCATTTTCACATAACTAACCGTTTATTCATATACTGTCTTATGTATTCAATTTAACACTTATGTTGATGAATAATTACTCAGTTTAAACTTTTACTCTGGGAATTATTATACAATGCATGGTGTATAAATATAGTTAAACAATATATAGTGAAAAAAAATTACAACGATAGATGTTTAATTCGTTGTTACATAGTTAACGCCTGCAAAATCTACTAAGCTCAAACCGTATTAAGAATTTTCTTATAAAGTTCATAAACATGTTGTTACAAGGATTTTGAAAGACCAAACGAATCTATGTGTAATGCTAGGTTCAAATTCAGCTTATCAATCTATGTATAAATGAGTTATCGATTATGAAATAAATTTATCATTACTATAATACTCACATTAAAAGATTCTCACTTGTACAATTTAGCGGTTATGCAAATTATTCAAACTCGTCACCGATAAGTCATCCTTCACGAACTTTCTCGTAAGATCCACAGGGGTGACTCAGCTTTTCCAGGAATTCCCCCTTATCTCTAGTAGATAAGATGTTACAACTCAACGTTTCCCTTCATTCTTAGTTTCGGCGTCGTGTGAATAGGTTGTTTTACTGTGTGTTATGTTTACCGTCCACTGCTTTAAAGTTTTAGCCGAAAATCCCGCCTGTTTTTCCGCGTATTGTATTTCGGTTTTTCCGTACCTGGATTCTTTTAGTATAATAGAATATTCCAACTCATCAACCTACCCGTTGGGATTTTTTCTCTAAAACTGACTTAACTATCAGGCGTATATTAAAATAATATATAGTTTATTGCTAAAAACAATAAGATTTTTAATTTTATCCTATTAAGTAATTTAAAACCTCTTTTTAGTTTTTTCTTATAAAGTTAAAGTGATTTCAAAACCGTTCATTAAAAAATTACACTTATATTTTAGTAAAACTTTATATAATCGATTAAATGCAAAGTTTAACACTTAATGAATTATTTAAAATTTTATCTATATAGGAATAATATAAAAATTTACATTTATGTGCTAGTAAAAATAATTGTCTCATTAGAAGTTTCATTAACTAAAAACAATAAATTCGAATACAACTGTTTGATTCTAGTATGATTCACGGTGAGTTATTTTCACGGTGAGTTATTTTCACTTAGACATTCTAAGCAAATCTTATTGTAAAGGATAATTTCTTTCTGTGAAAGTGTCACCCCAATTCTCTCATAAGGATTATTGTTTAGTATTTTATTTTTAAATCACATATCCAACTTATAAAATTTAGTGGATATGCAAATGAGTAATTTTTATTACATATAGTTCAATCCATATAAATAAGTTGAAAATGTTACCTTGTGATGTATTGATATATTAAAATAATATATAGTTATTATACAAAAATCTCTCTTGCTATCTGATTATTTATAGATAGTTTATTACATAGTTTTATAACTTGATAAAATAATTATTAAAACAATAAGATTTCTGTTTTTAATTTTATCCTACTATGTGATTTTAAAACCTTTCATTAAAAATTACAGTTACATTTTATTGAATAAAAAAGGTTGCCTTATCGTAAAATAATTCTGTTTCGATCTCATTATTTTTTTAACATAATTTTAAAAACCGCATTTTAACAGGTTAATTGCAGAGTTCAACTCTTATTGCATTATTTAAATGTAGTTTACAACTGATATTAAATAAATGCTCTCTATAAACTATTTTATGTTATTGTAAAAACACAGAACTCTAACAACATTCTACTGAGATAAGCATGAATCATCACTCTTCTTATCTGTACCTGAGTCAACGTGTAGCGATAAACAGTTTCTCGCATTTGTGTGCAAGACTGAAGGTTGCATTTCGCTAAGGGAAATTTCTTCAATTTTAAGTAAGTTTTATAATTTATTATTACTATTTGATAATTTATTTAACTTAATATGTATCTCTACTCTATACGTAATATCTTAATATGTATACTCTAGTAAATATATTTGTTTATAATAGAAATTTTATTAAAACTTTACGAAAGTTATATAAGAAATTTTTATTGTTTTATTGAAGAGAGAGAAATCAATTAAAAAAATATTTTTTATTGGTATTTACTTATAAGGAATTTTTTATTGTTATACTATAA
Source organism: Salticus scenicus (assembly GCA_963930645.1). Lineage (NCBI taxonomy): Eukaryota > Metazoa > Arthropoda > Arachnida > Araneae > Salticidae > Salticus > Salticus scenicus. The sequence goes on along the minus strand of OZ005661.1, from coordinate 108,231,925 downwards.
ACTTTTTTTATTGTTACACTATAAACTTTTTTGTTTATATAAAACTAAATTTTGCATAAATAAAACTACTTTCACACATGGAAAATTATTGCTTAAATGAAACCTAGAAAAGTTTCCATTTAACTTGTGTATGTTTAGAAATTATTCGAGTAAAACTAGATTTTGCAATATATAAAACTCCTTTCACAAACGAATTTTTATTTTTTAACTATAACTTTCTTTTATATTTATTTATTTCAATACCGTTTAAGTGATACGTAGGTAATAATCGTTTAAAACTCATTGTATGATATGCTTTGTGAAAAAATTATTGCATTTTCCTAATTATCCGCTGTATTGTTTTAATTATTTTAACTTAATCTTTATATGAGATAGTGTGGATTACTATTAGGCACAATTCCTCAGCGTATATTACACATGATTCATCAAGTGTATGGGTTTTCCGTTGCAGGTGATAACTATGACTCATGGAATATTCCGTATTATCTGTTTTTAAGGAAACTGTTTATTTTCATTTAAAATGATACGTTGAATTTTTATGCAATTTATTTAGAAATGTTTAATACAAAATAACTTTTAGTAACTGATAGTTTTTTAAATATAACTAATTCTTTTTTAACTAATGTTTATATCAATTTTTTTATAAAAAATAATTTGTTTGTTTTTTATGTAATTATAAAACTTTAAAATAATTTTAGAATCAACTTAATTTTTTATATTATTTAAAATCTAAAAGTATTTACCTGTTTCATTTAAATCAACTAAGATAGTATGAATTATATTACTGTGTTAAACTTGAATAAATGTTAAACTTATTTAGTGAGAATATAAAGTTTAATTTATATAATTTTATTTAGTTTATGTAACTTTATTGTGTAGAAAATTTATGTAAAGTTTTAAAATTTTCGTGTTAGGATAAATTTAATAGTAACAACATAAAGTTTAGTTAATTATAATATACATAAAATTTAATTGTTGATTTTAAACATTGTATGTATTTTTTTAAATTAATATTATTATATGATAGTCCTTTTTTATTTCTTATTTATTTATTTTTTATTTTATTTTTTATTTTTTTATTTTTTTTTAATAACTTTACTGTATATCTTTTTATGCATTTTTTAAATTAATATTATTATATGATAGTCATTTTTTTAAATTTATAACTTTACTGTATATCTTTGTAGGAATTTTTTTAATTAATATTATTATATAATAGTAATTTTTTTTTATATATAATTTTACTGTATATAAAATTTAATTGTTGATTTAAAACTATGTAAGCATTTTTCTTTTTAGATTAATATTTTTATATGATAGTAATTTTTTTTTCTTTATTTATAATTTTACTGCATGTCTTTGTAAGCAATTTTTTAGATTAATATTATTATATGATAGTGATTTTTTTTTTAAATTATATGATAGTAATTTTTTAAAGTGCTCAATTTTTAACGAATGTAAGTTAGAGTTTAAATAAATGTGAAACTTATTTAGTGAGAATATAAAGTTTAATTTATATAATTTTTATTATATTTAGTTTAGTATATAACTTTATTGTATATAAAATTTATTGTATTTAGTTTAATTTATAACATATATATCATCATTTACTGATTTTGAAACTTTTGTTTATCGTATTTGTTTAGTTATAGCATAAATAACAGTATGTGTTTTATATAATTTTTATTATATTTAGTTTCATTTATATGATAGTAATTTTTTAAAGTGTATGTGTGTTCAATTTTTAAAGAATGTAAAAATAGTATTTCAAAGTTAGAGCTTAAATAACAGTATGTGTTTTATATAATTTTTATTATATTTAGTTTATATAACATAACTGTATACAAAATTTATTAACTGATTAAAAACTTCTGTTAAATTTTTAACGAATGTAAGATAGAGTTTAAAGAAATGTTAAACTTATTTAGTGAGAATATAAAGTTTAATTTACATAATTTTTATTATATTTAGTTTAATTTATATGATAGTAATTTTTTAAAGTGCATGTGTGTTCAATTTTTAACGAATGTAATTATTTCTAAGACAGTCTAAATAAATTTAAAAAGTGAAACTTATTTAGTGTTAAAATAAAGTTAGAATTTTTAAGTGTCTTACATTTTTAATGAATGTTAAATTATTTATTATTTGTTTTGCTTTTAAATCTATGTGTTAATCCATAAAATACGAAAATTTCTATTTAATTCTGTAAAAATTTCCTAACATAAATTTACAATGACATCACTAAAAGTATGAACTCCTATTTAAATTCCTTATTTATTATCTTAACACAATATATTTTTAATCTCTAAGAATGCTAAGTTTCTAAAATACTCATAAATTGTTACTGATGTTAATTAACTTCAGTCATTCATTGTTTCATTCAGTCAAAAATGTTAAGTCCCACCGGAAATTACTTATAATCTTCAATGTCAGCGATCTAAAAGTTTCTAGTCTCCCAATGGCAACACCTAAATTTTAAAGTCTATACCCTGTTTTTAATTATATAGTACTCATCAACCTTTGTTTCATTTTGTCAAATTCCCTGAAATACATAGGAAAATTTCTATTTAATTCTGTAATCAATTTATAATCCTCAAATGACAACTCTCCAAAAGTTTCTATTCTTCCGGTGGCAATACCTAAATATTAAAGTCTATACCATTCATTAAATGTTTTTAACTAAATAATACTCATCTACCTTTGTTTCAGTCAATCAACTTCCCTGTCCATTGCAAAAAATGCTAAGTCCCGAAATTCATTTTCAAACACAAAAAATTTAAATACTTTGCAATCTCCGAAAGGCAACAGAACCATCGTCTAAGATGGTGGCAAAGTAGTGCAAAAAAGGGGGCGTTCACCGACGGGGTGGTGGCGCGGGGGAGCCTGCGGCGCGGGGGAGCCTACGGCGCGTGTGGAGGCGCGGTGTAACTATGTGGCTCCGTGGCTCCGCGCGCACCTCCGCGCCTCCACCCTGTCGGTGAACCCCCCTTTTTACACTACTGTCGTTTTTTGCGCTTGTTGTATTTGGTGATCAAAAACGTAATACGAAAATATACATGCCAGATGTATATTTTCGTATTATGCATTGAACGAAATATTGTTTCATATTATTCATTACTCTCTTAATATAAGTTGTTAAAATAACCATGATTTTTTAAAGGAATTAAATTATGTTCCCCAAATAATTTGGCGATTTTTTTTTTTTTTTTCTGCCAAGGATGACCGATATCAAATCTATTCCGCTGCAACATATTAGTATCTTATATCGGATACTTTATTTAGACATTTGAATACGAATTTGACTTTAAATTATGATAGAATATTTATCATTTTCCTTTTGATTAGTATATTAGTTGGATATTTATTGTGTAAATATCATCCTTTGAAATGAAATTTTTGTGTTTTCAATCGAGTATGGAAATTTGCCATTTTTTTTCTGGAGTTTTGAAATTAAAAATTCAAATTTTATCAATTTTACAAAAAAAAAAAAAAAAAAAAAAAAACTTAATCTAACGCATGGACATGATAACTAATACATATCTATACCTAAATATGGGGATTAAAATCGGGAAATAATTTTCCTCGATTTTTAATAATTTTTTACAAAAAATCCAATGGGCGTTTAACATAGGAAATATTTTTCTTGCATCCACGAATGGCCACTGACGTCATCACTTCGCTTGAGTGTTTCTTTCTATCTTTTCCTTGGCGAAAAATGTCCGATCTACTTCAGCATCAAAATAAAAAAAATTGTCCAGAATTATCAATAAGAAAATATCTTTAATATAATGCTGAATTAGCTTTTATGCCAAGCGTGTTTCATCCGCCGTACTAAAAAAAAAAAAATCGGAAGTTGAGGTATATAAAAAAATGCTATGAAATAAAATTCAGAAGAAATATGTTAGATTTGTAATATTACTATTTTATTTTAAAACTAGCAGGCTTTGCCCGCTTCGCTGGTCATTATATCAAAATGAATTCTCAATATTTCATATCATTAATAATAAAAAAAATTTCAAAAAAAAAGAAAGAAAGAAATCAGTCAAAATGTAAGTTAAAGTTCCCGCTAACTTCAGTAGCGGTTTTCCTGCTCCCCACACTTTTCGAATCTCGAGCCCGAATTCCTTCGGCAGTACCTTACCTATTTTTTACTCCCCTTCCCATACAAGAAATGTTGGAAGTTTTGCAAAATTTCCCCCCAATCAACACCCACTCGTCAAAATTCATCATTCTAAGGTATCTGGAGTATATTCAAGCTTGAAAACGTGTTTTTCGCCACGCCAGCCCAGAAGAGGAGGGGAGGGGGGGAAATTTCGCGAAATCCCTTTATAGTGCATCTTGCATACACATACCTAACCAGACATGAAAAAAATCGAGATCCTGAGATTATTTGAAGCAAAATTATGTTTTAAAACGTGTTTTTTTTTAACCTCCCCCCCTTCTCCGCTCATAAAGGAGGGACAGGGGAGGGAATTTTGCAAAATCTCTTTATACTATGAGTTAGATACATATAACCGATCCACACATCAGAAATCTCCTTCCTAAGATAATTTAGTGAAGAGTTACACATGAATACATGTTTTTTGTCCCCACCTCCCAAGAACAGTAAGGTGGAATTTCACAAAACACTTTTGTAGTGTGTGTGTTGAGTACGCGTAACCAACCGACATATCAAAAAATCACTTTCCTGAGCTACTTTGGAACAGATTTACTCTTAAAAATGTGTTTTTGCCCCCACTGCGCCCTTAAAGGAGGTATGCAGAGGGAAATTTCGTAAAATTCCTTGATAGTGCGTGTTGAGAAAGCATAACCAAATCACACATAAAAATTAATTCTACGGTGATAATTTTAAGCAAAGTTATGCTTGGAAACGTCTTTATTGCTCTCTTTCCTTAAGGGGGAAAATGGTGAAATTCTCAAAATCCCGTTGCAATGGGTGTTGGATACAAGTAAATAAACCACACACTAAAAATTTTGGCCTCAGCTCCTATGGATTTCTCCGAACAAATTTTACCTGCTTGGCAGGTCACTATATTTAACGAAAATTCTTTTCTGTATCGCTTTATAGATAAAAAAATATAAAAAAAATTCATTGAAATTGCTCTAAAGCTCGCTTCCGGTGTGTGTCGCTATTGCATGCGTCAATGTCATACCAGTGGGCTTCCACTTTTGTGCTTATCAAATGACAATTTCGAAATAGACAGTATCGAAAAAATTGAAGTAGCCCTTTTTTATTTGAATTTTAATTACATATGAACAACACTGTACGTACTGTACATAACATTTACTTTTACGTTATTTCCTATATTTATTCGATTTTTCCGGTCGACCATAAAATGACAGCAATTTCACGTCAAATATAATATTACAATATGCTTTGGGACAACTAACTATTTGTGACTATATGTATTTCATAGTTAGTTAACAGCGGTTGGTATATAGAAAAATAAATAAATATTTAACCTTATCGTGGTACTGGCTTATTATAGCTCCCCTTGATGACTTTTGAATTTTTGTCACCATTTTAAACAAAAATACATAATTTATGAGATTATTGTTTCTGTTTCTTTCTTTCTATCTTTTTTTTTTTCCCCACTCAATATTTTATAATTTATTTGTTCATATGCTTTATGTGCTACATGGCTTAAAGTGGCTATCACGAAAGTAGACTCCTTGGCGAAAAATGTCGTATCTACTTAAGCATCAAAATAAAAAAATTACCCTGCATTATGAATAAGTAAATCTGAATATAATGCTTAATTAGCTTTCATGCCAAACGTATTACCCGTGCCAATAAATAAATAAATAAATAAAAACACTATTAAAAAGAAATCTAAACTTAAGGTATGTTAAAAAAGATTATGAAACAAAATTTGAAAAAATATGTTGGATTTTTATTATTATTATTAATTAATTTTGATAATGACTTCATTTTGTCATAGCCTAAGCAAATTTATTATTTAATATTTCTTTTACTATTCGCGAGAAAATATATTTTATTATATGTAGTAAAATAAATTAACTCGTAATTTGTTTTTGGCAACAATTAAAAATTAAAATAATTATTTTTAAAACTTTATTGTAGAAGAAGTATCTATATTATATATAGAATGTATAATATACATAACGTTTATCTTCCTTCCCCTCCTCTTGGGGACAGAATTTCTAAAATACCAAAAATTGGTTTTTAGGTATTTCTGTTAGCTATATTTTAAAGCAAAAATTTTACGGATATCTGTTTTTTTTCTTTGAGATATAAAGTTTTTTGTGAAATCACGTTTTGCCCCCTGCCCCCCATTAGGGGCCGAATTTCTAAAATTCCAGAAATTGGTTTTTAAGTATTTATGTTAGCTATATTTTGAAACGAAAATCTCACGTATGTCTGTTTTTCTCTTTGAGATATGAAGGTTTTTTAAGAAATCACTTTTTGCGCATGCGAAATCACATTTTGCCACGCACCCCCTCTTGTGGACCGAATTTCCAAAATTCCAAAAATTGATTTTTAGGCATTTGTTTTAGCTATGTTTTAATGCAAAAATTTTACAGATATCTATTTTTTTCTTTGAGATATGACAGTTTTTGTGAAATCACGTGTTGCCCTCCCACCCACCCCTTGGGGGGCGAATTTCGCAAAATCGCTTCTTAGGGGGTGCTTACACTACATGTTCTAAAATCTGACCCAGTTTCGAGTCAGTAGCCCCAGTAGATTTTGCTGTGCGTTGATGAGTCAGTGAGTGAGTGAGTAAGTGAGTGGAAGTACTCTTTTATATATATAGATTACTAGCAGGCTTTGCCCGCTTCGCTGGACATTAAACGTAAATGAGTTGTCAAAATGCCATATCTTTATTAATAACCTAAGTTCTCGCTGTGATTGGTAGAGGTTTTCTTTCTCGCTCCCAATGTGGAGAGTCTGGGTCCCCACTGTCTTCGGCACAACTTACCCACTTCTTACTTCCCCACCCTCAGCGGGTGAGTTCGAAGTTTTGCAAAATCCCACTAATGTACATAATGCGTACACTTAATCAATATCCACACACCAAAATTCGCCATTCTAAGATAATTCAAAGCGAATTCAAACGGAAAAACATGTTTTTACACATGTTTATTGCCCTCCGACTCCGAGAAGGGGGGGGGGGGGGGATTTCGAATTTCGTGAAATGCAGTTACAATAAGTGCCGGGTGCATATAAACAATTTACGCACCAAATTTCGTGACCACAGAAGTCTTTAATAGGCAATATTATAAATAAAAAAATAAAAAAAAGCACAGCTTAAGTATCGGAACCCTTTGGTGACTTTAAATATTTTAAGCCATTTTTGCGATGAGCCGAATTGGCTATCTCAATTGTGCAATTAAAGATCTTGGCGAGAAACGTCCGAGCTACTTCGGTGCCGAATTTCAAATTTTGCCAAAGGGAACCAATACTAAAGCTGTTCCATATCGAATCTGGGTTGAAAACGGAAAAAGGGTAAAATAAATTAGAAATATCAGACCTATATTTATAAATTTGATACCAAATGAAAGGGGCGATTTTGCTGAATCCAGGGGTTCAAACAGTTTTTCGATGCGACAATTAGATTTTTTCAAAATAACTAAAGTATGAAATTTAAGTGGCAACGGAAAAACGGATAAAGGGAAAAATAAATTAGAAATATCAGACCTATCGTTACAAATTCAGTACCAAATGAAAGAGGTGATTTTTCTGAATTCTGGGGTGTAAACAGTTTTTCGATACGACAATTAGATTTTATAAAATTAACTAAAGTATGAAACTTAGATGGCAACACTTCATTTCAATCTTTTCATAATTTGTAGTGAAAATCACGCGAATACAAAAGTCTTTATCTTAAAAATTTATTTTTGCATTTTATTTTTCCATTCAAAGCGTTTTAGTGAAAAAATATTTATGGCGCATGCGCAGGCGTTTTTTACACACAATTTAAACACTAATCATAATTTTGAAAATTTCTATAGATATAATTTCAAGTTGGGTGAAGACCTAAGTTTTTGCCAAGCGCCATTGAATTCCGTCCAGCCGTTCTCGAGTGATGCCCGGACAAACGTGTTTTAGTCTTTTACCCCCTGGGGGGGGGAACGGGAGGGAATTTCTGAAAAGTTGATAGATATAATTTTAAGATGGGTGAAGACCTAAATTCCTGCCAAGCGTCGTTGAGTTCCGTCCAGCCGTTCTCAAGTGATGCCCGGACAAAAAAAGCGACATTCGGACACGATGACACACACACAGACACACACACAGGCAAAATTTTCTGAAGTCATTTTCGGCTTTCATGGAGTGTGAAACGTGAAGATATCGCAAAATTTTTCGATTCCGACAAATTTACAGACAAAAGTCTGATTTTATTAATATAGATAAAGTGTCATTTTCTCATCGACCAATTTAACATTTAGTAATTTTTTTTATTTTTCGCGTGAAAGCATATTTCATTTTATGTTGAAAACTATAAATAAATAAACAAATAAATAAAAATATCTCGTAAACTTTTTTTGGCAACAATTAAAAATTTAAGTGGCCTATATGGTTACTACTGAATAAAAAAGTGCAAAGTCTAACAACACTGAAGTAGTGCTGAATTTTTAAATAGCAAAATTAAAATATTATACATAGTTTAGATTGAAAATTACAAGCTAAACCTATTATTTTTTCCGTGAGTTTTTAGTGGTCTTAATTCTTAATAAAGGCCACTTATACATTCAGAAATGATGTTAAGTTGATTAATTTGATCTAGAATATAAAAGAATTCCTATAAGCAAAATTGCTGCAAAAAAGCATTTAAAATGAAAACTAATATTAATGACGTATTACAAAGTAGGAATGACAAATAATGTAAATTTAAATAAAATTATACAGACACGACATTATTTCATTATTTAAAACATGAAACTCTGACATTGACAGATTTTAATTTAGTGCCAGAGGCCTACTGCTAAACTTGTTAATATCGACAAATTCTTCTTTAGTTAATTCGTGACGATCTAAATTCCATGATAAAGTTTTCATTAAATCAAACCAATGTGTTTCAGCTGCAGATATTGTAACAAATAACGTTGGAAGTCCAAACTGTCTTATAGCCGCAAAACAACGTTTTTTCTCTTTTTCCCAATGAGGGGGAGGTGTGCCTTGGGGGGGACTCATGTCAAAGGTGTGCCTTGGGGGGGGGACTCATGTCAAAGTTGTACCTTGGGGGGGACTCATGTCAAAGTTGGGCCTTGGGGGGGGACTCATGTCAAAGTTGGGCCTGGGGGGGACTCATGTCAAAGTTGGGCCTTGGGGGGGACTCATGTCAAAGTTGGACCTGGGGGGGGACTCATGTCAAAGTTGGGCCTGGGGGGGACTCATGTCAAAGTTGTGCCTTGGGAGGACTACATTCAATAAATCCCCATTCAATAAACCGACTGAAATAGGCCCTTAGCACTATTAAGAGTGAAGTATAAAAATTCGACAACGCTGTACCGACTTAAATAGGGGTAACCTGGGGGGGACATGTCAAAGTTGTGCCTGAGGGGGGACTCATGTCAAAGTTGTGCCTTGGGGGGACTTCATTCAATAAATCCCCATTAAATAAACCGACTGAAATAGGCCCTTAGCACTATTAAGAGTGACGTATAAAAATTCGACAACGCTGTACCGACTGAAATAGGGGTACCTTGGGGGGGACTCATGTCAAAGTTGTGCCTTGGGGGGACTTCATTCAATAAATCCCCATTCAATAAACCGACTGAAATAGGCCCTTAGCACTATTAAGAGTGACCTATAAAAATTCGACAACGCTGTACCGACTGAAATAGGGGTACCTTGGGGGGGACTCATGTCAAAGTTGGGCCTGGGGGGACTCATGTCAAAGTTGGGCGTGGGGGGGGGGACTCATGTCAAAGTTGTGCCTTGGGGGGACTTCATTCAATAAATCCCCATTCAATAAACCGGCTGAAATAGGCCCTTAGCACTATTAAGAGTGACCTATAAAAATTCGACAACGCTGTACCGACTGAAATAGGGGGACCTTGGGGGGGACTCATGTCAAAGTTGGGCCTTGGGGGGACTTCATTCAATAAATCCCCATTCAATAAACCGACTGAAATAGGCCTCTAGCACTAATTAAGAGTGACCTATAAAAATTCGACAACGCTGTACCGACTGAAATAGGGGTACCTTGGGGGGGACTCATGTCAAAGTTGGGCCTTGGGGGGACTTCCTTCAATAAATCCCCATTCAATAAACCGACTTAAATAGGCTCTTAGCACTAATTAAGAGTGACCTATAAAAATTCGACAACTGTACCGACTGAAATAGGCCTCTAGCACTAATAATTGAATCCATTTCATTCACAATAATTTTTGCCTGAATTATGATTTTCTGAATAACTTCTTCAAGAAAAGGCCATTTCTTTAAAAGACCATTTTTGCACATCTTCAGGAATTGGCTTTCTTACGAAGGTTTCACTGTATTTCTTATTTAACCCTTTCCAAAATAGTTGAAAAGTGATTACGACTTTTTTATGACTTGGCTTGTCTGTCTGTCTGCGTTCTAACTCACTGAAACTGATATATGTTGTTCAAGTTCATTATGGGATGTTCCTTGTAGAAAATGGGGTAAATACTGCCATTGGTTAGACCCCCTAAATAAAATAATAGGCTGGCGCATCACCGCCATTTTTTTTCCTCCGAAGAGGACAGCATTCCCGCTTGGCGTCCTTATCGTTTCAAGGTAAGAGCAATAAGCAACAATAATATTCCTAAAAACACATTTTTTTTTTTACAGTACATTCTGAGGATGTCATTTTATTCTGAGGATATCCTATGGATGTACTGGGGTAAGATGTGTTGTTAGGACGGTTTCTGTTTCTTTCACAAAATGTCGCCAAAACTCAAATCATAGTAATAGAAGGTCTGTGAACACTTTATATTCACTTCTTGAATGATTATAGCAGTTTATCGCTAAACAAACTTCCATATCATAGTTTATTTTAGTTAAAATTATGAAATATAATAAAACAAGTTACTCTAAAGTAACGTAAGACGATAAAAAAAAATGTTTGTCGTTTGTTTATCAGAGAAACGTGCTGGGTACATGTCGCAACCCTAAGGCAACAAAATGCCTGATGCGCCAGCTCATATATATAGGAGCCTTACCATTGGTTTGTCTAAAGAAACACGAGAAAGAATTTACAAGCATTGCGTCCTATGAGAGGTATTTCCAAAAATCATATTTTAACACTTTTATTTCGCGCAAATCATGATGAAATTGACATTAACAATACATATGCATACAAAAGAAGTTGTCTGTAAAATGTAGAATGATTAGCATTCAGATTCACAGAGTGACAAACACAAAAATAATTCAGTTACATTAATGACTATGATTGGAAATCGTTGGAATTTCATTTTCGTTTGCATTAATCATTTTTAACAGTTTCTAATGATGTTTAAGAGGTATTATTATATCAATTAGTCTATATATCTGGTTTTCTGTCCGTCAACTTTAACTTCCGTAAATATTCGAAGAATTTCTTGAAATTGATACAGTTATTCAAGTTTACTGTGGGATGTTCTCAAATCACATTTTAAACTTTTATTTTGTACAAATCATAATGACGTCAACTCATGACAATGTGCAAATTTTGTGAGTAATTATTGTTGCAAGTATATATTAAATGGGATTGTCTTTTTTACTTCCTTATACAAAGTATAAGGAAGTATAGTAATCCGGATTTGCGAAATGGATTTTGCATTTCACATTGCTCGAAAACGAAGGATCGCTGAATGTTGCCAATTTATACGTGTGACTGTCATAATGTCTCGTTGTACACCTGTAAATGTCGTCTTAACACGAGCTCTCGTTTTAGAGATATAAGGGAATTTACACGATTTTTCGTGACGTCTGTATGTTTGTGTGTGTGTGTATGTCGCATAACTCAAAAACGGTTGGACGTAGAAAGTTGCGAATTGGTACATAGGCTTGTTATAACATCTGGTTGTGTACCTCCCTTTTTGGATTTTGTATGATTTTCCGTTTTGGAGATATTTAGGAAAATTAGGTTCATTATGGCCAGAATGTATCAAAAAACGGTAATAACTCAAAAACGGTTTGGACAAATCTTGCAATTTATCGAAATCTAAAATTTATCGAAAATATAATTGAATAATTTGAAAGCGATGTTATAATTGGGAAGAAAAAAAAACTAATAGTCCTCCGTCCTAAACTAAATTCTGCTTTTGCCAGAATTTACACAAAATCTTTTAAAAATGACATTGACATGAGTCCCCCCAAGGCACAACTTTGACATGAGTCCCCCCCAAGGCACAACTTTGACATGAGTCCCCTCCCCAAGGCACAATTTTGACATGAGTCACCCCCATGGACGTACACTATGGACCGCTCACGCTGTGTTATCAGAATGGCCCCATTTTGGTCGCTTTTAGATGATGGCGCTCGCATCGACTGCCTTTCCACTTCAGACTTGAAAGAGCGCTTTAACGCGAGAATTAAATGAAATAATGTTAAATATCTCGAACAAAAAAGCATATATCCGTAAAATTTTTGCTTTAAAATATAGCTAATACAAATGTCTAAAAATCGATTTCTGGAATTTTTGAAATTCGGTCCCCAAGGGGGGGGAGGAGGGGGCGAAACGTGATTTCACATGCGTTAAACGTGATTTCACATAATCCTATATAACTCAAACAAAAAAACAGATATACGTGAAATTTTTACTTTAAAATATAGCTAATACAAATGTCTAAAAATCGGTTTCAGGAATTTTTAAAATTCGGTCCCCAAGGGGGGCGGGGGGGGCAAAACGTGATTTCGCTTAATCCTATATATCTCAAACAAAAAAAATAGATATACGTGAAATTTTTGCTCTAAATTATAGCTAATGCAACTATCTAAAAACCAATTTCTGGAATTTTAGAAATTCAGCCCCCAGGTGGGGCAGCAACGGGGGGGGGGGCTATGGAGCAAAAACAAATAGAAATACAGTTAGGCCGTTCAAAATTGGTACAAATAGGTTTTAAAGGCCTGCAAGACGAATGGGGATATTTTCGATTGTGTAAAGTTATTAGGTGGGGCAAGAAGGGGGGAACGGGTGGGGGGGGGGGACAAAAAAATAAAAATAGTGTCAGATCGTCCAAAATTGGTACATAGAGGTTTTCGATACTTACAAATCGATTGTGGATATTTTTGAATTTGTAAAATTATTAGGAGGGGCGGTAAGGGGGGTGGGGTGGTAAGGGGGGGCTATGGGGCAAAAACAAATAGAAATACAGTTAGGCCGTTCAAAATTGGTACAGATAGGTTTAAGAGGCCTGCAAGTCGAATGGGGATATTTTCGAAAGTGTAAAGTTGTTAGGAGGGGAGAGAAGGGGGTGGGGAGGGGGGGGCAACAAAATAAAAAAAGAGTTAGATCGTTTAAAATTGGCTTATACAGGTTTTCGATACTTACAAATCAATTGCGGATATTTTCGAATTTGTAAAATTATTAGGAGGGGCGGTAAGGGTGGTGGGGCCGTAAGGGGGGGCTATGGGCAAAAACAAATAGAAATACAGTTAGGCCGTTCAAAATTGGTACAGACAGGTTATAAAGGCCTGCAAGACGAACGGGGATATTTTTGATTGTGTAAAGTTATTAGGAGGAGCAAGAAGGGGGGGAATGGAGGGGGGGCAAAAAAATAAGAATAGTGTCAGATCGTTCAAAATTGGTACATAGAGGTTTTCGATACTTACAAATCGATTGCGGATAATTTTGAATTTGTAAAATTATTAGGAGGGGCGGTAAGGGGGGTGGGGTGGTAAGGGGGGCTATGGGGCAAAAACAAATAGAAATACAGTTAAGCCGTTCAAAATTGGTACAGATAGGTTTAAGAGGCCTGCAATTCGAATGGGGATATTTTCGAAAGTGTAAAGTTATTAGGAGGGGCGAGAAGGGGGTGGGGAGGGGGGGCAAAAAAATAAAAATAGAGTTAGATCGTTCAAAATTTGTTTATAGAGGTTTTCGATACTTACAAATCAATTGCGGATATTTTCGAATTTGTAAAATTATTAGGAGGGGCGGTAAGGGGGGGGGGCTATGGGCAAAAACAAATAGAAATACAGTTAGGCCGTTCAAAATTGGTACAGATAGGTTTAAGAGGTCTGCAAGTCGAATGGGAATATTTTCGAAAGTGTAAAGTTGTTAGGAGGGGAGAGAAGGGGGTGGAGAGAGGGGGGGGCAACAAAATAAAAAAAGAGTTAGATCGTTTAAAATTGGCTTATACAGGTTTTCGATACTTACAAATCAATTGCGGATATTTTCGAATTTGTAAAATTATTAGGAGGGGCGGTAAGGGTGGTGGGGCCGTAAGGGGGGGCTATGGGGCAAAAACAAATAGAAATACAGTTAGGCCGTTCAACATTGGTACAGATAGGTTTAAGAGGCCTGCAAGTCGAATGGGGATATTTTCGATTGTGTAAAGTTATTAGGAGGGGCGAGAAGGGGGAGGGGAGAGGGGGGGGGGGGGGCAAAAAAAATAAAAATAGAGTTAAATCGTTCAAAATTGGTATATAGAGTTTTTCGATACTTACAAATCGATTGGGGACATTTTCGAATTTGTAAAATTATTAGGAGCGACGGGTAGGGGGTGGGGCGGTAAGGGCGGGCTATGGGCAAAAACAAATAGAAATACAGTTAAGCCGTTCAGAATCGGTTCAGATAGGTTTTAGAGGCCTGCAAGTCGAATTGGGATATTTTCGAAAGTGTAAAGTTATTAGGAGGGGCGAGAAGGGGGGGGGGCAAAAAAAATAAAAATAGATCGTTTAAAATTGGTTTATAGAGGTTTTCGATACTTACAAATCAATTGCGGATATTTTCGAATTTGTAAAATTATTGAAAAACCTATTCAGATATTTCACAGGAATAAAGAATATAGCTATGAAAAAATGTATTTATTTATTAATTTTTTTTTTCTTTTAAATCCAAGAATGAAAACATTCATTATATGTAAATATATCTATAAATATAAAGAATTCGCTACCCCCCCCCCCCCCCAACCCCGGAAAAAAAAAAAAAAAAAAAATAGACGAAATTGTATAATGAAAACATAAACATATGATATTTAAAAAATAAATATGAAAATATGAATTTTCATAATTTAAAACAATGAATGTATTTTAAAAATCAGAATTTATTCCAGCATTTCCAATTAAACAAAAAAAATTGCAAAGTATGTAAAAAAGGCAAAATTAAAAAATTTATTATGATTTTTTTACAAAGGCGGTGCTTTTCCCTCTTCCGAGACTCCAATGGTGGTCGAGCGGTTCTGCGCTCAAAGCTGAGTGACGGGAAGTGCCTGGGTTCGAAGCCAGGTCGCGCTTGTCTACTTAGTCATTCAGAGTTTCCGTGGTTTTCTCCGAAAATTGCGTGCATAAGGACTAGAATCCCTTAGAAAGACCCCCACGGAGGGCACTCCCCTTCAGACGTAGGACCTACAGTAGTCAATCGACCTTATTCCCAAATCCAATAAATCCATAAACCGAAATACAGCACTTTTTCCCTTTTATCAATATTTTTCATTTTTAAATTTGCATGTTAAAGAGATTTTTAATCTGTATTATTTACTACTCATTTAAAGCAAATAATTTATTCAAAAAATAAAATTAACTTATATATATATATATTTAAATATGCGCGATATAAAAATCAATGTAATGAAAAGCAGAGTCAATCATAATAGTTTGAGCATTCCCTTTCAAAAAGCTAAAGGAGCATTTTTTTTATTAATTATTTTATTTATTTATTTTTGGAACCAAAGCCCATAATACTGTAGTGGGAAATTTTTCTAATTCTGAATATTTTCTTCTAAAGGATTCGAAAACTGCTTTTAGGTCATTCATCTAACTTTACAGCTTAAAATCAATGTTGGTGTTGGAGATTAAAGCCAGCTGACTGCATTAGGGTCCAAGGCCTGGGTGTGCCCACCGTGGCGGTCCTTCTAAAGGGCCTTTGTCCACAATTACGCAAGTTTCAGGAAAAAAAAAAAAAAAAAACGCGCAAAACTCCGAACAGCTAGACCGATAAGCGCGATTTGTGATCGAACCTGACACTTCACGTCCACCAGCATCAAGAAGTCAATTTTTGAAGAACTAGAACAGATTTAATGGTCGAGAAATTTCTGAATGTGCAAATGGAATTATGAAAAATATACTGGATAATGTAATTCTATGAATATCCATCTTTGTAGCAAACAGTATGATACCACTGTTTCTTGCATGTAAAATAATATTCTGTTCCTTAACAATATTATAGCTGCCTGGTACTCATTTCTAAAGTATTCTCTCAACTTTTTAATACAAGTTCCTATAGTAAGATTTTTAATTAAAAAATATTATATTGAAGCTTAGAGAACAATTTTCTCTTTCTAGAATGCATTTTTTTTTTTTTTTTTTACTTGTGCAACAAGAATTGGGAAAAAAAAGAAGGAAAAAAAAAAAAAAAAAAAACCTGTCATAACAACATAATTAAAAAGTAATGGTTGGGTTTAAGGCCGACTGCCTGCGCTAAGTTCCTAGGCCAATAGGTGGAATGCCCTCCGTGGAAGTCTATCAATGGGGTTCTAGCCCGCATTTACGCGAGTTTCTGAGAAAACCACGGAAAACTCCTAACGTCTTGGTCGATGAGCACGACCTATGATCGAACCTGACATTTCTTGAAAGGTAATAAAAATTACTTTAAAAAAATTGATTCAATTTATAAAATCATGCTTATCTTAGGTAAGGTGACCAGACATCCTCTTTTCAATAGGACAGTCTTCTTTTTCAACGCTCTGCCCTCTTAAACGAAACAAACATTACAGGACTAAAAAGTCCTCTTTTTTATGTTTTTTGTCCGCTGTCCTCTTTTTCAAATGAAAAGAATTTAGTCCTTAATTTCAAAAATTTTGCAAAACTGGGAACCTCAATCGGCTGTTCGCTGTGTCGAGCGGTGAACACTAACTTTTTTCTGCGTTAGGTTCGCAAAAAGAACAACTTTCTAATAAACTTGCCAAAGTATATTATGGTTTATGTCTATTCAGATTCTTCGAATCATAAAGAAATAAAAGTATTCTCTATATTCCTACGATTCTTTGATCTAAAACACGAAATCACTATTGAAATTGTCATAAAATCATTAAGGTGGTGGTACTCCGGCTGATACGCGGTCGGTTGACGTGTGTTCTCACTTTTGCATGAATAATATTCTTCATAAAAATAGGCCCACCAGTGATCGAGAGGTTCCGTTCTCGAAGCTGGTCTACGTGAAATGCTGAGTTCGGTACCCGGTCGCGCTTGTTGGCTTAACTGTTAGGAGTTTTCCTTGATTTTCTCTGAAACTAGCGTAAATATAGGCTAGGACCTCTTAGAAAAACCCCACAGAGGAGTCTCTTACTCACGTCTAGAACCCTAGTGCAAACAATTGGTCTTAATGATAACACTACCACCACCTCAAAAAATTATGCAGAAGTTAGTTGAATTCCTTTTATGTCCTTCTAGCAAAAATGCTACCACAAAGCGACTGTTTTCTTCAATGAACAAAATGTAGACATGTGAAAAAAATGTTTGGTCAGTATACTCTTTTTCCAATAAAAATTCTGATCACCTTATACGTAAAAAATAGAGTAAGTTAATCATATTTTGTGGCAAGTAACTTTTTTTTTTCAGCGAGTGTAATCCAAGTTGAAATTTCGGGCCCTGTATATATATATATTATGCATACGATGATTTTCTTTTACTCTATTATTAAAAAAAAAAAGACGAGGAATCATGTAAAAAATCTTTTATTATATAAGAAAATTAACATAAAAAAGGAATGAAAAACAAGTTACATAGATTTTTATTCAATAAAAAAAAAAAAAAAAAAGTTATATCAACAAAATAATGAATTATAAACACTATTTACAAAATTTTATAAACACTATAACTGCAAAATTTACAAAGGTGCAAATTCAATTATAAAGCTTAAAAATTATCTTTCTTAAAATACAAAAAATATTCCTTTAACATCATAATAATATACATATTTGAGAGTAATAAATAAAAAAGCCATTTTTTTTTTTCTAACAAGGGAAGCTTTTACAGTGTTCGTCATACTTGAAATTAACATGAAGCACATTTTATACAGTTTTTAATTCTTACTTAAAATATGTAATCAGTTTTTTAAAAAACTTATTTTTATGGATTTATGACCCTCTTAAATTTGATGAATTAGCGATTTCTCTCACCATGGAAGAAAATTCCAGCACATAATATTTTCTAATTATTTAAATGCATTATTTACCTGTGGCTTACAGAATGAGTGAAAAAAAAATATTATTTGTTAGTAAAAAATAATAAATCTTCTCGATAATATTTAAAAAAAAAAAAAAAAAAAAACAAGTATGAAATTTTCCTACATTTCCTTCTTTTTTTTTTTTCGCCAAATATGTTACCTACACTGATACTCAAATATGTTATTAATATAAAATCATCCATATATTATCTTGTTGAAATTCTAAACTGCATCAAATTTTGAGTTTAAAATTCCAGCATTTATGATAAATTTCTCTTTAGTTATTCAAGCTGAAAAGTTTTGCATATGAGTATTTATTCAAAATTATATTTTCTAAATATTTCTGTTGCACTTTTTAATCTTCCATAATTATAAATGAAAACATATAATTGATGTTAAACTATAACAAAAATTTCTTGAAATTTTTCTATAAAGAAAGCCGCAATAATAAAAATGTTTTCTCTTATGATGATACTTATTCGAAAAATTCCTGCATCAAGAGAGCACACTTTGGTTTTTCCCTAAATTGTCAAATTTTAAGTTGTCACTGTTTCTCAAAAATTGCGTTTTGCAAAAAAACTGATTACATATCCTGAAATGGCATTAGAAACTTTATAAAATGCATATAGTATCGATTCAAAGTACAATTAACCCTTAAAAAGATTGTCTTGTAAGTAATAGATGCAGGGCCAAATTTGAAATTTGGCATGAACGTACACTGTAAAAAAAAAACGGAAGCTTTTACAGCAAAATGTGCTGGCACCCATATTGCCTGCACATTCTGCTGTTAAATAAGGCAATTTACAGCGGAAACATCTGTAAAAAAAGACTCTTTTATTATGGCTGTTTCTGCTGTAAATAACTTCTTTTTTACATTCCCTCCTTCATGCACCCATATTGCCAGCATATTATGCTGTAAATCTACCGTTTTTTTTTTTTTTTTTTTTTTACAGTGTAGCTACAACCATTCCATTTCTTTAACATATATATATATATATTTTTTTTTTTTAAAAATTAGATATTTCTTAACTTAAAGAGGGGGAATGAAGTAAAAACCTTTTTTAATTTGTCTGAATGTACAGAGTGTGACAAAAAAAAAAAAAAAAGAAAAACAAAAAAAAAAAAAAAAAAAAAAAAGGGGGGGGGAGTAATTTTTTTTATATATATACATATTACATATATATTATTTTAGGAGGGTAGGGAATAGCTCGATACACCGACGAGATGACACGGAGATTAAGTGTAAAGCTAACTTTATAAAAACAACTTACCTTGAATTTAATACTCTAATTTTTACATAAAATCTCTAATTTTCAGTTGGTAGAACACTAGCTTATAAATTATGAAATGTGAATGTGGCACTGGTGATGAATTTAATTAAATATAATTTTTCTTTAAAATCTCCAATTTTCAACTGAATTTAGGAGTTTTTTACTGTGACATCATAATCATTATTTTTAATTTTTGACAAAACCAATTAAAAATTTCTTTTTTGTTAAAAACAATACATTTCTATAATATGGTAATAATAATGATAATAATATAACGTGATTCATCATCTAACATGAATTGGAAGTTAAAAGATTGGCAGTTTGTAAAATTAATTTAAAATGTCAATGCAAAGTGGCATGGAAAAAAAAAAAAAAAAAAAAAAAAAAAAAAAAACATTTTAAATTATTTTTAAAATATCTTAAAACTCAGTAATTTTGAAATGAATTGAAAAAAGTTTGACTGTGAACTCATATCATTTTTTACCAATTTTTAACTCTTGCCAAAATCGGTTTACAATTCAAGATTTTTAAAATACTTTTTTTTAAAGCTGTAATTAAAAAAAAAACAAAAAAACGTAATTTATAATTTAACATGATTTAAATTCGTAAGATTGCAAGCTCGCATGTATTAGCCGAATAATATGAAAAAAGGACGCAAATTTTAAAATCTTAATGCAAAGTGACCTGAAAAATTACATTTTAATTAATTAAAAAAAAAAAAAAAAAAAAAATCTATCAAACAGAATTTTACTAAGAACCATCCCAATTAAATCAGCCTTTTTTTTTTTTTTTTTTTTTTGTATAGTAATAGAATATTTATAAGACAATAATTTTATCATTCAACAAAACATTAAAATCAATAGCTTACATTAGGTGGACGAAATAAACTTGGGTTCTTTTCACCTATTTCTTTTTTTTTTTTTTTTTTCGAACACTTCGATATCCAGAGGTGCAACCCGGTGCGTAACAATGCGAAATTATGAAAAAAATCCAATATTAAAAATAAATTAAAAAGAAAACTGAAAATAAAACTAAAATTTCGTCTGCGAACAATGCTATTCTACGGAGGTAGTGGACAGTCAAAGAACAAATACGACCCCTAGCGGCGAACGAATAATAGCGACCATTTCGGGTCCATTTTTGAGGGAAGGCCGCCGTTGGAGAAAACGGTCCTTCTTCTCTAAGTCCGTGGTCACCCCCAAGGCACAACTTTCACATGAGTCCCCCCCAAGGCACAACTTTGACATGAGTCCCCCCCAAGGCACAACTTTGACATGTCCCCCCAAGGCACAACTTTGACATGAGTCCCCCCCAAGGCACAACTTTGACATGTCCCCCCCAAGGTACAACTTTGACATGAGTCCCCCCCAAGACACAACTTTGACATGTCCCCCCAAGGCACAACTTTGACATGAGTCCCCCCCCAAGGCACAACTTTGACATGTCCCCCCCAAGGTACAACTTTGACATGAGTCCCCCCAAGGCACAACTTTGACATGAGTCCCCTCAAGGCACAATTTTATTTTTATTTTTATTTTATTTTTACCTATGCATGCATTTTTTTTAAATATTTTTAGCCAACTGTTTCGGGTCCAGTGACAATGTTTTTTAACATTATGTATATTTCTAAAAGTGTATAAGGAAGCCATGTGGTGCCCACATCAGATTTTTTTTAAAACATGATTATTACCCCCCCCCCTCCCCCCCACACACACATAGACACCTTAATTACATTTTACATTTTTGTTTCAATTTCCATCAATGTATTTCATACATGCATGTACCCATGCATTATTAAAAAAAAATTTCTTGAAAAAAATTTCAAAATTTCATCATGTAATAATTATAAATAAATTATTGCAACAATTTCTTAATGCAGTCTAATGTATCTATGGAATGCACACTAATATTAAGATTATAAATTTTTCCTTAATCTGGAATAACATCTCGAAAAATCTTAGCCCCCAGCCCCCCTCCCACCCCCCACCCCCCACCCCAAAAAAAAAGTGAAGTTCTGGATCTGCCACAGCTATATACATGACGTACCCATCATAAAAATTTTATTTGACTTATAAGAACTTATAAGAAATTAAAAAGTATTAGCAGAAAGCATTCTAAAAATTTTCAAAGAATTTAAGTTTTTTAATTTAATTACTTTTTTTTCATTTAAATAGTTCTCGAGAAACTTTGAAACAATTACTATTATTATGTTTCAATGCTTATGTATGCAATATTTTATCACTCTTAATTAATAATTTAAAAAAAAAAATAAAAAATAAAAAATATTTTTAATGTCCGCTATTGACTTAATTTTTTTTTTGTAAAATACTATGATAGAGTTTTAAAATTTTGCATACAAAAGCATTGAAATATAACAATATTAAATACATTAAAATTTATCGAAAATTATTTAAATAAAATTTTAAAAAAAGGTCAAAATATTAAATATTTTAAGATATTTAAAATGCTCCCTGACAAACAATTTTTAATTTTTTTCATCGATTTTACTGCATTATGGCTTAACAATATGTTCCTAAAATATTTGGGAGTTACTTTGTAGATTCCTTAATAAGCTAATTAAAAAAAAAAAAAAAAGCATTATGTTGAAAACTGGAATTCAATTCAAAATTTTAGCATTCAAATACAAAAAGATTTTTACTTTCTTTTACCCATAAGATAGAGCAAGTATTGTTTTTGGGTCAAATTTTCAAAATTGAATTTTTGTTATATTTACGCGTTTTGAGGTTCCCTGAATTCAAAAATAATGTTTTTAGCGGTTAGTCTGTGTGTGTGTCTGTCTGTTATCAGCATATCTCAAAAACAAATAATAGCAGAAAGTCCAAACTTGGTATTCCAAAAGTGTATCACATAGGGATGCTACACTAAACTTTTCGTTGATCTCAAGTAAATAGTTCGTGTACAGGGACACCCAAGTGAATTCAGATACATTACGGCTATGGGGAAAATTGCATGTAAGTAGAGTTTAACATCTATAGACTGCACTAAACAAAATGAAACGAATACATATTTTTTACATGTTTCATGTAGAATATGGTATGGAAATCATTCACTGTTCGTTTACAGGGCTACACAAAAGAACTAGATTATAGTAAAACAATACTTGAAAATTGATGGAAGTGTACTTCGGGTTGTGCCGTGTGTTATTAATATAGGATTATATTTATGTACACCATGTGATGTATACATATCTTTCAGAAGATATACAGGGCTGCCAATATTTAAGCCATAACATTCTTTTTTAATATTAATGAAAGTGCTTAACTATAATGTTTTAACATGTCCAGGAAAGCTGCTCAGGAAATGAAATTAATTCCTCATGGTCATATGGTAAATAATGTTTTTTTTTTTTTAAGCTAAATATTCATCACTTGTTGTTTTTGCATGTTTACACGTTTTGAGTTTTCCTGATTACCGAAGTCAAATTTTAACGCTCGATCTGTGTCTGTTAGAGTAAATTAAAAACAAATAATTTCAGGCGATCCAAATGTTATGTTTTGAAGTCAGTACGTTTGTTACTAGAAATGTTTCATCAAGACTGATAAGTTTCAAAGAATATTGCGTAAGAATGTTCTCTGAATATTTTTAAATGAACTTTTGAATTTAATAACAGATTTGAATTCTATATAAATATGGGTACAGTAATAAAACGGAGGGCCCTCACATAGAATTACTTGTCAAATAAAGCTGTTCCGAAGCCTAATTTGAATTGTTTTAACATAGGTTTTGCATAATAGTACTCGTTATCTTACCCCTTAATCGTCTATCTGTGTTTATAAGTATTAAATTTTAGGGCAAGAGAAAGTTGTGTGAGTGACACACCAGATTATTTTAATTATTTATCAACGAGTCATTAAGTAATACACAAATATATTTAAAATATATCGTTAAATTTTAAGGATGTAAAATTAAAGAGGGGGGGGGGGAGGAGAGGAAACACTAGTTATCAAGTAGCATTTTAAATATTTACAAAACATTTTAAATTTTATTTTTTCGAAAATTTAAATAATTTTCGAGAAATGTTAATATATTTTATATTGTTATATTTTTGAACATGAATATTCAAAAATTTATAGCTCTAAGTTAATAATTAAAAAAAAAATGATTCCTAATGCCCAGAATTCCTTTTTTTTTTTTTTTAATTACTAGATGTTAAGACCGATTGACAACACAAGGGTCATAAGCCTGGTGCCTTCAATGGGGATCTTTCTCAGAGGTACTAGCTCGTATTTACTTGAGTTTCTGAGAAAATCACGGAAAATTTCGAGCGCCATATATTCCATATATTTACCTCATAAATAAATACAAATTGTGTTTCTTTTTTATATTTTTCCCGGATGCATTGATAGTATTTCTACGTAGTTTTAACAAATTAATTTTTTAGCAATGGTTAAACAGCAAGTAAACAGCATGTAAGGTTTGAAAGCATTGTTAAACAGTATTTTAATTTATTGCTATTATCATTTGAAATAGCAACAGCCATTTTCATTAACTAAAAGCCTCTGGATACATTCTAAATTGTATTAAAACTTAAGCTTTTTAAAATTATCGGTCCTTTAGATATAACGAAAACACGCGATCAAAACCACTATATCTTTCTAGCACCCTTTTCACAAAGCGAGCATGCAAACTCAGTTTCCATAGGACATATATTTGCAGTTTATTAAATATATTGAAACACATAGATTTATTAAACTTGTTAAGAGTTATAAAATATTGATGTCAATATTGAGATATTGATATCAATATCTCTTAACCGTAATTTCCGAGAAATATTCCAGTATACCTCTAGTGAAAATATTTCGATAAAGGAAAAATAAAACAGTGTTGATTAACCAAAGGTCAAATATTAGGTGACAGCGTAGAAGTAATCAACTAATTTGGACGTTGCGAAAAGATATTCCTAAAAAACTGTTGATTACCTTACTGCAGAACTTCGAAAATGAATCAGGAAATGACCATATGTATTTTTTATACTTTAAATAAGTATAGTTTGTTTCAGGCCAAATTTTCCAGTTAATATTTTAGTACAAAATAATAAATGCTTATTTAAGTGAATTAACAAAGGGGGCTAAAATTTGCTGCGTAGTACAAAATATACAACACCGATGCCATGACCCTGGAAAGTGAATTATTAGGTGTAAGGGAAAGTTCTGTCGTTATGTGGCACCAAAACAGAGCGCTTGGACACGAAACCAAGCCTTTTAATGTGATCCAAAGCAATAGTCTGACGAATTCCAAGCTGGAAGGCCATTTCTGTGGAAGTTAACGTGGGATTTGTCCTGATCATACTGTAGCAGCACTTCGTCATTGACACCTGATGTCCTTCCTGATCCGGGTTCATCTTTCAAAGAAAAATCACCCAAACGAAATTTCACAAATCATCTTTGGCATGTTCGAGATGTTACTTTGTCCCCTCCAAACACGTCCCACAAGTTTTTTGTTGCCTCCATCGCGTTATTCCCCTTTTAAAACTCGTACAATATACAATGCCTTAAGTGCACTTTTTCTTCACCCATGGTGACAGTTCTACAAGTTTGAAAAAACCGACTAAAATACGAAAACGCGTGTGTAAATCACCAATCATACTCTAACCTAACTGTTTAAACCAGTTTCAGTCGATAATCGACAACGCATAAAAGTGCACGTGTTCAAAAACGACAGAACTTCCCCCTTACACCTAATAGCTTACACCTAATAATTTAGACTGATAACATCAGTATGAGTTGTGTATATAACTAAGGAGCTTTTTTGCTCTCTGACACATGTAGAAAGTAATAAGTACCGGTTTTGATTATAATTTAAATTTCGAATTTTCTACATTATTACTGCCTGCGTTATTATAATAAACATATTCAGAGAGACGATTATCATCATTTGCTTGCAAAAACACGATCAAGAATTCCAAATACTACACTGTTAAAAAAAATGCAACTTTGCTGCCAGAAATTCTCTGTAATTACCGAAAAATACGTTTTGTCAACGTAATTTTTCCGTAATTTACGACTTTTTTCTCAAATTACAGGGAATTTCTAGCAGCAAAGTTGCATTTTTTTTAACAGTGTATGTAAAGTAAAGATGTAAGGCCTCACATGCTCCAATTCGCGCACAAATGTCAAACGTCGAGAAGTCTTCAGAAGGTTTATTTATATTGAATGGTTTCGGGTTTCGGCGAATAATTAGTGGAAATGAGTGAAAGTTGCTAAGTCCAGTTGTTTAGGCTGTATGTCGAGTATTTTTGTGGAAATGGTTTAAGATAAAACTTCGAGGTGATTCTTGGGCTAAACTATTTAAATAGTGCTTAATTCCTTGCATCGGAAGGCTTATGAAATTCCAACGCACTGTACAGATGTTTTCCGTGGGAGTTAATCAAAGTCAAAAAAACGTATGTTGGAGTTGCTTTCTCATATTGTGAATTTATCAAGATAACTTACAGAAGATTATAGACATTTACTTACATACACACAAGTAGCAGCTAAATAGATTCCAAAGGATAGTCAACTCTTCCCTCCACCCGCCTTTTTTTTTTTTTTTTTTTTTTTTAACTACAAGGGTTAAAATAAAAGATTGGTTTTATTACCACTTCCTGCTTCATTTACCTTTCCTGCACTTCTAGCAGTCAAAATGCGTGCTTGAAAGGATATTTGGAATATATAACCCTTACAACTTTTTAAATCTAAGTACAATAATTCTGTACTGATAAGTATAAAGGATTTAAGTCCAAAAATGTCGATTTTGAGTAAAGTACATAGTCAGACTCAGAAAAAAAATTCTCTATCGATTGGTATAAAGGATTCAAATCCATCTCATTTAGTCTTTGAGAAAATCCAATGGTAAAAAAAGATTCAAGTCAGAAATTTAGCATTAATCTTTGGTATAAAATATTTAATTCAATTTTTTGCCTTTATTAAATGAAGAGTGACAATCACTGAATGGTATAAAGCGTATAAACCAACATAATTCCTTTTTCCTAACCGATTCTTCTGATTAGTTTTTAGTTAGTTTAACTTTATTTTTCGTCTCCTGTAAAATCAAGAATATGGACTTAAATTCTTTATACTTATCAGTACAGAATTATTATTATAGAATTTTTTAGAATGTTGGTTTACAAAAGTACATGAATTTATTTTAATATGTCTTGTGCTATTCCGGTAGAATATGCGGTTCTTCTATGACATAATTAATTTTTGTACCATTTAATCGCTAACAGTTGATAATTGTCGTTATAGTGATGAGGCGCTTTGTGTAAGCTTGAAACGATTATATTATTGCTCAAACTTTATATAGATTTATGGTGTTGGTGTTCGGGTTAAGACCAATCGTTTACCCTTTGAACCAGAACCTAAGGGGGGATGCCCTCCACTGGGGGGTCTTTCTAAGAAGTCCTATCCAGTATTCACGCGAGTTTCGGAGAAAAACCACGGAAAACTCCGAGCAGGAGGTCGACGAGCAAGACCTGCATTCGAACCCGGCACTTCCCGTCTACCAACTTTGAGCTCAGAACCGTTCGTTCACAGGTGAGGCTTGTATATACTTATGTTCTTAATTAAAAGTCTGCTGTGGTTTTAACTTGGGTTTTTATCATAACATATTCCACTTTACCACACACTTGTAAATATAGCACACTTTTTAGGATAAAAAATTGACCCTGTTATATTGAAAAAGTAGGTTTTACGTTCTATAAGTTTTGCCATTATTAAAGTGACCTTTCATCATCTAAAGGCTCTGGGTCATAAAGAGACAAAAATACAGAGGATTCTTATAAAATGCTTGCTTGAGAGTACTCAATACAGCTTCAAGGAAAACATTCGAAATGAATTATTGATCCGAAAATATACCTTAATATTTTTCTCTGGTCAAATAACATACACATTTGTAAGGGACACGGTTCATTAACCAGTTTCGTTTCAAAAATACCTTACATAATGCTTTTTCGTCATATTAGTTTAAGAACGGAGCAAGCAATGTCGTCAGTCCGTTATACATTTAGCAAGATAGATATCGCTTATTTCAAATATTTTATCATAAGCTAGATGTGAAATGACAAGTGTTTTGAAAAGTTCAATTTATTTATGAAAAGACTTTTTTTTAAAAAAAAAACCTTGTTTTAATATTTGGGCATGAAATACCGTATAATTATTTTAAACCCTACATAATTATTCTACTGCACATTAAGAACTGCTTTTGCAAATGACTTGTGCGCATTTTATAAATATTATATTTGATTATTCTTTACCTAAGATGGAAAGACTATATAATATATTTATTCTGATATACCTTAAGTTAGTCTTATTTTTAACATGAATTTTTATCGGTTATGATCTAATAATAGATACATTCAACGTTTAAAATTGACTTTGAACATTGAAGATCAGCATTTTTTCTTTGAATCAGCTTAATCTATCTTATTTTCTGAGACAAGTTCACGACGCAAATATTTTTTTTATTATATAATTTTATCCTTAAGATATAAATATGAAGATGGACAAGTACTGAATACAGATAAGTGACTTTTATGTATATTTGAACAAATATTATGTTCAATATAAATTATTTATTTATCAGTTTTTAGAATGACAGCAGTTTCATTCATAAATACAAGTAGGAATATTAAAAATTACCCTGTGAGATAAACTGAATTTCATACATGTATATTTTTTAATTCGTTTAAATTCATGCAGTTTTTTAGATAAATTTTCATTCTGTTATTTTTTTAGTCTGATAATTGCCTATAAGAAAATATGTATGAACACAGATTTATATACATTTTACTGGATTTTCCTCAATTTTAATTACTTTTATCTGTTTCATTTGATTATATGATTTTATTTAAAAGTACCAAACTGAATATAAATAATTATTAAAGTACGATTAAGAAAATTTTTTAATAATTTGAATTAAAATTACAAAATGACTACAAACGACACGTCGTCTTCTTTTCCTCTCAAATCTATAAAATAATTTAAAGGGATATGAAAATACATATAAATTAAAATTAAAAACAAATTGTTACAATTTTAATAAAATTTTTAATAAATAATTTTCTACTACATTAAACTCAAGAATTTTTTTCAAGCAGTATGATAAAGTTAAATGATTATAGAAAAAAATATATATATTATTTCCATTTACTTTTAAAGTCTAGTTGATTTATTCTTACAAGATAGTTTTTATTAATAATATACTTCCGCTCGGAAGTACTATATAACAGAGAAATTTATTTTAGAAACAAATTCTGTTTGTAACTTACAATTTATTTATTTATTAAATCATCGTATTATATTACAACCAATGGGAAAATTGTTCATTGGCTGTTACAATCAAGGCAAATACATGTATTTAATCTCTACCACCATAACTATATAATGATACTACTTAAATAAAAATTAGCAAATAATCTATTATATGAAAATTCTTAGATCCTATTCTTATTTTTTTTTTATATATATATATTTCATATTTACATAAATTTAGCTCATGCTAAAAACAAAATATTCTATGAGAAAAAAAAGTCAGATTAATATATTTCATGTTAATAAGTTGTTAAAGTGAAATAATATATTTTTTGGTGCAGTAATAATAATAATAATAATAATAATAATAATAATAATAATAATTTTCCTAAATACATCTAAATATTTCAAAACATTAAAAAAGTGTGGAATTATTTACAAAAAAAAAAGTTAGTTGTATTTTATGATAAAGCAAATATTATCGTTTTACACAAATTTATTCTTTCTTTACAAATTTATTTTGTTATTATTAATAATAACTAAATATATTTATAAAATTAGTCTAATTTAAATCCTAATAAGATGTTTAAAACACGTATAATAGACTAGTTAATTTTTTTATTTAAAAAAAAAAAAAAGATATTTTAATAAGTACACTAAATTTTTTTAATAATGATGCATTTTAATAATAAGATATTATGTTCTATTTTCAATTATTCGACTGTGCAAAAAGAACATTAAACTTCTCATTTCCAAAATAAAATCAAACTATCTGCATTAATAATAGAAATAAGACAATACTTGCACAAAACAAAAGTAATAAAGCAAACATATCGAAAATTAAATTAATTAATTAATCAGTGAAATAAAGTAGTAAGTTTTATTAATGCTTTAAGTAGTCGAATAAATTCAGTCAATGCAACAATGATGTTAAAATAAATTTGAATAATATATTTAATAAGAACTTTGAATAATAAGATAATCGTGAATGTGAGTATATTTATATGAAATGGATTAATATGAATAATGAAAGTATATTTTATTATGAAACGAAAAAAGTTCTCAGATACAAATATCTGTAAGATTAAGTTATTACTCACAAATTTCCATTTATAAACTAATATTTCTTTTTCACTTCATTAATGTGCAGAAATTTTAAAATTAGGCAATGATAACAGCCTTTTACAAAATGACCGTATATAACATTTCAAGAGTGATTTTCCCTCGATCTAAAGACCAATCTCAAACGCGTAAAGACATTGCTGTATCAGTATCTTCTACTGGAAGTCGACGCCGCACTAGAAATTTATGGTTATACAGTCAAGAAGTGTTTAGCAAATCGTCTCTTAGCGGAATCAGTCAGATAGCTGAGTCAAAGACCCACATCAGACGAATTCTGTGGATGATTCTTTTTTTATCTTGCATCTTGGGCTTTTTTTACCACGCTACTATGTACTTTTCTCTCTACGCGGCCTATCCAACAACTGTCGATGTCAGAGTTGAGAATAAAGGCCAAATGGAATTCCCAGGTATTACTGTCTGCAACAACAACAGGTATGCGGTATTTTTATTTTTGTTAATAGTATTCTCAGATTTACAAAGCATGCATTAGGGTTTTAAAAAAATCTAATTTATTATCATTTATCTGCAATAATAATAATAATTATTATTATTATTATCATTATTATTATTATTTCTAAATCCATCCCTCCACCTGTTTCAAAACGTTAAAAAAATTATAATATATATATATATATATATATATATATACTATATCTCATTAGGAAGCAATTTAAATATATATAAATATACACTCCTTCTCATATTTATAAGGACACTTTATATTTTGAAATAACTATTGTAAAAATAATTGTGAACAAGATTATACTAAGCGCATATAATATATCTAGTATTCTAAAAACCAAAACTGCTATAATTTTTTTAATATGAAACAAAATTAATAAAAAATAATGCAAAATATTTTTTTCTCTACGTTTTTAGATGTTCATAATTATAGGGACAATCAAGATTTTTTCATTTTATTTAACTTACTAGCGGATAAATTACAGTTGACATGCGAATTTGTTAACTACTGGGCTAGATTAATTCATATATAAGCCTTAAACTTTTCTTGGACGCAAATTACTGATAATACCTCGAAAAAAAGAAAGTTCATGTAGTGAAGTATGGTAAATGCGTTTTTTAAGAGGAAGGATAATTTTAATCAGCCAAATTTCTAATGGAATTCGAAGATCTAAAATTGCTGAAGGAAATGTGATCAAACGTTGAACTGCTGGTTCGATAGAAGAGAGATCCGATGCAAAATCGGAGTTGCTTTACAGAGATCGAAGACTCGTAATTCCTCCTACTCATAGTGACTGCTGCTGAATTTGCTCGTAATTTGTAACGAAATGTTGGAGTCCACATTTATGCATGTTTAAAATAATTAATAATATGTTAAAATGAATAAAAAGCCTGTAATATTCAATAAGCATTTAATGGGGGGAAATAACGTCTGTGTTAAAGTTGAATAAAGACAGTATTAAATGGTAAAATGTTGCATTTTCGGAGGAAAAACATTTTATTCTTGATTAACAAATGGTTTTAACAATTACTGGCACGATCTGAAGATAGCGAAAGACAGAGCAAATTTTTTAAAGGCAGATATGAATCGGGTATTTTAAAGGTAGGTCTATGTTGCTCTGGGGAGCTATTTCTACTGAAGGCAGAATGAATTTAGTAATTTTTTTTTTTTATTATTATGAACATCAAGAGAATATCCGTAAATTTTAAACGTGGAATTCTCAGATTTTTGTTAGATTTTGTGGGTAATAATATTTTTTTCAACAAGACTTACATTTTTGCTCTACTTCTAGAGCAATAGGAAATAGTTTGAAGAAAGAACTTCTGTATTATTGCCTTTCCCGTGGGCTAAAAGTTGAAAAAACCTTAACTTATCATATTAGAAAAGTGCATGCAAGTGGAAAGCAATTTTAAATAGTTTAAATGTATTCAGAATATCATCTATGCTGTATGAAATGGTATTGAATCTGAATATTAAATATATATATATATATATATATATATTTATATACCAGAGAGAATATCTGACTGTTTCACCCTAAAAAGAGACCCCATAAAATATTAATTTAAAGAATAACTGAAAAAAAATTACTAAGATTCGAGCTGTCCTTATAATTGTGAACACCTGAAAAATCATCTTTTTGACCGTATTTAAAGTTTTTAAGATAGAAAAACGAAAAAATGTTTTAAATATAGTCTATTACTGAAATTCAAATTAATAAAAAATATATTTGTTTAAATAATAGTGTTCAGTGTTTAGTTAATATAGAAAAACGGGTGTCCTTATAATTATGAGAACCAGTGTACACACATCTTATAAAACTTATTTTGTTACCGATAATAGTAGCTAAAGATATTTAAAAAATTAGCATAATTTATACCGTAATCAGCTTATTTCTGTATAGTTAAATTTCTCTATATAGGAAATACATGCATAATAAGCTGAATCAGTAGAGCAGCGTTGCTAACCGTACAATAATACTTGTGAACAGTTCTAATTTTTAAATCAGATTTCACACTGGTATTTTTTGATAGAAATGTTTCATATCAATTTTCCACGATTAAATAAAGTGAAATTTATTATAGAAAATTTGGTGTGTGAAGTCTCTCGCCAACTATGTGTACGTCTTACCAACTATGTGTACAATTATTATTGTACGGTTGGCAACGCTGCAGTTGAAATTAACACTTTGACGGCCCTGACCCTTTAAAGCGCTCTAGACATTGTTGCCAAATTTAGGGACTCTTTTATTCAACTACCACCAATAATTTTAATGGGTAATATTTTATATACATAATGAGCGAATAACTTTCGAAGTGACTAGGCTACTGTTACAATTAAAATTTCGCGGTAGATACTGATTAAAAAAGTTCAACACTGATTTTTTTTTTTTTTTTTTTTTTTTTTTTTTAGCTGATCGCGAATAATTAAATGGAAAATTTGGAATGTGATAATCATTTACAAACACATCATATTTCAACTTTGAAAATATATTTCAAAAGTTTGAGGAAGAATTAATCAATTAGTTTTTGGTTCAAGATTTGACCAAAGAAAATAATCTGGTATGGTATTTATACAATATTCTCTTAATCATGCATTTGAATACTATAAGGACAGATAACAGAATAAGAGGAAAAAAGAAACGTACTGTACAGTAGATTCTCGTATAACACGGGGAATACGTTCCGCGTAATAGAAAATCGCATTATAGGAGACATACATGGAGCAGACGATTTCATTCCGCAATGAGACCAAAAGCGTCGGGTGTTGCAAAGTTGCAATAGTAACGGAGCAAGCCTTCCTTGAACAGGTTGAAAGTAGAAAAGATGTCGTCACGTGCTTCCTTTATTTCACGCGTTATACGAGACTCT
This sequence comes from Salticus scenicus, assembly GCA_963930645.1. Taxonomy (NCBI): domain Eukaryota; kingdom Metazoa; phylum Arthropoda; class Arachnida; order Araneae; family Salticidae; genus Salticus; species Salticus scenicus. The sequence continues at coordinate 108,198,652 of OZ005661.1, read as the reverse complement.
TTATCGCGTTGTATGAGTAATAGTCGCAGATTTTTCGTCGCGTTATACGAAATCGTATTTTGTGAGAGCACGTTGTACGAGATTCTACCGTATATAAAAATACTTTTAAAATAATTCAAAATAATTTTAGAAACAACTTTATTTGACATACATTTTTGTGTGAAGAGGCGGTAGCCCCTCAACCCCCGTTTGAATTTAGTACCTAAATTCATAAAAAGAGAGAGAGAGAGAGAGACTGTTATTAAATTAAAAAGTTTATTTCAAATTATTTAGACAATTTTCACTTACACCACCTTCCTGATTTTGCATTAGGTCAAAGCACACTGTAATTTCATCTTCTCCTATAAGCTTTTTTTCCTGAAAGTGAATAAAATTTTTCGCTTCGGTGCTTATGAATCAAAAGTTCAGGGTCTTTTTTTCTGTACACTTTTCTGAATTCATTTGTATTTTTTTCCTGATACAGAAGGAACAAATGTCTTTTTTCGGGGCTCCAAAACCAAGATTAAAATCTCTTACAAACACGTTATAATAAAGGTTATAAGTGCACTCCTTTTTAGATTTTTCTATGATTATTTTTCTAAGGTTAAGCGTCGCAGGAAGGTATTTTCTCTGTTCTCCCATAATGACTAGAATGACAACGAAAACTTAGTATGTGCTCTCATATCAGTTTCATTTTATCTTCAACATCAAATTTGATGTGTTTTCCCCCTCTACGTTCCGGTCTCCCAGTTTCATTCTTGAAGAAATAATTTGCAATATTTCCAGCCTTTTTTGCTCCCACACAGAAGATAAATCGAAATGTGATAGCACATACGGGAACCATTGTATCATCATTAAGAATAAAGTACTTTATACTTATCTGTCGTAGTTTTGGTTAATTTTTCCGTGGACGATATGCTTTCTTAGGTGTAATTTTCATATAAGAACACAAAAAATTTCCTTGTCTCTGTTTATCAGTATCGCTGTACATGGCCTTAAATGCTCCTTCGATAGCATCCTTTGTGAGGATATTTGCCTTACAAAACGCACTGTCAATATGACTGCAGACGACTGTTCCATGCATAATGTACGACGACTGAAAATTATTTTTGTTAATATTTTTTTTCCATAGTCTTGGATCATGTGTACGCTTTATCGGGTGCAGAGATAATACCACAACTTCATCATTCAAATCACTCATTATATTCTTTCCAACTTAACCTTATTAGCAAAAAATAGAAAAAAAAATACCTCAATAGGACAACTTACGACAACATTCTTTTATCTTTTCCGTACTTTTGACTTTTCCCACAAGTCCAGACAAACCCCGTGATCTCAAGGCACACTGCAATTGGTTAAACTTGACTTAATCCCTTTTGGCACAAAATTTTCTTCTGACTTAATTCTTTTCGGAAAAAAACACGAATTTCACCCTCTATTTCCAATACGAATAAACTCTGTTTGGAACTTCCTTTTATTGAAAATACATTGTTCGACATGTTCTGCCATCTTTTGTATCGAAAAATCAATTTTTGAAAATTTTGACTCAACGCCTTTTGGAAACAACCTCTTCATTTCATAACAGTACTTTTTTAAGCAATATTATAGCATTAAAACCTTCAAGAAAAATTTCTTTTTGAAAATAGTGGTAGCAATAAAATAACATTCGCGAAAAATTTTAGAAATACTGCGTGCTTTTATTTATGTATATCTGAAAAGAAATTACCATTTCCACAATGAAAATAAAATTAAATGTTTTTATTTAAGTTTGTGAAAACATTTGTAATAAAATAACTGATAATTTAGAAAATATTAAAGATAATTAAAAAAAATATTTTCCATAACTTGTCTAATATATAATTTTGTTTCAGATTAAGAAAATCTTTGTATTGCTTGGAATTTCAATGTTCATACGGTCAAATTCAAGAGGTAATTAAATTCCTGTTTAAAATTATTAACTGCTTTTGATAAAATGACAAGTCTAGCTCGTCATTAGTTTTTCTTGCCATATCGTACAATGACGAGCTCCGTTTGTCATATGGCTAAAGTTACTATCGAAAATGATAACAATTAAAACTTGCAAACACCTTCACAATTGTACTTCTATTCCATCTGAATTCCTTTATTTCGTTAACTATTCCAGTTTCTACTCGTTATCCCAAGCTTTACAATGTAGGCTAAATCTAAAGTACTCGATACAAGTCCAACATAGAGACTCTCCTGAAACCAGGCTTGTGCTAGCCCGGAAGGGCAAGGGATATATTCTTCTAACCCTCTGGCTGAGGCTTTCTTGGAGCCTTCAGTCAACTAAAGAAGTTATGAAATTTATTAATCCTTTGCAAAAAATAATCTTAATTCACAAGACACATGTTTAAAATATATATTTAGGCGTTAAGATAAATATATTTAATAGTTTCACATATATTATTTGTGGAGGCAAAAATACATGCGCACATTGGACATTATCAGAGTGACGTTATGAAATCTTTTACTCGTGACCATTGCAAGGAAAACTTCAACATTATCATGTTCATGTTTTATTCTATAGGGAAATGTTTGTATTCTATAGGGTTGGTTGGTTGATTGAGTTTGCGTCGCATTAGTGTGCACTATGGGCAGTTTGTGACATTTTGAAACTACTCCTAGAGGTGCTCCGGAAAATGTCATCTCAATTTGAACCTCCACGATGGCTTCTACACTTCAGTGACACCCAAAGGTATTATTTGGGATGGAGACATAGAGGACATTGCGGCCACCACGAATTTTATGTGCACCAGCCACTGTTAGTGTACATGAAGATCTTCGACCGGCTCGAGTATCAAACCCATAATCTTTCTAGTGCCAGATCGGTGCTTTTACGACCAAGCTACTGAGGCCGATATAAGAACTATACGAAACCTGTAAAAGGATATGATTAATTATTTTGATCCGTAACAATTGTTATGTGTTTTTTGCAGTTTGTGACGTTTGCTTTCTAAGATTTTATTCTTTATCATTCAACTCTGTTTTCTTTTTTTTTTTTTTTTTTTTTTTTTTTTTACGTTAAATTAAAATTATAGAGATCAAGAACTTTAACATTTACTTTCATTACTAAATTTATAATTTAATGAAAGCAAATGTTAAAGTTCATTACTAAATTTATAATTTAGTAATAAAAAAGGCAAATCTGTTCTAACCCTTCCCATTCAAGCAAATTTTTAAGATATTATTTACAAAACTTTAAATATTACATCTTGCAAATAATATCATTTATTTATATTCTCAAACATTTTCCAAAAAGTTGATTTCCTCTTGCTTTAGCTTAAAATAATTCTAAACAAATGTAAAAAGAATTATAAGGTCAAAAACTTTTTATATACCATGTTTTTAAATTTTCTGTTGAGTCATAGCTATGGAACTACATTAGCACTTTATCAATGCGTGTAAAATTTTTAAAGTGATAATGACGTCAATTTTTGTGAAATGCATAATTTAACTTTTTACAATTTTTTAACGTTCGCGTTTAATTAAATGTATTTATTTTTATGTCAAAAGAAAATGAACTCTTTTTTTTTTTTTTTTTTTTTTTTTTTTTGCAACAATTAAATTATAGCTTATATTTTAATGGCTATTTTTAAAGCTATTAGAAGGTTATTATTTTCATATTTTAATTAATTAAAAGAAAACTAATCAAAAATTCGAAAATCGGGCTTCGAAGTATTGTGTTGTCATCGGGTTCTGAGCTATTCTGAAAGTTTCAAATGTCTAGCTAGTAGGGAAGTTAGTTAAAAATCGATTGCAAGATTTGTACCGGACAAACAAACAAGAATAGAAGTTAATAAAAACATGGTAATATAATGTGCTACAACGTATTATTACAATTACCGAAACAAATTAAAAACAATTTGTTTCTTTTTCAGTTTGAAGAATACTGGCGCATGAACAGAAGCGATCGAGTACGAATGGGTCATACGAAACAACAGACCATAATCAAATGTAAATTAAACGGACGGGTAGATATGGATGAGGAACAATGCTACAGGTTTGCTACAGAATATCATTTGATATATAGAGGTGTAAATTAGAGTTTTTCTTAGTTCATAACATGATATTTACTGTTTAAAAAATAATAATAATCTCATATCGTTGATTTTAACAAATAAATTGTTTACATATAATTTTAATCTTGCAGTAACTGATGTCGTCTGCCTATCAATGATTTCGTTTTCACACGTGGCTATCTGTAATCTTGTAATTTTAATTACGATTTCTGACTCTAATTTATAAAGGATGATCTTTATTTCTAGGGTTTATGTTCTTCGGATTTTAGTTTTAGATATTGGTTTCTGATTTTTTTTTTTTTTTTCCACCTGTGAAAAGGCAAGTTTCTTATTTTATCCCTTAAAAAAACATAGCTGTTAAGTCTCCCTTTTTTCCTCGGAGACTTTCTACCAGGAATTTTCTATGAAAATTTTCTATTTATTCTGTCGTATAAAATCAGTATGATAATTTTCTATTAAAAATAGTTTTAATGAATCTGATTACAAAAGTTCAAATGTTTAAAAGCTATGCAAATGCATGCATTAAACCTTTCTGAATTTTGAATCTTTTACAACCAATTTTTAACGTAATAAATTTTTGATTTTATATAACATATTTAAAATTTAAAGATCAAAGTTTATATAAATTTATTAACATTTTAGTTCTCTCTCTCTCTCTCTCTTTTATATGCACATACTGGCCAATGAATTAGAAACCTTTAAATTAATATTTTATTGGACCTTCTTTTGCACGTTGGACCTCCTTTTGCATGAATAACAGCCACTATCCGTGTGGACAGCGATTCTACAAGCTTCTGGAGTGCATTTATGTCCAGAGTTTACCATACATTGGCGGCACAGACTTTAAGATCCTGTAAATTGGATGGAAGAGGAGATTGCTGACGGGTACTCATTTCCAACATGTCCCAAACATTTTCTATTGGATTAAGATCCGGGTTTTTGGCATCTAGGAAAACTGTTAGAAGTCAAATTGATGTTCACTGAACCAATCTCGAACGATTCATGCTACAATGTGTGGTTGCATTATCGAGCACAAAGTATCCGTTAACTTCGGAGTAAAAATGTAACATTGAGGGATGCACTTAATCTATCAATACGTTCAGGTGCTGCATGGCTTTTTATTATCCTTAAGTAACACCAGGGGACCACTTCCATAAAAGCAGAACATTCCCCGAAAGTTTGTAACAAGTTTTGCATACCTTCGCCGCCAGCGAGCATTTGTAGAAACTCTTACAGGTTTCTAATTCATTGACCAGTGTGTGTGTGTGTATATATATATATATACATATTAATATTATAGAAGATAAATGAATTTTAACACGTTTTTTATTTTTGTTTTTATTTATTTATTTTTTCCATATTTATCATTTTTTGTAGAATGAACACAGCTTGTTAGAGTTATACTTGCATTCTACATCATTGTTTCTTGTTTTTTATATAAATCAATAAAATAGATGTCTATTGTATACAGAGATGAATATTATCTATATTTTTCAAAAGTTTTGTAACAGGTAAAATATAAAAGAAACGCCCACGGGGAGTTAAAGTTTCCCAAAAGATGTAATTTGCAGTGTTGTCAGATCTAGCGGATTTTTTATTCAATAATCACCAATAATTTTGAGAAGTGATATTTGATATACATAATAGACTATCGATCTTCGAAGTGATTAGTCAAACGTTACAATTAAAAATTGTTGGTGATTATTGAATAAAACAGATCTGGCAACACTGGTAATTTGACGTTAGTGAATGCAAAAGGGGTAACTTTTTTCTGATTGTGTGAAATTTTTGCTTGCAATTTTTTTAACTAATTTTACTAGCATTTAATTCTATATTATAAAAATCACAAAGAAGCTTAATTGTATAAAATTGTTGTGAATTTTAATTATAATTTAATAAGTTCGATCCTTTAAACTATATTATCACTTGATTCCGATAGATAGAATACATATAATACAAATAGTTAAAAAATAAATAAATAAATATTTAAAAGGAATTTTTCTCACTTCACATAAAGTGTTATTTTCAGATACGAATAATTTAATTACTTTTTATTCAATTTTTAAACAATGATCGCATGGCTTCGCAACAGATATCAGCAGATTGAGGAAAAAAAAATTCTCAATCGAACTGAAAAATTTCGATAATGAAAAATTCGAAACGATACTTTCATACTAATCTTTTCAGGTGCAAGATAATTACACTTATTTAAAATCAGAAGCCACCAGAGTCTACGATCAAGGTTAAAAGAAAAGAAATTAATTAATTAATTTTCAGCTAAGTTAAAAAGGTAAAAAATTTTGTAAATTTTTGCAGTTGGAAATTAAAATTAGGTGGTATTAAATATATCCCACCGCCCTTTAAGGGGTTGAAATCGTGATTATATATAAACTATATTTAATCGCGTGACTACGAAAGAAGGAAAAATAATTATATATGATAAAATAAAATATCTCGGACATCCCATTCAATTGAAGTATGTAAATAATGCCATACTTGAAAATCGATTTTTTATTTATTTTTTATTTATTTTTTTCAATTTTCGCATCTTAAAATTCAAATTTCAAAAATCGAGTAATCTTTTTTTTTTTTTTTTTTTTTTTTTGGGGGGGGGGGGGGGGTACAGTTGGTTAAAAACATCCCTGCAAATTCTTGAAAATCTGCATTCGTTGCTAGAAGCACCAGGTAACTGCGGCCGTGAAACCCCTCCCCCCCCCCTTTTTCTAAAATTGAAGGGCAAAAAAAAAAATGGAGTTTCGTCGCTCAAAATTCGTGCATGGAGGTTATTAATACCTAGAAATCGATTGCGAATATTTTCGAATTTGTAAAATTATTAGGATAGACGGGAGGGGGGGGGCGAAGGGGCAAAAATATATAAATAAGAGTTAGAGCGCTGAAAATTAGTGTTGTTAGGTTTTGAGGCCCGATAAATATATTGCAGATATTTTCGAAAGTACAGAATTATTACGAGGGGCGGGAAGGGGGACGGGCGCAGAGGTAAAAAGAAAGAAATTCAGATAGATTGTTAGAAATTAGTATTATTACGTTTAAAAGTCCGAGAGAACGATTGCGAGTATTTCTAAAGTCGAAAATAATTTGGAGGGGCGGGAACGGTAGGTGAAGGGCTATGCGCGCCGTGCGCGCCTGTATACGCTGCCACAGGAAGTGGGGGCCCGGACCAATTATTTCACCGATGGAAGAAGATTTTTTTTGTGTGTGTGTGTTTTATATTTATGTTTTTCCCCTACGATAATATAGTCATTCATTAAGAGTGTCGAACATAAATGTGCGCGCGCAGAGCACAGTGGCCTGCGCTGCTGAAGGCAGTGGGGACCATGTGCGACATTTTTTCCAATGAGAATTTTTTTATCTCTTTTTTTTTTTTCATATGATAAAAATTAATGCAATTTTGAAAATTCATTAACTATAGTGATTCATTTTAAAATAGTGACCAGCGAAGCGGGCGTAGCCTGCTGTTATTATTATTTGAAACATAATATCAATATTTGATTCAGCATAAAATTAATAAATTAGGTTAAACCATCGGGTAGTTCCAGCTACTTCAGTACTAAGTTTTGGTTCAAACTAACACTAAATTTTAAACAGTGTACCTGTACAGTACCGGAAAACTCTATAATATGAACTCTACCTGACTGCTAAACCATATGATATTTGCAGGAATACAACATTTTCGTAAATCTAACGTTACACTGCTACTGAAATTTGAACCCCACACCACTCCGTATACACTCTTCTTTGAATGTGGTCTTGGGATTTATATATTATTTTTCCTGCGTGCGCATATGTATTCATGCATATAGAAACATATTTGCGCTTTCATATATGCTTATCTGTGTACAACAGAAATTAAATCTTTTATTTATCTCATAAATAGGCACTTCCGATTGTTTCACAGCGCAGAACATGGTAACTGCTTCACTTTCAATGCTCTATGGAACAAGCCGGATCATAAAATGCTGTTCGCCTATGAATCCGATATGTGGAATAAACCAACAGGTATTAAAAATATTTCTTACAATAACTAATTTAAGCTCTTGAAAAACATAAATCTCAAGAAAAATATTTTGGAGGGAAAGGGCAAATTGATTTCTACAAGAGCGAAAAATGATAGTGTCAAAAATCAAACGTTGATTCTTTGTATAACACTGCTCTGCATGAAAATCGGCCCCGACACCATTTTTGCAAATTCTTATGTAAAATGACCTCGTAAATCCGAATAGGACGCCCATTTTGCCCTATAACCCACCGTTTTTTAGGGAACCCCCCCCTCCTCCCTATTTGTAACACTTTTCGGTTATTTTATGGCTATAAATTTGTTTTGTAGAGAGAGAAAGGATTATTTTAACTGTTAAATATTTTCTGAGGGGCTACAGAGTTGAAAAATTTTAACATGAACATTTGCAGCAAGGGAAAAATTTAGTGGGGATTTTTAACTGAAATTATATATTACATTTATTATATTTTATTAATCAATTATTATTATTATTTATTATGCATTATAATTTTTTGTTTTTAAGTGTTAAACTAATTCTTTTTTATCCTCCAAATCAAATTCTTGGCCATAAAATTACCGAACAGAGATAAAATTTGGGGAGGGGGTGGCGTCCCGAGAAAATGATGGGCGACTGGGAAAAATGGGTGTCGTATTCGGATTCAGGAGGTCATTTTTCATAAGAATCAGCAAGAATGGTAACAGGGCTCGATTTTTTTTTTTTTTTTTTTTTTTTTTTTTTTTTTTTACTTTTGCAGTGCAGTGCAGTGTAATACGCCAAAGCTGAATGCTCTTCTACACAGAAAATCCGATAATTGTTATCAGAATAGGTAAATATTTCCAACCCAACAGTCAAGTGAAAAATAGTGTGATAGGCCGAATTAGTTAAATTTTGGCCACTGCTTGACAACATAATATTATTAATTAATTCGGTAGCGGTTTTGTGCCGCGTGTGGGTAAATGCTGACTGTTCCCTCTAGGGACATAAGTCTGGGTGAAATTCTCTCTGTGGGATCTTTTAAAAGAAAGCTATTGCACGTAATTACGCGAATTTCGGATAAAAAAAAAAAAAAAAAAAATTAAACAGACACGACATTATTTCATTATTTAAAACATGAAAATCTGACATTGACAGATTTTAATTTAGTGCCAGAGGCCTACTTCTAAACTTGTTAATATCGACAAATTCTTCTTTAGTTAATTCGTGACGATCTAAATTCCATGATAAAGTTTTCATTAAATCAAACCAATGTGTTTCAGCTGCAGATACTGTAACAAATAACGTTGGAAGTCCAAACTGTCTTATAGCCGCAAAACAACGTTTTTTCTCTTTTTCCCAATGAGGAGGAGGTGTGCCTTGGGGGGGACTCATGTCAAAGGTGTGCCTTGGGGGGAGGACTCATGTCAAAGTTGTACCTTGGGGGGGACTCATGTCAAAGTTGGGCCTTGGGGGGACTCATGTCAAAGTTGTGCCTTGGGGGGACTTCATTCAATAAATCCCCATTCAATAAACCGACTGAAATAGGCCCTTAGCACTATTAAGAGTGACGTATAAAAATTGGACAACACTGTACCGACTGAAATAGGGGTACCTTGGGGGAGACTCATGTCAAAGTTGGGCCTGGGGGGGGGGACTCATGTCAAAGTTGTGCCTTGGGGGGACTTCATTCAATAAATCTCCATTCAATAAACCGACTGAAATAGGCCCTTAACACTATTAAGAGTGACGTATAAAAATTCGACAACGCTGTACCGACTGAAATAGGGGTACCTTGAGGGGGACTCATGTCAAAGTTGTGCCTTGGGGGGACTTCATTCAATAAATCCCCATTCAATAAACCGACTGAAATAGGCCCTTAGCACTATTAAGAGTGACGTATAAAAATTCGACAACGCTGTACCGACTGAAATAGGCCTCTAGCACTAAAAAAAACAGCGTGTCCTGGGTTCGAACAGCGAGCTTTTCGCCTACCAGCAAAGAGAACAGAACCTCTTTGCCATTAATTAAGCCTAATTAATTCATCCTTTTCATCTAAAACAGATTATATGCATTTGATCGAATTTGTAGACTCTGATTAGCCAATCTTCATCCAAAAATATTGAAATTTAGAAATAACAATAACCCATATATCACATTTTCTCTTCACGACATCTTGAGACGTAAGACATCCCTAGGACATCCTGAAGATTTCCAGGAATAGATCTGTGCTATAAAGGAAATTCATTCGAAAGACTGCGTCGTTATTCGCAGAACAATTGAAGATTTCAACACTCAAGTCAACGAATAGTGTGTCCTGCTGGATTAATTATGTGGTAGGACATTGATGTATTATGTTAAAAACTTAAATTCAATTTCTGACTGTATACTACTTTTCGCTTTTGTTAAAATTCATTCGGCCTTTCCTGTAAAATATATTATTAATTTAAATGTAATTTTTAAATTAACTAGGGGGCTCTGCCCCCTGCTCGCTCCGCTCACCAACCCCCAAGGAAGGCTTTCTCTCACCCCGACTTGCTTCGCTCATTAACCCCTGCTGGATTCTACCCCACTATTCGCAACTTTGCCTTTCATTGAATTGGAATATTAATAATACATAACACAAGAGAAAAGTTGAACAATATTATAGAAATCCACTATATTTAGTATCACATTGAAATACACAATATTTAATATTATATCGTTTATAATACGTGAAAAATCTGTTTTAACGTTCGACAATTTAATAACAATTTGCTATTATTTTGAGAAAAAACATATGTTAGAAAGCTAGACACACAAAATAAAGAACGATAGAACAGAGAGAAATTCTTAACATCTAAACGATTTAGCGTTACAGCTTTAGTATACGATCCACTTGTTAAATTTTTGTCACTATTTGACGATGAATTTTTCGGGTATTATTGCTTGATTAAAGAAATTATGAATTTATTTTTTCTAATTCCTATATTTTTTTACTATTGAATTTTTTGTTAATTTATTGCAATATGTAACACTCTGCATTTATTCCCAGGGTGCAGCAAGGTTTAAAATGATGCTTACAACAGTGAAGTTGCAACTTTTAAAAGTGCATTTTTTCAAGAATATGATTTAGTCAGATCTATTGAAAACAAATATTTTATGTGATTAATGCAATTATTTTAAACATTTCATTAGTAGTAATACGACAGGACAATTTCTTTCAGATAGCGATTTTGCATTGTCGCCATGAATTTGCCAAGATGGTCCGTCAATATCTGATTTTACCATTTCTTAAACTATATTAAATACTAAGTTTTACATCAATGCTTAAAAAACAAAAATAGGTTGCCAATTTTATTATTATTATTATTATTATTATTGCACTATTTTATAATTTTTCTCTATATTTAAGGCATGGCTAGAGTTAAAATGGCTATTTTGTGGTTGCGTAAATGAATAACTTGGCGAAAAACGTACGAGCTTCTTCATTTCTAAATTTTAAAAATCGCTAAATTGGTCATAGTAAACACCCATCATTTTAAATATGTTTTGAGTTAAAAAAGCTAAATTTTTATATAAACTAATTTATGTTGTCGTATCGTAAATTTCATTTTCAAAATTTCTGGGCTTAACCTCTAATTCTATACGCAAACGAAGTGTGATGTCACTGACCGTCCGTGGATGCAAGAAAATGATTTTCTATGTTAATCGCCCATTGGATTTTTTGTAAAAAAATATTGAAAATCGAGGAAAATTATTACCCGATTTTAATCTCCATATTTGGGTGTATATATGTATTAGTTATCATGTGCATGTATTAGATTCAGTTATTTTGCTGTCAAATTGACAAAATTTTAATTTTAAATTTCAAAACTCTGTCATCCTTGGCGTTTTTTGTTTTTGGCGATCAAAAACGTAATACGAAAATATATATGGCAGATGTATATTTTCGTAATATGTATTGTACGAAATATTGTTTCATATTATTCATTACTCTCTTAATATAAGTTGTTAAAATAACCATGATTTTTGAAAGGAATTAAATTATGTTCACCAGATAATTTGGCGATATTTTTTTTTTTCTGCCAAGGATGACCGATATCAAATCTATTCCGCTGCAACATATTAGTATCTTATATCCGATACTTTATTTAGACATTTGAAATCAAATTTGACTTCAAATTATGATAGAATATTTATCATTTTCCTTTTAATTAGTATATTAGTTGGATATTTATTGTGTAAATATCATCCTTTGAAATGAAATGTTTATGTTTTCAGTCGAATATGGAAGTTTGCCATTTTTTTTTTTTTTTTTTTTTTTTTTTCTAGAGTTTTGAAATTTAAAATTCAAATTTTATCAATTTTACAACAAAAACAACTTAATCTAACGCATGCACATGATAACTAATACATATCTATATCTAAATATGGGGATTAAAATCGGGAAATAATTTTCCTCAAATTTTAATAATTTTTTACAAAAAATCCAATGGGCGTTTAACATAGGAAATATTTTTCTTGCATCCACGAACGGCCAGTGAAGTCATCACTTCGCTTACGTATACTAATCGTTGTTTAACATAATCATTATATTCATTAGTAAATCTTTTTCGCCTAACGTTAAAATAAAAACTAATAATACAATCTTAGCTAATAATATAAAATAAGAATGTAAACTAAAATACAAATATAAACTAATTTTCATTTTATTTTTATTAGATTTTTACTTAATATTTTTAAAATATCGGTTATTTTCATATTTTGCTATTCTAAATAATTTTTTTCTTCTCTCGAGCATCTCAAAGATGCCAATTTTTCAATTTTTCTTATTTACACCATTGATCACATTTTAATTTTCCTGAGGAAAGTGACGTCAGCAACACAGAGAAAAACGTCATAAGAGAAACTTTTTCTCCGGTGGCAAATAGAGTACCTTTATAAATCCTACATTTTTGTTAATAACTTCGGTAATTAAAATTATAGAAATTTCTAAGCAGCTGAAATGCCTTCCTTCAAGCAGTCGGAATACACTGATACCTCTCATGATGCAGAGCACTTTGCCCTCCGCGAGAAGATGCTGTCGCAGACAAAAAAAATTGATGCCAGGGACAGTTACTTTTTTTTTTGATATATAGAGATACTGTATCCGCGTTTGTAATGATCGATAGATGGCGCTTTCTGAACTGCAGTTGTTTGTAAATATAATAGCCACGTGCACTAATTATTGTTCTTTCTCCGCCATTACATCATGAAAAATCGATTGCATAATATTATGATATGCAGTGGTGTGATAATTTCACCTTAGCCCACCAGAGGGCGAGCATTTCATTACAATCGCGGATTATCTTTATTTATTTATTTATTTATTTATTTATTTATTTATTTTTATTTTTATTTATTTTTTTATTTATTTTTTTTAATCAGAACATTACTGAACTTTCTTGTTTTTCAGAGTTACTGTTGGATTTGGATGTCCAAGCAGAAGAATACTTAGATGACCATAAGACCCCATCTATTCTAATTTATGGACATGATCCATGGTTTTATCCAGACTTTGGATCGGAAGCCGTAAAAGCAAGGGCAGGACATTTTTACAGCGTTGGTATGAGAAAGGTACATACACATAATTCAAAGCGGTTCGAATCTTTAACAAATATTCAGCCTTATTTTATTTTATCTATTTATTTATCCTTTTATTTTATTTTATTTTTATTTATTTATTTATTTATTTATTTGAGGGGGTGGGGTGTCGCTCAGTGGACATTATTTGCACATTAAGGCTCATCAAACCGGAAAGTACAGCTAAAAGAGGATTTTAGACCACTGCGAATATTCATGCCTGGACTAATATTTGAACATGGCCTCTGCTAACTGAAGGGAAGATCCCTAACTATCCCTCGATCTGATCAAACTTATAAAAGTTAACATCTAATTTATAAATCTCTTTATTATTTGAGCACCCGGTTAATCAGTCAGTCATTTTATTTATATCTAATACCGCATACGATATTCTAATATTTAAACTTTATTCAAAATGCTGACAGTAAGTATTTATTTGTCAGGAATTACACATATCACTATGAACCATATCACATATTAGAACCGCTACGAATATCCAAGCCTGATAGTAGCATCGCTAGAAAAATTTTCAAGAGGGGGAAAAATTAAAATAGTGAAATTTCAGTATACTATTTCAAAAATTCGGTTAGATTCAAATGAAAGATTGGTTGATTGGCGTGATTAAGCAAGCCTGCATATAACTATCTTCTACAAAAAATTTCTATCCATGTAATTTAAGCTGAGACATTTTATTTACAAAAATTATAGAGCTTATTCTTAACCAACCCGAATCTAAAAAACTTACTGCCAAGTCGGTTCGAACTCCATTCGCAGGAAAAGATACAACTAACCTGTGAATGCAGGTAGAGTCACTTTGGCTCTAATTGTTTCTGTGATATAAATTTTATTTGGCTAATTATTTAAAATACAATGACATAGTATTAAAAATTTAAATATTATTTAAAAAAAAAAAAATCACTTATTTCAATTTTACAAGAGGGGCAAATGTCTCCCCCCCCCCGCAACACTTGCTCCTATGTGCCGACGCCCCTGAAGCCTGAACCAGTATTGGAACACAGCACTTGGCAACCTGACTATGAATTTAAAAAAATAATAATAATCTGGCGTGTCACTCACACGACTTTCTCTTACCGTGCATTTCAATACTACAGGTAAGAAAGATTTCAGACTAAATTGTAAGATCAATAAAAAAAAAAAAGATAATAAAGTTTAATGTACTTTAAAAACAATCTAAAATAGGTTTAGGAACAATTTTATTTGACATATAATTCTGTGTGAGGGGACTAAACCCCCCCCCCCCTTAACACCCAGTTCAATTATAGTGGAAATATTTATTTAAAAAAAAAAAAAAAAAAATGCAAAGCTTATTCAATTGCTTTCAAACTAGCTAAAATTTTTCAAGTGACAACCTAATACGAATTTAAAAATACCAAATTTGAATTTTTTGTAGTTATTTGTTTTCAAGTTACATCCATAACAAACTATATATGCAGATCAAAGCTTAAAAATTAAAATTTCGTATTCAGGGCACCTCAAAACGTGATATATTACAAAAAAAAAGAAGAAGAAGAAGGAAAGAAAAAAGAAACAGATGTTAAAACAGAAACAGATGTGAAAACAGAATTTCAAAAATACGGGTATGAAAAATGAATTTACCTTCTTAATTAGTGTTCGTCGACATCGCAAAATATAACAAGCACTTCTATCAATTGCATTCAACAGAAAAGAACGTTTAACTAATTTTGGGTAGCACTGTATATTGTCTACAAAGTATACGCAAATCACATTGTGTACTTAAATTTAGTCTTATGTGAAAAACACCTAACACAAAATGAAATATACTTCCAGCTATTTCCACGTATAGTCCCAATATATCCAAATACTTTGGGTAGCTCTGTAAATGAATGGCGAATGAATTTCATATCAAATTCTATACGAAACCTGATTTTATGCATATAAAAAATATCTGTTTATTTCATCTTGTTTAGGGCAGCCTATAGGTGTTAAATTTTACTTACCAGAAATTTACCCATAGAAGTAATGTATTTTTATTCGCTTGGGTGTCCCTGTACACGAACCATTTGTTTGATCTCAACGAAACGTTTAGTGTACAGTCGGTAACAAAAGTCACCAAACACTACCAAAAATTCCTATGTAAAAAAGGTACACTTCATACGGTTTTGTTAAATAAATTCTTATCGAATCAAGTTCTTACACTGACTAAGAACAGGATTCGACAAGGATTTATTTAACAAAACCGTATGAAGTGTACTTTTTTTACATAGGAATTTTTGCTAGTGTTCGGACACTTTTGTTACCGACTGTAGCATCGCTATATATGATACAGATTTAGGACACCGAATTTGAACTTCCTGATGTTATTTGTTCTTTTGATATGTTAATAAGAGGCACACACATACACAGACCAACCACTAAAAACATGTTTTCGGATTCAGGGGACCTCAAAACTTGTAAATATTAAAAAAAAAACCTCAATTTCGAAATTTTAACCCAAAACCAATACTTTCCCTACCATATATATGGATAAGAGAAAATAATATATGTTACGTACTTTTTTTCATGCATTATACGAATAGTGGTTTCTAATTTAACATACAGAGTGGTTGTAACAAAGTTCATTCTGGAGCTAAAATTAGTCATCAAACTGCCACCAAATTTACCCAAAAGAGTCCATAAAATACTTTAATTATCTGGGACTCACAGTTTTCGTCTGACTCCCAATCATTATTAAAGTCGGCAGCAAAAGTATCCGAGCACTAGCAAAAATTCCTGTGTAAAAAAAGTACACTCAATTCTGTTTTGTTAAATAAATCCTTGTCGAATCCTGTTCATAGTCAGTCTAAGCACATGATTCGACAAGGAGGGGAAATATTTCACATTTATTAATTTATTTATATTTGGCATTACTACTACTTTTTTTTTTTTTTTTTTTTTTTTTTTTAACTTTAATGTTAAAATGGGCTTTTTAATTAATATCTTTTGAACCAATTAATTGATTGAAGTTAAGTTAGCTAGATTTTGTTTTATTTAATAAGTGTGTTCCATTTTTCGCAACGGCTGGTTGAACGGTGCACTTCGTAAAGTGAATTAAAACCTGGCATAACATGACATCCATTTTATCAAGATAAAATGGTGGTCCCGAACTTTTTTTTTTTCTTTGTGAAGTAGTCGCACCTAAGACTATTCGGGAGGCTTCTTGCTTAATATTATATAGGATGATAAAGCACGTTTTGTTTGGATTGTTAATTATTTAAAACATTAAAACATTAAAAACCCATTAAAATCACCTTCTACAAGCGCTTTCAACTGCAGCCCACGCAGCCTTCATCAGGTAGGTAAGCTCTTGTGAACTTCACCGGCCGGTGGTTTTGTCAATCTTCTTCTTCCACTCCGCTCCAGCATATCGCACCACCTTGCGTCGATTTCCATCTGGTCAGTGTTGCATGAGTTACCGTTCGCAAAAATTTCGACAGCCTCGCGTTTCGCGGCATAAAAATAATTATTATAATTAGCCAATTTACTATAATTTTTAAAGTCTATTTTAATGTTTTCTTCTTGATTTGTTTTGGCTAAAGCTGTTTTTATATAACCATACTTTATGTCGTTCGCGAGGCTGTCGAAATTTTTGCGAACGGTAACTCATGCAACACTGACCAGATAGAAATCGACGCAAGGTGGCGCGATATGCTGGAGCGGAGTGGAAGAAGAAGATTGACAAAACCACCGGACGGTGAAGTTCACAAGAGCTTACCTACCTGATGAAGGCTGCGTGGGCTGTAGTTGAAAGCGCTTGTAGAAGGTGATTTTAATGGGTTTTTAATGTTTTAACGTTTTAAATGTTTTTACCTTTTTTAAATTGAATTTTAAATTGTTAATTATATTGTTTAAAAACATAAATATTCCTCAATACTTAACAAAATGTTATAAGTTCTCGCTATAACTTGTACTGTCATTTTATATAGTTTGCGTTTAATTATCTATGTGCATTTAAAAATGATTTTTTTTTTTAACTGTATTGTTTTTCAGACAACAACAAGACTTCTTCCCTTACCTTACCAAACTAATTGCACTGTGTATAATTCTCTGCCTTGGGCTAAAAGAAATAAAGGCAACATAACTCCAAAGGTCAGTAAATAAGAAAATAACAAAGTAAAATAAAATTCAAAGTTATCAATTTTTTCTTTCTTTTTTTTAATATAACAGCAACATTTTTTTAGTTAAAAAATTGTTCATTTAGTACGACAAAACTATTTATATACATACAGTCGGTAAAGTATCCGAACACTAGCAAAAGTTCCTATATAAAAAAGTAGAGTTAATACTGTTTTGTTAAATAAATCCTTGTTCTTAGACTGACTAAGAACATGATTCGACAAGGATTTATTTAACAAAACAGTATTAACTCTACTTTTTTTACATAGGAATTTTTGCTAGTATTCGGACACTTTGGTTACCGACTGTATATATATATATATATATATATATATATATATATTCCCCAATATCGCCCCCCCCCAGTATATGTATATATATATACACATATTGGGGGGATCTATTTTTCTATATATAGTTATGTGATAGCTGTACACTCTCGCATAAACCCCCGTTCGAATATCTTTATTGGTAAAGGTTGCATCAATTGCCGTTCGACCTTTGTTTGTTTTGAATTAATTCGTAAACCAAGGCTTCCCTTTTAGCAACGGGGAGCCGCGGTATCCCAGTCGGTAGAGCGTCATGCTCGTAATTGGAAGATTGCAGGTTCGATACTCGAACCGGCCAAAAACCGACGTATGGTGGCTGGTGCACATAAAATCCGACGTGGACGCAATGTCCTCCATGCTCCCATCCAAATTACACCCCTGCGAGTCACCAAATAGGATGAGCCTCCTCGGAGGGGAGTTTGTTTACAATTTTAGTCTTTGTTTACATCTAGGTCTTTATTTATATTTGTAGTCTTTTTTTACATTTATATTCTTTGTTAACATTTAAGGTCTTTATTTACATTTATAGTCTTTGATTATATTTAAGGTGTTTGTTTACATTTAGGTCTTTGTTTACATTTAGATGTTTATTTACATGTAAGGTAACGACACCAGTGCTCGTCACTCTTAAGCCCTTATTTTTAAAATGTTTGTTTTTTTCGCGTGGCATTCGTGTGGAATTTATGTATCAATATTATACTTTGGTCTATTTTACACACTGATTCTTCTAGTTGTTGTTAGACACTTTCAATTTTTCAATACGTTAAGCCAATTTAAAAAAAATAATAATAATTAAACCTATAAAAATGCACCAGTGCTCGTCACTTGAAAACTGCGTTTCACCAGTAGTCGTCAGGTGTTTGCACCAGTGGTCGTCATGTAAATAAAACGCAACAATTTGCTCAATAGTTCGATTTTAATTGCGTTTTTGCAAAATTAAATGAAACAGAATATCTTTGGAACATATTTAGAACCCAAATCCATTCTTAGGGTTTAAAACACAAAACATTAAATGGTAAAATTCAAAATATTGCGAATAAAACAAATTCATATGTGAAATAATTGGAAAATTCTTTGCTTTTAAGAAAAGTTTTCAAAATTTTATTCGTTCTCAAAAATATCTTTACTTAAAGCAGAGGGTAAGTAGCAAGGGAGGGGGTAATAATCTCGTTTTTAAGAGTGACTATGTTCCAAATTATCGCAGTAAGATTAATTTTACCATGCTTTTTATTAACGTGCATTCTTGTTTGTTTGGCAAGTACAAATATTACAATTCATTTTAAATAACTTCCCGACTACCTAGACATTTGAAACTTTCAGAATAGTTCAGAACACGATGAAAATGCATTTTTAAAATACTTTTAGCCAACTGCTCCGGGTCCCTGCAGCCTTCGGCAGCGTTATCAGTACAAATCTTGCAATCGATTTTTAACTGACTTCTCGGCTAGCTAGACATTTGAAACTTTCAGAAGACGGTAACAATGGATTTTTTAAATGTTTTTAGCCAATTGTTTCGGGTTCTCGCTGCCTTCAATAGCATTTATATGATTTAAAAGAAAATTTTAAAACACGGTATATAAAACATTCTTTTTGTATTGCAATTATTTTTTTTAACGTATGGGTTGATTATGCGTACCTAACACATAGTATAAAGGAATTTTGAGAAACCTTTCGCCTCTCCTTCCTCATTAAGTGTGGGGTGGATGCAAAAACACGTTATTATTCTCCAAATTATATCAGAAAAGCAATTTTTTGATGCGTTGATTGGTTATGCGTACCCAAAAATACTGTAAAGGTATTTTGCGTAATTCTTTCCGACCAAATTTTGAGAAAGGGTAGCAAAAACGTATTTCTACGCATAACTCTGCTCTAAATAATCTTACAAAGGCGATTTCTGATGTGTGAGCTGGTCATACGCATCCTAGTATAAAGAGATTTTGCGAAGATCTTTCGTCTATGTGAGGGTAGCAAAAAAAAAAAAAAAAAAATATATATATATATATATATGTGTGTTTTCAAGCTCAACTCTGCTGCAAATTATTTTTGGGAGGGGATTTTTTTTTTTTTTTTTTTTGCGTTGGTTGGTTGTGTGTGTGTACCTTACACGCATTATAAGGCGATTTTGCAAAATTACCCTACCCCTCTTCTCTCGGCCGGGCGGACAAAAAACACGTTTTTAACCTTAGCTCTATTCCAAATTAACTCAGAAAGGCGAGTTTTGATATGGGGGTATTGGTTAAAAGTACGCAATATGTAATTTGATAATATTTCGTTAAAACTCTAAATTTACCCGTGGGACACATCAAGCTAATGTTATCAAATATTATGGATATTAATTTTATCTTACATAATTAATATAATGTATAAACAGAAAACTTGCTTAAGAAATGTTTTTGTTTAATATTTTCTATATAAGTTTTTATTCACCTGCATCTAACATAACAAAAAAGCCTTAACATAATTTTGAACCGACTCACAGTCATGCTAACTATGAAATTAAGCCTTTGCATTTTATCATTTTCGAAATATATATGAATTAAAATTAAATTATCACGGTCAATAAAAAACTTAAACATCACTTAAATACATCTTAAATACATCACAAAAATTTAAAATACATTAGACAGATGTATGGAGTAATCATGTCTGTTTTTCTAAAATGTATAACAGAAAACTAGAAAAAGCTCTTTATAACTAAATACTTTTAAGTGCCATTGTTTAATTTTTCCGGCAAAATAATATGGAAAATTTTAGGTGGTTTAAAGTCAGTCATAGTGAATTAAAGGTACCATGACTGACTGTATTTAAACAAGCTATACAAAAGTTACAAGTGCAATAAAGTACACGTTCTTGAGGTTAAAATACATTTGTTTACATTTACGAATAGCCCTGACGACTACTGGTGCCGATAGTCAAATTAAAGTAAAAATTATACCATCAAAATTCTAAACGAAAATACAGTATTTTTCATCAAAAAAGTTACCCAGTTATTAAAAATGTTAAAACACCAGTGTTCGTCAGGGATGACGAGCACTGGTAAAACGTGCAAAATATGCACCAGTAGTCGTCATACCTTAAAAACCTTTATATTATGTCAAATTTTAAAAAGTTGCGCATAAATCGTATTCTGCATTTCATAAGCATTACATACAATGCTTTATGAGCAATGTCAAATGCAGCAAACAACAAAATATATCAATAAATGCATATCCATTCCCTTAATCATTTGCTTTACGTTGACTCAATTCAATTGTAATTTAACGTATACTTCCCTTATTTTGTTTCTCCCTACTCTTCCCCAATAGTTGAAATCGAACTTTTTATGTCATAAGAAGCAGAAGGCTTTGGAGAATCTTACGCGGGTAGATTCAAATTCATACAGGTTATAAAACGGTTATTTTAACACTTCTTTTAAGAGGGTGACGACTACTGGTGCAGATTTTAGGGGTGACGAGCACTGGTGTCTTTACCTTATAGTCTTTGCTGAGATTTAGGTCCTTGTTTACATTTAAGGTCATTCTTTACGTTTATAATCATTGTTTATATTCAGGGTGTTTGTTTACATTTAGTTTCTCTGTTTACATTTAGGGTCTTCGTATACATTTATAGACCTTGTTTACATTTAGGTCCTTATTTACATTTAGACTCTTTTATTACTGCACCAGATCTTCTGATCTAAAACTTAGTTATCTTTCTTACAGACCCGATACAGCATATTTTTAATATTAATTTTTCTTACAGTTATAATCTTAAATTTTCTAATAAAATATTTAATCTTCTAAAATGTACTCACTTTTTAAATAATAAAATATGGATGGGTCTCACCTGAAAGCTTCTATCACGAAAGGTCCGGATGTGGAAGGTGGCAGCTATGATCCATTAACACAAAGTCTATGAAACTACAGCACTACTTAGATGGGAAGACATTATTTAATGCTTTGTTAGCATACATGTAAAACGAAAACGAAAACAGAAACAAAAACTATTTACAGATAGGTAATTAAACTAAATCTTAATATTAAAGTTCTTAAATTCTTATTAGTTCTGATAAATGTTCATTCTTAGTTTAAGTTCTGAAAGTTTTAATCGTTCTTTTCTAGGACCGGGGCGTCTGAAAACAAAAGCGATCTTTACGTAGCCCCTTCTCTATTCAAGGTCCTGTTCTGTTCTGATTCTTAAAAGCATCTTTTTCGAATACTTCTCATTTCAAATCGAAAGAGTGGCGCAATCATGAAAAAGAGGCACGCGCCAGTCTACCTGGAAAGTCATTTGTTCTGAAAGCAGAAGAATGAACGGGAATTCCCGACATCCTCTCACCTTGAGTTGCGACTAATCGGAGGAACTCAACAATCCAAGTTGAAGTCGTTGAGGGGGTTTCACCACACGGCCAGTTCGGGAGACCACCGGGGGACTGGAAGTGGAATCATCTGTTGTGGACTTCTTGTTACTGGTTCTGGAACTGGTAGGTTCTGGAGGGTCTTTCACAGGTTCCTTTTCTCTGGGGTTGAGCATCAGTTTCTGTGAGAGGTTCTTGTTTTCGGAAGTCGAAGGACTTAAATTTTCTTGGAGAGATTTATGTAAAGTGGGGTGATTCTTAAGTTCGGTACGGTCAATTTCTAAAGGAAACAATCTTTGTAATGGACGCAGAAAAAGCCCATTTTCGGTCTTCACCTTAGCTAGGCGTATGACATTATCCTTGCCTGGATAAATTTCGATAACTTTTTCCAAAGGCCAGTGAACACGATTCCTATTGAAATCTTCTAGCAGGACAACATCGCCGACTTTCAATTGTTTGAATATTTTGGTCTTAGATGCATGTTGACGTAATTGTCCTAAATATTCAGCTCTGAATCTGTTTCTTAGGTTTTCTCTGATTATTTGCCTATATCTGGCTCTGCGGTTAAGATCTTTAGAATCTAAAGTATCTAGGTCAGGTACTCCTGATGTTGGTAGTTCTCTTAGGAACATCATTGGAGTTAAAGGTAAGGGATGTGTGTTATCTTCGGAAACATAGGTTATAGGCCATGAATTAATCACTTGTTCACAGTCACATAGTATGGTGTAAAGTTCTTCGTAATTCAACGATGCACGACCTAAGTTTCTTTTCAGGATTCCTTTAACCATTCCAACAAGCCTCTCCCACCAACCTCCCCACCACGGTGCTGCAGGAGGGTTGAATTTCCATCTGATCTTCTGGGTGGAAGCTACCTTGCAGATGGTTTCCCAATCTACACTCGAGAGAGCATTGCTTGTTCCCAGGATGTTCTTCCCGTTGTCTGAATAGATGATGTAGGGTCTGCCTCTCCTTGCTATGAACCTTCTCAGAGACTGGATAAAACTTTCTGTAGACAGAGACGTAATGGCTTCAAGATGTATGGCTCGGTAGACAGTGCAAGTAAATAAGGCTATCCACGCTTTTGATCCATCAGAAAGATGAAGAGGACCGGCTAGATCTACGCCTACCACTTCAAATATGGCTGCTTCTCGTACTCTGTCTTCGAGTGGTACTCCAGGTTCAACATCTATTTTGGAAGTCTGAAGTTTTCTGCAAATCACGCATTTTCTTATTGAATTTCGAATGCATTTTCTAGACTTCATTATCCAAAAATTTTCTCTTAGTAGTGTCATTAGAGTGCTGACTCCAGATTGCTGATTTTCTAAATGCTTCTCGAATACCAATCTTTGGACGACGGGATATTTGTAAGGTAAGATTACAGGAAATCTGAAGTTTTCACTGTCGTTTCTTTGAATTATATTGGTTCTTACTCTTAAGAGACCAGCTTTATCTTCGACAGGTCTTAAATTTCTTAATTTTGGGTCTGTTCTCCCTGAAAAAGATTCTTGTTGTACTACTCGTAGAAGTACATTTTCTGCTTTTGAAAATTCTTCAACTGAAATATCCAATTCGGACATTTTCTCAGTAGTCTTCGAATTATGATAAAATCTATATATCCAGGCAATGGTTCTAACTGTTTTCTTGTAAGAGGAAAAATACTGATAAAATCGATTGAAATTATCTTCTTTTTTATCTAAAAGATTTAGGATTGTCTTCCTTTTTTCGCTGTTTATGAGTTCTTCGTTTGGGTCTTCTTCTATTCGAGGCCATTCATTTTCATGTAAATAAAACCAACTCGGACCCTCCCACCATCTCGATTTCTGTAGTTGTTCAAAAGAACATCCTCTAGACGGGAGGTCCGCGGGATTCAAATCTCCGGGTACATGTCTCCAATTGCAAACTTCGGTCAGATTTCGTATTTCTAATACTCGGTTATGTACAAATGTATCCCATTCTTGTTTTCTTCTTATCCAACCTAAAGCAGAAGTTGAATCTGACCAAAATATGGTATTTACATGTAAATTTAAATCGTTTTGTACATTTTTGGCCAACCTAGCGCCAATAAGACAAGATAACAGTTCAAGGCGTGGTATGGTCAATTCCTTAATAGGTGCAACTTTTAGCATTGATTAACTGGATCTTGATTCCTTCTGAGGTCTCTGCTCTTATGAATACGCAAGTGGCATATGCTCGCTTGCTTGAATCAGAAAAAACATGTAATGATGTTTTCTTTTCTTTCTCTGGGCAAATGTTAAGCCAACGAGGTATTTTAATTTGGGATATCAAATTTATTCCTTTCAGTCAATTAGTAGACTGTTGTTTTAAAGTTTCAGAAAGCTCTTCGTCCCACTTCAACTTCTGAATCCACGTTTCTTGAGGGATTAGTCTGAGTAACCTCTCTCTTCTAGTATCAAGGAACCAGCAAGATTGGGACTTGAAGTTGCCATTGTTCCTGCTGGCTTATCGAAGTGCTGTCCATGAAACCACCGGCTATACTTCAGCCCAGATGCTGTTTGGACGTGAACTTCGTCTCCCATGTGATCTCCTGTTTGGTTGCGCCATCATCGCCCGAGGAGTACATCCAAGATCTCCAGGCACGATTTCAGGACGTACACAACTCTGCTCGGGAGCGGATTCACATGGCAACGGAGAAAATGAAGACAAGGAACGATTTAAAGGCTACACAACATGCGTTCCAGGAAGGAGACAAGGTCTGGTTGTGGAATCCTGTTCGACGCAAAGGACTCTCTCCCAAGTTACAGTGCAACTGGGACGGACCGTACACAGTCCTAAAAAGGCTGAATGACGTAGTGGTGCGGATCACTAAAACACCTTCATCAAAACACTGCACTATAACAGGCTAGCCAAATACCACAATTAACGGTAATATTAAAATTTAAAATGTAAATACTGGTAAAATTTGCGCATGCGTAATGTAAATATTTGTACAGTCGGCTGCAAAATTATTCGAGCACTAGCCAATAATTCCTATATTAAAAAAGTACATTTAAGACTGTTTTGTTCAATAAATCCTTGTCGAATCATGTTCCTAGACTGACTAAGAACATGACTCGATAAGGATTTATTTAACAAAGCAGTATTAAGTGCACTTTTTTTAGACAGGGATTATTGCTAGTGCTCGAATAATTTTGCAGCCGACTGTATATAAATATTTGTACATATTTGTGAATTTTGTAAATATTTTTGTAAGTTGATAAAGTGCTAATTTTGTGCATTTCTAGTCGTTTTAGCGTTAAAATAGCCTTATTTTCCCTTAAAAACGCATTAAAAAGCTCCAATAAGGCAGGTAATGGATTTGGCACCAAATTTGGCGACTTTTTCTCTCCTTGGCGATTTTTTTTTTTGGCGACCTTGGAGAGAAAATCCTTATTAGGGATATACCACAGATTATTATACAGATAGGACACTCCCGTATATTCTTCGGTAACCAAAATTTGACTGCAACGACCCTATTGTCAACGGCTGTAAGCTTCTCGAGATTTCTGGCTTACGCAATCGCTCATCTTATTTTTATTGTATCTACGTTCATTGTAATATTAGTGCAACGTTAAACCCATCATCCAACCAACTAACCATTGTATCGATGTTTACATTTGGCAACTTTGTTATTGTTTACGAAATTGATTGTCGAAAGCAATTTATTTTAAGAAGCAAGGCCGGCCAGGTGGTTCGGTCGGTAGGGCGCTGCCTTCCGAATCTAATGGTCCCAGGTTCGAATCCTGGTGCGGGCATGGATGTTTGTGATGTCTTATGTCTTCAAAAATATTGTACTTGTCTGTTTCTTCTAATAAAACTTGTAAACCCTTGTGGTGTGGATTTTTCGAGATATAAGCGGCCCTAGAGGCAAGCAATAAATCTCAGTACTCATCGAACCGAACCGAACCTAAGAAGCAAGTACTAAATATTAAGCAAATAAATTTCGAAAATATATATAAACCAGAAATATTTTTTTTCATTTTAAAGCATTTTGTATTATTTAAACCAAGCAATGTTAAATATTTAAGATTTTATTCCATACTGCTATTTCAGCATTACAGTTTGTTATATTAATTTATACACTTGAACACGAATGTGTTTGGCAAAATTTATTTTCAAACATAATAAAAATTAGTTTTATTTCTTAGAAAATAGCTGTAATGTTATGATTTTATGAATTTAAATGTAGTAGAAAAAGTGAAGCAAAGAAAACTGCACATATGTTTTCATTTGGCAACTTTATTATTGTTTACAAACTTGATTGTTAAAAGCAATTTATTTTAAGAAGCAAGTGCTAAATCTTAAGAAAATAAACTTTGAATATACATAAAATAAAAACATTTTTTTATTTTAAAGCATTTTGTATTATTTAAAACAAGCAACGTTAAATATTTAATGATTTCATACTGCTATTTGAGAATTACAGTTTGTAATTTTAATTTGTACTTGAATATGGATATGTTTGACAAATCATATTTTTAAACATTATAAAAATCAATTTTTATTTCTTAGAAGAATAGCTGTGAATGTTTTGAGGATAATTTTGTGAATTCAAAAACAATAGAAAGTGAAGAAAAAGAAAGCTTCCCATACTAACCTGCTACTAACTACTCGCATAATAGAAAAACAATTTTCGATCAAAGATGTTATTCATGTAGACTTAACACTTGTAGTTCCCCTCTGTTGACACTAGTGGTGCTACTATATTTCCGGTTCGCGTTTTAGCTTCACTGTCCTATCTGTATGATAATCTGTGGGATATACCAAATATGGAAGCTCTAATCTCATTGGCTGATGAGATACGGAAATTTCTGGAACTTTCCACACTTTTCTACAGGGGTATATAAGGACTGTTTTTTTCGCCAAGTCAGTCAGTTTAGTTCAGTTCTCAGCCAGCTTCGCTAATGCTTGCATTGCTTTGAGCCTCTTTGAAAGAGACTTGCTTTAAGTGTTATTGCTATACAGTTTGTACTGTGGATTTGCTATTGACAGCTGTTGTTTCAGCTGTGCTTACTGGTTGAATTGAAGCTGATACTTGGTTTATAGACCTGTATTTCTCTGGAACTTTCTGCGAATAAATTACTGAATTTTTGTAAGTTTTTCCTTTCATTCTCGGACAACTCACGAACCCCCAAGTACGCAACAATATTTTAATGGCTATTTTTAAAGCTGTTACGGGGTTATTATTTTCATATAATTATTAATTAAACAAAAACTAATCAGAAATTCGAAAATCGGGCTTCAAAGTATGACGTTGTCATCGGGTTCTGAGCTATTCTGGAAGTTTCAAATGTTTAACTAGTAGGGAAGTTAGTTAAAAATCGACTACAAGATTTGTACCGGACAAACAAACAAACAAGCAGGAATCGAAGTTAATAAAAACATGGTAAAAAAGTACACTTAATACTGTTTTGTTAAATAAATCATTGTCGAATAATATTCTTAGACTGACTAAGAACATGATTCGACAAAGATTTATTTAACAAAACAGTATTAAGAGTACTTTTTTTTACGTAGGAATTCTTGCTTGTGCTCGGATACTTTTGCTGCCGACTGTACCTCTGGGTGTCACCGAAGCGTGAGAGACATCCCTTCCATGGAGGATCAAAATTGTGATGGCATGTCTCCGGACCACCTCTAGGGGTGAGTCCCAGACCGTAGCCAATTGTCCGTTGTGCAGCACTAGGGTGACGTAAAACCCAACCAACCAACCAACCTATGAGCCATAAACGTTTCAATTTTAAAACCCAAAAACTCATTCAGAACACAAAATCTATTCGAGTGCAAAATGTATATTTTAAATCATACTTCAAAGTATCTAACTCAGGAGATGAAAGTACCAGAAAATTATAAATATTTTTAAAATAAAATAGTAGAAAATTGTCTATTGCCGTTTGCATTAGCAAGTCGGGTGCTTGTACCCACTGACGTTTAATTACGTCATCCCTTCGCTTGTATATAGTAAGACTCCTATATGATAAGAGCTGGCGCAGTGTCCGCCTTTTTCTAGCCCGTCTGGGAAAGTGTTGGCGGTAGAAAAAGCTAGGTTACCTGATTAGCGTTGTTATCGCCTTTAAACTTCTATACAGATAAAGTGAGCTAGAACTTCTTTTCACGAAACAAACAAGTTGGTAATTTTAAGAACATCGCCAACATTCTCAAAACTGCAACCCTTCACGTTAAAAGAAATGTAATATTAAAGTTAATTATAAAAGGATTTAAAGTAATAACTTGAAAAAAACAATACAGTCGGTAACAAAAGTGTCCGAACACTAGCAAAAATTCCTATGTAAAAAAAGTGCACTTCATACGATTTTGTTAAATAAATCCTTATCGAATAATGTTCTTACACTGGCTAAGAAAAGGATTAGACAAGGATTTATTTAACAAAACCGCATGAAGAGTATTTTTTTTTTACATAGGAATTTTTGCTTGTGTTCCGACACTTTTGTTACCGACTGTACATCCATATTAAATTCGTCAAACAACTTTGAAAATAAAATGAAATACAATTTGAAAATAAGGAAAATCCTACGCTACAAAGTTGTGCTCCTGCTCCGGGTATCCACGAGTTACATCTGCAATTTATAACCCACTTTTTCCTTCTTCCTGGATTAGAAGAAAATATAAACAGGTGGTGCCATTTTCTGGAGTTATTCGTGCAATTTATTGCTGAAAAACCACCAATAATAAATCGTCAGCCGGTCTTGTGGACTAGAAAATGGCGGATGCGTCAGCCTCATAGATATAGTAATATATAGAGATCCATCATCCCCATGTTATCGAGCAAAAAATTTTGATGCCGAAAAAAAGTTCTAAAATCAGCCATTAAAGAGTATTGAAAAAAAGAATAAAACGAAAAAGGAATTTGAAACTGTATCTGGAGTTTTTTATTCACCTTTAGTAAATAAATTATTCATAAATTTTATTTACTAAATTATCCGTGTGTATTCCTGTGTGATTTACTCGGAGAAAGGCAACCATTAGAGTGACTTTTCCCGAAAAAAAAGGTATCACTTTTTCCCTCTCGCTGATCAATATGTGTCTTATTACTATATCTATGGTCAGCCTATCTATGTAGGAGTTCTAGCCTACAGGGCTCCGACAAGGATGCTTATTAACCTGGAACCTTTTCTTTTCATTCGGATAGGTAAAATCGATAAAAGGGTTCAAATAGTATCCAAGCTGCCAAACATCATAATTTCTTATTTGATGTCTAAATGTGATGTGTTTAATTTGATGTTTCCTTAATTTCTTACTTTGATTAATTCAATATGGCTAGAAAACTGATCTATTCCAAAACTAGTTGGCATAGGTGGACTCTGCTCAGTTCCCCATCATATGTATGTTCTCATAAATTTCTTGTACAGGACTTATTATATACATGTTAAGAAAAATGAATTTGACCAAACGCTTGACACCGTGACAGAACGAAATCCTCGCCTAATAGGCTACCCACCATTCAGTTCGATATCCTATTCTAATCTATTAATTTATTTTATTGGGGTCAATTTCGTAGTTTATTTTCATGCTACTATTTCCAATGCAACTTTCCTAAAAATGCGTATTTTTATGAAATATCTCCCCATTTTGCTATGTTGATAAAATCTTAAATTTCGAAAAACTTACGAAATTTTCCTATTAGAATATTTGTAGTCAATAATGTTCATACAAGTATCATAAATGTTATTTTGAAATTTTCTGATATATTTATGATCCTTAAAATGGACGTTTATGCTCGATTTTGCCTTATTCTGCCATTTTAAGTAAATCGTAAATTCCAAATAACTTACGAATTTTTTAAATTGGAAAAATCATACTCTATGGTATTCATGTCAGTATCCTAAATAATGTTTAGAAAGTGGTTTGACATCTTTACGAGGAAAATATCCCTCAAGATTGACGTTTATATGAAATTTTGCTCTATTCTGCCATGTTAAGAAATTCGTAAATTTAAAATAACTTACGAAATTTTTATATTGGAAAATTCATAGTCATTAATACTCATGCCAGTGTCCTAAATAATATTTCAAAAGTAGTCTGACATCTTTACGATGAAAATATCTCTCAAAATTGACGTTTATGTGAAATTTTGCCCTATACTGCCATGTTAAGAAATTCGTAAATTTCCAATAACTTGTGAAATTTTCAAAGTAGTATATTTATAGTTACTGATGTTCATTTCGGCATCAAAACTGATATTTTAAAACTGGTCAGACATTTTTACAGTAAAAAGTTTCCATTTAATGCACGTTTAAGTGAATTTTTGTCCTATTCTCCCATGTTAAGAAAATCGTAAATTTCGAATAACTGCTGAAGTTTTTAAATTCGAATGTTGCAAATAAATAGGGTTCTTGCCAGTGTCGAAAGTAATATTTTAAAACTGATCTGACCTCTCTGCGACAATTTGTTCTTGAGATATCGTGTACACAGACTAACAAACTAATGGACTAACACACTAACCCACTAACAGACTAACAGACTAACAGACACCTTACAGACAGACACCATACAAATTTTGTCATTTTCGGATTCCTCACACCTGCAAACGTGTAAAAAAGTAAAAAAACCGAGGTCGAAAATTTTCACGATTACCTAAGTTCCCCATACCTATAGTATGATGGGCAACTAAAAACATTTCTCAGACATGTATGAAGCCAATACCAACTTATACAATTCATTATAGACAAGTTAGATCCATAGTTATTACTTCCCCATCATACTATAGGTATGGGGAACTTAGGTAATCGTGAAAACTTTCGACCTCGGTTTTTTGACTTTTCTACACGTTTTCAGGTGTGAGGAATCCGAAAATGACAAAATTTCTATGGTGTCTGTCTGTAGGGTGTCTGTTAGTGTGTTAGTGTGTTAGTCTGTTAGTGTGCCGGTCCGTTAGTTTGTTAGTCTGTGTACACGATATATCAAGAACAAATTGTCGCAGAGAGGTCAGATCAGTTGTAAAATATTACTTTCGACACTGGCGAGAACCCTATTCATTTGCAGCATTCGAATTTAAAAACTTCGTAAGTTATTAGAAATTTACGATTTTCTTAACATGGGAGAATAGGACAAAAATTCACTTAAACGTGCATTAAATGGAAACTTTTTACTGTAAAAATGTCAGACCAGTTTTAAAATATCCGTTTTGATGTCAGAATGAACATCAGTAACTATAAATATGCTACTTTGAAAATTTCGCAAGTTATTGGAAATTTACGAATTTCTTAACATGGCAGTATAGGTCAAAATTTCACATAAACATCAATTTTGCGTAAAGATGTCAGACTACTTTTAAAATATTACTTAGGACACTGGCATGAATATTAATGACTATGAATTTTCCAATATAAAGATTTCGTAAGTTATTGGAAATTTACGAATTTCTTAACATGGCAGAATAGAGAAAATTTCACATAAACGTCAATCTTGAGGGATATTTTCATCGTAAAGATGTCAGACCACTTTCGAAATATTATTTAGGATGCTGGCATGAATATCATAGACTATGATTTTTCCAATTTAAAAAATTCGTGAGTTATTTGGAATTTACGATTTACTTAACATGTAAAAATAAGGCAAAATTGAGCATAAACTTCCATTTTGAGGATTCTAAATACATTAGACAGCTTCAAAATTACGTTTATGATATTTCTTTGAACATGATTGAATACAAATATTCTACTAGGAAAATTTCGTAAATTATTGGTAATTTACGATTTCATCAACATAGCGAAATTGTAAATTTTTCATATAAATATGAATTTTGAGGATTATTGCATTGGAAATAGTAGTATGAAAGCTAAACAACGGAATTGACCCCGATAAAATAAATTAATAGATTAGAGATAAATATATCGAAGTGAACGGTGGATAGCCTATTAGGCGGCGATTTCATTCTGTCACTGTATCAAGCTTTGGTGAAATTGATTTCTTTTAACATGATTATAATATGTCTCGCACTAGAAATTTCTGAGAACATAAATATAATGGGGAAGTGAGCAGAGTCCACCTATGCCAACTAGTTTTTTATTTGCGCCACATCCATACTCGACTGTCAGCTCACGGTAAATTTATAGAATTATTTTTTTCCTATCATCTATGGTCTAATGCATATGATCACTAGTCCGACGCTAGTGATATGTTATGATTAGAGTTGATATTTTGTTTTGTGGATATTGTGAATATTTCATTTCAACAATCTTAGTTTTAAACTACATTGAATCAATTAAAGTTTGACTGGGGAAATGTAGAGTTTGTTGATAAAAGAAACTTAGTTTTTAGAAAATAGTCAGCAATTGGCTTCAAAACTGAAATCTCTTTCGTTTGACGTTCGCCCCATCAATAACCAAGAGATTCGGCTCTTAAAGCTGGTACACGGGAAATGCTTGGTTCGAACTAGTCGGCCTAGCTATTGGGAGTTTTACGTGATTTTCTCCTAAACTTATGTGAATACGGGCTAAGACCCTAAGTAAAACCCTTTCAAGGAGAGCACTCGATTCAGGCCTTACACTAGGCTGACCAGATCAAAGTACCTTTATAATAGAGAAGCGTTAAAAATTGCTACAATTATCCAATTATGGATGTATTTTTTTTTTCTAATAAATAAGGACTAAGAATAAAGTTTTATTGATTAATAATTTACTTTCTGCAATTTTTTAAATCTTAGAAAAATGCCTTTTAAAAAAGGAAGTCCCCATTTGTCCACAGAAAATGGGGACGTTTGGTCAGTATACCTAGGACCCTCGTGTAGTCAATTACCTTAACACCCACACCACTAATTGACATTCAGAAATATATCAGTGATGATGGTTGAGGGTTGGGTTTTACGTCACACTAGTGCTGCGCAGATGGGCAATTGGCGACGGTCTGGGACACACCCCTAGATGTGGTCCGGAGACATGCCATCACAATTCTGATCCTCCACGGAAGGGATGGCTCTCCCGCTTCGGTGACCTCCAGAGGTGAAATATATCAGTGATATCCTTACTTGCTTTTTGGCGTTCACTGTAACTGTAAATTTCTCTATATCGGATAATATACAGTCGAGTCAGTTTAATATCACTTACCAAAGACATAAATATTCTGCCTTTTCAGCACAAACAACGGCTATGAAAATCTTTCATTGAGGTTTTATAAGGCCAGTACTACCTGGCTATACTACCAGATGACCAGGCACTGTGCAAAAAATATTACACACATTGGCCAATGAATTAGAAACCTTTAAATTAATATTTTATTGGACCTTCTTTTGCACGTTGAACCTCCTTTTGCATGCAGGGCCTGATTAAGGGGGAAGCTCGCTCATACCGGAATATTTTTACAATTATTTTTTTCTTCATGTCATAGAAATTCCACGCTTTGACGAGGAAATATTTTTTATAAAAAATGAACGGTGTAAAACAATCCAATTTACTCACCGGTATTAGACACCTGAATTCTTTTAAAATAATTTTTAATGAAAATTTTCTGTTTATTATAGGAGGAAAGTATTTGTTAAAAAATAACGGTGTAAGTATAAATAATGTGTAAAGAGCGAGCTTCCCCCTTAATCAGGCCCTGTTTGCATGAATAACAGCCACTATCCGTGTGGGCAGTGATTCTACAAGCTTCTGGGGTGCATTTATGTCCAGAGTTTACCATACATTGGATACACAGACTTTAAGATCCTGTAAATTGGATGGAAGAGGAGATTGCTGACGGATACTCCTTTCCAACGCGTTCCAAACATTTTCTACTGAGTTAAGATCTGAGCTTTGTGGCATCTAGGGAAACTGTTAGAAGTCAGATTGATGTTCACTGAACCAATCTCGAACGATTCTGCCATGATGTATGGTTGCATTATCGAGCACAAAGTATCCGTTAACTTCGGAGTAAAAATGCAACATTGAGGGATGCACTTGGTCTATCAATATGTTCAGGTGCTGCATGACTTTTTGATTATTCTCAAGTACAGTCGGTAACAAAAGTATCCGAACACTAACAAAAATTCCTTTATAAAAAAAGTAGAGTTACTACTGTTTTGTTTAATAGATTCTTGTCGAATCGTGTTCTTAGACTGACTAAGAACATGATTTGACAAGGATTTATTTAACAAAACAGTTTTAAGTGTACTTTTTTTATATAGGAATTTTTGCTAGTGTTCGGATACTTTTGTTACCGATTGTAACCACACAGAAAAATGGAAAAGTGAATCTTGTCAAGGAGACTTGCCATCTTTGTGATATTAGACGTTTTCCAAGGTACATTGACAAATTTGCACAAAATTACGCAAAATTTTAAACAATCAAAACACTACATGGCAATCCTAGTTAGTCATCAGACACAAAAGTTGTTTTATTTTACTATGTATCTTTAATAATGTTTCGTCTGATGATCAGTTTTGGCTCTAAAACTTGTCAGACAACCAGTTTCTCTGGTACAGTTTTCATTTTTCTCAAATATGACTGGTT
This sequence comes from Salticus scenicus, assembly GCA_963930645.1. Taxonomy (NCBI): domain Eukaryota; kingdom Metazoa; phylum Arthropoda; class Arachnida; order Araneae; family Salticidae; genus Salticus; species Salticus scenicus. Next base: position 108,163,795 of record OZ005661.1, on the reverse strand, counting down.
AGTCAAATGAGAGAATAAAAAGAAATGTTCCAATCTTGTCAATCGATTAAGAAGAATTTTTCAAGTGTAGATTCTGACTAACTTACCTCATCTGGTACCTGCGGTTTTTGACTAACTCGCCTGGTCAGATAATTACCATTATCGACTAGCCTTCTTTGTCTGATAATATTAACCTTCCTAGTCTGAAGTATTATTTTGGAGAAAAATCAACTAAACACGCGTCATAGTAAAAACGGATGGTGCTGTGGTAGCGTGTTTGACTTCTGATACGGAGGTCCTGAGATCGGGTCCCCACAAGGGCGTTTTGTATTTTAATTTTTTCAAGTGTAGATTCTGACTAATTTGCCGTGTCTGGTAACTGTGGTTGTTGGCTAACTTTCCTGGTCAGATAATTACGATTATCGACTAGCCGTCTTTGTCTGATAATATTAACCTTCTTAGTCAGGGGTATTGTTTAGGAAACTAGTTCAGCTAGTACATTTTTTAACTGAAGTTTCCTAGTCAGCTGTTTAGGTTCGTCAATTCTCTATTCACAACTGAGTACTTTGCCTGGTCACTGTGACCAACTTTTTTTTTTCTGTATGCACCAGGGACCACTTCCATGCAAGCAGAGCATTTCCCAAAGGTATGTTGCAGGTTTTGCATACCTTCGCCGCCAGCGAACATTTGTAGAAGATCTTATAGGTTTCTAATTCAATGGCCAGTGTGTATATTAGCTTTTCTAAGGCCTTAACCAAATTTAACCATTATCAATTTATTTTGTAAATTTTTATTATTTTAGAACAGTATTCAAAAATTTTAAGTCAGCTTTTTTTTTTTTTTGTTGTTGTTGTTGTTGTTGTTGTTGTTTTTTAACAATTGCCTTTTTTTTTTTTTTTTTTTCAGATGTGCACTCAAGAATGTTCGAGGTCACTTCAGTTGAAAACATGCAAATGTATATCATCCAATTTGACTCTGGTTTATGAAGATGCTTCTTGCGAAGGGAAAAGAGGTAATTTTCATTCAAAAAGGAATGTTTCTTGATTTTATTATGAAGTGTAGTTATTACTTTCCGAACATACCTACGTAAGGAAGGTATTGTAATCCCGATTTGCGAAATGTATTTTGTATCACGCATACATTCTCAAGCAAAATTATTGAAGTTCTAGCAATAATTACTATTTAAAAGATGTGCACCTCACCTATACTGTTTTGTTAAGTAAATATTTGTTAAGTCATGGTATTAGTCTTACGTTGTTTATAAAAAAAAGTAAGTTGATAATAAAAATTAGCGATAAACTAAAAAAATAAAATAAATAAATAAATAAAAATTAATTAAAAATGTGGATGTTTGCTTCAATAATTTGCTGTCGACTGTAGCTCAAAATAGTTGTCACCCCTCCAGCTTTGGTCATGACACGAGTCTCCTTTTAGAGATATGTACTGTTATACGCGATTTTCATGATGTATGTATGTGTGTGTATGTGTGAGGGAACACGATAGCGTCTAAATACTTTGTTCCAATGAGCTGAGAGTTGGTACGTATGTTATAGGTCGCCGTAGAACCAACTGTATAAATTTTGGTGAATCTAGCACTAATATATATATATATATATATATATATATTACAGTGATACAAAGAAAAATTCTCTATTATAGCCTATGGGCTCAAAATGCCTAATTCGATTTAGCTGAAACTATATAAATCACTTTCGCACGAATTGTATAGATTTTGGTGAATATAGCACTTATAATTTATATATATATATATATATATGATAAAATTTAATTATAAGAGGGTATTTAGAACCAGAACAAAGTTTTTATAAACCAATGCGCAAATGCAGCAAAAGGAAATATAAAACTATAATAAATAAGCAAAATAACTAAAACCAGATGAAAAATTAATCCCAAAACACATGAGGGCCTTCATCAGGGGAGCTCCCCCCTGTAGGGAAAATAATATGAGAAGTTTCTGACGAAACGCTGGTAATTTAACCAAAAAACGCGTTTCTAGCCTCCAACTTCTCACAGATGGAAGCAAGACCATACAGCAAACGAATTTAATTAATACAAAGCATAAAAGGCAATTAAATTCAGAAATCAAGCACAAAATATAATACAGCAATATCAAATACAAGAATATATAAATACATACCAGGACAAACTCGAATAGTCATTAGAATATGGAAAATTGAAAATCACTCCCCATTATAAACATAGAACCCGCTTCAGCTAGTAGGGCCACTTACCAGCACTTAAATGTCGCCCAATATGGATATACTGCTATCCTGTTTTTTTTACTCAATAAACATTTCAGTATTGATTACAATCCTACTTAAGGTTTCTTGTTTCATATTTTGTTTTGTAGCAGATTTTGTAGCTTTATTTTATTTTTTATTTATTATTATTTATTTTTTTTCATTTTAACTGTGATTTTGTACTGTTAAGTGGACTTAATACCACTGAGAGTTTCATATAAAGCTTATATTTCTATTTAATATCCATTAATTGAGCTATATCCGGTTTTTTCCTTAAAAGACATATTCAGGCAACATTTTTTTTTTTTTTTTTTTTTTTTGTTGTTGTTTTTACTTCCTTATACAAAGTATAAGGAAGTATAGTAATCCCGATTTGCGAAATGGATTTTGTATTTCACATTGCTCGAAAACGAATGATCGCTGAATGTTGCCAATTTATACGTGTGACTGTCATGATGTATAGTTGTACACCTGCAAGTGTCGTCTGAACACGAACTCTCGTTTTAGAGATATAAGCGATTTTACACGATTTTTCGTGACGTCTGTATGTGTGTGTGTGTGTGTCTGTGTGTGTGTGTGTGTGTCTGTGTGTGTGTGTGTGTGTGTCTGTGTGTGTGTGTGTGTGTATGTCGCATAACTCAAAAACGGTTGGACGTAGAAAGTTGCGAATTGGTACATAGGTTTGTTATAACATCTAGTTGTGCACCTCCCGTTTTGGACTTTGTATGATTTTCCGTTTTGGAGATATTTAGGAAAATTAGGTTCATAATGACAAAAATACATAGGTTTTGGCCATAATGTATCAAAAAACGGTAATAACTCAAAAACGGTTGAACGTAGAAAGTTGCGAATTGGTACATAGGTTTGTTATAACATATAGTTCTGCACCTCCCTTTTTGGACTTTGTATGATTTTCCATTTTGGAGATATTTAGGAAAATTAGGTTCATAATGACCAAAAATACATTGGTTTTGGCCATAATGTATCAAAAAACGGTAATAACTCAAAAACGGTTTGGACAAATCTTGCAATTTAACTGACTTCCCGAGTAGCTAGACATTTGAAACTTTCAGAAAAGCTCAGAACACGTTTACAATGCGTTTTTTTAATATTTTTGGCCAGCTGTTTCCGATACCTGCTGCCTTCGGCAGCGTTACCAGTACAAATCTTGCAATCGATTTTTAACTAACTTCCCGACTAGCTAGACATTTAAAACTTCCAGAAAAGCTCAGAACACGGTGACAATGCATTTTTTAAATATTTTTAGCCAATTGCTTCGTGTCACTGCTGCCTTTAGCAGCGTTTATATGATTCAACAGAAAATCTATTTAACTAACTTCCCGTTCCCGACTAGTTAGAGATTTGAAACTTCCGGAATAGTTCAGAAACACGGTGAAAATGCATTTTTTAACACTTTTATCCAATTGTTTCGGATCCGAAGTCCCCCCCCCCAAGGCACAACTTTGACATGAGTCCCCCCCCAAGGCACATGAGTCCCCCCCAAGGTACAACTTTGACATGAGTCCCCCCCAAGGCATAACTTTGACATGAGTCCCCCCAAGGTGCAACTTTGAAATAAGGCCCCCCAAGGCCCAACTTTGACATGAGTCCCCCCAAGGCACAACTTTGACATGAGTCCCCCCCCCCCCAAGGATTTTAAAATGAGTCCCCTCAAAGCACAATTTTTTTTTTTTTTTTAGTATGCATGCATTTTTTTAAAATATTTTTAGCCAACTGTTTCGGGTCCAGTGACAATATTTTTTAACATTATGTATATTTCTAAAAGTGTATAAGGAAGTCATGTGGTGCCCACATCAGATTTTTTAATACATTTTTTACAGATTTGAAATTTTTTAATTGTGTTTTCTCAGTTTGCATTTTTTTCTGAATTCATGATCTTCAAAACGCTATAAAACTTCTACAGATATTTAAGAAAAGACCTTTATTTTTTTAATTTAATAGAACCTAATTAAAAGAATTAGGGGTGAATTTTTAAATTTATTAGTTTTTTTTTTTAGAAAAAATTAAAAAGTGCATGCCTATGTAACAACCTGAAAAAAAAAAAAAAAAAAACTTGATTTTTGTTAAAACCAATGTAACTTTTAAAATGAGATAAAAAATACAAAAATTTAAAACATTAAAAATACATTTTAATTAAAAACATTAAAACACAAGACAGACGTTTCGGCTAGAACACTAGCCCTCCTCAGTGTCAAACATACAAGCACAAACAACATTTACAAAATTCATAATACATCATAGCAAGATTAAATATTCAGGAGGAATAGCTTTAGCCTCGTTCAAGGCAGAATGTTGCATTTTGGTAAAAGCGCCCTCTACAAAAATACGGGATTCATAGATATTTATATTAGAAGCTAAAATTTTAAAGTTTTCAAAATCCGGAATATGATCACTATTGAGAGAATGGATTACGAGTTTTGATTTTAAATCTCCTGTTTTATATGAGCGTTTATGTTCCTTTAATCTAATTTCACCTTTTCTGCCAGTTTCACCGATATATGTAGAATCACAATTTTTACAAGGAATACTATAGATTACACCTAGACGTTTAAGAGGGGGGACAGTGGGTTTAAAGTTTGAGAGAAAGTTACTAATAAGTTGAGGAGTTACTAAGGAGTTGAGGTTTAAAGCTAGTGGAGATATTAACTGTTCTAAGTAATTTAGAGATATTTTCAGAAATACCTTTATAATAAGGGATAGTCGTACGATAAGTGGAATTTTTAACTTTAGGATAAACTGATTTATATGAAAAAATAGAACTCTTCTTTATAAATTCTTTTAATAAAACGAGGGGGGTAACCATTATTATTTAAATCAGAAAAAATTTTGGATAGTTCAATATTTAATAATTCGGAATTACTACAATAATGCTTTGCACGATGTAAAAGAGTACGAATGACTTTGGTCAATATCTTAACTTCAATTCAGCTAACCCTTTATCGCATAAACTTGCAGTCATTCGTACTCTTTTACATCGTGCAAAGCATTATTGTCGTAATTCCGAATTATTAAATATTGAACTATCCAAAATTTTTTCTGATTTAAATAATAATGGTTACCCCCCTCGTTTTATTAAAAGAATTTATAAAGAAGAGTTCTATTTTTTCATATAAATCAGTTTATCCTACAGTTAAAAATTCCACTTATCGTACGACTATCCCTTATTATAAAGGTATTTCTGAAAATATCTCTAAATTACTTAGAACAGTTAATATCTCCACTAGCTTTAAACCTCAACTCCGTATTAGTAACTTTCTCTCAAACTTTAAACCCACTGTCCCCCCTCTTAAACGTCTAGGTGTAATCTATAGTATTCCTTGTAAAAATTGTGATTCTACATATATCGGTGAAACTGACAGAAAAGGTGAAATTAGATTAAAGGAACATAAACGCTCATATAAAACAGGAGATTTAAAATCAAAACTCGTAATCCATTCTCTCAATAGTGATCATATTCCGGATTTTGAAAACTTTAAAATTTTAGCTTCTAATATAAATATCTATGAATCCCGTATTTTTGTAGAGGGCGCTTTTACCAAAATGCAACATTCTGCCTTGAACGAAGCTAAATCTATTCCTCCTGAATATTTAATCTTGCTATGATGTATTATGAATTTTGTAAATGTTGTTTGTGCTTGTATGTTTGACACTGAGGAGGGCTAGTGTTCTAGCCGAAACGTCTGTCTTGTGTTTTAATGTTTTTAATTAAAATGTATTCTTAAAGTTTTAAATTTTTGTATTTTTTTTATCTCATTTTAAAAGTTACATTGGTTTTAATATATTAATGAGACGTATAAATTATGTTTAATTTTATTTGATTTTTGTTATTATTTTATTTTTAATATTTTCTCTTTTAAAGACATTGCAAAATCCACCCCTAATTCGTTTATTCGTTAATTCGCTCTATTAAACATCAAATATATATATATATATATATGTCTGCAAAAGTTTTAGCATTTTGAAGATAACGAAATCATGAAAAAATGCAAACTGAGTAGACACAATTTAAAGATTTCAAATCTGTAAAAAATATTTCAAGAACCATAAAGAATTGTTACCTGAATACATATTTTATTGAAAAAAAAAAAAATCTAATCTTGTTCAATTTATAAATATTAGATGAAAATATAGGGTAGGTGCTCCAGTGATTGGTATGCTCCAGTAATTTACATCTATCCCGGAAGTAATTAATAAATAAGAAAAATAATAAAATCATATATTTTACATATAAGAATTTTAGCATTTTATGTCAAACACTGGAGCATAGGGTGCTAATAACTGGTAAAATGAATAACTAGCAGTGTCAAACACTGGAACATAGGGTGCCAGTTACTGAAAAAAAATGAAAAACTGGCAGTGTCAATTACTGGAGCATTGAGTGGGTGTCAAATAAAAATTCATTTAAAAAAATTATTATTATTATTATCAAATGTATATGTGGTTCTGAATATATGTAATATATGTGGTTCTGAATGTCTTTCATGCCAATATGTATGAACTTAAGATTTCTAAAAATATTTTTAAAAATCTTAAAAATATTTTAATCTTAAAAATATTTTTAAAAATCTTAAATATTTTTAAAAAAAAATTATTATTATTATCAAATGTATATGTGGTTCTGAATATGTGTAATATATGTGGTTCTGAATGTCTTTCATGCCAATATGTATGAACTTAAGATTTCTAAAAATATTTTCTGATAACTAGAACATTAAAAACATCAGAGATTGCTCTAAAAGTGTCAATCAATGGTGCACTTACCCTAAGCTATTATATAAAACCTTCAGTGGTGCCTAGCCCCTTAAACAAATATTGGTTGCAATCAGTGGCGGCTCGTGCAAATTTTTACAGGTGGGGCCCGATCCATCGTATGATGCGTAATTTAACTTTAATACTGTTCATTATTCAAACATGAAAACAAACATTAATAAAATGGGATGTAAAACGAAATTTCGTTTTTTTTTTTTTTTTTTTTTTTTTTTTTTTATGGCGAATCTTAAATTTAACACTATGGAAAACATTGCATAAAATTATCACAAAAATTAAAGTTTTATAAATACAATTGAAAACTTCTACAATGTTCTGGTCAATGGAATATCAAAATTTAAATATCTGGAAGGTAGTAGACGTAAATTGCCAAGTTCGATACCAGATCGCTTTCGTCGACATATACGTTTGGAGTTTACTATGGTTTTCTCCAAAACTCAAATATAAAGGGCTATGTATACATAGCCCTTACATAGCACTTAGAAAGACTTTCTACAGAGAGTACACCACTCAGGTCTAGGACCCTCTTTTAGTCAACTGGCTTAACCCTAACACTACACACCATTAAAATTTAAATTCAAATGTCTCAGAGTGTAATATTATTTAGCTTACGCTAATTATATCCCTAAATCTTTTAATTATAAAATTTCAAGTATAAAATTTCATGTTTCTTATCTATTGGAATTTAGAAAGTCATGATTAATGTAATGTGGATACATTTAAAAAAAAAAAAAAAAAAAAAAAAAAACATGTTTCTCACTTAATTTTAGATAATTTAAATTAACTTTCAATAAATAAAGAAATAAAACGGGCTACCATCTCAAAAAAAAAAAAAAAAAAAAGAAAGAAAAAAGAAAAAAAAAAAAAGAAAGAAAGAAAAGAAAGAAAAGAAAATAAAGAAAAAAGAAACATTGCGGATGTTTCTATTAAATCGCATTTAAAAGAAAAACCTTTAATAATAATAATAAATCACAATTTTATACAGCTATTTAATCCATTTATCCATGTAAATCCATTAATTATTTATCTAAAAATTTTACAATTTATTTACATAAAAGTTTTAATACACTATTCTGAAGGGGGGAAAAAATAGCATATTATTTTTTTTTTTTCTCCTCTCGTTTAAATTCAAAACATTTCAGTTAAAAAGGTCTTAAATTCTTATACAAGCTTTTATCTCAAAGGCTAGTCTAGAAAATATTTTTGACTATTACCAGATTTCTTTTTTTAAACACTGAAATTTTAAACTGTCATATATAACTCTAAAGAATTCACTGAAAAATCAATGAGGAAAAAAAAAAAAAGAAAGAAAGAAAAACGTAATGCAGACGTCGCCAAATATTATACGTGAATTGCATGGTTAACAGACAGGTTTTTTTCCCTATAGTTTTGTTCCAAAGCGCAGGAATCTGCTGGCCCATCGACGATAAAATTACAGCGTGCTTAAACTTGTAAAGCAGTTAGTCGCCAAATATGTTAACCCGATCGTTCAGTAGAATAAACTGTACAAATAAACACGCCAATTTCGGGCCGGATGAAATCGGCCCGCTGGAAAAGGGAAGTAGCGGTCTCTCTCTCAGTCAGTGATTTGTGACAGCTGGAAAAATATATTGACAAATAAATGATAATGAAAGAAGATTAAGAAAAAGACAGACGTAGTTATTCTGTATATATGTTTTTGAACAGTTATAAAAAACAAAATTATTATTATTATTACTATTTTAATCGAGAAAAAATTTAGGTGGGTCCGTGCCCGTTGGCCCTCAATGTAGAACCGCCACTGGTTGCAATAACAAAACTGTTTGGTTAAAACAGCAAAATAATATAGTTTTGTTTAACACAATTTTTACACCATCTTTGCTAAGCTATATCAACCAAAAAAAAAAGATTAGTTGATTTAACAAAATTTTTATTATTTGTAAAATATTTTTACTTTCCGAACATACATATGTAAGGAAAATATTGTAATCATGATAAAAATCCCGTTTTGAGATTTTGGTGTTTCTACACGTTTCGGGGTCCTCTGAGTTCATTTTTGACATTTATACGATGATTTATGTAAGAATGTATGTGTATATGTAATTGTGTGTGATTGCGTGTTTGTACGTGTGTATGTATGTGAGTAAACAAAATATCGTCTAAACGCTTTGTTGAAAATAGGTATATACATTTTATAGGTCACCGTAACTCGAACCCTATTGATTTTGGTGAATCTAGCACTTATGGCTTTATAGTTGTAAAAAATACATGTTCAATAATTATTTCTTATTTTAAAACAATAATAACAACATTTGTTAAAGTAAATCTTAATATATATATATATACACAAGGCGACATAAAAAAGGCCGCACTTGGATATTTTCCCTTTTCCTTTCAACAACCGCCAATTTTATCGCTTAAAAAGCAAATTTTCGAACAGATTTTATTATGTTGTCCTACACATTACACTTTAGCATTGAGTCCAGTGTTAAAAACAAAATTAAATTGTCAAACAAACTGTAATTTTAGAAATTATTTCAAAAATGGTAAGAATAAGGCAGTTAACGATGCCACAAAAAGTATTAATTTTTGAATGAAAATGAAAAAATATTTTAATACGTGAGATGGCAAAATAATTAAATGTTAACGAAATATTGGTAAAATGGTTTTTATCAAAATATAAAAATTTTTGGCCGTTTAAACTGGAAATTTGGCTTTAGGTGGCTACGTTGCTCATCCAAGCAAGATAGCCGCAAGTTAAAAAGCAAATGTTTAAAAAATCGAATTGAATCATGTTCAGAATTTAAAAAAGATTAAAAAGAAGTGTACAGCAAAGTAATTTCTTCAAAAATAGTCCGGAAGCAATTAAACAAGGCAGGTTAAAAACCAGAAGATCTGCAAAAAAATCCATTATCAAGGACAAATATTTAAAAAAAAAAAAAAAAAATTAAAAAGGCATTAGTTGACTAAAAATTTTTAAAAATTAGCAGTTAATTATTGGGCTGAACTGAGTTTCTCTGATGAGTCAAGTTTAATTTATTTCGAGCTGATGAAAAAAACTACTAGGACGATAAAAATGGGACTGGCTTAATGAAAACTGCTCTATTAAAATAGTGACACATTCTCCGTACATTATCGTACGAAGGTGCACAATTTTTAAAGGAATCGGGCAAATTTTCCTGCTCAAGGGATCAATTAACTCAAAATAAAACACGGTGATTATAAAAGTGTCTTCTGACCGACTATTTTGGAGGTATTTCAAACTTTTCTGCAAACAACATTTCAAGATGATAATGCACCTTACTCTACGGCGGCTGTGGTACGTGAGTTTGAATAAAATTTTTAAAATTACCTATCCATTCCCATGAGCACCTATAATTCTGTAAGTAGTAATATATTTTTTCACTCTAAGAACATTACGAACAACTAAGGACACTGCAAAGAATATAGTACAATTTCTTCTTTATTAGACTTGGTAACAGTCCTAATCTCAATTCGCTCGAAAATGTTTAGTCATAAAAAGGCGCGGGAAGAGAGAGGAGGATTCGAAATTTGTAGCCTTCAACTTTGCAAGAACGAGAAAAATATTTACAATATTTAGCACAGTGAAATTTTTGAGATTTATATCAAAAAATGGTATAATACTATGCCACTGTGCATTAAAGCAGTAATTCCATATCAAGGTGGAATTAACCCAATGCAGAATACATATTTTTATTAAAAAATTGCTTAGATCTAACAAATAAATAGTTTTATTTCATATATTAAAATATAACTTGTTTATTTCATATAATAAATCATAATAGAATACAAAGTGTATGGTTATTGCATTATGTTCAAAAAGAATGTTTTTTGTAGATTTTCATAAAGTACTTCGTAGAGTGTAATAAAGCAAATTATTAAATCGAAAATGCACATAGATATCATTTCATCCCTTTGGTCTTATGCAAGCATGACAGTTTTACTTGTTTCAATCATTAATTTTAAAGTTATTGCAAATAAAAAAGGTATAAGTCATTTTTTTCTGCAGTGCGGCTTTTTTTTTTTTTTTTTTTTTTTTTTTTGTCGCTTAGTGTACATGCAAAATTAAAAATAGGAAGCTTTTGGTAGCTGTAGAAGGGGAGAAAGAGGAAGGGGTTAAAAAAAAAAAGAAGAAAAGGATTCGTGGGCAAAAATAGGGAACGCAATATATTAAATACCGGGTGTCCCATAAGTCTGTAAACATTAAAAATTCATAAAAATTGAAATAATTGGTAGAATTGAATGGGGTTGACGAAAAAATTATTCATGTAAAGGGGTATTTTTTTTTTTTTTCTAGTAAAGGAAAAGATAGTTAAATTTTTCGCCGATAGAGGGCGTTACACGAGCGCCTAAAGATAAATAGGCAAATCAGAGTCCTACAAATTGCACAGTTTAACGATTAACACAGCATATTGCTTATTTTGCTTCCTACATGTACATACCTGATGTTTTAATTGCGATGTTGACTTGATGGATAAAGCGTTACTGACGAAGAAATTTTCTCTTAGCTAAGAACCGCTGACTGAAGCTGTAAATAGCGGTGTCGTAACTCGTATGCAAATTGTAATTTGTAGTTTTGGTGAACACTTAGAATAGGATTTATATGCCTGTAAACATTTACATGGAAATAAATATAGTTTTTCATGGAAATTTGTGATTTGTTCACGTACAACGCCCTCTAACGACGAAAATTTTAACTATTATTTTTTGCTTTCTAAAAAAAAAAAAAATATCCCCTTTATGAGAATAATTTTTTCGTAAACCGTGTTCAAATATACCAATTCCTTCAAATTTTATGAATGTCTACGGACTTATGGGTACACATCGTATATCATGAAGGAACTGTTTCTTTAATAATGTGAAAACTTCCTTTAATTTAATGTAACAAAATGAGTGATTTTTTCATTGAAATCCCTTATCATTTTGAGGGAAGGAATAAAACGTAAGTTATAGGTAAAAATGAAGGTCATTTTCAAATTCAATTCAGTATCCGCGAAAACATAAACTTTATCAAAAAAAAAAAAAAAAAAATCCTGCAATTAAAAAAAAGTTTTTTTTTTTTTTTTTTTTTTTACCTTCGTTATTAGCGTAGATTCATATATTGTGTAGGTACATTACATACAATTTATTCTTAATCAAAATTTAAAAGAATTTCCGAGACAAAATTTAATTATTTGGGAGAAAAAAAAAAAAAAAGACAATGGGTATTCCATTTTGCAAAAATGTTTTCCTAGAGTTATTCCCTATTTAAAAACATTATGCGTTTAATTTCAGCTTTTTGTGCAGAGGATGTTGAAAAAAATACTACAGATTACTGCCGAACCCTGTGCAGAGTTCCATGTGTGTAAGTATTTATAAAAAATTAATTTTTTGTGTAGTAAATTACATTTTTATAACTTAAATTCGTAGTTCCTGCACATATTTTTATTCAAATTTGCATCTTTTTTTTTATTAATATATATATTAATAACATTTTAAAACATAGTGAAAGCCGAGCAACAGATACAAGATCACTGAAACCAATAGACCACTAAACAAAAGATACAAACAAGCAATGAGAAAATAAACAAATAAGACACTATTTTTGACAAATTTTCAGTAGGAGTAGCTCAGAAAGATGGAATAAACTCATCAGGGGAGACCTTTTCAGCCTTGAGCACCAATGTACGATTTCGTTACGCTAGTGGCTATAGTAGCAAATTATTAGCGGGTCTACGATCGTACATTAAAAACTTGTAGAAGTAATAAGAAATAAGAAGAAGAAATTGCAAATAATAAGAAGAAAGAAGTAGGAAAAACTATTTAGTACGAAAATTCAGAGTATCAATCAAAATAAATAAATAAACAATAAATATATATACCATATATATATATATATATATATATATATATATATTACTCACTGGACGAGGTAGCAGTATTCACACGGAATACATCAAGTATATATATATATATATATATATATATATATATACAGGGTGCAAAGCAAAGTCGCGAGGAGGCTTTTATCTCTGCAACCATTGACTAATATATATTTCCAATTATAAAATGTCTTTTATGAAAATATAAGCATTTATGATATGGCTTGTTTAAAATTACAAAAGTAACTTTTTATACAATCTCCAAGTCCCTATTTAGTAAAAATTGACACTCATCCTAACAAATATAACATGAAAAGTTTTATTTCTGAGCTGCCAAAAGTGACCGAGATATTTAGTTCCAAAGTTTGAGATTTTTTTTTTTTTTTTTTTTTTTTTTTTTTGTCTTTTATTAAGGGGTTGGTTAAAAAATCCTTAATAGAGGCCGAGAAAATGCGAAAAAATCTCAAACTTTGAAACTAAATATCTCGGTGAATTTTGGGCGCACAGAAGTGAATCTTTTGTGTTATATTTGGCATAATAACTGTCAAATGTTACTAAATATGACTATTAAGGACCTAGCGACTGTATAAAAAGTTAGTGTTTGTAATTTTCAAAAAATTGACTTTTTAAATTTAAGCATGCCATATCATAAATGCTTACATTTTTAAAAACATTTTGCAATTGGAAGTATATGTCTGCGATCAATAGTTGCGGAGCTAAAGTCCTCTGTGTGTGTATATCTATTTATTTATCTGTCCATATATTTATATATATAAGGGTCGATCCAGCTTTTAATTTAGGAGGCACAATTTTTGGGAGATTATTTTATTATTTATTAATGTGATAAAAATTACCGTGTAAAACTTTATATATTATTATCGTGGAGTGCCCACTATACATAATGTTTAATATCAAATTAATAGTGCTTCGTTAAACCAAATACAAGAAGTCGTTTGAAACAATACAGAAAACATGGAAGAATTTTATAAAAGGATCATTTTTATAAAACGAAAATTTGCGAAAGGGTTCTTTTTATTAATTTGAAATTTGTGAAGTGGTCTACGGCCCGACGTATGGGTTTTAATTTTTGCTTGGATTGCCCCTGACGTATATATATATATATATATATATATATATATAATTACCGCTTTGCTTCGATATTATGCAGCATTATGCTATCTTAATAATTTAATAATGTTCTCTATGAAGGAATTTTTATTTAATATGTTATTTTACAGCAGAAAAACTTTCGAAGCTTCTGTGGATTCCTCAGCATGGCCAAGAAAAAGACAGGTACAGGTGTTGTTTATTGGTCTAATCTAAACCTGTAGATGGCGCTGCGCGCCGATATTAATGTTCTGTTTCTTCTTTTCTCTTTAGTGTGTTCTTCGTGTTCGTTTTAGTATGTAATAAATGTGTGTAGTCGTAATTGATCTCCTATTATTTTGGATTTATGTCTTGAATTCAACTCCAATGAATAGACAGGAACCTACAGAGGCCGGCAGTCCCCACGAATCTGGACCGATAAGGTAAGATATTTACCTTATTTAAATTTAATATTCTGAAATGTTTATTTATAACTATATATGAAAAGTTATATCTGAAATGAGTCGCCAAAGTAGCGACGTGTGTTTGAATAATGATTTTTATAAAGTCGTTAAGAATTTTAGCGACATAATTATTGGCGCCCGAACAGGGACTGCCAGGCCCTTAAATATGATTTTAAGCTGTTACTTATACTATAGTCCAAATTTGTAAATTAAATCAATATGGCTACCGAACTTGAAAAATTGAAGAGAAAAAGATCTACCCTAAAAGGATTATGTACGAAATTGATTAATACGATAAATATAAAATTAAATGAACCCGACGAAGGGTTAAATGTTTTTGAATTAGAATCACAGTTAGAAAAACTGCAAGTAAAGAATAACGAAATTATAGAAGTTGAAGATCAAATTGAGGCCAAAATCACGGATCTCAACGAGCTACAAACGGAAATAGAAACGAGACAAGAGTACAGAGACTCAATTATTGATGTAAAAGCTCAAATTATCAATAAGATAGAGAAAATTAAAAATTTAAACGTTACTCCGATCTTATCGCAGCCAAGAAATGAGCAAACACCCAATCTGCATTTAGAAAGAATTAATGTTAGTTCTGTGAGACTACCCAAGTTATCAATTCCTGTTTATGACGGTTCTCCAGAAAACTGGATTGAATTTTGGAGCCAGTATGAGATTACAATACATAATAACAACAACATTTCTAATGTGCAGAAATTTGTGTATTTACGCAGCTTTTTAAAAGCCCAAGCTTTAACAGCTATTCAGGGTTTAGCACTTTCAGATCAAAATTACAATACTGCAATTGATTTATTAAAATCTAGATTCGGAAAAAAAGATATTATAATAAGATATAAAATTGACGCGTTATTAAATTTGAACCCTGTTAAATCTCCAAATCAAATTAAAGAATTACGCTTACTGCACGACGCCCTTGATATTAATATTAAATCTCTCGAAAATTTAGGTGTGGATTTAAAATCTTACGGAAATTTGTTATTTCCAATTGTTACAAAATTAATACCTACCAGTATTATGATAGACTATAATAAAATGAAAACAGAATCCGAGGAATGGGATGTACAAGATTTGTTAAAACATTTAAAATTAGAAGTTCAGACTAGGGAAAAAACCTTTTTATTTTTAAAACGCGAAGTAGAAACTCACAATAGCGGATATAAAAACTCAAATTCCAGATTTGATTCAAAATCATCGGAAAATAATAATAATAATAATGCTTACTACCGGAAATCTGGTTCGGGATATAAAAATTCTAACACAATGCAAAAGGCATCAGCCTTTAAATTAACTGTTAGTAAATGTATATTTTGTGTTGATGTAAATAACGATCATGACAGTAAAATGTGTAAATTAAATTTAGAGGATAAAAAATTGTCTTTACGCAAACAGGGAATCTGTTATTTATGTTTCAAAAGAGGTAAACATACCGCAAAATTCTGTTTATCGGGTCTCAAATGTGAGATATGTTCAGGAAAACACAATACATTAATTTGCTATAAGCAAAAATCGGAAACTCCAACGGCTCATATGAAAGATAAAAATCACATCGAACATACCCAAACAAATAATTCTGAGAACAGTGTTTGCGAAAATGATAATTCTGTATTGTCCTATAAGTGTCCTGTACAAAATCCGCTTGAGAATAATGAAATATATTTACAAACTTGCTTCGCAAGAATAACAAATAGTTCTAATTTAAACTCTCTAAAGTGTGCCGTATTATTCGATAATGCATCCCAAAGAAATTTCATAAACATATCACTCGCCCGTGAATTAAAATTGCCGGTGATTAGAAAAGAAACTGTGATAATATATCCGTTTTCGTGTAAACAACCCCAATCTAACGAATATTCAGTCGTAAATTTCGAATTGTCTCATTTAAAAAACCACAAACAGAAATGTTATGTAGAGGCATTGGTCGTAAATCAAATCTCTTTTACGAAGTTACAGATTCTGGATGACGCATCATTTCGAAAACTTTGGGTTTCGAGAGAGGGGGAAAGAAATAAAATTCCGCAATTGCATTCGAAGGCTCCAGACATTCTAATTGGCGGCGGGTTATTTTGGAAACTGCAAAAAAATAAAAAGAAAATTAATCGTTCGTTGTTTGCTGTAAATACATTATTCGGATGGACATTGTCAGGAAACAATAATTCAGGAAACGATTCAGACAACTTAATTACTGGCGCCAGCGTGTTAAAGATTGAATGTGGTAACTCTTTTTGTTTACATGAAAACCATCCATGCATGAAAAAAGATGAATCATCCGATTGTACGGGTAATGATTTGCAAAGGTTATGGTCTTTGGATTTTTTGGGAATAAATGATGATAAATTGATTTCTGCTTCCGATCAGGAAATAATAAATAAATTTGATAAACAGTTAGAATATAAACAGGGTCATTATGTTACTCATTTATTATGGAATGATCATAGTATTGACAAATTTGAGAATAATTTTGAAAACGCTAAACGCCAATTCAATTATTTGAGAAAAAGATTAAAGGCGGATAAATGGATTTTCGAGCAATATAGGCAGATAATCACAGAACAAAAACAATTGGGTATCGTTGAAGACTGCGGTCGTACAAAAAAAGAGTATTTCGCTCCACATAGAGAAATTGTAAGACGGGAAAAACAAACATCAAAGGTACGAATTGTTTTTAATTGTTCCAGTAGAGTATCGGGGTGTAAATCTCTAAATGATTGTCTCGTAAAAGGGCCATGTCTTACACCTCCAATTTTGGATGTAATTAATAGATTTCGAATGTTTAAGATTGCGTTTTGCGCAGATATTGAAAAGGCGTTTTTAATGATAGAAATCGCGGAACCCGATAGAAATTTTCTAAAGTTTTTATGGTTTGACGAGGATACCGAGAATTATAAAATAATGCGAATGACCAGAGCTACATTTGGTTGTACAACTTCTCCTTTCTTTTTAACGGCAACAATTAAGAAACACATTAAGGAATATAAGGAAATTTATCCGGATAGTTATGAAATGTTAAATTCAGCTCTGTTTGTGGACGATTTGCTTTATGGCTCAGACACCGCAAACGGTGCCTATGAATTAACTTCTACTGCGGTAAATATTTTAGCAAAGGCTGGAATGAAATTAAGAAAGTTTAGTACGAATTCACAGAAATTAAAGAACATGTGGGATAAAAATGATTCTTTTTCGGAGGTAAATAATGAAAATGTAATAAATATTCTTGGATTGGTGTGGGATAAAGATAGTGATAAATTAGGATTAGCTTTGAAATCTATAGTTGAAAATTTGGATATATCGGTATGTACGAAAAGATATGTATTACATACAGCTGCAAAATTTTTTGATCCTATTGGGATTATATCTCCCTTTTTAATTAGGATAAAGTGTTTTCTTCAAAGAATGTGGGAAAGAGGTATGGATTGGGATCACGAATTGCCGGATGATCTTAAGGGAATTTGGATAAAGTGGTGTAACGAAATTAAGGATTTATTAGAAATTCGAATAGATAGATGCTATTTCACGTATGTTGATTTGAAAAATTCGCGTGTAGAACTACACATTTTTTCAGATGCTTCACCACTTGCATATGGTTGCGTTGCATATTTTCGGGTTATCAGTAATGATAAAAAATGTTATGTAAGCATGATTATGTCAAAGGCTAGAGTTGCGCCGCTAAAGAAACTAACACTACCAAGATTGGAGTTAATGGGAGCGGTGATAGCAGCTAGAGTAGCGAAATATATTTGTGATATATTTAAGGAAATTAACATCGAGAAATTTTATTGGACAGATTCTACTATTGTTTTACACTGGGTGAAGGGATCGGCGAAACAATGGAAACCCTTTGTTAAAAATAGAGTAGTTGAAATTCAGGAATTGTCAGTACCCGAAAATTGGTCATATTGTAATACAAAGGATAATCCCGCAGATTTAGTTACTCGTGGTATTAGCGCAAATGCGTTAGTTAATAATGATTTTTGGTTTAAAGGTCCAAAATGGTTATCTGAGCTAAATGGTAAAGGTAATGATATTGGTGAAAAGGTAGACACGCAATATATTACCGAAGAAAAAAGAAAAACACCTGAAAAAATAATTCAGTTTAAAATCTGTATAGAAACAGTTGAACCAATATTGGATCTAGAAAAATATAGTAACATTTTAAGAGTCCTCAGAATTACGGCATGGATAAAGAGATTTCTTAACAACGCGAATCCTAAAAACGAGAAAGTTAGCGGTCCATTATCGGCAGAAGAAATTGGTAGTGCGCAAACAATATGGGTTAAATATACACAGAAAATTAGTTTTCCGAATGAATTAAACTGTTTGGTAAATGGGGAACCTATTTCTAAAAATTCAAATTTAATTGAGTTCTCACCATTTTTGGATTCCGTAGGAATAATGCGCATCGGAGGAAGGCTTCAGAAATCAAATTATTCCTTTAACGAAAAACACCCGATCCTGTTGCCTTCAAAGGGTAAATTAATTGATTTGTTAATAAAAAATGCGCATGAAAAAGTTTTCCATTTTGGAATTAATGATACATTAGTACAATTACGGGAGGAATTTTGGGTAATCAAGGGCAGACAGGCAGTAAAAAGCGTATTAAGAAGATGCAGAATTTGCATAAAATTTAATTCTAGAGCTGGAGCCCAGATATCAGCTCCGTTACCTGCAGATCGTATCAATGAACAAAAGCCATTTGCAGTGATAGGCCTTGATTTTGCAGGCCCTTTATACATCCGAAATACGGATAGCAAAATATATATTTTGTTGTGCACATGCGCTATCACAAGAGCAGTGCACCTAGAATTGGTAGAGAACCTTTCTACAGAAACATTTTTATTGGCCTTCAGAAGAATAGTAGCAAGGCGGGGTCTTTGCCATACGGTTTACTCCGACAACGCACGAACCTTTCATCGAGCTGATATTGAGTTAAGGCACATCTGGAAAATAATCACCCATCCCGACGTTAAAGATTACTATAGTAGTAATAAAATAAAATGGAAGTTTATCATGGAAATGTCCCCATGGTGGGGAGGCTTCTATGAACGACTTGTGCGATCTGTAAAAACTGCCTTAAGAAAGGTGGTTGGCAAAACCACTTTAACACACACACAACTACATACAGTTATATGTGAAATTGAAGGGTCAATTAATTCCCGACCCATTACATATACATATGCAGACTCAGGAGAACCTTCCCCAATTACGCCAGCACACTTCTTGGTAGGTCAGCGACTTACTACCCTACCTATCGTGCATATGAAACCACATGTGCTTCCTGGAACTTCGGCAACATATATCAAACGTTTTAATCAAAAGGAAAGAATATTGGACCAGTTCTGGTCAAGGTGGAAGAAGGAATACCTTCTACAGCTCAAAACCGCCATGACAAGTCGACACTCCAGTATTCGTGAATATACTCCAAATGATGTTGTGTTAATCCACGATTCCAAATTGCCACGGCACTTGTGGAAATTGGGAGTAATAACACAAGTGTTTACCGGTAGAGATGGAAAGGTTAGATCTTGTGAGATAAAAACCTCTACAGGTACATTGAGACGTCCTTTCCAGTTGATTTATCCAGTTGAAATTTTTGAAAAGGACTAAATAAACTTTAAAAACTTTCATTTAATAACTATGACATTTGTGTGAACTTACAATTTGAAATATATTGGATATAGAAATGTCAGATATAATTACAATGGGAAAATGAACATAAAGTTAATGTTCATCCGGGGGCCAATGTGTTGTTTATTGGTCTAATCAAAACCTGTAGATGGCGCTGCGCGCCGATATTAATGTTCTGTTTCTTCTTTTCTCTTTAGTGTGTTCTTCGTGTTCGTTTTAGTATGTAATAAATGTGTGTAGTCGTAATTGATTTCCTATTATTTTGGATTTATGTCTTGAATTCAACTCCAATGAATAGACAGGAACCTACAGAGGCCGGCAGTCCCCACGAATCTGGACCGATAAGGTAAGATATTTACCTTATTTAAATTTAATATTCTGAAATGTTTATTTATAACTATATATGAAAAGTTATATCTGAAATGAGTCGCCAAAGTAGCGACGTGTGTTTGAATAATGATTTTTATAAAGTCGTTAAGAATTTTAGCGACAACAGGGAAACATTTATTTTTATTTATTTGTATTTAAAGCGTTTAAGTAATAACTAGTATATAACCCCGTCAAAAATTACGGAATGTGAAATCAATTAAGGTAGTGAATCAAGGAATGTTTTGCCTGCTTTGCTGGACACTATATTTAAAGGGAACTAATGTGCAAGTTGCACCAGACGGGACTAATATGCAAGTTGTACCTGACGGGGCTAATGTGCAAGTTGCATCGAACGAACAAACTATTTCTTTTAACGAAAATACCTACTAACCCAGGACGATAGGTCTAATATAACGTATCATATTATATATCATATTCTTCGTAATATAACTCAGTACTTATTTCGCTTCCTTCTTCGACTCGTTTTAATAAGTAATTTTTATATGCATGGGCAAATTTAATATTTTTAATATTTTTTAATTTTTCGCGTGAAAACATTATTTCATCTTATGCCTCCCCCCCCCCTCAAATATATATATATATATATATATATATATATATATATATATAAGTGGTAAATTTTTTGGCAACAATCATAAATTTAAATATCCAATTTTGAAATTATTTCCATATTTTAATTAATTCTAAAATAGTTAATCAAAACTTCGTTACAAATAAGGTACCAAATGAAAGGTACCATATTTGTAACGAAGTAACCTTACGTACCTTATTTGTAACCTTATTTATTTTAACTGATTTGATAAATATGATGTCACAATCAACTGTTTGTTTATATCAGACTAGTAGACAACGCCCGCTTCGCTGGTCCCTATTTTTAAATGAATCACTCTAATTACTGAATTCTCAAAATTGCATTCATTTTTATCACGTGAAAAGAAAAGAGAAACAAAATCTGATTAGGAAAAATGTCGCAGCGGGTTCTCACTGCCTTCGGAAAAAATTCCCAAAATGCTCTAACTCTTATTTCTATTATTTTCCCCCTTCGCCCCCCCCTCCCGTCTATCCTAATAATTTTACAAATTCGAAAATATCCGCAATCGATTTGTAGGTATCAAAAACCACTATGCACCAGTTTTGAACTATCTATCTCTATTTTTATTTTTTGGCCCCTCCGTTCCCCCCTTCCCGCCCCTCCCAATAATTTAAAAAATTCGAAAATATCCGCAATCGATTTGTAGGTATCGAAAACATCTATGTGCCAATTTTGAATGATCTAACTCTATATTACTTTTTTTGCCCCTCCGCCCCCCCCCCCCACCATCCCGGCCCTCCTAATAACTTTACACTTTCGAAAATATCCCCATTCGACTTGCAGGCCTCTAAAACCTATCTGTACCAATTTTGAACGGCCTAACTGTATTTCTATTTGTTTTTGCCCATAGCCCCCCCTTACCGCTCAACCCCCTTTACCGCCCCACCTAATAATTTTACAACTTCGAAAATATCCGCAATCGATTTGTACGTATCGAAAACCTCTATATACCAATTTTGAACGATGTAACTCTATTTTTATTTTTTTGCCCCCCCCCCTCTCCCCCCCCCATCTTCCCAGCCCTCCTAATAACTTTACACTTTCGAAAATATCCCCATTCGACTTGCAGGCCTCGAAAACCTATCTGTAAAAATTTTGAACGGCCTAACTGCATTTCTATTTGTTTTTGCCCCATAGCCCCCCTTACCGCCCCACCCCTTTCCCGCCCCTCCTAATAATTTTACAACTTCGAAAATATCCGCAATCGATTTGTAGGTTTCGAAATCTCTATTTACCAATTTTGAACGATCTAACTCTATTTTTATTTTTTTGCCCCCCCCTCTCCCCCTCCATCTTCCCGGCCCTCCTAATAACTTTACACTTTCGAAAATATCCCCATTCGACTTGCAGGCCTCGAAAACCTATCTGTAAAAATTTTGAACGGCCTAACTGCATTTTCTATTTGTTTTTGCCCCATAGCCCCCTTTCCCGCCCCTCCTAATAATTTTACAACTTCGAAAATATCCGCAATCGATTTGTAAGTATCGAAAACCTCTATATACCAATTTTGAACGATCTAACTCTATTTTTATTTTTTGTCCCCCCCTCTCCCCTCCCCCCCTTCCTGCCCCTCCTAATAACTTTACACAATCGAAAATATCCTCATTTGACTTGCAGGCCTCTAAAACCTATCTGTATCAATTTTGAACGCCCTAACTGTATTTCTATTTGTTTTTGCCCCATAGCCCCCCGCCCCCCCCCGTGTTACCCCACCTGGGGGCTGAATTTCTAAAATTCCAGAAATCGGTTTTTAGATATTTGCATTAGCCATATTTTAGAGCAAAAATTTCACGTATATCTTTTTTTTTTGTTTCAGATATATAGGATTACGCAAAATCACGTTTTACGCATGTGAAATCACGTTTTGCCTCCCCCGCCCCCCTTGGGGACCGAATTTTGAAAATTCCAGAAATTGGTTTTTAGACATTTGCATTAGCTATATTTTAAAGCAAAAATTTTACGGATATCTGTTTTTTTGTTTGAGATATGAAGGATTTTGTGAAATCACGTTTTGCCCCCCCTCCCCCCCTTGGGGGCGAATTTTGTAAAATCGCTTCTTAGTGGATGCCTACGTCATAGAAAGAACATTGTCACGAAATTTCATGCTTCTAGGTCCAGGGGTTTGGTCTGGGCGTTGATAGATCACCCCCTCACTCACTCACTCACTCAGGAAGTGTTCTTTATATATATAGATAAGTACATACGAGTACATTATCATTATTGCAAAAAAATGATGTAATAACTATTACCCCATAATTTTTATGATTGATTTTTATATTACATTTTAATTTTATCCTCCATGGGTATTTTAGAATTGCAATGGTAGTTATAAACCTTCGTTGAAATCTGTTTACATTTGAGATTAAGGGAAAAGTGCAAGCACAAAAAATTTCAGTTTTGAAAGATCTTTCTAACGATGTAACATTTATGCAGATTAAAAAAAAATAAAAATAAAAATAAATAGCCTTTCTAATGAAAAAAAAATTGGCTACCAAAAGTCTTTGTTTTGAAGCGGTCTGAACCGGAATCGTTCCTGACAGAAGATGGTCATTATTATTATTATTATTATAGTTTAATCATGAGTATCAGTTCTTATAAGACTCTTAAAAGTAATTTTAAATTAGAGTAAATGTCGATCTTTTCTGTTGATAAAAATATAATTGAATTTCATCGATTCTTCTACACTCCTATAGCAAGATTTGCAAGCGATCAGTTTTTTTTTTTTTTTTACCCATTTAAATACTTCTCTCTCGATAAAATATTTTCAAACACTGAGTATTTAAATGCCCGGGATTCCCTTTTGTTTTTTAATGAAGATTGATTTAAGACAACATTTAGGGTAACAAATTGAGCAAGATCAATAATGTTTATAATCACCTTGTATCGTTAGTGAAAGAAATGATCTGTAACTTTAGGATATGTTAATATTGACCCAGTACAATCTGTGGATGAATTTGTGTGACGATAGTATGTTAAACAACGGAGATATAAGCATTTATTTTTAAACTCAAAAAAAAAAAAAAAGAAGAAGAAGAAGAAGAAGAAAGAAAGAAAAAGAAAAAGAAAAAGAAAAAAAATCAGCACTTTTTTTATTTAAAATATGCAGAGTTTTAAACGATAAATTTTCCCCCTTTCATATAAATTGAAAAAACACTTTTGAAACAATATACTGCAATCGGAGTACAAATATCTTAAATATCTCATGATATATGAGCATTTTTACGAAAAATGTTTTCACTGCGCATGCACGAAAGATAGAAAAAAAAACTATTACATAGGTTGAAAGCTGGCTATATTGGTTAACTTTTGTCAGAAGTTCGTTTGAATAGAATAAAAATTAAGGAAATTGACGGCAAAAGAACGAGCTAGATTTTACCTATTTTTCCAGAGTTGAAATTACATAAGGGGTTTTTCAAATGCCTCGTAATTAATTTGAAGATTCAATTATTTCAACCACACTCCAAAAGTACTTTTTTGTGATAAACCCCTTATAAGCTTGTCACTCTAACATAATTATGTTTCTTTTTCTAATATTTGTGATACCAAAAAGGGTTTTGGTCTCACAAATTATGAGAGATCAAAATGGTTTCGGTTATATGTCTGTCTTTCTGTCCGTCTGTCTGCCCGCTCTCTAACTTCTGTAAATATTCACGGAATTTTTTTAAACTTATATACGTTATTCATATTCATTATATGAGATGTTCCCGATTTAAAATGGGGGTGATTACAACCACTGGTTTATCTACAGGGACACCCAAAAATATTCTAAAGCATTGCGTTCTAAAGAAAGTTATTTCTGAAAAATACATTTTAATATTTTTATTTTGTACAAATCGTAATGAAATCGACATGCATCATTCATGTGCACAAGGAATGCTTTCTATAGACTGCATTATTTATTAGCATTCAGATTTAGAGATCCACATAAAAATAATCTGCTACATTAAGGGCTATCTTCTGGAATTGCATTTTCGTTTGCGTTTCTTTATACTTTCCAACAATATGTACAAGTGATTATGGATTCAGTTAGTTTATCTATCTGTATTTCGCTCCTGCCTTTCTGCATCTCGTAGGCAAAATTCATTGAATATTAAACGATGCAATGAGTGCGCATAATTGGAAAGTGTTAATAATGTATGCGAACTGCATGATTTCTTGTTTTACAACTCATCCAGGCCTTGGACCCAAGCGTGCTCAATCGGTCTTAATCCCTTACACCATACACATCGCTAAAACGGGACTTGTTCTAGTCTTCCCAAGCATAGATGTTTGTAGTGGTTTGGAACTTGCTTTAAACTTTAGATTGTAGTCTAATTAGGCCAGAAAAACAATCGTAGATAGACAAACTAAAACAAATTAACTAAACCAAATTATACCAAACCTAGGTAACACCTATTTGTAGACACTTTATGTGTCATATCTAATCTTTAATAATTGAAGTCGATATGCACATTGAGTCAAGCTCTAATGCGCTAATCTATGCTAGGAAGTATATTTATCATCCCTCTCTGATATTAATATGTATATATCTGTACGGATAAGTATAAAAGATTTAAGTCCAAAAATGTCGATTTTGAGTTAAGTACACAGTCAGACCCCAAAAAAAATTATCTATCGATTGGTATAAAGGATTTAAATCCATGTCATTTAGTCTTTGAGAAAATCTATTGGTAAAAAAAGATTCAAGTCAGAAATTTAGCGTTAATCTTTGTATAAAATATTTAATTCAATTTTTTCCCTTTATTAAATGAAAGTTGACAATCACTGAACGGTACAAAGGGTATAAATCAACATCATCCCTTTTTCCTAATCGATTCTTCTGATCAGTTTTTAGTTAGTTTAACTTTATTTTTCGTCTCCTGAAAAATCAAGAATATGGACTTAAATCCTTTATACTTATCAGTACAGATATATAGTCAGAAGAATTTATTTTCGCAGATAAGACTATAGGTTATGTGCTCTAGAGATTGACATGCTCCAGTAATTGACATCTTTCTCGAAATAATTAATAAAAAAGAAAAATAATAAAAGCACATGTTTTACATATAAGAATTTTAACACTGTATGTCAAACATTGGCATAGGGTGCCAATAACTGGTAAAATGAAAAACTAACAGTGTCAAACACTGGAGCATAGGATGCTAATTACTGGTAAAATGAAAAACTGGCAGTGCCAATTACTGGAACATTGAGTGGGTGTCAAATAAAAATTCATGAAAAAAAAATTATTATTATCAAACGCATATATTTTAACATATATGTGGTTCTGAAAGTCTTTCATGCCATATACAGGGTGGCTATTAAGTATCCGGAAAAAAATTGAGGAGCTTTTATGGACTGCCTACTTCCTTATAACCACTTTTTTGTTGTTGTAATGCTTTTATCTTTAAACTAGTATATAACCCGTCAAAAATGACGGAATGTGAACGATAAATCTTCAAAACAATGTTTAGATCATGATGGTTACCACGTGATTATTTAAATGTATTTTCAGTTTTTGTTTATAAATCAAATGTGTTTCGATATTTTATAATTTTCGTTCTTTGTGAGGTCTAACTGTAATAGAGACAGTGTCCGGAGATGAGAGAAGTCGTGTAGAGCCACACCAGATCGTAAAAACGTGAGAAAAATTGCAACTTTGGACTTTATCATGGTTTTGTGAGGTCTAACTGGAACGTTTCCGGCTGCAATCTTTAAGAGACAGTGTCCGGAGATGAGAGAAGTCGTGTAGAGCCGCACCAGATTGTAAAAACGTGAGAAAAATGGAGGCTTTGGCATTTATCACGGTTCTGTGAGGTATAATTGTAACGTTTCCGGCTGCAATCTTTAAGAGACAGTGTCCGGAGATGAGAGAAGCAGAGCTGCCAACCTAATCCGGCAAATTGTTAGTACCGCCTCTTTTTCTACACCACTTAATTTTTAGAGAAATTCTCTTCAAATGTATCTACAATGAATTAAGAAGAAAAATACTCTAAAAATTAAGTGGTGAAGAAAAAGGGGCGGTACTAACAATTTGCCGGATTAGGTTGGAAGCTCTGGAGAAGTCGTGTAGAACCGCACCAGATTTTAAAAACGTGAGAAAAATGGCGGCTTTGGTCTTTCTCATGGTTCTGTGAAGTCTAATTGCAACGATTCCGGATGCAATCGTTAAGAGACAGTGTCCGGAGTTAAGTGAAGTCGTGTTGAGCCGCACCAGATTGTAAAAACGTGAGAAAAATGGCGGCTTTGGCCTTCCTCACGGTTTTGTGAGGTCTAACTGTAATAGAGACAGTGTCCGGAGATGAGAGAAGTCGTGTAGAGCCGCACCAGATTGTAAAAACGTGAGAAAAATGGAGGCTTTGGTCTTTCTCACGGTTCTGTGAGGCCTAACTGCAACGTTTCCGGCTGCAATCTTTAAGAGACAGTGTCCGGAGATGAGAGAAGTCGTGTAGAGCCGCACCAGATTGTAAAAACGTGAGAAAAATGGCAGCTTTGGGCTTTCTCACTGTTTTGTGAGGTCTAACTGCAATAGAGACAGTGCCCGGAGATGAGAGAAGTCGTGTAACGCCGCACCAGATTTTAAAACAATATACAGTATATAATTATTAACGCATCACATTAGCAAGTTAATTGTGTGATACATTATTTGTATCATACAAGGATGGAAAGCGTTTGCTGACGATGACGCGAATTCAATGATTTTTCTTCACCCAAAAGTTTTCACTTCAAATGGAAAGCGTTAGCTGACGATGATGGGAGTTCAATGATTTTTATTCACCCAAAAGTGCTCAACGCGCCTAAAGAAGTTTTCACTTCAAAAATTTTACCCGATCAACAAATATGAATGACAATAAAAAAACTGCTGGTTGACAAAAAATATAGGCCCGACAACACAACAGCAACAACACATCCCAGTGTTCCATTAAGTGCTCTATACGCAAGCGAAGTGTGACGTCACTGACCGTCCATGTATGTAAGAAAATGATTTCCTATGTTAATCGCCCATTGGATTTTTTGTAAAAAATTATTAAAAATCGAGGAAAATTATTTCCCGATTTTAATCCCCATATTTGGGTATATATATGTATTAGTTATCATGTGCATATGTTAGATTGAGTTATTTTGCTGTCAAATTGACAAAATTTTAATTTTAAATTTCAAAACTCTGTTGTCCTTGGCGTTTTTGTACTTGGCGATCAAAAACGTACTACGAAAATATACATGCCAGATGTATATTTTCTTAATTTGTGTTGTGCGAAATATTGTTTCATATTATTCCTTACTCTCTTAATATAAATTTTTAAAATAACCATGATTTTTGAAAGGAATTAAATTATATTCGCCAGATAATTTGGCGATATATATATATATATATATATATATATATTTTTTTTTTTTTTTTTTTTTTTTTTTTTTTCTGCCAAGGATGACCGATATCAAATCTATTCCGCTGCAACATATTAGTATCTTATATCAGATACTTTATTTAGACATTTGAAAACAAATTTCACTTCAAATTATGATAGAATATTTATCATTTTCCTTTTAATTAGTATATTAGTTGGATATTTATTGTGTAATATCATCCTTTGAAATGAAATGTTTATGTTTTCAATGGAATATGGAAGTTTTTTTAGATTTAAAGTTTTGAAATTTAAAATTCAAATTTTATCAATTTTAGAACAAAAACAACTTAATCTAACGCATGCACATGATAACTAATACACATCTAAACCTAAATATGGGGATTAAATTCGGGAAATAATTTCCCTCCATTTTTAATAATTTTTTACGAAAAATCCATTGGGCATTTAATATAGGAAATATTTTTCTTGTATCCACGAACCTGCCAGTGACGTCATCACTTCGCTTGCCTATTTAAAGTCCTCATAATAAGAAAAAACGATTCACTTCATTTTACCAAAATACTTTTTTTTTAAGACTATCGTAGATCCTGTTTTCAAATTTTCTAACTAACTATCCAATAACTACAGACACTCCATGCTAACCCAAATTCACCTCTACTCGATACCTCCAACCAGCTCACCCTCAACATCGCCAAAATATCCAGGATCCAGCTTAGGGACTTTCTCATTCTCAACCGAACATTTTACCTTGACTCGACATTATCACATTAGACTACTCTAATTTCAATACTCATTTCAACTGGTGACTTTTACTTGCCCAACCAAACATTCTATCCCAACTATCATTTTACACTAATTTCAAAACTAAAATCAACTGGCGGCATTTACGTACTAAACTCGACGCCAATCATACCTTACAATGTAAACAAACAATGAAGTTTGATAAAAATATTTAAAGGCTTTAATGCGTTTTTACAAATATTTTAAAATTTTTAAGGTTTTAATATGTTTTAGAAATATTCGTTTTTTTAATGAATCAGTTAAAGAGTCGTTCATTCGGAATTAAAAAGTTGTCCATTTGGAATTTGTATTTTCTGAATGGCAACAGTTTTGGTTTGTTTTTATTTGGTATTGCATTGTTTATAATCATGAAGTTACATAATTCTATTTATAGGTTCATGTTTGTAATAGCCAGTGATCCGTTATACTTAATTTAGAGATTTAAACATTACAATTGAATAGTTTTTCAAGGTTTTATAGGAAATAAGAATATGTGCGATACAAAACATGTATGAAAATGATATGTATGTTTCCTAAGTTGAATTAAATAAACGGAAAAAAATGGCTGCCAAAAGTTTCTGTTTTGAAGCGGTACTAACCGGATTCGTTCATGACAGATGAGGATCATTATATATATTAATATTATTTATTAAAATAATTTGCATTTACTCAACGGACAGTTTTTGAGCGATCAGGGAAAGCGAAATCTATTAGATAAATGGAAAAGTTTCATGATTTTTCTTTCAAAGTGCGGCGCATCTAAGATATTTGATGGTCCGATGAAAAAGTTTTTACTGCTTAGGTCGCTAAAAACTCTCAGAATCATCTCAAACTTTTGGAGCTAGCTCTCAAGAACATCAGAAAACGAAAAGATGCAACAAGGTCTTTGTTTCGAAAATGTTTGATGGTTTGGGCTAAGATTAGCAACAATGGGAAGACTCAACTGTTTTTTTGTTTTTTTTTTTTTTTCGAAGAAAACGTAAAAAATAATGGAAAAGTTTACTAAAACGATGTTTTAGAGCAAGCTGTACTTCCATCTTCATGAAAGTAAAATCACCTAGCTAAGATCTTTCACCAAGCTTGTGCTCTGGCCCATGAAGTCAATTCAATGTTTGCTTTAATCTATGTCAAAGTGAAAAGGTATCTGACCGAAAATCTGTGTTCTTCTAACAGCTCTGATTTGTATCCAATGGATTTTTCAGTGCGTGGGTTCTTCGAAGAACAATTGGAGAACACAGAAAATCATGCATTCGATAGACTCAAGAAAACCCTGAGCAAAATATAGGATGATTTAGATCCAAACTACTTGCGCCGCACCGTCACCTCACTTCCAAAGAAGATTGCAGCTTGCATCAAAGCCGATGACCGCCATTTCGAAAACTCATAGTAAAAAATAATTATTAAACATTACTTGTTGCAAAAATAGAAGCTTTAAATTTGTTTGCCATTTCACTAATTGTTTATTATCAAATACTTCTTCCGGATACTTAAGAGCCACCCTGTATATTAGTCTATATCTAAATTTGGTTAGCAGCCTCTTCTCGTGGAACATTTTTTTCATTGGTATTTTTTACTTTCTTCTATATGTAATATAGAGAAAGTATTGGATTCGCGAAAATTTTCGACCTCCGTTTTTTGACGGATCTACACGTTTTGGGATGTCCTGAACACGAATTGATAGTTTTTAAAAAATGTCTGTCTGTGTGTCTGTCTGTCTGTCTGTGTGTCTGTATCATTTTTTTGTGGACGCTGTATCTCACGAACCAATGAATGAAATTTAACCAAACTTGGTATTTAGTTGCACCCTGACATGAACTGGTGCCCATTAGATTTGGGGATCAATAGCTCAACAGGTGGCGTTGTGATCGCATTTTATGCAAATTTTTAACATGGCAGCATAGGACAAAATTCCGTATAAATGAGCATAATGAGAGTTATTTTAAACTTGTGATTGTAAAATTAATATGAATTATTGATAATTGTAGTAGTTAACTAGGAAAAAAAAATTGTGCATGGAGGGGCATCGGTTCCCCCCCTGGGGGGAAGTACCCCCCCCCCCCCGGGGGAGGTTAAATTTTGAAGATGGGTATCATTCGAAAGATCTCGTCAATACCTTTAAAACGAATGGTTGAACCATAAATCTGTGATAATTTAAACCAAAGTTATCGATTTTTTTTACTTTTAACAAAAAAAAAAAAAAAAACAAAAAAAATCGCAATTTTTTTTTTTTTTTTTTTTTTTAACGAAATTTAACCAAACTTGGTATTTAGTTGGTCCCCGACATAAACTGGTGCTGATTATGTTTGGGGATCAATAGCTCAACAGGTGGCGCTGTGATAGCATTTTATCTAAATTTTTAACATGGCAGCATAGGACAAAAATTCGTATAAATGTGCATAATTAGAGTTGTTTTAAACTTGTGATTGTAAAATTAATATGAATTATTGATAATAGTAGTATGTAACTAGGAAAAAAATTTTCTGCATGGGGGGGGCATCGCTTCCCCCCTGGGGGGGAAGTACCCCCCCGGGGGGGATAAATTTTCAAGATGGGTATCTTTCGAAAGGTCTCATCAATACCTTTAAAACGAATGGTTGAACTATAAATCTGTGATAATTTAAAACAAAGTTATCGATTTTTTTCACTTTTAACAAAAAAAAAAAAAAAACAAAAAAAAAAAACTTAGAAAAAAAAAATCGTACTTTTTTTTTTTTTTTAAATATTGTTACTGATTGAATATGTATAGGTAAATATAGAAGAAAGTCTTGTGGTGGCCACAACATACTAGTTTTAATATCATCTTCATTTTTATTTTTATTTTTATTTTCAATACTTTACCAGTATCTTATTTCGAATGTTGCTACTCGATAATTTGTAGGATCGTCTTTTAGAACAGATATATGTTAAAACTATAAAATTTCGACGGAAATTTATACCTTGTCTTTTGAAAGGTCAGCTTATTTGCAAAAATATACATTATGTTAATAGTTTTCTTACATTAAAATGAATCTCGGCAATATTTTGTGTTATCATGTTTTAAATCTATTTCAATCAATAAAATGTAATATTTAAATTCAGTATTTTAATCATCTCAAACCTTCCTTTCTTCTATTTTTCCATATCTGCCATATCAAATCATTGTGTATGTGTGCGATGGATCGAAATTTAATAACAGAAGCAAATACCTTGCTTTACAGTCATCGTCGTATCATATCACGGGAGATTACTGTAATCTAGAATACATATGCTTAACCTTTAATGGATTAAAAACACAGTTTTACTGATTACTCTGCTCTGCATGAAAATCGGCCCCAACACCCTTTTTGCAAATGTAAAATGACCTGCTGAATCCGAATAGGACACCCATTTTGCCCTATCACACACCGTTTTGGGGAGGGACATCCCCCCCTTATTACTTTCTTCTATATTCAAGAGAAGAAAGTATTGGATTCGTAATTCGTGATTGAAATTTTCAACCTCGGGTTTTTGATGGATTTACACGTTTTGAGAGCTGTAGAGCACGATTTGACCATTTTTAGAAAATGTCTGTCTGTCTGTCTGTGTGTGTGTGCGACAAAATTTTGTGGCAACTGTATCTCAGGAACTACTGCACAGAATTTCATACAAGTTGGTATGTAGTTGCACCTTCACATAAATTAGTGCCTATCAACTTTTGGTAAAAATTGTCTTACAGGTTGCGTTGCCATCCCGCTTTTTCTAAATTTTTAACATGGTGATATAGGACAAAATTTTGTATAAATGTGCATAAAGAGAATTATTTTTTAGTAATCATTATGAAATTTACAAAAATTATTTATAATGGAGATAGTCAACTGGGAAAAAAATTTTGTATGTGTAGGAGCCTCGCCACCCCCCCCCCCTGGGGGGGAAGTCCCCCCTCGAGGGGAGTAAATTTTCAAGATGGGTATCTTTCGAAAGGTCTCGTCAATGCTTTTAAAACGAATGGCTGAACTATAAATCTGTGATAATTTAAAACAAAGTTATCGATTTTTTTTACTTTTAACGAAAAAAAACTTAGAAAAAAAAATCGTATTTTTTTTAATTATTATTTTATTTTTATTATTATTATTATCGAAATTTAACCAAACTTGGTATTTAGTTGGCCCCTGACATAAACTGGCGCTGATTAGATTTGGGGATCAATTGCTCAACAGGTGGCGCAGCGATCTTATTTTTTCTATATTTTTAATATGGCAGTATAGGACAAAAATCCGTATAAATGTACATAATGAGAGTTATTCTTAACCTGTGATTGTAAAATTAATATGAATTATTGATAATAGTAGTAGTTAATTAGTAAAAAAAAAATTATGCATGTGGGGGCATGGCTTCCCCCCCCCTGGGGGAAAGTACCCCCGGGGGGGAAAGGGGTAAATTTTCAAGATGGGTATCTTTCGAAAGATCTCGCCAATACCTTTAAAATGAATGGTTGAACTATAAACATGTGGTAATTTTAAACAAAGTTATTGATTTTTTTTACATTTAAAGAAAAAAAAACTTGGAAAAAATCGTTTTTTTTTTGTTTTTTTTTTTTTTTTTTTTTTTTTTTGTTATTGAGTGAATTTGTATAGGAAAATATAGAAGAAAGTCTTGTGGTGGCCACAACATACTAGTTTTTCTTACTTTTCGGTAATTTTATGGCTATAAATTTGATTCGTAGGAGGGGAAAGGATTATTTTAACTGTTAAATATCTTCTGAGGGGCTACAGAAGTAAAAAATCCTAAAACATGAACATTTGCAGCAAGGGGAAAATTTAGGGTGGTTGGGAGATTTGTCACTGAAATTATGAATTACATTTATTACATTTTATTAATCAATTATTATTATTATTATTTACTATATATTATATTTTTATTGTTTTTAAGTGTTAAAGTAATTCTTTTCCATTTTCCAAATTAAATTCATGGCCATAAGAATATCGAACAGTGATAAAAATCGGGGTAAGTGGTGGCGTCCCGACAAAATGGTAGGTGATTGGCCAAAATAGGGGTCATATTCGAATTGAGGAGGTCATTTTACATAAGAATTAGTAGGAATGGTATCAGGGCTGGAAACTTTTTTTTTTTTTTCAGTGCAGTGTTATTTATAATATAAGTTAGATGTAACATGCGACAGTTTTTAAATTGATGATGTGATGCTTAAAAAATTAGAATTTTTATGCAATTAGAACTATTGAGGAATACATAATTTTCTGAAATTAATTCTTTTAATTTTGTGACAGGTGTGACATTTCATGGAATTCTCACTATACTTCAATATGTCTTTCTTTTATATTGTCGAATTATACTCAAAATAAAATTTGTATATATATCTACATATACGTTTTTTCCCCTTTCAGATGGTGAATTTACCTTCATGGAGCAACCGTAATCTTAGTGAAATTAGGTACTAAACAGTTACTTTTGAATGTATTGATTATATGAGAATTATTGTTGCTAAGTAATTCAAAGAATCGGGAAATAATTTACTTCAACATCATAAAATCAAATCATTTTAATAAATTTTAGAGTTCACTTATGCTCATAAAAAATATATCGGTATCAAAATACATTTGAATAGCGGAAATATATTAGGTAAAGCTAAAAGGTTTTGCGCATAATTCAAAAGAATGATGTAAAAAATCCAAATATTAATTTTTTGCTAAACTATTGCTCAATAATTTTAAATTCATTCGTATTATATGCATTACTATTACTATTTTGTTGTTAATACTATAAATTAAAGTAACATCTGTAGTAAAACCAAGAGAGCTTTCTCTCCTTCTAGGGTAGGAGAAAATGCGCACATGGGCAGGAGAGAATGCGCTTAATTATAACTATAACTAAATTGTTAACAATAATAATCGCCCTTAAATGACGCTATTGTAAGGTTTTTGTAAACAAATATTTTTTTATTAGGAGTGGCTATTTCAATTTAATAATTACGAAAATAAATAAATAAAAAGAATTGAAAAAAATTACTTAAAGAAAAAAAAAAAAAAAAAAAGACCAGATAGTAAAAAATAACATTTAGTTACTAGATAACACGTTCAATTTAAAATTAGTACAGTTCCTTTTAAGTTAGAATGGTTTCTTGCTTTGCTGACCTAATCTGTCATTGTCCACAATCGTTGCACTTATTGTTGTAAATGGTGCAGTTTTCGTGTAACCATACCTGTCACAAGTAACATATATAAACTAGTCCATGAGAAATCGTTTAATTTAAAAATATTTTATAAAACTACCATCCTACAATTCTGTACTGATAAGTATAAAGGATTTAAGTCCAAAAAGGTCGATTTTGAGTTAAGTACATAGTCAGACTCAGAAAAAAATTATCTATCGATTGGTATAAAGGATTTAAATCCATGCCATTTAATCTTTGAGAAAATCCATTGGTAAAAAAAGATTCAAGTCAGAAATTTAGCATTAATCTTTGGTATAAAATATTTAATTCAATTTCTTCCCTTCATCAAATGAAGATTGATAATCACTGAATGGTATAAAGGGTATAAATCAACATAATCCCTTTTTCCTAATCGATTCTTCTGATTAGTTTTTTTTTTTAGTTAGTTTAACTTTATTTTTCGTCTCCTGAAAAATCAAGAATATGGACTTAAATCCTTTATACTTATCAGTACAGAATTATTCCTGGGAAGAGTTGTGAAAATTCAAGAAATCATTTTTGAAAAAGAGACAAAATAACTACGTTTTATCTTAGACGCTGCACATTCAAGTTGGCATACCGCTATTGATGTTGTACAACTGGCTGGAGTCTCAGCGCGCCCACTCTACTCCTTCCCACCTATCCGCTGTGTGTGCAACTACCATAAAATCAAAGAATTTCAATGAATTTTGAAATTCATCTTTGCATAGCAAAATATATATAATAATTTCAAAATGTATTTCTGTAGAAGGAATATAACAAAATCAGAATATATTTCAATAGCAGAAACATACTTATTTCAATACCATAAAATCAAAAAAATTCAATAAGTTTTGAAAATCATATATGCTTAACAGAAATATATAAAAAAATAAATTAAATTAAACTACAAGGTTCGTACAGATCCTTTTGAACTCACCCCTAGTATTTTTGAACAATAAATTTCCCTTTAAAGTTAAAAGCTTTTCTTATAATAAGAATTGCTATACAAAATTAGTGGTGGAGAGAATCAAGAAAATTTAAGGACCTTACGAACTTTGAAATAATATGCTATGATTCTAACAAAACTTCAATCTTATCACTTTAATATATTCGAATAACATCGTCTTATTCTTTTTTATTATATGAATGTGTATAGGCTGATATATAGCCACAATAAAAATCCGATCGATTATTTTCACCTGAAACATTTTCCGAAAATTATCAAATCGAGTTCATAATATCAGAAACGAATAAATCTTTCAAAAACTGAACATTAAAATCCTCATAAATAAAATGTTTCGTTTTTATGAATAGGGAAGAGAATCAAAACACCATTCCTTTATAGAAATTTTCCCCTCCCTAATCTTAAAGAGTTATGAATATTAGTAAAATCTATGCTTTTTTAACCCTTTAACGTTCATTGGTTTCGCAGCGAAACCAAACATTTGACATAATTTATCAATTTTTTATGCATCAGTTTTTTAACATTTCCCCCTTGTTTTAATCAGGCTTTAAACTTTTGTTCCTTTTCTGTTCGGTAGATAGCAGCATTATTTCAAAATTTAACAAATAATGCTTCAAAGGAAGGTAAATGCATAAGTCACTTGAAGTTTCTTAATGTGCGAGAGTGCGAATTGCTGGTTTGATGATGCACTCACGTCCAGTGGCGCCAACTTATATGGGCCCGTGGGGCACGAGCCCACCCAATAATTTCTCAGCCCACCCAATTTTCACTATTCTGATTTATTATTTATTTATATTTT
Source organism: Salticus scenicus (assembly GCA_963930645.1). Lineage (NCBI taxonomy): Eukaryota > Metazoa > Arthropoda > Arachnida > Araneae > Salticidae > Salticus > Salticus scenicus. The sequence goes on along the minus strand of OZ005661.1, from coordinate 108,126,682 downwards.
TTAAGCTAAAAAAGTTTTTTTTTTTTTTGTAAAAAAGTTAGGAATACAAGCAATAAAAGTAACTTCAGCGGACTCACAATTAAATGTATTTCAAATAAAAACTTCATATTTTACATATGAATTCTGATCAGTGTAAGTTCTTATAATATGTATTAGGTTTTGAAAAAAGAAATTTTTGGTGATAACAACAGTCGTTTCACGGAAAATATGTTGCACACCCTGCAGGGAAGCTTTACCAGACAAAGATGCATTCTTAATTCCATCATAACTTTATACATTAAATAGTACTGAATTAATGTATCCTTAACCTAGAGGTCTGCACGGACCGGGTTCGGGCCGACTTTTTCAATTTGCTCTCGGGCCGGGCCGGGCTCGGGCTCAATTTTTTTCTGTATACTCGGGCAGGGCCGGGCCTGGATGAAATTTTTTCCGGGCCGTGTCGGCCCGAACCTCTTTCTACTTTCCTCGTTTATCAACGAAAAAGGAAAATGATAAAATATTTCTTCAGTCATTTATTTTACATAATTTTACAAGATGGTATGTCACATAAAATTTTATTTTGTTAAAAAATATCTGTAACTTCAATTTAATTGTCTATCAGTCTGTCTGTTCGCGATCTGATTTTCCGCAAATATTTTTAGCATGTCTTGAAATTAATATATTTTACTTAAAGTAATATTAGCTGATTTCCTATTCAAGATAGTATGCACGCCACTACTAGTTTGCGCACATGTACAAACAAAAGATGTTAGATACGTTACTGTGTATAAGGCTTTGTGTCCTATGGTCTGTAGATTTTAGGTGGTATGAAGACTATAAAAATCCTTCCACTGTAACTTTTTCTCTAAGGCTCCTTTTTCTTTTCTCCAGTGCACTGGATGAAAGTAGCATCATTTTTAGCATGTGCAAAAGCATCTATTTTAATGATTATGGTTGGATTAGCATTAAAGTTTTGCTTACCAGATCACATAAAAAAATTCGGATACATTACGGTATAAAAGAGGAAATGGTTGAAAGTGCACTTTTAGTAGTATTAAACATTTTAAATATCTTCCTATATTGTTTGATGAATTCTAATATTTTCGATTTGAATATTTTGATTTTCTGTCTGTCTTTGTGTCTTCTGTATGTCTGTAATAAAGAATTTCTGTTTCTATATAATTATCTTGTAAAAGTTCAGTAGTTTTGTTAAAGAACACTATTGCTTGGTATATAAAACCTCAGCAAACACATACTAAAAATCTTTTTCATAGAAAGGCATGCATTTTTTTTAAATATATATATATATATATATATATATATGAATCGAGCCAGGCCGGATCGGGCCTGATTTTATTGCGTTTTGTCCCGGCCGGGGCCGGGGCGAATTTTTCGATATCATACCGAGCCGGGCCGGGTAAACAAAGCTTTCGTGCGGGCTGGGACGGGCCTCAAAATTTCGGCCCGTGCAGACCTCTACTTATCCTCTTTCATCCTTCTCCAAAGGAAAACAATCTGGAGTGACTCTACCCGACTTTTCGAACATAAAGTAATTGACGGTTGTATAGAAAAAGTAAAGTAAGAGAAGTCGTTAAATAAACAAATGAGAAAATTATAATAATGTGTTTCAGCATTTTTATATATATAGTATGTTATTTATTTTAACGCTATTGCACTTTTAAAAAAATTGAGCCCATAGATCATAATCATAAAGAATATTTCATTCTGTCCCTGAACTGTAAAAAAAAAAACTGTTAAAAGTACAGGAAAAATCTGGCAGATGGAATGCCAGAATTTCTCCGTCAAATATGCAAGACAAAACTGTACTTTTAACAAAAAACCTGTTTGATTTACAGGATTCCTGTGTAAAATATAGGTCAATGATACAATTTTACGGTTTTAAACTGTATATTTGACGGAGAAATACTGGCACCCCAGCTGCCAGATTTTTCTTGTACTTTTTACAGTTTTTTTTTTTTTTTTTTTTTTCAGTGTGTAAAAATCTGTAAATCCTTATCATCATAATTTATATATTTCGTGCGACAGTGGCCTATAACATGTATATAAAATTTAACCTGAATCGGATAAAACACCATCGTCTAAGATGCTACCGCTCTTTAAAAAATTTGAGCCCATAAGCCTAATGATAAAGAATTTTTCGTTGTGTACCTGTAAAAAACTATAAATGCTATATTCTGTAACATTCATACAGGTCGTGTGACGAGGACCTATAACATGTAGTGTAAATTTCCAGTTCATTTGAATAAGGCGTTCAGACGCTGTCGCATTTTAAATAATTTAAACCCATATAATGATAAAGAATTTTTTCCTGTGTCCCTGTACAAATCTATAAGTGCCAAAGTCCCCAAAATTTATACAGTTCGTTCAATAATGACCTATAACATGTACACAAATTTTCAGCTCAATTGGGTAACGTATTTAAATGATATCGCACTTTAAATAATTTCAGCCCATAGTCCATAATGATAAAGAATATTTTGTTGTGTGCCTGCAAGAATCTATAAGTGCTAGAGATTCACCAAAATCTATACAGTTCGTGTGAAAGTGACCTATAACATTTGTATACATTTTCAGTTTATTTGAATAAGGTGTTTGTTTAGACATTATCGCATTTTAAATAATTTGAGCCCATAGACCATAATGTTAAAGAAGTTTTTGTTGTGTCCCTGTAAGAAACTATAAGTGCTAGAGTCACCAAAATCAATAGGGCTCTTGCTAACGGTGATCTACAAACTTACAACATACGTACCAACTCTCAGCTCATTGGGACAAAGCTTTTAGACGTTATTGTGTTCACTCACACACATATACACACATGCACATTCATACATCACTATAAAAATATCAAAAATGATCTCACAAGACCTCAAAACATATAGCTACACCAAAATCTCAAATTCAAATTTTTATCATGACTACAATACTTTCTTTACATAGTACGTTCGGAAAGTAAAAATTTCTATAGCATTGTTCCTTTTACCCAAAAATATCTGAGCCCACCCAATCTTTTTCAAAAGTTGGCGCCACTGCTCACGTCTAGTTTTTTTCATTTAATGAAAACCTGGACTATTATTTTCACCTGAAACAAATTTTACGAGTTTTTGTAGTCGATAATGTTTACTTACAAAGTGTTTTATTTATTAAATTGAATATTATTTGAATTTAATAAGGTTAACTTATAGATGTTTCAAACCAAAAAATTCTCGAAAAGGAACAATGCTAATTTTTTATTTTTTAAATATTTATGATCAGCTATGTGTCTAAAAGCCATTTTTTAAATTAGTTTAGTAATTTTTTAAAAAAAATTAAGTAGTGAATGTTAAAGGATTAAACTATTTATTCATTTATTGCTTATTTATTTATTTATTTATTTTACAGGAAGAATTTAGTACGAGTTAAACTTTACTTGCGTACAATGGAAATAACGATGTACGAGCATCAGCCAAAATACGAGGTAAATGAATTCTTTAGATTTACATCTTAAAATAAAACATTTTCAATAGATTTGGTTTTAAATCATTAATTTTAATTCTTCATTGCTTTTGAGGCATAATTTAATGTGTTATCGATATATATATATATATATATATATATATATATATATTATGGAAAAGTGGGACAGATTAGCATGGTGTCTCCAATTTCAAAATAAGAAATGCTGACAAAAGCAATACTTAAAAAAAAGTGCACAATCATTAATTTAAATTATAAATAATTTACTTAGAAAGCTAGTTCATGGGGGACTAAAAAATACAAACTACCAAAAGTGGGAACTGTCCTCACAAAATAGGCACGTTCGATCACCTCAACCTAAAGGGTTCTAACCCGCATTTACGTGAGTTCTGGAGAAAACAACAGAAATCTCTAAATGGCTAGATCAACGAGCGCGACCTGGGTTCGAACATGGTACTTCCCGTCCACCAGGTTTGAGAGAAAATCCTCTATGTCACGAGTGGGCTTATGTTTAATTGTAATTTTTAAAGTTTATATTTAATAGCTGTGTGAAGGTATTTCCACATTTTTATTGTTAGTGTATTTTTTACTTTCTTCTATATGTAATATAGAGAAAGTATTGGATTCGCGAACATTTTCGAAGTCCACTTTTTGATGGATTTACATGTTTTGGGATATGGAGAACACGAATTAATAGTTTTTAGAAAATGTCTGTCTGTCTGTCTGTCTGTCTGTCTGTATCATTTTTTTGTGGACGCTGTATCTCACGAACCAATGAATGAAATTTAACCAAACTTGGTATTTAGTTGCACCCTGACATAAACTGGTGCTGATTAGATTTTGGGATCAATCGCACAATAGGTGGCGTTGTGATCGCATTTTATGCAAATTTTTAACATGGCAGCATAGGACAAAATTCCGTATAAATGGGCATAAAGAGAGTTATTTTACACTTGTGATTGTAAAATTAATATGAATTATTGATAATAGTAGTAGTTAGCTAGGGAAAAAATTTTGTGCATGGGGGGGCATCGGTTCCCCCCCCGGGGGGGAAAATCCCCCCCCGGGAAAGTAAATTTTCAAGATGGGTATCTTTCGAAAGGTCTCGTTGATAATAGTAATAGTTAACTGGGAAAAAATTTTTGTGCATGTGGGGGCACAAAAATGTGGGGGTGTGCATGTGCATGTGGGGGGCACTTCCCCCCCCCACCGGGGGGGGAAGTTACCACCCGGGGGGGCAAAATTTCAAGATGGGTATCTTTCGAAAGATCTCGTCAATACCTTTAAAACGAATGGTTGAACGATAAATTTGTGATAATTTAAACCAAAGTTATCGATTTTTTTTACTTTTAACAAAAAAAAACAGAAAAATATCGCAATTTTTTTTTTTTTTTTTTTTTAACGAAATTTAACCAAACTTGGTATTTAGTTGGTCCCCGACATAAACTGGTGCTGATTATGTTTGGGGATCAATAGCTCAACAGGTGGCGCTGTGATAGCATTTTATCTAAATTTTTAACATGGCAGCGTAGGAGAAAAATTTGTATAAATGTGCATAATTAGAGTTGTTTTAAACTTGTGATTGTAAAATTAATATGAATTATTGATAATAGTAGTATGTAACTAGGAAAAAAATTTTCTGCATGGGGGGGGGGGGCATCGCTTCCCCCCCCCTCGGGGGAAAATACCCCCCAGGGGGGGTAAATTTTCACATTGGGTATCTTTCGAAAGATTAGGTTGATAATAGTAGTAGTTAACTAGGAAAAAATTTTTGTGCATGTGGGGGCATCGGTTCCCCCCCCCTCAGGGGGGGGGGGGAAGTTCCCACCCGGGGGGGCAAAGTTTCAAGATGGGTATCTTTCGAAAGATCTCGTCAATACCTTTAAAACGAATGGTTGAACGATAAATCTGTGATAATTTGAACCAAAGTTATCGATTTTTTTTAGTTTTAACAAAACAAAACAGAAAAATATCGCAATTTTTTTTTTTTTTTAACGAAATTTAACCAAACTTGGTATTTAGTTGGTCCCCGACATAAACTGGTGCTGATTATGTTTGGGGATCAATAGCTCAACAGGTGGCGCTGTGATAGCATTTTATCTAAATTTTTAACATGGCAGCATAGGAGAAAAATTTGTATAAATGTGCATAATTAGAGTTGTTTTAAACTTGTGATTGTAAAATTAATATGAATTATTGATAATAGTAGTAGTTAGCTAGGGAAAAAATTCTGTGCATGGGGGGGCATCGGTTCCCCCCCCGGGAAAGTAAATTTTCAAGATGGGTATCTTTCGAAAGGTCTCGTTGATAATAGTAATAGTTAACTGGGAAAAAATTTTTGTGCATGTGGGGGCACAAAAATGTGGGGGTGTGCATGTGCATGTGGGGGGCACTTCCCCCCCACCGGGGGGGGAAGTTCCCACCCGGGGGGGCAAAATTTCAAGATGGGTATCTTTCGAAAGATCTCGTCAATACCTTTAAAACGAATGGTTGAACGATAAATTTGTGATAATTTAAACCAAAGTTATCGATTTTTTTTACTTTTAACAAAAAAAAACAGAAAAATATCGCAATTTTTTTTTTTTTTTTTTTTTAACGAAATTTAACCAAACTTGGTATTTAGTTGGTCCCCGACATAAACTGGTGCTGATTATGTTTGGGGATCAATAGCTCAACAGGTGGCGCTGTGATAGCATTTTATCTAAATTTTTAACATGGCAGCGTAGGAGAAAAATTTGTATAAATGTACATAATTAGAGTTATTTTAAACTTGTGATTGTAAAATTAATATGAATTATTGATAATAGTAGTATGTAACTAGGAAAAAAATTTTCTGCATGGGGGGGGCATCGCTTCCCCCCCCCCTAGGGGGAAAATACCCCCCAGGGGGGGTAAATTTTCACATTGGGTATCTTTCGAAAGATTAGGTTGATAATAGTAGTAGTTAACTAGGAAAAAAATTTTGTGCATGTGGGGGCATCGGTTCCCCCCCCCCCGCAGGGGGGGGGGAAGTTCCCACCCGGGGGGGCAAAGTTTCAAGATGGGTATCTTTCGAAAGATCTCGTCAATACCTTTAAAACGAATGGTTGAACGATAAATCTGTGATAATTTGAACCAAAGTTATCGATTTTTTTTAGTTTTAACAAAACAAAACTTAGAAAAAAAAATCGCAATTTTTTTTTTTTTTTTTTTTTTTTTTTTTTTTTTAACGAAATTTAACCAAGCTTGGTATTTAGTTTGTCCCCGACATTAACTGGTGCTGATTATGTTTGGGGATCAATAGCTCAACAGCTGGCGCTGTGATAGCATTTTATCTAAATTTTTAACATGGCAGCATAGGACAAAAATTCGTATAAATGTGCATAATAAGAGTTGTTTTAAACTTGTGATTGTAAAATTAATATGAATTATTGATAATAGTAGTATGTAACTAGGAAAAAAAATTTCTGCATGGGGGGGCATCGCTTCCCCCCCTGGGGGGAAGTACCCCCCCCGGGGGGGATAAATTTTCAAGATGGGTATCTTTCGAAAGGTCTCGTCAATACCTTTAAAACGAATGGTTGAACTATAAATCTGTGATAATTTAAAACAAAGTTATCGATTTTTTTCACTTTTAACAAAAAAAAAAAAAAAAAAAAAAAACTTAGAAAAAAAAATCGTACTTCTTTTTTTTTTTTTCTTTTTTTAAATATTGTTACTGATTGAATATGTATAGGTAAATATAGAAGAAAGTCTTGTGGTGGCCACAACATACTAGTTATTATTATTTTAGTTTTATTTATTTATTTTTCATTTTTATTATTTTTTCTGATAATTAATTCATAAGTATAAGTAACAACTAAACAATGAAGATAATTAATAATTTATGAGGAGAAAAATGTTTGCAGCAAATAGCTGTTAAGCTGACTTTAATTTAGTTTTGAAAGCCCTGTTTTCGTAACTTCACAACAAATTTTATCTTAAACACAACATGAATGCAACCTTTAGGATTAATTTTGCAATTTTCAAAAATGTTAACATATTTTATGTATGATTACTCAACAAGGTCATTTTTTAAAAAATCGGAAAGTTTGTTGGTCTGAAGCCCCAATTTGTGGTTAGTAATAAATAAATTAACCAGTTCTTGTGTTTTTCCTTAGAAAATTTTATGTGAATTTTTGAAAATAATATGAATTGTTTTTCACATAATTAGAAAGGAAAAACAAAATTGTTCTTATTTTATTGAATATATAAGGAAAATAACTGTTGCTTTAACAAAGTATAGAATAATAATGCATTGAGAAATATTTAGTCTTAAATAATAATCTATACTATTAAATAAGTAATAAAAAGTGTTAAAAGAAATTGCATGAAGCATATGTAATTTTTTTTTTAAATAACATATTTTCATCTTATGCTTATTAACCTGAAAATTTTCTTTAAAGAGTTAATTTACTGAAAATCTAAATTATTAATCTTTAATAACTGTAATTAAACAGTTTTTTACTAGCAAGAAATAAATCTGAATATTTTTACTTTCCGAACACTATAGTGAGGAAAGTATTGTAATCATGTCAAAAATCCGAATTCGAGATTTTGATGTTTCTATACGTTTCGAGGTCCCCTGAGTCCATTTTCACTATTTTTACGATGATATATGTATGTGTGTGTGTATGTCTGTGAGTATGTCTGTGAGTGAACACGCTAGCGTCTAAATGCTTTGTTCGATAAAGCTGAAAGTTGGTGCATATATTGTAAGTCACCATAGTACGAACCCTATAGATTTCGGTGAATCTAGCACTTATAATTTTTTTACAGGGACACAAAAAAAAATTCTTTATCATTATGGTCTATGGGACCAAAATCTGAAAAGGGCGATAGCATCTAAACGCCTTCTTCAATTGAGCAAAAAATTTATACACATATTATAGGTCACAGTTACTCAATCTGTATAAAGTTTGGAGAATCTGGCACTTACAGTTTTTTTACAGGGACACAAAGAAAAAGTCTTTATCATTATGGCCTATGGGGCCAAATTTTTAAAAGTGCGATAGCGTCTAAACGCTTATTTAATCTGAACAAAAAATCTGTACACATGTTATAGGTCACAGTTGCACGAACTTTATAGATTTTGGTGAATTTAGCACACAGTTTTTTTTACAGGGACACAAAGAAAAACTCTTTATCATTATGACCTGTGGGACCAAATTTTTACTTTCTTCTATATTCAATAGAAGAAAGTATTGGATTAGTAAAAATTTTCGACCTCGGGTTTTTGATGGATTTACACGTTTTGAGAGCTGTAGAACACGATTTGACCATTTTTAGAAAATGTCTGTCTGTTTGTCTGTCAGTCTGTGTGGGTGTGACAAACTTTTGTGGCAACTGTATCTCAGGAACTACGTCACAGAATTTCATACAAATTGGTATGTAGTTGCACCTTGACATAAATTAGTGCCTATCAACTTTTGGTAAAAATTGTCTTACAGGTTGCGTTGCCATCCCGATTTATCTAAATGTTTAACATGGTGGTATAGTACAAAATTTTGTATAAATGTGCATAAAGCAAATTATTTTTTAATAATCATTATGAAATTTACCAGAATTATTTATAATAGAGATAGTCAACTGGGAAAAATTTTTTGTATGTGTAGGAGCCTCGCCTCCCCCCCCCCACCCCCTCGAGGGAAGTAAATTTTCATGATGTGTATCTTTCGAAAGAGCTCCCCTGTACCTTTAAAACAAATGGTTGAACCCTAGATCTGCGATAATTTAAAATGAAGTTAATCGATTTTTACTTTCTTCTATATGTAATATAGAGAAAGTATTGGATTCGCGAAAATTTTCGACCTCCGTTTTTTGACGGATCTACACGTTTTGGGATGTCCTGAACACGAATTGATAGTTTTTAGAAAATGTCTGTCTGTGTGTCTGTCTGTCTGTCTGTCTGTCTGTCTGTGTGTCTGTCTGTCTGTGTGTCTGTATCATTTTTTTGTGGACGCTGTATCTCACGAACATATGAATGAAATTTAACCAAACTTGGTATTTAGTTGCACCCTGACATGAACTGGTGCCCATTAGATTTGGGGATCAATAGCTCAACAGGTGGCGCTGTAATCGCATTTTATGCAAATTTTTAACATGGCAGCATAGGACAAAATTCCGTATAAATGGGCATAATGAGAGTTATTTTAAACTTGTGATTGTAAAATTAATTTGAATTATTGATGATAGTAGTAGTTAACTAGGAAAAAAAATTTGTGCATGGGGGGGCATCGGTTCCCCCCCTGGGGGGGAAGTACCCCCCCCGGGGGGGTTAAATTTTGAAGATGGGTATCATTCGAAAGATCTCGTCAATACCTTTAAAACGAATGGTTGAACCATAAATCTGTGATAATTTAAAACAAAGTTATCGATTTTTTTTACTTTTAACAAAAAAAAAACTTAGAAAAAAAATCGTTTTTTTTTTTTTTTTTTTTTTTTTTTTAAACGAAATTTTACCAAACTTGGTATTTAGTTGGTCCCCGACATAAACTGTTGCTGATTATATTTGGGGATCAATAGCTCAACAGGTGGCGCTGTGATAGCATTTTATCTAAATTTTTAACATGGCAGCATAGGACAAAAATTCGTATACATGTGCATAATAAGAGTTATTTTACACTTGTGATTGTAAAATTAATATGAATTATTGATAATAGTAGTACGTAACTAGGAAAAAAATTTTGTGCATGGGGGGGGCATCGCTTCCCCCCCTGGGGGGTACATTTAAAACGAATGGTTGAACTATAAATCTGTGATAATTTAAAACAAAGTTATCGATTTTTTTTTACTTTTAACCAAAAAAAAAAAAAAAAAAAACTTAGAAAAAAAATTCGATTTTTTTTTTTTTTTTTTATTATTGTTAGTGATTGAATATGTATTAATTTTCACAAAAAAAAAAAAAAAGAAAAAAAAAAATCTTTTTTTTTTTTTTTTTTTTTTTTTTTATATTGTTACTGATTGAATATGTATAGGAAAATATAGAAGAAAGTCTTGTGGTGGCCACAACATACTAGTTTACTTTCTTCTATATGTAATATAGAGAAAGTATTGGATTCGCGAAAATTTTCGACCTCCGTTTTTTGACGGATCTACACGTTTTGGGATGTCCTGAACACGAATTGATAGTTTTTAGAAAATGTCTGTCTGTCTGTCTGTGTGTCTGTCTGTCTGTGTGTCTGTATCATTTTTTTGTGGACGCTGTATCTCACGAACATATGAATGAAATTTAACCAAACTTGGTATTTAGTTGCACCCTGACATGAACTGGTGCCCATTAGATTTGGGGATCAATAGCTCAACAGGTGGCGCTGTAATCGCATTTTATGCAAATTTTTAACATGGCAGCATAGGACAAAATTCCGTATAAATGGGCATAATGAGAGTTATTTTAAACTTGTGATTGTAAAATGAATTTGAATTATTGATGATAGTAGTAGTTAACTAGGAAAAAAAAATTGTGCATGGGGGGGCATCGGTTCCCCCCCTGGGGGGGAAGTACCCCCCCGGGGGGGTTAAATTTTGAAGATGGGTATCATTCGAAAGATCTCATCAATACCTTTAAAACGAATGGTTGAACCATAAATCTGTGATAATTTAAAACAAAGTTATCGATTTTTTTTACTTTTAACAAAAAAAAAAACTTAGAAAAATAATCGTATTTTTTTTTTTTTTTTTTTTAACGAAATTTTACCAAACTTGGTATTTAGTTGGTCCCCGACATAAACTGTTGCTGATTATATTTGGGGATCAATAGCTCAACAGGTGGCGCTGTGATAGCATTTTATCTAAATTTTTAACATGGCAGCATAGGACAAAAATTCGTATAAATGTGCATAATAAGAGTTATTTTACACTTGTGTTTGTAAAATTAATATGAATTATTGATAATAGTAGTACGTAACTAGGAAAAAAATTTTGTGCATGGGGGGGCATCGCTTCCCCCCCTAGGGGGGAAGTACCCCCCCCGGGGGGGGGGGTAAATTTTGAAGATGGGTATCATTCGAAAGGTCTCGTCAATACCTTTAAAACGAATGGTTGAACTATAAATCTGTGATAATTTAAAACAAAGTTATCGATTTTTTTTACTTTTAACCAAAAAAAAAAAAAAAAAAAAAACTTAGAAAAAAATTCTATTTTTTTTTTTTTTTTTTTTTTTTTTTTTAAATATTGTTAGTGATTGAATATGTATTAATTTTCACAAAAAAAAAAAAAAAAAAAAAAAAAAAAAATCTTTTTTTTTTTTTTAAATATTGTTACTGATTGAATATGTATAGGAAAATATAGAAGAAAGTCTTGTGGTGGCCACAACATACTAGTTTTTAAATGTAATATTGACAATAAAATTGACTTTTTTTGGATATTTAGTGTTATACTTCTTCTCTAATATGGAAATCATCTGCATTATCATGGAAGATAATTTTTTAAATAATAATTTTAATAAATTATTTTTACTGAGTGAATTTGTATAGGAAAATATGGAAGAAAGTCATGTGGTGGCCACAACATACTAGTTTACTGTATATTCTTGAAGAATTCAAAGAAATCATTTTAGATAGTGGACAACGAAACTTTTACTAAAGAATAAGTAGTACTAAACCCTTTTAATAGATATTATATCTATTAACAATAGTAAGTACGAATAAGTAAGAAAGTCTGAACATTTCTTACTTTATCGCTTGCTTCTTCTTATGCTTATAATGTTTGTGAACATGTGTCTGCTTGGGTCTAATATTTGGGTGGTGATGGTGTACGGTTTAAGGGGTATTTTCTATTTAAAAGACTTAGGATGGTGTGGGATGGACTCTGTCGGGGTCTTTCTTAGGGGTTCTAGCCCGTATTTTCGCAAGTTTCGGATAATATCACAGAAAATTCCGAGCGGTTAGGCCGAAAGAGTGCGACCTGTATTAGAATTTTGCTTGTTAAATCTATCAGACTAGACGGCAGAAACTGTAAGCCACTGGCAGGGTTTAAATATTTCAGTCTCTTTTTTGGAAAAAAAATAAAAAAAAAAATTTGAGGAACTTCCGTTTAAAAAATGTAAAATATTATTATCGTTAAAATATTATTATTGTTATTTTATATTTAAGATTAGGATGAGTAGTTCATACCCAGGTTAATAATGCTTCAATAAACTAAATACAATACATGTACATGCGATAATTTAATACGTATAAATATGAAAACAAGGTTCGCGCGCTGAAAACGTTTTTATAGCGCTATTTTTATTAATCACTTTTCGCAAAAGACCCGTTTTTATGAATTTGAGTTTTGTGATTGGGTTTTGTTTACGAATTTAAATTTTGTGAGGGAAAACAGAACTAAATTTGTAATAGCACCTGGATCAGCACCTAAGTATTTTGCAGTATTTGATACGACACATAAATGAATATCTAACAAGTTTAGGCGATGCTCTTTGTCGCTGTTTTAAAGAAATATTGAACCAATAAAGTTCTGCTGAATTATTTTGTCATACTTTGTACTTTATATGTCATTCATAGAATTCGAATTTTATATTTTTTATTTTACAATAAATAAAAAATTAAACAAAAAGCAGTGTCTCAAAAATTTAGACGAAAATGAGAAAAATTAGTTAAAGCAATACAAAATATACATTTGATTAGTTAAGAGTATTTTACATTTCTCTTAACCAATTCATAAATTAATCGTTCGAAAAAGAAATTAAGTCCTGCATTAATTTTGATTCGATTGCAAACGCAGTACTTTCTATCGAGACACAAGTTCTTTAATAAAAGATCATTGTCAACTATTTATATAAATTTTACTATACATGAAGCCCGAAACATTTACCATGGAGTTTAAGTCCGAACCCCACGCTTGCCATTCGAGATCCTTAGCACTTTTCACTCAGTGGGAGTATTAAAATTTTGATGATAAGTCTCCGAACCAGCCCTAGTTTAATTCCCAGTCTGTTGTCAATCATCCATATGTGGCTCTAGTGAGATGCAAAGCCCACTCAAACTCAGTATTTTTCAAATTCAACATTTTTTGGGGCGGAGCTAGCGATATGTATAGTCGCATTATTCTCTTGAAATTGCCATGGCGTTTAAGCGTCTCTGTGTTCTCTTGTTCAGCAATGGCATATAAATGGATCTACAATTTCTGTGTGTACTTTTATGTTGTTTAATGATCATCAAATAAATCCCGATCAACTTGATCATTAACCAGCTAAGTGTTTACCAGATTGTCATTAGACAGTAATGATAAGTAATAAGTAATGATTGTCATTTATAATTGAAACGTTGATGTCTCACTCGTCATATTCGAAGATGTATTGCTAGTGCATGACGTATACATACGTCTTGACCACTAAACTGGTTAGAGCAAAATGCAGTCTGAGCTATCGATGAGCCTCCTCTTTTTCTTCGACGAAAGAAAATATTTGGCCCTCAGCATAAGTTGTGATTATAAAATAACTACCCATCTGGTCCATACAATTTTACATTCTTCATCGCTGGAAAATAGTGTAAGCCCACCTTATTGCTAAAACGTCACTAGAAGCCTCCATGTGAAAACTCAAAAATTTTTGGGGTTCTGTCTGTTTGTGTATTTGTCTGCATGTCTCTAATTCTCACGATAGTGTTCGCAAAAAATTCCCCTATTGACTTGCAAATTGATACACATGTTCATGAACCACACAGAATTAGTTGTATAGTTTTGGGTGTGTATTCTATTTGTAGTTCATGTACAGAGACACACCAGAGTTTTTCTTATCATTATGACTTATGGATTGAATTTGTATGTTGAGCAACAGCTGCCGCGAAAATTCTCCGATTGACATGCAAATTGGTACGCATGTTCAGGCGCTATACAGAAATAGCTCTATAATTTTTGGTGTTTGTATGTGTCTGTCTATTTGTGTGTTTGTCTGTATGTCTGTAATTCTTACGATAGCGGCTGCAAAAATCACCCTATTGACTTGCAAATTGATACACATTTTCATGAATCACACAGAATTAGTTGTATAGTTTTGGGTGTGTATTCTACTTATAGTTCATGTATAGGGATACACCAGAATTTTTCTTATCATTACGACTTATGGACAGAATTTGTATGTTCAGCAACAGCGGCCACGAAAATTCCCCAGTTGACATGCAAATTGGTACACATGTTCAGGCGCTATGCAGAAATAGCTGCATAATTTTTTGTGTTTATATTAATTTTTTATGGTTCGTGTACAGGGACACACCAAAGTTTTTTATTATCCTTACGGTCTGCAGGCGGAATTTCGTTTAAACACATTTTAACATGGTTACACTGCATGTAACAAATGATATTAATATACATTATTGAGCTGCTTAAAAGCATGTTTTTGTAGAAAGTGTGTGTATAGACTTAATAATTAATGTACAGGACCTTACAAAAGTGTTCCGAATATGTCACATAATCATCCAAATTATGTCAAGTTTCGAATAATTATTCATGATCTAGATAGAATGAGTTGTACAGATTTTACTGGTGTAGATAATGTTTATAGCTCGTTTACAGGGACACAGAAAAGAATTTCGCGACATTAGAGCCTATAGCCAGATTTTTATTTAAGCTCATTTTAACGTGTTTATGCTGCATTCAACATAATGGAATTAACTTGCGTTATTAAATTGTTTAAAAGTATTTTTCCTCGAGAAAAAAGGTATGTGTAGACTAAATAATTTATTTACAGAACTGCTCAAAAGGATTTCGAAAACTTTCTGTAATCATCCAAATTATGTCAAATTTGGTTCAAATATTAATGATTTACAAGGATTTAATTGCATACTTTTCATTGGTATGTATAATTACTGTGGCTCATGCATAAGAACACACAAAAGAATTTTGTACTATTACGGTCTATAGACTTTATTTCTTATAAGCGCATTTTAACATGGTTACACTCTATTAAACATAATGAAATAAAAGTTTGTTATAGTGATATTTAAAAGTTTGTTTCCTGTGGAACATAGTAGTCATAGAATCGGTAATTAATTTACAGGACTACACAAAATAATTCCTATATGTTATGCAATCATTTAGCATAAAGTTTAGTTCAAGTATTTATGAGTTACAATGAGTTAACCAAAGGGTATGAGTTACAAGGGAATATATATATATATATACCGACAGATACAACGGGAGGTTGAGGGAGACGGTACCCCCACCCCCTCAGAAACGTATCTTGTTATGTAGCGAATTAATCATATATTTATATAATTATTTTAAATAATATGCTATAAACGAATTTGATCTGCTAAGTAAAATGAGTTATGCAAATCGGACGTTGAGGCTCCTGATCTGTAGATCCACTAGTTTAAAATGATTTTTTTGCCCATTGGATCTTTTGGATATGTGTCATGGTTTCAGTGCCACCGATCATTTCGATTTAGGATAAACTATCCCATTCGTAATTTGTTTATAGAATACGTTAGTGAATAATCTTTCATATATTAATGTCAGGTAACACATATATAAGTTTTACGTGTATACATTATCTGTGAAGATGCGAAATTCTGCTTTTTTCTATCAACGCGGTTGTGACTTATGGTCTACTAGATCTCGTTTTTGTTTTATATACTCCAACGAAAGATAATATTCGATAAATATACTTCTTAGATCTATTTAATTTAACTACGAGTTCGTCAACACGCTTAATTTTTAACTTTAGTATCCATGAAATATATTTAACTCATGACGTGAAATGTATCAAATGTTCGTATTTTTCACTGTTGATTCAAAAATCAGTCTCAAAGCGTCTATATTTCTGAGAGAATATATATAATACTAGCAGACCCGGCCACGCGTTGCTGCGGCTAAGTAATACGTTCACTGTAAAAAAAAATTTCAGTATTTTACAACAAAAGGTGCTGGCACCGCGGCTGCCAGCACAGTTGCTGTAAAATTTACAAGCTGCTGTGATTTATGGTGCTGTAAAATTTACTGCACTTTGCTGTGAATTTTACAAGATGCTGTTTTTAGTAGTGCTGTAAAATTAACTGCACTTTGCTGTGAATTTTACAAGATGCTGTTTTAAAAAGTGTTGTAAAATTTACAGCAAAGTGTAGTTAATTTTACAACACTTTTTAAAACAGCATCTTGTAAAATTCACAGCAAAGTGCAGTTAATTTTACAGCACTACTAAAAACAACATCTTGTAAAATTCACAGTAGAGTGCAGTAAATTTTACAGCACCATAAAAAACAGCCGCTTGTAAATTTTACAGCAACTGTGCTGGCAGCCGCGGTGCCAGCACCTTTTGTTGTAAAATACTGTTTTTTTTTTTTTTTTTTTTTACAGTGTAGGATTGCGGATTTTCGAGGCTTCTGGGGGCAATTTTGGGGACCAAATGTTTCTGGGGACTCTTTTTTGGGGAATTCTAAAATTTTTGGGGACAAATCTGGAGAGTTCTTCAACTTTCTGTCAATGTTGGCAACGTAATGATTTATCCCTACGACTAGAGACTTTCAATAGCTTTATTGTTATTTGGGGATTTTTTTCAAAAATTGTCTTCATTTGGGGAAAAATCTGAGTTTAAATCATAGAAAAATCTGCTTGATATTTTTTCTCTCTCTCTCTCTCTATATATATATATATATATATTCTTTTTTTGAAGAAATTTTTATTTTCCCAAAGAAATCAAGCTGGGGATTTTTTTCGAAAAAAAAAAAAAAAAATCCCTGATTTGGGAAAATTTCAAGACCTGTTTGGGGAAATAATTTTCGACCATCTGGCATCACTCAGTGTAGACAGGCGCTGCGCGCCATCAACGTTCAATTGCAATTAGTTGCTAATATGGGCTGTTATTTTGCTGTTAATCAATAAAATTGTTCGCATGTTTTCCAAACTTTCGCACTTTTTTGACTGGATAAGTGTTAGTAGCAATACACACTGAGAATGAGATGTTTTTCAGCTTTAGAGGAAAAATGCGTTCATTCATTGTAATTGCGATTAT